>CP120504.1:0-1226230 GCA_029489945.1 Nigrospora osmanthi | reverse complement strand
TTAATTAAAGATATCTTTAATACGTATATAAAAGAAAGGTTATTAATAAGTCGTTAAATAATATAAATTAATATAATATTATAATTTTAAAAAGATAAAAGAAAAAGAAAACGATCTTTAATTTTTATTTATTTAAAAGTATACTATATACTTATTTATAAGTGTATATCTTTAATTAGAGCTTTAATTATTAAAAACTATATCCTTAGCTTTATCTTAACCGTCTTTTAATTAAGTAATAAGTATATAAGCTAAAAAGAAAGGAAAAAAGAAAAACATTACGGATTAAGATATAACGTAAATAACCGTACTTTTATAAAAGGGCTTTATAATACCTCTTATTAATTAAGTTATTTTAATTATCGTCTTTTATATCTTTAATTATAAATATCCTCTTTAATATTATCTTCTTAGTCCGGTTCGGCCGAGCTACGATTAGTAACTCGTTATACGTATTACTTAACTTTAGTTCTTTACGTCGGTTAATTCTACTATTAAGTACTTTATAATATATTTATATATAATCTTATATCGTCTTAACTTTTTTAATTAATAAATATAACTAAGATAAGTTTAATTAAAGTATTAACTTTAATATCTTTAACTCTCGTATACGATAAGTAACTACTTTAATTAAAGATACTCGTTTTTTACTTACTTACTTATTTAAATATAAAACTATCGATATTAAAGTAAAGGGCCTCGATAATATCGGTAAGTTTAAACGAGTAATTCGGTATCTTTAATTACTTATAATACTTCCCTTTAGTTATAATATTAATTTAAAAGTACTTACTCGTAATTATATCGACGTTAAGATCGTTTTAATTAATAAAAAGAGGAGTTTTATATAATATTCGCTTAATTATAATTATCGTTATAGTTTCTTTCGCAGCTTCTTTTACGGTTTACTACTTTTTTCGTCTTTCTCGATCTTTTTTATAAGCTCGATTTCTTCGGCTTTTATTAACCGGTTTACTAAACGTTAATAATCCGTCGTTAAGTATAATAACTTAATTATTAATTTAGTTATCTTCTTTTATAATTATTATTAAGATAATCTTTAAAGAATTAACTTTAAATACTCCTCTTATTATACTTTTTATCGTTTAATATATAGTTTATAACGTTATAAGAAAAGCGTTAACGTTAAAAGAAACTCTTAGTCGACAATTAAGTATTAATAACTCGAGGTTTTTAAATCTTTATCGAGTTATCTCTTTTATAAAAAGTAAGTCCAGTTTAAACGAACTAATAAAAGGATCTAATATATCGTTAACGTTTTTAAGAGTTATAAGAGGTTTCCGTTAATTAAAACTTAAGTTAAACTTAAATATTAAATAACGCAAAAAAGGTTACGATACTAATCGTAAAAGTAATTATAAAGATAAATAAGAAGGCGGATATAATAACGGTTTCGATAAACTTCTTAATAAAGGTCTTTTTAAGTATTATTAAATAACGTTATAAAAGTTTAAAAAGTCGACTTTAAAGTTAACTACTTTACTTAACACGTTAATTAAAGTAGTGTTTATACGGTTACTTATTACTTAAAGATATATTACTTACCTTACGAAGTTAAAATCTAAGCTTATATTATATAATTAAAAAATTACTTTTAAAGTTATATATCTATATTATTATAGTTAAAACTTATTATAATAATAAAACGTCTAGTTAATTACTTTATTAAAAGTGTCTTATTATAACCCGGAAATTTAAACGGTTATCTTAAATATTTAAGTAACTTTCTTAATTACTTCTTAGTTATCTTAATCTCCGAAGGTATATATTATAACTAAGTATATACCGGGCGTATATATAATTAAAAGCTAAAGTTTTAAGTCGTCTTTAAAATAATATACTAATTTAAAGACGAAGGTGTAATTATCTTTATAGTTGGACGTTAAACGTGCTTTAATATTATTATTTAACACTATTATCGAATCGTTAAAAACTATAAGCTTTTCTTTAATTACTAATTACTTTATCGTCTTTTTAAAGATAAAAGAGATCGTGTTAAAATCTAAGCCTTTAATAAACTTATAAACGGCGTATTTAAAGACGGTATTTAAGATAACGTCTTAATAATTTATCTTCTAGTTTTTATTATTCGTGATAAGCTTAAGTCTTATTAAGAACGTATATATTTCCTCGATTAAGACCTTATTATATACGTCTTTTAACTAAACTACCGTATCGTTATTCGTAATATTATCTTACTAAAGTATAAGGTAACGGTTAAAAGATCTCTTAATTCTTTTTAGTTAGATTTTATCGTTATATATACTTAAAGTAGGTTATAATAAGATCTTAATAATCGAGCTTTCTTTACTTTTACTATATAATAGTAAAAGTAGTACTCCTCGAAAGTTATAATCGTCTTTTAAGGTACTAATCTTATTAATATCTACACGGAAGTTATAATATACTTATATAATATTATATATCCTCTTAATAATAGTAGTATAATTTTAAAAATATTAATTAAAGAAAATTATATTTAGTTTTCGTTAATAAAAGAATTAACTAATTAAAATTATAAAGTAATTATTAAGCTAACTTTCTTTAATATAAATTCTATAGAAATAAACCTTTTTACTTTATTCCGAACCGCGTGTCTTATTAAAGATAAGTTAAGAGACGATAATTATTACGAAATATTTATAAGATAACTTAAGACCGAAGTAGTTATAAAAGAAAAAGATATAAAGGTCGTTACCCGAGAAGATATATAATATTAACGCTTCTTAAAGGTTATCTAAGTGTAAAGCGTTAATTATAATAATAAAACTATTATAAAACTTATTAACTTATCTTTATATCGTAATATTAAAAAAACAAGTAGCTTACTAATTAAGGTTAATATCTACCGTCCCGATAAAGGCTACTCCTTTATTAAAGCTAAGTAATAAGCACACGATCTTAGTAATATCTTAATTAAAAGCGGTTTACTTAATTATAAAGTAATTAATAATGTTAACGATTACGTCTATAAAGTTAGTAATATCGGTATAACTTTTAACGACGTTTTTTATAGTAGTAAGGATTAAGTTCTTTAGTAAATTAATAATTTCTATAAACTTATAGCTAATATCTATTATAAGAATTAGAGGTGGCTTAAGCTTTCTTACGTCGACGTTTTATAACGTATCGTTAAAGTCCTTAATAATAACATCTTAAAATATCTTTAACGCTTTTATCGTATTAAAGAAGATAAAGAAGCCGCTTATAAAGCCGATTTAGTTATTAAGTATAATAATAATTCTTAATTAAAAGGTAACGAGGGTGTATAAAAAGATAAGAAGTATAAAGGTTCGTAATAGAAATATATATATAAGTAGTGTTTTATTATAAGATAAAGTACGGTAGTTATTATTATTATTAGTGTTATAATAGAAGCTTAAAGCCGGTAGTAAAAAGAATAAATACTTTTATATATATAACTTAAGGTTTAAAAGCTCGTACGGTATTATATATATAACTAAGAAAGAAAGAACGTGAATATTTCTAACGAGTAATATATATTAGTAGTTATAAATATTAAATAACGGTTTAATATTATAACTAGTCGTTATAAGACTATAACCGGCTTTTCTATTATAAATATATACGAAAGTTTAACTAAACCGTTTTTATATTATCTTATTATTCTTTCCTTTATTACACTTATTATATTAATTATTATTATTACTAAGTTTATAATTATTCCTTTCTTTTATAACATTACATTTTAATCTCTCTCGTCTTTTAAAATAATATATATATATATATATAAATTAAACATTTTTAGCTTCTCTTTATTCTTCGATTAATAAATTCCTTAAGTTACGATATCTTCTCGTTACTTTAAGTAATATCGGTTACCCTTATTATCGGAGTTATAATAGTAAGCGTTTCGAGATAATACTAAGTATACTATAAGAACGAATAAAGCGGTACACCTTATAACGCTTATCGAGGATAAGAACGAGATAGTAGAATAAATAAACATTAAAGGTGAAGTGTCTAGTGGAAAGGCACGGTCGTAAAGCCGATCCGTAGTTAAAGTAAAAGTATATTATAAATTTAAGACGTAGATATCCTTAATTAAAGATATCCTTAACACGTGTATAAAAAAGAGGTTATTAATAAGTCGTTAAGTAATATAAATTAATATAACATTATAATTCTAAAAAGATAAAAGAAAAAGAAAACGATCCTTAGTTTCTTTTTATTTAAAGGTATACTACGTACTTATTTATAAGTATATAACCTTAATTAAAGCCTTAGTTATCGAAAATTATATCCTTAGCCTTATCTTAACCGTCCCTTAGTTAAGTAGTAAACGTATAAGTTAAGAAGAAAGAAAAAAAGAAAAATATCGTAAACTAAAATATAACGCGAGTAACCGCACTCTTATAAAGGGGCCTTATAAGTACTTCTTATTAATTAGGTTATTTTAATTACCGTCCTTTATATCTTTAATTATAAATATCTTTATTAATACTATCTTCTTAATCTAATTTAGTTAACTCACGATTAGTAACTTATTACGTATACCGCTTAGCTTTAATTCTTTACATCGGTTAGTTTTATCGTTAAACACTTTATAATACGTTTATATATAATCTTATATTATCTTAACCTCTTTAATTAATAAGCGTAGCTAAGATAAGCTTAATTAAAATATCGGTTTTAATATCCTTAACTCTCGTGTATAATAAGCGGTTACTTTAATTAAAGATACTCGCTTTCTACTTACCTTTTTACTTAGATATAAAATTATCGATATTAAAGTAAAAGGCCTCGATAATATCGGTAAGTTTAAATAAGTAGTTTAGTATCTTTAGTTACTTATAATACTTCCTTTTAGTTATAATACCGACTTAAAAGTACTTACTCGTAGTTATATCGATATTAAAATCGCTTTAATTAATAGAAAGAGGAGCTTTACGTAATATTCGCTTAATCGTAGTTATTACTATAGTTTCTTTCGCGGTTTCTTTCGCGGCTTATCGCTCCTTTCGTTCTTCTCGATCTTTTTTATAAGCTCGATTTCTTCGGTTTTTATTAACCGGTTTACTAAACGTTAATAATCCGTCGTTAAGTGTAATAACTTAATTATTAATTCGGTTATCTTTTTTTACGATTATTACTAAGATAATCTTTAAAGAATTAACTTTAAGTACTCCTCTTATTATATTTCTTATCGTTTAATATATAATTTATAACGTTATAAGAGGGGCGTTAATACTAAAGGAAGTTCTTAGTCGATAAATAAGCGTTAATAACTCGAGGCCTTCGAGTCTTCGTTAAGTTATCTCCTTTATAAAAAGTAAGTCCGGTTTAAATAAATTAGTAAAAAGATCTAGTGTATCGTTAACGTTTTTAAGAGTTATAAGAGGTTTCCGTTAATTAAGGTTTAAGTTAAGCTTAAATATTAAATAACGCGAAAAGGGTTACGATACTAATCGTAAAAGTAGTTATAAAGATAAATAAGAAAGCGGACGTAAGGGCGGTTTCGATAAACTTCTCGATAAAGGTCTTTTTAAGTGTTACTAAATAATATTATAAAAGTTTAAAAGGTCGACTTTAAAGCTAACTACTCCGCTTAACGCGTTAATTAAAATAGCGTTTACGTAATTACTTATTACTTAAAGACGCGTTACTTACCTTACGAAGTTAAAGTTTAAGCTTATACTATATAATTAAAAGATTATATTTAAAGTTATATACCTATATCGTTATAACTAGAATTTATTATAATAATAAGGCGTCTAGTTAATCACTTTATTAAAAGTGTTTTATTATAAACCGGAAGTTTAAATAGCCGTCTTAAATATCTAAGTAGCTTTCTTAGCTACGTTTCGGTTATCTTAATCTCCGAAGGTATATATTATAGTTAAGTACGTACCGGGCGTCTATATAATTAAAAGCTAAAAGCTTAAGTCTTCCTTTAAATAATATATAAGTTTAAAAACGAAGGTGTAATTATCTTTATAGTTAGATATTAAATAAGCTTTAATATTATTATCTAACATTACCGTCGAATCGTTAAAGACTATAAGCCTTTCCTCGATTACTAATTACTTTATCGTCTTTTTAAAGATAAGAGAGATCATATTAAAATCTAAACCTTTAATAAGCTTATAAACGGCGTATCTAAAGACGGTATTTAAGATAACGTCTTAGTAACTTATCTTCTAGTTCTTATTATTCGTAATAAGCTTAAGTCTTATTAAGAACGTGTATATTTCCTCGATTAGGACTTTACTATACGTGTTCTTTAGTTAGACTACTATATCGTTATTTATAATATTATCTTACTAAAATATAAAGTAGTAGTTAAAGGATCTCTTAACTCTCTTTAATCGAATTTTATTATTATACGTACTTAAAATAAGTTATAACGGAATCTTAATAATCGAGCCTTCTTTACCTTTACTATATAACGGTAAGGGCGGTACTCCTTAAAGGTTATAGTTATCTTTTAAGGTGTTAATCTTATTAACGTTTATATAAAAGTTATAATATAATTATATAATATTATATATCTACTTAATAATATAAGTAAAGTTTTAAAAGTGTCGATTAACGAGAGTCTTATTTAATCTATAATAATAAAAGAGCTAACCGATTAGAATTATAAAGTAGTTATTAGTCTAGCTCTCTTTATTATAAATCTTATAAAAATAAACCTTCTTACTTTAATCCGAATTATACGTCTTATTAAGGACGAACTAAAAGATTATAATTATTACGAAATATCTATAAGATAACTTAAGATTAAAATAGTTATAAAGAAAGAAGATATAAAAGTCGCTACCTAAGAAGATATATAATATTAACGCTTCCCGAGGGCTATCTAAGTATAAGGCGTTGATTATAATAACGAAGTTATCGTAAAACTTATTAACTTATCTTTATATCGCGATATCGGAAAAACTAGTAACTTACTAACTAAGGTTAATATCTACCGTCTTAAGGAAGGTTATAACTTCGTTAAAGCTAAGTAATAAGTATACGATCTTAATAGTATCTTAATTAAAGGCGGTTTACTTAGTTACGAAGTAGTTAATAATTTTAATAATTACGTCTATAAAGCTAATAATATCGGTGTAGCTTTTAATAACGTTTTCTATAGTAATAATAGTTAAGTTCTTTAATAAATTAATAACTTCTATAAACTTATAACTAAAGTTTATTATAAGAATTAGTAGTAGTTAAAGCCTCTCGTTATCGGTGTTTCATAACGTAGTGTCGGGGTTCTTAATAATAATATCTTAAAAAGTCTTTAACATTTCTATCGTATTAAAGAAGATAGAGAAGCCGCTTATAAAGCCGATTTAAATGCTAGATATAGTGATAAGTCTTAATTAAAAGGTAACGAGGGTATATAAAAAGGTAAGAAGTGTAAAAGTTCGAGGTAGAAAGGTATATATATAAATAGTGTTTTATTATAAAATAAGGTACGGTAGTTATTATTATTAATATTAAGGTAAAGGCTTAAAGCTAATAGTAAAAAGAATAAGTACTTTTATATATATAGTTTAAAGTTTAAAGGCTCGTATAATATTATATATATAACTAAGAAAGAAAGAACGTGAATATTTCTAACGAGTAGTATACGTTAATAATTATAGATATTAAATAACGGTCCGATATTATAACTAGTCGTTATAAGACTATAACTAGCTTTTCTATTATAAATATATACGAGGGCTTAACTAAACCGTTTTCGTGCTATCTTATTATTCCTTCTTTTATTACGTTTATTATATTAATTATTACTACTACTAAGTTTATAGTTATTCTTTTCTTTTATAACACCGTACTTAAGTTTCTCTCGTCCTTTAAAATAATATATATATATATAAACTAAACACTTCTAACTTCTCTTTATTTCTTAATTAATAAATTCTTTAAGCTGCGATATCTTCTCGTCACTTTAAGTAGTATCGGTTACTTTACTTATCGGAATTATAACGGTAAGTATTTCGTAATAACGCTAAGTATATTATAAGAGCCACCGAAGTAGTATATCTTATAACTCTTATCGAGGATAATAACGTAATAGTTACTTTAAAGCTTTATATACTTTTAAAGGTAGTTAACTTCTTTCTTAAAAATTTTATATTCAGTAAAAGTAAGAAACGTAAAGGTTCGGTTATTCCTTTAAGCTTTATACTAGTAGGTTTTCCCGTTCTTTTTAATTCTTAACTTAGTTAATATAAAATATCTTAATTAAATCTTATATAAGATAACTATTACGATAATACCTTCGAACGAGTATATATATCTCTAGTAGGTAATCGACTAGTCGTTTTTCTTTAGTAAAAGTAACGTTACTATCTAAAAAGTTCTAAAGTAGTATAAGCTTTAAGATTAATTACTACTTATATATAATAATACTTATAAGAACTACTTAATAATAAGTAAAGGCTCGGATTATAATTAAAATCGGTACTCGGAACTCTTTAAGAAACTATAGAAAGCTAATAAGATAAATAAAGGCTTATCGACTAAAGATATAAAGAGCGGCCTTCTTATTAAAAGTAAAGATCTAAAGAAAATAACCTAAGATAACTTCTAAATCTTAAAGGATTAAAGCGGAAAAGGTAAAGAATAAAGAAAAGGATAAGTAATAGTAAGTATAATCTTAATTAAACTATTATTAAGATAAGTTTAGATTATTTTTATAGTTTCATAACTTAACTTAATACCGAGGCTTATAAGAAATTAAATATAATAGATTTCTATCAGTTTCTATACTAATAATAATAAAATAACTATAGATTTACTAATATTAAGTAAGTGGAATCTTTTAATTAATACTTTATAAGTACGATAAGAAGAGGAGAACTTATAAAGAGAATCGTCCCTTAAAATAAGAGAAACGGTAAAACGGAACGGAAAACGGTATAAAGTTCCGTAATAAAGCGGTAAACCTTTAATTAAGCTAAGAATTAAGATAGATTAAGGTATATAACGTACCTTTTCCTTGTCCTTATTAGAATTTTAACTTAGATTCTCTTATATTATAACGGTTAAAGTAAACTAGCCTTACTTTAAGGTAGGTACTTCGGTAACCGCCCTCGTCGCCTCTTAACTAGGTCTTAATAATTAATAGTAAGTATAAGAACGAGAGGATCTTTATAACTTTACGAGTCTTTATCGGTATCGATAAGTTCTTAAGTTTTATCGAGGTCTTTTATAAAAGCTTTTAACTTATCTTTATAAAAGATTCCTTAAATAAGCGTCTTAATAACGTCTTATAACTTAAAACGGTTATTTAGTATCACTTCGGTAATTCTATAAAACCTTACTTATCAGTATTAAAGTTTTTAGTTATTAGATATATCGATATAACGTATATAGTTATATATAAGAACTAAGTAGTTTATCGTTAATAGTAAGTTTTATATCTTAGCTTTATTATAATAATTAACATTTTATACTCGTTATTTCTTTTATATAACGATCGCTTAATATATCTTTTCGATATCTTTAAGGCGATTTTCTAATATCCGGACCTTATAAGCGATTAAGTCGTCTTAACTTATAGTACTATCTTAATTAAAGGTCCTCTAAGTCGGAATAGTTAATTCGAAAAGTATTAAAAGTTCCTTACCGTAAAAGAGTCGGTACGATAACATACCGAAGTAACGGACGATAATTCTATCAGCTTAGATAGTTAAAAGTAGTAAAGAAACCTAGTTCTTACCGGTATTATTAGTTATCTTTATTAAGGACTTAGTAATACTCTTATACTTATTCTCGATTAAGCTTTAAGTCTTAAAACTATAAGTAAGGCTAAGGGTAATATCGAAGCTTAAGTCTTTACCCGTTTTAATAACCTCGCTTTTATTCTCGGGACTATTATCTACCTTTAAGCGTTAGAAATAGCTATATTAATAAATAATCCGCGACTTAATAAACCGAATAATAACCGTAAAGTTAATCTTCTTTAATATTATTACTTTAAGATAACTTAACGCCTTATAACGTGCCTTTATAGTTAATATAAAACCTTAGTAAGTTAATAAGTATTATATATCTAACACTTAGGTTTAGAAGATATCTATAAGTTCCGTTTAAAGTTATAAGTCGATTAGTCGTTAATTAAAAGCTTTCGTACACCGTAAGCACTTAGATTATTATCGTTTAACATCGGTATATATATTATCTTACTAGTATAAGTTAGTAACCCTCTTATAAGTAATATCTTACCTTTTATAACCGAGATCTTAATAAGCTTAAAAGAAGATATCTCTCTTTTAATTAAAGGTTTCTATAACTTTTCTTAATAACGTCTTAATAGTAACTTTATAAAATATCACTCCGTTATATATAAAGAATCGGGTCGCCTCAGTTTTAAAAGCTATAGTTAATTTCCGTAAGTATAACGTAGTAATATCTTTAAGTTATTTTAATATTTATATTATCTTTAAGTATATATAAAATTCGGCTAACTTCGTAAGTAGCTCGGGTCGATTAACCTCGGTTATATTAATCTTAGTATCGATATAATCTTTAATATCTCCCTTAATAATATCGTTTTAATTATTAGAAGGTCCTCTCCCTTTATATAATAAGGTATCGGTAATAACATTCTTTTTATTAAGAATATAATAGACTTCGAAAGCGAAAAGCTTAATATAAGCTAGTTATCTTATTAGAAGCGCCGATAATAGTAAGTTTATAAAGTAATCGTTTAACTAATCTTATAAAGTCTTTATATTAATTTCGAGTTAAAACACCGTACTAAATAAGTATAGTTATAACCGTCGTAGACTTTTAATAATTATAAGACACTCTTACTTTTTTAAGTTATATTTCTTTTCGGTATTATTCTAATAACTAAATTCGAAGCGTATAAGTCGGTATTTTCCGTTAATTAAGAGGCCGAGTTTAACTCCTTATCTAATTCTTAACACGTCAGTCCTTAAGTAGTATTAATACGTCCCGTACTTTAGCTTACCGAAAGTAATAATATCTACGATCTTATTTTTTAAAATGTTAAATATATTATCTTAATCGGGACTTTAAACGAACAATGTGCTTTTTTTAGTAGTTCTATTAGTAACTAGGCCTTAATAATATAATATATAACTTAAGCTTAGAAGTATCTAATTAAACTAAAGAAGCTCTTAACTTCCTTAACGTCCTTATAAGTGTTCCACTCTTTAATCTTTAAGACTTTCTTTTTAAGTAATCGATATCCGTTAAGTCTATATAAGTAGTTAACGATTTTAATCTACGACTAATACTATTATAACTTATTAACGTTAATAAATATACCTATAAGTTTTATATTAAATAAGACTACGTTTAAATTCTTAAAGTGCTTAAAGATAAAACGACGGATTCCGGGAGCGGACTCTTAATTATCGTAACGTGTAGAAGGTCTTTTAACTAAAATATTATTAAAAAAGAAGTCGGTTATATCTTTTAAGATATCGAATATAATTTTATATATAACTTATATAAAGTAGCTTATTATATTAGTGAAGCCTTATAGTAATATCGTCTACTATAAAATCTTAAAAGGCGTAAAGAACGTTATTAAGTCTTATAAAATAATAACGAGGTTATATTAATTATATCTAGAAAATATATTAAGTTTACTTATAATTTTATAATTAATATAAAGCTTAACGAATTCGTTATTACTTTTAAGTAGTAATATATCTTTAATTATAACCCTATTAAGGCGAGTAGTAAAGTTAATTAAGCGGACGCTCTTATCTTTCTTTATAACGACGAACTAGGGGTTCCGGTAAAACTTATAACACTCTTCGAGTAGCCCTCTTTCTAGTCGTTTTTTTAAGGCTTCGATAGTTAAAAGTAATAATATACTAAAGATAAGAACACTCTTAACTTATTATACTATATAAAGCACCGTCTAGATTTCGTATAAAGGGGAGATCTTTAATCTAATCCGGCTTAGTTTATTATAAGTCTAAGTTAGATAAACTTCCCGGTTCTAAAGAATCGTTTTTAAAAGGGTAATTTCTTAAAACGTAAGCTTTAAAGACTTAAGTTAATTAAGAATTTACGTTTATTATTCGTTAATTAGTCGTTATCTTATTAGTATATTAGTAAAGTTTAATTATATATTCTTTATCAGGTTATGTTTAAGTTATTTAAATATCTTAATCTTTACGAGTACTTCGTCCTTTTAAGACTTAGAACTTATTAAAACGTTACTATTAGAGGGAAAATCGTTAATAAGTTAAACCTTTTATATAACTATCTTATATATAATATTAACTTAGCTAGTTATAGTATACTACTAATAAGATAAAGATAACTTTAATCCTCGGCTCGAGCCTTTATCGTCCCTTACGACCTTATCTCGTAATAGTTATAAGAATTATATTAGTTCTTAATCGTTAAAACTAAATAAGACCTTATCCTTTTAATTATCGAATAGTAAAATATCTTAATTAACGTAGTTTATAACTTATATAATATTTAATACGAACTTAGCGAAGTCGGTTTACGTAAGATCGTTATTAAAACTTAGCTTTTCGTTTTTACTACGGCGGTTAATAAGTATAGTAACTTAACTTTTCTTGTTATAAAGTTTATTAATCGAGACTTTCCGCTTAGCTAAGTTTCATTTAACGTGATAAGGACTTTAATCTTAATATTATTAATTAAAAACTCCGCTAAAAGCTTTATCTTTACCGGGACGTTATAATTTAACTTAGTACGTATCCTTTCGAAGAAAGGTAGCTTAAAGATTATATTATATTTAATAGTTTCGGCTTTAACTATAATAAAACTCTCCTTAACTTTATAGTTAATTAATTAGATATACTCTTCGAGTATCTTAATAGTAGTAATAAGCTTATTATCTTTTAACTATCTTTTAATTAATATTATATTATTAATAACGTATAAAGAATTCTACTTATAGTACCGAGAGGAGATAACATTAAGCGTAACGCCGGTGTTAACTAAAGCTTAGAGGATTACCTTATTACTAGTTAATTTAACTCTTATAAGAATTCTTCCGAGGGGGTATATCTCGACTTTTATACTCGATATCTTTATAATAAGAGGTGCGTCGCGTTAATTAGAATAGTATAAAAGCTATTATAAAGTTATATTTATATTAATATTAAGTTAAATAAGATTAACCGTTCTAGTAATACTAGTTATAAGCTTAACGTCTTTATACCTTAATTTCGTATCTTAGAGAACACGCTTAGTTATAGTCTTAACGTTAATAACCTCCTTAATACTTTATTAATAGTCGATATACTCATTAACTAGCTCGAGTAGTCTTATACCGGTAATAAAGATGTTATTTATAAAGTTTAAAAGATTAATAGAAATATTCTTATCGAAAACTAACTTCTATAACCGATCTTTTTAACGTTTCGCTTCTTAATTAATAAATCGAACTATAAACATTATATCTACGTCTTATATATAGATAGTTTCGGCGTCCTTAGTAACGTAAGACCCGTCGTTTTAATAGACACGTTTCTTAGTAATATTTATTAATAAGAATTCGTCCTTAAAGCTAACTTCTTTTATAGTCGTGACTCTAAGAGTTAAATAATCCTTAGTTTAAATAATCCGAAAGCTATCTCCGTTATAACTAACGTTCGTGTACTAATAATTTTAAGTAAGCGGTATAATAGTCTCGATATTATTATAAAGCTCGATACTTACTACTTTTAAGATATTTATACCTTAATTAGAAATACGTATATCGTTACTAGTTTCCTTAACGAACCTCTTTATATCTTTAATAGAGATTTAACTAAACTTAGTAAATTATAATAGATTCCTTACGAGTTTTTATTCTTTAATAATCTTTAATCGCTTATAGAAGATTTCTTTAGTTAATATCTAAGCGGTAAGTCTCGATTAAGATCTCACGAATTAATATATATCTTTAAGAAACTAATTTAAAGGTACGTCCCGAGTTTTAACACGTTACTAGTTACGTTCTAATATATAATAAGTTATCTTAAAAGATTCGATATATACTTTAATATTATAACGATAACTTTTATAGTAAGAGTTTATATAAATATAATAAGAACTAAGCGTTAAAAACTCTCTAAAGATTAAGTCGTTAACCGGAGTAATCTTATTATAAAAACCTTAACCTCCTCGGCCTCTTTAACTATAATATACACCGTTATTATAAGATTTAATAATATTAATCTAAGGTACTTCTAGTCGATTAAGGTACGTAATAGCCGTTATTATATTAAGGTTTAATCTCTTTATACCTTTAAAGACTTAGTTTAACTTATCGTCTTAAGTAACTTAAAGCTCTTAAAACTAGAAAGACTAAATATACTAATAAAACGAAGGTTAATAAGTCGGTTCTTAAATCTTAGTTTACTTAATAGTACGAGTAATCTTTTAATTATATAGAATTCGCTCCTCTTTAAAGATCTTAACGCCTTTAAAGTCTAAGTTATTAATAAAAGTAGTTTCTTTAATTAACTATTTAAATATAAAGTTATATATCTCTTAATAGTCGGCTTAAGGGTTTTACTTATATAACTTACATTAAATACTTAGATAGAATCTTTTAATTAAACCTTCTTTCTTCTTAATAATAATTAATCCGGTTAACTTAACGACGTTCTTAAGCTCTTACGTTAAACGTTAATATTCTTAAATATACTTATATAGTTCCTTATAATCGCTTAACTTTAGTTACGACTTAAGGTTACGTAACTTTTATATTATAAAGATCTATTATATTAAGTCGCTTATTTTAAACTCTTAAAGTAGTTAAGTCTTTATACCTTCTTAAGTGTTACATTTATCGAGGTATCGCTTAATATTAAAGATCGTCTACTAACTTTCGTAATAAGTAAACACCTTATATATCTTATCTTAATTAAATATCTTATAACGTTAAGTATATAACTTATATATCTTAAGGAACCCGGAGATATTATCTTTATTAAACTATAAGTAAGGGTATCGGTTTAAGTTTAAAAGAGGTTATATAAGTACTTATACTTAAGTAAAGGGTTCCGTTATCGGTATATAATTTTAATTAAAGTTAAAGCTAGTATAACTTAACTTACTTTATATACCTTTTCCTTATATAGTAATTATTTTACTTAGATAATTAAAAATTACTTATAATTATTAAGGGATATTACTCGGCGATTCCTTAAAGGTATTAATAAAAAGTAAGTTCTTAATAAGAAGAAAGTGTTAATTAAACTTATTAAAAGTAGATATAATATTTAAATCGTACTTAGTACTTTTCTTTTAATATACTAATATATCGTAACCTTTATATATAATTAATCGTTTCGATACTTAAAGCCTTTTTATCGCCCGTTACTTACTTAAGCTTCTTTATATTATAATTACTTTCCGTTTATTAAACTTTTATATTAATCGGTCTTTCGGTATAACGTAGTTTATTATCGTTAATCGTATTTTCGTAACTACCCGAAATATATATATTATAAAACTTAATATAAATATTAATCTATTAACGCTTTAAAATGTTATTCGTAACACTATAAATAATAAGATTTATATCTTATCTTATATCTCTCGAACTTTTATTAATACCTCGGTATATTACTTATTATACCTTCTAATAAGTACGGTTTATCTTTAACTGTAGATATCTCGTCTTAAATTCTTCCGTTTCGCTTTAATATTAAGCTTTTAAATTAGTATTATTTAACGTAATAAACGTTAATTAATAATTTCCTCTATTATATAAGGCGTTAAATTTTAATAAAAGAGGGGTAATACTTCTTAAAAAAGGTTTATATTACTAAAGTATTTAAACTTTCTTATTATTAATAATTAATAATCCTCTTATTATAACTTTAACGTCTCTCGTCGTCTATCCTTCTTTTTAATTAATAAAGTAAGTCCTCGATTATTACTTATAAAGGGGAGTTATAAAATAAATAAACACTAAAAGTAAAATATCTAATAAAAAAGCATAGTTATAAGGCTAATTTATAATTAAGGTGAAAATATATTATAAATCTAAAACGTAAATATCTTTAATTAAAGATATCTTTAATATATATATAAAAGAGGGGTTATTAATAAGTCGTTAAATAATATAAATTAATATAACATTATAATTCTAAAAAGATAAAAGAAAAGGAAAACGATCCTTAATTTCTATCTATTTAAAAGTATATTACGTATTTATTTATAAGTGTATATCCTTAATTAAAGTTTTAGTTATCGAAAACTATATCCTTAGCCTTATCTTAATATACTTTTTAAGTAATTTTAATTTAAATAAAATTTAAAAATATAAGTCTTATTTTATATATTTATTAAAATAAATATATTATTTAAAATAATAAATATATATTTTCTTACTTAATTATTTAAAGAAATATAAAGTTTTAAATTAATTTAAAATCTATAAAAGATTAAAAGTATTATTTATTATTTATTTAAAAGAAACTTATTATAAATTAAAATTTAATTTTTAAAAATATAAAAAGTATTTATATATTTAAAAAAACTATAATATAGAATTAATTATATAATATAAATAGAAAATAAAATAAGTTAAATTAAAATAAAATATTATAAATATTTTAATATTTTTAAAAAATCTTTTTAAAACTTAATATTACTTAAATATTATATAATATATATATATTTTAAAATATTATTAAATAATTACTCTTTTTAATATTATATAATAATAATAATAATAGAAATAAAAATTCTTTTAACTTTAAGTTTAATAAAATATAAAGTAATAAAAAAGTATATAATATAATATTATAATTTATAATAAACTTTCTTTACGTTAACTTTCTTTAATAAGCCTTTTAAGTATTACAGTATAATAAACTTAGAAGGGGGTGGGGGGCGGTAAAGAGGTGACGTACACGTAGCCTTTATATATAGACCCTTTTTTCTTTAGCCTAGTTTTCTCACACCTTAGCTAAACTTATATTAACCTTAGTTTTTATACCGTGACATTAAGCTAGAGATGTAACTATAGAGCCGCGATCAAAGGTATCGTTAGTTCGACTATAAATCGGTTTAGGGAAGTTCCGATAATTAATCTTACTAGTATGATACTACGGTTATATAATGTCAGCCTCTATAATACATTTAGTATAACCCGTCATATATCTGCCCCTTAGCTTTAGCCTGCGAAGCGCGCGGCAACTTAGCTATGATAAGGTAATACAGTGTAATAGGTACTATGAACTAAAGACTGATGTGGTAACTCAATATAAACCGAGCCGAACTTAAACACGAAACACTCCACAGCTAAACGCGGTTACTAAGAAAAAGGCCTAGCTGCAGGGTCACAGGGATGCCTTAACCCGCTGTTATCACACGTACCATGAAGCTACCGACAGGACCCTGGCAAGTGAGACCAGGCAGGATATACCATTGATCAGACTCGCTACGAGAAACTAGGGTCATACTCGTCGGCCCCACCGCGGGAACTTTCAACCTTGATGGAAACTTAGCTCGCTTGAAGAGTTCACTATGCAAGATAAATAAATTACCTAAGGGCCCAAGCGAGGGTATCTCAGGCCAAAGCGGCAGATAGAATACTAGCTAAGCCATATAAAGCTGAGGGGCCAAGTGGCATCAGCCCACCTCGTGGGTGGCCAATTAACCCTCCGGTCTACTTTCAGCTACAGAAATTTGTTAAATGCCCTCACGTAGTATCACCACCGCACAGCCTGGGGCACCCCATCACACAGCTATACTGATGAAGCGTCCTATAAACGCCGATGTTGTCGGGGAGGTTAATAGATCAAGGTGGTATTACTAGCCCTGTAATCATCTAGTGGGACTTCCGCTGCGGAAGACGCCAACGGACAGAGAACTCATGAAAGATCCAGAACTAGTGTTGAATGTGGATGGAGTGATCGGATCAGTTAAGAAGGAAAGGGAAGAGAAGATGCAACTAGAGGAGGGCGGAGACTCCCATATAGACAGATGTTATGGCTAATAGGAGACCGTGTCATCCAACGTCCAACAACTAGGCAACACGTCAAAGTTTCTAAAGTTTTGGCCACGCTAGCACGTTCTAGCGCGGCTTTATCCCCGACCAGGTGGATAATCTGATGGGGGTTACAGCTCTCTCCACTGAGCAGTGAATTTCTCTATCAGACCGTCTATTTATATGGACTAAGTCCCTGCTTTAGCAAGCCACAGTCGAAGAAACACCTACCCACTAAAATAAATAATCACAGAAAGGTTCGGCGATGAAAATGATGCTAGCCAGCGTTACGGGCTTGATAGTGTTGACTTGGCACACTTGTTCAGCCTCCAAGTGAGTCTTGTCATGGAGGCAAAAAAGTTGACACCCCATGCGGAATGAGAATGTATTGCTGATACCATTCTGTTTGCCTTTTGTGACGGCACCCGTCCGAAACTTCTATGAAAAGGAAGGCGAGCTGCTGCCTTGTCCGTCGGATAAAGACAGCCCCCGAATGTAAAGTTGGCTGCTGCTTCGGCCTTATGGTTGCATAACCCTGAAGAGTCAATTGCAGCCTCTCTACTATCAAAGTGGTGCAGACGGTGCTCGTGAAAAGAATGCGATGTTTAAAGATACGTGTACTGGTGAAGCACCAGTAGACCAAGCACTGCCTTTGCTGTGGCCGTCTATTGCTCCAGTACCTTGTCCTTGCTTTTGCCACGAATGTCGATATTGCCGCAGGGTAGGTGCTTTCAAGGCCTCTCAGCGGATGCGCCTATAATTGATAAAGCGATGTCATTTCTCTTAGAGTCCCTCAAGACCATAGAAGTTGGGGCGCTGTTACGGGTGAGGCGGCAGTAAGGTAAAGAGACGAAGGGTTGCAGAAGCACATATAGAAGTCGAAGAGCACAAAAATGAGATGGAAATATCTAAAAGAGTAGATGTAAATGTCAGTCGCACCTTGGTTTTCGGACGAAGGTATTTGAAACATTCATCTTCCGTTGAGTCTCGTCGCCCAGGCCTTGAGTCCATATCAACTGCAGGTACAACCCTTCCATTCAACAAACAGTGGCACACCTAGCAGTTGAAGTTGCAGCTGACATCCCGAAGTGGAATTGCGTCATTGGCGACAGACCATTGACCGATTTCACAGTGCTCCCTGTCGGCGGCCCAGCGGTTGCTACGGTACACAAAGTCCAGGCGGTTACCGGTGGGGACGATGGTGAAGCCGGCAGCGAGGACACCGTTGGCCGGAGCCCCCCGCGCTTGGCCGTTGGCCACGGGGACGCGGGGCTGGTGGAATAGCTGCCGGCGATCCGGGATCGTTTCGATGCTGAACTCGAGGTCGAATCGATCACAGCCACTGCTGACGTCCTTTTCGTAGTCCCATTGGTAAATGTGAATCAAGCATTTGTTGCCAGCGGTCGTGTAGTCGGCGCGCCGAGAATGGACGCGCTGGCCGGGTGTGCGGGCCTCTGCGACTCCCTCGCCGTCGAGGGCCGCCCCGGAGGCAGTAGAAAAGTACAGCAAGGTGTAGACAAGGGCCAATGTCAACTTCATGGTGATAACCGTTGGCGATTATGGGCTCGGTCGGCCGCGGGGAAAGTTGTACCGAGAACGGTTATCTTATCTTTGTGATCCGGAACTCAATTTTTCGAATTATTTCTCTCGTCTGATAACAAGAAGAACAATGGGCCTCTACCTAATGACGGTTGGAGCCTTGGAAGGTGTCGGATGAGGCTGTCTCTGTGCTCGGCCTCGGTATCTCCTTGCCATCCGCATACCTCGTGAAGATTGGCTCACTGGATGGGGTGATTAACTTTCAAGCTTTTGGTCGGAGCTGGCTGATTTGCCGTGCTTTTATACACGGGCACAGTTCAAGATAGAGGTTGCCCGCGTCCTTCACAGCACGAAATTGGACTACGCCTAACCTTGTCCTCGAGGACAGATAGACGGGTGGGCTATTTGGCTCTTTATGGCCGATCCCTGCAGGTTATCGCTATTTTTAGTGCTCCCTAGTCCTCGTGGGACCCGGGAATGGTATTCTCTGCAACCTGATCCCGGCACATGAGGGCAAAAGCCACCCATTGCATAAATTCATGGTGTCTTCAATAAAACCGACTAGAAGCGAATTATACTAATTTTAAAGTGATTGATTCCGGCGCGCCCATCAGTGTTACTGGGAATCATCCTGGGACGTTCCATCCTGGCCTAGAATCCGGACCATGTCTACGGGCTCAACCCCCCAACCCCCCAAAGAGGCACTCCTTGCGACCACAGACAAAGGGTTGTTGACGTCCTGGAGAGGCCGGCTGCGATGCGGAACTGACCGTGGACTAGGGAAGCAATGCGGGCTATGCGTGACAAGTCGTCCACACCAGCCCAGACCCGGGACCAGGTCTTGAGCCCGTTGAACCTTGAAGCGAACCTTCGAATGACCTCTGAAGCTTAACAGAACAGGGCTGCGGCTCTGCAATGGAGAAAACGCAGGGATAAAGATGCACCGCTTCGTCGTTACCATTGTACGAGATTTAGATACTTCCGTCAGATGTGGTACTGCCCACCTCGGATCGGGGACTTCCCTGCCTCGCCGTTTTCATGGCTCTGGAGCACCACTTCTTAACACCGCCGACCAGTCATGTCGTCCCGCCCAGTCTTCCCATGTCGTCATGGAACATGGGATACCAGCCTGGAGGAGGGTGGATAAGCCTCACTAACACAGACGGTGCTGCAGAAGTTGGTGCATGGGGTGAAGCTTACCTCGCGGATGTCGCCAGCCGTAAGAAGCTGCATGCCGCCATCATAGCCCGGGTCGGACGAGTAGGAGAACATGAGGGCCGTTTCGATGCCGACTTCTTCGTCCCCAGCGGCCGCCACCATGGCCTCGTGGGATACCTGTTCATAGCGGGCGGCCACGCCTGTCGCCCGGCTCCAGGCGGAGAGGAATGTGGGCCAGGTACACATGGTGCCCGCCGCCATGTACGCGCGCCCCGGCGGCATCTGGTGCACGGCGTGCGTGAAGGTGCCCAGGTCGCCCTGGACGTCAAGGTGGGGCTGCACCACTTCCGGGCTCGTCGTGAATTGCATCTTGACGCTGTCGTCGGGTTGCTGCCGAGGTCAATGCGGCGACGGGTCAGCGTGGTCACCATCGGCGGCACCACTTCGGTGGCGAAAGGAGGAACAGCAAAAGAGTCGGGGAACGCACCTGGGCGAAATACGAGCTAGGCAAGATGGCGTAGCTCGTGAAGAAGTAGCCCGTGTGTATACACGACATTTTCGCCGCGAGCGCCGGGTGCGTGCGGGCCACGTAGTCGGGGAACACGTCGGCCTTGGCGTCGTAGTGGTACAGCTCGGTGAAGCGGCCGGCGCTGCAGCGGCGCGCGTGGCTCAGCGTGGAGGCGAGGAAGCCGTTGGGGTCGAGAGAAGCGGCAGTGGCGGCGGCGGCGTCGGCGATGGCACGTCCGTGGCGGACCTCGACCTCGTACGCCAGCCGCCGGACCGAGATACCCCGCGCTGCAGCGGCGGCGCGGTCTTCGGCCCGCCCGAAAGGCGCCCAGTACTGCGTCACGCTGAAGATGACAGCCGCCCCCCGGAAGACGGCCGCGAGTGCCGTCGCGTCCTCCGAATCGAAGTCGGCCCGCACCATCTCGGCGCCCAAGGCTGCCAGCGCTTGCGCCGCCGCGCTTGACGGGTCACGCGTCAGCCCCCGTACGAGGAAGCCTGAGTCCTGCAGAAAGCGCCGCGCCACCGAGCCGCCTTGGTTGCCCGTCGCCCCGCAGACGACGATTAGCTTCTTCTCCAACATCTGCAGTTGGGATGGGGGAAGGCCGGGCGATTTGAGACGGGAAGCTTATACGCCAGTGAAAACTGGTCTTTTGACTCGGGCCCTGCGTCTGCCACCGTCGCCCGTGGATGAAAAACGATCCTGATCAATAGGGCTTAGCGTATCGCCAGAATAATCCATGGAAATCAGGACCTACCTCTCAATGCCAAGCCGGGACCCCCGTTTCAATGTACAAGTTGCCGCACCCTTGCCGGCCTTGGTGGGGCCAGGACGACAGACAGCGTACACAGGTAGGTAGCCAGTCAATTTCCCCCATAAAGCCTGCTTTCCCGGCACGCTCTTGGTCATTGAAACCCGAATATTATCGTAGCGGTCAGGGGGGTCTTTTCAGTGATGTACAGTGATTGAGGGGGGCAATTACAATGGAGAGAAGCCCAGTATCCGATCATTATTATACCATGGCCACTTACCAAAACGTGAAGCTGTTCCCTTTTGAACCATCAACATCCATTTAGTGGGCCTACCGAGGGGTGAAAATCGAGTCGGGCGCCACCGAAATCCTGCGGAAATCGTCCTCTGGCATTATTGCTTGGATGCATGTACTGTGTCGTGGTGTGACCTGTGTATCCATTGTACCGCGAAAGACGCGAAATGACGAAATAATGACACGCACAGTTCCAACACCCAATCAGCCGCTCGACAAGACCACGGAATTCAAGAATCAGCTCCCATAGCCGACCCTGAGATTGATTTATATAAAGGCCGGCTCGTTCAGGAAGTACGGCGTTTGTTCCCTGTCACATGTGGAGCAAGCCTACTCCATGGTTCCAAGAAACGACGACCGCCCCTGAAACCGAGTTCCGATACCAATTGAGCCATCCCGAGACACAGCAAGTCGTGGCAAGCAAATTTGGAGGAAGCCGCGGAAAAGTGATTGTCGAGCGAGTTTATCTCTCCAATTTATCAATATTTCGGCCCTGTGTCAGGCTGCGATGAGTACGGCCCCAGGAAGACAGCTGGAGCCAAGCGGCGGAAAGCCTGAGCCGAGTGCCGAAAGCTACGATAGCAAAGGCATGACGGCGACAGCGAGCGACGAGTATCATCGATCAGGCCTATCCCGCCGCAGAGTTGAGCAAACAAGAAAGCTGCCCCGTCAGAGTCTCCATGGGCCAGTGATGTCAAATCCATCTGTCGCCTCCGATGCAGAGAGCGAGACAGAATCCCCTTTGACTGCGATCAGAGTGTTCCTCACGCAAGAGTTGACGAAGACCAGCCATACGCAACCGCCAGACACAGAGCGAACAGCGCTCCAGTCGCACGTGGCGTTCTGGGATACAGACAGCGACGGAGTTATCTGGCCGCTAGATGTGTATCGGGGGTTTCGGCGCCTAGGATTCGGCTACTTCATCTCATCCGCATCGTTCCTGATTCCACTGTTCTTCTCCTACCCAACCCAGCTGGCGCGATCCTGGGCTCCGGACCCGCTGTTTCGGATCTACATCGACTCAATCCACAAGGCCAAGCACGGGAGCGACACAGGTGTCTACGACATCGACGGCGCGTTCTGCGATGCCCGGTTCGACGACATGTTCGCCCTTTACGACCGGGACGGGGCGGCCGGGTTGACATTGAGCCAGTTAGCCGAAATGACGCGCCGGAACCGCTGTGCAGCCGACCTGGCCGGATGGTCCTTCGCCTTCATGGAGTGGTACACCACGTGGTTACTTCTGGCGAGAAACGGGCGCATCGCGAAGGACGACGTCCGGGCATGCTACCAGGGCACCATTTTCCACCGCGTTGCAGAGGAGTGGAGTCAAGTGAAGAGGGGTTGAGAGGAAACAACCATCAATGTGGCAACGCATTTAGATGAGGAGAGCTTGGTTGAGAGAATAGAAGTGCAGACCGATAAGCCGAGAAGCCCCGGAAGTAGAGTAGGCAAGAAAACGCCTTAAGCCATGCAGTCATCCGCTACACACATCCGACAATGATTTGAAAAAAGTAAAACAGGGGAGGATAAAATTCAAGTTATCTTCGCAGCCTTCGGCAAAATCTTCGACCCAGTAACGATTGTACGTGCCAGCAGCGTAAGCGCAATGTTGCTGAGCAAGTCGAAGGTGGAGACATTCGCTTGGGTCTCCTCGAAAATCCACGATCGAGGCTCTGTAGCCAGCAGGCTGTCTGCACCGTAACTGTTCATACTAGCTTAAATATGGTATAAGTAATAATACTTAATAAAATATATGGTCTATATATATACTAGCTTAAATATTCCCCGTAGGGCGCGCGCACCTTGTACTTAGACCTCTTTCCCCCTCTGTCTTAGTTTTTCACACTAAGATTGCGTCCTTCTAGTATCCTATGCCTTGATCTTCCTTACCGTGACAAGCAGCTGCTTAATCGTCGCACGCTGTCTCTAGCTCCCCCAAGGCCATTGGGTCGCGTTCATTACATCTATGGCTGCCAGGGGCAGAACCAGTCAACTTAAAATCTCACATGATAACGCGGCAAAAGAATAGGAGGAAGAGGAGGGGGGGGGGGTTAGTCCACGCACCATCCATCACCTGAGGGGAGAAGGGAATCATGGGTTCGAAGCCCGCATGGCCAGGCCAGCTCCCCCAGGTGGCAGCTTCAAAAACTGGGAACTGTATGCCGAAGGGCGGCGTAAGGCCTATTTTTTAAAGAAGAGGCGCACGTTAGTGTCGAGACAATGGTCATAGAAGAAGCGTGCCCTGGGGTTGGAAGGGAGCTGCCAAAGTACCTGAAGGGTAATAACCTGGGCCACATTGAGACGGCGACGATGTCGCCAAGCATGACGCGTCGGGACCTGGCATGGGCGTGGGCGGGCTTTCGATCCCTAGCACCACGCTTAGTGCCTTCGCCGCTTTCTGGGCCTCCCTGGACGAGCCGCTCGATCGGGCCCATATATCGTGCGACTTCCGCAGCGCGATCCGAATCTTGTGCGCCACGGCCTCGTCTTCGCCAGCCTTATCCTGACCTTCTTCGTAAACCTGCTGTAGATAGGAGCAAAGGATGCTGGTGGCCAGCAGGAAGTCGTGCTTGACCAAAGACGAGATACGCCAGCGCTCATGGTAGAGTTGGCCAAAAGGTTCCGTCTTCTCCTGGAGGATGTGCTGGAATTCCAGGAGGTTCAAGGCGGCGTCCAAGCATTTCTGGCGTGCATAGGCGTGCTGGGAGTCCGTGGACGGCCGAAGATACCTGCGGTACAGGACGATGCGGGCGCGATTGATGACGATCTCGAGGTGGACCTTCTGCATAACTACCTGGGGTGCATCGGCAATGCAAAGAGCCGCGGAGCGCCACTTTAAGCATGCCGGGATGGAGGCGTGGGCGTCCTGGAGCTTCGTTTCCAGGAGCATTACGTCGGCGTGCCGATATGGTCGGATGTCCGTCGCGGAGTCCCACACGGCGCCGATAGCCGCCACTATGCGGGCCTTCACGCGGCGGAACAGTATGGGGGTCAGGTCGGTCTCAGGCCGCGATGGCGGCAGCTCCGCCGTGCTCTTGTCGAAATCGCCGTCATGCAGGTTGGAGGGCTCGGCGGTGTCGGCCTGCCAAGGCTTGATCAGGCGGGGAAGGCCCATCTGTGACGAGATGCTCAGGTCCAGCTCAACGATGGTGATCCATACGCGCCGTTGCATCTCGCTCGCGAAGGGAGTCAGGCCCCCGAAATGCTTAGGGTCGCGGTGGTAGCCCATGTGCATAGCCAGCTGCGTGATAGTGCCCAGGAGAATGCACACGCCCATCTCGGCGTCGCTGCTCCGGAACAGCTCGATAACCAGGTAAAGAATCAGTGTTTCCAGCACATTGGGACCTCCCTTGACGTATTTACCCAATATCAGACATTGGGCGGTCCGTTGCCGGAACGTCTCGACCGTGCTCTGGAGGTGCTGCTCGGTCGGAAGCATGGCGGGCGTGGGAGCTCTGGGGTCCAACTTATACCTCTGGAACTGGCTAGCAAGGCACATGAGGGCGAAAAGAAGGCCAATCCAGACAATCGAAGTTCCCGATGGCTTCTTCCAGAACTCCTCGTACTGTAGCAGTGTTAGTATTTGGTCGCACAATCGATGGCCAAGGGGCGCGTTATTACCTCTTGGAGAAACTCAGCACTGTGAAGAATGGCTGTGTTGCCGTCAGCACCCGAGCATCTGGACGGAGGACAGGGTTCAGTGACCTGGCGACATCTCAAAGGAATTGAAATAGCACGAGACAAGCTGGTCAACGACGGGTCGCGGGGGGATGGATGCCAGAATCTCCTCCTTCGTGACTGTGGGAGAACAGCCGTAGAGCAGCTGCGGGCCACGCGGGCCACGCGCTGGAGACGCTTCTAAGAGTGCATTCTCGGCTACTCCGTGATCCGCCTCCTCCTCCTCAAAGTGGCCCTTGAGCTCGGCAATGCCATCGAGTACGGCAGCCCAATGGGCGCTGTTGACGTAGCTGGCGCCCGACCTGGTCAAGTGGATGCTGCCGCAGTCGGACTCGGTCGGCGAGGATGATGCATCGGGCGCAGCCGGCACCGGCAGAGACGAAGCGGGCTCCGCGCGACCGTCGGGGAGGGACGCCTCGGGCGTGCGCGGCACGCTGGAGGCACTATTGTAGATAGGTGATGCGACCTGTTGGGAACGCATGAGATGAACCAGAAGGCCTTCCAGGTGCTTGATGCGGTCCTGCACCGTCATAGACGAAGAAGACGACGACGACACCGCCGCCGACGAGCCCGGCCGCGTCGGCGTCGTGGCCGCCGGGTAGGCACACGTGTCGCCCAGGACGCGTTTGGTGCAGTTGGCGCAGGGCTGCTGACGGTCGCACCGGAGCCTGCCGAGCGGTCAGCCGATGATTGCCGACCAGTCCTGCGCGCGCAGAGAGGGGGTATTGGAATGGGCAGACGCACAAACAGCGCCGACGGGATCAGGCAGGCCTCAGGGGCCCAAACACTTACTTTCTCTGCCTGCAGTGATTGCACGACAACTGCGGGCGGTCTCTCCGCCGGCTTGAGGGCAGCCGGGCTCGGCCTCGCACCGTCTTGCCAGGCCCCCATTCCACGAGGCCGGCCTCTACCACGCTGGGGTGTTGCCGATCGCTGTTGTCAGACATGGCGGCGGACTATCGTGAGGGACGCAGAACGGGGTCTTGCTCACAGGCGTGTTTGCTGGGAGGGGTCCCAAGTCGGCATCTCCCTCGTCTCTTCCACTGCCGCTTATCTCCGCTCCGATGCTCCGTGCCCGCAATAACCCCCTGCCACGTCTGCGACCTCCAGGCCCTTTTGAGCCGGGCTTCGCTTGGCACGTAGCGCTACAGGCCTGGCCGCTCCACCGATGAATGCGCTACGATCCAGCGCAAGTGCCCAATGTGCGGGCCGGCTTGCGTCGCCTCGGGCTGTTCTTCAGTTGCCTCCCGTGTGGGATCACATCCCCCATGCCCCGACGCCCGTCACAGCACTAAGTATACAAGAAACGATGGGATGTTGCGACGTATCTGTACGGAGGAGGGCCTCACGGCTCCTGTTCCTCCGGCTTTCTTCGCCGAGCACGACCGCGAATAGAGGCGGCAACGGAAACGGCAGGAACACAGTTTAGCAGCCGGACGGCTACGTAGATCCGCTAGGCGGGAGACACCGTCACCGGTCTTTAGCGCGCTATATACCCAATTGTGTGGTTAGGCCTGGCAAGCCACTTACATAGTGTTCAAGATACTAACAACAACAACAACAACAACAACAACAACAACAACAACAACAACAACAACCGTTTTAACGGCCTTTGCGCCCACATTGTGTATATATTTGAATGAGAAGAATCCAACTGTGTAATGTAACTAGTATTCACTTGAAGGTCCCAAGGACCCAAGCTGCCATTGCAGCAATGCAAACCTTCAACCGTTAGCGCTTTCAGCAACCGGGCAATTCCGTCGCGCCGATACCAACCCGCGAATCTGTTGATTCCGACATCCTTACAGCTCTTCTTGTACCGAACATTCATGAATGCTTACGGCAGCGAATAGGTGCAGGAACAAAAGCAACCGCAACACTCTGAACGGCTTACTAAGAACTTTTTTCTAATGGGTCAGGTCGTGTAGGACGTCCAATTCGATATGGATTTACATGTTGGAAGGCTCGGCCTCTCCACCAGAACACTGGACAGCGCTCATAATAAGGGAGTACCCTTCCTTCCTTCTTGATGCGACCCTTTCAGCTCTGCTCTTCTCTGGACTCGATAGATCAGCCCATAGTGTCGCAGAATGAGGCTATCTGTAAGGTTTTGCCTCTTATTCATGGTCATGCGGTGTTGCAATATGTGGATAGGTCCATCTGGCAGACAGTCTTGACATTGGCTGGCTACTATATAAAGCGCCAGACTTTCTAATGGAGGGCTTGAACCTCGAGCTTTTCACGCCCTCTCCAGAGCGACACATATCACACCCATTTTCGCTCAACAACCTAAACCCCAGGTCGAAGTACACCGTGGATGCTCCAACAAGCTAAGTTCTGAACATACGTGTCAAACTTCGGGTGGTTGAGAAGCTGTCAAACCCCCGTGGGCTGTGAAGTTGGGGGGGGAGGGGGACTGAGTTGGCTCAAAGTCAGTCCCGTTCTCACTTACGCGGTGGTAAGGGGTGAAAGGAGACAGGGTTCTCTATTGTGTGGTATGGAAATTCTACTGGAGTTTGCTGGCATCTCGTTGACGTCATGTGTAACACCACCAGGCAACCTGGTCAGGAAAGAGCCATGACTGCGTCAGTTTGAAAGTCTCGTGGTTGAGGGTATGATTGGCAGAACAGGCAAGCCAATACCTTGAAACTAGGTCCCGTTCCCCTCGGTAGGTGGCGGCAACCCTTCCCGAGTTCAGGGGTGAGTCTCGTTAAAGATGGACAAATTAATAGGGTGACATGCTCCTTTCTTTAGGGGCGAGCACAAAGGTAGGGCTGTGCAAATGGCGATGATATCAGCCTCGACCGGTCTGCTCGCCATCAGTCAGGCTCCCTATCCATTGCATATATTTTTTGGCATGCCCATTCGGCTCCCCAGCCGCACTTAAGGGTCAGTCGGGAATGCTAGCCTGACAGGGGGTCGGACATCCATCTATTTACCAGAAGGTGCACCTGCTCGTCCCGGCAAGAGGGGTGCACGCCCGACTCGTACGGATGCTAGCCGGCTCAGCCTAAATTGGGACGCCCGTCATGCATACAGGACCATATAGGTGCATATTCGATGACAGGTCACCGCGGGATAGCTTTGGCGCGAGCCGAATGGCTTAACGTACCCCGACCGGCGTCAACTTCTCCCTTCCCAAGGCTATTTTGGGCGAGTGCATGCATGCACCTACTTTCCAACTAACCTCGCCTCGCAATGGCACTCTGGTGACTTAGCCCTCATATAAGCAGTTCCTGGCCTTGCACCTGTGCTTGTACTTCGCGACCGACACTTCGGACCTTAAGTCGGTCCTCTTTAGCCTTAACTTTAATAATAACTTTATAGTCTTTTTTAAAATATATATATATATATAAAGTAAAAGAAAAAGATATTTTTTAAAATAAAAAAAGAATACTTTTAAAATATTTAAATAAAATTAAATTATTTAAATATATTTTTAAAACATATTAATTAAAACTTTTTTTAAAATATTTTTAATTTATTTATTTATAATATAAAAAAAAATTAATACTTTTTTTTATTATATTTAATTTATATAAAGTATAAATAAAATTAAAAATATTTAATTTGTTATTTATTAATAATAAATTAAATATAAAATTATATTATAAATATATATATATATATATATATATAATTCTTAATCTTTATAAAAAGAGTTAAATAATATAAGCTTTTTATATTAAAAGTAGTAATATTCTTACTTAATGTTCTATTAAAGCTATATCGCTAACTAGACATAAGTTATAGCGCACTGCAGGTCGGAACGGAGAAACGCCCCGTCGGAACCGACGTTCCCGTTATATAGTATGTACGTTTCCTATAGTTTCTGCGGAACGAAACGCGTGCGCAGCGTCTCACCGTAACGGTGGAACAGCCAAGGCACAGGTGTAAAGGCCAGACAGATAAAACCCAGCACACTGTTGCCCCATCCGAGGCCAAATCGGTTGTACAATGGGTCGGCGACCAGATTCAAAAAGGCCCCAAAGGGACTTCGAATGAGCATATTCGCCGCCAAGGCCGAGGCTGCACCCTGCACGCCGAACGAGTCAACCAGGTATATCTGGCCTGGGATCAGGACGAACAGCGACCCCAGTCCGACAATGAATGTACCGATGATGGGCACAATCCAGTGTAGCTCGTACTTGGCGCTCCAGCCATACAAAAACAGGCCCAGCGGGGTGATGGGCCCGAACCACTTCATCAGGATAAGGCGGTCCTCGGGCCTTGGCGGTGCCTGGGTTCCGTCGGCGTTTTTGGAGCCCAGGAGCTTGTCGCTGAGCCTGGTGAAGAGCACGAGACCGATCATCATGCCCAAGCCGAGGCCAAGGTAGACGAGGCCGGACGTGCCGGCGCTGAAGCTGTATTGGCCGCGAAAGACGGCGGGGAACGTGGTGAAGAGCAAGAAAATGAGACCGAACATAATGCCGCCGTACAGTGAGATGAGTAACACAATGGGTGAGAGAACGAGTAGCTTCAGAGGGCGCACGATGGCGCCCTGGAGCATTTGCGTCGCAGTCTCCTTTCGCGCCGCCTTGGGCCTAAGCTGGTCGTTGCCCGTCTGCTTGCGTAGCATATCCGTCTTGCGTCGGAGCAGGACAGCCGCATTTGTTTCTCTAAGAAAGAGGATGAACGTAAGGCCGATAATTCCAGCCTAGTAGTTCAGAAAAGGGTGTCATTAACGTCTCTTCCACGCAAAAACGCCAGGGACAAGCTTAGGTATGGAATGGTGACTTACCAGAATCACGATAATGCGAAAGGTCCAGCGCCATCCTATATACTGCGAGACATAACCGCCAATGATTGGGCCCAGCACAGGGCCAAGCAAGGGGCCCGCGCTGAACATGGCAATGGCCTTGCCACGCTCCTCGGGCGACGTCAAGTCGGCGACGGTGCCGCCGCCCACGCTCATGGGGCCGGACGCCGCACAGCCGGCGATGAAGCGGAAGGCGAGGAACATGTCGACGTTGGTAGCGAAGGCACAGCCGAACATGAAGGCAATGAAGGCGAGGTTGCAGGGTGTGTAAATGGCCTGGCGGCCGTAAACCTCGGACAGCGGCGCCAGAACGACCGGCCCCAACGCGAAGCCCAGCACGTACAGGCTTACCGTCATCGCCGCCACCGTTTTGTTCGCCACGCCAAACTCTATCGCGAGCTGTTGCGCCCCCGGCGCGAACATGGTGGCCGCGAGGTTGCTGCAAATTCGGGTTAGCCCCCCGAACTCGCCCCCAAAAGAATGCCCCGGGCACCCAACAGGAAGTAACACGCAGAGAGGCAAACAGAGCCGTGGGATGATGACTTACGCAATCAGTGTGAATATGCTCACCATTACAACGTGCCCGTTCCTCTTGAAGCTGGACCAGTTGCGCGGGTTCGCCGGGTCGTCGGGCCCATCCCAATCAACAATGTTGGGGTCGTCCTTTTCAATCTCACTACCCGATGGCGCCGTCGTCGATCGGTTTCCGTCTTCAACCATGTTGTCTGCCTTAGCCGTGACGTCCGCCGGTCCCATCTCGACGTCGTTCATCGAGTTCGCCATGGCTTGCGTGACTGCCGTGATGCTGATATCGTGACGGTGCGTCGGGGAAAGAGTGCGGTTCGCCGACTTCCGTAAGACGTCCTTTCGTCTCTGGCTGTTGCGCTTTTCGTGGTCGGGTACTCTGCACGGGGAAAGTGCGTAGCTCCCACAACTTACCAAATTACAAATAGCGAATGTATATCATTACTACACATGCCGCCCCTATTGAGCAAGCCCTCAATCTCCACGGACGCGAACGCTTAAGTCCGATGCTCCGAGGCGTGAGCCGGGGTGTTGGAACCCGCCGTATCTCGGCGGGATTCATCGTATGAACGATCGAAAGGTACGCACTACACCCCGGGTAGGTACTTTTCAGCTTAAAGGCCTGCGACTTTCCTCTTACTTCCCTACATCTTGCTGTATAGTGCGGATGGCAACGAGGCTGTAAGGGTTGATTTCAGAAGCTTGAAAGCTATTGGTTAGTATTCATGTCGTTCTGGAGGCTAATAGTCGTCTGTTTCAATTACGGTGTTCAATTCAGGAGTAAGTACCTAACGGAAGAATAGAATCTCCGGGAGGTACTCTAAGCGGGTCTTATCCGGAGAATTCTGCCAAAATGCACCGAATTTCCCCAGTCGCTGCACGAGCTGATCAGCATTCCGGAGCAGCCCGGATGCTTCTCGTTTGTTCTCACTTCATCGTCTGGCATAAGATTGCTTTGGATCCGACTCGGATCCGACACGCTCCTCTCCGTGGCCGGCGTGAGACATCGCCGGACGAGTTATTGTTTGGGGTATTACTCATGAGGGACGATTGCCACCCTTTGAAGTTTGTCCTGGCCGGGGACGTCTGCTTACCTTTCTTCCCTTTAAACTCACGCATCCTGCGCCCAGAATCGGGGTGTAAAGGTGCTATGAGATAGGGAAGAGACAAGCAAAGGACACCTTCTTTTCCTAGCAGGGGTCCCGACAGCGCCCACACTGCATCGCCCCCCTGGGCTCCCGAGTCATGGCATCTCCATTTCAATACATAATTGTGGGTGGCTTATCAGTAGCGCCCGCTCCTTGGCGGACGGCCCGGACCCAGAGGACGATCAACACGGATTACCGGCGCGGAGATATTCGAGATACACAGTGCATAACCAAGTAGGGGACTTTGCCGCGCCGGCTGAGGACATGCTAAGCAGACTTGTCCAGTCATCTACATGTAGCAGCTCTGTCTTCATGCGGGCCGGGACCCTGGCCAGCTCCGTCGGGCTCCGGACCTAGTTATGTCCCGCGGAGAGTTGTGGTGCACTTAGCGCCCAGCCGCCAGAGCCAGTGGTTAAGAACATGAGGCTCTTCAAATCCGCCCCTACATGAAAACAAGCTCTATCTGATAGTAGAGTGAAGGATACTTCTAATTATAGTGTTTTTAGTGGCTGGAATAGTCTTAATGCCCGCCACCCTGCGCGCCGTTCATCCCGCTTCGACGCCCTCAGGACCGTCGGTCTCACCGTCGTGCTCACGGGCACCCAGGGCTACATTTGCCGCCACCCCAGGCCGCACTGCAGTGTTAGTAAGCCCCAATGTGATGCGCTTCTCGTCCCTCGTGTACACGTCGCCGAAAAGGCCCATTGAGGCCAAGGCCCGCGAGATCGTGTCCGACTTGTCCAGGCCCTACCTCAGCCTGCCCGCCGGCCCACGGTTGACGGCAGCGATGGCTGAGTCGCCGGCAAGTGGGCCACCGATGCCTTCCTGCGCTGCCTCGCCCTCGCCACCCTGACCATCGGCCACGACACCGCTCCTAGGCAAGTCGATGACCCTCGTCGGTGCTCCATGTGTGTAGGGCGCCATCCCCGGCGTGCGCTGCGACGTCGGCTTCGTGCCCGTCGCCCACGCGGTGGGAGCCTTCAAGCCAGCCATCCTAGCCCTAGTCTCCGCTGCTTCAGAAAGCGCCGCCGCCGCCACGCCCACCGTTCACTTCCAAAAAACACTCGGCTGCCTTCCCCGTCGCTGCCGGTGCCGCCGTCACTGCCCTCACCGATGCCCCCATCCTGGACAGGTTCGGTATGGCCAATAGTAACGCTCTGGCGCACCTCATAGCTTCGTGGGAGCTGGTCGCGGGGTGGCCGGAAGGCATCATATTCCCACTACGTTGTTTTCCATTTATAGTTTTGGGTTTGTGTTTTAACAGGTGTCTCAAGAGGAATCTTGATTACGGGACTGAGGCCATGTCACATGCTTTCCTCCTCGCGGCCTGTAGATCTCTTTCTCTTTGTATCCCTTCAATATTCCATCCACCATGGCGATTCTTCCACAGCAGCCTGACTAATGAGCTTTCCATTGACCGGTGAGGCCGGGCTTGCTTCGAATCCACCAGAAAGGCCTTTTTGGTGATTGTGGTTTCTTTTCACTCCTACCGCGATCTCTGCACAGACTCATCACTTGGAATTAGAGTGTTCCCCTTTATTCACGTTATTTACAGCTCGTACCAGATTTGGCAGCTTTTCAGTGTCAGATATGATGTTCCGCACTTCAGTCATTTGGGGGAGGGGATAAAATTAACTATTTCTTCCGCTTGCATCTTGATGAATACTGCCCTCCTAGGTGCGGGTGTCTCGGAGGAATCGTTTCTATGTTAAAGAAAATAAACCAGGTAGGAAGTACTACCTAGGGTAGGGTTTTGTCAAGACCAGGAAATGGCCTTACATTGCGATACCAGCTCTAAGAGGTGGGGTCGATACGGAGTTCCATGTCGGCGCAGTTCGTGTAGTAATTAGCACGAGGAACAGCGTAGATGTGCATGCCGGAGCCGCCGTTGCCATCTCCGTTGTAACTGCTCTTCACGCAGAAAGACAGGTAGCCGTTGGCAGCGTTGCCGTTGATTTTGAGCAGCACGGTGAGGGTGCCATCGGGGTTCCGGCGGCTCTCGAACCAAGGATAGCCGTCCTTCTTAGAGTGGCTCCACCACAGCAGCGTGGGGCTGTTGTAGAGATAGTAGTACGCGTCGTGTGTCACCGAATAGAGGTAGCCGTCGTCCGTAACAATGAAGGTCTCCCGCTTCGATTGGTAGAAGTAGTTGTCCGTCATGTGACTTGCGTCGTCGGAGAGCGCGTAGGATGCTCCTTGGTTGCCCGCGGGGCTGAGCTTGAGATAGCCGATGGTGCCCGTGGGGGCGCTCGCAGCCACGAGAATGGTGGTTGTCGAGGTGATGACCTCGGTTGATGTGGAAGTGCTGGTGGCAGCCGTGACAGTGACTTGGACGAATCCAGATGTGACCGTGCTGGTTTCTGTCGTCGTTGCCGTCGAAGTTATCGTAACTGGGGTGACAACCAAAGAGCAGGCAGAGGAGGCAATTTCGTCTGGTGTTTCTGTTAGTACTTCTTTCGAAGAGAGAGTTCCTTGTACATCTCCACTTACCAGGAACATTCGCGAGAGGACCCGGAATAGCGTCGCGGCGGACTACGGCTGGTGTTTCTGCAGGAGCTGCGCCGTCGATAGGCTCAGAAACAACGTCTGGGGCTAGAATTCGATCCACAAAAGAGCCGTCAGGGTTCCTGGCATTGGCTACGAGAGGCTCATCACGGCGCTTCAAGCTATGGTCGTGGTCGCACGGCGTGGAGGTAGCCGCGGGCAGGGCCCGCTTGCGGACCTGGGTCACAGCCACCAGCTGGGTCGAGGTGACGACGGTCGTGGCCAGCGGAACCACGTTGGAAGTTGAAGTGCCCGCAGGGGTAGTGACGGTTGTGCTCTCGGTAGCTGTGGTTACGGGAGTGGTGTAACCCAGAAGTGAGGAGCAGTACGGCTGCAGCGTGGCCGATTTGATGGCCGAGGTAGCCGAGGCTACATTGCAGGGAATGGCCGGCTTGCCTGGGTTCGTGCTGTTGACGAAGCTGTAGCTATATGAAATGGTGTATCTGTCGTTGCCACGGTACTGCCCTGTGTTCTTAGCATAGCTGCTGTCCCAGGCCATAGTGTACTGGATGTTTTTGGGTTAACAGGTAATCACCAGCGCTTGAAAGGCGGAAACTAACCATGGAGCAGTACTGTCCCTCAGGAACACCGTTCTTCAGAAGCATGTACGTGTTGAAGAACTGACACGTCTTTGGCTTGCCATTCTTGGGGGGGTTGCGGATGTTGTAGGCGCTCTGGGCTGAGCATGCTGCGGCACAAAGACCGGCATCGAATGGGCCGTTGGTGAAGGTCTTTGCTCCCATAAAGGTATCGGCGCCCGAACAGTCAAGAGGTGCGTTGATAGCAGCATTGCCCAGGTACGTGGGACCTGTGTACCCATCCTGGGGTGAGATGCTGTTGCTGACATATCCGTTTGACCCGGCAATGACCACCTGGAACTTGTTCCGCCACTGTCCACCGTTCTTGGTATTCTCCTTCGCCACAGGTCCGCCCCAGAAGACGCACTTGATGTTGGTAGTGGAGGTTGGGTTCGCACAGGCATCTGCAGGCTCCTATGTAACTGTTAGAGAATTGTGCAAAAGGTAAAATGCCTGTCCACGCGAACAAGGTAGATATTAGGGCAAAGTTAAACTCCGAAATTGCCGTACGTACCACAGTAGGATCGCGCTCAAAGTAGAGATTGAATGCAGAGCAGCCATTGATGGCATTGCACTTCGAAGCACAAAGCCCTGTATCGTACGACTTGAGTGTCGTGTAGCCCATGTAACCGTAGGCGCTGCTCGATGCCGCCAGGTTGGAAAACGTTTGGCTGTAACCGGACGGTACGGGGGCGGCCGACGCCTGGGCAGCAAAGTCACCGTAGCTCAAGAAGGCAGCGGCTGTATCGGGCGAAGGGACCGGGCCGGCACCCAGGGGCTGTGCTTCACAGGGTGAACGCTTAACGTTGATGCGGACGTTGTTGCTGAGGACATCGCGGCGCTGGGGCGCGTCGTCCGTCGTCGATGTGACATCAGCCACAACAGAAGCCGTCGCGGCGTTGTCGTCATATTTGATGGTCTCAGTGCCACCGCCGATGGGCACCTTCACAGGGGTCGGTTTATTGACCGAGTCGTAGGTGTCCCAGTCGATCTCTTGGGCACGAGCCACGACTGCGATAGCAGCAGTGATGAGAGTGGACTTCATGGTGAAGTGTCTGTCAAGAACGATGACAAATGTTTCTTGGTGGTGCCCTGTTGATGGACACGATGGCAAGACTCTCGGCAGGCCTCCCTGCTTTTATAGATTGAAGCTCTAGGCGCTCCCTCTCGTGGAAACAACGAAGTCGTAGCTGTTGAGCGCCCCCCATCAGATCATCTGTTACCGAGCAAAAGAAGCCCATTGAGGCTGAGTCTCGACTCCGTGATGGTTGCTTGGGCTGATGTTAGTCCTAAGCTGAAGGGTAAGCGGTGCCTGCGCGCGTAGCTACTTTGAGCAGAACGGAAGTGTAGATGTCGGTCTGGACGCGTCTGGGCGGACAGTAAAAAGCAATCCTTAGACCGCTGCCGCGCTGATGGTCTTAGCCCCTGGACGGAAACGGGGTTATCAGCTGCGGCTGAGGAGACTGCTAGCGCATTTGCCGGTTTGCTCATACCCGTGTCTTGCCTTAAGTGCATTGATGGCGGTGCTTGCTTTCCTAAAAAGGATATCTAGGCTTTCGCCCGACTGTTCAAGCTCAGCTGAATAGAAGCTTGGCGCCGTCGGCTAGCAACAATGCATTGTCGTTAGCAACCGCGTGTGACCCGACTAGCAACTACCGTTAACCGTTTTTCTACTAGCCTGCAGGCCGGTCGAACCAACCCCCCTTAACTGCAGAATCTGCGCCGACGTGGGCATAGGTCCCTTAAGAACCTATGCTCGCTGTCAGGCGGAATTTTACGATACACTACAATGTCTCTTGACATTCCGCCTGCTCGGGGGCGGTCGACTAACAGCACCGAAGCACACCCTATCCAAGGACGAGTTTTCTTGCGGTGGTGTGGAGCCTACCTGAGCAGGACTAAAGCTGATACGGACATGGCGGACAAGCTTAAACGGCGTATAATTCCGCGGCGTTTCAAGCTGCCAAGCTTCGCATTGTTGAAATCCATAAAATTGAGCATAAATGGTGCGCACGAGCCACCGGGGGCGCCTCTTCGAGTCGCCACGGGAAGTGGGACGGCTCATAGGGCAAACTTCGTTAGAAGCGGCCATCTACCTGCTGACCTGACGGCCACACTTGGCCATCAGCTGGGGCAGATTCCCGCCCATTTATCTATTTCTGGACTGGCAGGCCGCAACTAGACCCTGAAAGAGGCGCAGCACCTCGTTTAATTGACCTCGGTCTGGATAGTGCTAGTAGCATTATCCTTACAGTATGGCATGCCACCTATTGCTATCTGTTTCTAGACTTGTGTGGACATTAAGTGCACCCCTACGGACCGAGTCCCTCTACGACATTTATAAACGATCTTACTGTAATAGGTAAGTGCGAAAGCTTTAGATATTATTATAGTTTAAAGAGCGATAGTTTTTAAAAAGATTAAAAAGGTTTAATTAAAATATAAAAATAATAATTAAAAATAAAATAAAATAAAAAGTTAAATTTAAGTCTTTTAAAAATAAATATAATATTAAAAAGTTTTTTAACTTTAATTAATTTAAATATTATTATTATATATTTTTATAATTATCTTATTAATATAATAACTTATTAAATATTTTATATTATAAATAATTTAATTATTATTATTATAATATTACTTTTTTTTAAAAAAAAAACTTATTTATAAGTTTAAATTATTAATATTTATAATATTAATATTATTTATAATATATATTTTATTATATTATTAATTAATTATTATTTATATATAACTTAAAAAATATTATTTTTAATAATTATTAATAACTTATTAAATCTTTTTAAAACTTTAATTTTATTAAAGTAAGTTTTTTAAAATTTTATAAAAAAGATATTTTTTTAAAAAGATTTTAAATTATATTATATTATATTTTAACTTTAATATTTTTAATAAACTTATTATTTTAATAAATTATATTAAAAATATAATAATTAATATAATTAATTATAAAAATATATAATAATTTAATTTAATTTATTTTTTTTAATTTAATTTAATATAAATTCTTTAAATTTAAAAAAATAAATAAAAAGATTATTTAATTAATTGATAACTTAAACTTTTTAAAAATAAAAACCTTATTATTTATATTAAAACTTATTAAATAATATAACTTATTTATTTATTATTATTATTTTTATTATAATATTTAAAAATAATTTTAAATTATATTAATATATTAATTTTTTTAAAATAAATTATATATATAATAAGTTTTTAATTAGAATTTAATTTATTTTTTTATAATAATAATTAAATATTAAATAAATATATTTATTATTATAAACTTATAATTAATTAAAAATTAAGATATTATAAAAACTTTTATTTATTTATAATATAATTTATTATATTTATATTATATAAATTTTTAATTTAAATTTATTAAAATATCTTATATAATTTATAATAAATATTAATATATTTAAAGAATTTATTATTTTAATTAAATAAAACTTTTTTTTAATTTTTAAAAGTATTAATATTAATCTTTTAATTAAAATATTAATTATATATTATATATTAAAAGTAACAGATAAGTATTAATTAAGAAACTATAATTTATTAAAGGTATTTAAATCGCTAGATTATAATATACTCGGTGTAACCTTCCTCGACCTTAGCGCCGAGTATAAGCGTTTCAAGTAAAGGGTGCATCCAGTCGCCTTATTGGGCGCCCCGTGGAGCTTGGCTCATATCACTGACAGGTTCTTGTGCTGATCACCTCCCTCTTTCTCCGCAGCCGATAGTTTTAATCCGCTCCCCTCTTCCTTTTGATAACTCCCACGGCTTTCCAACTCATCAGACTACTCTATTACTGACCCTTCTTTCGAAATTCTCCCACTTTGTTACACTGAAAATGTCCTCACCCACCTCTGTTTTGAAGCTGGCGCAGCCTCTTCGCCTCCCTTTCAGCATGAAAGAAGCTAAGACCCGTCTGCTCAAGGCCGCGATGAGCGAAGGGCTCGCAACGTGGAACTTTCACGAGCCCTCACTTCGTGGTATTCCCACCGAGGCACTTCACAATCTCTACAAGCGCTGGTCAGCGGGCGGCTACGGAATCATTTTAAGCGGCAATATCATGATTGAACTGGATCAGCTCGAGGCCGCAGGGAACATGATCATTCCGCCTGATGCCCCCTTCTCAGGTGAGAGATTTGAGGCTTTTCAGAAGCTCGCCCTCGCGGCTAAGGCGAAAGGATCTCTCTTCTTGGGGCAATTGTCCCACCCCGGAAGGCAGGTGTCCGCCACCATTCAGCCGGTCCCAATTTCCGCAAGCGATGTGCCGCTGGAAGAAAACGAGATGACACTGGTGGCAGCAAAGCCTAGGCCTATGGATGAAGCGGACATCCACAGGGTGGTTAAAGGGTTTGCCCATGCGGCACGGTATTGCTACGAGGCTGGCTTCGACGGGATTCAACTTCACGCAGCACAGTCAGTAAGCCCCGTCGTCGGCACGCTGCCACTAACTCACTATGATAGTGGCTATCTTTTGGCACAGTTTCTATCGCCGACTACGAATAAACGCACCGACGAGTATGGTGGTCCCCTGATGAATCGCGCACGCATTCTGTTCGACATCATCGCGGCAGTCCGCCAGATAGTGCCGCCAGCCTTCAGTCTAAGCCTCAAGCTAAACAGCGTCGAGTTTCAGCAGGGCGGCTTCACGGAAGCGGACTGCGGCACGCTCTGCGAAGCTCTTGATAATCAAGGTTTGGACTTCGTGGAGCTCTCTGGCGGCACTTACCAAAAGCTCGGCTTCTCGCACAGAGATGAGCGGGGGCGCGCGTCGACCCGGGCGCGCGAAGCCTTCTACCTCGATTTCGCTGAGAGACTCGCTCCGCGGCTACGGACCACGCGCGTCTATGTGACAGGCGGCCTGCGGACGGCGCGCAACATGGCCGCGGCCGTTGGCGACGAGAACGACGACACTGTAGACGGTGTGGGCCTGGGTCGCCCCGTGTGTCACGAACCCCATCTCGGAACACAGATCCTCGAGGGCCGCAGTTGCGGAGCCCGGGAGAACCTCCTCGACGCGGAAAACTTTGTGCTCACCGCCATTGCTGCCGGCACCCAGTACGTGAAAACCACCCAGGGCCAAAACTTTACGCCAGAGATGCTGACTTGGGAAAACAGGATTCGGCGGATGGGGTATGGAAACGATCCAGTGGACATGAGGAATGGGGATGTGGTCAAAGCTTTCCATGGGTCGCTGCAGAGCTGGACTCGCCTGCAGGCTGACGATGTCGAACATTCGCGGTATGGGTTTTTCGACATCGAGGGCGTGTAGGTGTGTTGAAAGTGCCATGACCTTGAACGACTGCACGCCCCGCTTCCCATTGGGCACGGAGGGCTGGTCACTTCATGGGCCTCGAGAGTAGGTAGCCTTTTTCAATGTACCTTTCAGCTGCAAACCTTCGCCTGCAGTTTCTCCGCACAATGGCTGTTTTTATTTTTTAGCCCTCCATGTCTTTCTGCTGCGGGGTGAACTGGAGCCTAACGCTCTTACCGAAGGACCAGCCCAATCCCAACCCCGCGCGATCACTTGGCTGCAGGGGTTGATCGGCGACCATCTGCACAGGTGGCTTAGCATATCCTGGGCGCCCTGGGACCCTACCAAGACCCTGTTAACTCGCTTATACTGAGTTTCGGGTCGTAAGATAGCCCCTTTTGCCTGTTTTACCCCCTCTTCTCGGCAAATGGAATGGTCTCTAGATAGCCCACTACCGACTTATTCTTCCGTGATAATGGTCCTCTTGACGTCTCGGCTGTAGTCACACGTGGTTATGGCAGGAAAAGAGTCCTCAGAGAAATCGGCACCATGCCATTGATATCTCCAGCATGTTTCTAAATGACAAAAGGAAAGATGCAACGACATGACACTCTGTAGCTATTTAAGCTCTATTGTATACCGCTCTCCATGGTAACATGCGAGACCGAGCTGTAATTAACATCTAGGCTGCACTACTTCTTTGCAGAACACCAATCTTCAAATCAGTAATGGCTGCTACTCTTACCGTGAGTGTCGCCACCTGCGTCTTGCTGGGAACGGCCATATACTCCTTCGTTCTGAACTCAGCCAAATTGAAAGCTTGGCGCCAGCGGGTACGCCTGCCACCTGGACCGCCCGCCCACCCTCTCTTTGGCCACCTAAATACGGTCAGGCCGTACAACCCGGAGGGCCAGTTCACGCAATGGTCTAAAGAGCTGAATTCCGACGTGTTGTATTTCAACATGGTGTTCCAAGACGTTGTGGTGCTGAATAGCGCCGCCGCTGCCACGGAACTTCTGGACAAGCGCGGAGCCACCTATTGCGACCGTCCACGCTTCGTCCTCTTCGAAGTCATGGGCTGGCGGCGCACCATGGCCTTCATGCGCTGGGGCCCGACGTTTCGCCTACACCGGCGTATCCTTCAGGGCAACCTGTCAAAGAGCGGCGTCGTGCGGTATCGCGCCCTTCAGGAGCGGGAGACACGCGTGTTTCTGGACGGGCTCTTTCGGGCCCCGCAGGCCTGGGAGGTGCTTCTGCGCCGCTTCGCCACAGCCGTTGTACTAGGCATCGGCTTTGGTGTCAGCATCTCAGGCCTCGACGACAAATACATGACCATGGCTGAGGATGCCTCGTACGCGCTCGGCCACGGCGGTCCGCCTGCCGGGACTCTCGTCGACATTTTTCCCATTCTCCGTCACATGCCCGACTGGCTCTTACCAAATCAGCCGCTGCAGTTCGCTCGCCGCTGGCGCAAGGCGGTACGTCGCCTTCACAACGTGCCGTTCGATGACGTGAGTGCTTCGGACCACGACAACGCCTCCCTGATGCGGACCCTCCTGGATCAACGGCAGAAGGGGGGCGAAGACGGCCGAAGCACCCAGTTGACCGACGACGACTTGAAAGGCATCGCCGTCGCCATCTTTGCCGCCGGCCAAGACACTACATGGGCGTCTCTCATGGTTTTCATCTACTGCATGGCCCAGAACCCGCACATCCAAACCAAGGCGCAGGCGCTTGTCGACGATGTCACCCGAAGTGGCGAGCGACTTCCTTCCTTTGAGGACCGAGCGAAGCTTCCGTATGTGGAATTGCTAGTGCAGGAGACACTTCGCTGGTGCCCCGTCAGCCCCCTAGGTCTACCCCACCGGGCACTCCAAGACGAGGTGTACGACGGCGTCTTCATCCCGCGTGGGGCGCTGGTGTATGCCAACGCCAAGGCGATGACGCATGACGAGCGAATTTACGAACACCCCGACAGGTTCGAGCCTGAACGGTTTCTTCCCGCTTCAGCCGGCGGCCGCTGCGAGCCTTATCCCAGGGGCCAGTTCGGTTTCGGCCGTCGCATTTGTGTGGGCCAGCACCTCGCCGAGGCTAGCATGTGGATCGTGGTGGCTTCACTACTGGCCACATACGACATCAGGTGGGCCCTGGATGCTGAGGGGCGAGAGATTGTGCCCGAGCTGAAGCTGAGCAACGGGCTCACTAGCCATCCCGAGGGTTTCGCCTGCCGCTTCTTGCCCAGGCGGGGTCTGGCGGTTGGGCAATTTAGCCTCTAGAACCTGGTCTACTTGACTGGTTGTATATGAAGAGCAGTGCACTAAAGTTACCCGGTTTTTACCCTTGTTTCGAGGGAAAGTTTGTTCCCCACGTAGCCGCTGGCATGTGTGCGGGGGTGACTCAAACGTATGTCGCGCGATGTGACGTAAAGATAAGCAGCAACGGTGCGGGATACTACGTAAGGAACTATCAACAGCATGGTGTTTTACCCCTGCCTGTCTAGCTCATTCACCCGAGTGTGGTGATCTGTTGAAGTGTGGAAGTGGAGGAATGGGAGCTGGGGCACGGGATCGTGGCTACGCAATATGTAAGACAAATCATGGGCTGACGCCCCCCGCAGAGGGAAAATTAGTAGGTGACTCCCTCAGTATTGAGACGTTGCGTTCGGAGTGAACCCGGATCAGGCAAAACTATTGCAGATCGAGTGGTACCGACGATTGGTCTCAGGTTCCGCCCTTTCACGTTTACCCAACCGCTACCCTATGAATGAACCCTTTCTTGATATTCCTGTATTGTAACAGCAGGAAGCTGTGGCTGGGTTTGGGCAACCAATTTTAGTTTTCAGCCGCTGAAAAGCGGCACGAGACGAGCCGCCCGACCCACGCCACAAAGTTTATATTGGAATCTTGGCCCAGATGGCCCCTTGTCTAGCGTCGTTCGTGATACGCTGCCAACAGGGCACACGGCAAAACGGCAAGCATGCAACACCCTTTGGTATCTTCCGATCCGGTTCAACAGCCTCGGCCGGCAATTGGTATCGGACTACCACTGCGGCCTATAGGAATTCAAGGAGCTCAGTCACAACCCCGCCCAATCATGTCTGTCTGTTCGACGGAATGAAAGCGCAGAGCAGAAGGGCGGCGCCCGACAGCCCGACAGCCAGGTAGGCCGCGGCATGATACCCACCCAGGAGGTCCCTACCATGGTTAGAGACGTGAACCTCGAGCACACCGGCGAAGCCGAGGCCCAGGCTTTGGCCGTAGCTGAGAAATGTCCCGATAAGCGAGCCGGCTACGCCCTGGTGCCGGCGCGGAACGGCGTCATTAGCGATAATCTGGGCGCTCGTGGTGATGAGGTCGATGGTAAAGGCGGAAAGGAAGAGGGCAGGGAAGGCCATTGCCCAGTAGGACACGTTGGCCGGAATAGTGGCGAGAAGTATGTTGATGGCGCCCATGCAGACACAGCCGGCGCCGATGATGACTTTCGCGGGCACGCGCGGCACCAGCCAGGCGGCCAAGAAGGGCACAGCTGCGCCAACGATGGTCAGGGGCATGTACTGGAGCCCCACAGTGATGAGGCCGTCGCCACGTACCAGTGCCATGTACGAGTTCATGTACCAGAAGAAAATGCCGAGGCCCATAAAGGCGAACAAGATTGCCACCAGGAGAAGCCCGAACAACGGCGCCCCGCGCCAAATGTCGAATGGTAAGATCGGGTCCGAGGCCACGCGCAACTCCCAGTAGCAGAAGGCCACAAAATGGGCGACGGATGTGAGCAACAGCGCCACCTCGTACGGCGTTTTCCATCCGACCGATGGCGCTTGGCTGGGATCATGGGACGGGAAAGTCAGCACCAACAAACGCGGAGCCTCGCTAATGCGCCATCAACACTTACTTCCAGACAAAGTTGAACAGGACCAGACCAGCCACGCCCAGGTATGCACCGACCCAGTCCACCTGCCCCTCTTGGTCGAGCGGCTGGTCGTCGGCCAAGAAGGCAAGCGTGGCGCTATACACGACGAGTCCCAAAAATCCCCTAGAGATAGGATAGGGGAGGGACGGGATGCGTCATTAGCGGCTTGGACCTTTACATGGTTTTCCAGGGGAGGTGCTGCCAGGCACGAGGCAGTGAAACTCACTGTAAAAAAAACACCCAGGGCCAGCCGGCCAGTTGCACAACGGTGGCGCCGACCAAAGACCCACCGGCAGCGCCCACAGGGGCCATGGCGCCAAAGAGGGCGAAGCCAATGTTGCGCTGGGGGCCAGGCGGGAGATGGATGCCGATAAGGGCGATGGTGTTGGGTACCATGATGCCACCACCGGCGCCGCACAGGGCCCGCGTCACGCAGACAAGAACGAGATTGTGGGCATAACCACCCGCCAGTGCCCAGAACGTCCACCAAACGCAGCCGTAGGCTAGCGTCCTTTTGTGCCCGTAGACGGCACCCAAGCGGCCCCCTACTCACTTGCTCGTGTATCCTTCTTGTCAGCCGAGTTTGCATTTACTTAACAAGGGGTGTCATAGTAGAGGCTCACAGACCAACGAGGACAAAGGACCCCTGTGTCATTGGGAACGAGGCCACCACCCAAATGGACTGGACGGCTGTAGCACCGAGTTGGTCACCAATGAATAGGCCCGAGTTGATGCCCACCCCCAGCGGCATAATCTGTATCATCTGCGTCGTAGCGATGAGAAAGAGAAACACATATTCCCGCTTCATTGCCAAGACCGTTGTCTCTGCCGGTTGCGTCTGGCGACGGCGGTGGCGGGTGCTGCTGCTGCTCCTGCTGCTGTGGGTGTCGCCTGTCGTGGTCGCAGCCTCACGCGAGCTTTCGTCATTGGGCCCGGGGGACTGAAAGAGGGGTATAGGAGGCAAGGGCTGTTGTCGCTCGGGGACCTGCTGGGGTGCCACGCAGGCATCATGCCACGAACCTTTCTGTTCCATGGCGGTTTTGAAATGTGTGTGCGGGGATAAGCGGTAAGGTATGAGAAGTTGGCGCCTTAACGGATTTGTTTTCTAAGGCCCAGCAAGCCCCAGGCCAGAGGAAAGAAAAGGAACTGGGAGGGGCATCCTTATGGTTGGCCAGCGACGATCACTCATAGCAACTGGGGGGTTGCATAGTTTTGCGATCGCTTAGATCCCTTCCTCTGGCCAGCAAGTGTTTTATTTACATTAGTGGGTGGATACACACTGATATAAAGTTTTGTGGTTCCACGATTCGCGTAGCTACAAGACCCGCCTTTTGCGGCCGCTCACTTAGACGCCGCGCTACAAATTCAGCTAGGGTCTGCAACTCAACCAACCAACAGGGCGCTTGTGTTACAATCATCTGCCGGATCTTGGCCTGCAGGATATCAGAAACTTTTAAGCTTTGGTCCATGCTTCCTGCCCATTTTCTGGTTGAGGGGGCCAGGGGCTGGGATCCTTACCTGTACGACCTCCCCGTCTCCTGGGCTTGTCTCATGAGACCCTACGCCACAGAAATGCCTAAAAGAGCCTCGGAGAATGCAAGTCACAGTGCAACTTACAGAGTAGTGAAGCGGCATGTAATTTCGGCAAATCGTGAAAACGTTTTGCAGGCTTCGCTTCCCGTGTGGAAATGAAGCAAGCATGTCGAGAATAGACGGGGAAATCAGGTTTGGCCTTTACTGGTCGAGATGATTTATTGTCCTCATGAACCCTTCGGCTGGAAAACAAAGCCAGCAGAGTACATACGCATGATCAACTAAAAGTAACCAAACTATGAAAATGGCGTCACAGCTAGAGACCCTGCCTTCGCGCGAATACCATGACACAGGAGCCGCCTATGTCCTCCCAAGCGAGTAAGTGAAATTGAACTTCGCAATTTGGACCAATGGTCCTGCTTCTAACACAAATATATCCGCTCATGATAGTCCGATTGAGCACGACCGACTCGATACGCAGGCCTCATGCATCGTCGAGATGATTGGTGGGAAGCCGTTCCTCGGGATCATGCAGCCGCTAGTAGCGGGCAGTAAGGCCGTCGACCTGGGCTGCGGCACAGGCGTGGCAACGATGCAGCTGGCCGCCATGTTCACAGCGGCCCAGGTCTACGGCGTTGACCTGTCACCTGTGCCGGAGGCTACGCGCCGACTTACCCCCGACAACGCCACCTTCGTGACGGGCAACGTGTTGGCTATGGAGGACAACTACGCTTTGCAGGACGTGGTAGCGCCCCGAAGCGTCGATTACCTGTTCGGCCGGATGTTGTTCCTCGGCATAAATGACTGGAGCGCCTATTTTGGCACTGCGGCGGCCTCTCTGCGGCCCGGTGCCACCATCGAACACCAGGACCTTGACTGGCGCTTTTATCGTGCCGGCTCGTCGACCTGCCTCAGCAACGAATGGCCCTGGTGGCACGCCGTGGTGGAAGCGGCGCGAGCTATAGGGTTGTCGGCTGAGGCCGGGACGGGCGCTGCCGACCATATGCGTACTGCCGGCCTCGACGTTGTCGGTGTCCAGACGTTCGAGTTTTCCTTTGTGCCCTCGACACAAACGCCGGCCAGTCAGGCCATGGGCCACTACGTCCAGGCCAAGTTGATGCCACAGTATCCAGAGCTTCTGGCCCGCTTGTTGCGTGGCCGTGTCACTGAAGAGACACTCCACGAATACTCCGAGGCCTGTCTCCGCGACCTCGCATCTGAAGAGGGCCTGCACCAGAAGTACACCGTCACTATTGGTAGAAAGCCTGCGGATTGCTAGGAAGCCGTCACTCGTCGCATTGTATTTTCTCTCAGCCTCAAATGATTATTTTACAGGCTAGCAATTATCTCATGTTGTTCAAATATGAATACTGTTATATATATATATCCTTTTCAGTTCTACATTTTCGTATTCTTTTAACAAGGAGTGACCAGCAGTACGGTGGACACAGATGCCCCTATGTTCCTGTAGGAAACACAAGGCTGAAGACCAGTGGCGGGCTCTAGAGCGCGTCTGTTTCTCCTTCTTGGTTACCCAAGGCATAGCGGGCCCTTGCAACCAGATTCCATATACAAACACAACCATTTGGGTCATCCAGCGCGGGCTCGGTCGCTGTGTTCCGTTCAAAACAGAAAATTCTACGCTGTGCATATATGTCTGCTTGAATTGCCGAATCTTCGGAAGATTTGCATTGGTACCGAGGGTTAAATCCTGTTTTACCGCTGTGGCGAGCAACACGGATGTCGGGTGGTTGGGATTCGGCCCCAACTTTCTCTATGCCTTCGGCAGCTGGTGCACCGGAGGACCGGAACAGCCAGACGGCCAGAAGATACGCGCTTATAGCAGTTCTCATGGCTTTACAGGCTAATTACGGTCAGTATATACCGCTGGCCTACAGTATAAATTTGACCTCGATCAGCGGTCAGTTTCTGACAACCGCTTAACCTGGCAATTACACAACCACTAACAGCAGCCTTCACCAGTTGCATCCATTTACCCAATATGATGGTTTTCCTCTCCCCTTCCAACTATACTTATTCTTTCGTTGCTATCATCACCACTATTCTTGGCTTGTTTTTCAAATCGTACGGCCGATATATTGTGAGCCGCCCCCTTCGTGACGAAGGATTCCAGGACGCGCAAATCCGGGAGATACAGGCTTTTGCACGCTGCAACAACGTCGCCGCTTCCTTAGCCACGTTGGTAGCCCAGGACGGTGCGGGGACATGGCCGCCGAGGTGCGATCACAATCGCTGGCCGTCTCCTCTTCGTCCATACAAAAAGATCTACCTGCAGCTTGCCCCTTTGCTTTCCGCTGCTGAGCCGTCGCTAGATGATGCGGAGAACATGCGCAGGCGTCAAGGATACCGTGCCTTGATGCAAACTCTGTTGTCGACCCATGTCAACGTTTCTGATGTTCAGAATCTTCTCAAGCTTTCTGAGGGAGGCGATGAGACGGCCTGCCCTCGCGACTCGTACAACGGTTTCTACTGTTGCCTCGCCGTTCTACGGCACGCCTACAGGTATGCTGGATGATTCCCGCACGATACACAACTCTCCCATACTAATAGTAAAACCCAATCTGGGACTCCAGATGGGCCACTATACCCGTCGTCAAAGTGGCGCAGCAGGAGAAATCGGTCGATTTACCCCACGAACTGCAAGTCCCATGGCTATACCTGCAGCGGCGCTTTGGCGTCACGGCCGATTGCGGCAACAACACTGCAAACGTGCTTTTGAACTTTGACGAGAGCGAGAATAGAGTGTATCGCATCAATGTCGGGCTCAAGGATCCGGTGGCGTCCTCTGAGGAGACCTTCTTCCGAATCTTCCGCGACGTGGAGATAATTGTGAGTGGCTATGACGAGCGACGGGCGCGCCAACTATATGATATTACGCCACTGACGCATTGTAAAGGCTTGGCCCATTTACTATTCGATGGTGCGAGCCATCGTGAGTTTCGATGCCGGGCAGAAGCGCCAGTGTCTGGACGAGGTGAGCAAGGTTGCCTTGCACCAGCGTCGCCTCACGCGGCTGTTTCATGAGTCCATCCAAGAAGAGCGCGTCTCGCGGACAGTCTGGCTTAGCTACGTACAAGGATTCCAGGGCTGGGGGGCAGGACGGGTCATTGACGGCGACTTCGTCCAGTTTAATGGCGTGTCAGGCAATCATGTGCTAGTCTTCCAGGCCCTCGACGCTTTCCTCGGCCTCGACCGATACCTGGCCGATGAGGACATGGAACGCTACATCCCCGTCAACCAGCGACGCTTCTGCACAGCACTCAAGGAGGCCTCGTTGCGACCCCGCCTACAAGTTGGTCGCGACGGTGGCGAAACTTTAGATGCCATGATTGAAGCTGAAATGGGCAAATTGGCGCAGCAGATGCGGGTGAGTGGCGAACCCGCTCGTCCACACGGACGTGCATTTTTTACTTACGTCCCATACAGGTATTCCGAGCCGGACACCGAAGTCGCGTTATGCCCTATTTGGAGCAGCCAGCGCCAGAGCGCCTTATCATGACGGCTGGCAAATCGGTGCTGGAAAAGCCGGGATCCAATGCCGGCTTGAGGGAAGTCCTGAAGCCTCTTGATGACATGATGGTCAAGAGGCTGCAGCAGACGGTCTGAGCTACTATTTTACCGGGGTTTGTGCCCGGATTACCCTGGACCGTCCATCATCGGGCACTGTTCATACCCCTGCCCTTGCCTTGGGTCAAGGTTTGACTAGCTCCTGCACGTTGACCAATGTCACTCCACATAGCCTATTGGTGTTACTTGTCCTGCAAAGATTCGGAAACGGTAGCGACCAATGATCCTGTGAACCTCCCCTGTAATCGGCGAGACCACGGAGCAAGGTAGAGGCACTCGGTGGTAGAATCCCTGCATTCAACGCCGATTGAAACCTTCAGCATGATAATTTCCTGTTTCTAATACTTGGCGTGTTGGGCTTGTTGTCATGCACACCGAGAAGTTCTCTCGTATAGGGCGTTTTGAGACTCGGGATGTGAGTGGGTTATGACACCACTATCCCATGTGAGCTTTTTTTCAGCAACCAACAATGCCACGGAAACATTTGTGTGGGAGTTCGTGACCTCCTTTTGCCCCTTGGGTAGATGTCAGGCCGGCTCAGTAGGTTGAATGACACACAGGGTATAAGTACGCCATCCGAAGGGCCCATATGATCGCTTTTGCCGACCAGCGCTCAAAGTCAAGTCACCATTCACAACCACACCATACCCACAGCTACATCACCACTCACAACCACGTCACTGCCCACATTACCATCCAACATGTCTTCTGTCCCCGTTATCCGGCTTTCGTCGGGATATGTCCGTCTCCTCTCGTCTCTACGTCTTGAAACGCTGAATGCGTGCCAGTTGAGCTGACTGTCAAATATCAGGACATGCCTATCGTTGGGTTTGGAATATGGAAAGTGCCTCTCCAAGAAACCGCTGATGCGGTCTACAATGCTATCAAAATGGGATATCGGCACATTGATGGGGCTCACAACTATGGCAACAGCCGCGAAGCTGGCGCCGGAGTCCGGAGAGCCATTCAAGAGGGCATCGTGAAGCGCGAAGACCTATTCATCACTAGTAAGCTTTGGAATACATACCATGAGCATGACGTGAGTTCACCCCATCCAAGCCATTGCCGTGCGTGCTTATGGGACAGAAACAAAACGGACGCTGACATTATTGGCGAAGAGAGCCATTGAGATGACGGAATACGAAAACGCCAAGTGGGACGTGGGCTACCTTGATCTATTCCTGATTCACTTCCCAATCTCCCAGAAGTACATTGACCCGAGAGAGCTGGAGGTCCCGCAATTCTGGGCCGATGCCGAAGGCAAGGAGCCGTACCCACTCATCAAGGTCCCGCTGTCTGAGACGTGGACGGCACTCGAGACACTGGTGCGGACAGACGCGAACCCTGATGGCCCCGTCCGCTCCTTGGGAGTAGCCAACTTCCATGCACAGCTACTGTACGACCTGCTGTCGTATGCGAAAGTACCCGTGGCTTCGCTGCAGATCGAGCACCACCCTTACTTAGCCCAGACGGAACTGGTACAGATGGCACAGGATTACGGCATCGCTGTGACGGCCTACAGCTCCTTCGGTCCACTGAGCTACGTCGGCCTCAAGGGCTATTTGTTTGACACGGCACGTGCGACAACGCCTCTTTTCAGGCACGAGACAGTAACGCGGATTGCTGAAAGTCATGGTCGGACCGCGGCACAGGTTCTCCTACGCTGGGCCACGCAGCGCGGCATCGCCGTGATTCCCAAGAGCAACAGTCAAGAGCGGCTGCGGGATAATCTGGCGTGCTGTGACTTTGACCTGCTACCTGAGGAGCTGGAAGCAATTAGTGGGTTGGACTGCGGGCTGCGCTTCATTAACCCCGGGTTGTTTGGCATTCACATTCACGCGTAACGGAGAAGTGTTGAATGTATCAATAGATCGTCTAAAATTCTATCGTAAGCTTATAATAAACCAGGTAAAAAAAGGGAATGAATGAATGAGATGGGGCTTTTCTTTATCACAGGCTTTTCAAGCAGCCAGTGGTCCCCGTCGCGGCGGCGAATCTGTCTTGCTAGGTAGCCGTAAACTCAGTCTGGACGGCGGCTTAGGGCGTATTATCTCGCACGGTGTAGATTAGTTTCAGTAGCGGAAAGGTACTCGCCTTAGGAATCACCCTAACGATCGAACTAACTCCTGTTAAAGTGACCTAAAGAACGTTTCTCTTGTTAGTCGTTGACTTAGTCAATTCTAACGTTTTGACTTATACGCGTCCCTAACTTTACTTTTACAGCCGGTGCGCTATAAGAGCTGAGCTCAGCGGTACATAGAATATACCCCTAAAGCACTTTGTATACGGCCTCAGGTTATGAGATAGACATAGCGTTCGCTTTCCAGCGGAGACACGCCATCAACATCTTAGAGGTAGACGAGAAGGTTATAGGCAAGTGGAAAAAATAAGATGTGGATCCGGTGCAGTTTATTATCAGCTAGGGGGCACTGGTATCATGTGCGACAAGGTAAAGGCACACATGACTAGAGACGAAGACGGCGTACGCAGCGATCGTCCTTCGCTTGATAAGGCGACCAGCAAAGAGCGCCCGATCGCTCTAGTACCACTCGAGTGCGGTGAAGGTAATGGTGAGGATTCCAAAACTCACGAGAAGGCTAATGACCATCCTCGAGTGCTATAGCTTCGTCGCTCCGCTGTACTCGAGAGCCAGGGTGAAAGACGTGAGGCCGGCTAGCACCACTACAACGCCCGGCAGGCCCAGCGCGTAGACGAACCCTTTCCAGCCAATGGGCTGGATCTTAGAATGGGCCGGCGGTTTGTAAAAGAAAACAAGATACAAGAAGAAGGGCGCGCCGACAACGAGGCTGATGTAGAAGCTGCCGCAGGGAACCCGGCGTTAGCTTTCAAAGAAGATGGCAACGAGGAACCTACACAAGAAGACACTCATCACCAACGCCATGTCAGGGGATCGCTGAAGGTACCGCCCATGAGCGGCCAGACAACACTCACAACGCTAAAATACCGCGGAGGAGACCGAAGAGGGCGGGGAGCACTTTCTAGGCGACAGAGACGGAGAAAATCAGGTACACGCCGCTCTCCATGCCGGCGCCGCCGAGGCACTGGATGGCGCCGCCCATGATTAGGGCGGTACTATTAGGGGCGACGCCGCCGTTCAAGCTGCCCAACTCGCAAAGGAGGACGGCCCTCAGGAAGACCCACATGATGTTTACATGATGTTAGCCTGCTTTAAGGCCTTGCCGCAGAGAGAAATAAGTCCGGCGAGGGTGAGCAGGAACCTAGAACTACACCAGCCGACCTGGTCCGGACTTTGGAATTCGCGTGTGATAGGTGGAATGGCCGTGACGATGATACTATAAGGGGAGTCAGCAAGTGTTGACTCCTCTACTGCCGCTTTGCCCGGCGGCTCAAGTTCGTCTGATAAGGGCCGCTAAGCGTGCAGAGGCGCAGCGGGGCACTCAACATGTCCAGTACGACCAGGGACTGGCACAGGAGGAGGGAGGTTATGAGAATCAGGAGCTTGAGGCCGGTGGCCTCGCACCTAGCAAAGAGGCCGTAACCATACAGGATAGATTGAATAGGTTGCTGCGGTTGCTAGGCTAGCGTCGCGCAGGAAGGGGCCTTGTGAAGCACTGATAAGAGGCCACCGGGACTAGACCGGCACGGCTACCGTCCTACCACCTCTTGGTGCCTGCGCAATTTCAAGCAACCGTTCCAGTCCACGACGGCAGTCTTTTTTACCTGCCGATGCAGCCTTTGGACGAAAACTGACGTCCAGCGGCTGCTTTTCCCATACGCTCCACAAATGCTTGTCCTGGTCCCAACCTTCCTGCCTTGGTAGGAGGTTGAAATCGAGGTGATGAAGAGCCTTTGCAATTTTTAGTTGCATGTCTGAGTATGCCAGGTTATTCTCTGCGCAGTACCGGGGGCCGTAGCTGAAAGGCCAGAACGCAGATTTGCTGTCAGCTTCAGAACGCGCGTAATATAACGGGTGCTGACTAGTTGAGGCTTGGCACGTTATTTAACTCAGCTATTCGACTTGGTAATTGATAAACAGTGGTACTTGATAATGAAGGTTTTAATCCGCCCCTAACCCGGCTATCTCACCCCTTAGCGAGTCGACCCCGCAAGCTGCTCACTTATTATTACACTCTATCTCACCCATCCTTTCGTTGCTTGCCGAGATTTCGGCGCTAGGATCACACACCACCGTCGAACTATTCGGTGAGTTACGGGCGAGTGTTATAGTATATGTATAACGGGCATTCTTATATAAATTCGACGGAATTTGAACCCAGACGTGATTAACACGTCGTGAGGTTAGTTTTCACGAGGGCTAATGTTAGACGGACCCGATCCTACTCTTATCTTTAATTGACTAATAGAGACTTACCATGTTAATTCACTTAACTATTCGACTTGATAATTAATAAGGACAGGTACTTGATGACAATGGTATCTATTCGCCCCCCCAGTGCCCCTCAGGAAGCCAGCGCTCGGGGCACCGGTTCTCCTGAATCGCAAAGCTGTCCGGGTTCTGCATCTTCGCGACTTGATTGGCGTGTAGAAGGGTTTAGACTGGGCGCGTGGCCGCGCGGGCGCGTTAGTGCGTTACCACGCAAAAGGGGCGGGAATAGCAAGCTCGGGGCCGACGGACAAGCGGGGAACCCAGATTCCCCCCAGCATAGCTCCGGGCGACTGGCATGGCGGCGTCTTGACCACTGTGGGAATAACACGTAGTGTTTCCTATATGCACTTTCAGACGTAGGGGAGGTATTGAGCGTTGACCAATTTAATCTCAGCCTCGTCCCTGTAGGCGGACCGAATCGCCTCCACCAGGGGTCGGAGCTTGTCTGGCGAGGTTCCAGCGAAAAAGAAGAAGACGATGATGGCCGCAGCCGTGATCTCGCTGCCGGCCCCGATTAGGAGGCCGCTGTTCAGAATGATGTCCTGCTCCAAGAAGCGCGGCTGTCCGTCACGCGTTTCACGCATCATGTACGTCATGAAGTCGCGTCGGCCGTCCAGGGGCTCGGCGCCCATGGCGATGCGCGTCTTTACTTTGGCGCCACCCAGCTTCATGTTCTACATCATGGTGGCGATGGCCGTCCAACGTCCCGCCACCCGACCAGTGCCAGGAAAAATGGTGTCAATTGCGGCTTGGCCAGTAACATGCGACTGTAGGCAAAGCCGCGGATGGTCCGGAAGGAGCCAGAGACATAGGGATGGAAGCTGCTGTCGTCCAGATTGCGGAAGGATTCAGCAAGAGTGGGGTCGCCAAGGATGTCAAACGTGAGGTAGTTCAGGTAAACCCTCATGTCGCTCGCCTCGCCTCCGGCACCCATCCTTTCGAGGTGGTCGGTGAGCCTGCCCGTGTACGTGCTTATGACGCCCTCCTGCTCCCTCAGCGCGGCCTCGCCAAAGGTATAGTCAAGTTATCGCCTCGTGCGGCGATGCTCGCCTCGGGAAGCCGCCACAATCGTCTTATAGTCTTCGTCGAAAAGCTGGCTGGGGACTTTCGTAAACTCGTCCATGCCGTACACCTACGTCCAGGATATGCTACCGTTGACCATAAGACGGTTAGGGCCTAGGTGCACGATATTACCATACTTCCACTGTAGGCCGAGCGCTTCACGCGTGTACGTGCCCCTCACGTTAGTTCGTCACAGCCGAAACAGGTCCGATGCTCTCCACGATTTCGGCCCTGGGAATTTCGAAAGCGGGTGAAACTAGAGGCGGTAAAACGTGAGCAAGATAGGGTGCGCCACCAACTGGCGCGCCACGATAAATGTTAGTCATGACTTATTGGGTGAGCAGTGATAGTCGCGAGACCGTTGGACGCACCAGAGAGATCAAAATGCCGAATCCTAGTTAGAGTTGGTCAGCCCACGAATACTGTGCTAGAAGACTCAGTCTGAAAGCCATTTCGCGTGAAAGTACGATGGGTAACATGGCACCCCGCAAGATGTTAGCTTCCGAAAAACGGGATACATGTTACACTTCATTGTACATCCCGCCTTGTTGTAGAAAGTACATCCTTAGCGCACCTTTGCACGGGTTACGAACGGTGTAGCAATAACTTAGCAACATCTGTTACCTTTTTAAACTAATCCACAGAGTGCGCTCGATTTAGTGCCAAGTATTAATTTCTAAGCATTCATGTCCAGTGGTGGAAATTCTTCTGAGAGGCGGAAGGACTATTAGGCTGGGCGCTATAGGACCTTCACACTCGATGCGACACTGTGGCGGGGTTCCGGTACGCGGGCCAATCATGAATAACCCGGGTACGACCATAGGATAAACTGAAAACAAGGTGAAAGCGGAATAGTCGTTGGGTTTTAAATCCTAGTCAGCTTAGGGAAATACGCCGTGTGAGAGGGCTATTATGCAAGGCTGATCTAAGTAGCAAATAGTCCTCACATGTCTCGTATCTTGCATACTCTTCCGGCATATGTAGCGGCTTCACTTCTTCTGCTCTCGATATAAGCACTGACGGTAGATGAGCTCGAGCATCTTCGCAAATCGGGCTTGTGACTGATCAGCTTCTTTAGAGGGTAATTAGAGCTTAGCTTAGATTTTCGAGGGCTTTGAGCACTTAGAGGGCAGGCTGGATCTGGATGTTACCGTGGTGCTTTTTAGTGTGTGATAGTATAATGCGGAATAACTGGATGTAGGCGCCGGTAAATAGTTTAGGATGTGGTGTAGGCGACGGATAGAAATTATACATACTGAACCACCCGTTGTGTTAGAAGACGACGGTGAAAGCGCCTGCTATAGTCTCGATCTCTGTCTCCGTTTATGTTATCCACGCTGTAAGGCGTGCATGTGTATATATAAGGGAGTGTCCTCCCCTCTCTGGTTCCTTTTCTCTTCTTCTTCTAGTCAGTCAATTTAAACTCCTTAGCCCTCGTTTGACACGTTGTCTGGTACTTCAGGGCCGTATTGCGAATTAAATAGTACTCTTAGCTAAAAGCAGTCCACTCACCCTACGTCCCAGCTTCATCTATCTTCGCGTGTCCTCACGGAATACAACTTTGTCGACTACACCGGTGATTACTGCTGCGCCCACAGTACTAAAAGAATTTCCAGCTATCCCTAGCCGTTTCAACGGCCAGTTGTAGATGGAGTTGTACCGTTGGGGTAGCCCTATACCGCGAGACCGTGTAGTATGTACCTCTCTATGTACTCACTGAAGGTGATCTTACGGGACTGGGCACTTGTAAATCAACCTGCTCGCGTCTATCTAGGCCCTCACTAAAACAGACAATACTCTTAGATAACAGCCTAGCTATACTACCAGTCATAAATGGGACTAGCACATTCCCTTCTCACTATACAATCTCTGAGAGGCCACAGGGCGCTGGAGCTGCGCGCGCGAGGGCCCGGTGGGTAGCCTAGTAAACACTTAAACAAGTCTAGAATACCTTCTTCAAGTATGGAAGCTCTGCGGTGAGGGAGATGGAGTAGTACGTGGATAGGAGAAATAGGACGGTTGTGTGGTGGATAATGACTTACGCGCCCGGCGTCCGACCCGCCATGGCGTGCTGATAGGCTGACTAAGATTTTAGCTATCGGCTGATTTGTTCGAGTCAGTACACCGGTCCTCTACTCTTAAGATAGGCTGACTCGGATCCTAGCTATCGGCTTACCCGTACGAGTCAGTACATAGTACATAGACCCCCCGCAGTTATGTGGCTGGAGTGGAGAATATTCAAGAAGTCCTCGTATCGCGTCCCGTTTTGGACTTTTAGCCGTCGGATGGTGTAGCGCCGACATATGATGGATCAGATAGGCAACCCCCTGCCGGCAAACCTAGGAAGGGAATGGCGGTCCGGGGATCGCATCAGTGTAGTGGACTCTGGACAAGTGCCACGCGTGCTGTTAAACACATGCCAAATAATACTTGTTCATAGAACTAACAATACGTCGTTGAGGGTGAGGGGTATAATAGCCCATCTACGCCGCATTTTTAATAAAGGTCTTCTCTATAGTCATCAACACTAACTCGCCTATCTTGTACTACTCTCTTCCCGTGAGCGCATCTTATTCTACTCGCCAAAATGAAGGTCACCACTATCCTCCTGAACCTGGCCCTGACTGCCACCGCCATCGCCACCAACGTCGACAGCGGCAATGAAGGCCTTCAGAAGCGCGCTTGCGGGGTAGCTTACTCGCGTATGTCTCCTCATTACTGCTGTGAAACGTAACCAGGGACTAATCTTCACGCACATCTCTCTAGCCCCCAACAACCCCAATATCATCTGCGTTCCCGCTGGCTGTACGTACTAAGCCCTTACCTGCTTCTTCGCTCTCACGGCTTTATTCTAACTGTAATATATCAGGCCCGGCCGTCAGAGGTGCTAACAACTGCTGCTCCGGGAAGTACAACGGCAAATTCGGAGGAGAGTTCAACGACGAGCCCCTTTGCGCCTAGGTTGCTGTTACCTTTTATATATAGATAGCAGCTGGCGGAACGATTCAAGGGTGGTGCGGAGCGCTCCAAAGCTGTTGAGCATGATAATCTGGGCCACCAGGAATCTTGGAGCGTTGGTATTAGCTTAGGGTTGAACACGAATGGCGGATCGCCGCTCTGCCCACGAAGACTCACGTGTCAATGGCGGATAGACCGTCGACCCTCACGTCCGAGACCCTCTCGTAGCCGCCGCAGTGCAGGTCCTTGAACATTGAAGAGCCAGGGAAATCCTATGCCAATTTCTGGACAATTTGCGTGATCAACTGAGCTTGCCCCCCAACCGTCATTCTCTTGGACCCCACGTGCATCAAGATGAGCGTGTTCTGGCGGCCAACTTCTTGATCTTTGCCGGCATATACGTAGGCAAAGGACTTCTTGCAAAGGAGAAGATCTCCAGCCTTCACCGCACGGGTGGTGAAGAGGCCACGACCTCGGTCTGGAGTCGTACGGACCTCGACGGGGGCCCGGAAGGTCGCGCAGTCAATGAGGGGTACGGGCGCCCGGGCTTCTTCGTACATCTTCTTGAACGTGTACTGTCCGGTGGTTTGCTCATGAAATCGAGACTGCGCACGCTGCAGCTCGGAGATAACGGCAGTGTTGCTAGAATACTCACTGGCCAGTTCCTGGAATCCGTGGAGCGCGTCTTTGAAGCGGCCCAACTCGTAAAGCGCCCGGGCCTCACGAAAAAGGGCTTTTTCGACCGTGGAAGCCTCGGGCCCTTCTTCAACCATCTCCCCTGCAATAACGTCGTGCAAGGCATCGTTAAAATGGCCGAGCTTTAGGTTGGCTAAAGAACGATTCAGATGCGCTAGGCGCTTCTCTTCAGCTGTTGTCGCTGTCGTTGTAGCTTGCGAATACCCGTGGGTACATAAGACCACTTGTTCTAGGCGGCACGTGGCACTTAACTCACAACCGCTTAGCTTCTAACCATCTCTAACCCTGGATGGCCGTGTTTCCCTCCATGCGGAAGCTGTGACTGCCTCTGCTGTCTCGGTCCTCGATAAGTTGATCGGAGACTTTCCACTGAGTTGGGATGCGCTTGCCGGATTTCTCGAGCCAGACTATGTCATGTAGGTGATCAACCCGAATGCTCAAGTCCCCGTTGGTGCCGGTCTTGAAGAAGGGCTCTTTAACGATACAGACACGGTTTTGTTGGATAATTTCCTCGGTGGGAACCAGAGATGCGGCTGGCTGATGGTAAAGCTGTAGAAGCGCGGCCGTGCCGTCTCGTCTTCGACTATCGCCATCACGGCTATTATTCTGTCGGGGGGCGTTAATACCCGGAGTGTGACGCGTTGACCGCGGTGGTGGGTCTCGAGCCGCATGTCAGTGAGCTTGATGGGTTATAACTCATCCATCAGCAGTGTGCAAGGCGCATAAGGAGGTGGAACTTGGGTTGTGGCGATCGTTTGCGTATCTTGCAGTTTGCCTCGGTTGATGTGCAGGTTGGCCATGAAGGACCAAATCATCTGCTGAGCAGGCCGGTAGTCTCGGGGCCGCTCACCCTCCAGACGCATGGCTTCCTCCGCTGCCCGTTGCAGCTGCTTGAAAAAGCCAGAGTATTGCTCATCCTCCGACACATCCTGGATATCCATGATCAATTATTCCCCCGGTAGTTTCCAGGGACTGCGTAGTTGAAACGATGAGTGCGAAATTACGGGAACTTGGATGTGCCATAAATGTGGAGGGGGGGAAGTCAAGTGCTGGAGCAAGGAAGAGACCTTCCGTCTGAGGCCTAACCCTCGCGAATTGAACCCCCGCCGGCCGGTTCTAGGCCACGGGTGGAAGCATAACGAAGGCCAATAGTTCATACCAGGAACAAATCACGACGTTCATCACCGTAACACCGCAGTGCGATGACGTAGACGCACGGCTGCCAGGTGCAGCCGCTAGTACAGCCCCATAACCGGAGTCTCTAGAGCCTTGCAATTTCACACTGTGGTTGACATTGCTTCGGGCTCTGTAGCAAACAGGTTGGGCTCAAGTCACACTTTCGTCAATCGTTAATCTGTAGTGTCCCAGCCAGGTCGCTCTAAAAGGATCAGTGCTTTCTTTTATATTAGACAGTGTGCTTTTACACTCGCAGATAAAAGAGCCTCGGTTCCGACCGGGCGTTCTAAATCTCGGCATCCAGCTTGCATACCGCATTCCTTAGCCAGGTATTGTTGTGCTTATGAGGGATCACCGTCCTGACATCCACGCTCTATCTAGAATTTTCCTGGCTTCGGGAGGTGACCGAATGGAACGAATGGAAGTAACCAGCCGGCCAGCACCGTCATACGTCGCGGTGGAGGTTCCTCCAGCTGTGCTGCTCCCCTCCCTATGGGCACAGCACAGGGCTGCTTTGTGCCATGTCAATCATGGCCTCAAACGAAGGCCGCCCAGCGGTTAGCTCGCCCGCATCTGTTGCCCGCCATAGGATAACCCTATGACGCCCAAAGAGGGGTCCCGCTGTCAATCGTCGCCTGCGCAATTAAACGTCCTACATCCGTGAGAGGGGTCACGTTATGCAAGACGACCGTCTCGGTTCGTATCAAGGCTACAGCCCTTTCCACACGCTAGTTTCCTGAACCATTCCGTCGGTAGGCACGACGCGCTGTGCATCTCCTCCAACACGCATCGATCTATTCCCGAGAAGATGCGAGCAGCCGGGACTCCAGAGAGAACGACATTCCAGTGCCATCCCTTTCCGCCTCAACCAGCGCGAAATTTGACATTACTGGCACCAACAGCGTGCCTCATAAGCAATCTGGTTCCTTGGACACCTGGCCGACAATGCCCACTCTTAACGGTGGGGGAAAGGACGCCTACACCACGCCGGGTACGTGCGGTGCGTCGTACGGCGACCTGGTGAACCGAGTACTGGGCACCCATCGCGAAAGGGGGGAGATGGGACAGGTGCACTCACCATTTCTGGAATGCAAGGTGACTGTTGCAACAGTCCAGTAGCCTTGTGTCCAGGGGCGGTTTTCTCGATGCGGTCTGTGCAGCCAGGGCAGTTGAAGGTAGAAGCAGTTGCACCGGGGATGCAGGCGCACAATGAGGCAGACGCACTGTTAATGCACCTGTCATCAATAGCGAGTGCCTTTTTCTTAGCCCCAGAGTTTCCTTCGTTTATGACGCGTTAGTGATCGTCACCAAGATAGCTTTTAGCGGTGAATGACCCGTTAAGATACCGAACCGCGCGTTGTGGGATAGAGGCTTCCTGGGGTTTGTAACGTTCTACTAAGCGCAAGCCGCGCGGATATCATTATTCAGACTTAATTTACGAAACCGCTGTTCCGCGACTGTTACAGAACTGGCAAAGAAAATTGCAATGTTCTGGTGAAGGGTCAGATGAAATCTTATGGGTTCTGTTACTTTCTGGCTAGTTAGTTCACGTTAGGACGTAGCACTGGACGTGCTACAACAGTCCTCTTAGCGCATTAACGTGATTTTGTATTCAGTAAAGGCCGATAAAAAAACCCTTGTTCTAGCCGTTTATATATAACAAACGGTAATATAACATAATTATTATCTAAACTAGTTATAAAGATAATTTGTAGTAATTCTTAACCACTGAATACGATAGAATAAAGTGATAGACTTGTTCTTTTACTATGACTTGATGATTAAAAGGCATCGTCTTCGGATAGGCTCTATTAAGGGCTCAGGTACTTTAACAACTTCATTAATCCTATCGGCTCACCTTACACCATTACCACTATGACTTCCTGCTGGCTCAAAATAGATGTCCTAGAACCTTCATCGTTAAGGCCATAGCTTCTCCCTCGCGCTCTTGACTGGCCCTGACCAAAAGTACGGAGTGGCTTCAATGCGAGAGCGGCTGGCTTTCCATCTGGTCCAACACTACCACCGCTACCGATACCGCGGAAGCACGTCAAATGCCTCACGAACGGTCGCAGGGCCGAGAGCGCGGCCGCTAAAATGCTCATGCCGACCTCGATTATTGAGCTGCAGTGAGAAGGGTGTAAGTATGGTACGATTCGAGAGATTAAACAAGTGGTATTTGAGGTAAGCATGCATGTAGGCAATGATACATACTAAATAGTCGCTTCTAATGCCAGCTGGACCAGATCTTCGCTAGCAAGACTTTTAGTGGTCTGGGAAAGGCGGGCGACCTCGCTAGTCATCTTGAGGCGAATGACTGTTGCTACTGAACTTCTATTTCCTTGGTTATTCTGGAATGACTCGATAGGTACGGGCGGCATAACTCACATAGCGCTAATTCCGAGCAAAAATAAGGCTACCGCCTTAAGCCTAGGCGGTATCTGTGTCTTATGCAGGATCCAAACGGGCAAGAGCTAGTGCTAGAGAAATCAGCGAGAACACAAGGTTAATCGACGTCGGTTTGCAAATACTCCGTAAAGCCAGCTAACAGCCACGTCCACGGCCGAAATGACTATACCGGCGTTTCCAATAACAGAAGTAGGCATGCAAGTGCCCTTGCCCACGCCCCAGGCGACACTAAGTGGACGGCACTGCAGCACAAAGATGAGGGCCACAGCCAGTGTCACGGTGCTAATGACCACCATCGACACTTGCAAAATAGCATTCAGAACCTTGTTGCCAGTCCCTTGGGCCAGGCGGTAAAGCACAAGGGCGATGGCGAGTTTAGAGATACCAGTCGTCAAAATATAGACGATTTGAGCGATGGTGAAATACTGTCGGGACGCAAGTTAGTAGCAATAACCACATCCATCTCAAAAGCTTACCATGCCTGCTTTCACCGGATCAAAGCCGGGTTTCATCTCAGTGGAACCGATTCCATAGCTGATTGCCGCCAGCTCGAAGCCACCGAATATACAGAAGCCAACCTGTTCAACCATAAGGACGCCGGGTTCTTGCCAAAGCTCGGAGGTGAGAACGTACGAGAGAAACAGCCAAGGCCAGATCGTCATGGCCAATGGCACATTTAAGATAACGTATCCAGAGCCGTAATGCCACCGTAATGCCGTCCAGGGCTATAAAGACGAGCACAAGTGGGTAGTAGCTGTCTCGTGGGCTCATTTTAGCAATTTTGGCAACTGAGCAACGAAGGAGAGGCCTGGAGAAACAAAATCGCTTGAAAGGCGGAATCAATTAGTTTTCATCAGCCATCAGCCTGGATTCTGTTGAAGTTGCTGATGTTGACCCATCCCTGCACTTTCATTCAGGGGTTGGGTCGGAAAGGGAGCCCACTCTGAAATGTGACCTGTTGGTTTGCTGGTATGCACCTACCTTCTTGCACCCACTTCTTCAAACTTATCAGGGGTAGGTGTCACCCTATTCCAGGATACTTATACATAGTAGTGACTGCGATTGGTCCCAGTGGGATGGTTTAGCTCTTGATTTGTTGATTTGTTATGCACCCACCTTATTGCACCCACTTGTTCATTGGAAGAGGGGGACTGCGGCTGGTCTCGCTGGGACAGATCGTCAACTCAACTCCACTATTTTGCCGCCTGAACAACCATTTCGAGCATTTATCGCGCCATCACTGCAGAAGCGAAATTGGTCAGTGCTTGTGAACCGACCACACCGACGAAATGGTCAAGCGGGTAAAATACCAGAAGCAGATGCGGCCGCTCGCGCTCCGGATCTCTCTGCTTGTCCCACAATCCCTTGCCTGGATTGTGTCGTATCTACGCGAGGAATAGACCCGGTGCTTGCTTTGATTTCGTATTGGCCCGTTGCGGTTTTTTTGGGTGACGAAGGGACCAGAGCGCAATCCACATAAGACAGCTGCTCACCCGTGTTTCAACACTTGGATACCCTCCCATGCTAGATTCTTTTCATTATCTCTACCCAAGCCAAGATTCTCAGCTCAAAGTTTTCAAAATGACGGCAGTGAATGGGTCAGTCATCAAAAACTGCGGTACGCTCGCAAATGGCGCCACGAACAGACCCCGGGTCAATGGATCTGCTATCGGTGGTTCCAATAACGGACATCATCCTCCAACCACTCCCGAGGAGATCACTGCTTTTTGGCTGGGCAACCTCCTGGGCCACACGGTGAAATCCTTTGCCATCACATCCTCCGTACAGAACGAGACCACTTCGAAGATCTTCGTGGCGATCACATATGAGGATGGCGCTACTGGAGATGGCATTCAACGACCGGAGCGACTCTGCCTTAAGGGTTCATTCAATCCCGTGAGGATTTCCATGCCGGGATATTCGCACATTTTCAAAGCCGTCTTCACCCGCGAGGTCGATTTTTTCGTCCGCCTGCAGCCATTGCTCTCCAGCACCATTCTGCGCCTCCCTAAAGTCTGGAGTACAGAAACGAACGCCGACCCGTTCCAGGCCGTTCTCGCCATGGAGGATCTGAACCAACGAGGCTGCGTTTACCCGGATGGCTCAACGGCGTGGCCGGTGCCGCTCGTCACGACGGCCGTAGAGCAACTCGCCGCGCTGCACGCCGCGACCTGGGGGCTCACACTCAAGGAATACCCCTGGCTGACCCGCGACTACGAGAATGCCCTCTTTGGCATGTCTCTCATGTGGGACGATGTGGTCCTGGGTACCGATCGCCCGCCCGTGCCCGACGTCATCCGGGACCGCGACCGCACTATGACTGCTCTGAAAAAGTACTTCGCCACACCGAACAAGCGCTTCCTTTGTGTGCTCCACGGTGACCCTCACCAGGGTAACACCTTTATCGATGAAAAAGGGACACCGTCTTTCCTCGATTGGCAGATGTGCCATATTGGCTCGGCCTTCCACGACTTCGCCTACTTCGTCGCTGGGGCCTTGTCGGTCGACGATCGAAGGGCTCACGAAATGGCCATCCTGGATCACTACCTGCAGATGCTTGCTAAACTCGGCGGTCCGAGCTTGTCCAGAGACGATGGAGAGGTCATGGAGGAGTATAGGAAATGCATGATCTCGGGGATAGGCTGGGTAATGACCCCGTATGACTTGCAGTGTAGAGAACGGCTTGTGCCTATGGTGAAGCGGTACTGTGCTGCAATAGTTGACCACCAGACTATCGAACTACTTGAGTCGCCTCTTTAAGAGTTGTTAAATACGGATATTCTTTTATACTTTTGTTCACCTGAATAATAACGAATAAGACCCATTACAAAAGAAACTGTTGTCGCCTAGTGGGGTCGTTTCTGAGTAGGGTTTCTTGCCTGTGAATTAATGTCACGCCCGGGCACGCCGGACACATAGGCGTTGTATTGCCCCCCTCTCTACCTACTCTGTACTAGACGCTGGGCTAGACCGCACAGGCCCCTTAGAAGAACAATATGGCTTTGTTAGACACGCTGCCTAGGTAAAGAAGGAACACCATAACTGGCTTAATGCACGTAGGCTTTAGCTCGCTATGCTACATATGACTGCCCGAAGTGACCCTGAGGGGCACCCTGGTCCACTCTGTTTGATTCGGAATATCCCGGGAACTATGCAGGACGCGACCGTCGACGTCCTCCTGGTAAATATCGCTCCGTTCTACTAATCGGTCGCACGCGACGGCAGTGGCGAGATCCCGCTGTTGCTCGCTCGTTCGTCGCTGCGTTCGGCGGTCTGGGAGAAGATCTGGGGTACGCCGAGGGCCTGGGTACACGAGGCTGGGCGACCGAGGTTCCTCCAGTCGTCGGGAAAGTCGTCGTCTCGGTGGACAAATTGCATGAACTGGTATGTGCCGTCCTTAAGTGCGGCCACGCGCGTCTCAGACGAACTCCACTTCTCGCAAAAACTGAAGCCGCCCGGGAACCCGTCTCCCACCTCGTCCAAGACAAGCCATACAGGCCCGTTCTCCCACTCGCGCTATTAACGGTATAGCTGCCCGTCGTAAGTGACACCGATCACCGCAGGCCACGGTGGCACGATGGGCGGGTACGGGAACCGGCCCTACAGCCTGTGCCAGGACTTATCCGCCCCCCGAGAGCCTGAGATGGTACAGAATCGCTCCCGTCGAGTGCTCGATGGTGAAGGCATAAACTTTAGAAGAGCTCTCTAACCCGTGGTAGCGACACTCCTATAAGGGGACCGTTAAGAAACACATCGGGTTATACGCGGTCCCTTTAAGCTATATCTTATTCGTGAGTTCTTTTTAAGTAAAAGTAATATTAAATATTAAATATTAAAGTTAATTTATAATTTTATATATATTGAAAAGTTAATATTTCTAACTTTTATATTAAAAGAAATATAATATATAATAATTATTTTAAAAAAGTAAGTTTAATTAATAAAACTTTTAAATTTTATTTTTATAAATTTAATTTATATTAAAAAAAAATTTTAAAGTTAAAATATTTAATAAGATTTAAAATCTTTATAATTATTTTAATTTTATATATTTAAAAGAAATATTTTAACTTTTTATAAAATCTTTTAAAATAAATATCTTAAATTTATTTTTAATATTAATTATTTTATAATTAAATAAAATTTAAATTTATTTTTATTATATTTAATTTAATTTTTAATTATAAAATAAATTTATTAAAAAAGTTAAAATATTTCTTTTAAATATATAAAATTAAAATAATTATAAAGATTTTAAATCTTATTAAATATTTTAACTTTAAAATTTTTTTTTAATATAAATTAAATTTATAAAAATTTAATATATCTTTAAAATACTATATAAAACAATGAGACGGCAAGTGGGCCGCCATTTCGGGCGGGTTCTGTCGCCCAAAAAGGCGGCAGATTTGCCTGAAAAAGGGCGCTGCTTTAAGAAGTCCCGTCACACACATCCCTGACTCGGGCCCCACTCTTTACCACTGTGGTTCCGACAAGTACCTGCGGAGGCCTACATCCAGACAGGCTTGGCCTTTCCTCATTTGTAGAATCAAATTCCAGTCGCCTACACCAGGCCACGGGCTTGACTCTTGATTCCCCCGTCATTCAAGTTAAAAGGCAGGACCTGACCTCTTCCTCTCTGTCTTTTCATCTCCCGTCCATCCACCCCGTTCTTTTCATCATTTTGAACTAGCCCGGACTACAGCCGTGACTTGCATCGCTTCCTTTTTCCTGTTTTCTGTCAAGCACCCTCCCTTTCTTGCAACATGGCACGAAGAAATCGTCGCGAGGCTCACCGGCCGGACCCCGATGGTTCACTCTCTTCCGATGATATCCCTGTCTCGAAGAGTGGCGTTGCCAAGGACGACTCGTGCCCGGACGCTACGAGCATCGAGGCATTCGATCTTGACCAGGACGCAGACATCGAGGACCAGCTTCAGCTCTTCGGCGGGAATGCTCATCCTCCGGAATACTATCGGCGCGCCGTAGAAGAGTTCAACGAGAGCGACTTCGAGGGCGAGGATTACAGCCGTGGGACAACCGTGCTGATTGACGCCATTGAAGAGCAATGGGCTCGGTCCGTACTCTTTCATGCCATTGTATCCCTTTCTCACTGGCTAACGATCGTGCATTCAAGGTACTGCCATGTCATTGGTCACCCTGGAGGGTTTCAGTCAATGTCCATAGGGCTACTCTATAATTTCTTCGCCTGGAAGTTGAACCAAAAGACCAATGAAGAGGGTAGAAAACTACGCGGGACCACAAAGAAGAGCTCGCTCAGTACCTACTGGAAGCTGTTTCGACTAGCTTTCGAGAGGGCAACTAACGATAAGCTGGATCCCAAACTGAACCGCAACATGCATAAGGTTCTTCGCCCTCTTCGCCTAAGTAAACCTCTTGAGCTAATAATTAGTAGGTCCTCCGGAGGTTAGCCAAAGAGCATGGTCTCAGCGATCAGCGGAGGGCCAACCGTTGTATGACAATCGACAATCTTGAGCAGCAAATCGAAACGACACTAAGCACGACAAAGAAGTCTTTCAAGATCGGAGAAATGCGAATACTCGCCGTCCTCTTCCTCCTGTTGTTGGCTCCGGCTGGTGCTCGCCCGACGTCGATCCTACGGCTTCGATTCGGTGATCTCGTCATCGTGCTGGCACGAGATCCAGAAGGGGGACCACACAACATCCTGCTCAAATTTACTCTTGCGTTCACGAAGACATACCTGGGAGAGAAGGATGCGTAAGTCGCTTCAAATCAAAACCGGATATCTGATGCTAACGTTACGCAAGGAAAACCTACCCGCTTCCTGAGACGTTGTTCGCCGACTCTCTGCTTCTCAGCCCTCACGTTTTCCTCCTAGGCATTCTTTTCCGGCATAGGGCTTTTCGTGCGCAAAGTCTGACGTCGCCGTATCAGCTTAAGACGCTTGACATTCACCCGGATGAATTAGAGATGCAGTTGCCACTAAGGGAGGACTTGAACGACGTCTTTATATTCCGCCGGGCTGTTCAAACGCTGACGGGATATGAAATGTCGAGTGACAAGCCCATCTCCTATGCCATGATGGCAACATGGATCCGGAGTATTGGTGAGATCATGGGCCTGGAGATCCCAACCATACCGTATAATCTACGATATAATGCTGCCAATGAGTGGACTTCAAGCGGTTTGTTCATGCCCCTCCCTGAAGAGGTGATATTAAACTGACTTGGCTGTTCAGGCGATGTCAGCGAGGCCCTACGGAACTTGGCGATGGACCATGCCAACTCAGTTCCCCTGCAGAAACACTACCTTGGGCGCGAAATAGACAAGGATCTATTCAGTATCCTTCGGCGTATCAAGCCGCAACACGCACTCGTCAAGCAATCATGCAGTGTGGGGCACTCCATCAGCAAGCGTAGGCCTGTCGATCTTACGGCAGAGCAGTCCGCGTCCATCAGCAACCACCCTCTAATTCGACGCTTGACCCGAGAGCTGCGCGGACTACGCAAAGGCTCACGAGACTACACAGATGTTGTTCAGCTGCGGCGAAAGGAAAAGCAACGGCTAAGACGGGACCTGAAGCAACAGATTAGACATCAATGGACAGCTGACCAAGCCGTCAAAGATATTGAAGGTCAGATTCAGGGACTTGGCTTTGCTAATCCCACCTTAGCTGTGCCGGGACAGCCCCAGCGGCCAGCCCAGAAGCGACTCATGGAGTTACTCAAGACTCCTGCTGTCACGGACCTTGAAGGGCAATACGAACGCAGAGACAACGCAATTGACCTGATAGCCGCATACTGCACATTGGAAGAGGGATGCACCGTACCCCAAGGTCTGGCCGCGTTGTCCGGGCCATTTCGTAACTCACACCGCCTACACACATCGACTACCAATAAGGTGGATGCCGCCATGCTGTCTATCTTGGTACAAAACAGGGAGCAGAGGCCACGAAGATGCTTTCTCTGTGTTGGGAAGGCTCGCTCATTATCGCCAGACGATCCTTACATGGATCAGCTTCTCCACGAGTTCTATACCTCGGGGGATCTCACTAAGCATGTTCGGCGCAAGCATTTGAAAAAGCTGGAAACCCACGACAGTAGCTACTGTCCAGTCTGCGACATCAAGCTGGAGCGTAAGGCTCATCTCCAGAATCACGCACTTCGTATCCATGGTACCGTTACCTAAGGCCTCATCTTTATTTATAATGCTGCGTTGACGTCACAATCAAGTGGATTGTCAGAAGCAGAGGATTTTTGCGTTATTCTTCATACTATAGCTAGTAATAGATTTCTCTTCAATTTTGATCCACGTGGTGATCTATTATATACGTTGAAACAAAGTGGCCCATTTCCACAGGGTCACGTGTCCTGCATAAGACACCGCCTTCCATAAGCGCTCTCTGGTCTCCCACCCCCTCCTAATACGTACAATACCCACCAGGTCACCTTAGATCAGCCAAGCTTTTACACCATGACGCCTTCCGACCCTAGAGCCCTTGCTACAATCTACCGTACTTCTTTTCGTGATATCTCATGCTAAACCACTCAGCCCTTCAGTCTCTCTGGACTAGTCATTATAACCCAACTCTTCGCCCCTCGTATGAACCGCCCTACCCCGCAATCTCTCTAGCCTCGAATTGATCCTAATGCCGCTGAGTGGCTTGAACCACGCATAAAACCTTAATGAGACCACCACGTTTCGACTGATCCGCTTGGCCGTGCATATTGCCATACTCTGCTTCCTCTTGGGACTTCTTGTCCGTTCACAGAGTATTTCACGTACAACCATCAGATGCTTCCATGCGTGCACATCAGTGCAGAATTTTCTTGGTAGATTTTTAACGAACGTGGACTTTCGCGAATAGGAATATGCGGATGTAGGGAAAGGTGAGCCACAGGCGAAAGCGCAGATTGACAAGAACACGCATATAAGTATTCAATTGTTTGCCTTTGGACTACTACATTTGGGCCAAACACGCGGTACGTTTCGTCAGTCGCATGCTGCCCGAAAAAAAATGTAACCTAAAGTTGGTATACTGTTGATGACCCCTTTTGGCTAGTTTGCAGTATCTGGCGAGGTCCAATTTGCTTTCTCGTCAGTGGTTTATGTAGCTATTCCCATTCCTACACTAGAAACTTGTTTCTTTTATCTTTATGTGAGGTGTTCTGGCCCGTTGACCTAACTTAAATGTCCGGTTAATGCTACAAACCAGCGTGTTTGCCAGCTCGCCAGCTCACCCTGCTCACCCTGCTCACCCTGCTCACCCTGCTCACCCTGCTCACCCCACTGCTCACCCCACTGCTCATGCTGCTCATCCAAACGCTCACTAAGCTCAGCCACTCACCCGGCTACGTGCCATGCTCGCGCTACTGCTCCCCATGGTAGTGTTTCTCGCCTGACTTTCCACCCAGTTGCTCCTTTACTCACCAATGGTAGCCTGGTAGTATACTGTTCCAGCGGCAGTTTTTACCCATGACTTCAATAAGGCCGCTGAAGCTAGTCTGGTTTGCTACTTCCGTTTCGCCTCTTAGGACGGGCATTTTGATTCCACAGGCACAACCACAAACTGCGAGAGCAATGTTCATCTCACGGGCCAGAAAGGCCGTATTGTAGGTGGCAACATGTCTTTCCAACCGAGGAAAATCCATAGTTCTAAGAGCCGGAATGGATTGAGGGGCCGAATAATCCTTAGAGCAAAAGACAATCCTCGGAAACAGAATAGCTCTGGGGAGCCAAACTGGGTTATAAAGTTAAATTGATTATAGAGCAGGAGTACCTACTCGTACAGCCAGATTTCATCATGGTGCCAGGTGTATCATAGAGCCGGATTTCTCAGAGCAGGAGTGCTGAAAGAGCCGGATTGATTTGTTATAGAGCGTCCAGACCAACTAAAGTACCACGATGCAGAAGCTTCAAGAATGGTACAGTAGAGTCATTTGGCCCGGTGGAATCAGTTTCCCAGGCTCTGTACTATGAGAGCTATCCTTGACAGGGACTACCTGTGCGAGCGTAACATGATCCGGTGGGTACAATAATACCTAGAGCCGGATGGATGCCGGATCCTATATGATCCAGCAGCTAAAACGACCCAATCCAGAAAAGTACCTACAACCAGAATGATATCAGATGGCGGAATGGTATTAGAGCCGAAACGATCCGGCACCCAAAATGACCCGGGATGCAGAAATCACTCGCAGAAAATCCAGCACTGCACCCATTACATACAGTGAAGTTCAGGTTCAACGTCCGGTTTCTAGTGACAATACTTCTGGAGCTGAGGGTAAAAGTGCAGTACCTGCATAGTACGAGCTGGGGCATTGGAAATACCTTTCATCAGCCTTAGCAGCATCTGGATGAAGCACCGCCATAATGTGCCGCTAGCTTTCTGGAGAAGATATGCAGACTCGAATACCCTTTAGCTTCAAATTAAGATTATTGTATTTTCGTTTCAATAGAGTCAAATATCTTTCTCGTTGAAACTAAAAGCACCTCAGTGGCCCGACTTCCCACCGTAGGGCTACTCCACTCTACTATGAGCTCCAAAAGTGCTAATGCTAGAAACCGGGCCCTGAACTTGAACTTCTATGTATCTCTTTAGACCGACTTCTCACTATACGACTACCGAAATTTACTATGAGCTCCAAAAGTGCTGGCGCTAACAGCTGGACGTTAAACTTGATCTTCTATGTACATTGAAAGCCAGAGACAGTGTTATAAAATATAAGTGGATGATTAGAAGTAGAACTAGTTCCCGAGAGTGGATAAATATGCGGGAACTAGTGGACCGGTTAGAAAGTCGAGTTTTACCTCTTATCGTATTATTGTGGTGTTTTGTTCAACGTGAAACCGGACATGGAGCATGCACTGCCAAGCATCTTACATTCCAGTAGGTAAATACCTACTAAGGCTTTACGTCCTGTGGCTATAAATATGCTGTCCCGCAGGCTCTCAACCTGTCTTACTCCTTATACCAGCAGGAAGATGCCCGTCATCAGCTTTTCTTCTCTTCCTGTTAAGTTTATTTCTTATGGTGTCAGCTCCTTCTAGTTGGAATATTGAATTCATTCCTGACTCTAGAAAACCACCCATGCCTATACACGTCGCCTGAACAAGCAAGGTTACTGTTAGCCTCGGGTAAACCTCTGCCGTATTTGCAGGCTACTTAGGCCTAAGAAACTAGTATACTAACCAGTACTAAGAGCGGATCGATGCGATCGAGAAGTCGGTGGAAGCGATCCAAAGCTGCATTTATTTTTCATCAATTACCGCATACACCTGATTGTGACTACCGCAAACGCCGCTAACTCATCCCCAGACTTCCTTTGGCAGGCAACACGTTGCCTCTTCGCCATGCAAGATGTCATACTCGAGGCAATAGCGGGTGGTAGCCACACTCATACAACTTGCGTCCGCAGAAATAACGCTGACACAAAAGCAAAAGCAGCCTTGGTCGCCAGCGAGGTCATCACCAGGATACAAAATCACATGGAAGGTAGTAGCCGAGATGAATCGCTTGGAGGCCGATGGCACATGGAATATAGATGCATTTGGTAAGTGCCCCTCATAATACCTAGAAAAGCCATTGGCATGGCGCCAGCACAAACAGGGTACCCTTCAACTTGAACGGCTTTCCACCAAGATACAAAAGACCGACCAGCATCTATCACCAATGGCTTACTCTGCCAGTAGGGCTATAATATTCGATAGGATGGTTTACCTAGGGAGCAGAGGTGAAGCTCTGTGAGATATTATACATACGGGCCCTGTGTGGCTCTGGGCTCTCTGCACTAGCAGCTGACCCAAACGTGTCATGAATACAAACGTGTCATGAATACGCAAACTTCCCGGAGGTCTGAAAGGAGGTCGAAGTAGTGATACTACCAAAGATCGGGAAGACCGACTTCAGCACGTACCGATCCTGGCGCCCGATCGCTCTGCTGTCTTACCTTGGGAAAGGCCTGGAAAGATTCGACGCTAGGAGAGTGATATGGACAGCATTTCAAGTCGGGATTATCAGCCCACAGCACGCGGGCGTGGTGCCAAAGTGCTTGGCGATGGACCTTGCGGCAAGCCTGACGCACGACACCAATTTGGCGCTGTACAGCCACACCAAGGCGGCACTCGTCACGCTGGACGACCAAGGCGCGTTTGATGCCCTGCTGAAAAACAGGCTCCTGAGCAGGATGACGAAGCAAGGGTGGCAGCCCGAGGCGATACGGCTCACGGACAGCTTCCTTGCCAACCGAAGGGTGGTAACGCGCCTAGAGGAAAAAGCCACAGAGGCATGGCGGCACGCCACAGGGCGCGTCGCGGTCGCCAATGCTGCATACCCTCTACCTATGCGACCCCATCGGCGCCATCCTGCACCGTGCTATGTGGGGGACATCGCCGTCCTCACGTTTGGAAGGACGATTCAGGAGAGCGCAGAAGCGGCCGAGAAGGAAGTCAACGAGATTTCGAAGCACGTCGAGGAGAACAGGATTGCCTTCGCGCCGGAGAAGATCGAAGCTATGCACTTTACCAGAGGCTCGGAGAAGACGAATCCGCCGATCCAGCCATGCGGCGACATTTTTACCCACCCAACGTCGCTGACAGAGGCACTGGACGGTAACAGCACGGGGAGCCTGTAGAGGGCCATGCCGGTCCCACGGCGGCTGGGAGTGCATTTTGACAGGAAGCGTAAGTTCAAGTGGCATGTCGCGATCCGAGCCGCGAAATCCACGCAGGGTACGAGCCATACCACGTCTCTAGCGGCCACGAACAGAGTACCGCTAGCCGACAGCCTCCACAAGGCGTTCCGGAGAGTTCTACAGCCGGTAGTGCTATACAGCAGCGAGGCCTGGTATAAAGGCAGGACACCACTGGCGAAGCAAGCGAACAAATCAGGTCCGAGGCTCGTTAGCACGCGCCTATAGGGACACATGCAACTGATCCAGGAAGTACTAGTGAAGGCGATCAGGGGCATGTTGACAGTCTGGAAGCCTTTCCCCGCGCATACGCTCTTCGGCGCGAGCGGGCCCGTCGCGACACTGACCGCCCTGGACACAGCAAGGCTCCGATTCGCACACAGACTCCAAGCAGTGCACGAGGGCTACATACTGGTCGGCCGGAAGGAACCGAGAAAAACACGCCCGTGGGGGTAGGCGGCCGGGGTTCAGAGTTCGATAACCACGTTACAATATATAGTCACACTAATCTCGACGACCCAGCAGTCGATACACTATGCCCTGAAGGATGCGCCCACATCTTCCCAGTGGGTGTTCGTGGCCATCTACAGGATCACGACAGACCGAGAAGTCACCATCAAATGGAGCCTAGGACACATGGACATAGCAGGGAACGAGGCCGCAGATGAACTCGCGAAAGCGGGCGCGGAGAAAGGGCCCTAGGACCCCGACGCCACATCCACAGCCGCCGGGATTAATAAATTGATAGCCAGGCTTCAGATTAGGGAGCAGGCCACGAAATGGTAGACACACGAGGACACGAACGTGCCAAGTCATTTACTAACGGCGAGGATCAAGTACAACCCGGATGTCCGAAAGCCCTCACGTTAGAGAGAAAGGTTCTCGGACAGTACCGCGGCGTGCTCTCGGCCCATAGCGACTTTACGTGGTACCACGATCGCTACAACCACCAGGACGCCGAAGGGCACTGTCTGTGTACCTTCTACGCGCACGGGAGACAGGAGAAGGGGCCGCAACGTATAGTACGCTTCTATGCGTTACGCTCCACGATACACACATGGCCCCCGCCCTGGAAGCCGGAAAGGAAACGAGACGGCACGCCATGGCTGGAAGGCAGTGGGCCGATGCGATTACACAGGCTTGACCTGACCAGCTCGACGAGCTGAAACACTCACCGAGCGTGGCACATACAGAACCCGTTGGAGTTCTATAAATTCTGCCAAACGCCGGGGTACTTGAACTGTGTCTGCTCCCTCCCTTTGGGGAGGTAGGGGAATGGTGCTGTATGGAAAAAAGGGCAGAGTATGCGGCAACGGAAGCGTACGACTCGAGAGACGAAGGAGAGGAACTGGAAAGTGTCATCCCACAGGCGATGGCTACGACAGTACGAAGACCGTAAGGGTCTAGAACACAGGTAATCACCTAGCGAGTGGCCACTGGCGACCACAGAATGGAGCCATTTAGCAAGAGCTGAGAAATGAAGGAACGAGTAGGGAGGTTCGGGCTGTAGCGACCACCAGCTCCGGCATGTTGAGTCCTAGGCATGGTTTGGCTACTGGGCAGAGAAGGGCACATGTATCGTAAACTAGCTAGCCACGTCCCATACCGCTCGGGACGTTATGACTGCTTTGCAGTCACCTTTGATGTAAAACCATGTAAATTATTGGCAGAAAACAGAGGGAGCATACGCTTCGGCGTAAGTTTCGGCTAAGCCATGCAAGACAGCGTCGGCGCTGAAATCTACCAGAGGCGAGTATGGCGCGCGACATAGGAAGCTTAAACCGGCACTTGTGACACTAATTGACGGGAGGGCCACAATATATAATCATTGTGACAATAGAATATGATATCACTGGCCCGACGGCCTCGATCATAACAACAGTTCTATTATTGTGTTGCACAAATATGACGTTCCCAGCGTATCAGTCTGATGCTTTGCAAGTAATAACTGTGGACGGCCGGCTGTCAGGCGCTGCACTTGCACTTGGCAGGTCGTTTTCAGCGCTTCCTGGGGATCATGGTCAGCAACTCCGGGACTGACCGTCCCCAGTGGTGTTTACGATTGTGGAAGTTTCTAAGTACTGCTGCAGCAGAGAGCCTTATGAGTATCAGCGCATATTACTGCGATGGAGCAGACCGCCGTTATCATGGCTTTCTGGAGATGGCCCCGCTCATACCTTGCAGGCCATGCCCGGTTTGTTGAGTTTCCTCTATCTTGTGGCGAACATAGGATGTGGAGAGGGGGAGGGGGTTGTCGTCCATTCGCCTTATGTGCGTTTGCGCTGGCTGTAAACCCCGCCATCTGGGCTGTTGCATTCTTCCCCAGCCTTGCCAAATGTTAATTTCGTGATCCCTGGCGGAAATAAGTCGACAAAAGGCTGGAACGATGATTAGATATCATGACCTCCCACTTGGTGTTTTGGGCCCCTGGGTCCCAATTGGCACTCACACAGTCCCAACCAGGTGTAACGCACGTAGTTAAATATTCCGCGCTTGAGACAGTTTTGGAGCAGTGCCGTTTCCAATGACAGAGATACAGCAAACACGGTGGCCAGCGGCTAAACCGATACCCGTAATAAGACAAAGAGATTGATACCATGGCAGCCTAGACTTCATGCCGGATCACGACATACGCTCCTTTCCGACCACCAGTTTCCGATGACGGGGTCCTCCAACTTCAACGACAAGACGCCCAACAGCCATCTAGACATGAGCGAGACACACAATGGCCTCATAGCCATCGGAATTCTGGCCACCCTGTCGCTAACCTTCACGGCAGCCCTACTTACCTTCATCAGCTGGCACATGATTGCCGGACGCTCCAACTACAGCAGCTTCATAGGCAGCAACCAGAGCGTTATGCTCATACACCAGCTGATTCTTGCCGATTTCCTCAAGTCACTCGGCTTCATCATCAACTTCCATTGGGCCAACCAGCGCCAGAGCACCGGCTCCGACGGCGCCTGCTTCGCGCAGGGCTGGATTATACAGGCCGGCGATGTCTCCAGCGCCTTCTCCGTACTGGCAATCACCATGCACACGATGTACCAGGTCATCTTCTCCCGCAGCCTCTCTCACAAAGGTTTCCTAGGCAGCGTGGTTGGGATCTGGGGCTTCACTCTGCTGTTGACCTCGTTGGTACCCATCGGCGGCCGCTTCGTTTTTCAGCGCCCCGTCATGTGGTGCTGGATCCAGTCAAATGAGGGTCTTCAGCTCTTTTTTGATTGTCTCTGGATCCTTGCCGTGCAGCTCAATGTAACGAACGCTATACCTAAGCAATGCGGTGGCAACGGGAACGGCCTATATATAGAACGCCTACCCAGTGCACGATACTGGAGGATAGACACGCTAGGCGTTAATAAACGGTCCCTAGCGCGCTATATACACTACGGGTGTGAAGGCCTAGCAAGCCTGCCGAATAGCGATTAAATATAACTAACTAAATAACTAAGTAATGTGGTGTGTATGGTTTATACTTTCAGGGATAGAAAGCGTCTAAAGGTAAGTCGAAGACTTGCTTGTCTTATATAATGGGTTTCCGATGATTGGCTGAAGCTAACTAACTGAGTAGCTGGGATGCGATACTGGGGAACTGATTCATAATAGGTTGTTAGGCTTTAGGCCTACTAATGGGAAGATAGATGTTTAGATTGGTTATTGAGGTAATGGCTGTCTACTAGGAAATTATTCTGACTTATATACTACGTTATTTGCTTACTGATACAGGCTGGATCGTTTGATCGTGAAATCCCAAGTTGCGATTCTATGATCCAGTGGATCACTTGGATCGTTGGATCGCGAATTTTTAATTGTTGATCCTACAATCTATCATGTGACCTTCATTTTAAGGGGAAGTTTTGCCCTTACCCGGGATTGTTTCCTTGCCTAGGCAACTTTGCCCCGTGGGAACTGTTCCTCGCTTGATGGTACATTATCTGACTTGATTGTTGCTTCTGTGGCTGGAGAGGTCTGTTGGTGGCTAGTGTGGTGCTCAGCCACCCTTCTTGGCCTGGACTTCTGGGGGTTGTAACAGTAGAGCATCTGGGAACTGGCCTCAACTAGCATAGCCTTTCAACAAAGGGAACTAGGCTGTAAATATGCTATGACTTATGTTCTAAAGCTTAATAATGGAATGAAACAATCTAGCAGTAAAAAAAGTTAAAAACTAACACATGATTCAAGTTTCGCAACGCAAAGCACACCCCCGATGCCAGCTCGGAGATTTCAAAAAAGGGAAATAAAATAAGTGAGAAGGAGGTAAAAAAAGAGGTCAAGAAACAAGTAAAGAAGAAACCAGGAAATCGAAACAGCAAAACAACCTGAAGGCCTAACCTTCCGTCCTAATCCCACATGAATCATCCCTTACTATTACTGGGTTGTGCTTCGCAGTCCTTCCACGTCTGGAACGGCTGATGGGGATCTGTCTTTGCCCTCTCGCTTTTTGTTGCACCATTCCTGGTGACGAGCTTCACATGCCACCGCAGTAACGAGAATAGCTGCATCTGCGCTTCCTATTGACTGAGCGCTGGGTATAAGGACATAATCGCCGATTTTGAGATCATCTTTCAATGTCGTTGGGTTGTTGCCCCAAATTGCTCGAATGGTTGTCCTTGTCTCCCAGCTTGTTACAATTTCGTCTTGAAGTCTCATCTTGACTTTGACGAACGTTGGTGGGGTGCTTTTTCTGCCGTTTTTGTTGGTTGGCCAATTGTTGGGGTTCAGCAAGAGAATCGGGCATGGGTCGTTGTTTGGGTACTTCCATGCTACTCCTTGGAATGCAAGAATTTCTGTGACGACCCTCTTCCCATTTTCCATCTTCTCCCCTGCCCTGTTGAGTTTGAGGTTGTTCGTCTCATCCATTTGTATGGCGCTTTTTACATCCCCGGCCGTTTTCACGCGAAATTTAGCCGCGTTCCTCGGCCCATCCTGTAGAACAACCAACGCCTTCCCGAAAGGACCTGGTGTCCAACCTACGGGTGTCAAGTCGTCATCGTCTTTGCCGAGGGAAATCTGTCTAAAAGCTTGCATGGCTGTAAGGACATCTTCGTCGTCTTCATTGGGTGTTGGCGGTGTCGGTGTTCCATCATCAGCCTGGATTGTGATATCTAGCTTTTGGGCAGCCTTCTTGGCCTTGGTGTTTTCTCTGACTTCCGCTGATGGTCCACCTCCTTTGGTTGGAGAACGTTCGTCCACTGGATTTGGAGGGTCTTGTACAAACAATTCCTCTTCCTGTTTTATCGCTTCGTCTTCTGGAAGATCTACATCCATATTCTCCGATGGGTGTGGAATATTCTTCGAGGCATTCAGACTTTCGACGATCTGCTCTTCTATGTTGGGTAAATTGGTTGCATTTTTTTTGTTTTGTTTCGTTGCATTCTTGGAAACTCCCGAAGGCGTGGTGACAGAGTGGTCACTGGAAGCAACAGAGCCTGCGCGTGAACGAGTTACTGGGGCCATGCTGTGTTAGAGATGCAACGGAAAGAAATTTAACGAAGGACTGCTTCGACTGCTTACATTTATAACCCGAGCTTGGATTAAGGCGGCCCAATGTCAATCCACTCTTTCAGTGCCAATAATTGACTTTTGTACAGTATTTTCATAGGATCAAAGGGCGACAACGAAAGAATTTTCCAGACAGAACCGAAATAACCCTGTTTCGCAATTAGACCTCCTACGAAGTCTAAAAATGGAAGTAGGGGAATTTATCTACTTTGACAACCGTACGTACCCCATAGAGCTCAAGTACTGCACTACAAGTATACATACCTCCCAAGCCTAACAGTGGACATGATGTCAAAGTCGGTTAGTGTCCAGGGAACACAGTATACGATCCAAAAGTAAACATGGACTAAACGGAGACTTCGTACCCTCCCTGCGCACGAAAGAGTCCAATTTTGTTGCCTGCTGTAACAGTGAATCTGGACCAATTAGCCACTGACACATGAAGACAAAATCTTTGGGAATGATCTACTTGTTGAAGTCATTCTGTCCATTTCTACACTATAAGCTCTACTCCTGTAGTGGAACACCCCCTGCTGCATAGGGAAGCAGGCCTCCCTCCAACGTGACAGGTGATGGACGGGATCCAGATACGAGCCTCTATGAGACTCCGAAGCTTGGACCTAGGGCATCCACTGACCATGCTACTCATGGCATCTCCTCCTGTGCGGCATGCGGGAGGCCGTCCTATGCACCACCAAAGAACCGGTGGATAGGTCGACCCGCCTACAACGGACGGCGAGACTGATGCCCCCCGCCGAAAGACCAATACTCATCCCCAAACGGTGGCGGACCAGGCCCATCCCTACCCTGCTCTCCGGCAAGAAAGAAAGAGCAAAACAACATCTGGCATGGCTGGCTTCCCTCCCTGCAGACGATACGGTTATCTACTCAGACGGATAGAAGGACAGACAGACAGGATGGGACTTTGTGGTTTACAAAGGAGAACAGGGGATCGCCCGGCCTTACGGAAGCCTCTCCGAAGCTGAACTATACGACGGTGAATCACACGGAGCATGGCTAGTCTCGGAATGGACATGCACACAGCCCCCTGGAAACTTCCACTTCTGCGTGGATAACACCGGGGTCATACAGTGAATCACACGCCATCCCTCAGACAACTCCCAGGCAATACAGATACGCTTCCGAGACAAAATTGACGGACTCCGCAGTTGGAGCATGCAGTGGTCCCCAGGACACATGGAAATCCCGGCAACGAGACGGCAGACGAGGCGGCAAAACTCGGAGCCGACCCGGACACACCCGACCGACTCTTCACACTTGCTCACCCGTCGGAACTCCAAAGTTTGAGTGACGGAACTCGGGAACAGGAGTGGACTCCGAGCGACGCCCAGATCCCAGCGCCCCATACGAAACAGAGGATGACTCAAGGCACTCGAAACCTCCCGACACTGGTATACGTCAGAACGGCCAACCGAACGGCACGACGCCAGGTGCTCGAATGGTACTGGCGTAATAATAGGCCGGATTCATACAAGTCATAGGGACTGGGCTGGGTAACTTCCCAAAAAGACTCTCCCTCTCCCGCCAAACCCTGTATAATAGGCTGTACGCAGAATGCTCAGGTCACGGGGACTTCGCTGAGTACCACTGGTGTTTCGGACACCCCGAGAGCGCGAAGCCATGCCAATGCAGGAAAGACAAGCTACAAGGACACTTCTTCGGATGCTCGGGCCCAGGAAAACTAGTGGAACTGTCGCGACGAATCTCACTGGGCAAAGACCCTCGAAAGTGGATCCTCGGCCCAAAGGCTACCCCGACTTTGAATGATTCATAAAAACCTTTAAACCCTCCGCCCCGGCGCGGGCAGGAGCCTAGGACGCAGAAGACCACCCAGGGCCTGCTGAATTGTACAAAATGACGTTGGTAAGCGGGCCTACCTTCCAGTAGGCCAGGCAAAAATTGGAGGATCTCCTTTGCCACGCGAAACGCGAGCAGGCTCAAGCAAATCGAAGGCCGTCCTTTGATGTCTAACCACCCGGAGGTACAAATTGGAATAGGCGCGGGCGACTATCACCTTCCAATGTCCCACAGAGGACGCAGCGGAAGCCCATGCATTACTTGGACTCCCATAGGCCCTAGGAAGTAAACACATCCATACACGTATTCATCGTGTAGGGGAACAATTGTCAGGTCGTACATAAGACCTAGCAGCAGCCCATTTCAGCTATTCAAAGAATACAACCTTACATAATTAGGTGTCACGCTGAGGCGACCTCTCGAGCAGACATCCAGGATCTCAGGCCATATGACCTGGCCCATCAGCATCAAGAAGCCTACAAAGAAGCTGGACACGTATGTTATCACTAGCGCTCTCTTGCCGTAAGTAGCTGTCTAGCTGTCGATTATATAAGAATCGGTCATCTCATGTCCAGCGAATTCACGTCGGAGGGCGACCAAAACATATGTACGTTATGGAACAAAACTAGCTTTTATAGGACACAATGCTGATTAAGCAACAAAGATGCGGATACTGAGTTAGCAGCGGAAAGACGAGCGAGTAGTAGTTACTTAAGGTGGACGTAGCCGCGCGAATGGTGCTGTGGCAAATAAATTATCAAAATGAGGACACCTGCGAAGGAGAAGTAGAAACCTTTATAGACCCGGATACCGATTTTTTCATTCGCTTCACGGTGACGTTGTTGGGTAACTCATTACAGTTGTTTGGATGTGCCGGAAGCGACGCACCCTTGCAAGCGACGCTGTTAGGTATATTAGTGTAGCGTATGGAAACAGGAAACTGATAGAATGTTGGTTAGTCTGTTGATAGTATTTGAATCAGCATGCTACATTAATTTTGAGACTACCAAAGTTTGTCAACTGCATGTCTCAGCTCATCGTTGATGCTAATATTATCCACCTCCATGAGGATTACCGCATTCTTTCTACCTCTTATCGCCTCATCGTAGCATTCATGCGGAAGTATTGGTCGCAACAGCATTGAAAATGCCTGTACGTTGGAACTCATAAGGCCTCCTACCGCAGCTTCGATTTCGGCTCGTACTTCGATTTCAGTTCGTGTTGCATTTGGGGTAGGAATTTCCATCACAGTTTTCCATCTTCCGTTTTCGTAACTGATGAAGCGAATGGACTGCGCGCCAATATTTGGATGGATAGGTCTATCTTCTGCGCCATCTTCAGCTGGTGCGCCAATTTGCGATTGCAGCGGTATTCCCATCCCTCTAGGCGTGCTGGGCGAAGATCCTAGCACTATGGGTGCTATAATTCCAGGGTCCGCTGGACTCTGAGCTCGAATTAGGCCCAACGCGCTTTCAGATAGAACAACGCTATCCCAGTCTGACACGTCTTGTTGGTTTTCTAGCCCTTCGGGAGAATCATTTTGTCTAGAAGTTTTCCCCATAAAGGCCATATATACGCATTTGCGTACGAAAAATGAAGTGATGTCGCCCCCTTGCGTAACCATTTGTGAGGGGACGTCTTCGTGTACGTTATCCAGAAAAAGGAGAGCTTTGTCGACAGCATGGTGACCAATCTCTGGATATCCACACCGGCTTTTCAAATGCTTGGCCTTGACTGGCATTGGCTTTAGCCCAGATTGTTTGTGGTGGCCTGTTTGGCTAGCGATGACACCCTCGATATGTTCCATGATTGAGTTGATCGAGTGCCAACAATCGTTTACATCAGGACGCAAACCTTTGACTAATGCCGAGCGAATCATCTCTGCATTCGTCGAGGCCAGAGCCTTCTGGCCAAGTCCTGGTGTTTTGAAACCTAATCGAATGGCAAGCGTTGAAAATCCCAACAATGCATCCTCTTCAGCTTTCTCCGGCCTCACTTTGGTAAGCAGTCCTTTCCTCTCCTTAACGGGCGGCGACATATGAGGGTAATCCCGCATGACGCAAAGCCAAAGCTGCCGCTTACTTAGCTCGAGACGCTGGCTGGACAAACAGCTTCGTACAGCGAAGTTTCCGTCCCCAACTTCCACTTCACAGTAGCCTGGGTTTGAACTTGGCTCCTCGAAACAGGCCTCTAGGCTGGCGGAGAGCGTGAGGTTCTCATGCTGGAAGCCCATGATTGCTCTTATACTATCAGCACATGATTGCAAATATTTCATGTCCTCGAAGAACGTATAGAGCGAAGGGATGATACAGTCCAGTTGTACTAGGTTGTTCCAGATGAGTCTCCGTTCAAGGGTATTGAAATTTCCCAGAATCTCGCCAGCATCAAGCTTGGCCCGAAGATCATGGGTATCTTGGACCGAAAGCCGTGGGCACCTGAGCTGGAATGCGCGGACTGTCTTAGGGTCGACTTTCGCCAGCATTGAGGGCTCTTTCCCAACAAGCGTGGCCCAGACATCGTATACATGATTCAGATAATTCAAGATCTCCTGGGATCGATATTAGGAGGCTGTCCAGTTGCCAATAGAAACTACTCACCTCATCACACCTGCCACTAAGTAACTTGTGTAAGGTGCTGAGTCTCATATCATCCCAGAGCCCCGGAATAGCTAGAAGGCGATCGAATCCGTCCCTTAAGTGGTTTAACTCTACAAGCTTTTTGAAGTATTTCCGCTTGTGGTTTGAGAGATGAGATAACCAGAGGGATTCAAGCTCGACATTGTTTTCTTGTTGGAACTTTCGGAGGTTGAGGTAGAACTCTCCATCGGGAATTCTATCCCAGAATATGCCGTCCATTATTACTGAATGTTTCCAGGTGTTTGTGGCTGGCACTGTTTTTCATTTAGTATATTAAATACTCCAGATGATAGGATCCGGAACTGACCTAAGATCTGGAATAATCCTGGTCTCCAGAGAGGTCCTGGGATCCAGAGAGGTCCTGGGATCTAGAGCGATCTTGGGATCTGGAATGATCCTGGGATCCGGAATGATCCTGGGATCCGGAATGATCCTGGGATCCGGAATGATCCTGGGATCAGAGAGGTCCTGGGATCTGTGCGATCTTGGGATCCGGAATGATCCTGGGATCCAGAGCGATCCTGGGATCTGGAATGATCCTGGGATCTGGAATGATCCTGGGATCCGGAATGATCCTGGGATCCGGAATGATCCTGGGATCCGGAATGATCCTGGGATCAGAGAGGTCCTGGGATCTGTGCGATCTTGGGATCCGGAATGATCCTGGGATCCAGAGCGATCCTGGGATCTGGAATGATCCTGGGATCTGGAATGATCCTGGGATCCGGAATGATCCTGGGATCCGGAATGATCCTGGGATCCGGAATGATCCTGGGATCAGAGAGGTCCTGGGATCTGTGCGATCTTGGGATCCGGAATGATCCTGGGATCCAGAGCGATCCTGGGATCTGGAATGATCCTGGGATCTGGAATGATCCTGGGATCCGGAATGATCCTGGGATCCGGAATGATCCTGGGATCCGGAATGATCCTGGGATCAGAGAGGTCCTGGGATCTGTGCGATCTTGGGATCCGGAATGATCCTGGGATCCGGAATGATCCTGGGATCCGGAATGATCCTGGGATCAGAGAGGTCCTGGGATCTGTGCGATCTTGGGATCCGGAATGATCCTGGGATCCAGAGCGATCCTGGGATCTGGAATGATCCTGGGATCTGGAATGATCCTGGGATCCGGAATGATCCTGGGATCCGGAATGATCCTGGGATCCGGAATGATCCTGGGATCAGAGAGGTCCTGGGATCTGTGCGATCTTGGGATCCGGAATGATCCTGGGATCCAGAGCGATCCTGGGATCTGGAATGATCCTGGGATCTGGAATGATCCTGGGATCCGGAATGATCCTGGGATCCGGAATGATCCTGGGATCCGGAATGATCCTGGGATCAGAGAGGTCCTGGGATCTGTGCGATCTTGGGATCCGGAATGATCCTGGGATCCGGAATGATCCTGGGATCCGGAATGATCCTGGGATCAGAGAGGTCCTGGGATCTGTGCGATCTTGGGATCCGGAATGATCCTGGGATCCAGAGCGATCCTGGGATCTGGAATGATCCTGGGATCTGGAATGATCCTGGGATCCAGAGCGATCCTGGGATCTGGAATGATCCTGGGATCAGAGAGGTCCTGGGATCTGTGCGATTCCTCTATTTTAGTATACAAAACTAAAATATAGTTGACACAGCCGCCTGGCCGACACGTATTTGCTTCACAATGAATGAACCTCTCAAGCGCCGCACTCAAATCGGTATCCTTACTCGTGAAGGACTTGGCTTTCCAAACAACGACCACCCACTACATAAATCAAATCAAGGAATACCATCACCAACTTCTGCTAGATCCTTGATCGGGCATGGCGAAATCGACCGAAGAAGCCTCCGACGGGCGAGGTTAAGCAAAGAGAAAAAGCCTGGAAACACGTTCACTTTGAGGCATGGGTCACCCCACAGCGATTACAAAATGACATTCAAACTCGACCTTGGTGGCTTTGTCACATTTGCAGTCCAAAAAAAAGCCCCATACACCGTTTTCCATGTGAAAGAGCATCCTGCCTCTCAGGCAACTGAAGTATTACAATGGTACCAGCGACTTCGCCACAAATACGTCCTCGGCATCCATGAAGCCTTTTTAACGAACGATACTCTCTACACCATGCTGGAAGAGACTGCAGTGAGCTTGGAAACTGTGATCAGATGTCCGTTATATCCTGACGAAATTCAACTGAGCACCACGGTCCAGCAGGTAACTCGCTTCGCCCTAGTTGACTCTACATACTAACATCCCAGCTTGTCGATGCATTGACCTACCTTGAGTCTGAACATATATTCTGTCCTCAGCTGAGCTGCGAGACGATCCTACTCAATCGAGAAGGCGAAGTCAAAATCGGTACGTAATCCTTTTGGGCGTCTTCAAGTCGCAGTCAATCATTAATGCCAGTACAGCGAGTCATGAATATCAGCTGCAAGAAAAAGATGCATTGCCCCAACAGTTTGCTCGCCATGTTGAACTGGTGCGATCTGTAACAGGGAGACTGATGTATAAGGTTTTAATGGACGAAGCTCCTTATACGAACGATACACGGTGGCCGCCATCTTCAGCCGCCAATCAGTTGTATGTCGCGGCTAAATCTGCGGAATCCATCACGGAGCTACTGAATGTGAGTTGCGAACCTGTTTCCAGTCTTTCGTGCCTAACGATTTAGCAACCCCTTCTCTCTGTTCGCCATCCCAAAGAGTCATTAAAAGATTTGATCCGACTTGCCGGTATTGCCGTCCCATTCAACTACCAAATTAATTCTCGTCCACCATGACGTAACCACCAATACCCGGGGTTAGGTGGCGTACAATATGGAGACAAAGGCCGTACTGATGCATTTTCTTTTGTGAAAAGCCACCATTAACAACGACGGGTGTCTGGAGACTTAGGGATAAAGAAGGTCGAGGTTCCATGTTTTTGTTTTCACATTACCACGAAGCTGGGAAATCTGTTTGTCACTGAAAACTATCATGCTGAGCTGCTGAGTTTCGCCAACTATCATTGAACTTCCCATTGAACCTGTACACTAGTTCACTCCGGCTGATAATCCAGTTCTCTGATGAGTATATCTTGTGACACGTAAGGCTTGACACAATCCCGCAACTTGTCTCTCAATCCGCCATCACCCGACACTGCTTGGGTATTAGCATTCATTCACTAGTATGCAGAGGGGAAGTAGTACCCAGCAAGAGCATATTACCGGCATCTCTTTTGAACTCCGCGAGAACCCTCTCGGACTGGCTGAGGTTGGTTGTAGCGCCTGTTTCGACTGGACAGCCCTCTACTTCTTGCTGGAGAATCCTTGCAAAGTCCGGCGTCCCCATCAGGACAGTAGCACGGCGGCCAAAGGGTACGTCACTGCTGCCGCGCTCGTAATATATAGATATCGAAAGAATCTCAGGATTGATCAGCTCATTGCTCTCAAAGGGCGGTCGAGGTACTTACATAGCTCCCGCCCAAAGTGTCGTCGTCCAGGGTGTTGTTCAAGAATGACCGCATTGCATTGGCTAATTCTGGACAACTTAGAAGTGTGGCATGCCCATGGACAAGGTTCACCTACCGAGATCCTGGATCTGCCATATGAGGTGAACCCTGCGGGTGCATCCTTTGCCGAAGTAGTAACCATGGATCAACTTTGTCAGGTATGGCAAAACGGCAGCTACACCAGACCCGCTTGCAATGAGGAGGACAGCCCTGTAATCCCATACGGGAATGCTAATTCCATGAGGGCCGCTGAGAAGGGCACGGCGCTGTATGTTTCGGCCACCATATCTCTGATAGTGACGTGAGAGCTTTTCGCTGAATCCTCGCCGTGGCCGGACGATTATCTCTATGGAGTTTTGTTCGACCTCTGCCCAGGACACTACGACAAACGGATGCACCTGAGTGGGCGCTGAGACGCTCACACGAGGTACCCAGAGCAATATGTATTGACCGGCGTCAATCTTCATTGGCCGTGGCATGTGGAGTCTAACGTGGGTGACGCCATGACGGTCATTCAGGATTGCTCGCGTGCTTTGTTCGCCCCATTTGATGTTTTGGTGCAGAGTCGTGATGGCCCGTATGAGGCCAAAACCCACGAGAGCTCCCAAATACGACACAAACACTCGAAATTGGGTGTTTGTGGTGGGAAGTAAGTGCTGGCAGACCCCGATCACGAAAATAAGAGCCAAGAGTCGATGCATCCATATAAAAATCTCGTAAGCCCTTGTACGAACTACGGGGAGCGCCAGGATGGCTATAATACAAAAGGATAGTGTTGCCTACAAAATATTAGCAGGAACGAAGCTGTGATTGCGGTATTGGTCATACAGAGTAGGAGAAAATGTGTTCGTAGAACGCAGGACCACCACTCCTGGTAACAATGACGAGAACGTGGAACAAAATGAGGCCGAAAGACATCAATCCAGTCAGCCGATGAGCAAACATAGCCGAACCTCTAGAAATGCCGAAGAGATCCGCTGAAATGCCAGGTTCGGCATTAAGAACAATGGGAAACTGATTGAGCAAAGCCAAGCTTCCAGCACGTAAAGCTGAAACTTCCAAAGAAGGGGATCGGAACGAGAGGCAAAACGCATTGATGACAATATAAGTGGAAATCAACATGGCCGATGCGAGCGTTACCGGCCCGAAAAACCCCCGACGCTTCCAGAGAAACCTATATGCTAGAAGCTTCACAGATTGTAGATAGATGCACCTCAGTCGAGAGTGGTACCGGATGAACAGTCTGTAAATGACCAGGACAAGCGGTAGACTACACCATGCAATCGCGTAAATCAGTATTAATTCCATGGCGAGATTGTTTGAAATGCTTCCACTGTAATGAAAACCGAACGGGTGCTGTAGAGCCGTACTAGCTCGCTAGCTAACGCGTGTGCCGCCAAATCATTCACCGGTTCAAAGAAAGCACCATTCATTAGGCGAAACCTGTGCACACGCGTGTTTTATAGTAAAGCACCCAAGGACCAAAACTGGCCACCACATGTGCCTTGGGGTGGAAGTGGCTGCTGCAATTAAAATCGTCGAAATTTAGCTGAAAAATTGAGGGATACAATAGGTAACGAAATTGGATTCCTATGCACACAGTAAGGACACAAATTCTCCGCTCCGTCCATGTCTATTTTTGGATCGTATATTGTGTTCCTTCTCTGCTGGTGAACCGTGTCGTCAAATCACCCTGAAAGTCTTGGCAAGCATCTGTTATCGGCGGCCTGACAGGTCATTTACAGCAAAGATTCTGTTTCTGGACGTTGACGGCACTTCGCATGTAGCTCTGCGTTATTTTCTGGTCGCTTGGACAATGAGTCAGGCTTGCGCTGTGACTTATTTGAGGCGACCATGCCGTTACAAAACGATTCAATAGCACACAGTACCCGCGTACTCGAAATCAAAGACCTTTATCTGAATTGGACTCAAGACAAGTTAAAAGATCCACTCGACCGAACATGGGCTTCTTACATAGCAAGAAGCAGAAAGACAAGGCCAGAAAACGCGGTGCCTCTCTAAAAAACAAAGGTCTGGAATTAGGACAGTACTGCAATATATTCAGTGCTGTCATATACTGGGACCCGACGCACAAAAAGATAGAAGCAGCCATGCATCTTCCCGAAGGCCAGAAAGCGCCAGAGTTCAACGAAATCGTAGGTTATTTTCCCTCATTTTCCGTATTTCGGCTCTAGCTAATATGCTCAGTTTCGTGACCTCCAGACCGAAGCCAGTCAGACTCGAAGCCGGGGTCAAGTGGGCGCCACGCGAGGTAGGAATCTGCCGAGGGGTGTTCCGACTAGGCACAGGAAAAGAGCCAATAAGGAATGCGACAACAGTCTCGAAAGCCAGACAAACCCACGTTCCGCATCGTTTGAAACCGATGAAGGTGTGAGTGGAAGAACACCAAGCAAGAGATTCGGTATGTCCATTAGAATGTGTGGAGCTACTATGTGCCTATTTACTGATCGAAATGGTCGATAGCATCGTATGCTAGCTACAGTAGTCCCAACGACAACTCAAACATCGGGGCAAATGCGATTAAAGAGCCTATCCCAGGCAATAAGACAGATTTCGAGCCCGAGATTCCGGAACCTCTTGATATATATCAGTCGAGTGCTGTCGCATATGATAAGAATTCACGTTGCCCTGCAGTAGCCGAAGCTGGCACGGAGATGGAGGAACCTTGGCCTCTCCCAGGATTCTCTTTGGCTCATACCGAAGACTACAGTCATTACGGTGAGAATGTGTCCGCCTCCGGACAGAAAGTCGATCTGGGGAACGGGGCTACCAGCCTAGGTATGGAATCAAGTCCTAGGTATCGTTCCTCGGAATCCTTAGCTCGAAGAGTCTTGAAGCTGCTAGGGGAACTTGTGGATGATAACTAGGCGTGCATTATGTCTTTCAACCGCGTGCTCTGTTATGGAAAGATTTTGGTGGCTGCATGATGTTAAGATTGAATCCAACTATTTGCTTGGCTATTGGTAGCATCTCTTTTTGTATGTGACCCCAACTCCATGTTGATGATCCATCATGTGATAGAGTTACTATCACCCAAAACTCACTGCGATGACACGGAAGTGATAGAGATCGATGGAAGGAGTTTTCGTATGTCGGTTTCATGGCTCTGTGATAATTATGTGGTTGGGTGCTACTTTTAAGTGAAGCCCTGTTTGATAGGTGTGTTACGATTGCGTAGTGGTTCCCGTGCGGAGTAGCACTTATAGTACAGAACTGGACAGAATGACTCCAACAAGTCGATCATTCCCGAAACTTTTGCTTTATGCCTCAGCGGGCAGTTGGTCCAGACGCGCTGTAACAAGGTGAAACATGTATTAATGCGTGTCCTTCACCCCCTGCGATCTAGGAACAAACGAGGCTTGTATATACCAAATCATAAAAGAGCAACGTGATTATGGAATCTTATAGACAAGGACAGGGGATGATAACCCTATAAAGAAGAGAGAATCTCTCCAACAAATCCCGGCCACCAAGGTAGCCCTGGCTATATCCAATAACTAGCTATAGTAGTCACTATTACGAAAGGTTGATAACATCATGTAGCTACAGGGCTTAACTCTGCACAGTTCTTCTTACTTATATGTGTTCGCCTTTCGTGTCTAATGATCCAGCTTTCATAGAAGCTCCATGGAGGAATTCAGAAGCCACTCTTCATACAGACAATAGAACCCACTGCCTTTCCCCAGAAAGTTCCAGAGGTTGGTGGAGCTCAAAGACTTTCTGCTCATCCAAGTAAGAGATTTCAAATGTGGCATTCGGTTTTTATTTCAACGCAGCCCGAATTTGTGCTTAATCACAAATTGTCGAGTTTCCTATTACTGCCTTCTTTCCAGAATAACGCTCATTCTCTCTCACTTTCCAGGTCGGATAAACTGCGCGCCCAGTCCTGGTGTAGCAGATCGCCTTTTTGGAAGCATTGAGACTTCTTAGGCCCGTTGCTTGTTGTGTAAGGGGGCTAGGATTCAACTTTAACTTGAGTGACTGAGTGACCTGCGTATTCTGGTAGACTTTCTCGCGGCGGCGCTCTTCAAACTCCCGGATACGCTGTGAAGCTCTTGGCACTATACCACGAACAACTCGATGGCCTCGCTGTCTCGTACTGGACGGGGCTTTTCGTGGTTTTTGTGTTTGGTATTTATTGCTCCCACTGTCCTGCTTCTGATGACTACTATCCGTCAAACCATTAATAGACGAAATAGGTTTTGAATCGGAGGTTCTCCGTTTGGAATTCCATAGCTGGTGGAAAAGATCCCCCAGCAAGTCCATGGCGAGAAGAATGATGAGCATTGATCCGCCCAAGTACACACATCCCGGTTTTCGCATTTATATATCGGCCTCTTAAACCTTAATGGCAGGCGAGTGGAACCAGTTTCAGTTCGGAGTCTGCCTCGATTTCAGCTTCCACCATCAGTATGGAGAGTAGGTAACGAAACCGGACTCCTATGTGCACAGTGAGGGGGAAAACTTCCCACTCGGTCCATGCCTATTTTTTGATCGTATGCTGTGTTTCCAAGTCCCCTGTCGGGTTTCACAGGCATCTGTCATCATCGTTTGTGCCCCCCCGGCTGGCCGCCTTCGTCGGCTAACACCCCCTGGACAGGTACAATCCATTTTTGGCCTCCGGCCGTTTTCGGATTACGTCCCTTACGGGTGCTGATTAGCTTTCTATAGCTTTCCACATTCCAGTGAGCATTTTCTATTCCAGTGATAGAGTTACATTCCAACTAAGATGACTCACACGTAGGGATCTTCTTTCTACTTCTGCTCTGTCTGCCTCCAGGGGCCTGTCAGGTTGCCGATGACAGGTGCTTACCAACTCGTCCAGGGTGACTTGATGACACCGCTGGCCAATGCTGGAGGAACACAGTACACGATCCAAAAATAGGCATGGTTCAAGCGAAGAGTTTGCCCCCTTGCTGTGCACATAGGTGTCCGGTTTCGTTACCGACTTTATGAGCTGGGGCTTTGAGTACCTTTCATCCGCCTTAGCAGCATCTGCTGAAGCACCGCCATAATACGCCGCTAAATTTCTGGAGAAGATATGTATATAGACTCGAATTCCATTTAGCTTCAAATCCAGGTGCTTGTATTTTCGTTTTAATAGGGTCCACTTCGTTTCCCGTTGAGACTGATAATAGCTCTTTGGCCCAACTTCCCACCGTACGAATACTGCAGTCTACCATGAGCTCCAAAAGTGCTGGTGCTAGAAACCAGGACGCTGAACTTAAACCTTTGTGTAAGGATCGTCACAATTGTGGTCTACCTCCACAGTGCTCAGCATCCCGTTTTTCCTAAAATGGAACAATGTTAGCCTCACAAAGCGGACGCTAAGCCCGAATCCCACAGTGTCGGTCATCATTGTCAAGTATTTAATCATGTAGGACCGCGTTCTTCAACATCAACAGCCACCAAGGCTTGTCGCAATGGGGTTTTCACAGCTTCGTTCTGAATCGCAGGACCACAGTCTTGGCTGCCTCGGGTCATATTTGGTTCCAGATAAGACAACAGCGAGAGCTTGCGAGACCGTCAATATTTCAGTTGCCCAAGCGAGTGGGCCCCAGAATGACAGTCGGACCTCTCCGCTTGGACTTCAAGACTGCTCTGGGCCCTTCAAAGAACAGACATATCCGTCATCCACTGCCTTCACCCCCACTAAGTTGCTTAGTCAACCAACAGCTTCACCTAACGGCGTATCGAATAGTACTTGGAGCTGGAATCCCTCTTACGTCTATCCATCCTCGACGTTAACGACGAGTTCAGTTGTCACCAGTGCCTCATCGCGTATTTACGCAGTGTCACTGTGTCACCTATTCATTTTCTTGCACATATTTTCTTCCATGCCCTGGTGACCACGTGGGCCTGCTGGTAAAACCAAGCGAGGCCCCCGCTTCCTGCACAACAAGCATCGGCACCTCTAATGCCTATGAACACAGCGCCACGGAAAACTTCTAGTGTGTATTCAGATACCGACGTTTTCCACCTAGAAGATGTTCTACACCGTCTGTCGAAACAGGACTCTGCACAGGGGGCGGTGGCGATGCAGGACTTAATAGAAGAAAACAAGGCACTGAAGCAGGAAGTTGCCCATCTGCGGCGGCTTTGGACTTACGTCTACAAAATTATGACGGAAGTCAACGACGCTGATTTCTACTTCAGTAGGATACTACAAGAAGGAGACTGGCGGATGGAAAAGGAACGTCAAAAATGGTTAGCAAATTGTACAGCTATCTGATTTTACAAATTAATTTGTACCGTGCACCCTTAGTTAGCCAGATTAATTGCAATGGATGTATTATCGTCGTGAAGGGACGATCTTCGACACAAGGGGCAATTGGTCTGCGAAAATCTGTTCATATACCGAAATTGCATTGAGATGTCCGGCACAGCTAGTATCTACGTGCTGATAGTGATTCCCCTACAGGGGTAGCACTTATAATATAGAACAGGGCATAATGACTCCGATAAGTAGGCCATTCCTGAAGCTTTTGCTTTATACCTCAGCGGGCAGTTGGTCCAGATGCGCTGTAACACCAAGGCTGCTTACATATTGTGTGGGTAATTGCATGCCTTGCGTCGGCCAAGTAGCTGATGTTAAGGGGAATTTAGTGGAAGTATTGTATATTGAAAGAGATAGAAAATAGAACGTGAGTCACGCCTTTTACCGCCTGTTATAAACGTCACCGCCAGCACTGGTGTTTTGTCACTCTACAATCCACTTAGCGGATGAGAACCTTACATACGTTTGAACCTCCAGAAACCTTCCAGTCTGGCATCCGGTCGCTCGGCAAACTAGATTCAAAGCAACCCCCATCGCTTCCTTCTCCCATAGTGGACGAGTCAAAATCGATTGCAAGGGCCCCTGGCTTTGTTGCCTTTTTGCCCCGCCACCACACATCTTTGGTTGATGGGATGGAAAACATCTAATTTTGTAAATGTAGGAACAGCCTCGCTTTGGCCTTTACCAGTCCATATTTGTTAGGTCGATGCTCTTGAACCTTTTGTGTGCGGCATCGGGAGCCTCTGGCGATATCCGTTGGAGGAACCTGTGACGATTTTGTCACCAGCTTTTCGCTTAATACTAGCTATCGTGATGTGTTCATATAGAATCGAGTATATTCATATCCTGCGTTTACAATCCACAGAGGTGTGGTCGATAACAGCCAAACTGACTCACGCCGGGGAAATCAACCTGGAGCTACCTACTACTGGTCACCTAGTGGTGGCTTGCAGGACTACTCTAAAGGATAGAGGTTGCGGCTTATAAATTGGATAGGCCGTGTACGTAACAAATCTCGATGGGCATATGGAAAGGCATTGCGTACATAGAAGGTTAAGGCTCATAAGGGTAAGGTGTTGAGGACCTAAGCGAGCAATACATTCTACTTAAATACCGTTTTCCTCCGTCACAGTGAAGCTTCTTCATATATTTCACAGTATAAGATAGATTAGGGCCACAAAGGAAACAGAAAGTAGTTCAGAAGTATTTTAAATTTGGATGGTAGAGATCAGGATGCTATGAAGTCGGTGTGATCTTTGAAATCCCGATGTGGCCAAAGGTCGACGATGGTGATAACTAATATATTGAACGTCAGGTGCGGGTGGTTATGGGCTGGAACTCACAACCCGGATCACTCCACGTGTTTGAATCTATAGTATCGCCGTGATAAATCTATAGCCATCCGAGCTTGGTAAAAGACCAGATACAGTTAGCTGACTTTTTAAGTTCCAATCCACAAACGCCAAAACCCGTCATTGTCGTTAGCAAATAGCCCTTTAACGTGCCACGGTTGACAATAGAATAGCATGAACGGGCCCCTAACGGGAATTATACATTATTTGCCATTGCTGCATCACACTGGCCAGCCTCTTATCCTCGCAAATATCGTCGGTCCCCGACAATGAGTCAAGAAGGTGACGTCTCCAGAATACACGCACTACAGTCTTCGTCTTTTGCGACCGTGCTCCTCGATAGCAGACCATTCCATTGCTCTCTTCCGGTGATCTGACGTTCCAAAAACAGCATCGAGTTTCTGTTGTTGGATGAGACTGTCGAGCGTGAATGTAGAGCCGCTTATATTACATAGAAACCCACCGTCGTCCAGTTGAATAGAGAGTTCCTCGTGTCTACTCCCCACTTGAAACACCACTTCTTTATCGAAGCAGACGTTGGTATCCGCAGCGGCCTTTGCTCGAAGACACTCAACACTAGACTGACTGCCGATTTGGAATGTGGCTGCGCTTTGCTCAAGTTGAGACATCAATGCCCTGAACTCGGGAGTACTCGGTCGCAGCCTACAGAGGATGTGCCCGGTGCATCTATAGGTTCCGTCGCCGCGCCGAACTGGAACCATCGTCTTTAGTTCGAAAATGAATAGTTCTGCACGGATTTCGTGAACGAGGCGCCCCAGAGCCGGCGACCGCACGATTTCGTCGTGTGATAGCCGCTCTACCTCCTTCATTCCCGATACACTATCGAGAGCTGGTCCTGGGCCTTCAAATTCGATATCGAATCGGAAAAATTCACTGCTCGTTCCCGTATGTGTGTGACTGAGAAGTTGCTGCCAGGCCCGATGTGAGCTGCCGCTTTGCCAGAAGGCGCGGAAAACGCGCATCGGAAAGGAATCACGCAGTACATGTCGCGACTCCGAAAGGATGAGATTATCGGATTTGGCGCAGCCGGTCCCGAGCGACACGACAAGGCTAGGCCTGCTTCCCGTGGCGAACGCCTCCCTGACCGCTATGGAGGCGGGGTTGTTAAAGGCAAGGCCACCGTCCTGGAACGTTCCTAGGCCCTCAATATGCCGCGGCGTAAAATAGCTGGACGCCTGTTAGTATATGTGAGTGTAGGGTTCATGGTTACTAACTAGGGCGCTGCTGTACTGCATCGAATGCTACTACAGGGTCAGCATTTGTCTTCCATCCAATCAAGTTGGCCTCACATTTCCCAGAGGGGAATTCGGCTGAGTCCGCTTTTGGGTTTCAGGATATGGTAGTCTACTAAAATCAGTGTGGACCTCCAAAGGTTGGCATTTGACCCACCGGTATCGTCCTTGCGGTCTCCGACACCGTTGTAGTTGGTGAATACACAGGCTCTTGCTTCGCGAATAGTGGTTACTGGGATGCCAAGTTTGGTACCCATTTCCGTAGCTTTTGAGCAGGCCAGCATACTTCGTGTCCCGAGTATTCGCTGCAGGACTTGTTCGAGTTGCGCTCCCGAATACTGACTGTCCAGCAGTACAGATGCCAAAATTCGGACAATTTGCGACAAAACCGGAATGCGAGGCCACCACCATTGACGTTGGAAGGTCCGTCGCGCGAAGGACTCGAAGTGCGTAATGCAATTCTCAATGGACCAGCCATTGACACACATGGCTGCGGCGATGATTGCCCCTAGAGGTTCCATGTCAGTATCAATAGGATGCTTGTTAAGTCTTTCATACCGGAACTGGTTCCGTAGACAATGTCGAAGTGACCCTGCACGGGATACGGGATTCCAATGTGTTTCTCTAGAACTCGGATAAACTCTAGCGGCGCCCTGCCCCGTGTGCCTCCCCCGTCGATACTTAGGATCCGCACACTGGCGGTGTCGGGCTTGACAGCGATGTGGACGCCGCCCGTGTCCTCGCCACACAGAAAACAGGATGTAAGGCAGTAGCTCCAAGGGTCTCCCCGGAACTCGCCAAAGACCCTCACGCAGTTCTCGCAAATACTATGCGAGCAGGGCAAGCTGAACTGCGGTCGCCGTCTGATACAGCAGAAGCAAGTGTCATCCGAATGCGTATTGACCCACTCATCACGAAAGAGGGCGACAACTTTGCGGTGAAGCTTTTCTGCCGAGTTGAGTCTTCGGAAATCTCCGAAAAGGATCTCCATCTTTTTCTCAAGGAGGTCCACGAAATTGCTCGGCAGTGCAAAGTTCGCCGTCGTCGTTGGGGCCCATTCTTCATACACATTCCGGCAGGTGGATCTGTATAAAGCGCGGAATACATGTCTAGGACCGAATACTGAAGCTAATTAGCTCCGAGCCCACAACCATGGTCATTTGACTCACAATGCATTCCGGGCGGATAATGGTCTAATATTAGAGCTGAGGCAATCATCGGGATACCAAAATCTACAACAGCGGCAGGACATCGCATTGTCCTCAGGAATGTAGTGAGGTGGACTTGAAGGTTGGTTGCCGTGGGGTTCTTCAAACGCGACGCACGAACAATGTCGAAAGGCCTCGGGTCTAGGTTTGTAAGATACCCCACGGCACATCGCAAAAGTTCTGAAATGTGTGAAAACGAAAGCAGTAGGTCCTCTTTGCGACGTTTTCGAAGTGACAATTGTGAGAGCGCCAAAATCTCTCTGTGTAGTCTATCCCATTGACTCTCTCTACGAGCACGGCGTGCTCTGGTCTGGGGACCCTCGACTGACAGATAAAAAATACGATACCCTTGAAAGAGAGCTTCGGCAGCCTTTTTAGTTTTACCTTGAAAGAGGTCGCGTATCGTAGTCTGCGAATCGCCCTGCAATTCTTTATCGACCACAAAAACCAGCCACGGTCGAATCCCTGTTACTGAGAAGCTGTCGGGCTGGCTTAGCCATGTTTCAAGTCGCTTAATGACTTTCGCAATTCCTCCCAAGTCGTCAACAAAAAGACAAACAACATCTGAAAAGGGGAGAAGTAGTCGATGGTGTATCAGATCTTCAAGACCCCCATTCCTTTCCAAAGCTACTTTATGAACGTTGGATTCATGACACAATGGGGCCCGGTACGTCTTATTGGCTCCATGGGCCGAGGAAGAATTCGCATCCAACACCAAGAACGGTTCTAAATTGCCCTGCAAAGTTGGGACATGTGTTGCAAACACGCAAACTTCACCATTGGCCCTTTTGCTGTTTGATTGCAAATGATTCAAGCCAAAATTCTGGAAAGCGCAAGTCTTTTGCTGATTACCGAGGAGGAAGATGACGTTTGGGAATCGTTCCTCCCCATCTGGGAAGATGCTTTTCAGCTTCTCAAGCCTATCAAATATTTCGATACCGGACTGATCGTTTTGGCGTATAACTCGTAGCCAAGTGGAATGTTTGCACAGCTTCATGGTTGATGCGAATATCAATACAATTTCCCTTCCGACGTCGAGGAAGGGTGCAAGTCTTATATACTATGGACAGCGGGCGGTAGACAGGCTTTTGGAGTAGGGTCTCTGCACTCGTTTCTAATAGCTTTTTGGATTTGACGCTGTTACGTACGTAGGTACAGTAAGTGCAGTAGGTAACGAAATCGGACTCCGATGTACGTAGCAAGAGGACAGAGTCTTCACTTAGGCCATACCTATTTTTTGATCGTATACTGTGTTCCTTCAGCGCTGGTCAACTGCGTCGTCGAGTCACCCGGGAAGGCTTGGCAAAAACCTGTCACCGGCAACCTGACAGGCTCATAGCAGCAGACAGAGCGCAAGTAGAAAGAGGATTCTACATGTGAGTCATCTTCAATGGAATGTAAAATTATCACTGGAATGGAAAACTCTCACTGGAATGTGGAAGACTGTAGAAAAGCCAATCAGGACTGGTAATGGAGATAGTCCGAAAACAGACGGAGGCCAAAATGGATTGTAGCTGTCCAAGAGGGTGTCGAGTGTCGATAACGGCCAACCACGAGTCCACAAATGATGATGACAGGTGCCTCTCAAGCCTGACAGGGGACTTGATGGCACAGCCGGTCAAGGTTCAAGGAACACAGTATACGATCCAAAAATAGGCATGGCCCGAGCAGAGACTTTGTCTCCTTGCTGCGTACGTAGGAGTCCGATTTCGTTACCTACCGTATATATTCTTGCTAGATCTTGTGCAAAGACCTTGACCATCTTATTTCTATGTAGACACCGGACGTTGGTTTCAGTACAAACCAACACCATAAGAGTCAGCTACAAGCTTGGTTTCCATTTGTACAGCAAATTATACATAATGAAACGCGCCAATCTGATTTTCGTGTTTCTTGGCGCGACGCAAGCACACTGTAAGTGGATGGATGTGGCCACGCACACTCCTCGAAGTTAAAAGTCATGTCTCTTCGCAAGATGTTTTTCCGAGCCTGGTACATCAAGGTGTCACGACACCCGCGTGGGCGTAAGTTCGTTTTCCGTGTTTCCCGTTCGCAACGAGACCAACCCGTGTTGCAGTTACGTGCGCCAAACCACAAATTATGAAAGCCACAGTCCTGTGAAAGATGTTTCTGCAGTGCAGCTGCGCTGTCATGAACTTACAGGACCTCCATACAGCACGGGAACCTTGAAGGTAGAAGCAGGGGAAACGATCGGTTTTCAAGTCAGCCCAAATATTCAGCATCCCGGTCCCGTTGCGTTTTATATGGCCAAAGTCCCAGAGGGCCAAACGCCAAAAGCTTTCCAGGGCGAAGGCGACGTGTGGTTCAAGACTTTCCATGATCAGCCGAGCTTTGGGGCTTCCCAGCTTGCGTGGCCGTCAGAAGGGGTTGCAGAACTCTCCGTCCAGATTCCCCGTTGTATTGTCGCTGGCGACTATTTACTTCGCGTGGAACATATTGGTCTTCATGTTGCCATTGACCTAGGGGCTGCCCAAGTGAGTCATCTGGCAATCCTTAATGTATGACGTGGAATGCTCACAATATCTAGTTCTTCCAAGCCTGTGCCCAACTTTCCGTGGGTGGTTCGGGAACCGAAGAGTTCCCCGGTGTTTCACTTCCTGGGAATTATTCTGTAGGCTAGATGCACACCAATTCATCATGAGACATGTCTGACCCTTCACAGGAGACTGATCCCGGAATTCATGTGGATATATGGTGGCCTGTACCTACCAACTACACAAATCCGGGCCCTCTACCAGTAGAATGCCTCTCTAGCTCGTAGTCGTTGTACATCTAGCTCTCTTCAGCTTTCAATATTGAGATGGAGATACTGGAACGAACACCAAGCGCGGACCCTACAAAGGCGGGTTTCTATTATCCTATAGGTGGCACAGAGATGCTTAATTCCAGGATGCCACCTTCTTTAACTGCGCAGTAGGGATCATTGATTAGTTATTATTTTTTAATTCCTACCTTTAGCAACCTACCAGGGCTATGAGGACCTTCTCCGTACGTTCCTAAGCCTAGGAAAATCGGCTCAGGACAAAGTCCGGCCGGATGAAAAACCTAGATATTCCTCTAATAATGGTCTTTTGTAAGCGGTTGGAACCAAAATGCTCCGGTCTCATACTTCCGGCAGATCCAATTACGAGCTATCTTGCACGATTCCTGTTGCTGGTGCTTTCCGTCTTCTCTAGAATATAATTCTCACTTGACATCGGTACCGTACACCTACAGCGATCTTTTGCGCTGGCGAAACACATCGGTGATGTAGTTCGAGTGCCTCCATCCTGTTATTATCTAAGTACATTACCGACAACGTGACTTATATGTACTTAACATGAAAAGCTGGATTAGAATACGGAATCGGCTTCGGCACAACCCAATTTGCGCGTAAAGGTTGAAGTGGGTCCCAGTTAGGCACAGTGCATCCTGTGTGCTTATAAAACCCCTCAGTCCTTGCTGCTGTTGCTGCCGTACTTGTCTTTCTTCCATAATTCTTTCTACATTATCAAACGCCAGCAAGTGGGATCTCATATTTTCGACTTTTTTAAAGAGCCAGCCCTTCGGTTGCGGCCTCCAACGACACCATATCTACACTAGCACGACCAATCCCCAACGCGCGCCAGCCCAGTCTCGAGTCACTACGCAACAACCCTCCATCTTCCACGCTACATCATTGTTAATGGTAAATCAAGTGCCGATAATAAACACCAAACGACAACGTAACCATCGGAACAATTTATTTCTACGAAGATGAGCATCGCAAGACAATGGGAGATGATCTTGAGCTCATCGTTCCCGGATGGTCCTCCATTCGGCGCTGTCAAAAGCATACGAGATGGGCATTCGCCAATCAGTCCAGAATCTGGCCCAACTCCAATACCCAGCCTCCCATCTCACGGCGGAAACTTTACGCTACGCTCACCGGCGAACTGTAACCCCCCTGTTACGTCGACTGGTCAAGAGAATTGCAATATCGGCCCGCAAAACTCCATTGTGCCACCTGGTGCCGGCGATCATGGTCTCTCATCCCGCACCATGGAAAGCCGAAAGCGAGGACACGGGGCATTGAATGCGGATCAGGCACTGACTACGCTATCCAAGACGCCTGAGAGCAGAAAAAGACCCAAGAGTACCTCTAAAGCCGACATTCCCGAGGACGACGAGTATGAAGTCGAATTTCTCGTCTTTCACCGCGTCGGTTCACCAGTCATGACCAGTGAGGCTGAGTATCTTGTCTGCTGGAAAGGTGATTGGCCTCTAGACCAGAGATACACGTGGGAGCCGGAGGAAAACATCAATGTAACATTAGTGGGCGGTTATTGGAGGCGTTTATGGGATATTGTTTCTGCTGAGCAGGAGACCGAATAGTAATTCACCATTCGAAACAGGCAGCGAAAATAGCAAAATAGAGTCAAGTACGAAGTGCAATACATAACTTCTTTTCCTTCTACCTTTTCGATGCAGGTTCCTCGCCCAGCACGTAGCACGGTAGTTAGGGGCGAAGGAACGGCTACTAGTTACGTACCACAAGGCTAGCGAAATACGACTTATAGTAGGTCTGCACCAACACCAACTGGGGCATAATGTGAAAGCTTCGGGAATGATCCACATGCTGGGGTCATTCTGTCCAGAGAAAACAATCAAAGTGCGGGGAAAATATTCTAAAACACCACAAAACAAACACACACACACAAAATTACTAAGCCACTTGGAAACGGCCGGAGGTTCGTTAGAGCTATAGCCGTGAGTATACCACGGTATACTAGCTGTTAGCCGACGAAAGGATGGAAGGGGAAAGAAGCAAGGTTAGGGATGGAGACACTACACTAGTCGCAGGACTAGCCCGACACGGAACAGGCTGGGACCCGAGTTGGAGTGGGGGAAACAGTCAATAACCGGAATAGTCGAAAGGTCTGATTTGTCTATATTGGAAAGAGGGAAAGCAAGGGGAATCAAGTACCCTTACTGTACCGAAACTAGGTAGACACGCCGTGTATCCTTCAGGAGGTCGCCAGAGCCAGGTTGGCCAGAGCCCAGGCGTTATTAAAAATTTACATCACATCACATCACATCACGTCACATCTGCAATAAAGGGTTACTCCTGCAGGGGCCAACTGCCAGGCCGTAACAATACGCTATATGCTTCAAGATATAGACACACGTACACGGTACTTATTCCAGAGTCCCTCATCTAGGAGAGTACGTTTTGAAAACTAGAGTATATATCATTAGAGATTTACTTGTTTGACACATGCTAGTCACGGACAATTTTCGTCTCGATCAATTGCAACAGGGGATGTGTACAAATATGAATGCCGGGTGTATTGACTGGACAAAATGCTACCCTTGCCGCCAACGATATTCATTGTCTCCCTTTCTTTGATATCTTCGTTATTCAGCTCGTGTCCACTATGTGGCTTCGACTAAGCAAGTTCATTGTCAGCCGATTTTCCGGCAGTTGTGTCCGCACGGCGAATCCCGGCTCATCACGCTACGCCGAGCGCTTTTCATTCTGGAGGCGCTGGAAATAGACAATCCAGTTGATCGTATATCTTAGCAACGCCATGCCAAAGTCTTTTATCTTGTCCTGTAGGCCCTCCCTAACAATTTCCCTCTCGATGTGTTGTACAGGCGTGGAAAAGCGCGAGAACATGGCGTATATATCCTGGATCTTTTGCAACCGCGATGCAACCAAAGAAATGATAAAAGCGCCGCGCATGAACGAATAAAATGGGACCCAGGCTAATACGGGCGCAAGACAGTATTCGGCGAGAAGAGCGCAAGCGATAACACACCAGTAACGGAGCCACCAAGACAGCGGTTCTGGGTCTGAGGCACTCAATGCTCTTTGAGAGGACGATAAGGGGGAAAGCATAATAGAAAAGTAGAATATGAGATTCAAAATCACCTGCAGCATGGTGAACGGCGATGTAAGTTGATACAGTAGTGATATGGTTCGACCAAAACGTGCAGGTCAGCGGCAAGGTACCTGTTTATGTAGGAACGAATTGCCGAACACCTAACTCCAACATTGTGCCATTCCTGCATCGTTTCAAACCAAGGAGCGCATTCTGTTACGCCGCTTTCCTAGCCACAGAGCGCACGGAGCCACAGTTACGATACTGCCTCTATTCGTTGTTTGGAATGCTTGCTGGACGCAGTACATATTGGCGCCGCTATCGAAGTGCTTGTTCGAATAAAGCAGCTCTCTAAGGACGGTTTTATGGCGTTCCTTCCAAAATTCATTTCTAGCCCTAGGTGCTGTGTGTCGAAGATTGGATCGGCCTCTTTCTCCACTTGGTTTCCATAATAAGACTAAGTCCATTACTGTAACTCTGCCAGGTACTTATTTACTCATGTCCCGGGACCTGGCTAGACCGCAGCAAAACCGGTTCCACGAGATCCGGTGTGTGAGCCTAGCCGGTGGAATGTGAAATGAGAACACGCTCCGAAAGAGGCCAGCGGTGAAATCGTTCCCAGATAGGAACGTTGCCGCCACTACAACTCAAAGGAGATCATAGTCATGTAAAGTACATATTTGCTTTATGCATACGTAAATGTACAGTATATATAGACACTGTACATACCTGTCGATCACGGTTTAACGATATCTATATCCCGGCCTTTATCGCCTAGTTGATCATACAATACGCAGGTGGATTGGACAGGATGAAGACATCGAGTTATCAAGGTGCAGAACATTACGCGCATTTCAATAGCGAAGGCTGTCATGAGCTGTCAGACGGTCACTGGAAGCCTGAGAATATTCATATTCCTCCAAGGTAGGCAGCCTTGGTGTGATAGAAAGTCAAAATAACTGAAATCTCCAGCCGCCCAAAACTTCCGCGTCAAGCGTCGAATACAAAGACCCCACATCCCCACACCGTAGTAGGGGTAGATCAACGGTGTGGTCATGAACCCAACTTCTGCGGCCTTGTGGAGCCGCCACCGATGAATGTTGTCGCCAAAAAGCTCGAGTTGGTTTCGGACTTGAGTAGATCCGACCCAATCCAGCACCTTGGCTGGATTAAGAAAGAATCACTAGCAGGATCTCCAAATGACGAAGAATATCACTGTGGCATAAACAAGCTAATAAACACGAACTGTGGGTCAAAGATGCCAACCGGTCTTTTGCCAGATTTTAGACCGGGAACGATTGAGAAACGGAAATCTTCAAAGGTACCAAGAACTGTGCTGCACAACACTATTCCGATACAAGCACCTGCGCTTCGCGAAGGCCATGAAGGAAGCACCATACCGGTTGGACTTGACTATGAGCAAATAAGCCCACAAGGTGAAACAGTTTTCACACGCATACCGCGACCCCCATGCCCTCACCGTGCCGAAACGCATCCGAGGGGAGTCTTGTCGCAGTTCCTACACGATATGGGTTTCGATATGGCAGGTTTAGGGTTGAGCAGAGACGTCATTGGAATTAAGACGGGGACCACCCAACCACATATTCTTTCTTGCTTGGACCGAAAGGCTCTACACGCAGCTCAAGTCGAAAGCTTCGCATGCTGTGGATTACAAGCAGATTAGTTAGATCTACAATGGCAATTCATCAGTTGCACTCTCTGCTTCTTAGTAGTATTTACGTTCAATCAATAGCCACGGCAAACAACGACGGCGTTTTACTTTGTCTCAATTTCCTAACGTTAGCAGAATGTCTTGACAGAAACCATGGACGCCATTAGCCCGTCTTTGGCATACTTGACATGATTCAATTCTCATGTAACGTATCTTCTCGCTGCGTATGTAGACAGTGGCCCAGAAGGAAGGAATGGACGCTGCCCATTGTTCAACGTGAACCTATCCCCGCATTGCACATGACCGCTTCTCCCTGTACATAGTCAACTGCGCTACCATTTTTCAGTCATGTTCCAAGCTAGATTTCCGAGGCAAATGGCAGCGTTTTCAGTGGGTACGTGAATGCTGCGGACTGTATCTAAATTAGCTTTGTACCTCTTTTCCCCGTAGTACCAATGGGTCCATAAAGTGGACGGCAATGCCATCCCAACACCACAGTATCCAAATCGAGAGCTTCGCATTGATGAGCAAGGAATGTAGACCCACTATATGGTCTTAAAATATGCACTGGACTCGTCGGCCAGCTCTGATGGTCCCATTAGACCGCCATCCATAGGCTTTTAGAACAGCAGTTGCATGCATTAGGTGAGGGCGACAGCCTCCAACGATTATTTCATCCCCTCCGCAATATTTGCGTAGACGCTGTCGGGATAATGCAAATTATTCTGATAATGCCTCATCGTTCCCAGAGCAGCGTAACTTGCTGCAATCAGGCTCTGGGAATCATTTCGGTCGCCACTTGCCTCCCAAAACATACTTCCGCCTAACTGTCTTTGTTTGAGATATTGTACTTTCTCTGTGACCATGTCTGCCGTATCGAAAGAGATTAACTGCCTGATTGTGGAATCATAGGTGAATGTAGCTCTGGAGACAAGGTCGGTTTGCGGCTGCCCGTTACTGAGTGGAAGAGCTTTGTTATCCCAGACCCCACTCTCCCAAGAGCCCATGCCGACGCCAGCGTAAGGCTGCCCAAGGCCGAGAGTATTACTGAACGCGCGACCGTAGAGGGGCATACCAAGGACTATCTTGGATGAAGAGACTCCGGCCGCTAGGTAGTCCGAGACGGCCTTGTCGGTTGAGAATGGAGTTGACTCCGGGTTCTGCGGGTTTGGATACAGGTTTGCTTGGTGTCCGCTAAAGGAGGAGAAGGACCCTGCATAGTCGTAAGCCATGAGGTTGAAGGTATCCACTATCTGGGCCAGTTTCGTCAGCGGAAGCTTATTGTAATGGTCCGGACCGGCGGGCATGGCCACGCTCAAGAGAAAATGGTAGTTGGGTGTAGCTTTGGCGGCATAGCTGTCGAGAGCAGCTCGCACAGCTTGCAGAAGCAAGATAAAGTTGTCTGCCTCGGTTGCGTCGGAGGGGTATTCCCAATCAATATCGATTCCATCAAAGCCCCAATCTTTCATCAAGGACACTGACGAATGAGCGAACTGGGCCCTCTTTGCGTCTGAGGAAACGGCAGACGCAAAACGCCCATTTTGGCTGTATGTCCACCCTCCGACAGAAAGCATGACTTTCGTATTGCGGTTCGCTTTCTTGAGAAGATACAATTGCTTGACGCAGCCATGGACGTAGTTGCTAGGATCATCCCACGCTTCAATGAAGTCAGCAGCGTACAACTGTCGTACCAGGGGAAATCTAGCTGCGGGGTGCTAATTATTAGGGAAACGATAGCCGCACCGGTGATGTTTGTAAAAGTTCATATAGATCCTGAGAATGCCATTACTCACAATCTCCAGGCCAGTGAATCTGGACATCAGCCCAAGGATCTGACGAAATTCTGATGATAGTCAGAGAATTTGAGGTTTCATAGTGATGGGATTGACGCACACGGTCCCATCATCTTGGAAGTCGGCAAATGCGTAAAGGACACTCGTTATTTTGCTCGCCGGTAACTGCTGGGGGAAGTAATTTCTCCCATATATGCCCCTGTAAATCGTTAGATATACATCGCTCGGTTTAGTCACTGGCTCTTGATATAGGTACCAGTTTGTGAAGTATACATAGTTTTCGAATCCGTTCGATGTTTGGTTAACAGAAGTGGGACGGAAAGGTTTATCGGCCGAAGATCGAAAGGCAAGGTGAAATGCAAACCACACGATCGTCTTATAGTACATGACGAAACAACAAGTGCCTATTAGCACAGCGCAAAGTAAAAGCACAGGTATAGAAATATGGAAGGCTGGGCTGACTATTTGTAGCCTAACAAGTCCGTAACCTTTGACCGTGACCTTGGCAATTTACTGATACCAGACGGGACTACCGACGATGTGATATTCGTACATCATCTATGTATAGTGAAGATGAGGTTCAGCGTCCGCTTTCTCGCATCAGCACTTTTGGAGCTCATGGTAGAGTGGGGTAGCCCTACAGTGGGAAGTCGGGCCAGTGAGGTACTTTCAGTCTCAACGAGAAAAGAATTTAACTCTATTAAAACGAAAATAGGAGCATCTTATATTGAAACTGAAAAAAATTTGAGTCTACATATCCTCTCCAGAAAGTTAGCGGCATGTTATGGCGGTGCTTACTCCAGATGCTGCTAAGGCTGATGAAAGGTACTTCCAATGCCCCAGCTCGTACTATGCAGGTACTGCACTTTTACCTTCAGCTCCAGAAGTGCTGTCACTAGAAACCGGACGCTGAACCTGAACTTCACTGTATAGGTAAAGATCATGTAAGGGCTTTGGGTGACAAGAGAAGTGTCAGCAGTGTAAGCACAGCAGCGATAGTTGCCCTTTCGGCTCCGCCGCCCGGGCGTCAATAAATTGTGTGTGTGTGTATAGGTAAAGAGCGATATATAGACAGACAATCTAGACGTCAGAATGTTCTCTGGTGACAGTCTGATAACGAACAAATTCTGGGAAGAAAGACAAGGCGCTATTAATTATGCAATACAGTAGGCAACGAAATCGGACCCTTATGTACACAGCAAGAGGAAAACCTTCCGCTCGGTTCATGCCTATTTTTCGATCGTATACCATGTTCCCTGGACACTGGCCGACTGTGTCATCGTCATTTGTGTATGCGTCGTTGTCTGCTTTCGGCAGTCGACCCCGTCTGGACAGCTACAATCCATGTTTGGCCTCCGTCCGTCTTCGGACTATCTCCATTATGGATCCTGATTAGCTTTCTACAGTCTGCCACATTCCGGTGGAGATGACTCACGAAGGATGCTCTTGCGCCTATCGCTCTGTCTGCCGCCAGGGGCCTGTCAGGTTGCCGATTGTAATCAACGTCAAGTTGGGGGCCTGGTTCTGGAAGCTACTCAAATAGAAGCCATGTGGCCGTTTTCGGACGGTGCTCTCAGGCTAGAACTACATAAAGCCTTTAAGTTACATACTGTCCATAAATATTATTGTTTCAAGGAAGCATACCGCTTCATGAATCCCAAGAGTACACCCCTGAACCACCATGATTCTGACATTCTCTTATACACTGTTGATCACAACATGCATAGCCTCTCTTGTTCCTGCCCCGCTAGAAGCGAGAAATAGCACGGCGCAGTATGCGGTGCATGCTCCCATGCCACCAAGAAATTTTGAACAGTCGTGCAGTGTCTGGTCTACAGTGCTAGGCAACCGCCAATATATTACAGGCAACTGCAGTGATGGCCTTGGTCATTCGAAATGGTCCGTTCTCAATTTACAGTTCTGTATAGTCAATTTGAACGGGAAGTTGGCTTCTAGTGATAAGTATGGTGATAGATGCTCCTGCTTATCGAATCTCTGCTTACCCTGCCGCAGCGGAAACTTTGTAAAATCATGTGCAAGGTGCTTCACACGAGCCTCATGCACCGAAAAACGTCTCTATGGATGCAGTTGCCACACAGATCTACAGGGCAATAGTACCGTAAAGGCTCTCATAGATCTAGGTAAGTATCCAAGCTTCTGCTGCTAAAATTATCTGACCCAGTTTTCAGACCCAGTTGTTGGTGTTCAAAACGGTGTCCTCTGTTGTGGCGCTACGACAAATCGATGTGGTATTCCCCTACAAGCGGCACCCACATGGGTTGGCGAAGACTTGCGACTGGATAACGTGAGCTGCATATCGCCGTCGCCTGAATTAAACTCCCGTACCTTGCTTACAAGTCGCGGACGAGAGCTCGACGTGGATGGGCCACATCATAGAAAACCGAGGTTCTAGAAAGGTACACTCACATCAGATAAAAAACATGCGCTTAGATGCCCAGCGGATGAGAAGATGGAAGCGGAAGTGTTAATGTAGAGGATAGTCATAATATGCAGCATTTTTATGTAACGGAATGTAAGATACATTACTATTTCATTATATACCTGTCTATGTATTTTGTCTGGCTATGTCCATGCTATATAAATGTTTGTTGTCACAGTGGTTCGGTTATAAAAACAGGAATATGATGAAGTATGAAGGAATTTATTTATTTATTTTATTGTTTAACGACAGGTAGGGCTACTGGAACCGTAGCTAACTACCTATCTCCTATTGGATATGTCACGTGATAGGCACTTCCTTGCGGCGCCAATCCGTGCCTCTTGGGCTGCAGCATGTCGTTGGCCGCCTGGATTCTACTGCCAGTCCCTCTTCCCTTGTATCTCGTCTCGTGTCGGAATCAGCTTCAGGGTGCGTCGCCCGTACTCAACCTTTCCCGCGGCGTCTGTCCCGGTGCAGCGGTCGCCGTGTAGCGGTTGCCGTCGGATGCTTGTTTTTGTTTTATTTCCCTCCCCCCGCCCTGTTTTTATTATCCTCCTCATTCCCCACTCCCAATTTTCCCTCTGTACATAGCACTAGTCCGGGAGGCCTTTCGTGCGCGTCCGTTCCCCTGTGCCCTCCGTCACAAATGAAAATAGCGCGCGGAAGCTATGGAGGTATCAACGCCAGAAATGTTGCTTTCTTGGCTTTTGTTTCTAGCTGTTTTGCACGGTGCTCACGAAACCTAATTTCCTTCCCCAATGATCCATGTCTTAAGTGGTCGCATAGTAGCAGCAGCGAAGGGTCAAGCTTCACGTCCTAGGCCTCCCGCCCCCTTTGGCTTTAAGTGTTTCCTTAAGCCATCCCAATTTCGGGCTGCTATTCCCACTATCGTCTCTCTCGACTCCGACCATGTGCGTCCATGACAGAGCCCACCAGCCGGGGCACACGAGATCGGCTATCTGTGATCCCGCCTGGATCCCACTTTTGTCTGCGTCTGGTTGGTGCCGAGAGGCAGATCGATGCTGTCCCGGTTTATTGCCGCTGGCTGGCATCTGGACACCGTGCTAATGGGTTCTGGTGATATCTGAATTCGCGTATGAGTTGGTATTGATGAACGGTGGTGAATCATTAGACTTACTTGGTTGGGAAGGCCGGATGTAAGGAGTAGCGCCTAGATACTTGACAATTCTTGACTGGTCGCAATTGAATTTTGCATGTATCGTACAGCCTTGTACTGCTCTGCGAAACTGTGACGGGATACTGTATGCTGCAAGAATAAAATATTCTTTGAAAGCGAAAATTAGATGTGAGTACAGAAGGAGAGTTCATTGACATTGAATTCCCGCAAATGAAGAGCTAGTTATAAATAGTGTGTAATTGTTTATGTACTACTTACGTACATGGGTTTTTAGGTTCGGCGGCTACTCTACACTGCAACACGTGCATACCGGACTCTGAACGACAGAAAGGGAGAGCAGGCCAAAACAGGATTATGTAAGGGTTTTGGGTGACCAGAGATATGTCAGCAGTGTAAGCACAGTAGCGATAGTTGCCCTTTCGGCTCCGCCGCCCGGGCGTCAATAAGTTGTGTGTGTGTGTGTGCGGGATTCAGTGCTGCGTTGGGTCCAAATCACCTAGATTGGAGAGAAGTAGAATGCTCGTTTCTGAATTCATTGAACCAGAAGGTCCTCTTGGTAGTATACGGAGAAACTGGCCTTGGGGTACAGCCGTTCAAAAATCTCACAAATAGATCCTTTAGAAATGTGGAGCTATGGGTAAGCTTATGGACGATAAGACGCTAGTTGTTGGGGTTACTATACTGTCCGCGAAATGAGTGTCCTCTTGTTTACTCTTTCCTTTCCCAGTCGATGCCTGCCAAGTCCATTTTTGGCGCGGATCATATATTGCCGGTACTGAGTACCTACTCTATTTACGTCTGATTACTCCTCTGGAAGGTTTCAATTATGTACACAGAAGTTCAAGTTCAGCGTCCGGTTTCTAGCATCAGCACTTTTGGAGCTTATGGTAGAGTGGGACAGTCCTACAGTGGGAAGTCGGGCCATTGAGGTACTTTCAGTTTCAACGAGAAAAATATTTGACTCTATTTAAACGAAAATAGAATAATCTTAATATGAAGCTAAAGGGAGTTCAATCTGCACATCTTCTCCAGAAAGTTAGCAGCGTATTACAGAGATACTTACTCCAGATGCTGCTAAGGCTGGTGAGAGGTACTTCCAATGCCCCAGATTTTACTTTGCAGGTACTGCACTTTTACCACCAGCTCCAGAAATTCTGATACTAGAAACCGAATGCTGAACCTGAACTTCACTATATTGTAAGACCCCCTCCGGTCGAAAGAAGCCAGCGTATTGGCCCAGCTACGAACGGGGATGGCCAGGTTGAACGTGTACCTCCATCGAATTGCGGTGGTGCCGTACGACCTACGCGCCTTCGGACAAGCGAGAGAAACGGTAGACCACTTTCTCTTCCGATGCAGTGAATGAACAACACAGCGACAAGACATGCTACAATGCACCGAGACCCATCGAAGCAACCTCTCCTTCTTCCTGGAAAGGAAGTCTGCATCAGACGACCAACTATGGACCCCGGACGTAGACGCCGTTCGGGCCACAATACGATTCGCCATGGCCACAGGCCGACTCGGCGCGCAATAACCCGCAAGGGAAACGCACTAACAATGTGGCCACCGGCAACCTAACTAACATCCACCATTACCCCGTGACTCCAAACGCAGGCGCCGCTTTAGCTGCCGAAGATAGGATGCTGAACATTTAAAGAATGGCCTTTAAGCTAGCTTGCGAAAACAAATACAGGACGAGAAACACGGGGACTTGGTCAGAAGAGGAACGGCAGAAAGGCAAGCCAAGCCAAAACAGGACCATGTAAGGGCTTTAGAAGGCAAGAGAAGTGTCAGCAGTGTAAGCACAGTAGCGTTAATTGCCCTTTCGGCTCCGCCGCCCGGGCGTCGATAAATTGTGTGTGTGTGTGTATTTCTGTCACTGCGTGTTCCGTCACAGCTTCTGTCCGCAGAAACATTGGCCTGTCGCGGCTTCTGTCCGTGATCGCTTCGGGTTGTAATGGCCTCGGCCCGTTGGAGCTTCTGTTTGTCGTAGTATGTATTTATCCATGTTAGGGCCTATCGGTAGCTCCTGTCTCGCGGAGTTTGACCGCACTGTTTCTGGGCTCATAGTTTCCAGTCCTCAAGTCTCCATCAGCATTAGCTTCTGCATATGCTTCCTGCTCTATGCCACCCCCTGCCGTACCTTGGATGGATGCAGTGTGCCTTTTTGGACGAAGGGGTTCTCGCAATACGCCAGTGCGCACCATGCAGGAACGGCCTCTACGATGCTTCTTCGCGCGCCCCAATCTATACCTTGATTCCACGGGATGAGCACCCTGTCATCGCCCCCAAAGCTGTCCTCGAATCCTTTACTGTTCTGACCACCCAACACCGAGGGTTACTAGTGAACCAGAGTACTCGGAGTTTTAGCACTTTTGGTGAAATTCGGTCCTGCATCCGTTTGACTTTGTATCCGCCTCGTCTCTGCTGTCCATTCGCGCCCCTATCAAACTGCTACTATTGTTGTCTCTCGGCTGCTCTGACGGCAAATTTTGTGATCCGGAACGACCTAAGATGGCCAGGCCGTGTCATATGCACCCATTCTTGATGCCACGGTGGAAATTCGAATTCCGGCCTGGATAGCTACATAAAGCCTTCCCCTTCCACCAACAGCTTGAACCCCCCAGAAACCCCCAGAAACCCCCTATCGCTATCCGCTTCCTACCCTTGCTTTGGTTCATTCGTTGTTCCTTCCCGACTTTCTTGTCCCTCACCACCTCTACTCCAGAAGTGATGGAGCACGCCAGCAATTTATTTGCCGCATCCCTTGTCTGCCTGCCGGTTTTCTACTGGGGAATCAACATAGGTGTCTATTCATACTTCCTTTGGTTCTCCATCACGCTCCTTCGGCTCTTCTTCAATTCACACAACATGGTCGCTGATTTAGCTCGTGTTGACGTGGTTCTCGCATTCCTTGGTCTTGGTCTAGCGTTCTCAGTGGTGCAGATGGCTGTCACACTCTCTGTTCTCTTCTCCACGACAACCATGAGCAGCAAGCAGAACCAAGACAGGCTGCGCTGGGGGCTTCTTTGGAAAGCCACCAAGTGCGTTGTCGGCCTCAGTTTGGTCGTCCTATCAATCTTCACGACAAAGTACGCATGGGATTGGTGGCATTTCTTCGCCAGCCGACACGACAGCGAGGTCTTAAGGAAGAACTGCCAAGCCTTGGCTATCATTTTGATCATCAATCTCTGTTCTTTGGCTTTCCATCTCTGCCTCAAGCCTGCGTTACGCAGGTAACGGATTGGCGAGGGGGTGCGAAAGGCAGAATGCCTAAATGGGCTATTCTTCCGCCACCCCTGGCAGGGCGGAACTACCTTGGCTTCGTTTCGGTGCTAGCTGCTTCGTATTGGCTGGTGAAATAGGTCGGGGCCTGTGTCAAGTTCGTTTATAGCATCGCTAATACAACACGCATGTATGCTGTGCTCCGTGGGGCAAATTGTATGTCTAGTGCTAGCTGTTAGTCCGAAGCGGCATGTGACAGGGTGGAGACTAGTTATTGTACTTGAGTCAAAATGACCATTAATTCAGCTGTAACCCAGTGTGCTACGCCTCAGTTTTCACTAGCGACTATCGATAGCTGCCATGGCGAGCGGATATCTATAAGATGCCTTCTGAATTGTCGTCATGGGATCCAAAGACGAAGTTACCTGCATCGCTTGCGCGTGGTTTAGTAATATAGAGGCGCAGCGGGAAGCGTGTATTTGTCTGCAGCTGAATGCTACATGTCTCCTTTGGATCGAACAGGACAGGGTGAAATGAATAGAGGCGTACGTCGTGCGCGTGGTGAGGGGATACCGTGCCTCCTACGCGCGAGCCGTGTCCATCCTGGAAGCGAGCTCGTCCAACAAGCCCAGAAATTTCCTAGCCAAGCTATCTCTCTGCATCCTGGGCCCCTCCACATCGCCGATCGGAGTACGTCACAGCCCACCATCCCTTCTTCGGAGGCCTGTTGCAACATGTTGGCGGCTTGTACCTCCAGCCCTGCCAAGAGCCACGCGCCGCTCTTTCGTTGGGCGTGTGGAAAAAAGCGCCTTCGCCGGCCACCTTGACCGCTGATAGTTCCGACGTATGTCCGCTTGCAGGAAAGCGTCCATCCGGTCGTGTGCATGCTCATTGGCCGCTGCACGATGGTCTTCATTGTCCATTGTGACGCTCGACCCACTGCCGGAAGGTGGACGGCCAATGGCTGGTCGATAAGCACCTAGGATATGATCAGCAACACAGGGCCTGGTGACGGTCGACTCGATCCCAATCATGCCCTCCTCTTTGTTGCTTCTGGAAAGGTCTCCGCTGCCCTCTGTTTTCGTGGGGGGTAACCGTGGTGCCGTCTTCGTCGGGAAACACGTGAACAGATGGAAGACCTATGTCAGCTATGTGGCCTTGTTCGCAGTCGGAGTCGGCCTCGTTCTCGATGTCGGTGGTGGCGTCGGCGTTCGAATCACCTTCGGCGATTATATCGCGGTGGAAGTCGCCTGGCTGAACAGCTCGACGAGCCGTTGGAGAGTGGGCGTCATCAGTCGCAGACCGGTGTAGCTATTGCTGTCAGCCACCGGTCGATGAGGGGAACATCTGCGGGAACACAAAGCAGTCTGTTCACGTCCGGCAATGTCTGGCCGGGCGGCAGATGCATCACCGTCTCCATCCTCTGATGCGTCGGGTTCCAGTATGAGTGCGCTGAAGATACCACAATGTTGGCCCAGATCGGTCGACTTGTTCTGGAGAGACCGGCCGCTCTTCCGTATCTTGTCCTTCTGGCGCTTGCTATGGGCCATGGTCGCGCTCGGGCTGCTGGGGCCAGCTTCCGCACCATACGGTGTTTGGCACAATGCGCGTTGGGGCGCCCATGATGGCAGGGCGACGGCTGCTCGGCGTTATATAGCAAAGACAATCAGGGCGTGCACTAGAAATGACTCTCGCTGAAGGGCGGGGGATGGGGAAGGGCGGATCGAGCTGCTGCGGATCGAGATCAGATCCGGAGTCCATTCTGGTCCGCGAGATCAGAAAGGCACTCCAGCGACCGCGTCGCTTGAGGCTTTTGTGCCGAATGTGGGGCTCAGCTCTGGGGGTGGGGCCATTCGTGGTGCTGCAGCCTTGCCTGACCAGCCGTTTTGTGCCAACGAGCGCCTCACAAGCTGCTCATCCCTACACTTCGCACCAGTACCAAGCATCATTTATTTGCTCTCCCCTCGCTGCGTTACAAACGTCGAATCGACTATCTTGTACTCTTTCCAGATTTCGCCTCAGTACTGTGGGTCCCGAGCCGTCCCGATTCGCCACAAGCCCTCGCCGTTAGCAAGCCTCGAAGATGGCAACTGGACGTAGCAAGTGTAGACGGCGAGAACGAACTATCTTGCCGCAGGCATGGAGGGGTATCGTCCAGGGGTGCATCTACTGTCAGAATCTGGTGCTGTGCTCAGCTTAACTCACCAAAGCACGTGCACTGCAAGCCCGACTTTATTTGTTCGCGGTCTGGGTAGTTGCAAGACAGTGGCATTCGTATTCATGACATACTAGCTACTGCGGATACAAAGAGGTGTCCCAGGCCAGGTGCCATTTGGGTGAGAGTAGAGTCAAGTTGCGGAAGGGCTCATAGTTTATGGATTGCGTGTGTTTCCATACAGACTTGGGAGGGCGCGAAGACCACGCATGAACTGCAACCGTGAGAGTGAAGAAGCAATGGAAACGAACCAAAGAGAGGAACGGACAAAACCATTCCGATTTCATTCGAAATTCAAAAATCCGCCTTCTAAAAAGTCCTCGGCCGTATCCGCTCTCGAGTCCTGCTTGATGACCTCTTGCAGTTGGCCTACCCAACCCTCCATCTTGCGGTTTAGGTCTTGGAAGCTGCACTAGCGTATCAATAACCATTTCCAGATTTTGTTGCCGGGCGTACTTACCCTTTCTCCATTTTCTGGGCGCTAGACAGATCCTTAGTCGCAACCACAAGAGCGATGCAAGTTACTTACAACACTTGAATGCTGTACAGAGAATCAGAAAGAAGTGGATTGCGGCGGAGGATGCAACGAGGTGACGTACCTTTCATTAATCTGCGTCAATTGCACGGATTGCTTGCCCACCTGGACCGCCAGCTGATCAACCGCCTCGGAGAGGCGTTTCGTCGCTGCTTGCGTGCTGAAGTATGTCAGTCCACGTGCAGCTCCCAGGGGCGGCACCTTGCACACTCTGCTGTCGAATCTAAATCCAGATCGTCAAACGATGGGATGGCAGGGAGTCGAGGGGCGACGGGTGGCCGGAAGTTGCGGGGCAGCGAATCGCTGGGAACGCGCGCCGGGTGGGGCCGCCTGACACCAGACGCCATCGGCCGCGGTGCTGACCGAGCGTCTTCTCGGGGACGAAACATGGTGCGCATTTGATGAAGGAAACGATTATGTCCTGCGGCGATGTCGCCCGTATTAATAGTCCCAGTCCTGGCGGCTCATAGGCGCCGTGGGGTAAGCAGACCTTTCCTACCACCAACCGTGATTGCCGGTGGCAAAAGGCCCATTCCGACTCGAGTTACTTAAGTACCTACTTATGGCGATAGATGGACCCCAGACGTCAATTCCGGTCGTAGTAGATTCTTCCACACACACACACACAATTTATTGACGCCCGGGCGGCGGAGCCGAAAGGGCAACTAACACGGCTGTGCTTACACTACTGACACTTCTCTTGTCACCCAAAGCCCTTACATGATCCTGTTTTGGCTTGCCTTGCCTTTCTGCCGTTCCTCTGCTGACCAATTCCCCGTGTTTCTCGTCCTGTGTCTGTTTTCGCAAGCTAGCTTAAAGGCCTTTCTTTAAGTGTTCAGCATCCTATCTTCGGCAGCTGAAGCGGCGCCTGCGTTTGGAGACACGGGGTAATACTGGCAGTTAGTTAGGTTGCTTATTGCTGTATTGTTAGTGCGCCTCCCTCACGGGTTGTTGCGCGTCGAGTCGGCCTGTGGCCATGGCGAATCGTATGGTGGCCCGAACAGCGTCCACGTCCGGAGTCCAGAACTGGCCGTCTGATTCTGACTTCCCTCCTAGGTAGAAGGAGAGGTTGCTTCGATGGGTCTCAGTGCATTGTAGCGTGTCTTTTCGATGTTCTGTCCACTGGTTGCATCGGAAGAGGAAGTGGTCTACCGTTTCTCTTGCTTGTCCGCAGGTGTAGATTCTTCCAGTAGGTAACGAAATCGGACTCCTATGTACGCAGCAAGAGGACAAAGTCTCCACTCGGCCCATGCCTATTTTTGGATCATATACTATGTTCCTTCAGCGCTGGTCAACTACGTCAGTAAGTCACCCTGAAAGGCTTGGCAAACACCTGTTACCGTCAACCTGACAGACCTATAGCGGCAGACAAAGCGAAAGTAGAAGGAGGATCCTAGGTGTGGGTCATCCTTAATGGAATATAAAATTATCACTCAAATTTAAAACTACCACTGGAATGTAGAACTCTTGCATACTGGAATGTGGAAGACGGTAGAAAGCCAGTCAGGACCTGTGATGGAGAGAGTCCGAGAACGGACGAAGGCCCCAAAAAGGATTGTACCTGGCCAGGAGGGTGTCGACTGCAAAAGACGACCAAACACAAATCCATAAATGATGATGGCAGGTACCTCGCAAGCCTGACAGGGGACTTGATGGCGCAGTCGGTCAAGGTTCAAGGAACACAGTACATAGGCAATCCAACAATAAGCATGGGCCCAGCGGGGAATTTGTCCTCTTGCTGCGTACATAGGAGTCCGATTTCGTTACCTACTGGAAGAATCTACACCTGCGGACAAGCAAGAGAAACGGTAGACCACTTCCTCTTCCGATGCAACCAGTGGACAGAACATCGAAAAGACACGCTACAATGCACTGAGACCCATCGAAGCAACCTCTCCTTCTACCTAGGAGGGAAGTCAGAATCAGACGGCCAGTTCTGGACTCCGGACGTGGACGCTGTTCGGGCCACCATACGATTCGCCATGGCCACAGGCCGACTCGACGCGCAACAACCCGTGAGGGAGGCGCACTAACAATACAGCAATAAGCAACCTAACTAACTGCCAGTATTACCCCGTGTCTCCAAACGCAGGCGCCGCTTCAGCTGCCGAAGATAGGATGCTGAACACTTAAAGAAAGGCCTTTAAGCTAGCTTGCGAAAACAGACACAGGACGAGAAACACGGGGAATTGGTCAGCAGAGGAACGGCAGAAAGGCAAGGCAAGCCAAAACAGGATCATGTAAGGGCTTTGGGTGACAAGAGAAGTGTCAGTAGTGTAAGCACAGCCGTGTTAGTTGCCCTTTCGGCTCCGCCGCCCGGGCGTCAATAAATTGTGTGTGTGTGTGTACGTGCAAATTAAGCGTACCTAGGCCCGTGCCCGACCGGCGCGTTGAAGGCATATATTAGAAAGGCCATGAAGGCCTACTCCAGTACAGGACATAGCCGCCATCAAGGATCTAATCTTTAATGAGTTTGAATTTGGCCTACTGATTACTGGAGATGCCAGAAGACGTTCACGGTTCCTAGCCTGGCGGCGTATAATTGGCCAGCTCACAAGTCGTCTTCCATATACATACCGGGCCGGGTCTTTGCATTCTCTACGAATGCTTCCATTTGTCCCCATCACCCTCTACAGAAGTCGAACCTCTCTACATGCCAGTCTCATCCAGCTTGCTGCCAACCTAGCACGATATGGATGCAAGAAAGAAGACGCACCAACCACGGCCTTATCCATACTCGCCTACCTTAGTCGACATCGAAATTCGCAATCTTGGAGGTACGACAACCGCCTACGACATGGCACCTGAAAACATCCAAGCCATGAAAGCCCCTGTCTCCAACCAAGAGCGGTTGGTGGAGTTGTCGCGAGAAAACGGAAGGCTCCGGCAGGAAGCACTTTATTTTAGGGGTCTCACGGGGGAGGTCATGCCCCTTCTGTCAGTGTTGCGGTACCACCTTGATGAGCTGTCCTCCACTGTGCGTAAATGCAACGAAAAGATTCACCAGGCCAATGCCCAGTGGGAAGTGGAGGAAAATAAAAGAAGCCGCTAGTGACGAGATGTTGGCAGGGTCAGCGTCATTCCTTCCTATATGTACCACCATCTGGCCTGGAGCAATAGGCGGCTCCGTATTTTCCTACAGCTGGATCGATATTATGCCAACACGAGACTCTTCAAGGCGGATTACTATATACCAATATTGGGATAATACTGTTCTACGCCTCGGCAATTGAAGTGCTGCTGATAATTCGATGTGTCATGGTGTATTTGAGTCTAAAATCGAATTACTACCTGCTTGCCGTGTTCTCTGACTGCCGAGCTTGCGAGGTAAGCTACCTTTCCCTATTGCACTAGAATGAAAAAGAAAAAGAGAAACGGTAAGGACGCATTTCCTATAGAAGGCAAAACAGTTGAAGCGTATAGTAGTACTGATAGTAGTAGTCGTAGTAGTAGTAGTAGTAGTAGTAGTAGTAGTGATAGTAGTAGTAGTAGTAGTAGTAGTAGTAGTAGTAGTAGTAGTAGTAGTAGTAGTAGTAGTAGTAGTAGTAGTACAGTGGGGTTCACGTTCACCGTCCAGGTCCAAAAATGGACTTTTATGGAATGTGGGGCCTGGGGTAAGCTTATGGACAGTGCGACGCTAGTTGATGGAGGTACTGCTGCTGACCACCGCCTAACAGTAGCTGGTTTCAGGTCCATGCCAAAGATGACTCACAGCGCTGACCACCTGTTCGGGGCACCGTTTTCCTCGTTCGCCAGCCGCTTCCAGACTCTGACAAGTCCAGAAAGCGCGTAAGCATCCAAAGCATCAAAAGTATCATTATGGCACCCCGGCTATCAAAAGTCCATCACGAGCAGATCCTTTCTATGATCCTCCGCGGATTCTCGAACGAAGACATCGCCGAAAGCGTTCCCTGCACGACGCGCGCCGTCCGCCGCGCACGATCGACGCACTCCCGATTCGGCACCACGACCGTTCCTTCGAGCCGCACCGGCCCCGACCCTACGATTACCCCCGTGATACGCGATGCGCTTTGTAGCCAGCTTATAAAAGAACCTGATATGGTGCGGCGTGAGATGGTCGCTTTTGTCCGTGACAAGTTTGACGAAGACGTCTCGGTGACGAGCATCACCCGGGCGCTGCAGGCCGACCGAATGACCTGGAAGACGATGCGCCGTGTCGCGCAACAGCAGAAGCCCGAGCTGCGACACTTCTACCAATACAGACTCAAGATGGCAGGCTGCCAGTCATACCATTTAGTGTTCATTGACGAGTCGGGCATTGACAAGCCGTGCGTATTTCGACGAAAGGGATGGGCTAAGGAGGGGGTTGCGCCCGTACAGAAGGCTCGATTCCAACGCGAGGATCGGGTGCAAATCCTCGCCGCGTACACACAGCGAGGCGTGAAGCTATCCCGCGTCTTCCCCGGGTCGACCGACAAAGCCACGTTTGAAGACTTCATTGAACAGTTGCTCCGTCACTGCGGCCGGTGGCCCGAGCCTGAGACGTTGCTTGTCATGGACAATGCGGGCTTCCACGATGCCGAAAAGATCACGCAGATGTGTGAGGATGCAGGCGTCAAGGTAGAGTTCCTAGCACCGTATAGCCCGACCACGAACCCGATCGAAGAGTTCTTTGGGGAGCTCAAGACATACGCCAAGTCGCAGCACAAGGAACAGAAAAGCCTCATACGTAGGAGCTTTGAGGCATACGTGAAGGCGTGTGTTAAGGCGGTAGGCAGCCGACAGAGCAGCGCCGAAGGTCATTTTCGCAAGGCAGGGCATTATATTGAGCAAGCACCCGGATTCGGGTCGCAGACCGATCTATAAGGAAAAGAGTCGCACTTCTAGTCTGTAGCAAGGCCGTCCAGCCATTCCTTGATCCTGCTCACATACTGGAGGGCGATGCCCGGCAAGACCCCGTGGGCGACCAGCATCTTCGCATCCACGCTCTGCGTCGTGTGCAGCCGCTGGAGATCGTAGCCTTTATCGACCGTCACCTTGCACGCCAACCGATAGGCCTCCTGCCATGTTTTCTTGGTGACCTGCGCACAAAGCCAATCACAATACGCTTCCGACGCCTCGTCTACTGCCATGGGAAAGTTCAGCTTCGCTTGGTCTACCCTGCGACCTGAGCCCTGTGGTTCGTCCCCAAGACGGCCCGGGCCGTCTGCCGAACCGCTGTGGTGTCCACAGCAGACGCGAACAGCCCCATGCGAAGCATCCGATGCCTTGCGCTTCCGCTGCCGACGTGTGGTTTCTTCCTCTTCGTGTCTATAGATCAGCTCCCGGATCGCTTCGGGGACATCGTCATGGTGAGCCAGTGTGTTGCCCTCCTCGGCGTAATCCACCAGCTTATCCATGATGTGGGAATCCAGCTTATGGTGCTTCTTGCTGATGGGGTCGCGCCAGCACGAGAAGCCCTGGTTGGTGCAAAAAGCACCCGAGCACTCCAGCAGTTCGTATACATCCTTCCAGACCGGTCGCGCACCGGTCGCTTCTTGCTGAGCAACCAGCTTATCCCTCGCAGCAAGCTGCTTCTTCGTGGCCCCACGCCCTGTCTTGTTGGTCTTGCTGGCGATCGGTTGCTGACTCTCCTTGTATATGAACGGGGCGAAAGAGTATCTGCTACGGATTGCTATCTAATACTTGGCCTGTGCGCGCTGCTTGGCATCCTCCAACCGCTTGGGTCCATACAGTGGGACGCTGTAAAGGTACGGATTGAATCAATATCGTTCATGGAAGAGGGGGTTGTGAAGAAGAGACGGCGGACGTCAGGCACAGCCATGGCGGGCCGAACCGAAGAAGAGATTACAGTGGAGCCGACCAACGCTATCGCAACGTCACCCAAACGATCAGGCCGCATCCGAAAGCCCAGCGCGAAGGCACGATACGCGCTGCGACTGGGTAACGACACGAGCGGAACGTCCGGAATCGAAAGCGATGGCGAGACGGAGGATGAAAAAGCCCTTCTTCCAACTCTGCTGGAGTTGTTGGCCAGCTCCCGCGACGAGATCAGGAGCCTGAAGGACTTGATCAGCGCCCAGCAAAACACGATTCGAAACCTCGACGGAGAAGTGAAAGACGTCAAGGAGGAACTGAAGCAGGTTCGAGAGCACTTGGAAGACATCAGAAACGGCACGGGACTCCAGACCAACATACAGTCGAGCCCTCGAGCATCTTACGCCGACATCGCGCGCACGCCTCCGACCAGCCACCCGAGCAACATCCGAACCGCATCGACGGGCGCAGCCACCTCGTACTCCGATATCCTCTTCTGCACGATCGATACGTCCCGAGTCGAACGCAGCGATGGCGAGAACATGTCGGCAGGCTCGATCCGAAAGGCACTGGAGAAGGAAATCCGATCGATGAAGGACCACGAGAACTGGCGGTGCCGAGCCGTGACGGTGGACCCCAGGAACTCGGAGCGCATCAAGATCGCCTGCCGGGACGAAGCAGAACACCAGGTGGTCAAACGCACGGCGGAAGCTATTGCGACACGCGGGGCCCGCGTCCTTCGGGATGAGCTGTACCCGATTAAGGTGGACAACGTTCGGCGCACGGCGGTCCTAGACGAGACCGGGGCGGTCCGAAATGGCGTAACGGAGGCCTTTGGGCAGGAAAACGAGACAACGGTGGCCAAGGTCGTCTGGCTGAGCAGAAAGGATGTGGCGAAGGCGTACGGCTCGATGGTGGTGTACCTCACGAAGGCAGCGGAGGCGAGACGCTTCCTAAGCGAGGGCTTCTTCTACGCCGGTGGCGAGTCGGGATACACGGGCGTATTCGAACGACGTAACCGACCGGAGCAGTGCTACAACTGTCAGCAGATTGGCCATAAGGCCTTCCAGTGCAAGCAACCTGAAGTGTGCGGCAGGTGTGCCAAGATAGGCCATAGCCACCGCAGCTGCGAGGAATCGATCCCAAAGTGTGTCCCATGTGGAGGACCACATGAATCGTTCAGCCGAAACTGCCCGAAACTGTACCCTGGCCGTCATGAGTAGGGAGCTCCGGGTGGTACAACTGAACGTCCGAAGGCAAGCAACAGTGCACGAGAGTCTGATGAACGACAAGAACATGCAGGATATAGCGGTCCTAGCTATCCAGGAACCGCAAGCGAGGAGTAGGGAGGGGCGCCTCTGGACGGTACCGATGGCCCACCATGCATGGACGAAGATGGTGCCCCCAGTCCTCCACGAGGGTCGATGGGCGATCCGAAGCATGCTGTGGGTGAAGAAGGAGCTGGAAGCTGAACAGGTGGCCATGCCGTCACCGGACGTAACGGCAGCGTTAGTGCGGCTTACGGACCGGAAGGTGTTAGTAGTGTCGGTATACGTGCCACCTACAGACCCGTTAGCCCTGCAGAACACATGCCAGATGCTACGCCGGACGGTCTATAGGGTGCGGCAGAGGGAAGGTGTACCGGTCGAGGCATTACTGCTCGGAGACTTCAATCAGCACGACTACCTATGGGGAGGAGACGAGGTCTCGGTCATCAGGCAAGGCGAAGCAGATCCGATCGTCGACTTGATGAGTGAGGTAGGCCTCAGGAGTCTCTTGCCCCGGGGAACGAAGACGTGGCAGAAAGGGGACAGCGCCACGACGATTGATCTGGTCCTTGCAACCGAGAAGCTGGCAGACTGCCTCCTGCGATGCATGCCCTCTCGAACAGAGCACGGGTCGGATCATCGGGCGATCGAGACGAGCTTCGACGTCTCGGTACCACGAATTACGGAGAAGGAACGGCTGCTTCTAAAGAACGCACCCTGGAAAGAAATCAAGGCGCGAATCACGACAACATTACATGCCAGTCCGGAGGGGCCTACGGTGCAGCAAAAGGCGGACCGCCTTATGGCAGCCGTGACAGAGGCGGTCCAGGCATTGACACCCCGGGCTAAGCCTTCGCTTTACATGAAGAGATGGTGGACGGAAGACCTCACACAACTACGTCACATCTATACATACTGGCGAAACCGGGCACGAGCAGAGCGCCGAGCGGGCCACACTATGGCAATGCTGGAGGAAACAGCGCGGAACGCAGCCAAACAATACCACGAGGCGATCCGGCGCCAGAAGAAGACCCACTGGGAGGCCTTCCTAGCGGACGAGTCGAATATCTGGAATGCGGCACGGTACCTCCAAGCACGAAAAGGTGTCTCCTTCGATAAAGTGCCACACCTCACTAAGGCGGACGGCTCGACTACAACCAATGCCGAAGAGCAGGCCGAGGAGCTGCTGAGTCGGTTCTTCCCGCCTCTCCCTACCTCAATCGAAGAGGAAAGCGATCAAGTGGAGCAAGCAGCTGTCGCAGTGCCGGATATTACGCTGGACGAGATCGAACACGCTCTGTTCTCGGCCAAACCATGGAAAGCACCGGGTGAAGATGGACTCCCGGCAGCAGTGTGGCAGCAGACCTGGCCAGTAATTCAGCACTCGGTCCTTTCGCTTTTCCAGCAATCCCTCCGAGAAGGAACCCTGCCGACACAATGGCGGCACGCGAAAATCATACCATTGAAAAAGCCAGGAAAAGAAGACTACACGGTAGCCAAAGCCTGGCGACCGATATCGTTACTGCCCACGCTCGGAAAGGTGCTAGAGTCGGTGGTAGCAGAAAGGCTCTCGTACGTGGCCGAGACGCACGGGCTGTTGCCGTCGAACCACTTTGGCGCGCGAAAGCGACGGTCGGCGGAACAGGCCCTGCTACTACTCCAGGAGCACATCTACAAGGCATGGCGACGCCGCCAAGTCGTCAGCCTAATCAGCTTTGATGTAAAAGGGGCCTATAATGGCGTATGCAAGGAACGGCTTCTCCAGAGGCTGCAGGCACGGCGAATCCCGGAGGGGCTCGTCCGATGGGTCGACGCGTTCTGCTCGGAGCGCACGGCAACGATTGAGGTCAATGGGCAGAGTTCCCAACCCCGAGCGCTCCCCCAAGCTGGGCTGCCGCAAGGGTCCCCGCTCTCCCCTATCCTCTTTCTTTTCTTTAATGCCGACCTCGTACAACATCCGATTGACCGAAACGGAGGCGCGATCGCTTTCGTGGACGATTACACGGCATGGGTGGCAGGACCCACGGCCCGAGCTAACCGCGAAGGCATCCAGACGATTATCGACCGAGCTCTCGCATGGGAGAGACGAAGCGGTGCAACCTTCGAAGCCGAAAAAACCGCGATCGTCCACTTCAGCCGGAAAACGGACCGAGTCGACGATGCCCCCTTTATCATTAAAGGAGAAGCCGTCGACCCCAAAGAGGAGGCCAAAGTGTTAGGCGTCATCATGGACGCGAAACTAAGGTTTAAGCAACACATTGCCAGGGCATCCAGCAGAGCGCTGGAGGCAGCACTCGAGCTGAAGCGGCTAAGCGGTCTGCCTCCAGCGACAGCACGACAGCTATTTGCTGCGATGGTGGCACCCGTAGTGGACTACGCTTCCAATGTTTGGCGATACGCGTGTGTCACGAGACTGGTGCCGGCGGTGACGCGGGTGCAGAGTGTGGGCGCACAAGCGATCGTCGGCACGTTCGGGAACGTAACCACAGCGGTAGCCGAAGCCGAAGCCAACATCCCGTCGGTGGAGGACCGGTGGGCTCGCCGTGCCTTAAAGCTTTGGATCGATGTCTGCACACTGCCGAAGACACATCCCCTTCGTACCGTGGGGTTCCGAATGTTCACGCGATTCGTGTCCCCTATGCAACGGCTGGCCTGGGACATGCAGTCTGTCCCGGTTGACCGGATGGAGACTATCCACCCATTCGCGATCGAGCCATGGACGGAACGGGTGGCGGCGTCGGTGGAGGCGGACGACCCGAACCTCGCCGAGCTAGCGCAGGCTGGCTGGGCGGTACGGATCGCCACGAGTAGCTCTGCCAGGAACGGGCTCGTCGGCATGGGCATTGCAACGCGACTCCCCGACTCGGTGTCCGGCGCCGATCCGTTTACACTGAAATCGATGACGCTAGGCTCGAGAGAAGAGCAGAATCCATACACGGCCGAACTGGCGGCGCTAGCAGACGCCCTATACTCGCTGCCGGGGCGTATGGCCCACAGGGTCATAGCAATTTTCACGAGTAACAAAGCCGCAGTCCTAACGCTCCGTCGCCCCCAACAACAATCGGGCCAAAGAGAAGTCACGCGCATCTACGAAGCGGTTCAAGAATTGAGACGTAAAGGGAACAGAGTCAAAGTGTTGTGGGCGTCCCTCGATAATGAAAGCCTCCCGGGGCTCTCTCGGATGGCGAAATGTGCGGCGCAGCAGAGCACGTTGCCGAACTCTAGCCCAGCAAAGAAACCGTACCGGGCCAAGGCAACCACATTAAACAACGCAAGAAGGGGGCAACAAGCTCACAGGTCGCTTCCAGATAAGAGCGGCATGTTCTCGAAGCGAGTGGACGCCGCCCTCCCGGGTCCGCACACGCGCTTGCTCTACGATTCGTTGTCATACCAAGAGGCACGCGTACTCGTCCAACTACGGACGGGTAAGGCGCGACTGAACTTTTACTTAGCACAAATTGGCGCCGTTCCGTCGGCGGAGTGCGAATGCGGCCAAGCAGAAGAAACCGTGGAGCACTTTTTATTCCGATGCCAACGATGGACAAGACACCGAAAGCAGCTGCTAGAGCGGACGGAGACAAAAAGAGGGAACCTATCCTTTTACCTCGGAGGGAAGGAAAAGAACGAGAAGGAGAAGTGGAAGCCTGATCTGGACGCTGTCAAGGCGACGATCAAATACGCTATGGCTACGGGACGGCTTCAGTAGAAGAGAGGACGAAGTAAAAGTGCCGTTCGAGCGACACTTACTGAGGAGGCCCGAAAGCAGCTCTGCGCTTAAATACTAACCTAGCAGGTCGCGCTTCAGTCGCCGCAGATAGGACTCTGAACACTCGGGGAAGTGGCCCCGAGTAGATTTGCTACTAACGGCTCAACGAGCCAAGCAGGGTGCTTCTAGGGAACAATTGGGAAGACCGAGCGAACAGTATGACAGGAAGGGCTTTGGGGAGTGCTGACGGAAGTGTCAGATGGGGTCATGTAGCTAGCGATAGTTGCCCTCTAGGGTCATCCCGGGCGTAATAAACTTGTGTGTGTGTGTGTGTGTGTATATGAACGACATCGCGACCGTCAGATTGTTTCCCTGGTCGGACCATGTCCTTAACTTGTTTTCAACAATCGCCCAGTTAATCTTCAGAGGGTTGAAGCGTTTCGGGAAGTCAGGCTCGCCGCGTTTGGAAGTGAATACCACGATCCTCGTCTCGTCGGGTTGGTAGTCGGGCGCAGGCACTTTGTTCGCTACGATGGTCGCGAGTTCAGATTCCAGAACCTGGCTCCAGTAGGCACCGGGCGCTATGTCGACGTCCTCTATCGTGTCTTCTGTGAGCATCGTGAGCCTCCCTTTGCGCAGGTGCAGCTTCCATGTTACGTTGTAGCGCAGACTCAAGGCAGATCCCACGTCACTCGACGGCGGGACGAGCAGGTCGTCATCCAGCTCTGGACACTCCTGGGTTTCTTCATCGAGCTCGAACTCGAGCTCGTCAAGACTAGCGTTCCGCATGGTGGTTTGAGTGGCGATAGGGCTGTGATGGTCGATGTCGATCGGTCGGTCACGACGCTTCACGGGAGGCGAAGGGCGGCCAGGCAGCAACTCTGGTGCCCTCCACTGGAATGCTGACGGTTACCATCACGTGACTTCTCCGCCTCGTGCATCTTGTCATTGGAATGCGAACTAAATGCCATGCGTCTTAACGAGCTTTGGGAGGAATGCATCGTGATTAAAGTGGTTTGATGCCTTCGCAGTTCTAGGTTCTATCTCGCTTTTTAAATGGAGATGAATGGATGTTTCAGATTGTCGTGCGCTGCTGGCATGGAAGGAGGCACGCTAGCAGGGCCTGGTGGTTCCTGCTGTAGCCTGTCTTCCCTTGCTGGATAGAAACACAAATCGATAGCCTCCACACCTGTGGATGACAAACCCGCTGAATGACCTACACGCCGCGACCTCCGAACGTGAACCCCGAGATGGATCCGCTATTCGCACCTAACTGAAAGCCAGAGTTGTTGTCGCCAAACGTTACATGCGTTGACTGCTTCTGTTCTTCGTCGGCCATCTTTGTCGCTTCCTCCTGCGTCTTCACCTTCAGCCCCTCTAACAGCGCCAGTAGCACGCGTAGTATTGCCTGTTCTTCCCCGATCACGCGTCGCATACCAGCTTCATCCTCGTCTACCATGCCACTTATTTTTTGACTTCGACCTTCTGTAGAATGGAGCTGCTGGAGGCGGGTGTCTACCGTCGCGAGCTGCTGATCAGTGCTAGTGATTGAATCGGTGATGTTCTTCTCCTTGTCGGCGATTGCTGCCTTCAACTCCTCGGTGATACGCTGACCGCGAATCGAGCTATGCCTAATACTACAGGTTAGCAGGCCCCTTATACGGCGAAAATAGGTATGCCTACAGTGTCGCTGTACTGATCACCAGGGTCAGGGTCGCACGATACTTCTGAAGCTGTTCAGACATCGCCTTGATCTGGCTCTCTCGAAAGAAGCCTAAGCCGACTTTATCTCGCCACGAGATGTTTTGACCAGTGGAATGGCGGGTCCAACGTTGCAGGTCGGCCCTAAACTCGGTGCAGGATGCCGTGCAGGACGCAATCGCATGCTCCGATTGCTCGGCCACCGTTGCGCCCAGGGCGGTCCATTGCGGCTGACTGACGGCTTTCAGGGACTCCAGCGTTCCTTCGACAAAGCCAACATCGTCGCGGAGCGCTTTCACATTGGAGGGAGCCTCGGAGATCTTTCGAAGGTCGTCCAGCAGAAGCCGTGTCGCATGGAGCGCTGGGATCACAATGCCAACTACGCCTGTCGCGATACTGAACGGGTCGGCCATGCTCGATTCGATGGCACACCGTTTGGCGAGCAAAGAGTGCTCATGAAAGATTCAGACGGTCACATCAATCAGATCGATGCGGGGTTCTGCCCCTCCGTACGTGCAGTCGTAGCGCCGAGATTCGTCTTACGTCACGTGGACGGCGTCGCAGCAGCCTCTTGGAGACTCTACTGTCTTCTTGACTGCCAATGCATCCTGGCTCATCCTGTCTTTAAACAGTCCCGCAGCCCATCGGAAACCATTCATATCCATGGCTGAGCACACACGAGTCGCTTTTGGCGACGGGAACCGCGGGTTCCAAGTGGGGTTGAACAGCGGATCAATCACCAACCAGTTCCACTTGCCATCCGGTAGGGCAAACCTTGATCACGTCCCTCCCGCCCATCACCCTGCCACGACGTATGCTAACCAACCTTATTAGAACGACCAGAAACACCACCGGAACCGTGCCTCACGATCCCCTTCCGCCGCGACGCCGACTTTGTTGAACGCGACACCCTCTTAGACCAGATCCAAGCTGCCTGCTCGGGACCAGCTTCCCGCGCTGCGCTTGTAGGGTTAGGCGGGGTAGGCAAGTCACAGCTCGCCATCGAGTACGCCTATCGAACGGACGACACAGCGACACAGAAGAATCAACCTACATGGGTGTTCTGGATCCATGCCGAGACGCGGGCGCGCGTGGAGGAGGGCTTTAGATCTATCGCCGATACGGTCAAACTCCCGGGGCGAAAACAACAGGACGCAAACATCCCCCAGCTTGTAGAGCAGTGGCTCTGCAGCAAGGAAAGCAGGCCGTGGCTCCTCATTCTGGACAATGCAGACAACGCCAGTGTCCTCTTCGATGCCGACCGTGGCTCCACCAACGACGCCAATGCGACCGCGACGATTGACACTAGGGGGCGAGCTCTCTGGACGTATCTACCCCAAAGTTCCCACGGGTCGATCCTGATTACGACGAGAAACAAAAAAGTCGCTGAGAAGCTGACTGGGGACCACAAGAGCATTATCAAGATCGAACCAATGGACATGGGGGATGCACTTGCATTGCTCGAGAAGAAGACCGGTCACCAACCCGACATGGATAAGAGTGCGGCGTTGATGGAAGCCCTTGAGTATATGCCTCTAGCGATTAGTCAAGCCGGGGCGTACATCCGACAGCAAGCGCCGCGAAGCTCTATCGGTAAATACTTGGAAGAATTCCAGAAGAGTGAACGACGGAAGTTCAGCCTGTTAAACCGGGACGAAGGCGACCTGCGACGAGACCGCGACGCATCAAACTCGGTGATCGTGACGTGGCAGATCTCATTCGAGTCTATCCGATCGGAGAGGCCATCGGCAGCCAATCTACTCTCTCTTATGAGCTTCTTCGATCGCCAAGGGATCCCAGAATCATTAGTGCGGCCACCCGACCGCATCTCAAGCCAGGACTGCCATAGGAATCACTCCGAAAGCGGCAGGAACGAAGAGCACAGCGACATTGACGAAGGGAACGAATCTGATAGCGAGAGTGACGGTTCTAGTGCTAGCAGCACTTCTGAAGGCTCAGCTGGTGAAACCTTCGAGGACGACCAACTGATGCTCCGGAACTACAGCCTAATCACCACAGAGACAGGTGACGTCTTTAAGATGCACAGTCTTGTGCAGCTAGCAACAAGAAGGTGGCTGAGTGCCGAAGAAAGAACCGAACTATTCAAGGAACGGTTTGTGGGTCGGATGGCACGCGAATTTCCAACAGGAGCTTACGACAACTGGTCGACATGCCAAACGTTGTTTGCCCATGTGGAAGGCGCGATCAACCACCGCCCCAAAGGTGGAAAGCCGCTGGAAGAGTGGGCGCAGGTCTTGTACAACGGCAGCTGGTATGCCCATGGGCAAGGGAGATACAGCTTGGCGGAGACAATGGCGAAGAAGTCGCGCGATGCTAGGCTAGAAATGCTAGGCAAAGAGCATGAGCTAACCTGGGACAGTGTTTCGATGGTTGGGGAGGTGCTTCGCGATCAAGGGAGGTATAAAAAAGCTGAGAAGCTGTTTGTGGAAGTGATGGAGACTCGCAAGCAGAAACTCGGACTGGATCATCCCGACACGCTGACCAGCATGGCCAATCTGGCGTCGACGTACCGGAATCAAGGACGATGGGACAAAGCCGAGGAGCTGGAGGTGGAAGTGATGAAGGCTTTCAAACAGAAACTCGGACTGGATCATCCCGACACGCTGACCAGCATGGCCAATCTAGCTTTCACCTGGTACGCTCAAGGGCGCACGATGGAGGCTATCGACTTGATGGACTCCTGCAGCCAACTTCGCTGCAAGGTGTTGGGACCGGAGCATCCACACACTTTGTCGTCTCTTCAAGTGTCGGACACCTGGCGTGCCGAGCAAGTAATGTTACCTCTCTCGGCGTTGAGGCTATTTGACGATGGATACGGTGAAGCGGATTTATTCTCTATACGTACCCTATAGTCCAGCTTAATTATATAGAAGGAAATAGCAGCCTTGCCCTTTGCTACGCTAATTTGAGAAAAAGTGAGGATGCCTGCTTACGTAGCTCATCGTAGTTGGCGGTTCGGCTTTTAACGTGCCTGTAATGCCGGTACACAGTTTTATGTAGAAAAGCTACTGTGCAGTACGTACCTCTCGCCAAAAGCGGCTCCGTATTTGGATTCTACATAACAAAAAGTGGACGGTGAACCTGAACCCCACTGTAGTAGTAGTAGTAGTAGTAGAAGATTCTATCACCTAGCGACCCATCGAGGCCATGAGGACCCCCTACATGTCTTAGCCTAGGAAAACCATGCCGGTTAAATGTCCGGCCGGATGAAGAACCCAGGTGCCGCCGCGTTGTTCCGCCTTCCCCTACCATCCGTGTAAATCCGTCGCTGTCTGAAGTCGAGCCACAGATGAGCAAGCATGCCGGAATGCACACAAACGAGGATATTGGACGTCCATTAGTATGTACCATGTAGTGCTTTGGTAGGCGAAACCCACCGTGCCTTTGCTCATTGAAGTGGTTTCCTTGGCAGATGAAGGGAATCGTTTACGGCTTGGCGAAGTCTTTAGTGGTTCTGGACTGCGATGAGGGACTAGCATTATTAGACGCCCTGAGCCTAAAGTTCGTCATGTCCGCGGTAGTTTGATATTTGTGTTCCGGTATTGGATGCGACACTTCTGCTCCTCCTGGTGTGAGTGGGTCTCTAGTAAACCTGGCACTCGTGATTGAGATCAAACCTGCGGCGGTTCGGAAGTTGCGTCCTGTAGGTAAAGGAGGCTGGGAGAGTATGGCTGTAGGACCACTTGTTCGTATGTATATATGCAAGTTCTAATAGCCTTAGATCGAGGGAATATGGAATGCGAATTGCAAACGATCGATATATTTGTACCCGAATGACAGCGTCTACCCATCATGACGGGGATTGTAGCCCCTGATGCCGCCATGTCTCTACGGCGCATGCCCGACTTCTCATGGGATCGAGACCCTACCACTGTACGCGCTGTGCCACCGGTCTATGTCGGCCGGAGCCTGTATACCGACTACGTCCACCTGGGAAACAACAAGGCGGGGTGGCTTGGCATGCGCCGCCAGGGCGGCTATCAGGTCGTCCAAGTTCGCTATACTCCTCACCTGACCATTTCGGATTTCCGGACGCTTCTGGGGATCCGACATCCGAACATCGCGCCTATACTCGGAATCTACTCCAATGGGCATACCACTGCTGTCGTGCATGAGCAGGTGGACCTCGACCTATTTGACATCGCACCCCTCCTGTCTGAGGTGGATATTGCGAGCGTTATAGTGCAGGTGCGATGGCCCGCCTTGATACTTGCCCCAGGGCTATAACGATATCACAACCCCCGCACATCCCCTATGAAGGCCGGCAGCTGAATAACGCTAGATATTTTCGGCCGTCACCTATCTGTTGTCCCAGCCTATTGACGTGCGTATCACGACGGTTCGTGTCTCGCTGTACGGGGCAGTGAAACTAAGTAAGGCCCTCCCCAACGCACCAAAACTCCCCCTAAGTCGCTCTAATCTACAGTTCTTGATCTCAGCGAGAAGCCATCGACCGACCTCTGTCGCCGAAAGGCCATGTATCGTTTCATGGTTTCGTACGTGGAGCAGATCATGACAACTATGGCCGCTGATAACTCTACTTGGACATATGACGCCGCCGATTTCTTGGATGTTCTGTACTCTGGCCAGCTGCCTCCGATCAGTGTGAGTCCACAGCTAAGGAAGGCCTTTCCGTGATGTTGACGCCCGACAGCACCCTTTTCTGCATCAGTCAAAGCCCCCCATTTGCTTGCGCAGGTGGACTTTGTCGGCAGTATGCAGAACTCTGGCCAAGGTGGAATGTGGCAGCCATGGAAGGCGATGTAGTGGATACGAAGCCTCGTGATAAAATTACCCCTTTCTATTGTTCTCCAGGGACGACTTCCAAGGGCTTAACTGGCAAGCTCTTTTGTGTTGCCTCTAATAGGACCGGGTATACCTGGGAGATGAATGCAAGCCTCGAGGCGTGCCTTGATGAAATATAATAATGGCCTGCCAACTACTAGATGAATATATCCGGGAGTTTGTTTTATTTAAGTTAGTTATTCTTATACTATAGCGGCTAACTCGGCCTAAGAGTACATCCAGTCCTGCTATGAATCAGTCTCAGCTAATAGTTCGTAGGTGCCGTATCAACTCCGGATTTCCAAGAAAGCAACAGGCTTAAGAGTTGTAACATCCAACCTATTTGGATTCTTGTTTCTTGCTTGAGCGAGAAGCGGCTTTTTTTACATTGCCCGGACAGGACAATGTCCGGGCTTCCTCATTCCGACAGCGAACGGGTTGCTATCTAATGATGGGTGGAGATATTTACCGGCTGATCAAAGAAACGATGCATGCCAAGCAATGATCAGGCCTCCATGCATCATCTCCGCCCCAGAGAAAGTGTGTCTGTAGCTTCTACACTGCCTCCATGTGCCGTCGGACCTATTCTATCCGTCGGGCTTCAATCAGTCCGACACCGTCTTGTGGTGCTTTGCGGCCATTCTTATAACTGACATATCATTCATGGTCCTTAGTCTCGATCTGTACCATAGTCTTTGAAGTCAAGTTTGATTTGTCATCCCCGACAACAGCATCACAACATGGCCGGGACGCGTGCTTCAGGAATTTCCAAACCACCCAGTGGTAAGCTACACTGCCAATACTCTATACCTACGAGCGTTTTATGCTAACATCTCAGGCAACAAAAGGACAGTGTCTTTCTTGGATCCCGATCGGCTTGCTAAAAAGCGAGCAAAGGATCGGGAGGCCCAGCGTGCTTGTCAAGAACGCAAGAGAGAGGCTATTCAAGGCTTGAAAAGAGAGGTCGAAGAGCTTCGTAGTTTACAACTTCGAAACAAGGTTGCAGAATCTCTGCTCAAGGAGAATGAAGCGATCAAAAAGGAGATTCAGGCTTTCAGAAAGGAGCTTGACATGCTGAAAGCTCGCATCGGCCTCTTTGTTAATGAGCCCCCAAGCTCCATACAGCCGGGTACTTCCTGCCTCTGCATTGCGTATACAGCCACAAATCTAGCCGATGAACTGATATTTTTACAGATCTATACGATTTCACACACCCGATGTGTGGGGCAGACCAACCGTTAGCTGGGCCTGTGATGAACGAAGATGTGCCCGACCATTGGACTGAATGGCTCATACATGACCAGAACCTAACGTCATCACCTTCATTATGTCTTTTTCCCTTTCCTTCCGCTTCCGCCCTTGATATTAATCGCCCGAATTCTGATGAAATAGGGTCATGGGGCTGGCCAGGTGTCTTATCCAATACAAGCGAATCGATCCCTAGTTTGGCATCAGGGTGTGAGGTGTTAGGCACAGGTAAGAGACAGCCACTTAACACACCCAGAAGCCGAATCATACCTAATGACAGGCTAGAGGTTGGGCAGCCCGCAAGCAGAGTTGTATTTGATCAACCCACGGGTCAGGACGTGTCGCCGCCGAACATGGATCCTGCGTACTTCTCAGAGTCATCGGCGCTAAAAAAAAATCTAGTAAGCATGACTTTATAACAGCTGTCTTGTCGCTCATCTGACTAATCTTGATCCAGAGTAGTTCCCGAGTCTCTTGGGCGGTGAGGGGAGGGGGGTGGGCTGTTGAACTAGGCTGACCTCTTGGACGTTCTGATGGGGTAGCAGAGATTCCAAGCAAATGATTCAATATTATGCGCAGAAGCCGATATATCGTCTACTTTTGCATCACTGCGAGCGCTTCAATCGTTTAAACGAAGCTTGAACTTGGGAATATTGGCAAGTATATCTTACTGGAAAGTTAAGCAGGCGGCCGCACGCTTCACGCAGTAAGCCAAATCATCCAGAATGCAAGCGACCGAGAACCTCTAGGAAAGAGCTGTACGAGCAAAGTTAGAACAGTACTGTCTATTGCAGTAGCCCAAAGGATTTTATCACGATCTTACAGTTACCCGGTCGGACTAATATCATCCACCACCAGAAATCGACCTCTAATAAATTATGAAGACCTCGCATACGGGCCTAAACGGCCTGTGGCATGAAAATGAGTGAGAACTCAGTTGATATTATAGTCATGTGGTAAAACACTATGACAGCATTGAACACTAAAGGCCATGGAATAGAGCGAGAGAGCGACCGGTTCCCAGTGTTCGGGCGTTAGAGGATGCAAAAAGACCGGTCAAGCATTTGAGCACCTAAGACTCTGATGCCACGTACGTGCCGGGCTCTTGGACCTGACTAACGTGCTAACAGCTACTCGGCTTCCATTTCTATCTGGTCTGATAGCAACATCACCGACTTTTGCAGCTGCCTTAGCGCCTGGGAGAGCTTCCACAGCGCTTTTAACATATGCGCGCGTTGGTAAGATGGCCTATTCTCCCCGCTGTCTTCACTTTCGGTCGCAAGAGGACTTGGCCGCTGTTCAGTGCCATTGCCGCTATCCTCCAAAGCCGAGTCAGAAAGGACGAACTCGTCCAGGCTGCCTGGGCTATCGGGTGTTTCACTCGAGCTGAGACAGTCGCTGGTCTCTTTTCAAGCGACACGTCAGCATATTGCCAAGTAAAGGTGAGGCCATGGCTTACCCTCGTAGTCGTCGTCCGTCTCTGACTCCTCCACAGGCAACCTGTGACGGGCTCGCATGGCGATCTTTTTTTTTTCGAACTTTTCAGCCGGGGCCAATGCGTAGGAATGGGGAATTGTAGACGAATAGTATCTTTTGGTCATCTCCAATCAGCGGCGGATGACTTCGGTTCTTATATCTATAGTCCAGCGCTTGCCCAGGTGCACACCGTGGCAGTGTTTGGCTCTCTGCGGGCAACCCTTTTTGTGCCAGGCTAAGTCTAGATCTTGTCCGTCTTCAAGGTGGACAAATTACCCAACTCTTCTGGGACTCGGCCCTGTTGCGCCTTATTTGGTTCTCGGTCTTCAGGACTCGGAAAGGAGGAAAACCGGAGAAAAGGCGCTCTATGTAGTCGTATCATTCCAGTGCTGCTACTGCAATTTCTGCCACCAGAAGCACGAAGTGGAAATGAAACGCTACGGCGCGTGCGTTTAATGTACTGCGCCATGTTGAACACGGCAATGTGCACCAAGGGCCAAAACGAGCCGTGTTGATCGCACGGCGCCGTTGGATTTGTTGATTCGCCATTTTCCGGTCTCTTCTGGCCAAGTCGCTCGAGCCGAATAGCGGCGCCCTAAAGCTTCTTTTCCTCCTGCTACCTATGTATGTATCCACCAACTATTCGGCCCGCCGCACAATGTAGTAACACTGTGTCTTTTTTTCCTCCCAACCTACCCAACTAGCCCTAAACCGTGCCAATGATCTCTCGGTTTCTTCAGTTTCTTGCCATCACTATCGCTGCCGCTCCTATCCCAGGTATAGGGGCTCTTGGCCATGGCACGGGCTTTCCACTACGAGAGTTTTCCATGTACAATACCAGCATACCCAAACAGCCTGCTGCTCTACGTCCACTAAAACTCCAGATAATCAACAATCTGAACGACAGCCAGGTTTTTGCTTATGTGACGGGTCGGGACCGCGCTGGCGCTACGAAATTTCTCACGGCCTCGGGTACCTGGTTTTATCCTGTTGCCCCAGAGGGCACCCATCCCGTAACGATTGACCCTGCCTCGATATCCATCCCGCTTGGGAGCCATGGCGAGATTTCCGAGATCATCGTTCCTGACCGTCTCATCTCCGGTCGTGTCTGGGTTTCGCTCGGCGCACTCCAATTCCATACCGTTGCATTGAAGGGCGGATCGATCTCCCTTGTGGAACCATCCGCCTTGGACATGAAAAACGCTTCGAGCAGTGCCAATTGGGGTTTTGTAGAGCTCTCCCACACGGAGGAAGATGGAATCTACGCCAATATATCCTTCGTGGACTTCGTCGGACTCGTGCTGAGCCTGGTCCTGACGCTCGGTAGCGGGCAGGTCCAGACGGTTCTGGGGCTTCCAGCAGACGCTGCCAAACAGGTGTGCACTGCCTTGCGCGAACAAAGCCATCTAGATGGCGGCCCATGGGGCCAAATGTGTATTACGTCGGGGGATGGCCAACCACTTCGTATACTGTCTCCGAATCTGCACGAGACCATCCATCCCGGAGCGACCGAGGGCTACTACGACACGTACGTCAGCCAGGTGTGGGAAAAGTACGCAACCCAAAGCCTTGCCATCGACACGCAATCGCGAGCGGGGGTGGTCCAGTGCCGTATCGGTGATGACGATCAACTCTGCTGCGAGGGTGACAACCGTGGATATGCCCGTCCCAGTGCATCCGACATCTGGAGCTGTAGCACGGGACCTTTTGCGATTCGTGAAGAGGACAACGCGATTCACCGCGCAGTGGTGCCCCGTCTATGCGCTGCTTTTAGCCGGTCTACTTTGTTGGTAAACGGCGGTGCCATGCAACCCTCTGTTCCGAGCCGACAATACTACCCTCAAGGTCCTGCGAACCACTATAGTCGTATTGTTCACCATTACCAGCTCGATGGCAAGGGCTACGCTTTCCCGTACGACGACGTAAGCCCTGAAAAAGACGGGGACGAAGTAGCGGGCGTGGTAGCGGGACGGAACCCTCAGCTTCTGCAGATTTTTGTCGGGGGACGAGGAACGGATTGATGTACTCGCCTCTGGAAGTCTCTGTACAGGTGTCTATTAAGTGGTGAATTACAGTGGTCCATAACAGAGTATTGAACGGGCCGCTAAATACGGGATTTGGGTATTTGAGCAAATTATAGGCCTGCTGCTCATCAGAACAGAAGTATCTTGCATCGTGAACCAAGGCTTTCGCTATTGGGACTATATTCGAGTCACCTGGACGGCCGACGAGCACGGAAGCTAGCGGGATCCAAGTATAAGCATCTGTCAGCTCTTCTTTTTAGTGAGTAAATAGAAGGCGACAACTAGAGAAACATAGCGTAAAAATGGCCCAACTTTTGGTGGTGACAGTGCCTGGGTGGTTGTGATGCGATCTAGATATTCACAAAGGCCCCTTCGTCACAGATCGGCATTAAATCCCAGCAGTATCATGCGGCGAAATATGAGCCAAGCGATGGTTGTATGGATAACAACTCTCCATACGCCCTCATCAACATTAGAACGTACGATCATGTACCAGCAAAGGGCCCTCGTGTTGAGCTTATCTACAGCACTGGACGAATAAGCTCGATTTTCATTTCTAGGCTCACTAGAGTGTGACTTGGTTTCCGCGGCACAAGCAAATTCAAAACTCCTTCCAAGCGATTTCAGCACAACTTGCGAATCGTCAAGCTCCAATCCGTGGCAATTTCTTTGCTCTCCTTTCGATTCAAATCATTCTCAGTTGTGATATATAAAAAGTCGCCATGGCCTCAGTTCCCTTCACACCTCATTGTCTGGACCAGTTTGGCCTTCTGCTACGGCGCGTCTAGGCCAACTATCCGCTGGGGCATAGAGCAAAAAGTTTGGGATGATCCACTTGGGTCATTCTATCTAGTTCTATACTAAAAGGGCTAGTGCTACAGGGGACCAACTGCTAGGCCGTAATACTTTCCTTATAACTAATGGATCGTTGGGGGCAGAAAAAAGCAGCACGGTGCTCTATCCTATATGTAGGGCAGGTCTTTACCAGTTTCTCTGTCGTCAGTCTAGTCGCGAAGTCTTGACTGTATCCATTCACGCCGAAAGTCATCACATACCGGCGGGCTGTAGCAACCGTAATCCATAAGCCACTCAATCCCGAGCCCCCTTATTTCCTTCCTTTTCGTTTTCTTCCAGAATGGTTTCCATTGATTGAAGGCTTACGGGTGTCATAGTCGAAACCCAGTCGCTGATGACGTCTTTCATCTCCCGCGATGGTGCGGCCGAGCTTTCTTTGGTACCTAAAATTCCCGACTCTTCTTCCGGTGCCCAGTTGGAGGTGTGGCACTTCAACGGACTCTTTTTAGCCACGCCTGCCCAGTCCTGTACCGTTTTATCCGTTGCATGCCGATGCAGTTTTGGGATCTGTAGTCTGTTGCGTGTTGGACGTCTAGAGGCGAGACTTTCTGTCTTGTGGGCGTGGCAATCCATCGAGGCGTTCTTGTAAAAAAGCTACCAGAGCGTATTACGGTCTTTAGATCACCTTGGCTGAAATCTAGAGATTAGAGTACGACAGGCCCTACAAGTGCCAGTGGTCCGTATATATATGAGTTTCCTCGTTGCGCTGGCCGTTTCCCGACCACAGGAGGCCAAAATGCGGCATCCATACACAGAATCAACTAATAGACCCAGAAAGGGCCTCATTCGTTGCGGCACCGTCCTACAGAAATGGAAGAGGCATGTACCGTAAGGGAGTACCGGTGTAGGCCTCACTGCAGAGATCGTTTGTGACGGACCTTGCGGCCAGATACAATACAAAAATAGGCTGTAGTCGCGAATTCCACACATGGCGGGGCCGCCATACTGCTGCTCATGGCAACCGATAGTGCTGCTCTATATGCTTGCGTCGCCGATGTGTATGTACAACGTTTTTCCATCACAATCCAGAAAGAGCCTATGCATTGGGCAGCCGATTGTGCAGCGCCTTACTTTGTATTAAAGTCCTTTTCTTGGAGCTGCGCAAGGGACATGGAGGAAAAGACGGGTTCCATCCACTCTCACGTCATAGCGCTCAAGACCGTCCTGACTTTTTTCTATCTATCCACAATTGTCATATCCCTCTACTTTTCGTGGTCGTTGTTCCGCGACGACGAGAACCGCCGAAGCGGGGTCGCAACTTTACAGGTTCTGAGGCTCCCACACGTCCGGATCAACCGGGTTTCCGTACTGACGCGAGCTAGTTACACCATCGGCTTCCTCGATTCATCCCGCTTCCACCAGTCGGTATGGGCCACCCTGCGACGTTGGCTGGTGGTGTGACGTCCATCGCTCCTGCTGTCCATAGCCTCGCCACCGATGTCGCCTCAAAGGGTGGCAGTATCGCCACTAGCATTGCCAGCCAGGCATCGAGCCTGGTCACGAGCGCGATAGCCACGTGCCAGTCCCTCGTCGTGGACGCCGTCCCGCAGAACTGCTCGATAGGCACCAAATTCATCTGCATGGGCTATTCCACTCGTGGAGGTTGCTTCAGTCTCCCGCTGAATGAGTCCAATCCCTTGAAGGCCTTCGCAGACAAAGCGCTCGGATCACCCTCTCCTTTAGCTGTCCTCCAAGCCATGCCTCTTTGGAGACGCTCCTAATAGTTGGAAACGTGTTCATTTTCGTATCTTTACTGGGGCTTCTGCCTTTTATTCCCATTTCCAGGCTCCTGTTCCTTGGCTCAAGCGGTTTGAGTTTCTTGTTCTTACCGGTGTCTGCCGCGTTCATGTGAGCCGTGGTACACGGCGTCTCTGTGGTAGCGAAGACTCTCCACACGGAGATGGATAAGGGCCCCGTCCTGCAAAGCTCCATTGGGACCTTTTTTTGCAGCCTCTGTGGCCTGTTGTTCTCGGGGTGGATTTTTTGGATCGGCTGATTCGAGATTACATGCTTTAACTGAATATATGCCCGTACTCTCCCTCGGCTGAACCTACCACCCAGAATCCAAGAACGTCATTGGTGCTAGGCGACACAGTACTTGGAGTGGGTTCTACAGGGCCCCAACACTGGGCTAACCACCGTACATGGGGTGACTACCACGGTACGTAACGTCGACCGCGGCATAATTATGTACCACTATTTTCTTGTTGGCTACCGCAATACTGTACGAAGTATTTTTACCTCATCCGATGCTGGTGAGTCCGACAGGGCCAGGACCAGTTTTGAGCGCCTTCCATTAAATGATACTACTGCAATGTTACAGCGCGTCTGGACCAACTGCCCGCTGAGGCATAAAGCAAAAGCTTCGGGAATGATCCACTTCTTAGGATCATTCTGTCCAGTTCTATACTATAAGGGCTACTCCTACAGGGACCAATCTGCCAGGCCGTAACATGCAACTACAGAAAAATGAGCTTCGCTACCAGGATCTATGCTGAGCCACCATTGTTCTTTTCGAGCTTTTCCATGACTTCTGTAGTGCGGGTTGAAACCCATACACACCCGTCCGCTTTAAACTGGTGCCCCAGTCAATGGTATTAGAGTCGCGCAGTGTACTGAGAACTCAAGACGCCATTGCGTCACCTACTCATTTCACGACTTCCCAAGAACCCCCTTAGCAACACCCCACCGCTTATGACTCAGCCCCAAGGATATTGCTTAACCAATTCGTACAACTGGGCTGAAACGCACTCTCTTTTCCGGCGTCAGGGCCGGCCGGGCTGCTATGTCGGCGTTATGCCGCGCAATTATCAGATTTTGCCGCAGTTGCTCTTCTATACTTTTCTGGTCCAAGGCATGTCGACGCACTCTGTCATACGAGCTCTGGCTATTGGTCTCGCTGTTTCTGCGAGAAGGATAGCGTGTGGCCTTTCGTCCCGGGTCTTTGGTTCCCAGAGGGTCGCAGTCATTTTTCTGGGTACGATCTACCAGTACATATCGGACGGAGCGACGTGGTGGATGGGAGTACATCGGATCCGCTCTGCCTCTTGATAGTCCTCTCGATACTTGCAAATGTCGACGCGGTGTTCCAGTGGTTGTCTTACGGTAACGGACTCTCTCGAGTTTTGTACTAGACGTAGAGGAATTTCCCAAGGATAAACAACTTAGTCCGTCTCCCATGACTTGGTGGTCGTGTTGGAGGAATATCCTCGACCGACATAGACGTCCCATTTATAGCGTTTGGACGATCCGTATTGGCCAGCTCATCTAAGCCTTATGGTGTAGAAATTGCCTGAACGTCGATCAGATCTGGACCAAGAGTCGGTTGGAGAAGAGAACGGAATGCGCACTATGTACCGTATTCCCTGGACACTGACCGACTGTGTCGTTTTCATTTGTGTGCCTGTGGTTGGCCGCCTTCGTTTGACCAACACCCTCCTAGACAGCAACAATCCGTTTTTGGCCTCTGTCCGTTTTCGGACTATGTACATTACAAGTCCTAACTGGTTTCCCACAGTCTTCCGCATTCCAGTGCAAGTTTTGCGTTCCAGAGACGTTCTGCATTCCAATAAAGATGACGCACGCAGGATCCTCTTGTGCCCATCACTCTGTCTGCCGCCATGGGTTTGTCGGGTTGTCAATGACGTATATGCTTGCCAAGACTTCCATGGTGACCTGAGGACACAGCTGACCAGCGTTGAAGGAACACAGTAGACAGTCAAAGAATAGGCATGAACCGAGAAGAGAGGTTTTCCCCTTGCTGTGCACATAGAATTCCGACTTTGATACCTATTGTACAGTATGGCAGCCTCCAAGACCGTGTAGTTCACTCATCACTAGTTGCATGCTCAGTATTGTATATTCTTTTCACACACTACCTCATTACTCTAGGGCCCTCGAAGTGATACTCGCTTTACAGCGGTGCCGTACTGGGTGATTGCAAGGGCTCTGCAGTAATGCGTAAGGCGAGATATCCGTCAATCTCCTAGATTCCAACAGAACCCCTGTGGGTAGGATGAGCTGCAGCCATGGTGCATGGCTAGGAGATGAAGCCTGGTTAACAGAACACCCAAACGCCATGAGCCAGGCATATCTCTTGTCCTGAGTACAACCGAGAGCGACGGAGTGGAGATGCGTCGTCACGGAAGCCATCGACAGTAAGCCGAACATGAGTAAATCCCTGCCCCGGAAGGGCTTGGCACATGTCCAAGTCAAGCACATATACACTTCTTGGTGGCTTAGGAACTGACTCAGAACATACAGGGACCTTCCGGACTAGGACGACTTGGCACCAAACACAGGAAAAGTTGAGACAAGAGAGACTACATTACAGAACCCATATCACTAAGCGCTCGTGCCGCTGACCGTCTTTCGTGAAACTTGTTCAGGGTATATATGAGAGTTGAGTCATCAAATATTTCGTCGGCCCATCACAACATTCCCCTCCATTTCGCAACAATCTCAAGACGCAATGCATGAGCTTTACTACTTGCGTTACGTTCCATGGGGAACAAGCATGCTCGCCATCATTCTTCGGATCATTCGTGTCGGCATGCAATACCGAGAACACACACAGCCAGTTGCAACTTGCCAGATGATATACGTGAAATATCGTCTCGCGTTTTCCATCGTGGTCGCAAGCCGACATCTTCTGTCTGTCTGCGCTAGTACCGTGTTCTTGACGCTTGCAGGCGTTGGGGATGTAGGCACGTGGACGTCCTACCTGCTCAGTTCCCTGGTGGCTCTGAGCATGGTCGACCAAGTAAGAGCCACACTCCTGCTGGAGCGTCCACACCGACTAAACTAGACAGTGCGTTTGGATGGGGGGCACCTGGTATCCAGGGCAGCGTGGCTTCTCCCCGTTGCGGGTCGTCACTGGCTTGGTGGTAGGGATGGTGCTTTTTCTCGGAGGTGCCATTCTTGGGCGTTCGCAGGCGATTACCAGTGGGGTGACGCTGTCGGTGGCGGCAACCTCGTTCCGTATCTGGATGCTGTGTGAGTGGGCGGTGTTCTTTCTCGAGAAGCGAGGTTATGCCACAACGACACTTTCTCTCGAAGCAATCTATCAGATCAAAGGCCACCTTTCGATCCAGGCTGCTGCTTCTCTTTTCACGATTTCAGGTGGCATATTCTGCATCGTTGCAGCAGAGACCGGCATTCTAAACACCGTCCTGAGATTGAGCACGCTATTGGTAGGTCGACCATGCCCTGGGCAAGGCTCCGCTAACAAATTAGACTGTTTCGTTCATTTACGCCCTACATGACGTTACGTCCGAGGTCTGGTCGATACGAACCCAGAGCCACAGTGCTATGTGACCTTGGGTTAAACTGCGGTCGAATCTGCGAGTGAACAGCGTGGAGCTGCTCCGCCGTGTCTAGGTCGATGATGAGAGTCAGGCGGCTGATGTTTCAGGAAACCAAACTCAACTGCCTGATCGATGTCTTTCAATGATACTCAAGAGACGCTCGGCGTGGGCGGAGCGACTAAAGGCCATAGCTCGGGTTTTCCAGGATTCTTTCGAGGTATTTGCTGTGTACCTTTTTGCTTGGCCAGACCTTAATGCAGGAAAGAGAACGTCCCGGTTGTTTCCATGAAAAGTCTTCGGAGCTCCCACGGTGAGATAGAGGTGGCAAGTCCCATGGCAAAAACCCTGGGACTGGTACAAGTAGCAGATGAGAACGGCCCCCTCCCCTTCTCCATGACGACCTATAGGATGCTTAAAGAGTTTACCTATGTATAATGGAATGTGCTTATCCATAGAACATTAAAAGCTATGTTTATCGTTTATATAGCCCTTCACCGTGTAATAACACCGCCATAGAATAAGACGTGGGGTTGGTCGAGATGCTGCGTAAGTGTAGATACTTTGGAGTGGTGTGCTACAATGGCGGGAACTGTGTTTGCATAGATATGGCTATCTTATATTGCTTGCTTTATTATCCCTCCTCTCCACTCCGTTTCCCCTATAGTTGTCGCTTATCGCTGTCTGCGGCCTTGTCAGCAAAACTCACGGGCTTTTTGGCGGCGTCCCAACTGCAGAATGCGCTGTCGCGGTTGCTCAGTCCCCGTTATTGAAGCTCTAGTGGGAAACGAGAGTGATCATAGGATAGCGGCGAATCATTCAAGGGCCATCAATATAACCTCCGCCATAGCTTCGAGCTCTACAGTTAGCTATGGCAAAGTACTATGAGGATGGCACGATCTAAGGTGTAGAATGGTTCCGCCCGCGCTTACTCTGTCATCATTAATTAGGAAAGCCATGTAAACCGACCCTTTGTGTTTGTGCTTTGAATATTAGTAGGTTTTAAGTCAAGTAAATAACGGTAGCGCCATAATAGATTCCATTCTTCTCGTTTTCATAAGATCTCAAGTGTTATAAGATAGCTTCTTTTTCAAGATTTACAATACAAGACCAAAGTTTTCGTTTGATTGCTTCAGGCTTCATACGACTTTTGTCTATTTTTCAGTATACTGGAGACAGCAGGTACTATCGCGGCTCGTCACTCAAACTGGCAAATATACCATTTAGGTCACTGCAGTTTGGTCACCCAAACTAACAAGACATGAAGGAAAACATTCTCAGTTGGTCATCTTCACTGGAGGCCGTTTCCAAGATTATCGTATCCACCAAAGCCAGCTCTGGATTCATTATCGATATTTGGTGTAGCAGCAGATTTGGGCACTTCCTAGCCCCCGTTTCACCAACACCAAATTGTCCCGTTCAGTCTATTCAGAAAAGGGCCAATCCTCCTCAGCGACTCGCCGTTTAATACCTCCACTGGCACTGTCTTCGGCATGTCGTTTGGACGATCCCGCAAGGCTGGGCTCCTCGACAGCGTCTGTCAAGGCCGTGGCCTGCTCGCAAGGATGGGAAGGATCCCACATACTGGGAATAGGTGTGTATATGGGTGTTGACTCGGCCGTTCCAATAGATTCTGGCTGTGAAGAGAGAACTGTGGACAGAAATTCGATAGGTGGTCTTCGAAATGGGCTAGGACGCGCCTCTTCGCTTTCCATGGTTTGGATCAGCTCGCTCTGCATTTGCACTACCCGTTCTTGGAGATCGAAAGATTCCTGCAGCTCTTCGACCCTTTTCAGCAGCTCTGCGACCCTGCCCTGAAGATGGGCGTTTTCTGCCATCAGCCTCTGTGCCTGCACTTGGCTGTTGTGGAGATGTGTTGCAAACTGGTGGGTGGTCGCTACAAAAACATCGTGGGGAACAACGTGGGTTGCGACATGAACCGCGAAATGGGGCACTGCCATGGTGACTCGGGTGATGAAGTGAATGCTGAACCTGCCTTGGACAAATGATGGGCTCAACCGAGTACATAAGTATTGGCATTGGACTATGACAAGAATGAACTCGTAGGATCTCAATCCAGAAGCCGACGGCGTGCCCTTGAAGGCTGTTTTGGGACTCTGCCGAAACAATTTGCGGTACATAGACCACCTGGTCTCTTTCAGAATCTACTCAGCCTTTCACGCCTCTGCACGTTTCCTGGATATTGTCTTAAATCAAGTGCAGCAACTATAGGACCAAAATCAAGTACAGCACTGGAACATACGCTTATGTGCTATTATTGCACACAGCATCGAGGAACCTAGGCTCACGTTAACTGTCCGGTGTCTCCGCGCAGGCATCGCTCCAGCTGCCAAAGAGGTGCTAAAAACATGAAGAAGGGCCGTTAATCTAGCTTGCGCGGATGTTTACCCGACCAAGGCTACATGGGAGCATGGACATTGATGCATTGAAAGAAGGAAATAAAGGCCAGAAACAGACTCCGTACGGGCCTTGAGTCACGTGGAGAAATGCAGGAAGTGTCATTACAGGAGAGCAGCACTAGCTGCCCTTTCAGCTCCACCGCCCCCGGCATCAATAACATGCGTGTGGGGAAAGAAAGCCTACTTCCTATTTACGAGAGTGGTTAAATGACTCCAATCATTTTTGTGCGGCTTAAAACTGGGATTGGTCAAATACTTGCGATCCGTCATACCTTCTTGGCGCCTACTGTCAATCATAAGTTGGTGTCCGTATATGATGAACTGGAAGTGACAGACAACGGACCACAAAAGAGTGCGAGCCCATTTTGTCGTAGGTACGGTATGAACCTATACGTACCGGTAGCGTGAAAACTGGTCACGCAATTTGCGCAGAGTAGCGCCCGTACTGTAAAACGTTCGGTTCGCTGTTTAGGAGGCTGGCGATAAATAGGAGGGCTTCGGGCCAATTTTGTCGTTGTACATGCAGTATGTATGTATATATGCACAACAGGGTATGTACTCGAGCCAAAACGGTGATGTCCTCGTCTGTAGGATTCACCCGGTATATTGAAGCCCGTTGGACTCCTCTCGCCTTCAAACTAAACATCATTGCAGAGCAGCATCCCCCCAACCCCTCCTTCCGTATTCCGCAGATGGAGCACCAAATACGAGGACCCGAAGCCCTGCGTGGCACCTCACCAACGGAGGGCTCCCCGCGCGTCTCTCCGAGCAACTTCACGGAATGTGTACGGCTGCCCTCTGGCGAATTGGCTGGCCAACCCACCCACCTACCAGGTTCGGAGATCGTATGGGACATGCGGCACGAAATCACCACAGCCTTATCACGGGTGCATCCAGCCGTCTCGGCGTTTGCTTTTCCAACCCAGGACAACGAAAGTTATGCCGGCCCAACGGCACGACGGTCGCCTCCTTTGCAGGAACACTTGCAGGCGTCTCCTACGGCTCCCAGTCAGAACCCTCTATACGGATGGAGGCACTTCTCAAGCTACCGCACAAAGGTCACGCGGAAAAAGGTACAAGGAGAGGACCCTATATGGCCAAAGTATCTCGAAGATGCCTTTCTTGATGGTGAGTGGCTCTCCTCCAGCTCCAGCCTACGGGAGGTCACTAAATTGCGGGCCCTTATGAAGCCATTCTCTTGGTACCCATTATGGGCAGGAAAAAGTACAGTTCCAATGGCATTCTATATGGGCGTAATATGCTCATAAGCGAGTACCTGTGGATAAGCCATTGGCTTCGTTTCCCCCCGGCTGTGGGCGAAATCGTCCCCGTTGGCAAAGCCCGGGAACCGAAGAAGGCCACCAAAGATCACTCCGCCGCCCCTGGCCATCCTCAATTCCGGAACAGGAAGCAGGTATCAAGCCATATCCAGACGCTGAAGTCGTTCCTTTACAAACACCCCGCTTGTGAGTGTCGCGTCGGGGAAGGTTTGGTGGCTCGACAAGGGCCCCGCTAACATCCTCTAGGCCATTTCTTTTTGCAACAGCGATGCGGCAAAAAGGATGGGAGCCTACATCCTCTACGAGAAGAGAAAGAGGAGACAGAGTCGTTAAAGAACAGCCGCGTCCTTGCTGCTTTAGTGCAAGGTGACCTTCCCAATGTACAGCCGAACAACGAGTATTTTGCCCGTCTCCTGGCTGCTGACGCGGAGGTTTTCCTTCGGCCCCGATCATGCTGGATCCGTGTTTCTGGTCATGCTATCACGCCCGGTGGCGACTCCGGGCCAGGCGTTTTGCCCGGAGGCCGTTGCTCTGAGCAGCGGATGAACACCGTGGGTTGCACCGGCCCCGGGCGCAAAGCCGACAACCGTCCCTCCTGGAATATCACCACAGATGCACGGCAAGATTTCCCAGGAGGGTGGGACGAAACCCCGCACCAGCTCTTCCACGACTATACAAAACAGCTATCACAAGCCGAATCTAGCTCCATGCGCGAGATTTCCCGAAGCTGGGCCCGTCGCTTCCCACTGTTGCAGGAGAAGCTGACGTCTGCCCTGGAAGCTTCGTTGATAGGGGAGATGGATTGTGCATGGCTGGCCATGAAGAGTTCCTCGAATCACGTATCAAAGAACCAACGTTTCATTAGAAGCTATCGATGTATAGTCCCTATGGTCGTATTCTGTTCGGATGCCCCCAAACTACGCCGATGTTTGGGTTTCTAATAGTTTAGCTAAGCTTTCCTTCCCAAGTTGCACCCGTTTCCGACCCATGCGGCTCGACCCGGTGAAGGCCTTTTTCTCCTTGTCCCAAGTGAGATGTATAGGAAACCCGCTACCACCTGGTCGTATACGAAGAGAGGAAAGAGACAAGTTGTCCAGTATGTGACGTTCCAGGTCTCCGCACTCCTGTTCAAACTTCTTGGACTTGTTGCACCATACCTTGTCGTGCCGGCTCCACTTTAGTTGCTGCATACAGCCCTCGGCCTTGGTAATCACCGCCTCAAGGCGAATGTGTACGCCGCCCCCAGCCGTGGTTTTCTGTGCGTCTCGTTTCGCTCGTTTGTTCGGTGTCTCTGGGCAAAATTGTGTTGCTTTCCTCTTCAGGCGAAGATCTACCGTCGCGTCCTTAGGGGATTGGGGCTGCCACTCCTCATCGGTGTCTAATGGTGTGGCACCATCTCCCCGTTTGTTGGTGTCAGTCGCTGATGAAGCTGGGGGTATTGATGCGGCAGCTGGCTCTTGTATCGTTGCCGTACACGGGGTTTCCCCATCAACCAGATGCGGAGAGTCCGTCAGCTGGTTCAAGTCCTCGGAGAGAGGAGAGCCTAGTATCAGAGGCCCAGGCAAGGCTGTTGCTAAATCTTCGTCAAGGGAAAAGACGGCTTGCGCACTGTTGGCCATTGGGGGTTCATCGAATAACGTATTGAAGACGTCTCCAAACTGGGGAAACTCGACGGAGCTGAAGGCTTGAGACCAAAGTAACCCCCCGGCTAGGTATTCCTTTACCGTCCAGTGCTGGATTGGAGGGCAAGGTGAGGATGGGGAACCCATTAACTGACGAATGTCGTAGTCTGGCACCCTATCCCCAGTCGCTCGCGGATAGACGGGTGGTAGAGAAACCAAGGCATGGATACCAGGGTAAAGAGAAGGCGTGGTACTCAATGGTTGGCGAACATCGCAGTCCGCCACCCCATCTTCAGGCGATTGCGGAAGGGTGGCTGGTAGCTCGACATCGCTTCCACTGTCGAAATTGATAGAGAAGCTGAAATCGAAGTTGTCTCGTTTCATTCTTTTAGTCGGTGTTTCTAGGCACAACTGTGTTGCTTTCCTCTTCGGCCGAAGATCTCCTGTTGCATTCTTAGGGACTTTGGCCTGCCCCCCTTCGTCGGTATCTGGCAGTGTGGCACCATCTTCCCGCTGGTTGGTATCAGTCGCCGATGAAGCCGGGGATGTTGCTGCAGCAGCTGGTTCTTGTATCGTTGCCATATGCGATGAGTCCGTCGACCTGTTCCGGTCTTTGGAGAGGAGAGAGTCTAATATCGGAGGCCCAGGGAAGTCTGTCGTTATATAGTCGTTGATAGAAGACACGGGTTGCACACCGTTGGCCGTAAAGAAGTCCCCAAATAACGTATCGACTGTGCTTGGGACCTGGGAAAGCTCGAGAGAGCAGAGACTGTCATCCCAAAGCAGTTCCTCAGCCAGGTTTCTTTGAGCAAGCCTGTCACGGCTTCCGGGGAAGGGGGAGGAAATAGTGTCCACCGACTGGTAAACGTCGTAGGCTGCCACTCCATCCTTAGCTGTCTTGGGGCTAATGGCTAGCATTGCGCTAAGGTCTTTACCGCCAAAGTCGATGGAGAAGCTGGAGTCAAAGAGGCCATAGCACAAGGAATTTTTCCATGGATTTGCGGGAGGCTTGTTGTTTTGTGGTAGACGCATAGCTGCAAAGCGTTCTGTTTCGTCGTAGTAGTTGTCTGAGTGATAAATAAAAGAAGACATTTCGTTCTTCGTCTAGTAGTACGAGATATTTGAGAAGTGTTGGAAAGGGAGGAGAAAGGTAGACATGAATGTCGGGGAGACGGCCACCTTTTATGTTCGTCCGGGAACGCCCCCCCCCCCCTCCCCTCCCCCCTTTCTGCCTTCCACCGTATCCACACAGGATGGCGTGGCTTTGCATAGATGCGTTACGTCCTGTCGTCACTCAGCCTGCATATCCAGACAGCCCATACATAGCAGACCATAGAACGCCAATCACTTGATTAAGTTTCATGAGTGGAATTGAAAGGTTTTATCCAATGCATAATTTCCCCTTTCCTCCCTCATCTGTTTCCGCTTCGGACCATCATTGTTGCTGTCGCGTATTGCCGGTAGGACGGTCAGAGCCAGGTGACCATGGTGTGAGAGGATGAAGGACGAGCTCATCGAGGCAACGTAATATGGTGGCGGTGAGGAGTTGGAATAAGCTGCTAGAATATTGATGTACCTAGAAAGAAGCCGAGGGTCAAATGAAGGTGTACCGGCGAGAGTGTTATCCCGTTCCCAGTTTTAATATCCTATCCTATGCCCCCGCTATATATGCCGCATGACCTCGGCAGGGCTGGAGATGGTAACGATATGCTGGCACTGGCGCCACCTTCCTATTTCTGTCTTCCGATAAAGTTCACTTGCTCGTACTCCCTCTGAGACCTTTTGTTTGACTCCTATTTGGCATGCTAAAGTGTTCAAATGAATCACCGTTGTCGTGCCGTTTCACGCAATGGTTGTATCAACCCTAGGCGCCATCGATACATCTGGTGGTCTTCATTACGAGTACACTTCTTGTTCAGTAAGCGAATTTCCACCGTGTTCACCACCAGGGGTAACAGCTAACTGGGTACCTACTTGAGCACCCACCTGGCAATTCCGGTGTTGCCAGCAGATATGAACGTTTCTTCGCGGCTATCTCGGCCTAGAGGATGTCAGTCTGTGGTACTAAGCCGGATGAAAGCTTAAACCGCGATCGGTTGTATGCAGTCCCCGCGCCCCGGCATGTTGGACGTAATCGTTTTGCTTTCCGGTTGATGGTGGCTACTGAGGATTCGAATCGTTGATGCGTTGCTACCGAGGGACAGTAGGGGCCTTTCATCCGCCGAACCGACCTCCTGACCTTGGAAACCCACAACCACTCGTCTCACACGTACGTATTCTATGCATGGAGGCCTCTCGAGAGCCACGTGCCTGGCTCTCATCTGCTCCAGCCATCTCCCCCCTTTCTTTCTCATGCCCCGTCCCTTGACGGTCTACTATACGCAGGCGTTCCCCGCTCTCACCCCCCCACCCCCCCGATATGTTCTATTGCCACTATCCATATACTTATGATATATTTCGTATCTTCTTCTGGCCTGTTATCCTAGCTAGTGAGGAATAACCCCTGGAAGGGGTAAGTGATAATTCGAGCAAGGTCGGTTGCTTTTGCTATCGCCGTCAGCCTCCGTTTGCTACTGAGTGCTTACGTCTGTACATGAACGAAGATACGATACGCTATAACGGGTTGGTTTCATGTGGATGACTCCCGTAGATCGCATGGAATAGAAGAGAATTTCGTGTTGACCAGCGGAGGCTTGTGGACGCCCAGATCATCGGAATGGTGCAAGAACCCCAGTCGTGTGCCCCAATACCACGTTTCTTCTCAATGGCGACACGGGCATCATGCTAGTGACCGATTGCAACAGTACGGATCGAACAGATAGTCGCTAGGCCAGTCGAAGCAAACACTTCAAAACAACAACACCGCCGAAACGCATCTTCTGGAATGTCGTGGTTATCCAAGTTCACCGTGTTCGTCCCATCACAGCCCCTTATGAGCATTTAGTAGCTGTACTGGTAGCACATAACACCATTGAGGGTGCCAAGAACATCCCGGACGCGAACGTCAGGGCGTAAACCGCCAACATAGATCACTGCGGGACTCATTAACGATTAGTTGAGTGGAAAAAATCGTGGGGCAGCTTACAAGCTTCAAGAGTGAGGGGAGGCCCGTCGGCAGCAGTGCCGCTGATGGTCGTACGGCGCGAAATGTTGGCGTTCTGCTATACACGGAAGACACGATCGACGTAGGTGTGGTGGATCCAGAAAGCAGGGTCGCCGACCGAGCCCATAACATCGGCCATGAATGAGCCGATACTGTCATGACCATAGCCGTGCGGGCCATACTCCCAGCAGCTCTCGGAATCAGGATAGCTGGTGCGGGACATGCAGTAGTTCTCGGAGTCCTTGCTGCATTGAGCCGTGGCTGACTCGTCAACAGCACGCGAGAGGCAGTGATCAGACTGCCCGGAACTGGGGCCGATGTGAAGGGTGGTGTCAGCAAAAGCGCCGTCACGGATACAAGTACCGACGCCGTTGGTAGGGTCAGGTAGACTACCAAAGTACTGAGGCGTGAAGGTAGTGGATTGGGCAAATTGCCCGGCATCCTTGGTCTCGTCCCACCAGGCAAAGGCTCGGTTGAAGCCGCACTCTTCTCGAAGGACCTGCTCGAACGTCCAGAGAAAGTAGCGGTGCCACAGAAGGAACTTAGCGTTGTTATGAATGCTGGATGCGTACTGCTGGTGGACGCGAACGAAGTCTTCGTACCGGTTTCTGGCAGGGGGGAACTTGCCGGAAGCTGGCTTGTTCATCAGGCACTTAATGCCATTAACGAGAGCGTAGCGGTCCGTGTTAGAGAAGTCACGCCACTCGAAGCGCACGTTCGGATTGGGGACAGCAGGCGGCAGCAGCCGAGGTGTCATACTCTGGCTGGTCAAGGGATTCTTCATCGTTGTGAAGCCGAGCAAGGCCGGGCTGGTCGACTGGTCGTCCTTGTCCACAGCATGGCCATGGGGCGTCAGCTTGGTTCCATTGCAGTCCATTTCCTCAAATTCGCTTAGACTGACGACGCTAACAGGAGGGGTGTCGAAAGGCTTCAGGGCCGGGGCGATCTCCTTGGTGACCTCGCCAACCTGGTGGTCGAGATTATTGGCGATGCCCTTGACGTCTCTTGCAAGGTCGAGGATACCGATGCTCCTCGCGGTGGAGAGGGCGCCGACGAGAGCCAAAGCCATGAGAGAGAAAAACTTGGTAAGTATGGGGGCCGAAAGAAGAAGGCAAAACAGAAAGATAACAGTTGGGGCGCTAAGAGATGAGCGATTGGCAGTGAATCGAAACCAGAGTGTGTCATGCTGTGGTGTTATTCTTAAGTACCGCCTCGAACCGATCAGCTCTAAGCTGCAGCTAAGGTGAGTGGATAGCAGTTGCCATTAGACGTATAACGCAAACACCAGGAAGGTACGTGGATTGGAACGAAAGCCACTCGAGGACTAGGGGTGGCAGGATGAGTGACGGACGGGATGCAGCAAAACAGCAAGAGCAAGCTGAGAACGGCTCGCTCAGAAAAGACGCCGGAGAGTCGGAGCAGAACATGTACACCTCTGTACAGCCCTACGGGCCAAGGATCGAAAAAAGCCGTAGAAGGGATAGCATTAGCAACTTTGCAGATGTAGAAGGGAGGCCGAGATGAGCGCCAATGAACTAGGGGTGCTGCACCGAGAAATAACTACGGGCGGAAGCTTGGGCGGCCGCTGCTACGGGAAGAAGCTGAAAAAAACAGAGCAGCGACGGTTCGATGCTGCTGTGAACGGAATCTACTACGGATAGAAGCTACTACGGACGGAAGCTGCGACGAGCAGACGATGCACGGGCAGATGCTGCGAAAAACAGAGCTCCGACTGAAAAAGCCGCCACAAGCACAGATAGCCGCGGGAGGAAGTAGGTGGTGAAACCGAGAGCTGATTTAGATAGTCGTGGCCCGAACTCGAGACGGAGTATCAAAGTCATATTCACTGACTACTACCAAAACACCAAGGGACTATTTCCCGGGAGACACTGTGACAGGGTGAAGTAATAGTAGATTCTTATACGTAGCGACCTATCTAGACCATATTACGGGGAGCATATTACCACGAGTGAAAGCTGCGACGGCCAGAAACAGCACGGGGAACGTCAAGTACGCCAGATCCGGTCGACGTTCGTGAGGCCCTTCGCCTTCTAGGGGGGTCGCCAGCCGTGGTCCGTCCCGAGGCTTCGGTTCACTGGCTCACGTGTGCCCTCTGCTTGCCAACGGTAGACAGTCTCCTGTATCAGAGCAGACAACATAAATCTCCTCAACTTTCCTTTCCGTGGAGAGTTCCACCACCAGCTCTAACGGATTCTATTGCTTTTAACACTTGATTTTGATCTTCACCGCAGTCGCCTTTGTTCCCTATCACCTTCGTCGAAATGCAGTTCCTATATCAGGCACATGGTAGACACCCGTCAGGCCACTTCTTATCACCCTTGGAGGACTTCCAGGTCAGATTTCTGTTTCTTCTCTGTCTAAGCCCCTTCCACAGGCAATATGAGCTCCCAGAAGTACAACAGTCAGCGCCAGGGCCGTCCGCGACACCCTCGCAACTCGGCTGGCTTTGGTATCACGGGCCAGGGTTCAACTTTCCCGCCTACTCCGCCTGCACCCATGCCCGCCTCCTCCCATCCTATTCCAGCGCCCCCCTCCCAACCTCACGTGTCTTTGCCGGCCGCCAATGGCTTATACGATGACGAGCCGGAGGGGTACGAGGAGGGGTTTGGGGACGACCCGTTCAGCCCGTTGCCCATGTGCGAGCCCTACTTCTCTCTGGGGTCCACGCAGAGGTTGTGCTAATGGAGATGCAGATCATCCCATGGCGCTACCGACGTGTCCCGGAAACTCGATTCGGTCCTACACGAGCTCCACGAACTTTCGCGTCGGTTTAGCAGCCAAGAAGCCGAACTGGACCGTTGTGGCCAGGCGTAAGTCGACCCGAACCCGTTAGCCGCATTCGCTCACCGTAATCGGCGACTCTCGCAGTATTCAGAATTTGTAAGTTATCTGAACCCTAGGAAGGGGCCGAGCTGACTGTCCTGTGTCGCATAGCACGCAAAAGATAGAGCGCATGTAAGTCCTGGATTATCCGTCATCGTCCCGTCTTTCTCACGCGGTGCGACCAGGTTGCAACAACAGATGCAGCGGCTCATGGGCTGGTTGGCACAGGTCAAGGCGGTATTCGAGCGGGGGGTAGCCCCACGGGGTGAAGAGGATATTCAGGACGACGGTTTGTGGGCTCAGCCGTAGGTTTTGGTGACTCCATCTTGGAACCTCGGGTTCGGCGATGATGGAATACCGGTAGAAAAGAGGAATACGATGTAGCGGAGACCGCCCAGCACGTGGGCCATGGTTGTGTTGCTGCAGCCACCATCGAGATCTTGCCGGGAGGGAAATGAATATTGGAAGAATATAGCGGCTTTGTTCGTATCTGGCCATGTATGGTACCAGTGGGAAGCTCTAACTCTGTGGCCGCCGGGGCGACAACCATAAACAAACATCCCTCTAGGCGACCGATCTTTCGACATCGGTTGTGTGGACGATCCAACACATGGCCGTACTAACCGTTCGATGACTGGACCACCAGCGCAACGGTAGGGCGCGATGGAAGACTTTGGGCTTCGTACCCCATCGTCAGTAAGAAACCCGTCGACCACGAGCTTGCAGTCCGTGGCACGACGTGGTACCCATTCATGAGCATATAGTCGGCGAGACCTAACTCTAAAAAGAATAAAGCGTTTCATAGTCATACCTCCTACTTAAAGATAGGCCCTACCGAAACTGTACGTTTTCTAAGCCTGTGCTCAGCTCGTCGAACAAGCTTAGAATCTTCGCCACTTGCTCTCGCTGCATCCTAACCCGGGGCCTCTGGCCAGCCGCAAACGTCTGCATGGATTTACACGCCAGTCCTGTCTCCCCTCTCCGTAAGTATGCCCCTGCAGCCGGTGGTCTCAGGCAACCGAATCCATTCGCGGCCACGCGTTGCCCTCCCGTCCGCTCGAGGGACGCAAGCGATACCGCCTGCCGTCCCAGCTGTCGCCGGTGCTTTCTACCGAGGCCCGTCGGCAAAGGCCTGTTTATGTTGTGGGGAGCATGCTCTCTTGCCAGTACCGAATGCGTCGCCTTGTTTGTCGTATCGCTCGACGTGACGCTGGAAGGCTGGCTTACGGCCGGTTGGTGTTCTGCGAGACGATGGTCAGCAACGCACGCTCGGACGGCCCTAGACTCAATCCTGGCCCTGCCTACCTCTGTGCTCTTGTTGCATGGACCTCTGCTGCACGGGCCGCGGCGGCCAGAGTCTTGGCGGCCTGCTTCGGGGCCTGTCGGCGCCCACGGCGACGCCCTCATCCTCGGGATAGTCGTCGTAGGCCGATACGGGGCCCCAGGCAGTCGCCGCACCTGGATTGTAGTCGGGGTCGGTTTCGTACGCGGCGTCGACGTCGAGATCAGCGTTCGCATCGGGGTCGGCCATGGGCTCGTGGTCGGCATTCATGGTATGGTCGGCATTCAAGGTATGGTCCGCACTCGACTCATGGTCGGCGACCGGCGCATGGTCGGCAACCGGCGCATGGTTAGCCTCGATGGCCTGGGCGGCGGCGCTTGATCGCGTCACTCGAGCGCCTGCTCGGAAACGAACGTTATCGGTCGCCAACCGGCGTAGCTACTGCTGTCAGCTACCGGCCGATGGGGCTGGCTGTCGGGGAGAACGCAAACCAGTTTGTTTACGTCGGGCAATGTCTGGCCGCGCGGGAGATGCATCACCGCCTCCATCCTCCGATGCGTCGGGTTCCAATACACGAGCGCGCTGAAGACGTTACAGTCTTCACCCAGCTTGATCGTCTTCCTCCTAAGAGAGAGGCCGCTCTTCCGAGCCTTGTCCTTCTGGCCCTTGCTATGGACCATGGTCGCGCTCCGGTTGGCAGAATCGGCTTCCGGGCCGTGCGATTGTCGACACAATGCTCTTTGCGGCGCCCATGCTGAAATAGCTGCCCAGCGTCGGGTTTAAGGGCGACTGAGTGTTAACCTTGACTGAGTGTTGATCTTACCTGGGCGTCGTTGTAGAGAGCGGAAGAAGTTGCGCAAAAGGGCGGGGCTGCAGGCGACGCATCCCGCGCTGGGTCGGATGTGGATCGTGTCCATTTCGGTCGCAGCCTCCATTCTGACTCCCCCAGTGGAATCGAATCATGGAGGCGGGCCTCCCAAAATGACCCTGCACTAAATTCGGGCGCTTTTGTTCCCACCACCTGCTCCGCCTGCGCCGGCTGCCATCTTGCAAGCATTCGCAAGACAGCGCCTCTTTCGTCTCGTCCGTTTCCCACGCCCCCATGGCCATTCCGGTGCTTGGGGGCGCGACCTTGTCACTGGGCTCTGCTCGCATGTACTGTATGTACCCGGCAAGATAGACGAAATGACGAGGTAAACTTCACGGAACCGCGCCGATTGGGTGCTGAATCGAGTTGCGTTCCTGTTCCACCGACATCCACCAAGCGTCTCTTCCACTCGATATCTCGCCTCTCTTCCACTCAGTATCCCGCCTCGCCTCATTCGAATCCTCGAGCGCTCGCCGTCGACGGATGCGACCGAGAATCGACTGGCCGCCCGGAACACTTGCTCCCACGATCATTCACAGATCCTCGCCGCTATGCATACCCCCGCCAGCAGCAGCAAGCCCCCGCTCTGGCTGTATGCAACTCTTCCATGTCAAGAAAACCTACGCCTCCGGACCGCCCTTGCCCAGCTATTGAGACACCTTGCGCAGATGCGCGTGATTCACATCCTGCAAGGGCAAGTGATGCATACGCAGCAAGAGCTTATCAGCTCGCTCGAGGGGCGGAGGGCTGTGAACGGCTCGATTGCCGGGCTCTCCGCCTACGAAGAACTCATGGGACTGCACAGCTCTGCGCATCTGGGTCCTTCGCGTACATGGCTGCCACCATCTCCCGGGGTGATGGCCAACCCACTGATGGTGTTGGCAGAGGCGGCCGAGATGTATCGGATCATCGAGACCTAGGGCGGGGGCACGGCTGAGATCCTACAAAAAAAGTTCCAAACAGAGCGTCAGGGCAAGAACAGGGCGCTTTGAAAGGCCATTACGGCAGCAGGCAGATACGCCGTCAATCGCCACGACGTGCAGCCTTCTGAGATACCTTTCATTGGTAATGGCCCACGACATCCGCAGGCTCCAGTGGACGGAAACTCAATACGGCACCAGGATGCAAGATACCTCCAAAGTAAAAGAGAATGGAACCACCGTACAGCTGGTCACGTAGGGGCCATCTTCCAGGAAAGCAACTTACATTCGCATAGAGAGACCAAATCATGAATCACGACAGGAGACAGTAATGGCGTTACTGAATTTTGAGGCCCAGACAGGTCATCTCATCTTCTGTCACACTTTGTATTGTTTCTAGAACTTGGTAATGGCAGACATCCAGGCTTGAGGGGCGTGTCTTTTAGAAGCCATGTATTTGTTAGTCGGTGGACGTGACCAGCAAGCAGATTAGCGCTCCGAACAGGAGGAACGAGATATGGCTGGAAAGTAAGTTCAAGCTACGGGGGATTTGACGCAATAGAGAGGTTGGCGTGTACTGGTGCCATAAGTTGAGGTGGAGCTTGTGGAACGGCTTTGCTCCATACATCCATACATGTTTTCATAGCCTCCATCTACGATTCTGAGAACGGAATGAGCCTACAGAGGTGTAACGACTCAGACTGGAAAGAAAACCAATAGCGCCTTGGCCAAAATACTGACCCAAATCCTCGGAACAAAGATCGTGAAAGGATTGGCTCCAATACCTGCCATCGTCACCTGCCCACAGAGGTGGGTCACCACATAGTGCATGGTGGAGTTACGCTGGCTGCAAGGGAGCACAAGTCCCTTCCAAAGGTCAATCACTAGCAGGCCACTGCAGTCACGCCATAACAGCTCTCTTGTGCACAGCGTCCCTAGCCTCGGCCCTTTCTATCGTACGACTTTATCAAAACGACTTGCCCTTATACCCTATCCGCATGCCCGCGTCTGCAGAGTAGCTGAGCGTATGCGCAGGTACAATCTATCTTCTATACCGACAAAGATGTTTTCTCAGCATGATGGCCGTTTGGCTCACGCGCAGGACTGAACAGGCAGACCATGCGACCAAGATAGCATGGCGATGTTGGCTTTTCGAAGCAGCGCCGATTGACCAACTGCTGAAGCGATATTCTTTCCTGTTCATTCCCCTACTACATAATATCCAACGAGCGTCTCTTTCATTTACCGTCTCGTCGCGGGCCATGCCGAGTTTTTCAACACTTGCTGCCAATAACAAACGCGAAGGACAGCAGATTTCTTGCCCTAAAAACCTGTTTCCGCGATCCATGGCAAGTCATCGCTGCTATGCGGATTTTCGCCACCACCAACACGTCCCCAGTCAGCCCAGTCGGGTAGTATGCATGTCACCTGGGTCAAAAGTTTATAAGTTCAACACTCACCACTCGGGCCCCCCTAGAGATGGGCCACCACACCGATCTTGAGGCCTCATGAGCTGGTATTTGGTGTTTTACAGCAACCACTGGGCCTAACTAGCTAAAAGTTGACCTGTATCTCGTCGAGGACCTCCTCCATCTCCTCATCCCAATTATTTTCAATTTCTGGCGCTTCCAACCGCAATTCTGCACTATGGCGCGCAGACCTCCGAGGGCGTATTCGATCCGCCTCATCTCTCAATTGATCCCTTGCTTCCGAGACACCCTCCATATCAACGAACGCCTGTTGAGACCTAGGAAGAACTCGACGCTGTTTTCGAGGTCTCTGTCTCTCTATTGCGCCCTTTAGTTACTCAATTTCGTGCTCATGGCCGGCGACTCTGGCGGTTAACTCATCGAAGCCCTGCTGGAGCTTCCAAAGGCCTCGCCGCTGGATTGCGGTCTCCGACGTATTATCTGTTGCCACCACACGAGACCAGAACTCCCTCACCTCCTTGCTGTTCCTTGGAGTCTGGACTTCGTTTTCGTCTAGCGGCGCGCTCTGATCTGGTGTTTTGGGGCGCTCCGGCTCACTAGGGGTCTGCGCGTCGGCTATCTGCGTGAACCGGCTCTTGAGAGCCTTGGAACGGTCCCTTGGAAAGATTCCAGTGGACTCCCAGCCCTTCAGAATCTTCTTCTGCGTCATAGCTTCATTCCGAGCCCTATTCCAAGCCGTCACGAACTCTGGTTTGCCGGCAACTGTTGCCATCATGGAATAGCAAGTGGCACGTAAGATGGACCGGAACCGGCGCTTCAATAGCGAAAACGGGCCAACGTCAAGGGGCTGGAGGATCTGTGAGCAGTGCGCTGGTAAGAAGTTAAGCCAGACTCGCGCCTGGAGACACTCCAAAAGGAAGGCGTCGTTGGTGTGGCTGTTATGACCATCAATAATAAGGTGGCGCCATTGGCGATAATTCTGAGGCTTCGTCTGCGGAAGAAACACCTCACGCAACCAACGCAGCGCTATCTCGTTGCTAGACCAACCGGAGCCGTCAGAGCCGAACTTCCACTGCTTGAGGCTATCGTCGCTAAGCATATCGTCGTCGAACCATTGCTGTTGGACGTTTTTGCCGCCGAAGATAACTAAGGGGAAGAGGGCTCGGCCGTCGCCAGACACACACTCCACAATAGTCACCCAATCTCTGTTGAGAGGGTCCATAATGAGGACCTCCTTGAGCTCCGAAGGTCCGATAACCAGGGGAGCGTCTCCAATACCGATCATCGTCCCTATCTCGTCGGCGTTATAAGTGTGAGCAGGAGGGATGGCCGACATCAAGGGGTCGTCTAGCCGTACGAAGAACTCGACGATATTTGTTGAACACGCTGCGTTAGCGCGCCGCCAGTCGTACCGGACGCTGCGCAAGGTCTTCAACTCTGGATTCCTCTGCAGAAACCGTTGAACCCAATGTCTTCCAAGGGTGCTAGGGCCTCCAGACGCTCGAGAGATCCTCAAAGCGTACATCGTGAACCTTGAATAAGGCGGCGCATAGCCTAACTTGGTCTGTGTCTTGACCCAGCGCACCAGAAGGGCCTCCTGGCGCGGTGATAGGTTCTGCTGCTTCTCGTGAGCCTCACGAATAGTCTGTCCACCATTAATATGGCGTTAAAGCGTTAACCTAAGGATAGAGTGTTGTTTCGCAGCTGAGCGGACGGAAGTGCCGTTCTTAGTGGCGCGAATAGCAGCGCGCAGCTTATTTTCCCGGTCGGTAGCCATATCAGAGGATGCGTAATTGAACGGCGATGAGAATGGTCTAATTCATCTATCTATTGGTGTTGTGGTTGCTATTATATCCATGGTTGAAGTTGTTGGCGATGAGGAGGATGGGCTTACTTTGTTGGTGGCCCAAGTCTAGGGGGGCCCGAGTGGTGGGTGTTGAACTTACACCTACAAGAAATGAGACGAACTGTCTAGAGTGATGATGCGTATTTTTCCAGTTACGATGCTACTTCCACGACAGTATCTACTAGGAATATGCTCTACTAAGATTTTACATGGTGCAATAAGCTGCTTGGCCCACCACACAACGACACCCTAATCCTAGGCTTGATAGCAAGCTCTTACTCTTTACGACTACTGTACTGTTAGTATGGAAGAAACACTACGTTGCGTTGTCGTATCCAACGCGACGCGCCACTAGCAGCCCGCTACCTTTAATCTATCGCCTACTTCGCAGAAAAGGACATCCTGGTGTTCTTGTTCCCACCTGGGGAGAATGCGATGGCGAGAGATGAGGCAATCAGCACCTTACAGGCGTATTACACCTTCATCACGGGTCGGTAGATGCTAGGCAGATCCGATGTCTACCGGCTCGTGCGTCTTGATACGCGTAGCTGGGCCCAGATCTAGCAGAAGCAGAGCGAGCAGGTAACGGACATACTGCGGTATCTCGTCAAAGGGTTTCCGTGGCCGATACACGGAAATCGAAACGTGTGGAGTTCTTACTTACCCCACGCACAAGCGGTGTTAGAGTTCAAGGATGAACATCCCGACAAGAGCGCTTTACTGCTTCTACAACACAGTGTTGTCGAAAGGCGTACCTTGCTGGGGAAGTACGCAGAGGCGGAGACGATGCATCAGGAGACACTGGCGCTGAGGGAGTGAGTGGATGTTGGCGTTTCGCATAGATATAGCTTGGAATATTAGTCTACAGGGAAGGAACGCTTTGGCAAGTCCTATATTTGCGAAACTAGCTGTGTCACCCGCTATGCCGCCCTCATGAAAACGCATGTTGGGTAACCCCAAGCGCGACTGGTCCATGGTTGGGGAAGCATCTAGTCGGAGCAATCCAGCGCTTCTTCTATTTTCTTGTCTACCACTCGAAGACCTCATGTTGCAGTGCTGTAAACTGGCAATGTCTGTCAAGTATCAATAATGACAACGCGGAGATCAGAGGCATGTCCTTGCTATCCTGCCGAGGTAGAGTGGCGCGTCTCGGGAAGCGTACGGGACACGACCGTAAGACGCGAAGAGCAGGACCAATCGCGCCCTGCTTCGCTGTTAAGTAATAGCCATCTTCGAGTAAACCGAAGATTGCAACGTAGATGGACGCCGTCGTCGACAGCTGTAGAGCCGCATCGTGTCCACCACACACACACACACACACAAGTTTATTACGCGCGGGCTAACCCTAGAGGGCAACTATCACTGATGTACATGGTCCTATCTGGTGTTTTTTGTCATCACTCCTTGAACCCCTCCATTTCTCCGCTCGGTCAGTCATCCCGTTTATGTCTTAGGCCATCCCTGCTATGTGTAAGTGGTTAGTAGCAAATCGGCTTGGAGGTTCTTCTCCAAGTGTTCAGGGTCCTATCTTCGGCGGCTGAAGCTTGACCTGCTAGGTTAGTGTAAGCAGAGATGCCCGTGGCTTGGCACGTAGTCCCGCTAGGTTGTGTTTTCCCCTCCGTCGTTCCTGTTCTCCTGAAGTCTCCCCGTGCCAATGGCGTATCGAATCGTCGCTTTGACGGCCTCCAGATCTGGTTTCCATCGATCTCCATCTTCCCTTGCCTTTCCTCCCAAGTAGTATGAGAGGTTGCCCCTCTTTGTGCTCGTGCATTGCAACATCTCGATGCGCTGCGATGTCCACTTAGGACATCGGAATAGAAAGTGCTCTACTGTCTCCCTTGTATGACCGCATGCGCACGCTGCCGATGGGGCGGTTCCTATCTGGTGTAGGTAGTAGTTCAGCCGCGCCATGCCTGTCCGCAGCTGTGCCAAGACACTTGCTTCTTGACTCGATAGTTTGTCGTACAGTTCGCGCGTGTGCCGGCCCGGAAGGGCTAGGTCCACCTTCTTGGAAAAGGCACCGGCCTTCTCTGGCAGTGTTCGGCATGCTAAGAGCTCCCTCTTCGCATTGTTCAGTGTCGTCGATCTAGCTCGGTACGGTCGTTTCTGTGGTTCGGAGCCCCGGAGGGTGCTTCTCTGTGCTGCCGCCTTGGCCCGAAGTGCCAACTCAAACGGGTCATCATCTTGGTGTGACTTCCAGATCACTACAGTCTTGTTCCCTCTGGTGGCCATCTCCTGTATCGTATTGCAGATTTCGACGATAGCCTTTTGGCCGGACTGCTGTCGGGGTCGCCTGAGTGTTAACAATGCCGCCTTGTTACTTGTGAAGATCGCCACTGTTCGTTGCGACATGCGGGTAGGGAGGAGCCGCAGCGCATTAGCTATCGCCGTCAGCTCGGCCGTATAAGGATTCTGCTCCTCCCGAGTCCCCAATGTAACTGATCTCTGTTCGAATGTCGTCTCTGATGTACGTGGGTCAGGAGTTCGGATCGCTATGCCTATGCCCACGAGTCCGTTCTTGGCCGAACTACTCGTGGAGATACGCACTGCCCAATTGGCGTTTGCGAGCTCTCTGATTCTCAAGTCTCCATCGCTAATCGTCTCGGCCCGTTTTCCCCACGGTGCTATTGCGAATGGGTAGACCGTCTCCATCCTGTCAATCGGCACCTCCCGAAGGTCTGAGGCCAGCCGTTGCATCGGTGATACGAAGCGGGAGAACATCCGGAAACTGACCGTTCGAAGCGGATGTGTTGGCGGCAGCGTGTGGATATCGACCCAGAGCTTGAGCCCTCTCCGCGCGAATCGTTCGCGAGCCGACCCTATATGCGCTTCCGCTTCTCCTACAGCCGTAGCCACGCTCTTGAAGGTCCCGACGATAGCCTGAGCTCCGATTCTCTGTACCCGGTCGACGGACCGGACTAAGCGCGTACCGCACGCGTACCTCCAAACGTTGGACGCATAATCCATGACTGGGGCCACCATCGCTGTGAATAGTTGCCTAGCGGTCGACGGTGGCAAGCCTTTCAGCCGTTTTAATTCGACTGCCGCTTTCAGAGCGCGACTGGAGGCTCGCGCGATATGCTGCTTGAAGCGCAGTTCCGAATCCATCACGACCCCTAAGACTTTGGTTTGGTTCTGGGGATGAACCATCTGGCCCTTGATCCAGAACGGGGCGTTGTCGACCCGGATCGCGTTTCTGCTGAAGTGGACGACGGCCGTCTTGTCGCCTTCGAACGTCGCACCACTTCTTCGTCCCCAGTCTAACGCTCTGTCGATAATCGCCTGGATGCCTGTGTAGTTCGCCTGTGCGGTAGGCCCGGTGACCCATGCCGTGTAGTCGTCCACGAACGCGATCGAGCCGCCGTCGTTGTTGATCTGATGCTGCACGAGATCTGCGTTAAAGAAGAGGAACAAGACTGGCGACAGCGGCGATCCCTGAGGCAGGCCCGCTTGCGGTAGTTCTCGACTGTCCACCTCCTGGCCGTTAATTTCAATTGTCGCTGTGCGCTTCGTGCAGAATGCTCCAATCCAACGGACCAAGCCCTCTGGGATGCCTCGAGCTTGTAGCCTTTCGAGTAGTCTCTCTTTGCAGACCCCGTTGTATGCGCCCTTCACGTCGAAGCTGATCAGGCTGAGAACCCGACGTTGTCGCCATGCCTTATAGATGCACTCCTGCAACAGCAGCAGGGCTTGTTCTGCCGAGCGTCGTTTTCGGGCACCAAAGTGGTTTGTAGGGAGCAGGCCGAACGCTTCCACAGCGTATGAGATCCGCTCCGCTACCACCGCCTCGAGTAGCTTGCCGAGCGTGGAGAGTAACGAGATAGGTCGCCACGCCTTCGCGGTGGTGTAGTCCTCCTTCCCGGGTTTCTTCAGCGGCACAATCTTGGCGTGTCGCCACTGCGTTGGGAGCGCCCCTTCAGCGAGCGATTGCTGGAATAGTGCGAGAATCTGGTGTTTCACCACGGGCCATGTTTGGCGCCAGACAATCACCGGCATGCCGTCGGCACCGGGTGCCTTCCATGGCTTCATAGCGAGTAGAGCCCTCTCAACCTCCTCCATCGTGATCTCTGGCATGGACACTGGCGTGCGCATTGGTCTCGGGCCCTCCTCCCCAATCTCGTCGGGGAGCGGTGGGAAGAACTGACTGAGCAGTTCATCCGCCTGGCCCTGGGCCTCTTCTGTTCGCGACCCATCTGCACGAACTAGCTGTGGAATCTTGTCGAATGATGCCCCGTTTCGCGATTTGAGGTACATCGCCGCCTTCCAGATGTTCGTCTCTTCGGCAAGAAACAGCTCCCAGTGTGACTTCTTTTGCTGTCGGATGGCGTCGTGGTACTGCTTTGCCGCGCTCCGGGCCCTCTCTTCTAGCTCCGTATCCGTGTGGCCTGCTCTTCGTTCTGCCCGGGCTCGGTTTCTCCAGTAGGTATAAATATGGCGCATCTGCGTAAGATCTTCCGTCCACCATCTCTTCGTGTACGGCGATGGCTTGGCCTTTGGCGTATGCCCCCGCACGGCCTCGATCTGAACATTAATCTCTTTCCATGGCGCGTTCTTCAGAAGAAGGCGCTCCCTCTCCTCAGTGACTGGCCCCGGAAAACCCATTCCTTTCGGGAAGCCACTCGGTCGGTCACGGCAACGCCATAACCCCGTAAGCCTTATGCTCCATTCGGAGACCTTCCCACAGGAATGCAGCAGCCCGGCCAAGAGCTGCAGCGGTGCCGCCCCGTATCCGGTACGGGCCATGCGGTCGCGTAATCCGAGTTTGCACCTTAAGCCGGCCGCAACAGGCAGTAAACCCCCTGTCTCATAAGTCGACCGACATGCGCATCCGTCCTCTCCGGCCACCATAACATCTCCGCGGGTCTCGGTGTCGTCTTGGAGCAGCGGCGACACCACGGCGCCCGCGGCGCCGGCCCTAGTGCGAGTAGGGACCGCTCCTCAAACTGCCCTCTGGTCATGTCATGACGCCACGGCCCACCGGCTACCCTGGGCACGACTCCAGGACCAGCTTCCCGTTACCGTGCCTCGTCTCCGATGCACAGCCGACCATGTCTCGCAGAGTAGAGACGCCGAAAGACCACCACGCCGGCATGGCCAAACGCGCTCTATCCACTAACCCAACTTGCTTCTGCCATATGATCTTCGGGTGCGGTGCGCTGTGTCATCAGGGGCGTATCGTCGGTGGCGGGCTTTGCTCCTCGCGCGCGCGTCCAACGTATACGCAGGTAGTTTGGGCTTTCTGTGCCACTCGCTTAACAGATCCGGCAACTACCGTCTCCCGTCAGCCTTAACAACTTCCATTACACCTGAAGAGAGCACGTAGGCTTCTTCTGCGCCCTCGGAGCGCGGGCGCTTCAACCCCCTCGGGCCACCTCACGCCGCGCCCGCTCAGAGCCAGGCTAGTTGGAGGGTGTCCTGTCTCGAACGCTAAAACAGCTTTCGAGTCGGATGGTTTTCGTACGCCAGTATCCCTCTTGCAGCTTGTTGGCTTCGCTCACGATGTGTTTGGGTGGTGCGCTGGTGGCTTACCCCGCAGCTGTTGAAAACTCTGCACAGCAGCCAAACCGCGGGGAATTGCACCGCACACCACCCGCGCAACGCGCACACATCGCAGCTACTGACACCGGACACCACGGGAAGGTCTGCTGCTTCGTCCTACTGCTCTTTCGAACAGCATCCGATGTGCTCACCGGAGGCTCGTGTCCACCACTCGTCAGCACGCGTATTATGACGCGCTGTGGGCGGGTGGTGTGGGGCGGGGCGGAGCGGCCCAGTACTACTGGGCCGTGGAAGCATGCGACGCGAGCACTAAAAGATGCATTCCACTGTCGCTTCGCATAGCCGCTCCCTGTTATCTAAGTCGAGTCACGGAAACACCTCGTCGTGCATGCTCGGCTCTCAATGGCTGGCCTCGACGACGGCGGTGCCTGGCCCTCGTTGACGCAAAGCCGCCGGCACCCCTGCGATCGGGCCATAATCAACCAGCGAAGCCGCGAACCCCAGCAAGCGCCATGTCGCGTTTTGTACGGATAGCACGATAGCACGCGACGAATGGTTCCCTCTGTACCGCCTGGTATTGCCTCCGAAACCAGGGACTCCCGGTACGTCTCCCGGTTCTGCTGTACGCCACGCGAGCCTGGCGGGCAATGGACGTTCGGGCCGCCTTGGTCGTCAAGTCTCCGACATCCCTTCGATCCGAGCCGACCCCCGCCGCACCAATCTTCTCGCCTTGCACACCGAACCAGGACGCAGACCACGACGCGACTTCCCCGCGACCCACCAGCGAGAACAGCACAAGAGAGTTGGGCAGGCTAGGCACAAAAGACGGACGGGCTAGCGAAGCTTTCCGTTCCCGGGCGGGTCGGCCTATGACTCCGCCTGCCACGCTACGCGCTCGGGCGATCGTCGTTGCGGAGCAAACATCGTAGCGCGCTACGAGCTCCACGGCTTCCCCCTTCAGCGATGACCTGCCGACGCTGCTCCGAGTCGGCTAGACGTAGTCTCCCCATCTCATCGCCTTGATTGTCTCTCTCGGTGTTTTCAGACCCTACCGCAAGGAAAGACTGGTGACATGTACCAGGGTGCCGACTCGCGTGCGCTAGCCTCTTCTGCCACGAGGGTAGTCTCCCAACAGGGAAAGCTGTCGGCTAGGTGTAGGCCGCGCCGAGCGCTAGAATAGACGGGTACAATATCGCACAGCGCCAGCTCGGCCTTAGCCCCCGTCTCTGCGGGAGGCGGGCGCGCGACGATACACCACCATGCCAGGAGGCCGCAGCAACACGAACGCAGGCCGGCGCATGCGACTTCCCATCTTCTTCTGTCCCGTTTGCCGCCATGCCATGGCGCAAACTCTGGACGACCTGAGTGGCCCATCAGTATACCTAGGCCAGCACGCGGCGAGCCTGCTTAGTGTAGCTATCCGCGGTGGCCGCCTCACTTTCGGAGGATAGCCGCAGCATCTTTGGGGTCGGTGCCGGCTGCCGCCTGGGTACGGGTGCCTCAAACGCAAGACGGCGATATGCCGGCGGACCAGTCGCACCAACACTCCCTTGCTTGCCGTGGCGCGAACAGCGGCGTTGGATGCGGTCATACAGCCTCTCATGGAATGGCACCCGCCATGTCTCGCCTACTTGATCCCTTGCCTCACGTCCGGAAGCCCAAAGCGAGATCCCGAGACTGCGTTCGCTGCGGCATCAGCACTTGCTAGGAAGCCCAGTTGGCGGGATTGGGCATAAGTACGGGCCGTCGCCCTCGTCCCTCTACGGACGGTCGCTGGGCTACAGACCGCCATGGACGCTCATTTCAACGCGATGGACCAAGCACTGCAGGCACAGCCAGATGACTATGTTGTCTGGTAACCATACGGAGCCGTGCAGGAGTTTGACGCTATACATCGTCAGGTACGGCAGGCTCACGCTGGCTGGCAGGCACCCTTCCCAGGTAAGGCTCAAACACACAAACGTGAGCAGGACTGACTGTCAGTAGAGAGATACACCGCCAACCACTATAGACCACGCCCCGGGCCACCATTTCTCGAAAGTGGCCGGCGATATCCACGGGCAGTGAGCGGGTACCCAATTATGCACCAGGCTGCAGCCTGCGATGGTGCTGGGCCTATCGGGTCCTTGTTCACCGTCCCGAGCAGCCGTGGAACGGAGCACGGCTGGGCGCCCGCGGGGTTTGTGTTTTCGGGCTATTCGGCAGTCCCGCATGCCAATACATTTGTCTGGATTGCAATCACAGGATATACAGGGGAGATTGTTGGGTTCTGTACGATGGGCCGCGTGCTGTAATCGAGAATCGCTTGCCCATACTGTTGCTGCTGCGCGATTGCTTGACTACGCGGCTGAAAGGGTGGAGGGCGGTGAGTTCGGATGGCGAGTGTATTACCCTGAATTTGGCATGGAGCGGTGCAGCGCTCCATCATTGAGTGGCTTGCCTGGCGTCCTACCTTCCAAAAGATGTGCAGGTGATTTTTCTGCCTCGGTCTTGGCTTACAAAGGGGATGGACGGCAGACCGGGTCACCGGCCGGCGAGGCTCACGTACAGCGACGCCATCTCTGACAACTCTGGGCAGACCGAGTGATCCAGGTCTGCATGGATGCGAATAAATGGTCAATACGTCTTGATAAAGCGTCCCCTGCTTGTGATGATGCTGTAGCAGACTTGTGGTGGTGCTATGGTGCGCGATAGTGCGCGATGCGACCGCTTGGTGGCGGTTAAGATACCCTTGTAGCCGCAGGCTGAAACTACACGTACAGGAGGGGCAAGTGCCGGTGTGGAGAAAGCAACCTGCCCCAAACCATGCAGCTGCGGGAAGTGCAATTAGGTTACCGGCCGCAGAACGGCTCCTATCTGGGCGAGCCGGCTCCGCCGACCTTGGATTTGAGATGGTGAGCAAATTCGACAATTGGGAGGCGAAACCCGGGCTGGAATACTATGCCATCGCCGGAGGCTACATATAGAACACCCTGTACCGTCGGCTTACGTAGAACGAGAGCTTGTCAAGCCTAACGCTGTGGTGTCAGAAAGTGCTGGTGCTGAGCTGAGAGCTCGCCGGTGTGCTCGATGTGGCTAACAATATCATTCGTTACTGCCTGGCCAAAAGCCACAGCGCCGCGCGTATTGTCAGAAGTCACATATCGAGGCGCGCCCGTGCTATCCGCAACTTCGCTGTCGATACCGACCGCGCCTATCGAAGTCCGTAGGGCACATCTACTAATCCTATGAAGACTGCCCTCGCTGTAGGTAAGAAGACCATGCAAGACTTCGGGCGAAGCAACAACGCCTATGCTGTCTGCATTGCACTAGCTTCAATGATTATATTCAGGCGTACATCCTCGCTGCAAAAAGATGTTGTCGGCATCCACGAAATTCCCATCAGTGCGTCACTGTACCATTCGCCAGAAAAATCGCAAACGCATCTCTAAATATTCCTCCGTCTGAGCCAATGTATAAACCGGCGAAGACGAGACCGAGGCCTCTGTGCCACTGTGTGTTATAAGGATCAGCATTTTATGAAAATGTTTGTAATGAAGTAACCCACCCTCGGCAGTCTCGAAGTGTGATTCGGTATGATCAACGTTGGCTAAGTCATCTTTTGAAGTGGGGAGGTTGGACCAATTCCCGTCCGTGTCAGACGGAGCCAGAAGGCTTTTGGCGTTCTCGGGCCGAAGAAAATGTTCTTCTCTTATTGACGCCCGTAAGCACATCTCCTCGGCCTTGTCCCGCTTGCCCTGGTCTCTGTAGAGGATGCCTAGGTTGTTAACGACATTGAGTGTTGAGGTGTGGTCTGGCCCGAGTGCTTTCTCGTATCCTTGAAGCGCCCGTTGGTACATCTTCTCGGCCTTCTCCCGCTTGCCCTTGTCGGCGTAGAGGAGGCCTAGGTTGCCGACGATAGCAAGTGTTGAGGTGTGGTCTGGCCCGAGTGCTTTCTCGTATCCTTGAAGCGCCCGTTGGTACATCTCCTCGGCCTTCTCCCGCTTGCCCTGATCGGCGTAGAGGAGGCCTAGGTTATTAACGGTATCGAGTGTTGAGGTGTGGTCTGGCCCGAGTGCTTTCTCGTATCCTTGAAGCGCCCGTTGGTACATCTTCTCGGCCTTCTCCCGCTTGCCCTGGCCGGCGTAGAGGTTGCCTAAGTTGTTGACGGTTTTGAGTGTTGAGGTGTGGTCTGGCCCGAGTGCTTTCTCGTATCCTTGAAGCGCCCGTTGGTACATCTCCTCGGCCTTCTCCCGCTTGCCCTGATCGGCGTAGAGGAGGCCTAGGTTATTAACGGTATCGAGTGTTGAGGTGTGGCCTGGCCCGAGTGCTTTCTCCTTTCCTTGAAGCGCCCGTTGGTACATCCCCTCGGCCTTGTCCCGCTTGCCCTGATCGGCGTAGAGGAGGCCTAGGTTGTGTAGTGCGCGGCATTCTTCTCCACTCAATCCTTGTTCATCTGCATCACAGTACTCCATTCCCCAGGAGCATCTTTCTGCATGCGGAAGAAGTCGACGTTGCAGGACCCAGTAGTCAGACCCGTGGTGATCTGGTGCCAGCAACCCAACCAATCGTACTGCCAACCTCGATGAGTCGGTTCTCTCCACCGCATTCTGCGAAGCCGCAGTCCATCGGTGCACAACAGGATGCATAGAGTAGGTGTCATACCCAGACCCTCGGGAGTCGACCATCGAGTATCGCAGCAAGAGCCCCATGGCTGCAGAGAATTCTATCTCATCGCAAGCCATCGTACGAAGCCATGAAGGCCAGTGCGTCTGGTTGTTTGCACCTGCACCTAGTAAGCCATGCCAAAAATCTTGGTTGTCGACAAAGGCCCAAAGACGAAGCAAGTTCGCAGCATTGCCGTCAGTACTCTGAATAGTTTTGAATGAAATTGTCCACGTGGTCCAGATACTTCGTTGCTCGTAGTAAATTGGCCCCGAACCAGCTTGGGCGTTCTTCTTCATCAGCTGCTCCCACTGTGATGTGTAAGTAGAAATATACTTCGCTACACTGCACTCCATCTCGCGGATGTAGGAAGCAGCTTGAGCCAACGCTAACGGAAGGCCGTCCAACAGCCTGAGCAATTCCTTGCCATTCTCATCTATTACTGCAATCTGTTAGTCGTGAAACAGGCATTACGCATCTAGAAGCCCTTACCCAGGTCAGCTCCACGCCATTTCTGAAAGATGGCTCGGGCCAGAGCTTGGTCGACCTTTTGTAGCCGCTTTGATTCGCCCAGCTGCTCAAGACGCCGCAGCCGAGTGGTGATAAATACCGACCCATGGTCTGCTAGGAGGTAATTCTTGACATTGTATGTGCCAGTCGTGCCACCTTGTTCGTGGTCCTGGTCCACGTTGTCAAAGATCAATAGCCACTCTGTGTTGTCCGACTGCGCCAGCCAGTTGAGCACGGCCTTCGCCATCTTCTCAATCTCCTCTCTGCTCGAAGCCTTGAGCTCTGCCACTCCGGCGGGAAGTTGACTATCCGGAATCTTATCCGCATAGTTTGCAAAGCTTTGCATGACGCGATCTTCTGACCGGCCATCAATCCAGATGATCGAGCTGAAAGCCGACTGGTGTCGCCTTGCAAACTCAACCGCCAATTGTGTTTTTCCGATACCGCCGAGCCCACTGAGGACGAATATCTTTCGACGTCTCGTTTGTCTGTGGGGTTCAGGAAGAAGGCCTTGCTCCATATCGGCAATATCAGAGGGTCGATCGGCGAACTTCTCCGATGCAGGGATGCCCTGAAGCGTAAAGACAGTTCGGTAACGGCCATGGTCTGGTGTATGCATCAGATCAGCAGATGCGAAGACGGAGAGGAGTCAAATATTGCTTTGTGAATAAGGACTAGAAAGACTAACACTGGCGCCTTGCAAGGTTGCTCGCACAAGCCTTCATCTGCTTGAAAACAGACTGGGACTCGACGTACAGTCTAGTTGCGGCCGTGATCTCCTTCCTCTTCTTCGACTCTTCCAGGCCAATTCTGTCCAGCCCACGATCCACGTTGAAGCGATAGTAGCGGCCTTCGTTATCCAGGTGCGACTTGTCTCGGTGGAATCGCTGCGCTGTACTCTCTGTCTCGGTAACGATCTTTTGGAGGGTCGGCACAATACCGAAAATGTGGTCACGGATGGCTTCCAGACCCGGAACGCCGGTTCCGATCGATACAAGGCACTGTATCTTGCTGTCCAGCCTATCACCCCATACATCCTTGGCTTGGCTCCAGACCGCATCGATTGGATTGTTCATTCCCATGGCACCGTCAACAAACTGTTCGCCGTGGGGGCCGATGGCAATGGGATCGAAAAAGGTCGTGGCCGCTGATGTAGCACGACAGGCCTGCCAGATGGTAGCGGAGTCGAGAAGATCGAAGTTTGCGCCGCGTGGGGATCGGTAGCTAGTCAAGCAAACAGTGTTGCTGGTTTCCTTGCTCGTAGCGCAAACGAAGCTACCGCGGAATTAGCCAGCAGACTCAGAAAGAACAACACACCGACTTACACCTTGCAGGACGCATCAAGATCCTTGAGTAGCGTGTCCTCAGGGAGATCGCACTGCTTCAGTATCTGTTTGATAGCGTGTTCCAGCTCGCCTGCATCGAAACGACCCTGTAGCTTGCCGTTCATCTTGGCTGCGTGGCGTTTCTGCTCGAATACCCTGTCGGAGAGTGCACTGTAAGCCTCAATGCATTCGTTGACAGACATCTTCAAGCGACCGAGCATCACGGCGATCAACCCTCCTGTACTAGTGCCGCCGATCATGTCGAAGTAGTCGCATGGCTTCGGTGGGGATTCAGGGTCGACCTGGCTCATGAGGCTTTGGAGAATGTAGAGCGAGGACAAGCCACGCACGCCGCCCCCGTCGAGGGCGAGAAGTCGGAGTCTGTCGTCGGGCATCTTGATGAAGCCGATCCCAGGTCTGATGAAGCAGGATGAAAGAGAAGACAGCGGGAACAGGATGCAGTGGGGAGTTGGGTGAGCCAGAAACCAGGCTAAATCCCTTGCTTTTCCTTCCGCGACGGGCACTGGTCACCTGCGTAGATGCAGCTGAAAGAAAAAGCAACAAAGGCCCAGCCGCCACTAACGGCAGGCTGTTGATAGCACCGGTGCATACGCCCGACACAGCCATGATTCGAAGGTCACATGGTCCTCCCATCACCGTGAAATTCGGTCGGTGTTCCCTCGGTAGCTTTAGTCGGCAGCTTGTCGCGCATCCATAGGAACGCAGTCGGCCTGGCCTCCTGTAGAGATGAAGAAGACAGCGCCGAATGTGAGCTCACCAGAACCACCACTGACGTAGTCCCTCGCCGATAACAATGCCCAGGCTACCCTACCCTTGGTATGCCTTGTGGCGAGCAAAAATAAAACCGAATGGTCATTTTCGATGGCGACAACACGCTGTGACACGTTATCGCAGGGAACACGCAGGCAGCGAGTACCGGGCTGCCCGACTGCGCGAGCAGCCTGGAGATGTGCGGCAGCAAACAAAACCAAATAAATGGCCTCGCTGCCCCGACTTTCACTCAGCCTCATCAGGTCATGGCGAACCATGGAGATATCCTTCGTACATGCTCAGCCATTCGCAGCCAGTTGGAATGATGGTGGCGTCCTGCCGTCAAGCCGTGGCGGTGGTCAGCAGCGCCTTCTGTATTTCCGATCAGCTCGGAACTCCGATGAAGCCGTGCCTTCGTGGTTTACGGTCAGCGCGACGCCACGCCACGGTAGGATTCGATTGATTATTATTATTATTCTTACACCTAGCGACCTATATAGGCCATGAGGACCCCCTGCGTGTCTAAGCCTAGGAAAACCGTTCCGAGCTGACGTCCGGCCGGATGAAAAACCTAGGTTCCGCTGCGTCGCACCGCTTCCTTCTGCTGTCTGACCTGACATACCGAGATCGGGCTCAGTGTGCCCGCTTCCTAGCTGATGAGCTGATTTGCCAGCTGGAACATGCCCAGCCTGCCCGAGCGGAGTAGCCATCTCGCTATAATCCCTGCTTTCCCTGGGGTATCGAGCATCCTGTCCGTGTCTATCGGTTCTCCTAGAGCTTGAACGAGATACTCTCGTCTATCGCTCTCCCTTGGGCAGAAAACGAGGATGTGCCGGACCGTCTCCCTGCCTTGACCGCAGTCGCACCATGGGCTATCGAAGCCTGGAACCCTACGTTTGAAGAGAAAGTCTCGTAACCCAATCTTGCCGGTTCTTGCCTGGACGAGGATCGAGCTCTCGGCTTTGTGGAGCCCCTTATGAAGCTTGAGGACATGCTTGTCTGGTGGCTTTTTGGTGGCTGTTGGAGCTCGCGATGTCTGGTTTTGCCGCAATGTCTGGCTCTGCTGCCATTTGTGGAGCCAGTCTCTCTCCTCGGCCTTGCTTGCCGAATCTCCAGCTAGCCATTTGCCTAGCCACTTCTTGCGGTCGGGGACTTCCGGTCCTTTTGGTCTGCGCCGGCGAGTCGGCCTTGTTAGGATCCATCTAGCTGCCTTGTCGCATCTCGCTTGGATAAGTGTCGCGATGTGCGATTGTTGGAGCCTTCCTTCCGATGTCGCCACTCTTTTGTTAAGCCATACGTCTAGGGGTGGTACGTAGGCTTCTCTTTCTAGTGTCCTAGCTGCTGTCGCCCTGAAGGCCCCTGTGACTTTGCGGAGGCACTCGGTCTGGATATCGCTAAGTGTTTTAGCCCTGTTCTTCGAGATCTGATGGTGCCATTCGGAGGCTCCATAGCCTATAGCAGACCGTACGACAGCTGTGTAGATTTGGCGGGCTCGCTGGAGAGACGCGCCCCATGTCGAGCCGGCTATGCGGTGGAGGGCATAGACCTGTGTCGCCATCTTCTTCGAGATCGACTGGATGTGGGTGTCCCAACGGAGGCGTCTGTCCACCTGGATGCCGAGGACGCGGCAGGAGTCCTCTGGCTCGATTTCGTGGCCTTCTAGGGCTAGTTTCGTGTCCGGACCCTTTCGCCTTCGGGAGAAGTGGACTAGATGGTATTTCTTAACTGCGAAGGTCATGCCGTGGCTGATCGCCCATTCTTTACAGACCCTGTGGGCGGCTTCCAGCCGCTCGCAGGTCTGTTCTGAGTCTAGGCCGAAGCCTACGAGGTTCGTATCGTCCGCGAAGGCCATAGTGGCTATCCCTGGAACAGCGCGGAGAGCCTTATATAGACCAGCTGTGTAGAGACAGAAGAGGATAGGCGAGAGAGGGGAGCCCTGCGGAACACCAGCTGGGATCGGGATCTCGTCCGACTCCTGGCCATCGAAAAGCAGCGTGGTGGATCGGTTGGATAGGAAACTTCGGATCCAATTTATAGTCCATATAGGGACCCGTAGCGCTCGTAGGTTGGCGAGGAGTCTTCCGTGGTCGACGGAGTCGAAAGCGCCCGAGATATCCAGCGATAGGAGGGTTGCCGCGCCTCCATGCTTCCAGGCTGTACGGACTAGGTCCGTTAGAAGCCGTAAGGCCGTCTCGGTGGAGCGGCCCTTTCGGTTCCCCATCTGTTCGTCTGGGAGCAGCCCGTTCTCTTCGGCAAAGCTGGCTAGCCGTTGCGCCAGCAGGCTCTCAATCACCTTCCCCATGGTGTTAAGCAGGGCGATAGGTCTCCAACCGCCGGCTTGGTGGTACTCGTTTGGCTGTTTTCCTGGCTTTCGGAGGATAACGGTCACTGCTTTCCGGAACGCTCTTGGATAGTATCCTATACGCCAACACGCTTCCGCTAGGGAGGCTAAGGCCTGGAAGAGGGGCTTTCCTAGGCGCTTAAGGAATCCGTTCGGAAGCTGGTCTGATCCAGGCGCCTTCCATTGACCTGCCTTGGTTAGGACGTCTTGGACCTGCGCCGCTGTCGCCTTGCAGTCGATGTCGAGAGGCGGTGCGAGCTGGTTTGTTGTTCGGAAGCCGGTGTATGTAGCCTTCGGGAGGGGGTAAAACCTCTCTTGGAAGGCCTCTGTTTTCTCCTTGTGCGTCGTTGCTTCGCCTCGTGGCATATGTACGTCCCATAGATTTCCACTCCGAGAGCCACCACGGGGCGGAGACGTCATCCCCATGCCCACCAAGCACCAGGCCCGGCCCATGCATCGGGCATTGTGCTCTACACGAAAGACTGAGGCTGCCGGCCGTGCGGCACCTTAGCGACGCTCTCACAGAGTGAGCCCGAAGGATGGTCTGCTTTGTGCTAAAGAGAAATGAATGCAGATTAGAGACAGAGGCAGCCGGCGCGAAGGCCTATTTAACCACTATTTTAATGAATCGACCAAAAGATACATCACGAAACCCCAAAATCAATCTTGACTACGCCAAAAATGACGACGAGATTTCGCATACCTCATCTACGCTTGCAAAACCTTTTGTCCAGCATTTTTGGATGATGTCGCCAAACTATAGTTCATCTGTAGACCGAAGGTTTTCTTCAGGCCAGCCCGGCTCTGTAGGATCAACTTCACATTCAAGATCCTCTTCCTCTTCGACAAATTGGGGACCCTGAACTCCATGGTTGAGGACCTGATCTTTGCATATTCTTAAGACCAGGGCCGCCGAGGCTTGTACGTAGCCCCTGGGCGTTTGCGGGCTCCCAATCAAGAGCGTCCGCTAGCATCGTGGGCTGGGGCTCGTGAAGCCCTTCGTTCCCAAGCCCCTGGCATCGGAGGTCAAGGCGGAGCAAATACTGTTTATGGACCGCTTTCAATCTCTTCTTGTCTCATAATTAAACAACGAAAACCCTAGCCCAAATGCGCTGCGGAAACAGCCGGGCGTCCGGCTCGGGGCACGCATAGCGATTGAGAAGCGGCGGACGGTGTGTTCAGACGAGATCGCTGCATGGGCCCGTAGAATCCAACCGTGGCTCGCATGCCAGTGGATTGTAGGTGGCTTGCTCCGGCACAGCGTCCTAGGCCCTTACTCATATATGACACACCACCCGGGGCCTGTCCGTGAGGTGCGAGTGTCCAACGCGCATGCAATACTTGGACTACCGCATGGACGATGCGACACGTATCATGAGCAGACTTGAAGGAATTGAGTTTGGGGGACTTGTACTGGCAAGGGTGCGCTGGCTGAGGGGGGCAGGAGCTACTTGGACCGCACGGCACAACGGCGCTACCCCAGCTGAGCCAGCGCCTTCAACACGTACGCGCCGTTGGTAACGGGTAGATTTGCCTTATAGGTGAAGGCCAGTTACAGAGAGACCGCCCTGCTTACCCACGCACTTCCTATCGCTACGAGCCGGGCGCTGATACTTGGACGGCGTTTTTGGGCTTTTCCACTTCTCGGAATAAAAGCAGTGTCGTTTATAAGTGCAACATACAATCTTTTTAGGAACCAGCGAGCTCTCAGTGTAACATTAGCAGGCGCGACCATCTGCGGTATCGAGCCACGGGTCGCAGCTTCCTACCAAGTGTCTATCTACGTCAGCTCGATAGCTTCTACCGCAGACACACGAACCCCGCTAGTCCAGGGATGGCAGATTTATCCAAGGAGAAGGCTTTCGTTTGTGGTGAGCTTATAAATATGAGAGGCCACAAGACGTGCACACAGAAAGACCACTTGGTCAAATGGGACAGGGTCATGACGACTGGATACGCGAAAGCGAGACAGGCAGATTGATTATTGCAAGGCCTTGACCCCGAAAACGTACGCTGCGCCTGCTCCCCGCCATGAGTGAAAGCTGACAAAGTGCAGAGGCTACTCTGTGTCTGGTGCATCTACCCGTCGCCCAAGTGGGCCAAACCACCTTTTAAAAGGAACGAGTACTGGCTATGCTTGTATCCGGAGGTTGACTCCGACTTCCATACCAACGGCATAGCCCGAGAAATAGCCAAGGGCGCACGCTCGCCAGGCTGGACGATCGTTGTTTGCACGTGTACCCTTTACTCTACCACTAATTCTTCTGACGTATCAGCCAGGTTGCGGGGATGCTGCGTTCACAGATAATATTCGACACGAAGCTATTTAGAACGCGTCCATGCAGTTTGCGGAGGTTGAGTTTCAGCTTAGGCAAGGATCAGACGATGTGGGAAGGCTACGGGCCACGCCGCTCAGACGACTTCGAAGACATGGTGAACGGGAGTCAGATCTAGAAAGCCTCACGCTAGTGTGAGAAACGGGTAATTGGAAATAGGTACAGATACGATGTATGGTTACAGATTGCTCCGTTATTTACACGCCATTGACGAAGCAGTGCATAATAGTATCGTATGCCTGTGGCTACCTCGCAGGTGAATGCTTTCTTGCCTTTGAATACTTTCCCAAGTAACAACCTTGAGGCACGCATGCTCTGAATGCGGGGTGCGGAGCGCTGGGCCGGGTCTTGGCTTCCCTACAACCAACGACCGATGGTGGTGAATACAGAACAGTATCGTCCGTTCGTTTCAAGGTTTTAGAAAGGGTCGTATCGCAGAACGAGTCTTCAAATTATAGACTACAGTAGATGCGAACCAAAGCTATGACTTCAAGGATAACTGGAACAAAGCATATTGTATCTCGCATTTGTCTGCCATCTTCGCCATAGAGCCTGCTAGGTGGGGCCCTTGGGCTCTGCTGGCGTGAAAGGAGGCAGCCATTTGTGCCAGGTTGATAATACCCGACAGATAAGAAACCACTCCACAGAGAAGTAACTGCCCACTAATAGTCTGTTAACGTGTATCTGGAAGATTTTACCTACTAACTCACTTAGCTAGTGTTGCATGCAGTGCATTTCACGTCTTTCTTTGGGCCAACAAAGCCCGAGCCATCGCAGATATCGCAACCGCTTCCCATTTTGAGTCTTGAAAGGTGCTCAGGAATACCCAATGAATTATGAAAAGAGTCGAAAGAATGGTTGCGAAAGCAAGATTCCTAAATGACCTGTGCTTGCGAGCGTAGATTTAATTGAGGCCTAATCGCCGCATCGTGGCCTCGTGATGGGAGCCTAAATTTAGCTTATCATAGAACAGGAACACTATTGGCCTGCGTATTATTTACCCCACTTAATTGCGTACAAAACCCATTGGCTCACTTCATAACCTCGGTAAAATCCAATCTCTGACGTATCAGTCATTCTTCATTCCTTTCCCCACCCTGTTCGTATCATGTATCCACACGGCTTCCTGTGCAGCTGCTCATCCTTCTTCGTGAAGGGCATCTACGCAGGTCTTCTCATGGTTGAGACTAAGTGCAGGGAGGTCGACGAGGCTCAAAATACACAGGGCGCCGCAAAGCTCAGCAACGAGCAATGGAAAGCACTTAGTGACCTTCACCGAACTCTGCTACACGAACACCACGACTTCCTTATGGCATCTCAGCACCCATCAGCCAGCCCAGCCCTTCGAAGACTAGCATCGAAATATGCCATGCTGGCCCGTATGTGGAAACATGGTATTCACTCATTTCTGGAGCTCCTGCGGTCCCAGCTGCCGGTGTCGAAGGATCATATACTCACTTTCATCTACTTGGCCTATTCCATGTTGACTCTGCTGTACGAAACAGTGCCTTCTTTCCACAATACATGGGTAGAATGTTTGGGGCCCACGATGTATTCTGCTCCTTCCAACACCACCCTCGCCCACCTGTATTTTCGTCTCCTATGATGCCGCCGCACCACCCCACAGAACACATGCGCCCGCGTCCCGAGCTCCCCTTATTCGTCATTACCAGCCTCATCCTCGCCTTTCTCGATACAGAGCGCCTTCAGGGCGGCCTACATGTTGTCAATCGCCATCCTGTAGCGCGCGATGTCATGGTTTGAGGCCTCTCTTGGGCGCCACTCGGAACGGCCGACGTTGTACCGCCGCTGCTACTACGCCACGCATGGCGGACGACGAGAGACGCATGCCCATCGGGACAGTGATTTTCATCTGGCCGTCGCTGCCAGCGAGACGACCTGCGAGCGTCGACCTCGTCGCCGCCGACGCCGGACCTGCCCTCCCTGTGGGCGCGCGCTTTGCTGTCCGCAGCGTGCGCGGCTATCTCTCTCTAGGTATGACACAGTCGAGTTGGTGGGTGTGCGGTGAGGGCGACTAGCTCGGGCACGACGAGCAGATGAATTCCCTTGTGGAACTTGTGGGGGTATTTGGTGCTGGCCGTGTGTCTGCTCGGGTTGATGCTGCCCGTCCCGCTGCCCTTCCCGCTGGCCCGGTTGCTGCTCGGGTTGCTGTTCAGGTTGTTGCTCGGGTTGCTGCTCAGGTTGCTGCTGCGGCTCGTGACGCCGCTGCTGTTGCTGCCCGAAAAACTGGAGGTGTTGCCTCTCTTGCCAAGGTAGCGGCTGCTGGCCCACCTCGACAAACATCGGCAAGAGCTCAACGCGGTATTGGAGTGGGTGATCAGCAGATCTGGATGGCAGTGTATATGGCTGGGCGTTGTGCGGACTCAGTATACTGCCAGGATAGGACGAGGCCGGCGACATCGCTCGTGGGTAGGACGAAGTGTAGATGAGGACCGAACGGCAGTTTGAGAAAGATCCCAACGGTAGTGTAGTGAAAGTGAACTGGCCAACGCAGGCACAGCCAGCGTATGATGGATGGAAGAGCAAGGGAGTGAGGGAGGAAAGAAACGTAGGGGGGGTAGGACGGAGAGAGGGACGGAAAGAAGGATGGGGCAAGACATGAATACCTAGGAAGGGACAGGACATGGAGAGCTAGAAGGGACGGGGAAAGACAGGAGGGGGCAGAACGAGAGGCAGAGCAACAACGGCAGACGGGACGCCAAGCCACGTCTGTTTGTGCGCCGCGTCATGTCCGACACCAACTTCTGATCCGCGCTCACATATGGCCCCCATTTTGGTTTTGGCCATTCTGGATCGAATCCGCTGTTCCTACTCCGTTTACTTCCTCTTGCTCCATGCCCTCCTGCTTCAACTGATCCCTGCTTCTTCCGGTTCTTGCCTCGCCTTATTCCTACTTCCTACTCCATCCGCTTCTTGCTTCGTCTTATTCCCTCCTGCCTGTGCCAGTATCAGCTTCCAAAAACTTGGTCCAAAACGTATCGCTCTTCCTTCGACGGGTCGAGAAAGGACTGTGTAGCAGTTCTCGGTCCATCCCATCCATATCTTCCTTCTATTTTCTTGCCTCATGTTTGTCCGCTCGTATTTGTCCGCTTGCTGCCCCTCTTCTGGGACGATAGATCCGGCCCGGCTCGGTATTCTGGACCCGCCTGTTGGACCCGCCTGTTGGAACGCGGCGCAGTCCAGCTGCTTTTGGCCATGCTACGGCTTTGCGGCAAATGTCGTCATCTGGTGCATGCCATCTGTACTGGCTCCTGCTCGACGAAGGTCGGTTTAGAGGGTTCCGTTACCGCCTGCTTCCTTCTTGATTTCGCTTGTTTCGTCCCGCGTGCCGTGCTCCAGTGTCGGCACTGTGGGAGCCTTCAATCACCCGGGCCCAAAAGACCCTTTCGCCGTTGCGTACGACCAGCAAGGCCCTGGGGTTGAAGCGGCTGGACGCATGTTGTCTAAGTCAGCTCTCCGTTTCACAATATGCTTCCTTCCGCGGCTATCCGTACTTATGGCGGCTTCCTCAGTTGTAGCTTCTGTCTTTTGCGGCATCTACCCGTGCAGCGTCTGTTCACCGCAGCTTCTGTTCGTAGTGGATTCCGTCCGCAGAAGTATCGATTGTCGCTGCTCTGTTTATCTCAGCTTCTTTCCGTAGCAGCTGCCGCCCCAGCTTCCGCCGTAGCTATTTCTCTGTGCAGCGCCCTTGGTTCATTGGCACTGATCTCGACCCCCCTTCCATATCTGCAAAGTCGCTAATACCATCCCTTCTACGGCTGCTTTCGATCCTTGGCCGGTAGGGCTGTACAGAGGCGTACGTGTTCTGGTCTGGCTTTCCGACATCTTTTCCGGTCGAGTCGTTCTCAGCTTGTTCTTGCTGTTCTACTGCATCCCGTCCGTCACTCCTGCTGCCACCCTTAGTCCTCGACTGACTTTCGCTCCAATCTTCCTACCTTCCTGGTGTTTTCATTATAAGTCCAATGGCAACTTCTATACGTACAGTGAACTTCAGGTTCAGCGTCCGGTTTCTAGTGACAGCACTTCTGGAGCTGAAGGTAAAAGTGCAGTACCTGCATAGTACGAGCTGGGGCATTGGAAGTACTTTCATCAGCCTTAGCAGAATCTGGATGAAGCATCGCCATAATATGCCGCTAACTTTCTGGAGAGGATATGTAGACTCGTATTTTATTTAGCTCCAAATGAAGATGCTCCTATTTTCGTTTTAATAGAGTCAAATTCCTTTCTTCTTGAGATTGAAGGTACCTCATTGGCCCGACTTCCCACTGTAGGGCTACCCCACTCTACTATGAGCTCCAAAAGTGCTGATGCTAGAAACCGGACGCTGAACTGGAACTTCTGTGTACTAGATCGCCTGTTGGAACGCCGCTTGGCTGCCTTTAGCCATGATACGGCTTGTGGCAAATGCCACCATCTAGCGAATGCTGCCAGTGGCGGCTCTCACTGGACGGTCGTTTTGAAGGGCTCTGTTACACGACCATCTAGCCCGGATGGCGAAAGGCAAAAAACCTCTCGGAAACGACCCCACAGGGCGATAACAGCGCAACCACGTGTCCATAACCCACCGAATAGCCCGGAAACAGTTCCTAGGGCTCACTAAAGCCTAAAAGTGGTCGAATTACCACCAGCGAGGGAAAAGGGCACGCACGCGAGCTGCTCGAACCCATGGGCGCGTGTGCGATTGAACGCTGTCGGGAGTGGCCCACGTCCTACACCGCCGAGTTGTGAAACTTCACCCGCTCCGCCTCCATCATCGGTCTGGAACTCGCCTTGTAGAGCGCGACTAGATCTTTCTCCTGGAAATGGAACTGGGGATGAGAAGAAAGGGGGGAAAATGGCTGGAGCAAATGGGAGCCAGGCACGTGGCTCTCGGGAGGCCTCCCTGCATATAACACGTACGTGTGAGACGAGGGGTTGGTGGCCCCCAAGGTCAGGAGGCCGGTCCAGGGGATGCAAGGCCCGTATCGTCCCTCGGTAGCACCGTATCATCGATTTTCTTCCTCAGTAGCCACCATCACACCGGGAAACAAAACGATGACGTCCAGCACGCCGGGGCGCGGGGAACTGCATACAACCGACCGCAGATAAAGCCACCATCCGGGTTAACACTACAGAATGCCATCCGCTGAGCCGAGATAGCCCCGAAGACACGTTCGTATCTGCTGGCAACACCGACGTTGTCAGGTGGGTGCCTCAGTATGAACCCAGTTGACTGCCGCCCCTGGTGGCGGATACGGCGGACATTCGCTTACTGAATAAGACGTGGTCCTCGGAATGGAGACCACTAGATTAATCGATGGCGCCTAGGTTTGGTACGACCATCACGTGAAACGGCATGACAGCGGTGATCCATTCGAAAGGCTTCAGCATGCCGACTAGGAGTCGAACAACAGGTCTCAGGCGGTATACGAGCAAGCGGACCTTATCAGACGACTGAAATAGGAAGGTGTCGCCAGTGTCAGCGTATCGTTACCATCTCCAGCCCTGCCGAGGTCATGCGGCATAGATAGCGAGGGCATAGTGTCGGATATCAAGGCTGTGAACGGGATAACATTCTCGCCGGTACACCCTTGTTTGATTCCCGGCTGCTTTCTAGGTGCATCGATATTCTAGCAGCTTAGTCCAATTTCTCACCGCCACCATACCACGTTGCCTCGACCAGCTCGTTCTTCATCCTCTCACACCATGATCATTTGGCCCTGGCTGCCCTACCGGCATTACGCGACAGCAACAGTGATGGTCGAAAGCGGGAACCGATGTGGGAGAAACGGGTAAATTATGCATTGGATAAGACTTCGGGATTCCACTCATATAACATAATCAAGTTATTGGCATTCCATGAGCTGATATGTATGGGCTGCCTGGATATGCAGGCTAGATGACGACAGGATGTAACACATCTATGCATAGCCACGCCATCCTGGGTGGACACGGGGGAAGGCAGAAAAGGGGGAAGGCAGAAAAGGGGCGGGGGGGAGGAGGAAGAAGGGGGGAAGGAGCGTTCCAGGACGATTATAAAAGGCGGCCGTCTCCCCGACGGTCATTTCCGCCTTTCTCCTCCCTTTCCAACACTTCTGAAATATCTCCTACCACTACAAGGATAAGGAAATGTCTTCTTTTACCTATTCCGCAGCCAACTGCAACGACGAAGCAGATCGCTTTACAGCCATGGGCCTACCACAAAAAAACAAGCATCCCGCGAATCCCTGGACGAATTCCTTGTGCCACGGTCTCTTCAATTCCAACTTCTCCATCGACTTCGGCGGTGAATGCGGCGGTGCACTACCAGCCACCCCTCCGCAATCCTCCGAAGATGGAGTGGCGGGCTGCGACGTTCTCCCGTCGTTGGGTACCACGTCTTCTCCTTGCCCTGGTATCCATACCTGGGTTTCTCCACCGCCCGTCTACCCGCGATCGGCCGGGGATGAGGTGCCAGACCACAAAAGTTGCCAGTTGGTGGGCACTGCATCCTTACCTTCCCCTGGAATCCAGCGCTGGATGCTTGAAGAGTACCCGACCGGGGGGTTATTTTTCCATGAAACCTTCAGCTCCGTCGAGCTTCCCCTGCTTGGAGACGACCTCGATACTTTCGATGAGCTTCTAATGGCCAACAATGCGCAAACCGTCTTGTCCCTCAACGAAGATTTAGCGACAGCCTTGCCTTGGCCTCTGAGACTAGGCTCTCCTCTCCCCAAGGACAGGCCGACGGACTCTCCGCATCCGATTGGTGGGGAAACCCCGTATATGGCAACGATACAAGAGCCAGCCGCCGCAGCAACACCCCCAGCTTCATCAGCGAATGATACCCACCACAGGGAAGATGGTGCCACACCGCCAGATAGCGACGAGGAGGGGCAGCCCAAATCCCCTAAGGACGTGACAGGAGACCTTCGCCTGAAGAGAAAAGCAACACAGTTGTGCCCAGAGACACCTACCAAACGAATGAAACGAGGTGGCGTAATTGTTTGCCTTGAGATGGTGACTATCTATTTCGAGGACTGTAAGCAGGAACTGAGGTGGAACCGAAACGACAAGATATGGTGCAACAAGTCCAAAACGTTCAGAAGGAAGTGCAAAGCCCTGGAACGTCACATACTAAACAATTTGTCTCGTTCCTCTCTTCAGATACGACCAGGTGGTGGCGGGTTTCCTATACATCTCACCTGGAACGAAGATAAAAAAGCCTTCACCGGGTCGAGCCGCGTTGGTCGGAAACGGGTGCAACTTGGGAAGGACAGTTTAGCTAAACTATTGGAAACCCAAACATCGGCGTAGTTTTGGGGCATCCGGACAGAATGCGACCATAGGGACTATAGATTGAGAGATTCTAATGAAACGTTTGCTTCCTTGATACATGATTCGAGGAACTCTTCATGGCCAACTATGCGCAATCCATCCCCCCTATCAAGGAGAAGATAGCGGCAGCCTTTCCTGGACCCCTAATACTAGGTTCTTCTTTCTCCGGTGGTATGCACAGGTCATCGAACTCATCGCATCAGTTTGACGCGAGAAACCCACATCTGGAAGCTATACAGGAGCCAGCCGGTGCAGAGGCACTCCCAGCTCACTATCGAATCTTCTCAGGCCTCGGAGCGACAGTGACATACTGCTAGATACCGACGAAGAAAGGCAGCCCGGTGTCTCCCAAGGCCTGGTAACAGGTCCGCGCCAGAAGAGGAAGCAACAGAGTCAACCCGAGAGAAGCCACTCAAACGAGCGAAAAGACGTACACAGGAAAAGGCAGCCTGGTAAGACGTGCACCTCCGTCTTGAACAGGTATCTGTTAAGGACAAGGGCAGCACGGAGAAGCTGAAGTGGAATCGGTACAGGAAGGTGTGGACCGACGGATCAGAGGGCTCCGCATGGGATGGCAAAATCTTGAAGCGCAACGTACTAGACCCTACGTCCAGCTTCTCTCTCACAGTACGTCCGCGTGGTCACGGGTTTCCTATAGACGTCTCGTGGGAGTCTGCTTCAGAGATGCTCTCCGGATTCGATGACATGAATGAGAAATGCCTGGAATTTGGGAAGGATAAGGTAGCTGAAACGCTGAGGGATCCCAATGTTAGTGTTTGTATCTGATATTGCACAGGGTATATATGGAAGGTTTCCAGTCAATATGCGGCTCGTCTGATACTCTTGGGTTCTAGGGGTTATGAATAGATTAGGTCTACCAGATGCGGTCTACAATGCCTGGATATGTCCCACATGACAACGCCAACGCAACCAGGGCTTCTGTAGCTCATAAGACAATCGGCCAACTCACCTGAACGTAGCCATTGTTTATCCTTATCTCTGCGGTGTGCTCGCGGGCTGAAATTTGATCTATCACCAGACGGAGACGATGGTGTATCTCCCGCGCGACCCATCCAGGCAATCGAGACCAGCCACAAGGCGGTTGCCGGCCAAAGCTTGAGTATAGACCTTTAGACGAGCACCGAAGCCAATGTTGATACTTGTTTCGAAGTCGGCACCTACTACAATCACACTGATGAGGTTGCCTGGCTCCTGTGTCCGTCCATAGCAGTTTTTCCAAGGGGACATTTATCACCCTCCATGCTCCTAGGCCCAGAAGCAAACAGCAGTGAACTATGGAAAGAGGCTCTTGCAGTACAGTCATAGAGGCGGGAAAGGCCGGGGTTGGCTATTACCACCAGATCGTGCGTTGTTGACCAATCTCTAGCTGTTCATCGAGCGACCGTCCTCTGGCTTCCCTCCCGGACCGTGTCAAGTGACGCCATGGAGAAGATCACTGATTGTACGTTCGTAAGGCAGCGTTCGAACGGCGGAAAGGACGGTTCCCCCAGGGCAGGCGTAGGTATCAAGCATCGGCAGCCGCTGGGACAGCAGACGGGGTCGCTCAGATCTTGGGAGCTAACGGAAGAGCAGCGCGTAGCCATGGACGAATTTGATTGTCCGAAGGCGCTGACTAAGGAGGCAGTTGTAAGGCCATAGAGATTGGGTAAGTTGTCAGACAAGAAGTGGACAGCTACTTGTGCTGCCCAAAGAAAGACGGCTTTCGTATACTAACCGAATCAGGTGGTAGTAGCAGCGTTTTACACCTCGCGACCTATTCCGGCTATGAGGATTCCCTACCTATCTAAGTCTAGGAAAGCTGTGCCAGGCTGACGTCCGGCCGGATGAAAAGCCTAGGTGCCTCCGCGTCATGCCACCTTCTCCTGCAGTCCGTCCTGCCTACCGAGATCAGGCTCAGCTGCCCGCTTCCTAGCTGATGAGTCGGTTCGCGAGCTGGAACATGCTCAGTCTCCCTGAGCGAAGCAGCCACCTCACTAGGATGCCCGCCTTTCCGGGCGTGTCAAGCTTCCTGTCCACGTCTATCGGTTCCCCTAGACCTTGAACAAGCTGCTTCCGCCTTTCCCTATCCTTTTGAAAGAAGACGAGGATGTGCCGAACCGTTTCTCTGCCCTGGTTGCAGCCGCACCATGGGCTGTCGAACCCTGGGACTCGGCGGCGATAGAGAAAGTTGCGAAGTCCGACTTTCCTCGTTCTCGCCTGGATGAGGATCGAGGGTAGCGAGGGTCGTTGTGGAGACTGTCATCCACACGGTGATGCAACTGAGAGATGGTTGCGTTGGATAGTATAAATCCAGCTTGGAACATATAACAACCAGGAGAGGCCAAGCACAAGCTGCCAATACAATACGCTAGTACGGACAGAACCCACTGTATTTGATTAAGCGCCACATTTATGACACAGAAACTTCCACGCCTCTCAAGTAACACTATACAAAAAAGATAAAAAGCCACACAAACATAGCCACGAGGCGTAGAAACAGAGTGGCATGGCTTAGCCCAACCACACATCCTCTCAAGTTAAGAACTGCTAGGAGGTGCTTGAAAGATTGGATTATCGAAACCCCACTGTTCTCCCGCATAGGTTTGCTGGAAAACATGACTAGGGTTCCTCCATGCTGCTAGGTCGCCTTGAATGAATGCCTCATTATCCATGGGACGCGAAGGAAAGGGTGTCTCTTCCACTCTCGGCAGGAAAGTCGGAGACTCTTCGTACAGGGCAAAAGGTAAAAGACCGTGGAAGATATTGCTCATGCCAGGGGGAGTTGTGATTGATCCTTTTTGAAGTCGACCAGTGACATGCATTTGCATCTGCGTGGCTTCTGTTACGATCCGTTCGACCCCTGTGGCAAGTTCCACGTTCCACGCCATGAGCTCTTCGTTCCTTCTTCTGAGTTCGTGGTTCTCCACTTCAAGTTCGTTGTTCTTCATCGCTAGGTCGTCATACATTGTCGCAAGTTCGCGGTACTGCACACCTGGTGAATGAAGTCGTCCATGGGACTGTGTATCGCCGTCATCTGACAGTGTAGATTCGGGCTCCCCTTCTGCCCATGGGGTAATCTGAAGTCCTTTGGGGTGGCCTCCGTCATGTTCGTGGGGAAGGGGTCTGCCATTAATGATATATGGGATGGAGAGGGCTTGCTTGTTATGCTAGATAGATGTTAGCCCTCTGGACAGTACCTCTAAGCGAACCGCCGGATATACCTCAGTCGTCGTGTTGTGGGAGGGTAGATAAACGGTTGTGGTCGATCCCGGAATATTGAATATCGCGGCCGAGGCGCACGCAGCGTTGGCACCAGGCGCTTCTTGCTGGGATCCCGACGCCATTACCTATATCTTACTGAAAGGGATGTGGGTGACATTATAATTAACACAGGTACACGGAAAGGCCTCACACCTATATAGGATGGCCATCTGCTCGAAAGTATTGTGGCAAATCAACAATAGAGTTTGATACTGGCAAGGCGGCTGGGAGGGGGCTGAGTCCAAGGGAAGGAAGTGGGGACATGAAAGGGCCTGACTCGTGTATGGCTCTACTTTGGACGAGCCTATGTACAGTGAAGTTCAGGTTCAGCGTCCGGTTTCTAGTGACAGCACTTCTGGAGCTGAAGGTAAAAGTGCAGTACCTGCATAGTACGAGCTGGGGCATTGGAAGTACCTTTCATCAGCCTTAGCAGCATCTGGATGAAGCACCGCCATAATATTATGCCGCTAACTTTCTAGAGAGGATATGTAGACTCGGAATTTGTTTAATTTCAAATTAAGATGTTCCTTTTTTCGTTTTAATAGAGTAAAATTCCTTTCTTGTTGAGACTGAAAGTACCTCATTGGCTCGACTTCCCACTGTAGGGCTACCCCACTCTACTATGAGCTCCAGAAGTGCGGATGCTAGAAAGCGGACGCTGAACCTGAACTTCACTATAGTACTTGCTTATTTTATCAGGGAATCCAGTAGCCAGCTAATTTCCAGTGCGTCGTGCATCATGTTTCATGCGGTTGATTAAGAAATAACAAATTAAACAGTTGCATCCCGATCCTGGTATAGGATGGACTCCTACCGAAAAGGCCCACATTATTCGAAGCAAGGAGACGTGTGCAGCATTGTGGAAGAGGCTGTTGGCCCGTTGTAAACGATTAGGTTTTGCCACTACGGTGAGACACGAGCCAAGAAGAGACGCCTGAAACGTGTTTACGGATGTCCGTCAGGATATCCGTATGTTGTCAAGCACAGGCTTTCCCAAAGTGTAAGGGGGCCCTTTATTAGACCCTGATGGTGTGAAGGGTGTGTCGTGTAGGACGATTCGCGCTTCTAGAATGTACAAGTTGCATGGCACCTTGCACCGCATGACGGCATCCGAGACCTTCTTGCCACCTTGATCGGGAACAAATGGGCGTAGCTCCGTATCTCCAGCCGCTGGTAGCTGGCCACAGCACAAGGTCTCGTAGCCACCTATCCAAATGAGGTAAGTAAATTGAATTTACAGGTCACTCTCAATTTGGTAATGTGGTGGGGATAATTTTGTCGGACCATCTACAATATACTGTATTGCATCTGGTCTGACGCCAGGGAGAGTGGGATCTTGAGTGACAACAATAATCAGATTTTACTTAACTTCTAAGCCGTAAATCCACGAAAACCCGATGCCGCGACCCAATATGACCATAAGATGGAGGATGTCTATGTATGAGCAATAATGTGGCACGCGTCTCCCTAGTGGCTATCGTATGATACATGTTTGCCTGTAACCAAGGCTGGCTGATGTGGACAGGCCTTACAAGCATGGATCCATGACTTGTCGAAGATCGTCTGAACCCCCTTGTGTCAACTAGACAAGGTTTGCGTGGATGTTGGATCCCGTTCCCGTCGCTAATCAAATTCGACCCATGGAACCAACAACGTAGAGACGCGGAAACCAGCAGTTGATCCGCGGGCACGGCGCCAAGTGCTCTCAGAAGGACCCTAGTCATCACCCGCTGTTGAGAAGCGACAAGCGCGAGCGTCCTGCCGGTCGGACCTAGACGAGACGGGGAGTTAGCCACTTGTAGGGTACCCTAGTCGGGAGAGGGTGACTCCAGTGCGCCTACGATCGAGACACCGCTGATTCGACGTGTAGGGGAGCAAGTGCCTAAAGCGTGTAAACTGCGACGAATGGACTCTAATATTAGATCTGACGCACCCTAAGGGCGCTGGCAGGCGACTGCAAGGCAAACAAGGTTAATTATTAGAAAGGAACTAACTCAAAGAGATACCAGACATGGCGGACTTTATATAACGGCTGCAAGGACCCCTGCAGAGCTTCTCCACGTGACCTGACTAACCAATTCCGGTCTTGGCAATACCCTCACGGTACGACAAGATCTATGCAGATAATCGGGAACGGGATGGAAAATACCGGTCCATCGAACAGGCACTGAAAAGTTCATATCAGAGTAGGAACCGTTTTGAGCCGTTCCAAGGAGTAAAGGAGAGCCGAGAGTATTATACTGTAGGGGAAAGATGAAAGTAACAGGAACAACGTGATATTACAATCTGTCACTGTTCGTTTCTATGCAATCCAATGGTCAAAAAGGCAAGGGCCGAGTGTCTGTGTGTGTTACCAGATGTGCTGTTTATCCGCATCGTCAGGAGCGGCAAGGCATGGAGCGCAAGCACGACGTTCCTGATGCAGATGCAGTCTTGGTTTTCACAACCAGACTCGACTCTATCAACAGACAGTGGAGAGGCTGAAGCCCCTCTATCCCGACATCAAAAACTTCTGTCAATTGGAGACTTCTGCAACATTACGACTGATGGAAAACTCTGCAATTTCGCGGATACCTATGTATCATCACGCCCCGAGGTCGCTGCGTTGGTTTGGAGTAGTACATGGTCGACAATAATAGTAAGTGGGTGAGCTTGGCCTGGGCAGGAGAGGCACACTGGTTATAACTATACGGATTCTGACTCCTTTACATTCTCTAGCGTAACTATCACACCAAAAATGTCGTTTTTTATCGCTGTGTGCCAAAGATGATTTGTCGTTTGGCGAACGATGGTTAACCCAATGTTGAACTTCATGGTCGAATTACTAGGCTGAGAGCCTTACCATGGCGCATGCATGTGAATACCCCAGCTCCTAGCTTTTTATGGTGAATCTACCCAGTGAAATATCTCTTCGAGTTGAAGTGGCCGCCGCTCCTTTAGCCAATTTGAATAGGGCCCTTTGGCCCAAATCGTCCCCTCGATCGTTTTGGTATCGTATTCAGGAGGCATCTCGTCGGGTTCCATCCGGATCTCTTGACAACAACATGTGACTTCTGGACTGCCTTTGACATCCATGAGTGGCCGAATAGCGCAGCGTCCCATGTTGTCCACCGCACAGAGGCAGAATCCACTTTCATAGCAAGCTATATGCCGTGGCATTGCGGTTGACCTGCAAGTCACCAGGTTTTTTTGCATAACAACGACTATTTTCGACCTGGAATGATAGGAAAAGTAGAGATTGAGTTTCGACTTCAGTCCTAGACGGTCCAGTTAGCTAATGGCAAACAGTCTGTGTCTGATTTATTACCATGATGATGCAAGAACTGGAATGTGCGCTGAGTAATTGGAGCTTGCGGATGGAATGAATTTTCCCAGATGTTGAATTGGCGAGAGAGTAGTCGATCAACCCACCACTCTTTGTGGTTCAAAAGTTCAAAAGTCCGTGCACGAAATGACCGCCAACACTGAGAAAATGCGATCATCGTATTAAGGTCGGAAAATGAGAAGATGAGGTGTAAGATCTCGGGAGGAACATTAAACCCCATTTTGCACCGTCCGTGTTTTTAGGGAAGAACATTTGGTGGAGTAAAACGGACGGTCGAGGAAGGAGGAAGCCTTTTATATGGATCATACTAAGGCCCGTGCACCATTTCTTTGCCCGCGGCGCTACTCGCGTGATTAGAGCCTGGCACCGGCCGCCCGCTCGCCGGCACACTGGAGGCCAATATGCACAGCCGCGAGGCGTCCTGTGCCGAGAGGTCAGCCATGTTAGCCTTGGTCCTGGTTGCAACGTGCCTTGTGTGCGAAGAACACGTTACCTTTTGACATCTTAGCAGTCGAAATTCCCAATAGCGTTCGCTTCACCCTTCCAGGTACCGCACCACGTAACCAATCGTATGATATTAGTCCCTGCTCGGAATTCCAGCAGGAACGTATCATCTCAGAACATGCGCTATTCTACAACCTCAATGTACTTCAGGGGTAGCAGGAATCCACCGGGGAGAAGGTACAACGCATGCAGATGTCGCTGGAAGAATGCCGGTATCAATGGGTGCCTCCCGAGTACAGGGGGGATGACGATGACTCGCCGGCCAACGACGAGCGAAGAATGACGAATGACGCTGGTTAATCAGTTCATTTTGACTCACATTAAGCCCCACACAGCCACAGCACCATCTTCATTCTCACAGTGTATGGCTGGCGGTGGAACTGTCGAGAGCTGCCCTAGTTAGACCCTAGGAAGCCCACCCAGCTGACCTGGTTCTCGAGGCTCCTCGACTACATGGATACCCGTCAGAGCATGAATTGCTGACCATCGTCTAGCAGCACATCTATCGACTGTCAGCCAGCCTTCCAGCAGCGATTCGAGCGATACGATGGATACGATGAACAACGCGACGCAGTCGGTGCCGGCAAGAGACCATGCCCCCGACAACAGGAGCGGACATGTGCAGGTAGGCATAAATGGAAAGCAACGGCGACAGCTGGACGGCAAGCGCCATTGCTCGCATCTCTCGAGTGGGTGGGAGGGCAAAGCATGGCCGTGGATAGGTTCGGTTCTCCGAGACGGCCAGCTATAGGGGCAAGCCTACGGAGAGAAGAAACCGGGTTGCCAACTATGCCAGCACGCGTCTGCTGATGGCGTGAGGCCTAGGCGCAGGATGCCGCGAAGCAGCCTGGCCGAGAAGATTCTAGGCTTGTTGGGCGAGCTGAGCGCAGGCTTAAAAAGCATTCAGCGTCGCTAGGGGCCATCTTCAACTAGAATGCCATCTCGAAGAATACACATGGCGAGTCGGATCGGAGCACATGGTGGTTCTGGGGGCATTGTGTTAGTTGATGTGATGTAGAAATTGCTTTTTACAATTTCATAATGACAGGATCCTAAAACAATACTTAATTATTATACGCGTTGAGTATTACCGTAACACATGCGTTCTTTCCGCATGTGCCTGTTTTACTCGGCGAAGTAGTAACTATACATATATTAGCCACGGCGTATGTTCTTACTGACTCTGCCGAAAGCGGTACGGCCAGCGGGCACTCCAAGCTATGGAAAGCCTCCTGGGAACAAGTCATGTCTACCGAGCGCCTATAGGACACACACACGCGTGCAACCCAGGCAAGACTGCATGTCGCTAGCACAGTACTGGCATACGGCGCACGAGTCACTATTCATGAGTAGCTTGAGGGCTGCTGCGGAATTCCATTTTCATGCATGTACCCAGCCAGATAAGCCGAGGTCGCCAATGTCGGGCTGTCAGAACGGCAAGGCTCTCGGTGAGAACGTAAACAGGGGCTGGGTATGGTTGCAGAGGTTATACATCATTGACTCATATAACGACAGATCGGATAAAGGGGGTACTGGAGGATTGGTTGGAGCACTTCCAATGTGCCTAACAGGTGTGCCATCGCCGGCTTCCGCTTGCATGATACCTGGGATCCACCTGCTCTGGGGTATATATACCCAGTGGTGCCACCCAAGCGGTGGCAGTCTTTTCCCCCCTCTTTACATTCCATTCCACGTCCACCATTAGTCACACTCCTACTTCATTGCATTCATCGTCTTCCGCCACCCATTCTCTGATATGGACTCGCCAGAAGCTCCACCATCCCTCGTATTCGAGAGAGGGGACACGGATTCAGTGTCCTCCTCACAAGTCCTGCGGACTTCCAACCAGCGTGCTCCGCACAGCAACGAAGACTCTTCTAGGCCGCTCTCCGAAGTCTGGTCCGACGGTCTTCCTGAATCTAGAGGCCTTTGCAATCCACAACAGCGTCTCGGAACCAGGCATGCGCAACCCAGCTCTGAGGACGAGGCCGTTGATGACATCGAGCAAAGACAACTTAAACGCCCGAGGTTGGACACAGAGCATGACACCGAGGACAATATGACGAACGAGGTCGTAAGCTTGCCGACAGAAATTATGGAGTTCACTGAAAACCTGATAATCTCGCATTTGGGATGGGTCGACGCCAAATCTACGAATATAGCCAGAGCGATTCTCACTTCTTCAACGAGCTTCTCGGAGGTCATAGTTGAAGGGCGGAAGCTCGCGGAGGACTACGCCAGGCAGAGGAATGCAATTGTGGAACCGTATCGGGCAGTGGTCGCGGCATTTAGAGGACAAGAGGTTGCGAAAGAAAAGGCCGGCGAGTTCTACGAAGACCACCCGAAGCAGTTGGTGGAGCTGTTAGAGCTGATGGATGTGTACAAGTACATACCAAAGCCCCGCCACGTAGAAAGTTCTCCGCAGTACGAATGATGAAATCGGAAGGTTGGTTTGGGTGTGCGATGGTTTGGGCGGCTACTTCTCCGATATAATAGTCTGATAGTTGGAGTACTACGGTAATAACCCACTCTGCTTCCTCGCATAAGCAGCCATATTTGAAATCGTACATACAACATACGCTCGCTAGCTCGGTGCACCGACAATGGTAAAGGACCTGGATGGTATATTTACCAGTCAGCGTGACAGGCAGAGAAAGTAATTGCTGGCTCCAGTACTTTGAAAAAATAAACAAAAGTGGTATGGAACCTGAAGCAATCAAATGAAGACTTTGGTCTTGTACTGTAAATCCTAAAAAGAAACTATCATATCACACTAGACGTCTTATCAAAACGAGAAGAACGGAATCTCCTATAGCTCTACCGACCTCAATTCGTTATAGAGCCTACAAATATTCAAAGCACAAACGCAGAGGGTCTGTTTCCATGGTTTTCCTCAGTAATGATAACAGGATGAGCGTGGGCGGAACCATTCTACACCGTGGATTGTGCCATACTCATAGCGCTTTGCCATGGCTAGCTGTAGAGCTCGGAGCTATGGGGAAGGTTATATTGACGGTCCTTGGATGCTTCGCCGGTATCCTATGATCACTCTCGTTTCCCACCAGAGCTTCAATAACGGGGCACTGTGCGACCGCGACAGCGCATTCTCCAGTTTGGGATGCTGCCGCAAAGCCCGCGAGTCATGCCAACAAAGCCGCAGACAGCGAAAAGCGATGGCCAGAGGGGATAAGGAGTGGAGATGAGGGAGAATAAAACAACCAATATAGGATAGCCATATCTATGCAAACACAGTTCCCTGGCATTGCAGTACACCACTCTAAAGGATGTACAACTACACCGCATCTCGACCAACCCCACGGAGCAGCTCTACGCTGTTCACGCGCGTAGTCGACCGCAGTCTAACCCAAGGCCACATGGCACGGTAGCTCTGGGTTCGTATCCACCAGACCTCGGACGTAACATCATGTAGGGCGTAAATGAACGAAGCAGTCTAGTTTGTTAGCAGAGACTTGCCCATGGCATGGTTGACCTACCAATAGCGTGCTCAACCTCAGGACGGAGTTCAGAATTCCCGTCTCCGCTGCAACCACCCAGAACACGCCACCTGAAGCCGTGACAAGAGAAAACGCAACCTGGATCCAAAGGTGGCCTTTGATCTGATAGACCGCTTCGAGATACAGTGTCGTTGTACCACGGCCGCGCGTCTCGAGAAAGAACACCGTCCACTCACACAGCATCCAGATACGGAACGAGATTGCCGTCACCGATACCGTCACCCCACTGGAAATCGCCTCCGAGCGCCCAAGAACGACACCTCCGAGAAAAAGTCCCATTCCTACCACCAAGCCAGTGATTACCCGGAACGGGGAGAAGCCACGCTACCCTGGATGCCAGGTACCCCCCATCCAAATGCACTGTCTAGTTTAGTCAGTGTGGACGCTCCGGCAACCGTGTGGCACTTACTTGATTGACCATGCTCAGAGCCACCAGGGAGCTGAGCAGGTAGGACGTCCACGTGCCAACATCTCCAACGCATGTAAGCGTCAAGAACACAGCATTAGCGCAGACTGCCAGAACAAGTTGGCCTGTAACCACGATGGAAAACGCGAGACGGTATTTCACGTATACCATTTGGCAAGCTGCAACTGGCTGTGTGTGTTCTCTGTATCGCATGCCGACACGAAAGATCCGAAGGACGATGGCGAGCATGCTTATTCCCCATGGAATGTAACGCAAGTAGTAAAGCTCATGCATTGCGTCTTGAGATGGTTGTTAAGTGGAGGGGAATGTCGTGGATGGGCCGACGAAATATTTGACGACTCAACTCTCATATATACCCTGAACAGGTCTCACGAAAGACGGTCAGCGGCAATGCGCTAAATGATTTGGGTGCTGTACTGTAGTCTCTTGCCTCAGACTTTCCTGTGTTTGGTGCCAAGTTGTCCTGGTCCGGAAGGTCTCTGTATGTACTGAGTCAGTGCCTAAGCCACCAAGAAGCGTACATGTGCTTGACTTGGACACGTGCCAAACCCTTCCGGGGCAGGGGTTACTCAGGTTCGGCTTACCGTCGATGGCTTCCGTGACGACGCATCTCCACTCCGTCGCTCTCGGTTGTACTTAGGACAAGAGATATGCCTGACTCATGGCGTTTGGGTATTCTGTTCACCAGGCTTCATCTCCTAGCCATGGTCCATGGCTGCAGCTCACCCTACCTACCGGGGTTTGGTTGGGGCCTAGGAGATAGACGGATGACCCGCCTTACGCACTACTGTAGAGCCCTTGCAATCATCCAGTACGGCACCACTGTACAGCGTGTAGCACTTCGAGGGCCCTAAACTAAGGAAGCAGTGTGGGAAAAGAACGTACAATATTGAGCACGTAACTAGTGATGAGTGAACTACACGGCCTTGGAAGCTGTGATACTGTACAGTAGGCAACAAAATCGGAATCCTATGGGCGCAGCAAGGGGAAACCCTCTCTGCTCGGTCCATGCCTATTTTCCGACTGCATACGGTGTTCCTTCAACACTGGTCAGCTGTGTCATCAAGTCACCATGGACGTCTTGGCAAGCATACATGTCATTGGCAGCCCGGCAAACCCATAGCGGCAGACAGAGCGATAGGCGCAAGATGATCCTGCGTAAGTTATCTTTATGGGAAGGTAGAACGTCACTGGAACGTAAAAGTTTCACTAGAATGCGGACGACTGTGGGAAGCTAAGCAGGACTCGTAATGGACATAGTCCGAAAACGGACGAAGGCCAAAAACGGAGTGTAGCTATCCAGGAGGGTGTGAGCCGAACGAAGGCGGCCTACCACGGACGCACAAATGAGGATGACACAGTCGGCCAGTGTCTAGGGAACACAGTATACGATCGAAAACTAGGCATGGACCGAGCGGAGAGCTCGTCCCTTGCTGTGCACATAGGAGCCCAGTTTTTCTACCTACTGTACACGGCCTTGGGAGCCTAGTAGACATTAGACTATGGGTTGAGACGCCAGTGGAGGTATACGGTATGGACCAGCACTATGGAGCCAATACAGCACAGTGGTGAGATTGGAGCGAATGACGAAGGTCAGGTAATTAGGCGCTACGTTAGTGGCACTGTATGCAATAGTGCGCATTCTGTTCCCTTCTACAATCGACTCTCTCGAGCCAGATCCGATCGACGTTCAGGCAGTTTCTACACCATAAGGCTTAGACGGGCTGGCCCATACGGATCGTCCAAACGCTATAAATGGGACGTCTATATCGGTCGAGAGTATTCCTCCGACGCGGCCACCAAATCATGGGAAACGTACTAAGTTGTTTATCCTCGGGAAGTTCCACTACGTCTAGTACAAAGCGCGAGAGAGTCCGTTACCGTGAGGCCACCATTCGACGACCGCGTCGACATCCACAAGTATCGAGAGGACGGTCAAGACGCAGAGCGGATCCGATGTACTCTCATCCACGTCGCTCCGTCCGATATGTAATGGTAGATTTTACCAAGAAAATTGACTACGACCCTCTGGGAGCCAAACACTCAGGTGGAAAAGCCACACCCTATCCTTCTCACAAAAACAGCGAGCCCGATAACCGGAGATCGGATGACAGAGTGCGCGGGCATGCCTTGGACCAAGAAACTATAGAAGAACGACTGCGGCAAAATCTGATAATTGCGAGGCATAACGCCGACATAGCAGCCCGGCCGGCCCTGGCGCAAAGGAGAGTGCGTTTCAACCCCGTTGTACGAATTGGTTAGGCACTGTCCTTGGGGCTAAGTCATAAGCGGTGGGGTGTTGACGAGGGGGTTATTGGGAGGGCATGAAATGCGTAGGCAACGCAATGACGTCTTGAGCTCTCGGTACGCTGCGTGACTCTACGGCATCGTTTCTCGGGCACCAGCTCAAGCAGACTGTTACGACCTACAGGTTGGTCTCCTGTGGTCTAGCGCTTATATGTAGTGCAGAATTGGGCAGAATGATCCCACTGGATCCTTACTGAAGCTTTTGCTTCGTGGCGCAGTGAGTTGGTCCACACGCACTGTAACACAGACGGGCATGCATGAGTTTCAATCCTCATCGCTGACGTCGTGGAGACGGTCCAAAAGAAGAATGTTAGCTAAGCGTGGATCCTGGCAGTGAAGCTCACTTTTCCGTAGCTACAGTAGCATCATGTAATGGAAGGCGCCCGAAACTGGTCCTGGCCATGTTGGACTGACCACCATCGAATGCGTGTAGAAATACTTAGTATTTCGGCAGTCAACAAGCAAATAGTGGTACATGATTATACCGTGGTCGACGTTCCATGCCGTACAACCCTACTTTTTGCTTTCATGAACTTTGAGAAGCACTACAGCTATACGAGCCTCAGGCTGCCTTACATGTTCACCGTATCGCCAACGAAATGACGGACTAGGAACAATACGCAAAGTGATCGGGGGTTTATTCGTCACACCATATCCGACCCGTAGGGTAGTATGATTAAGCAAGTTCGGCAGTTCAATTGGTATCTGACGGAACGGTAAAACCGTGTGTCGATTCTTGTCGTTTGTTTCCTGAGATACAGGAACAAACAAGGTCGTACAGGTGAGAACGGGCAAATTCGGACTACACGAATTTCTCTATCGCCGCAGAGTCTCAGGATTCGACAGCCCGTTGTGCGACTGCGGCCAAGGCAGAGAAACGGTTCGACGCATCCTCGTCTTCTGCCCGAGGGAAAGAGAAAGGCGGGAACAACTGGTCATGGCTCTCAGGGAACCGATCGATGTGGATAGAATGCTCGACACGCCCGGAAAGGCGGGAATTCTAGCGAGGTGGCTCCTGCGCTCGGGGAGACTAGGCATGTTCCGTCTCGCAAACCAACTCATCAGCTAGGAAGCGGGTAGCTGAGCCCGATCTCGGTAGGCAGGACGGATTGTAAGAGAAGGCGGTACGACGCGGAGGCACCTGGGTTTTTAATCCGGCCGGACATCTGCCCGGCACGGTTTTTCTAGGCTTAGACAGTTATGTTGGGGGTCCTCATGGCCTCGATAGGTCGCTAGGTGTAAGAATCTACTACTACTACTACTACTACTACTACTACTACTACTACTACTACTACTACTACTACTACTACTACTACTGACAAGGTCGTACATAAACTGAACCCCAAAAGAGCAGCGTGACTACAGAATCTTCCAGATACACGTGGAGTCTGATGGACTTGGGAAGATGAGATGATCTCCCCAACAGCGTCTTCATAGTAACTAAGTGGAAACGAAAGGAATGTATCAGCTAAATCGCACTCGCAATGCAAACGGTGGTTCTATATGGAGTCCGCAATGGCACTATCGAGAACTATGGATGGCTACTCCAAGTCTTTCAACACCTAGTCTGTGACGGTTTTCTTGAATAGGCAACACACTATACGTACACGGCTGCTCCCTGTAGTAGCCACCCCATGCGCGGCGGTTAGCCCAGTATTGGGGCCCTTGAGAATCCACTCTAAGTACTGTTTCGCCTGGCACCAATTGCGTTCTTGGATTCTGGGTGGTAGGTTCAGAAGAGGAACAGTATGGACATATATGTAGTCAAAGCCTGTAGGCATTCTATTATTAAGCGGCGGTTGTATTGTATTATTTAGCTGAACCTTCTATCGTATCCTGTTAATGTCCACGAGAGGCCCCCAGTCCTAGCATCCCGAAACTCACACCAGTTATCGCCGTTACAAAAGCGAATAGCAGTAATACGGGGAATTTATTTGACTCTGTTTCTCCTGCAAATTGCGAAAACCTGGTCCTGCCCAGCAAAGCCCCGGCTGTGTAACAGGGGCGCACCCGAAAAGCCATCTCGAATCAGCCAACCCAAAAGATCCACCCCGAGAAGAGCAGGTCACAGAGGCTGCAAACGAAGGCCACGATGGAGCTTTGCAAGACGGGGCCCTTCTCCATCTCCACGTGGAGAGTTGTCGCCACCACGGAGACGCCGCGTATCGCGGCCCACGTGAATGCGGCTGACACCGATAAGAACAAGAAACTCAGTCCGCTTGAGCCAAGTAATAAGAATCTGGAAAAGGGAAGAAAAGGCAGAAGCCCCAATAGCGATACGAAGATGAACACATTTCCTACTATTAGGAGCGTTTCCAAAGAAGGCATGACTTCGAGGACAGCTAGAGGAGAGGGTGACCCGAGCGCTTTGTCCACGAAGGCCGTCAACGGATTGGACCCATTCAGCGGGAGACCGAAGCAATCCCTACGACTGGAATAGCCCATGCAGATGAATTTGGTGCCTACCGAGCAGTTCTGCGGGAGAGCGTCCGCGACAAGGGACTGGCCCGTGGCTATCGCACTCGTGACCAAGCTCGATGCCTGGCTGGCAATGCTGGTGGCGACACTGCCACCTTTTGAGGCGACATCGGTGGCAAGGCTCTGGACAGCAGGAGCGATGGACGTCACACCACCAGCCAACGCCGCAGGGTGACCCATATCGACTGGTGGAAGCGGGATGAATCGAGGAAGCCGATGGTGTAACTAGCTCACGTCAGTTCGGAAACCCGGTTGGTCCGGACGTGTGGGAGCCTCAGAACCTGTAAAGTTGCGACGCCGCTTCGGCGGTTCTCGTCATCGCGGAACAACGACCACGAAAAGTAGAGGGATATGACAATTGTGGATAGGTAGAGAAAAGTCAGGACGATCTTGAGCGCCATGACGTGAGAGTGGATGGAACCCGTCTTTTCCTCCATCTCCCCTGCGCAGCTCCAGGAACAGGACTTTAATACAAAATAAGGCGCTGCACAATCGGCTGCCCAATGCATAGGCTCTTTTTGGATTGTGATGGAAAAAGGTTATATGTACATACACATCGGCGACGCAAGCATATAGAGCAGCACTATCGGCTGCCATGAGCAGCAGTATGGCGGCCCAGCCATGTGTGGAATTCGCGACTACAGCCGATTTTGGTACTGTATCTGGCCGCAAGGTCCGCCACAGACGATCTCTGCAGTGAGGCCTACACCGGCACTCCCTTACGGTACATGCCTCTTCCATTTCTGTAGGACGGTGCCGCAACGAATGTGGTCCTTTCCGGGTCTATTAGTTGATTCTGTGTATGGATGCCGCGCTTTGACCACCTGCGGTCGGGAAACGGCCAGCGTAACGAGGCAACTCATATATATACGGCCCACTGACACTTGTAGGGCCTGGCGTACTTGAATTTCTAGATTTCAACCAAGGTGATCCAAAGGCCGAAATACGCTCTGGCAGATTCCTTCCATGACCGTCGCGATGGATTGCCACGACCACAAGACAGAACGTTACGCCTCTAGACGTCCAATACGCAACGGACTACAGATCCCAAAACTGCATCGGCATGCAACGGGTGAAACTGTACAGGACTGGGCAGGTGTGACTAAAAAGAACCCGTCGAAGTGCCAAACCTCCAATCGGGCACCAGAAGAAGAGTCGGGATCTTTGGGTACTGATAAAAGCTCGGCCGCACCATCACTGGACATGACAGACGTCATCAGCGACTGGGTTTCGACTATGACACCCGTAAACCTTCAATCGATGGAAACCATTCTGGAAGAAAACGAACAGGAGGGAAATAAAGGAGCTCGGGATTGAGTGGCATACGGATTACTGCTGCTACAGCCCGCCGGTATGTGATGACTTCCGGCGTGAATGAATAATACACTCAAGACTTCGCGACTAGACTGTTACAGTGCGTGTGGGCCAACTCACTGCGCCACGAAGCAAAAGCTTCAGTAATGATCCAGTGGGATCATTATGCCCAATTCTGCACTATAAGCGCTAGACCACAGGGGACCAACCTGCAGGCCGTAACATAGACTAACGAGAGAGAAACTGGCAAAGACCCGTCCTCCACATGAGATAGAGCACCGTGCAGTTTTCTTCTGCCCTCGACGATCCATTAATTATAAGGAGCGTATTACGGCGTAGCAGTTGGTCCCCTGCAGGAGTTGCCCTTTGATATGAAACTGGATAGAATGATCCAAGTGGATCATTCCCGAAGCTTTTGCTCTATGCCTCAGCGGGCAGTTGGCCTAGACGCGCCGTAGCAGAAGGCCAAACTGACTCGGACAATGAGTTGTGAAGGGAATTGAGGCCATGGCGGCTTTTTATGTATTAAGACTGAGGGTGACTTGAATCGAAAGAAGAGAAAATAAACTGCCGCGGATCGGAGCTTGACAATTCTCAAGTTGTGCTTAAATCGCTTGGAAGGAGTTTTAAATGTGCTTGTGCCACATAAACCAAGTCACACTCTAGTGAGCCTAGAAATGGAAATCGAGCTTATTCGTCCCATGCTGTGAATAAACTCAGCACCAGGGCCCTTTGCTGGTACGTCATCGTACGTTCTAACGCTGATGAGGTCGTATGGAGAGCTGTTATCCATAAAACCATCGCTTGGCTCATGTTTCGCCGCATGATACTGCTGGGCTTCAATGCCGATCTGTAACGAAGGGGCCTTTGTGAATATTCAGGTCACATCACAGCCACTCAGACACTGTCACCACCAAAAGTTGGGCCATTTTTACGCTATGTTTCTATAGTTGTCGCTTTCTATTCACTCGCTAAAAAGAGGAGCCGACAGATGCTTTTACTTGGATTCCGCTAGCTTCCGTGCTCGTTAGCCGTCCAGGTGATTCGAATATGGGTCCCAATAACGAAAGCCTTCGTTCACGATGCAAGACACTTCCATTCCGACGAGCAGCAGGCCCATAATCAATTCAAATACCCGAGTCCCGTATTTATCGGCCCCTTCCACATTATAGTATAAATCATTAAGTCTCCCCACTAAATAGACGCCTATACAGAGACCTCGAGAGGCGGGTATATCAATCCGTTCCTCGTCCCCCGACGAAAACTTGCAGAAGCCGAGGGTTCCGTCCCGCTACCACGCCCGCTACTTCATCCCCATCCTTTTCAGGGTTTACGTCGTCGTACGGGAAAGCGTAGCCCTTGCCATCGAGCTGGTATTGGTGAACAATACGACTATAGTGGTTCGCAGGACCTTGAGGGTAGTATCGTCGGCTCGGAACCGAGGGTTGCATGGCACCACCGTTTATCAACAAAGTAGACCGGCTAAAAGCAGCGCATAGTCGGGGCACCACTGCGTGGTGAATCGCGTTGTCCTCCGTACGGATCGCAAACGGTCCCGTGCTACAGCTCCAGATATCGGACGCCCTTGGGCGGGCATATCCACGGTTGTCACCCTCGCAGCAGAGTTGATCATCATCATCGATGCGGCATTGGACCACACCCGCTTGCGATTGCGTATCGATGGCCAGGTCTTGGGTCGCATACTTTGCCCACACCTGGCTGACGTACGTGTCGTAGTAGCCCTCGGTCGCACCGGGATGGATGGTCTCGTGCAGATTCGGAGACAGTATGCGAAGTGGTTGGCCATCCCCCGACGTAATACACATTTGGCCCCACGGCCCGCCATCTAGATGGCTTTGTTCGCGCAAGGCGGCGCACACCCGTTTGGCAGCGTCCCCCGGAAGCCCCAGAACCGTCTGGACCTGCCCGCTACCGAGCGTCAGGACCAGGCTCAGCACGAGTCCGACGAAGTCCACGAAGGATATATTGGCGTAGATTCCATCTTCTTCCGTGTGGGAGAGTTCCATAAAACCCCAATTGGCACTGCTCGAAGCGTTTTTCATGTCCAAGGCGGATGGTTCCACAAGGGAGACCGATCCGCCCTTCACTGCAACGGTATGGAATTGGAGTGCGCCGAGCGAAACCCAGACGCGACCGGAGACGAGATGGTCAGGAACGACGATGTCGGAAATCTCGCCATGGCTCCCAAGCGGGATGGATATCGAGGCAGGGTCAATCGTTACGGGATGGGTGCCCTCTGGGGCAACAGGATAAAACCAGGTACCCGAGGCCGTGAGAAATTTCGTAGCGCCAGCGCGGTCCCGACCCGTCACATAAGCAAACACCTGGCTGTCGTTCAGATTGTTGATTATCTGGAGTTTTAGTGGGCGTAGAGCAGCAGGCTGTTTGGGCATGCTGGTATTGTACATGGAAAACTCTCGTAGTGGAAAGCTCGTGCCAAGGCCAAGAGCCCCTATACCTGGGATAGGAGCGGCGGCGATAGTGATGGCAAGAAACTGAAGAAACCGAGAGATCATTGGCACGGTTTAGGGTTGATTTGGTAGGTTGGAAGGGAAGGGAAGACACAGGGTTCCTACATTGTGCGGCGGGCTGAATAGTCGCTGGATACATAGGCAGCAGGAGGAAAAGAAGCTCTAGGGCGCCGCTATTCGGCTCGAGCGACTTGGCCAGAAGAGACCGGAAAGTGGCGAATCAACAAATCTAACGGTGCCGTGCGATCAATACGGTTCGTTTCGGCCCTTGTTGCACCTTGCCGTGTTCAACAAGCGCACCCGTTGTAGCGTCTCATTTCCACTTCGTGCTTCTGGTGGCAGAAATTGACGTAGCCGCAGTGGAACGATACGATTACATGGAGCGCCTTTTCTCCGGTTTCGCTCCTTTCTGATTCCTGAAGAGCGAGAAGCAGATAAGGCGCAACATGGCCGAGACACACAAGGGTTGGGTTGTTTCTTACCCTTGAAGACAGACAAGATCTGGACTTAGACCGGCACAAAAAGGGTTGCCCGCCGAGAGCCAAACACTACCACGGTGTAAAGCTGGGCAAGCGTTGGACCATGGATATAAAGACCGAAGTCATCCGCCGCTGATTGGAGATAGACGAAATATAGTACTTGTCTACAGTTCTCCATTCCTACGCATTGGCCCCGGCTGGAAAGTTCGAAAAAAAGATCGCCATGCGAGCCCGTCACAAGTTGCCTGGGGACGAGTCAGGGGCGGACGACGACTACGAGGGTAAGCCATGGCCTCATCTTTACTTGGCGATATGCTGACGTGTCGCTTGAATAGAGACCAGCGACTGTCTCAGCTCGAGCGAAACACCAGATAGCCCAGGCAGCTTGGACGAGTTCGTCCTTTCGGACTCGGCTTCGGTGAATAGCGGCAATGGCACCGAGCAGCGGCCAAGTCCTCCTGCGACCGACGATGAACACAGCGAGGAGAATGGGCCATCTTACAAGCGCGCGCATATGCTAAAGGCGCTGTGGAAGCTCTCCCAGGCGCTAAGGCAGCTGCAAAAGTCGGCGATGTTGCTATCAGACCAGATAGAAATGGAAGCCGAGTAGCTATTGGCACGTTGACCAGGTTCTAGGGCCTGGCACGTGCGTGGCATCAGTTGCTTAGATGCTTAAATGCTTGACGGGTCTTTTTGCACCCTCTAACGCCCGAATCCTGGGAGCCGGTCGCTCTCTTCCTTTGGTTAACGGTGGCTGGTGTTTTACCCTATTCCAGTGTTATACCTCATAACTATGGAACATCAACTGTGTTCCCACTCACTTCCATGCTACCGGCCGTTTGGGCCGGTATGCGAGGTCTTCAAAATTTTGGAGGTCGGTCGGTGAATGGTGTTGGTTCGACTGGGTAACTGTAAGCTCGTGATAGAATCCTTTGGTTCACTACACTAGAGGGTGCTGTTCTAACTTTGCTCGTACAGCGCTTTCCTAGAGGCACTTCGTCGCTTGCATTCTGGATGCTCTGGCTTACTGCGGAAAGCGTGCGCCAGCCCGCTTGAGGTTCTAATAAGAGATGCTTGTCATTATTCCCAAGTTCAAGCTTCGTTTCAACAACTGAAGCGTTCGCATAAATGCACAGGTAGAGGAACACATCGGCTTCTGCCCATAGTACCAGCCCACCTCTCCGGAGTCTCTCCTGCCCATCAAAACATCCAAGAGGCCGCGCTACTTCGACAGCCCACCCCCTCCCCCCACCGCCTAAGAGACTCGGGAAGTGCTCTGGATCAAGATCAGTTAGATAAACGACAAGACACCTGTCATAAAGCCACACTTACTGAACTTTCATAGCGCGGATGACTCTGGGCAGTACGCAGGATCCATGTTCGGCAACGACACCTGCTGGCACGTGGGCGGAGTAGATGCTAGTCTGCTTGCAGGCGGCTCAACCCCTAGTCTGCCATTAGATATCGATCTGGCTTCCGGGTGGGTCAAGGGGCTGTCTCCTACCTGTGCCTAACACCCCACACCGTGACACACACACACACAATTTATTGACGCCCGGGCGGCGGAGCCGAAAGGGCAACTAACGCTGCTGTGCTGACACTGCTGACACTTCTCTTGTCACCCAAAGCCCTTACATGCTCCTGTTTTGGCTGTCTTCCCTTTCTGACGTTCCTCTGCTGACCAAGTTCCCGTGTTTCTCGTCCTGTATCTGTCTCCGCAAGCTAGCTTAAAGGCCCTTCTTTAAGTGTTCAGCATCCTATCTTCGGCAGCTGAAGCGTCGCCTGCGTTTGGAGGCACGGGGTAATACTGGCTATTAGTTAGGTTGTTTGTTGCTGTATTGTTAGTGCGCCTCCCTCACGGGTTGTTGCGCGTCGAGTCGGCCCGTGGCCATGGCGAATCGTATAGTAGCCCGAACGGCGTCTATGTCCGGGGTCCAGAATTGGTCGTCGGACGCTGACTTCCCCCCAAGGTAGAAAGAGAGGTTGCTTCGGTGGGTTTCGGTGTGTTGTAGCATGTCTCGTCGATGTTCTGTCCATTGATGGCATCGGAAGAGGAAGTGGTCTACCGTTTCTCTTGCTTGTCCGCAGGCGCACAGGTCGGACGGCGCCACCTCGATTCGGTGGAGGTATACGTTCAACCTGGCCATGCCTGTTCGTAGCTGGGCGAGTACGCTGGCTTCTTTCGATGAGAGGGGGTCGTACAGTGCTCTCGTGTGTTTGCCTGGTAATGCTGTATCGATCCTTTTCGAGTACTTTCCGACGTCTTCTGGTAGCCTATTCGACGGCATCTTCTCGCGCCATGCATTGTTGAGGATTATCGATCGTGCTCCGGGTATCGGTATCAGCGGACTGGCGCCTAACCGTGTCGATATCTTCGCTGCCTCCTTTGCTACGCTTATGCGTTCGTCGATCTCATCTGTTGGGAACCAGGTAATGGTGATGCTGTTTCCGCCTCTTCGTAGTCTCTGCATCGCTTCGTAGGCCTTTCGGACGTGCCTTTGGCCAGACTGCTGGCGGGGTTTCTTTAACGTAAGCACCGCCGCTTTGTTTCTTGTCAGTAGTACGATGTTACGATACCGCATCCTCGGCAGCGAATCCAAAGCCCTGGCTACCCCGGCCAGCTCGCCCGTAAACGGGTTCTGTTCGGATCTTGGGCCCAGGGTGGCGGACCTGGTGTCCATCGTGGACTCGCTATGGGCCGACGTGCGCGTCTCGATGGCCACGCCGTATCCGACGAGACCATTGCGTGCCGAGCTGCTTACAGCAATGCACACCGCGCAGTCGGTGACGGGTTCTTCTGCTGATTCCTCCGTCGCTGTCCGCATTCGGCTCTCCCAGGGGGCCAGCGTGAACGGGTCGATTGTCTCGAGGCAGTCTATCGGCATCTCTTTGAGTGCGTCGGCCACTTGGAAGAGGGGCGACCGGTGGAAGCGCCTGAACTTGCGCATGGGGCCGATGCAATTACGCAGGGGGTTCGTGTCGGGAAGTGTGTGGATGTCTGTCCAGGTCTTGATCGCTTTCAGCCAGAACCGCCCTTGAAGGGTAGCGATATGGGCTTCGGCCTCCGCCACGCTGGCCGCCACCGTCATGAACGTCCCCACGATCGCTTGGGCCCCGATCTTCTGGATCCGGGAGATCGGCCTCGCTGCTTTGTATTGGCATTCGTGCATCCACACGCTCAAGGCGTAGTCCACCACCGGCGCCACTGTTGCTGTGAAGAGCTGCCGTGCCGTTGCCGGCGACAGCCCCTTCAGACGCCTCAGTTCCAGCACCGCCTCGAGTCCTTTGGCCCCGGCGCGCGCAATGTGTTCCTTGTACTTGAGCTTGGTATCCATGACCACCCCGAGGATCTTGACATGGTCTCTGGGCTGAACGGTCTGTCCTTTGATTATGAAGGGCTCCTCGCTAGCCTTGTACGCTTTGCGGGCGAAGTGGATGACGGCCGTCTTCTCGGCTTCGAACGTTGCGCCACTCCTCTTTTCCCAGTCCAGGGCGTCGTTAATAATGGCCTCTATGCCGACGCGGTTGTCCTGAGCCGTCGGGCCCACAACCCAGGCCGTGAAGTCGTACGGACGTTGCTGGGCTGGCTTGTCGGCGGTGTTCGAGCGATTCCCGCGTAGGACGCCTGCGGGCTGGTCTGGGCGCTGATGTTGAGGGCCGGGCTGTTTTGGATCTCCTCCAGCTGATCCCGAACGAGCTTCAATTCCTCTGCCATGCGTTGATTCTCTTGCTTTGATGCTTCGTACATCTGCTTCAGGTCCTGGATCTCGGTTCGGGAGTGCGCGACGATCTCCAGGATCTTCTGAAGGTACGTCTTCGCGGTGCCCCCATCGCGGCTCTTTTCGATCGGTTCGGTTGCTCCAGTTTCTTCATCCTCCTCTTCATATCGGCTCGCTTTCTCTTGGCTTCGGGTGGTCGGCTTCGTTACGCGATTCGATCGTCTGCTGGCCGCCGTGGCGGGCTTCGCGGTGGTCGTCGCGTTTGAGTTTTGCGACCCCACCCTAATTGTTTCCTCGGCACGGGCCGCCATGGTCGCGTCTCTCCGCGCCACCTCGGCTCGCTTAATTCACCACCTTTTCGGCTCAACGAAAGAACAATATCGCGATCAGACAAATTCGAAAATCGAGCCCGATCCCAACAGGATACCGCGATCCCCTACGACCCCAGTAAACCTTGTGCTGGTAGCGGCGGCCGCTAGACAGCGTCCCCCTTGCTAATAGCTACACAGGCCCAACAGCCTTGAAAGTGAAGTTATATAGCTGTACAAACTCACCAGCGATACACCTGAATACCGATAACTAAAACTTGACACTTGCACACATACACGCCTCGTGTTCCTCTAGGCTAGATTGCGTGCCGCTTCCGGCACGGTCCCCCTGTATTATTACGGGCTCCCCGGATGGCATTGCCTGACGCACGGGCCATGTCCTGACGGAGAGATAGCGCGACGTCTGGGTCACGTGCTTTCTCTGATTGGGCCCCTCTCGCGGATCCATCGAATTCATCTTCGCTCGCTCGCGTTTCCATAGTACCATCCATTACATCCCTCAAATCCATCTCATCTCACGAGGCTCCCCGCCACCTCGATTCCCCCCTCCACGCATCGTGCATCACGTCATGGCGTGAAGCGTCTATCCCCGGTGCTTGCCCTCCTTGCCTCACCGTCCGCTCCGACGCTGTCCCGCGTCCCGAAGCGCAGCGCCCGACCGCCCGCAGAAGCGACTGGCACTCGCACCTTCGATCACCGTCGCCACTGACTCCCACTCGACGAGCGTCCAGACCCGGCCCCTCGTCGAAAGGACCAGGATCGAAGGCGGCGCGCCAGACCCGGCCGCCAGACCGCCGAGCCCACCTCGCCTTCTGCGTGCAGCCGCGGCCCTTGCGTCGACAAGAGGGAGGCCGCGCCCGAGGTGCCGAGGTAAGCGCCCACTGTACTGACCTGACTAGCCCTGTTCTTGCTTAGGTGCCATGCCCCCCACCGCCGACGATGCCGGTCGGGCTGTGGGCCATGTTGATTTTGCCGCGGGCGCCTTCACCAGCATTGTGGCCTTCACAGCTGTACCGGGCGCCCGACACCAAGACGACGACCGAGCCCTCGATCAAAGCGACAACGCCCCCGACGGCGAGACCGTCGTTCTGCGCATGAGTCTCCGCCTGCGTTGCCAGCCCCCTCTTGTGACGTTTCGCTTTAGCGTTAACGTTTTCGGACCGGGCGACGTCAAGACGGCCCTCTACTTCGACATCCCCCGCCATCACATCTCGTCGCTGGACTCCAAGACCTACGCCGATGTCCGCGAGATCCCCGAACTCCGGCCCGATGATGGGCGATGCTTCCCCGGCGGTGCTATGCGTCTCTGCATCCTCCTTGACCACCCCGGCCGCCTCGTTATGCCCACGGAAACATTATCCCTGAAGGGCCGGTCGCAGTTGACCCTGCAGACATTAACGTGGTTAGCCGCCGCGCTCGATCTCGTGCTGTTCATACCGCGCAAGACACTCTCGGAGGCACAAATCCGATGCCTCCAGCAAATTATCGCATCACCGGCCTCGACCCATGATCGGGAGCAACGAGACAAAGAACACGGACACTGGCTGGCCGGATTATATGGCGGCGTTGGCGGCAGGATATGGGGCACCGATGCCGACTCCGCCGTCGCCCATGCCCATGCCGAGTCGCCCGCTGGTCATGTCGCCACGACCGTCGACGACGCGAGCACACCGTCCGAGTCGGGGGAGTCGACGGTGGCCACGACTACACCGCCGGCATACCGACGATCAGCCGCCACCCAGAGTCCAGAAGTTGCTGCCGCCGCCGCTACGTCTCTGGACATTCAGGTGACGCCCGAACCGAACAACGCGGCCACGCCAACCCCGCCTCCCTACATTTGCCCCACGTCTGAGGATGAGGGTGATGCGCCGGCAGCCGACGTAAATGGTACGCGCGCGCCTCCATCCCCCACGAGATGGATTCGTCTTCCCTGTCCTGTGGATGACTTGCATTTGCTGAGATGCGCCTTGTACAGGCAAAGGTTGGAGAAAGCGACCCCATGACGGCGCCCATAACAACGCCCATGGTGATGGCCGACATTCTCGCAGGCGCATAGTTAATAGTCCACCGGTGTCCACGAGTGGATACGCGCCTCAGAAACAAGAAATGGGCACACAACCACAGCACACCACGGATGTCGTCTTATCCAAGTTGGACCAGATTTTGGGCTCGTGCCAGAGCCTGGAACGCAGGTTCCAGCGCCTCGAACGCAACGTAGAGGTTCTCAACGCCGAGGTGTCGAGCATGCGACGCGCCCAGCAGGAGATGCAGGTCATGCTGGAGGGCACAGTGAAGGAGAACCAGCCGCGTATAGATTGGTTGGAGGCCGAGACTACGGAGTTGGCCGAGCGCTGCGAGGTTCTAGAGGATACCCACGGCGAAACAGTTGAGACGTTGGAGAAGATTAGCGAGAAATACGAATCGATCGAGCTCGAAATCGAGGACCAGGTGTATGGCATGGTCAGGGCGAGGCTCACGGCCGCGTTGGAGACTATGTAGCGGCCTATTCTGGATTTGGTTAATTTGTTCTCGCGCCTGCGTCTATGATTCGCTGTCTCGTGCCGATGTGCTAAATTGTAGAGAGATATGTAGGTAGGTCTCAGATTATCGGCTTGCCTGCTGACTTCTACTCTGTCCCAGGCCAGCCCAAACACACCTCTGGGTACACTCGGCCAGTAGCAACAACTGGCATCCCAAATACATCCGCATCCCTACCTACGACATCAGTCTCGACCCAGCCAGCGAGCGTCCTCCTATGTCTTCTATAACCCTAAACCTACGGCCTCGACGGGGCGTTTCCGGACAGCCTTCAGCCCGCCTTACTCCGAGTGTATCAGTAGTCGTCCTCCCTCTGGCACCGGTTTCTCCGGGACGGGTTACAAAGCGAAAGCCCCCGCTGTCTCGGTTCCATCTTATCTCTCCTCGTTTTTCACCCGTGCGACTAGCACCCCGTTCTCTAGCGGAGCCGACTCCCTACCTAACTAGAGCGGCCTTCGGAACGCCTCGTTCCGAAAACCACGCAGTCGTCCCGCGTCCCGCCCACCTTCGTGGTTTTTCGCCTCCTTCTTTCGGGAGCCCTACGAAGAAAAGCCGGATTAAGGAAGCGGCGGGATTTACCTCGTATACTTCAAGACTTAGAAAGCAGCGCGCGGTAAGGCATATCTCATGTCCTGAGTACAGCCGAGAGCGACGGAGTGGAGATGCGTCGTCACGGAAGCCATCGACGGTAAGCCGAACATGAGTAAACCACTGCCCCGGAAGGGTTTGGCACATGTCCAAGTCAAACAAATGTACGCTTCTTGGTGGCTTAGGCACTGACTCAGTACATACAGAGACCTTCCGGACCAGGACGACTTGGCACCAAACACAGGAAAGTCTGAGGCAAGAGACTACAGTACAGCACCCAAATCATTTAGCGCATTGCCGCTGACCGTCTTCCGGGAGACCTATTCAGGGTATATATGAGAGTTGAGTTGTCAAATATTTCGTTGGCCCATCACGACATTCCCCTCCACTTAACAACCATCTCAAGACGCAATACATGAGCTTTACTAGTTGCGTTACATTCCATGGGGAACAAGCATGCTCGCCAACATTCTTTGGATCATTTGTGTCGGCATGCAATAACGTAGATGTCAGGCGAGTGGCGCAGGCAGGCGAGGGGCACACCTTCCGGCATCTCCACGAGAAATCAATTAATTACTCCACCACAACGCCGTAAATCAATTCGAACTAATCGGAATCCAGCTTTCCGGAGGTTTCTACATCCATTTCACAGGTACGTGCATTGTGACCGGTGTCTCCGCAGACGCCACAGCGCTGTTCGCGCGGTTGCGCCCTCCTTGCGCGACTACTACTCGCATGTGTTTCCTCCACTAACTGCGCATTCACGTCCTTTTGATCTAAAATATCTTGTCCCTCGCCAATACTAAGTGTGCCGCCTTGCCTTAGATGCGTTTTCTTTGCCCTACGACGCTTCGCGAGGCTAGAATTGGCCTCTCGAAGGTTTCGCACCTCGGCCCGTAGGAGAGCGACTTCGTGCATCATTGCCATCGCACGCTTCGCAAACTGATCGACTGCCAATAAAATTGGTGTCGGAGAGCTTCCCTGGTGACAGCGGACTTGGCTTTTGATAGAATCGGCTTGCTAAGTCGCCTCAATTGGGTTGTGTGGCGTCTGAGAGGCCCATGTGGTGGTCACGGCTGGGAGGGTTCCAGTCGGCGAAGGCGTCGACAACTTCACGTCGAGCTTCGAGAGGACCTTTACGGGTCGAGAGGTAGTAAGACGGCTCCGAAAAATCCCGCCTTGACGTTTGTGGGCGTAAAAACCTTCGCAAACGCGGCTTGGAAGGCGATAAGAAACTCGGCCTTCGTAATATGGTTCACATGCGCCTTCATGAACCCTTCGATTTCGCGACCGTACGCCCTCTTTAATGGTCCGAAACACCCGACATCAAGAGGCTGGAGTAGATGTGACGAATGCGGAGGCATTGAAATCGTGATGATGTTTTTCTCTTTGCAGAAAGCTTGAAAATCGGCCGAAACGTGGCTCTCGTGCCCGTCGATGATCAACATCCGATATGGACCCTTTGTACTGTGCTTCTCGAAATGCCGAATCCATTCCAGGCCAGTCTCGTTATTAGTCCATCCATTCGAGGTAGGTTGAATCACCCAGTCGCGTGGTAGGGTGCTGTCGGCGTACCAGCTTGCGAGATGGGTCTTGCCTTTTACCGCTATAAACGGCGGGACGCACCAGCCGTCCGCACACACGCCTTGGATCGCGGTAGTCCATTCCCGATTGCCAGGCTGGACATTCTTTCGTTTTCCGTCGCGATCGGCGCCCGTAACGACCGTCGAGGCTGTGATCTGGCCCATCATGAAACCGGTCTCGTCGAAGTTGTATAGATCCTCGTTGAGAATGCCGTACGTCGCCCTCATGTTACGGAAAAGCTCGAACCAAGCTGCGATCTTTTCAGGATCCTCGCAGAGGGCCCTCTGGTAGTTGTATGCACGAGAAAGACGCGTCTTGAGTTGGGGTTGCCGCTTAACGAAGTTTGAGGCCCAACGCGTCCCGACGCGTGACGCGTGACGCGTCGCGAGGATAACATTGGCCATATCTTCCACGTCAAGCATCCGGGGCGCAAATCCTCGCGAATCCAGCTCCACTATGTACGTGACAATCACATTCTCTTCTAGTTCCGTTAGTCGGGTGCTATTAGGGCGCGTGTCTTGCCGGGCGCGTGTTCCGTTCATTCCTCGACGTAGCGAGGTTTCGGAGACGTTATACGTCCTAGCGGCGGCTCTGCGGGTAAGACTGGGGTCGTTTTGCAGAGATTGGATGGCAAGAACCATCTGGCCTTCTTTAGACGCGGTCTCCATGTTGATTTGTGGGCATGTAATGTCTTGAAATTGAAGCAGCGCGATTTGGCGGTAAGTGCGCCACTCGCTTGCCTGCGCCACTCGCCTGACATCTACGTTAGATCTTTCTCCTGGAACTGGAACTGGACATGAAGAAAAAGGGGAAAGATGGCTGTAGCAAATGAGAGCCAGGCACGTGGCTCTCGGGAGGCCTCCATATATATATAATACGTACGTGAGACGAGAGTTTGGTGGCTTCCAAGGTCAGGAGGTCGGTTCAGTGGATTCAAGGCCCGTATTCTCCCTCGGTAGCAACGCATCATCGATTTCCTTCCTCAGTAGCCACCATCACACCGGGAAACAAAACGATGACGCCCAGCACGCCGGGGCGCAGGGAAATACATACAAACGACCACAGATAAATCCATCATTCGGGTTAGCACCACAGGTTGACATCCTCTGGGCCGAGGTAGCCTCGAAGAAACGTTCATATCTGCTGGCAACACCGACGTTGCCAGGTGGGTGCCTAAGTATGTACCCAGTTGGCTGCCGCCCGTGGTGGAGGATACGGCGGACATTCGCTTACTAAATAGGACTTGGTCGTAATGGAGACCACTGAATTTATCGATGGCGCCTAGGTTCGGTCCGACCATCACGGGAAACGGCACGACAGCGGTGATCCATTCGAAAAGCTTCAGCATGCCGACTAGGAGTCGAATAAAGGTCTCAGGCGGAATACAAGTCAGCGGACCTTACCAAGAGACTAAAGCAGGAATGTGGGGCCAGTGTCAGCGTATCGTTACCATCTCCATCCCTGCCGAGGTCATGCGACATAGATAGCGGTAGCATAGTATCGAATATCAAGGCTGTGAACGGGATGACATTCTCGCTGGTATACCCTTGGTTGATTCGCGGCTACTCTTAGGTGCATCGATATTCTAGCAGCTTAGTCCAACTCCTCACAGCTACCATACTACGTCGCCTCAATCAGCTCGTCCTTCATCCTCTCACACCATGACCATCTGGCCCTGGCCGTCCTACCGGCATTACACGACAGCAAAGGTGATGGTCTAGAGAGGAAACCAATGTGGAGATAAGGGTAAAGTATGCATTTAGTAACAGTTCTGAATTTGACTAATACAGCTTAAATAAGTCATTGGCATTCCATGATCTGCTATGTATGGGTTGCCTGGATATGCAGGCTGGATGACGACAGGATGTAACGCATCTATGCGTAGCAACGCCATCCTGGATGGACACGGGGGAAGGCAGAAAAAAGGGGGGGGGGGGGGGGCATTCCTGGACGATTATAAAAGGCGGCCGTCTTCCCGACGGTCATGTCTGCCTTTCTCCTATCCAACAATTTCCAAATCTCCCCTACCACTACAAGAATAAGGAAATGTCTTTTTTTATTTATTTTGCAGCCAACTGCAATGACGAAGCAGGTCACTTAAAAGCCATGGTTCTACCAAAAAACAACAAGCATCCCGCGAATCCATGGACGAATTCCTTGTGCCACGGTCTCTTCAATTCCAACTTCTCCATCGACTTCGGAGGTGAAGGTGGCGGCGAACTACCAGCCACCCCATCGCAATCATCCGAAGATGGGATGGCGGACTGCGACGTTCACCAGCCATTGGGTACCACGTCATCTCTTCCGCCTAATACCCACAACTGGCTTGCTCAAGGAAGCCTGGCTGAGAAACATCTTTGGGACGACATTCCCCACTGTACTGAGATTCCCCAGGTCCCAAGCGCCGTCGATGCGGTATTCGAGGACTACTTTACGGCCAGCATTGCACCGCCCGTCTCCTCTATGAGTCAAGGTGAAGGTGACGGCGCACTACCAGCCACCCTTCCGCAATCGCCTGAAGACGGGGTGGCGGACTGCGATGTTCGCCAACTATTGGGTACCACGCCTTCTCCTTACCCTGGTATCCATGCCTTGGTTTCTCTACCACCCGTCTATTCGCGAGCGACTGGGGATAGGGTGCCAGACCACGATATTTGCCACTTGATGGGTACCCCATCCTCGCTTCGCCCACGAATCCAGCACTGGATGATTCAGGAGTACCTGGCCAGGTGGTTGCTTTGGCCTGAAGTCTTCAGCTCCGTCGAGTTTCCCCAGTTTGGAAACGTTTTCGATACGTTGTTCGATGAACCTCCAATGGCCAATCATGCGCAACCTGTCTTTCCCCTCAACGAAGATTTAGCGACAGCTTTGCCTGGGCCTCTGATACTAGGCTCTCCTCTCTCCGAGGGCCTGAACAGGCCGGCGGACTCTCCGCATCTGATTGTTGGGAAAACCCAGTATATTGCAACGATACAAGAGCCAGCTGCCGCAGCAACACCCCCAGCTTCATCAGCGAATGATATTAACCACCGGGAAGATGGTGCCACATCGCTAAATGCCGACGAGGAGGGGCAGCCTAAATCCATTGAGGACACGACGAGAGATCCTTGCCGGAAAAGGAAAGCAACGCCGTTGTGCCCAGAGAGACTGGCCAAACGAATGAAACGAGGCGCACAGAAAACCACAGCGGGGGGCGGCGCAAACCTTCGCCTTGAGGCGGTGACCATCAAGGCTAAGGACCGTGTGCAGGAACTGAAGTGGAACCGGCACGGCAAGGTATGGTGCAACGAGCCCAGGAAGTTCGAACGGGACTGGGAAACCCTGGCAAGCCACATACTGGAAGATTTGTCTCATTCCTCTTTTCGGATACGACCAGGTGGTAGCGGGTTTCCTATAGATCTTAGCTGGAACGAGAAGGAAATGGCCTTCACCGGGTCGAGCTGCATGCGTTGGAAACGGGTGCAACTTGGAAAGGACGATGTAGCTGAACTAGTGGAAACCCTAACATTGGTGTAACAGGATGCAACGTTAATTGGCCTTTACACGTCAAATTGCTTTCACGGAAACCTATGTTTATCACAACCAAAATGGCAGCATCAAAGCATGGGAAACAGATGGTCCTGTTCATACTCAGCAACAGAGGCAAGAAACGACTAATCTCTTCCGGAACGCCGCCGTCCCTATTCTATTAACCTGCCCTGAGTATATGGAGCAATTCATCGTTCCGACACCAAGGAGTTTCAACGTGCGCCTCTTCCTCTTGTGCTAGTGGCGAGGTTCGGAAATATAAGGCACACTATCTGGGCAGTGCCTCGTCTTTCGCATCAACAAGTTGTCATCTTCGGCTGAAGCAATTCTAACGAGAGAACACAGCATTGCACCATGCCTCGATCCGGCGTCTTCTGAAGCTATGGAACCGGTCTATTGTCAACCCTCATAGGCGCCCGCGATCTTTCCATTCGCGCCATCTTTTGGCCCGTACATAGTACCCGTTGCGGTCAATCAGCTAGGAACATGGCAAACGTACGCTATTGGTAAACAACCATTCCGATCGTGTCTAGGGACTGAAGCTAGAGCCACACAGGTTTTGCTCTGTGTAGCTAGGTTGTCCGTCGGCTACCAGCGGCTTGATTTGCGTTCGGCCCCGTACCGCCCAGCGCCTACCAGAACCACGTGTGGGCGGAAGTCGAGCCACAGATAAGCAAGCATGACGGAATACGTATAGACGAGAATATTGGGCGTCCATCCATTGTTACTACATATTGCTTTCGTTGGCGAAACCTACTGTGCCTTTACTTATAGTGAAGTTCAGGCTCAGCGTTCGCTTTCTATCATCCGCACTTTTGGAGCTCATGGTAGAGTGGGGTAGCCCTACAGTGGGAAGTCGAGCCAATGAGGTACTTTCAGTCTCAACAAGAAAGGAATTTGACTATTAAAACGAAAATAGGAACATCTTAATTTGAAATTAAACAAATTCCGAGTCTACATATCCCCTCTAGAAAGTTAGCGGCATAATATTATGGCGGTGCTTCATCCAGATGCTGCTAAGGCTGATGAAAGGTACTTCCAATGCCCTAGCTCGTACTATGCAGGTACTGCACTTTTACCTTCAGCTCCAGAAGTGCTGTCACTAGAAATCGGACGGTGAACCTGAACTTCACTGTATTGCAGTGGTTTCATTAGCGGATGAAGCGAACCATCTACGGCTTGGCGAAGTTTTTAGTGGCGCTGGACTACGAATAGGGATTAGCACCATCAGACACCCCGAGCCTCAAGTTCGTCGTGTCCGAAGTAGTTTGATTTGCGTGCTCCGGTACTGGATGCTCTACTTCTACTCCTACTGTTTTAAAGTAGGCCTCTAGCAAACCTGCCACCTGTGGGGGGATCAAATCTGCTGAGGTCCAGAAGCTGCGTCCTGTATGGAAAGGAGGCTGGGAGAGTAGACCGGCTTATTACTATTATTACTATTATTATTGTTATTATTATTATTATTATTATTATTATTATTATTATTATTATTATTATTATTATTATTATTATTATTATTATTATTATTATTATTATTATTATTATTATTATTATTATTATTATTATTATTATTATTATTATTATTATTATTATTATTATTATTATTATTATTATTATTATTATTATTATTATTATTATTATTATTATTATTATTATTATTATTATTATTATTATTATTATTATTATTATTATTATTATTATTATTATTATTATGATTATTATTATTATTATTATTATTATTATTATTATTATTATTATTATTATTATTATTATTATTATTATGATTATTATGATTATTATGATTATTATGATTATTATGATTATTATGATTATTACACCTAGCGACCTATCTAGGCCATGAGGGCCCCCTGCGTGTCTAAGCCTAGGAAAACCGTTCCGGGCTGACGTCCGGCCGGGTGAAAAACCTAGGTTCCGCTGCGTCGCACCGCTCTTATCTGCTCTCTGACCTGCCATACCAAGATTGGGCTTGGCGTGCCCGCTTCCTAGCTGACGAGTTGACTCGCTAGCTGGAACATGCCCAACCTGCCCGAGCGGAGTAGCTATCTCGCGATAATTCCTGCTTTTCCTGGGGTATTGAGTGTTCTGTCCGTGTCTATCGGTTCTCCTAGAGCTTGGACGAGATGCTCTCGTCTTTCTTTCTCCCCTGGACAGAAAACGAGGATATGCCGGACGGTCTTTTTGCCTTGACCGCAGTCGCACCATGGGCTGTCGAAGCCTGGAACCTTGCGATAAGTGACACGATGCGCGGCTGTTGAAGTCTCTCTTCCGATGTTACCACTCTTTTATTAAACTATGCGTCTAGGGGTGATACTCCCTGATGTGTATGAAGTCGTGCGAAAAGTCATCTGTCTCTATGGATAGAGCTGGAAAACCAACCTGGTACCAGTTCAACAACCTGAAGTGCACTGCGCGTACTACATTAACTTGTCGCATAGGCACACAAAGCCCTCCGGACCTCCATAGCTTCTCCTGTTTGATCCAAGCCCCATTCCCCAGAACAAGCATCACATCATCAGTTCAAATCGGTTATAACTTCACTGCAACAGTTGTCCCACTTGCTCCCTTTTCCTCGGCGTGAGCCCATCTCTTCAAAGACTCAGATCCACCACCAGCAGCGTGTCTCATGCGCAGCACGCTCATCGAAGGCTGCAGGGTCGTCACCTCCACGCGATAGCCTGCTGTTGAGCGTGCGCGCTGGAGCCCAGGGCACACGTACTCTCAAGCTTCGTCAGGCTCTTTCTGGACACTGCCCAACAGACCCCTCATGGGACCCGAGGAAACATGCAGCGCAGAGTCCGGAGTACTATTCGAGAAGTTGCAAGATACTAACAAGGTTTACAAGAACTCCATGACTCTTGCTGTTATCGAAAGGTAGCACAAAGAGCAGGCCAAGAGGCGATTAGGACATGGTGGTGTATACTGTGAGATTACCTCTCCAGTTTTTGCTAACCCATACACTGATGATACATATTTCAGATTCCAACATCTAGATCACTACTCCGATCGGTTTGCAGCACTGCATCAACAAGAGAGGTCTGGGGGAAACACGAAGGTCCCCGGAGTATCCTTGTGACAAGTATTAGACGCTATGTATCATTTTGAGCAACACAGTGAGCATCATCACATGCAGCGTTTCTAATGTCATCACGAGACTCTGCATTGATCGGTCCTTTAGCTCGATGACGACTGACGGCACCGACTTTTCCGGCCTCACCATCAAAGACACAGCAACCTGGTGTGGCAAGCAGTTGTTCATATGGACACCCCGCCAGACGACCATGACCCGGCATTACATATTGGCCGTAGCGGACCGTTGCTCCTTCGCCCTCCCTTCTGATCCCAGCGCCGCTGCCAAAGTATACCGACAGCCGGACACTGGGCCAATACCAATCAGTCCCAAGACAGCCCAATGCGTGAAGAACCTGGCGTTGGAGATGAAATAGGAGGGCATGTCGACCAGCGAGAAGGGACCGGCCTCATCTTCAGATGAGAACCATTCGTGGTACGAACAATCTGCAGGCTTCTAATCCTACCTCCTAGCAGTGGCCACCGGAATGGCCGGAGCAGGAGTGGGCGCTGCTGTCTATTCTGCGACCTGGTGCTCCAAGGCCGGCCTGTTCATCCAGGGCCCTTTGGGCATTGCTGTAGCTGCCAACTACTCCAACAGCGCCGCAATCAGTGAGGCGGTCGGCGGGGCGGGATTGACGGCGGGAAGCTTCATGCTAGCTTCTGGTTTTGTTTATTTCGTCCCTTGGGAAAGTTTCTATGATTATCTCCGCAGGACACTTGCTCAGATCTGAGATGATATCTGCAAGCTGATGGGCTGATTTTGGGCCAAAATCAAAGAGGTCGGTATGGCTCTGAAGTCCAAGGTGCTCAAGGTTTCTCGTATTTCCATGGAGAATATTGCTGCTTTTTGGAAGCAATGGGCTCTTGTTTGAGGTAGTCTGGGGAGACACAATCTCTCAAATGGGGGGGGCGAGAGCTAAGCTGCCAATGAAGACGTGACCAATGCTTCCCCTGATCCGATACGGCTAAGAAGAACGCTGCTAGCGGTGAGCGTGAACCCTGCCTTGCATTCCTCAACGTCCTGGTTAGACACAGCCCGTACTTTGGCGTCGAGTAGGATTCCGTTCATTCCCGTTCATTCCTCTGAGAGAACGGTGTCCATACCAGCGCCCTATTCCTGATCCAGAATTCTGCTGTAGGGGCTAAGAAGTACACCGCGTGGATCCACATGATCGCCGTCGTCGGCTCCGCTCTTTCACCGTTGTTACGCATCGGATCCCGCCTGCACTAGCAGATAGGTTCGATGTCTTGGATTTAAAGGACACTTAGGGTTCATCCTTATGCAGTACGATGGTCCACTTACTCGCTCTGTGTACCATCAGGGCGATCAATCTGCAAGGGCTTTTGGCCCCTTTCCGCCGAGCCAATCGTAAACAGCGTCAATTCCGTAGATCAAATACTGCATGCAGTCAGCATCACTAACGAATTCCCTCGGCGCCTACTTAGTGCAAAGACCGGAAGATCTTACTTTTATACAGTAAGAGTGTTGACGTCTATTCAACCTAGCAGGCGGTTATAGAATCGCGCCGTGCCCCACTTCCTCCGACTGCTGGCCGGATATCTCGTTGGTCACGATAGCTTATGAGCGGCCGACCCAAACCTGTTTAGTAGATGGGTTTACCTGGAGCCGTGTATTTAAACCGCCCTGCATCCTTACTCTCCTGTTCTCATCAACTCATCAAAGCCAATGCGACACAGTAAATTCTAAGCCATCGCTAGATTCCTTTCTTCCTTCTTCGATAAACTCACTCGAAACGCCATTATGAGATTTACTGCACCGATTCTTGCAGCCCTCGCCGCTACGTCGGCTCTCGCTACTGCGGTGTCACCGGTGACAGAGGGCGGCTCTGACATACTGACGAGAAGAGCCACTAAATGGGGCCAGTGCAACGGAACCTCCTGCGAGGTTGACGGAAATAACTACGAATGCACTAAGGGAAAGGTACATGCGAACTATTTTCCCACCCGCTTTCCGTTTGATTGGATCCACTGTCGGGCGGTAAATTCTGCTTCTAACAACAAACCCGTCTAGTGTACCCGTCAGAGTGGCGCCGGCGATGGTACGCCGTGCTCAAAGTTGGGCGGTTCTATCTGCTGCCCCGGGGGGCGCAAGGGCTGCCCTTAGCACCGTATTAAATGATCAAGTCTTCAGAGAAGCTCCGATTTCAGGTAATCAAAAGCCCGATTTTAGCAACTTGACTTGAAGCTAACTAGAAACACCAAGGTGAAATAGGAGGAGTAGGAAACTTATCATAGATACGGAGACTATTCGAAGGGATTTTTGATATTTCATGACCTTGCCCTCACTGATAGAACTGTTAAAGTGTCGAAATCTGTACGAGGAAGGGGGGTAGAAGTTATGTTAACCAACCACCTTAGCTGCAAGCCACACTACATTGACCTATCTACTCCGGTATAAATGTCCGTCAGAAGAAGAATTATACTCACCGCCGATTGAATTTTGCGCGTGTCGCGCAGAGCCTCGTGGTCAGTGTGAAACGAAGTGTCTATTTCTAAGTCAACAGCGCCCCCCCCCCCCCCACCAATGGGCCTGGCTATTGTTTTCACTGTTCAATTCCACATTCTTAATTTTAATCTTGTGCTCCATAAAGTTGAGCCACGCGTAACATCGCCCTTCGCGCTATCCTAACGAGCAGTGCAGCGACGGCGAGCAGGCGGCTACATCGCTCACCCCCTACAGCTCTACTGGGTACAACTTGCCCATAAAAGTGCACTATATCTTTTGAGTAAAAGGGCATCGTATTCAAACCTAAAAGATAAGTAATGGAATTTTGAAGTGAATCTAACAATATGCGTCCTCGTGGTTACCTTACACCAAAGTATAATGCTGTTCCCCTGCTTCCCTTATCAAGGCTCGCTTTTCTGCTTCCTCCATTATTGTAGCACTGCGCCTGCCGTGTGGCCGAGTTTCGCCGCAATCTGGTCTTCAGAGAGGTCCTTTCATATGTATCTCGCAAGGCGACAGCGGTCCTCGACTTACCACTACCGTTTCTGACCGCCACGCCCGGTATATCTGCTGACTGACTAGCCGATGATGAGAAGAATGTATTGAACTGCAGTAACGACCGTCGTTTTGGTGTTGTGTCGACAGTGCGCTGAGACCTGAGACGTGACGGTTCTGACAGGCGAGATGAGGAACGTCGTGTAAGTTGGCCGCTACTTTTTAGGTCCTCTACTAACTTCTCGGAGTTCAGCCGGGGATAAAACGATCTGCGGTGTAGCATCAGTGGACCCGCCGTCGGAAGCACCGTCGCTATCGCTGGGATCCTGGGGCAGGCCAATATTGGATTCTGTCAGGTCCTCGTCAACTGGCCTGGTAACAATAGCGTCCCCATTTCTCCTAGCAAGATCCTCTGCTGCCAGGATATCTGATGCATAGTCTCCTGTGAACGGATTTTCCGGTCTGGCGTCAAGCTCGTCGTCCAGGACACCTGCTATTACGGGGGAAGATGGGCTGGCATCCAACACGTCTGCTCTACCTATGCCACTAAAATCCATGCCGACTGGTTCCATGCCATGGGCCTTGGGATGATCTTGACGACACCTCGGACAAAGGAATTGGCTGGTACCGATTAAGTAGATGTAGAGGACTCCGTGTGGTTGTTTTTTGCAGGCGCTGTAATATGATGCTTGTTTGGCTCCAATGTCGCCGTGAGGGTGAGTTGTACTTCTGGGAGCTCATATTGCCTATGGAAGGGGCTCAAACTGAAATGAAACAGAAATGTGACCTAGAAGTTCAAGGGTAATAAAAATTGGCCTGACGGGTGTCTACCATGTGCTTGATATAGGAATGGATTCAATACATACGCTTATCCTGTGGACGTGGGTAGAGCTTAGACCAGAAAAGATGTTCCTCAGGTCTTTCCTGAACAACTGCCACTCGGGTGCGTTACGTTGCCAATATTCGAACAGGCGCATCGCATCGCCAAGAGTAGTGACCCATAGGATACACGAGAACAGCTTAGAACGGCAGGACTGAACCACGGCGGGGTGGATGTTGCCACGGACAGAAGCTACTAAAGACAGAAGCTGAGGACAGAATCTACTCCTAGAAAAGCTACTACTGAAAGACGATTTCACGGGGGATTGTTGCCACGAGTAGAAGCTACGACGGCTAGAAGCTTCGCCAGAAAACAGCATCGCATGAAACAGCAAGTTCAGACAGGATGGGCGTCCAGCAAATTTGGGCCTAAATCTCGCCCATCGCATGCCGGGCGAAAGAATGTTTTGGGCGCGAGCGACCGGGAGCTGGTACGGTGCCGACACTGGAGCAAGGCACAAGGGACGAAACAGACGAAGCAGAATAGAAGCCGTTGCGGCAACAGAGCTTTTCAAAACGACCGTCGAGCAGGAGCCGACACAGGCGATAAGCGCGAGATGGTACGTTTTAAGCCCAGGACTGAAAGCTGATTCTGGCATATGCAGGATAACCTAAGGTGAAGCAGAAGACGGACGAAGAAGAAAGCGGAAGAAGGAAAGCGAGCGAAGCAGGAAGTAGACGAACAAGGAAATCAACCAAACAGAAAGCGAGCCAAAAAGAAAGCTATCGAATCGAAGAGCAGGAAGCAGGAACTAAGGAAAGTAGAGATCAATCGAAGTAAGAAGCAGGAAGCAGAAGAAGCAGGAAGCAGCAAAAGCAGGGAGTAGAAGAAGCAGGAAGTGGGCGGAGTAGGAAGAGCGAGTACACCATATCCGGTCGACTTCCACGAGAAACGGAGCACAGCCAGAAGCGACACGAGATCCTATTGGCCGGACTGCTTTATGAGCGCCAAACACACCTAACACAACCCACGACCACGCGTCGCAACAGATGCGACCCAGACCGGCCACAGCCAACACGGGGGGGGGGGGGCTGTATGTGGGCATGATAGGGATCTGGGGTTAGACCCGGCGTGGTGTACAAGCAGCATGTGAGTAGGAAGCAGACAAAACAAACGCAGACGAAGTAGGATCTGGAAGAAGCACTAAGAAGTCGAAGGGGAAGGGGTAAGGAGACGGAGAAGAAGCAGACGAGGTAGAACTAGACGAGGCAGAACCAGACGAACAGGACCAGAGGAAGCAGGAACCAGCCGAAGGAAGCAAGAAGTGGACGGAGTAAGAAGAGTGGAGTACGTTCGATCTGGTCGGCGCGCGTAAGAAATGAAGCCGCGCCAGAAGTAGCACTAGGCCCTATCCTGCGCTGTCCTAAGAGCACCAACCACAGCCAACGAGAGCCAACGAACAAGCGTTAGAAGAGACCCTATCCGGAACGGCCACGGCCTTAGAAGAAGCAGCAACTAGCCAAATGCAGAAATTGAACGGAGCAGGAACCAGAGGAAGCAAGAACCAGTCGAAACAGGAAGCAGCAACGAATTGAAGCAGGAAGTTGTTTTGGGTCGCATCTGCCGCTGTCCTGTCAGTGTCAGGCACAGCCCCAAACAGCCAACGAGCATGCGCTAGAATAGTCCCGATCCGGAACGGCCGCGGCCCACCCGGGAGGGTCATACGCGGGACAGGATCAAGAGCGGGCGTCGGACACGGCGCAGCCCACAAGCAGACGCGAGCTGCAAACGCCGCTGTGCGCAGGTTCCCAAACGCGGTGCCCCGCCTGCGACGGCACCCGGCTGATGAAAACGCGCCGAGCCCCAACGAGCGCATACATGTTAAGGGAGAGGACGGTATACGCAGGCTGGCATAGAGAAGGCCGTCGACAGAGGCAAATAGCAAGACATACTGCGGCACAGACAGGCCCGCGTCGTAGGAGGTTCTGGTCGCTACTATGCACCACAAGGTATCCAGGACGGCAACCGTCAATGCGGTGAGGCAACAGAAGGAAGCGGAGATAGAGGTCAGGGATTTGACCGGCGACATGGCGACGTAACGCAACGACAGGGCGAGCACGGCTACGGACATACAGACATACAGACATACAGACATGCAGACACGCAAGACACCAGGAGCAGTTGCAGCCACCCAGCCTAAAACACATGGCGTCTACACGACCCAAGGTGGAAGCTACGCGGCACGGGGGAAGCCACGAGGGACGAGGGACGCTACACGGCACGAAGATGGGCATTATGATATGAGGAGTGACATCACGCCAAGTATATTGCAGGCTCTCAAACTAGCATCCAACCTCCGGGCCGGAGCGACTCCACTGCCTCGAGGGCCACAGCCTTCTGGCTATGCGGCATGGAGGCCTCGGACAGGAGATGCTCGGCTCTCGACTGTGGGGAGGGGAAAGAAGGCTTCCGAGTCAACGGCATAAAGACGCCGGACAGGAGGTGCTCGACTATCGTGGCAAGAGATGTCGATTGTCATGGACAGGAGATCTCGATTGTCGTGGACAAGAGATTCTCGACTATCATAGCAAAAGCTGCTTGGCCGTTATGGACAGGAGTCTTAACCGTCATTGGATAGGAGAGCTCGACTGCCTTGAAGGGATGCGCCTCGCCGGAGACGCGCAGTAGGGGGAACAAAACGCTCCACCCAGGACGACATCCGCTGTGGGAAGGAACAGGCCACACGAGGGTGGGAACCAAGCGCACGACAGGAATGACGCATCGGTAGGAAGACAACCGGCCGACAGAGTCTGTCGTGCCGGGCGGTGAACCTGCCTACAGGAAAGTCTCGACTGTAGGGGAAGATTCAAGAACGCAGGAGAGTCTCGACTGCGGTTCGTCCGGAGAAAGCTCGTACCGGGAGGCGAACAAGCCTACAGGAGCGTCTCGACTGTAGGGGGCCCCCTCGCCAACGCAGGAGATTCTCGACTGCGACCAAGGCCGACCACCAGGATCGTATGGACTGTGGGGCGCGTGGGCCCTCCATGGAGACGCATGGCCCCGCCTGGTTGTTGCGCCTCGCGGCGTGTGTGCGCCGAATGCGTCTCTACATCGGCTCTCCCTACCTCGAGGGAAGTAGGAAGATTTCCAGCCGGCGCTACGGGGAGGCTGTAGAGTCCGACTTCGCCCGCCGCCTATGGAGCGTATCCGCTGCATGGTTGTTGCGCCTACCACCGGGAATGGATCACCGTATGGGTCATTGGCCAGCCACCAGGGTAAAAGGCGTCTACGTGGCTGTCGGCCTACCACCCGGGACGAGGTCTCGGGGCGGATCGTTGGCCTCCCGTGAGGTATAGAGACCCCATGGTTGTTGCACCTACCACCGGGAGCGAATCACCGTATGGATCGTTGGCTGGCGGCCCGCTAAGGCAGCCGTTGGCCTACCGCCCGGATGCGGATCGTCAGCCCCCATGGAGTGTGCCCACTGCATGGTTGTTGTGCCTGCCACCGGGAGCGAATCACCGTGAAGGTCGTTGGCCAGCCACCAGGATGAAAACCGTCTGCATGGCTGTCGGCCTACCGCCCGGACGCGGATCGCTGGCCTCCCGTAGGGTGTACACACCCCATGGTTGTTGGCCTACCACCCGATGCTCAACACCGGGCGGGTCATAGGCCAGCTACCACAAGGACCAAAGTCAACTTTGAATGGCAACATACGTCCACTTGGATGGGCGAACCTGATGGAAGCACAAGGAGGAGAGGGAATCTCGTTCTCGACGGGGACGGCGACCCCCCTTATATAGCCATCTCGCGCTAGCGTCGCCGTGCTTCCGGCGCACGCCAAGACCTTGGCCACCGACAGGCCCCAACCTCGTCCAGACACAGAAAGCCTTCCATAACCAGCTCCAACTTGGCTGGATCGATTTGGTGTCATGACCTACTTTTACTCTACTCTCCTTCTGGATCGGCCGCCTATCTGGCTGCTGGCACCTATTCAGCTCTTGTCGCCTGGGTGGGCTTTTGGCCGGGCTGGAAGCTACGGTTCTTGCGCCGATCCGCTTGACAGAGCTCGGTGTCCAGTCTTCCATTATTACTTTACTACTTATTCTGTCTCTTCCAAGCTTTCCTATCTTGCCCTTCCCTCTCTTTATCCCCGTCTCTCTTTCTCTCTTTCCACTCTCGTTCTCGTTCTTCTTCCCTCCACACACTGGCTGTGCCTGCTTTTCTCAGTTCCCTATTGGTTCGTCACCGCACTTATTGCTCTCACTCCACCTTTCTGCTCTCATCTACACTCTTTCCATCCACTAGCGATGTCGCCGGCCTCCCCATCCTATCCTACCAGCAAACTGGGAATGTACGACGTGCGGCCATATTCACCGTCATCCAGGTTTGATGGTAAGCCACCGCAGTACCGCTTTAAGCTCGTGCCGGTGCTCGTCGAGACGAGCGAGTAAGCTCTGTCTTGGCAAGAGAGGCAACACTCTCAGTTTATCGATCAGCAGCAGCAGCAGCGAAACGAGCCGCAGCAGCAACCAGAGCAGACGCATGGACAGCATCAAGGAACACTACAAGTAACACACGGGAATCCATCTGCTCGTCGTGCCCGAGGTAGTCATCCCCGCCGCTCATGCCCCAGCTCCACTCTGCCGTACTCAGAAAGAGATACCCGCGCACGCCGCGGAGAGAAAAGAGGACGCCCACAAGGAGGGCAGGCCCGGCGCCAGGGAGGACCACATCGGCGCTTGCCGGGCATGTCGTCGACAGCGCCGGCAACACCACCACTGGCGATCAAGCCTGAGCCGCCCATTACCCTACGCGAAGAGACCTTTCATATGCTGGGACAGCCTACCTCCCCGTCGACTGGCGCACTAGACGTCCCAATTGGACAGACCGAGAGGTCAGACCAGAGGAGCGACAGCCAGGAGCCACAGTCGGAGTGACGTCACTTTCCCGGCAGGCATGCGTTTCTTATTGTCCACTATAGGCGGTATAGTAGCAGCCCTGGTATGATGCCGGTCCATCTGGGGGGCGTCCAAGAGCCTACCTTGAGCCATGATAAGGTCGAGGGGTCTGGGCTGGGAGACGAGGAGACACGGCTGCCCTCCGTGGGGGAGAAACGTGAGGGGCGGGGAGAGTGTTGCTAACCTAGTTTCATGCTTGTAATCGAAGCCATGCCGCAATCCAAGTTATTCCTCGATTCAAGCTCGATCTGCCTCTGCCCAATCGTCTGTCTCAATCCACACGAGTATCTCGCAGGCAGTATGACTCGCCGATGCATCGTGCCCGCCATGCTTTATGACATTTTCATATGCGAATGGTGTGAACCTCGTAAATGTCATCGTACTGTCCTTACTGTTGTGTTGGTTCCTGTTGTCGTCCAATGCTGAGCCCTCGACAGAATTCGACCCACCTGACCTGGCAATCCTGCAAATGGCGGGGCTATCAGACTCGCTTGTCCAACACCTGCGGAGCTACACCCACTTATGTTAGCTCGTCCAGTGGAAATCCGCGGGGGGCGGCTCCTACAGCCGGCTGCTTGGCAGCAACCCCGACGCAATAAGCGCGTACGGTGGGGCTGTTGTTGGTTCGGGGTTCGTTAGGAATCCTGGCAACCGCGCCTACAACCGCTCGATAGCGCTCTCCGATAAAGCGAATGCAAAGATGCCTACTTCGTTTACCTTGCACCTTAGCGAGAACTCTACAGCCCATGACGACCAGTCAGCTTTGCCATTTCCCGCAAACCTGTTTTGTTCCCTGTTCATCGCTCGCCTCTTCGGTGGCAGACCAGACAGCCGGGACGTGATCTCTCCCCTTATTGGCCAGCCCAAACAATAGAGAGCCTTGGGCAGCCTTCCACCCTAGGGAAGCCAGCCACATAAACTAACTGAGCTAGGGTTGGTCACACGATCACGAGGGCGTTCGGAGTTCAAGGGTACAGGCCGTACTGAGCAAAAGCATTGCCGAAATAGGCCGTCGCTGTGATCCTTGCGGAGGTTGTAAGTCGTTTACCCACGATGCGACATATGGCTTGTGCCCTCTCATCTAGGAGGCTCAATGTTAGGGTTGTTGTCAGTAACCACACTAGGGCCGGTCTTCCCAGAATGGATCTCCAGCGCATTGAGTGCTTCCGTGGGGGGCTACGAACGTTTACAGCGGATAACACGATGCTGCCCCAAGGTGCTCTTATTAGCTGGCTGCCGGGATTCTTCGTGCGGCATTCCTTGGGCCATAGGCGCTTCAGCGCTCTGACAGTGATGCAGGCCGCGTTTGTGCTGAGATAGGCCCACTCTGTACCATCCCGAACTCAAATAAATGCATCTAAGCGCGTGGTTCAACTAAGTCCGTTGGTGGCCCGACTCATCCTTGAATGTCGTCGCGGAACATGGAGAGGGAGATAAGGGCTATCGCTATTTTGGAAATGCATCGCAGCTGCTGCGCCTATCCGACGGCCTTTTCCTAAGGAAGGTTTAGTCAGGTGAGATGTTCCCAAAGAGGCATATGCAGCAAGGGCAATTCAAGGTATTTCCGGGCGTTCTATGTATGCATCTCTAACTAATGACCAGTGTTTCCGCCTTTGAACTATGCAGTGGGACATATTGAGCAGTCATCTCGATCGAGTCCATTCTGCCCGTAATGCGGTTGCTCGTCTCTAACTCGCGAAGCTCTAGAAACCAGGATGCTGAGAACAATTGTAATCGAGACTCGTCCATTGGTAAGGGGCTAAGCCATCCGCCAATGGTCGGCAGGTTTGATTTTGTTATAGCAAGGACGAAACCGCATTTAAGTTAGTTAAAGCAAGGGCGAGTATAGCGAGAACAAAAGAGTCGATTGATTCGGACAGTCAATCACGCTCTGCGATGAGCCGACAAGCAGCTTCACGAATACTGATGTTTTACTCATTCTCATTGATCTACGCGATCACGCTAATGACTCGTAAAATCTAGATTACCGAGGCCTATAAGAGGCAGGGGCACCTCAATCGCGACCATCAAATAAGAAATGTACCAACATGTGCCACAGCTCCACAGCTCTGAGATAGTCTACAGTATTAGCTTGAGCATGGGGTTTAGAAAGGGGGGTCAACGGCACAGACGTCTATTTAAAGACAAGTAGGTCCAGGTTTGAGGGCTCTACAATATCCATCGGGCCACCTCGCTATCATGGACCATTATCAGCATCACTCTGGACGTGCGTCTGGGCAACAAGCCACTGGGAGCCGCCTGCACCGCCGGCGACGGCCCCATCAGGTGCAATATCCTCATTTCACGGAAAATAACGTCAGCTTTAACCCGGAGCAAGTCCCACGAATACCCATCAGCCACTCGCCCAGCACAAGCGAGAGCAATGCCGGAAATAGAAATACGTAGGTTATGCTGCGGTAGACTACATAGGACTATGCTAACATTACTAAAGTACAAATATGCCGCTTATAGAAGAGCTAAGACGCCTTAGGGAGCAGCTCGCAAGGATCGAAGCTAAGTGCGTTCATCCACCGTCACAGGGTAGGGTCAGTATAACTTACAGAGCCACCAATCTGGAGGGTCGACAATATGTATGTGAATCTCAGAGGGCACAGATCTCAGCTTCGTTAAAACTAACAGAATATTTAGGTCACAAGAAAACAGACAAGGGTAAGCATTCGCGGATGGATATGAAAGTCGCTAACCAGTATACAGACTTGAGAATGTAGTGAAGGAACAGAGAGACTGGGCTGAAGACTTGAAACGGACCATGGAGCGAGCCATGACGTCCTTCGACCAGGACGAGGTACTGGATCCGACATTGTTACAATTTTAGTTCAACAGGATAGTTCAATAGGAGTGGCCTCTGACGGGACATGTCTGACCTGAAACAAAAGGCCGCGGGATCTAATTTCATGCGAGTACTGTCTACATACTCTGGCGAGTAATACTAATAACATCGAAGGTGCGTCAATAAGGAGGGTCGTCAATGTCATCTATCTTAAATCGTATAATGTGCACAAAAGTTGCGCCGCAGCCTCTGCTCCATATAACGGGTCATCTTGAAAACATTGCCTTTCTGGGCCTGGGGCTCTGTCGGTCATCGAACAGTCCATTCTGCTTGGCTCATTAAGAAAGGACGTGACTGGTAGGTGTTTGCTATCTGCAGCTGGCTAAGAAGCTAGACCAGCTAGCAAACCTTTCCTAAGTAGAAAACATACTTACATGCATGGCTCAAAAGTTCAGTTGGATGAACCACTATCACCGAAACACCGGTGGCCACGGTCAGGATGCTACGAAGTTTCAGGGTCTGGCAGCATCAACAGCGCTGCTACTAACGATTGGGCTCGGACCAGGTTATGTCCACCTCGAAGTGGTCTTTCTCCGCGGGGGCATTTACGGGTCAGTGTGGGGAGAGGCGGGTACGTGACTGCCTTCTGCGAGGAAAAAGTAAAAAGGGGGTATTGTACTGTCCCTACTGTCGCATTGCTCCCTGGTACAGTCGTTCGGTATCCAGTATCGGGGGGAGCATCCGTCGACCCGCTTGGTCGTAATCAGGTAGTCTTAAGTAGGCACTGTAGGAAGCGTGCTCATGCGTTCGTGGTTGCCTCCCTCTTAGTGATAGGAATCCTTGCTGACAAAACCCATGCAATCCACCGCTCACTAGCGCTCAGGCAAAGCTAATGCAACGATGTCTACTATCGTCGCCACTGAGCTTGACAGAGATGCCATGGCGCATTACGACCGCTAACCTTACCGTTTTCGGCAAGGTCTGTACTGTTCCTGTTTGATTCCTTGCCTTTCGGTTAGGGAACCAAGCTGTCGGGACCTTCTCCCTTCTCTTGTTGGTCCCTCATCCAACTGATAAATCACACTCCGCGCATCCCCCTCCGCGCACCTCCTCACCGAAGAAGCCGACTGCACGGATGGGGGCTGAAGCCAGAGTCGGCTAGCTCATCACAAGGGCGGTCGGAGCCCCAAGACGTAATATGTAGTGAACGTCCCCTGGGACGCAACGGTTGGTCGCCGCGACCCATGCTTAATTCTCGGCCCTCCTCCGCGCCGGACCGAAACGGCTAGATACCGGTATGCTATGGGCTACTTCGCCTGTTCGTACGGAGTATGGGCTTGTTCAAAGCCCCCCACACTACCCCGGGGAAATAAGCACAACATCCGGAACGCCAGCATTCCTATGCTCTTGCCGCTACGCTCTCCTCGCGGCCTGGCAGGGTATGTAGAAGGTCAAGCACACCCATGACGCGGTCCATGGTCCATGACTCGTGCTCTCGTCTAGACGCTCCGCGTCAGGGATGTTGGCAGTGAGCAGTGGCACCTGATGACGCGGCGCTCTTCCGGCCCTGGGACCCGACGTGCCGTTAGACGACCATGCACGCTTCTGGGCTCCGCCAGCTGTGCAGATCCCCTTCCTATTGGTGCAGGACGGCTCCGCACCACGTCCATTGTGGCCTCGAACGAATGCTTCCAAGCGGTTGGTTTGTCCGCGTCCGTTGCTTGCCTATAATTGCTCTATGACGCCCGAAGACAGGGGCACGCTGCTAATAGTCGCACGCATAATGCAACGTTCTACGTCCGTAAGCGGGGTCGCGTTAATTAGGACGGATCTTCCACATAAGACCGCAGCCTTTGTCCCACACCTGGCTCGCGAACCATTCCGTCGGTACGCACTGCGTACATTCCAGCCCCTTTAACGCGCGTCGATCCATTCCTAAGAAACAATGGACAGCCAGGGCTACAGAAATAACAGAATTCCAGTGCCACCCCTGTCCGGCCCGCACGGCAACGCGAGGGGAGTGTCTCGGCCCCGAAGCCAACGGACGTAGAGGGAACCAGAGCGCCCGAAGACACGAGATCTGGCATCGGTGGTACTGGTAGCCTGCCCCGCAACCAGGCAAGAGAGAGCATTGTGGCTACGAACTGTGTCGATTCGAATCCTTGTAGTGCCTATCGACCGCTCGCATGAGGTGCTGGCGCTGGTGTTTCGTTCCGGACGATCATTTGGACGGCAGTCGGGCGTCGCTTGGACGACTAAATCCGCCTTCCCCAAATGGCAGGCTCGTTGCTTGCTCCGCACCCGTCGCGACGAATCCAAGCAGTCTCATTCCTTGGGTCCCAGCCGAAAATGGCGAATCCTGATGGTCGGGGCAAGGATGCCCTCGCGACACCGGATGCGTGCAGTGCGTCGCCCGGCCGCCATGCGAAGCAAGTGCCAGCCGCTCATGACGGAAGGAAGAGGGAGAGGGAGTGCCCACCGTTGTTGGAATGTAAGGGGGCTGTCGACCCTGTCCGATGGCCTTGGCAAGGTGGAATGCGAGCCAAGTGAGACGTCCTCGATGCGGTCTTTGCAACAAGAGCGGCTAAAGGCAGGCGTAGGCGCACCAGAATGCAGTCGCCGTATTGAGGCAGCTCTCACCAACAGCCACTACTTCGCCTTGACCCTAAACCTTTCCTGGTCCATGATGCCGTCCTGTTGCTTTCCAAGGTGCATCGCTAACGGCAAGTGGCCTCGTAGAGTACTGAACCGCACATCGTGACGTAGAGGCTCCCTATGGACTACGCGGTCCAGGCAAACGCATGTCGCGCGGATATTCACCGACCTAGTACATTCTTGCCACACTGGGCCTCACCCATTGTACCTCGTCGCAAGTATGTTCCCGCGCCCAGGCATCGACATGGTCCATGTTCCAGCCACTCACAACTTGGGTCTGCAGTGATGACGACCCTCGGCCCTCCCCAGAACTACCCACAGTACCCACCCCATTCTCAGCAACTGTAGCGCTACCGAGGTCGAATGCTTCCCTCAAAATGCATGTCCCGTGGTCGAGCTTGTATTGGAAGCACCTGCTGTCCAGTTGACACGACGTCCGACATTCGAGGGGAGACCCTGCTTGTGTATGCTGATACTCCCCCCGGCCCCCGTTATCCCAGTTCACCCTCTCCCCACCCAAAGGTTTCCACTGGGCTCGTGTACGTTCAAAGAGATGGCGGAATAAGAGTGGTGTCTGGAAGCAGCCTGTCAGCAAAGACCAATTACACGAGGGCTCTGAACCAAAGAGGAGAACCCACACTCCGTTCTCGCCGGCTCTGCTCCCACCGCCACAGCTTCACCATCTCCTCGGGATCGGTTTTGTGCAATGTCAAGACAGGCTGGCACCAGTGGCCTGACGAGTAGGGGATCCTATCCAGCGGATAGGGATTGATCATGGGCCAAAATCCAGACACACGGATCCCGACATGAAGCAGGGCCCAACCTAAGACTGCATCACCACAGCAGTCGTGACGTACCCTGTCCTCCCAGCGTTGACTGAGGGGCGCCTCGAGGTAGTCCCCATCCCGGCCTATCTGGCGATGGAGTAGCTTCATCATAGCGGCCTGGCTCAGAATGAAGCCCGAACCGCCATAAGCAAAGTGTGACGTCTCATCATTCTTGAGACCCCCAGGGGATGGGCTACCAATGTAGAAGGGTGTGTTGGCATCCAGGTTCTCCAGGAAGCGGAGCAGGTTATCCCACACAACGTACGTGTCGGACTCGTAGAAGAAATACCATAGCTTATTGGGTCGCATAGCCCACGCCCGTTCCACCATGGGCAAGAATTTGAACTTGTCCATGACCCAACCATCAAGAAGATGAGCTCTTGCGTCTCCCTTCCGTAAGGTGCCGCTATCGTACAGCTCATGTAGGCGGGTATAATTGGCAAACTCGGGGTTGCCCATGCGGTACGAATCGGGGAGGTCGGCGAGCACATCATGAACAGGGTGACCGGCGATCGCTTCATCGACGTCGGAGAAGACGAGGAGGCCGTCAACACAGGCCGAAATGCTGGCGAATTGGGCTTTTATTCGCGCTGGGACGTCGAAATAGCCGGTTCGGAGAACGGGTTGAACAAGTTCGTCCACAAGCCGCTGCGGGAACAACGCACACAAGTCCTTGGTCGTCGTTTCGTCATGAATAGGAATTGATACCGGCCGGAAGTGGCTCACCGTGTCCCATCGGAAGAACTTCGGGCGGTTTGGCCCGTCTTCGTTCGGTGCCTGGGGCAAGCGATCGGGAGCCTCTGGTTTGGTCCAAAATGACCGGTGGGTAGTAATAAGCAAAAGAAAGAGAAGGCAAGTGGTGAGGGAAAGACAAAAAAGCCGTCGAAGCCGCCCGCTGGATGGCATCGTGTCCCAACTGCACATGTGGTAGGCGGTCGACGGGCGAAGTGCGAAGACAGGAGGCGTCTTCTCACCGACGCCGTACATTGTAGAAATGGTACAGGTGGGCAAGCTGGTACAAGAGAAGGAAGGAAAGCATCAGTGAAAACACTCGTGCGCAGGATCCACGAGCACGGAATCATTAAAGAATCATGAAGGGCGGGAGGGAGCAGGAATCGTCTTCGGGGCTATTGCTTGGAAATGGGTCTTCCTGCTGTATTAATCCCTGCTGCGTTAGAAGACCCTTGTCATACCGGCCGGCGCTTGCCGTTTCCGTATCCAACCAACGGAATGGCAATTCCGCTACAAGTTTCTAGAGGGCCACGATCCGTTGTGTCGGTAGCCCACCGGATGCGCCGCGTCCTGGCGTTGCTCGAAGAGAACATTCGACTGATTGTATGCACGTCCACACGGGTCGAGAGCACGAGTCAAAAAGTGACTAGCGGCAGGATGCACAATGCTATTACATACATAGAGTTTCGAAGCCTCCATGGTAAGAAAACCGTAGCCTATCTTTTAGTATTGCTAACTACAAGGTGTAGTGCAGCACCGGTACTGGATGAACAATAAAGCCGAGGCATGTCTAGTCATGTTGAATGGCCAGGTAGGCATCAGTCAGGCTGCAGAGAATGCGTAGCTTGCTTCGGCAGGCTTGCCCAACATAGATCCATATAGATCCATTTGTCCCACCACAGGCCCCGTTTAGAAGCGAATTGAGGTCCTTGGCAACCTGAACGATTCTGTATCTAGCATTCGATCGACACCGAAGCGAACAGGACGCTGTTGCATCCGTCGCGTACCATATAACTGTTGCCCCGGCAGTTGTTCCCGCTCCAGGCCCGGACCTTGCACCCACTGCAGATGGTCAAAACTTCGCCTGAGAATGTCTCGGGTTACGCTAATGTGCGACTGACCTGTTGTCTGCGAAAACAGAACGCACATTGCTGTAGGGAAGGCATCGATACCCGCCTTGGAAAAGCGTCACGGCATCGACCTGGTTCGTGCAGGTATCGCTGCGGTAGACGCGAACGGTCGCCTGGCCCAATGCTTTGGCGGTGCCGTCCGTGTTGGCAGAAGCCTTGGGTGAAGTAGGCACAGCGCTGGCAACAGCGCCAGTGAGGGCAATGACAGAGCTGATCTGAAATAACTGCATTTCGACGAAGGTGATGGGGAACAAAGGCGACTGCGGTGAAGATCAAAATCAAGTGTTAAAGCTAGTAGAATCCGTGAGGCCTGGTGGCGAAACTATCCGCGGAAAGGAGAGTTGAGGAGATTTATGTTGTTTGCTCGAATACAGGAGACCGTCTACCGTTGGCAAGCAGAGAGCACACGTGAGCCCGCGAACCGAAGCCTCGGGACGGAACACGGCTGATGACTCTCCTAGAAGGCGAAGGGTCTCATGAACGTCGACCGGATCTGGCGTACTTGAAAATTTGCGGAGAAGTTTCTGGCCGTGGTAGCTTTTTCTCGTGGTAACATTCACCCCATCACACCTGGTCTGGATAGGTCGCTAATTACAGAAATTTATTACTACATCTACCCCATCGCAGCTTTTCCCGGTAGCATCCTTCTTGGCAATGTGTATGTTCTGTTCGCAGGAGTTTCTGTACTTCGCAGCTTCCGTCCTTGGCAACATCCACGCCTTGTAGCTTTCACCTAGCCTGCAGTTACTTCAACATGTATCAAAAATGGTTCATCGACAGTCATCTCGGCTCTTCCGTATTTGCACGATCGCTTGAAGCAACAGAAATCGCTATGTGGCGCGGTGATGTCTGTCGGTACAAGCTCAATTGAGGCCAACCTTCACGGTCTCTGTTTCTGCGGCTGTGTCTTCTCATGCTTTGCCTATCTCTTGCTTTGTGGCCACCTCCAGTATCGGCGCTATGAGTGTTTCCGTGACCTAGATCTAAAGAACCTTGCGCTCTTGGATGTGGCGATCGAGATCCTAATTTTTAATCTGTTCTCGACTCCACAATAATCACAAGGTCGCCACAAATGTCCGGGGTTATTATTATTATTATTATTATTCTTACACCTAGCGACCTATCTAGGCCATGAGGACCCCCTGCGTATCTAAGCCTAGGAAAACCGTTCCGGGCTGACGTCCGGCCGGATGAAAAACCTAGGTTCCCCTGCGTCGCACCGCTTCTATCTGCTCTCTGACCTGCCATACCGAGATCGGGCTCAGCGTGCCCGCTTCCTAGTTAATGAGGTGGTTCGCTAGCTGGAACATGCTCAGCCTTCCCGAGCGGAGTAGCCATCTTGCGATAATCCCAGCTTTTCCTGGGGTGTCTAGCATCCTGTCCGTGTCTATCGGTTCTCCTAGAGCTTGAACGAGATGCTCTCGTCTTTCTCTCTCCCTTGGGCAGAAAACGAGGATATGCCGGACTGTCTCCCTGCCTTGACCGCAGTCGCACCATGGGCTGTCGAAGCCTGGAACCCTGCGCTTGAAGAGGAAATCTCGCAGCCCGATCTTGCCAGTCCTTGCCTGGACGAGGATCGAGCTCTCAGCCTTATGGAGTCCCTTATGAAGCTTGAGGACATGCTTGTCTGGAGGCTTCTTGGTTGCTGTTGGAGCTCGCGATGTCTGGTTTTGCTGCGTTTGTTGCCATCTCCGGAGCCAGTCTCTCTCCTCGGCTTTGTGTGCTGAGTCTCCAGCTAGCCATTCGTCTAGCCATCTCTTGCGGTCGGGGACGTCGGGACCTTTCGGTCTACGCCGGCGAGTCGGTCTTGTTAGAATCCATCTGGCTGCACTGTCGCATCTCGCTTGAATAAGTGATGCAATACGCGGCTGCTGGAGCCTCGCTTCCGATGCCGCTACCCTTCTGTTGAGCCATATGTCTAGGGGTGGCACGTAGGCTTCTGTTTCTCGCACTGCAGCTGCTGTTGCTTTCAAGGCCCCTGTGACCTTGCAATGTCCGGGGTTGGTTTTCATACAAGAAGGAACCTGAACCACGGCAAGCACGTGGCCAAGAAGTCAGCGGCCATCTAGTTGAGAAATTGCAATATCCAACCACTTGGATTATCTATCTCGGTGTCTGAACCGAGGGCATCTCTCTGAAAATCAATTCTGAGAATGGAGTATCATACGGGTGAAGGGAAGACATATCCATCGGTCAAGCTCTGATTTACTGTGGCCGTCACAGAGAAGCCTAGTTACAATATCTACCATTCATGCCAGATAGAGACACCATATGACGCTTACGATCACCCAGACCCATCCGCTGGATCGTACCATATCCGTTCCTCCACATGCTATCCCATACCGAAGCAACATCTCGCCGTATAGTCGACAGTGTGACGAGGAGCCAGGATATCAGGTATCTAGATGCCCGTCCAGTGGGCTTGGATGCGGCCGGTGCCGAGGCCGGTGAACTCCTGGAAGAGGGCCTGCGTGGCATCAATAGACCCCTTGCTGCACCCACCGCACTTGTCCCAGACCCGGGCCGTGGCCGTCTTCCCGTTGCGTGTGATAGTGATGGTCTTTCCACAGATGGGATCGGTATTGGGGTTACCTCCGGCGGTGAAGTATCCCTCGTTAACTGCGACGGTGGAGTCGCCGTCCTGAATGGCGTGGCCACAGGCGCCCACGCCACCAGCAAAATTGTGGTAGGTCATATCGCCATAATGAGCTGCCACCTTGCTGGCGATGGCGATGGCAGTGGCCGTGAGGGTAACAAGAGTGGCGGGCTGCGTCGTGAGGGCTGTGAAGGTTTGCAAGTGGGTGGCTTATGTTATGGATGTAGATGTCTTAGGGGAAAGCACTTGTCAGCGTCACGAAGACAAAAGGTAGTTTGGCAAGAGGACGATGTGGACGATGGAGAAAGACAGGCGGAGAATACTCACTATAGACACCTGAAGTCCGACTCAAAAGGTCTAGTCACTCCTGTTTCGAATTTATTTATTGTTATGTGTGCTTCTTGACTGTCTATAATGCTATTAAGAAGGCGCGGCGTGTATGGTCTGGTGCGGCTTCTTTCTGGGACTGTTTCTCTCGGTCGACCGAATCTGGCATACTCAGTTCTTGCTGCCTCTTCTGGATCCTTTTTCGCTTTATGCACTCCTTTCTATGTCAGTACTGGCTTTCTGGCACGCACGCGAAACGGCCTCACCCTCCCCGCCTGGGTGTGGCAACACAGAAATACAACAGCTCCCGATCCTCCTCTCTGTATCCCCACGTATCCTTCTTCCTTCTGTTCCTGTTTTGAGATTATAGCTCTAGATCTGGTACGTATTCTAGATCCGTCTGCTTTAGAAATGTGATACACTGGGCCAGCTAGATCGAAGCCGGTTACCATCCATAATTAGCACTTTAGCGGCACAAAGCACCAACAGACGGCATTACATAAGGGAATGTGAGAAACCAGAAGAGAACACTCTGTCGGGGCACATCCGGAATCTGTCTTATAAATGGTCCAGCCACAGCGTATCCAATCACCCTGACTGTCCCGAATGTCGCCCTCCAACTCCTCGCAGCGCTTCATGTTCTCCTCAGTGGTTAAGTACGTGAATATCTTTCGTTCGACAAGTTTCATGCACAAAACTTCACCATTGCCTAGCACTGCAGAAAACCACCCAAGAAATCGGAGTACGACAACCATCAACGGGACTACTTATGTTGGTCCCGTAACCACCATAGAACAGGATCACACTGCCTACGCGATGACGACCACTACACTGACGGCTTATCCTGGGGGCTACTAGGTACAGAACCTAATCATCGCTCAAAGCCATAGCGGTTCAAAAGAAGGCGTAACGATGTGTATACCAAAAAGGTTGCACCGCACGTTGGAAAGGTGCACCACAGGGCCGGTGTGTGATGATGGTAGAGCAAGCCAAATAGCTGGTGCCCATAAGATGGGACGGAAATGAAGGAAGTCGCGCCAGAGAGTACAGAAACCAGAGTACGAAATCACGTAATTCGTGAGCCTAGCTGATTTCTCCTAAAGATTCCAGCGATAGCCATGGTGGAGTATCATAAGATGCTAGAAAAATACTGTCTTTGATCCGAGTATAATCTTCTAAACACGCTCTGCTTGATGCGGCTTATCATAGACAAAGAAGAGACAAAGTGAAAGATAAAAGCAATGATAGTATGCAATGGATTATCCAAATCCAAGCAGTTGGAACGCGGACATCTTAACCAATCTGCAGATGCTCTTTGCGAAACAAAAAAGCCGCATTGTCAAATAGCCCGCCAGAACTGCTGCCGTCAGTTTGTCAAGCGCGGTTCCCACGTCGTTCACGCATGTATAGTAGGCTACTCGTAAGATCTTTCCCTTCGTGACTGACGCCGGCCCTTTCTCACACCGGCCCCTCCGCCTTTGACGGCCTTTGCATACTGCGACGCGCTCGAGAACCGCCGACGTCGGCCTTGAGCCTTCTGCCTCCACTCCCGCAGGAGATCCTCCATATGAGCGAGATTGGTGTCTGGCTCCAAGGTAGGCGCCCACGCGACCGTGTAGTGATCCATGCCATTGATCGCTTTTTCTCCAATGATCGTGCCTTTCCATGGGCCACCTTCCTGGAATACCTTTTGATTCTTAAATTCGGAATTTCGGCGGATCGGGCCCGTCTGGGACGTCCCGTGGGCGTTCCAGTCTCGGACCAACTCCACAGTCAGGTCACTACGGGGTATAGTGGTGGATGCCCAGTCCACCAAGTAGTGCTTCTGGCCACCCAGCATCTCTTCATCGATAATACCGCACACCTCCCATTCCTTGGAGGGATCGATATGGTCTCCCTCAGAGCCTCGGTCCATGGTCGACAACCCGGGCAAAGAATGCGTGTCTGAAGGCGAACTGGGATTGCTGATAGTCGCTGAATCGCCTGAAGTGCTGGACATTGCGAGGTGTAGGAGGCTGACGTGCACTTGATTTCTGGTAGCGCCAAGGGACCATAGACTTTTCTGGCTGATTCCGGGGGGCTGTGAAAATGAAGGAAGGCTAGTGGTCCTAATGAAGTGGAGGTTGGCTCACGAAGCAAAGAACCGCCGGTGAACCTCGGTAGACCTAGCGCAGGCTTTACCCATCAATCGTATCGGCCTCTTTTATGTCCATGTATACGTGTACGCACACCATGAATTCTATCACCAGATGTGATTATGTCGCGTAGGTTAAGGGCCTTTCGGCGTTTCCGCAGGGGTGGACCAACCTCACTGGGATTACGCAACGGAGAGTCAAGAGTAGCGCGGTACGTGGCAATCAGAGGCCATGGTGATCCACTGTTTCCTACTGCACGCTAGACGCAGCGAGATCGGGCCACGAGTGAGCTAAGCGCCCATCTCTGCCCCAGTGCCGTGGTGCCTTTTGGCAGCTAACACTGGATTTGTTGGTAGTCGCTTGTGTCTGCCCAGCAAATTCTATTCGTGGGGAACCGCATCTGCCCGAAGTCCCAATGCTTCTTCCCACCCCTCGTAGCCTTAGCGATACGGACAGTTCAGGAGCTAGCCTGCTTACCTTTCGTCGTATCCAAAACCACATCACCTTATGCTGCATTCCTCTGCTTCTTGCGTTGGCCGCGTAATTGACTGCCAATATGACCTTTTATGGACTTGGCCTACTAGAATGTGCTCGAAGGATCCCAAACTCCACCCTAATAGTTCCACAAATGCATACTATGGCTCTATAGTAGTCCTTTAATGCATCCTGCCGCCTTTTCATCGAGAGAGCCTTCTCAGGGCTGCCTCTTAGTGCTTCTCTTCTGTTGTCGTACATTTCAGGTGCCGCCGGTCATGACGCCCATCCATGTTAGCCCGGCTTCAGTACTTTCATCTGTATTATTTCCCAGCGGCCTTACCGCGCTACGGTGGGAAATTTCCGACTACAAACCGTCTCGCGCGACCTAAAGACGTTTTAACTTCCTGCTTCTCATCTCCGCCAGCCTTACGCTCTATGACAATCGCTTCCATGGAACCAATCGTGTAAAAGGTGTTGGATTAGCTATAATTAACAAAGTACGGGGGAGACAATGATCCCAGTGTTACAACTGTTTCATCCAGTTGTCTGTGGCGCCATCACTGCTGATATCGTATGAAGTGAGAATTTTGTGTTCGTAGCGGCCAGCCAGCGTACGAAGTGCCAAAAAGTACATCGCTGGCGGCATTATTTCTTGTTTGTCCCGTTTGGGCCGCACCCAATCGCTACAAAGTCAGAACACGAGCTTCCCAAGCTCCCACTCGCGGGCATGAAGCCTCCACGTGCGAGTAACGTGGCAAGAAGACAATGGAGGGACAGGTGCAGAAAAGCCCTGGCTGACCATATCAGTTCGCTCATCCAGCTCCCCTGTTTGAATAGGTGCTGACACACGACAGAGAAGAATACTGGAGTGTCGATCGATCCGTCCGAGGTCAGGCTGATGCCATCAGCGACGGATCCATACGCTTGGAAATGTCTACCCGAGGCCGCGGCCCTTTTCAAGAAACACTTGAGTGACCACTCTATCGGAGCCTACCAGAAACTGTGCCAATATGTCGGGAAGCAGTTCGAGGCCGTAAAACTCAATCCAGAGGGCAGCCATTGGGAAAGTGTTCGTGATGCCATCTCCATTTTATCTCGAACGAGCTTGCCACTCGTATGCTGACAATCCAAAGCAGGAGGGGGGTCAAACCACCTTTACATCCCAAATCCGCACGCAGACACTGCGGATCACCCAACTCGAGGAAGAACTCCGGATGAATGTGAAACATCTCCGCGTAGAGAAAGCCGGCCACCGAAAGTGCCAGAGTGAGCTGGAGAGCGTATGGGAAAAGTACAAGTCCCAGCAAGACGCCATCAATGCTCTGACGGTGAAAGCCCAGGCGCTGGAGGAATTGAACAGGCAACTTGCACAAGGAGTGTGGAGTATGGCCCCAGCCTTCGAGAAGCTTAGGGCAACGGCGGATCAAGAGTTGGGGAGCGCTTCCACTAGTTAGATGCACACGGCTCCAGGTACGCGATAGCCCACATCAACTCTACCGGCTTTCGTGCAAGTTGTGCCGCGAGGAAAAGATGCATGTATCGCCCGTGTTTACGGCAAACCATTTCCATGCACGAAACGTCCTTTGGCACTGCCGTACCAACGCCATCCTCCTCACGGGTTGTTCTACGGGCCTAAGAAGCGAGCAAAGCGATAGCTAGTTGCCGCGGTTGCTGGGATCCCTCACATCAATTGACATAACTAGTTTTCAGGCCTGTGTGGTAGTGGGAAAGGCGACTTTCGACGAGGTACCGGTAATATGGTTCAGCAACTGCTGGATAACCAACGCCGGGTATGTTAGAAACCACGGGAATGATTCAATAAGGACGGGAATGACAGAGCAAGGGGACGCTAGAATGAAATCGTTATACGGCCGATCTGCTCTCGCCCCGGAACTCCACAGCAACGAGCGGGTTCTTAGCGCGACTGCCTCCCCAACGACCGAAGAATTCTATCCAGCCAGCCACCATGGACCAGCGCCCGAGGAGTAAGAGGAGCCAAATGCCATTTATCTGCCGTCGTGTGAGATGCACCGTCGCTTCCTTGGGTGGCATGATATGGGGACACTTACAGCGAGTAGGATGAGTACGACAACAGAAGTGGGCATATTGACGATGAGCGTATGCGTTTGGTCGAAGCATTGCGTCTTGTCCCCAAGGTTCTCGACGAGGCAAGCCGCCCAGGCAAGGGAGTTCAACGAACCGCTCTGGAATCTTTCGGTTGTGCTCTCTTGGAAAACGAAGACGACAGCGAAAAATATGACATCGCCGAGAATGACCACGACGATGACCACGCCGCGCCACTGAAGCTGGATCACTCGTCGCACGCGTTGGTACGCTTGTCTGGGCGATTTTGTGGGCGCAGTGGCAAGGTGCAAGGACGTGTCGGAGCCTTCTGCGTCGGTGCTATCCTCAGCGAAAAAAGCCAGGTAGACCTTGATGCAGTAGCTTAAAGTCGTCAAGTGGATCATGAAAGCCATGCCGGCGACGATCAACAGTGGGATCCAAAACGCAGCCATGCTGTTTTTATGGTTTATATGGCAGGTCTGTCCAAACCTGAACGACACCCCGCTCAGTGTAAGAGCGAGCACCAGGCCGATCATCGGAACCCCCCAACCAAGTACCTGAAAGCACCACATGAAGTGGTGGCCGACGGCCGTCTGCCAGCAAAGCTGAAGGTGGAGTGAGAAGGCGCGCAGGAAGACCCACATAACGCCTGCCCAGCCACCACCGAGCAAGAAGGCCCCAGAGATGGCACACGTTGTGCTGGAGTCCATTCCATTCGGCGTGATCTCGTCGAAGCACTCCTGTGGTTTTCCGGCCAGGGGGATTATGAAGCCAAGCTATAGCGATGTCAGAGCAACTCCACCGGAGTGCCAAAGCCCACTCACATTCATCAAGACTATGGCACATGTGAGACTGACGCTCAAGTAATGCCGCTGTGTCTTCTCCAAGGGAAGGAAGGCCCATGATACCAGAAGGAAGACACAACACATCATACCGACCACGTTGACCCAGCTGGCGGCCCGGCTCCACCCGACGAAGCTGTCTGGGTACGCCCAGTCTTTCATGGGGCACGGCAGGCAGCAGGATAAGTCGTCGGAGAGCGCTTGGCAAATCCGACCGTCAATGACTGCGAGGGTCTTAGCAACGCCCTCAAGCAACCGCCGCGATCACATACAGCCACCAGTGGACGGGAACCGGCCTGCCTCCAGGAAAGGGAGCGGACAGAGGCCCTGAAGCGTTTGATTTGCCATCCTATCGGCGGGCACTGAAACGACTAGAGGCTGGTATGGCAGGTAGCGATACAGAGGGGGTTTCTCGTCTTGAAAGGTATGTTGCTCGTTATTCGGTGATAAAGTCTTGTCATAGAAGACTGGGTGGCGTTGATGCTACCCAGGAGCGCAAGGAACGTTACTCACAGAACTTATTTTAATAGCTGACGAGGGTGACTGGGGCTGCTTCTATCATTTCAACACTTCGTAGAGAAGGTATTGTGTACCGAACAACCACAAGTGCTACCTAGAGAGAAAACGCGCTCCAGGCCAATTTCGGTTACCGTTCCATGCCTTACGCGTTGCCGAATAGCTTTTAGCGCGAAGCGTTAGCTAGATTTCGTTTAGCCATGGTCCGAAACTCTACCTTCCACCCCAAGAGCTTAATACAAATCCGCACATACTTCTGTGGTGGCTTCTGGCCTTCTGCCTTTCTGGTTCTGTAGCCCTGCAATGGCAACTATCCGACAACTTTCACATACCCGTATGCAGTGTGTATCTGAAACTGACTGGGGATCTCGTAGCAGCACTTTCACATGTTGGCGTCTTTTTATTCGCTACTGTACAGTGTAGAGACTGTACTGCACTCGCCTTAGTAGTAGGCTATTTTCGTTGGCATGGGAGCGCTTGGGAGTGCCATGTACACCACCACAAGACCTATAGCCGTTGATGAATGCAGCTGCTACGTACTAGCGGGAAATCCGCACTCAATATAGTTCTGTAATCATTCTTTTATTCTGGCGAAACGATAGAGCAAGATGTATTCCGGGCCCAAGCTGGCGGTAGGATCGATGTCGCTTCCGTGCTATTTGGAGGCTTTTTACCGTGGTATCACCTGGCTTGGCGGTTCGATCAACGCCCGAGCTCGTTTGAATCTCTATATGTGTGGTTTGCCGCAACGCACGAGGAGCCAATGGATGAATGCATTGCGAGGCCGAGGTGCCTCTTACGGAGTCAAATAGAGAAGGAGAGAAAAGAGTGGTGAGAGACATCCCATCTAATATCGCTCACGCATTGTACTTCTGGGGATGATAACTCACGAGTCCCTTGACCCGCGTCTTTAGGCGTGGACGAAGAGGCGCCGGCGCTGCAACCTATCCGCAGCCGGTCCGTTGCGACGAAGTTTTGATGATCCATTCAACATATGTATTGAAATTGGTAATGCATGGTTCTCAGCGAATAGACGGGTTTTGTGTTCCAAAGCCCTAGACCTGGGGGCTCTTATACTCCTTCCACGTGCGCTTCGAGCCCCTCGTCATTGTAGCGCTGGCTACCAGTGCCACGGGCGACGTGGCCGATGCCTGCGACAGACCCGAGGCATCCCTTGTTTTGCCATCTTCATCGACTTCATCTCTCATACGATTGCCAGACGGCAAGGCATGTTCCTGAAAATGGCGGCGTGGGTCTTGCTGCACCCCCGAAGCCACCCACGTGCTTTCGTCCGCGGCGAATGGACACTGGGGTTGCTTCTCCCTAGGGCTCGCCCCACCCCAGCCGTTGCTTTGACCACCCAACCCTGCAGCCCCTACTACGTCGCTCGGGTACCATGGGGCATCCTTTTCCTCGGGCCACAGCATGGTCTGCTGCGTGGGGTTATACTGGGAGCTGCCGCCTAGGTCCCAGAGCGAGGCCGGCATGTCGCCGTAAGCTACCTGCAGCGGCCAAGCTTCGCTTGGCTGGCTTTCCAACGATGATGCTGCCCATTGGTGCACGTCTGGCTGTGGATGAACGCTGTAACGCAGCGTCCCTGCTCTCCATGACTGTGATGCAAGCCCATATGACGACTCGTCGAAAGGAGGGCTGAGGGGCCCAGCCAGGCTCGACAGTAGCGGGTCCGCCGGAGCTGTGGCCATGGCAGTCTGCTTCTCAGGACTCGCGCCGAGGGGGCCAAGGAAAAGGTGCTGGTCCATGCTCTCGTGGGTGATGCCGTTTGAAGGCAGGCAAGCGGAAGGCGGGGGCGTAGCCAGGGCGCTGAAGCCGCTCTCCGAGTGGGTGGCGCTAGCAAGGTGGGCGCGCGGCGGGCCTATTTGGCCTATCGGCGGGTCACAGGCGCCTTCGCGGCGGCCGCAGAACTCTTCGTCTGGCGCGGGGCTGACCCCCGGTGGATCCACATCGAAAGGCCGAGCATTGTCTCCCACCGCGCGGGGCGGCCTAGGGACATAGGCCTGGTCCCGGTGGTCATGCGAGAGTGGATCCAGCTTGGTCAGAAAGCGCCAGCTTGTCCCTGCAGGGACGGTGGAAAACGTGCGCTTCTGGGGCACGGTCCGGGCGTGGGAGAAGGTCCAGAGGAGGACGGTGCGGCGCGTCCAAGTCGGCATGCCAGTCCCGTCGCCCGGTGAGGACCAGATCTCCTGATACATGGCGGTCTGCTCCAGCAGCTGGGTCGCTGTCGGCGTGGTCTCGTGTTGTGTGTTACCGTCCGGCCCCCCCTTCGTAGATTGATTGCTTACGTTTGGCTCTCTCACGGCGTCGGCCCGCCCTTTCTGACGGGGGTCGGCTGCAGCATACTGTGCGAGCGTGTGGAACGTATCGGACCAGTTCGAGGCAGGGAATGGGCATTGGACCATGGCATAGCCATTGCTGTACTCCACGACCTTGCATTCTTCCAGGGTCTCCCACACCGGTGTCCCCTCCCTCGTGGGCGCTGCATGGCGATACAGTTCCGGCGGCTTGACGATACTCGTATGACACCGCCATACGTGGTCCACAAATTCGGGTTGATCCAGGTCAAAACGTACGCCACCTTCCAATATGGCGTGGTCGGGGAACTGGGTGGTATGGTGCAGGTGTAGAGCAACATTCATATGAATAATATCGCAGGGGCCCACCACGGAGCGTGCCGTGCCCTCCTGTGAAGGGTGTACATCTTCCAGGGCAGACGTCAGCTTCTCTTGCAACAATGGGAAGCGACGGGCCCAGCTTCGGGAAATCTCGCGGATGGAGCTAGATTCGGCTTGTGAAAGCTGTTTAGTGTAGTTGTGGAAGAGCTGGTGCGGTGTCGCGTCCCACCCTCCTGGAAAGTCTTGTCGTGCATCTGTGGTGATATTGCAGGGGGGATGGTGGTCGGCTTTGCGCTCGGGGCCGGTGCGACCCACGGTGTTCGTCCGCTGCTCAAAGCAACGGCCTCCGGGCAGAACACCTTGCCCGGAGTCACCACCGGGCGTGATAGCATGACCAGAAACACGGATCCAGCATGATCGGGGCCGAAGGAAAACCTCCGCGTCAGCAGCCAGCAGACGGGCAAAATACTCGTAGTTCGGCTGTACATCGGGAAGGTGACCTTGCACCAAAGCAGCAAGGACGCGGCTATTCTTTAACGACTCTATCTCCTCTTTCTCTTCTCGTAGAGGATGTAGGCTCGCATCCTCTTTGCCGCATCGCTGTTGCAAAAAGAAATGGCCTAGAGCATGTTAGCGGGGCCCTTGTCGAGCCACTCAACCTTCCCCGACGCGACACTCACAAGCGGGGTGTTTGTAAAGGAACGACTTCAGCGTCTGGATATGGCTTGATACCTGCTTCCTGTTCCGGAATTGAGGATGGCCAGGGGTGGCGGAGTGATCTTTGGTGGCCTTCTTCGGTTCCCGGGCTTTGCCAACAGGGACGATTTCGCCCACAGCCGGGGGGAAACGAAGCCAATGGTTTATCCACAAGTACTCGCTTATGAGCATATTACGCCCATATAGAATGCCATTGGAACTGTACTTTTTCCTGCCCATAATGGGTACCAAGAGAATAGCTTCATAAGGGCCCGCAATTTAGTGACCTCCCGTATTCTGGAGCTGGGGGAGAGCAACTTACCATCAAGGAAGGCATCTTCGAGATACGTTGGCCATATAGGGTCCTCTCCTTGTACCTGTTTCCGCGTGACCTTTGTGCGGTAGCTTGAGAAGTGCCTCCATCCGTATAGAGGGTTCTGACTGGGAGCCGTAGGAGACGCCTGCAAGTGTTCCTGCAGAGGAGGCGACCGTCGTGCCGTTGGGCCGGCATGACTTGCGTCATCCTGGGTTGGAAAGGCAGACGCAGAGACGGCTGGATGCACCCGTGATAGGGCTGTGGGGTTTTCCTGCCGTATGTCCCATACTATCTCCGAACCTGGCAGGTGGGTGGGTTGGCCAACCAATTCGTCAGAGGACAGCCGGACACACTCCGTGAAGTTGCTCGGAGAGACGCGCGGGGAGCCCTCTGTTGGTGAGGTGTCATGCAGAGCCTCGGGTCCTCGTATTCGGTGCTCCATCTGCGGAATGCGGAAGGAGGGGTTGGGGGGATGCTGCTCTGCAATGATGTTTAGTTTGAAGGCGAGAGGAGTCCAACGGGCTTCAATATACCGGGTGAATCCTACAGATGAGGACATCGCCGGTTTGTCTCGAGTACATACCCTGTTGTGCATATATACATACATGCTGCATATACAACGACAAAATCGCCCCGAAGCCCTCCTATTCATCGCCAGCCTCCTAAGCAGCGAATCGACCGTTTTACAGTACAGGCGCTACTCTGCGCAGATTGCGTGACCAGTTTTCACGCTACCGGTACGTATAGGTTCATACCGTACCTACGACATAATGGGCTCGCACTCTTTTGTGGTCCGTTGTCTGTCATTTCCAGTTCATCATATACGGACACCAACTTATGATTGACAGTAGGTGCCAAGAAGGTATGACGGATCGCAAGTATTTGACCAACTCCAGTTTTGAGCCGCACAAGAATGATTGGAGTCATTTACAGTAACCACCCTCGTAAATAGAAAGTAGGCTTTATTTCCCCACACGCATGTTATTGATGCCGAGGGTGGTGGAGCTGAAAGGGCAGCTAGTGCTCTCCTGTACACTTCCTGCATTTCTCCACGCGACTCAAGGCCCGTACGGAGTCTGTTTCTGGCCTTTATTCCCTTCTTTCAATGCATCAATGTCCATGCTCCCATGTATGTAGACTTGGTCGGTTAAACATCTGCGCAAGCTAGATTAACGGCTCTTCTTCACGTTTTTAGCACTCTATCTTCGGCAGCTGGAGCGATGCCTGCGCGGAGGCACCGGAAGGTTAACGTGAGCCGAGATTCCTCGGTGCTGTGTGCAATAACAGCACATAATCGTATGTTCCAGTACTGTACTTGTTTTTGGTCCTATATTTGCTGCACCGTATTGAAGACAAATATCCAGGAAACGTGCAGAGGCGTGAAAATCTGAGTATAATCTGAAAGAGACCAGGTGCTCTCTGTACCGCAAATTGTTTCGGCAGAGTCCCAAAATAGCCTTCAAGGGCGCGCCGTTGGCTTCTGGATTGAGCTCCTGCGAGTTCATTCTTGTCATGGTCGAATGCCAATACTTATGTAGTCAGTTGAGCCCATCATTCTCCCAAGGCAGGTTCAACATTCACTTCATCACCGGAGTCACCATGGCAGTGCCCCATTTCGCGGTTCACGTCGCAACCCACGTTGTTCCCCACGATGTTTTTGCAGCGACCACCCACCAGTTTGCGACACATCTCCACAACAGCCAAGTGCAGGCGCAGAGGCTGATGGCAGAAAACGCACATCTTCAGGGCAGGGTCGCAGAGCTGCTGAAAAGGGTCGAAGAGCTGCAGGAATCTTTCGATCTCCAAGAACGGGTAGTGCAAACGCAGAGCGAGCTGATCCAAACCATGGAAAGCGAAGAGGCGCGTCCTAGCCCATTTCTAAGACCACCTATCGAATTTCTGTCCACAGTTCTCTCTTCGCAGCCAGAGTCTATTGGAACGGCCGAGTCAACGCCCATATACACACCTATTCCCAGTATGTGGGATCCTTCCCATCCTTGCGAGCAGGCCACGGCCTTGACAGACGCTGTCGAGGAGCCCAGCCTTGCGGGATCGCCCAAGCGGCATGCCGAAGACTGTGCCAGTGGAGATATCAAACGGCGGGTCGCTGAGGAGGATTGGCCCTTTTCTGAATAGGCTGGACAGGACAATCGTGTGGTGGTGAAACGGGGGTTAGAAAGTGTCCAAATCTGCTGCTACAGGCAAATATTGATAGTCAATCCAGAGCTGGCTTTGGTGGATACTTTAAGCTTGGAAAGGGTCCCTAGTGAAAATTACCGGCAGAGAATATTTTCCTTCGTGTCGACTTGTAAAGTAGGCCAGGCAAACTGCAATGGCATGGACGGTATATTTACCACTCAGAGTGACGAGCCAAGATAGTATCTGCGAGCTCCAGTACTATGAAAAAAGAGACAGAAGTCGTACGATGCCTGAAGAAATTAGACGAAGACTTTGGCCTTGTAGTGTAAACCCGGAAAAGAAATGATTCTTTAAAACTAGGCGTCTTATCAAAACGAGAAGAGCGGAATCTCTTATGGCTCTACCGACTTCGACTTGATGTAAAGCCTACTAATATTTGATCCGCGAACGCAAAGGGTCTGTTTACAGGGCTTTCCTAGGTAGTGATGACAGGATGAGCGTGGGCGGCACCATTCTACATCTTGAGCCGTGCCATCCTCATAGTGCTTTGCCATGGCTAGCTGTAGATCTCGGAGCTGTGGCGAAGGGTTAATTGACGGTCGTTGAACGGTTCGCCGGTATCCTATGATCACCTCGTTTCCCACTAGAGCTTCAATAACGGGGACTGTGCGACCGCAACAGCGCATTCTCCAGTTTGGGATGCTGCCACAAAGCCCGCGAGTCATGCCGACAAAGCCGCAGCCAGCGAAAAGCGATGGCCAGAGGGGATAAGGAGTGGAGATGAGGGAGAATAAAACAACCAATACAGGATAGTCATATCTATGCAAACACAGTTCCCCGGCATTGCAGTACACCACTCCAAAGTATGTACACTTACACTGCATCTCGACCAAACCCACGGAGCAGCTCTACGCTGTTCACGCGCGTAGTCGACCGCAGTCTAACCCAAGGCCACATGGCATGGTAGCTCTGGGTTCGTATCCACCAGACCTCGGACGTAACATCATGTAGGGCGTAAATGAACGAAGCAGTCTAGTTTGTTAGCAGAGCATTGCCCATGGCATGGTTGACCCACCAATAGCGTGCTCAACCTCAGGACGGAGTTTAGAATTCCCGTCTCCGCTGCAACCACCCAGAACACGCCACCTGAAGCCGTGAAAAGAGAGATCGCAACCTGGATCCAAAGGTGGCCTTTGATCTGATAGACCGCTTCGAGATACGGTGTCGTTGTACCACGGCCGCGCTTCTCGAGAAAGAACACCGTCCACTCACACAGCATCCAGATGCGGAACGAGATTGCCGTCACCGATACCGTCACCCCATTGGAAATCGCCTCCGAGCGCCCAAGAACGACACCTCCGAGAAAAAGTCCCATTCCTACCACCACGCCAGTGATTACCCGGAACGGGGAGAAGCCACGCTGCCCTGGATGCCAGGTACCCCCCATCCAAATGCACTGTCTAGTTTAGTCAGTGTGGACGCTCCGGCAACCATGTGGCGCTTACTTGATTGACCATGCTCAGAGCCACCAGGGAGCTGAGCAGGTAGGACGTCCACGTGCCAACATCCCCAACGCATGTAAGCGTCAAGAACACAGCACTAGCGCAGACTGCCAGAATAAGTTGGCCTGTAACCACAATGGAAAACGCCAGATGGTATTTCACGTATACCATCTGGCAAGCTGCAACTGGCTGTGTGTGTTCTCCGTATCGCATGCCGACACGAAAGGTCCGAAGGATGATGGCGAGCATGCTTATTCCCCATGGAATGTAACGCAAGTAGTAAAACTCATGCATTGCGTCTTGAGATGTTTGTTAAGTGGAGAGGAATGTTGTGATGGGACGACGAAATATTTGACGACTCAACTCTCATATATACCCTGAACAGGTCTCACGAAAGACGGTCAGCGGCACGAGCGCTTAATGATATGGGTGCTGTACTGTAGTTCTCTTGCCTCAACCTTTCCTGTGTTTGGTGCCAAGTCTTCCTGGTCCGGAAGGTCTCTTTATGCACTGAGTCAGTGCCTAAGCCACCGAGAAGTGTACAAGTGTTTGACTTGGGCATGTGCCAAACCCTTCCGGTGCTGGGGTTACTCAGGTTCGGCTTACGGTCGATGGCTTCCGTGACGATGCATCTCCACTCGGTCGCTCTCGGTTGTACTTAGGACAAGAGATATGCCTGACTCATGGTGTTTGGGTATTCTGTTCACCAGGCTTCATCTCCTAGCCATGGGCCATGACTGCAGCTCACCCTACTTACCGGGGTTCGGTTGGGGACTAGGAGGTAGACGGATGTCCCGCCTTACGCACGACTATAGAGCCCTTGCAATCACCCAGTACGGCACCACTGTACAGTGCGTAGCACTTCGAGGGCCCTAAACTAAGGAAGCAGTGTGGGAAAAGAACGTACAATATTGAGCACGCAACTAGTGATGAGTGAACTACACGGCCGTGGAGGCTGTGATACTGTACAGTAGGCAACAAAATCGGAATCCTATGGGCGCAGCAAGGGGAAACCCTCTCTGCTCGGTCCATGCCTATTTTCCGACTGCATACGGTGTTCCTTCAACACTGGTCAGCTGTGTCATCAAGTCACCATGGACGTCTTGGCAAGCATATATGTCATTGGCAGCCCGGCAAACCCATAGCGGCAGACAGAGCGATAGGCGCAAGAGGATCCTGCGTAAGTTATCTTTATGGGAAAGTAGAACGTCACTGGAACGTAAAAGTTTCACTAGAATGCGGACGACTGTGGGAAGCTAAGCAGGACTCGTAATGGACATAGTCCGAAAACGGACGGAGGCCAAAAACGGAGTGTAGCTGTCCAGGAAGGTGTGGGCCGAACAAAGGCGGCCTACTACGGACGCACAAATGAGGATGACACAGTCGGCCAGTGTCTAGGGAACACAGTATACGATCGAAAACTAGGCATGGACCGAGCGGAGAGCTCGTCCCTTGCTGTGCACATAGGAGCCCAGTTTTGCTACCTACTGTACACGGCCTTGGGAGCCTAGTAGACATTAGACTATGGGTTGAGACACCAGTGGAGGTATACGGTATGGACCAGCACTATGGAGCCAATACAGCACAGTGGTGAAACTGGAGCGAATGACGAAGGTCAGGTAATTAGGCGCTACGTTAGTGGCACTGTATGCAATAGTGCGCATTCCGTTCCCTTCTATAATCGACTCTCTCGAGCCAGATCTGATCGACGTTCAGGCAGTTTCTATACCATAAGGCTTAGATGGGCTGGCCCATACGGATCGTCCAAACGCTATAAATGGGACGTCTTTATCGGTCGAGAGTATTCCTCCGACACGGTCACCAAGTCATGGGAAACGTACTAAGTTGTTTATCCTTGGGATATTCCTCTACGTCTAGTACAAAGTTCGAGAGAGTCCATTACTGTGAGGCCACCATTCCACGACCGCGTCGACATCCACAAGTATCGAGAGGACAGTCAAGACGCAGAGGGGACCCGATGTACTCTCATCCACGTCGCTCCGTCCGCTATGTAAGGGTAGATCTTACCAAGAAAATTGACTACGACCCTCTGGGAGCCAAACACTCAGGTGGAAAAGCCACACCCTATCCTTCTCGCAAAAGCAGCGAGCCCGATAACCGGAGATCGGATGACAGAGCGCGTGGGCATGCCTTGGACCAAGAAACTATAGAAGAACGACGGCGGCAAAATCTGATAATTGCGAGGCATAACGCCGACATAGCAGCCCGGCCGGCCCTGGCACAGAGGAGAGTGCGTTTCAGCCCCGATGTACGAATTGGTTAGGCACTGTCCTTGGGGCTAAGTCATGAGCGGTGGGGTGTTGACGAGGGGGTTCGTGGGAAGTCATGAAATGAGTAGGCAACGCAATGACGTCTTGAGCTCTCGGTACGCTGCGTGACTCTACGGTATCGCTTCTGGAGCACCAGCTCAAGCAGACAGGCGTGCATGAGTTTCAATCCTCATCACTGACGTCGTGGAGACGGTCCAAAAGAAGAATGTTAGCTAAGCGTGGATCCTGGCAGTGAAGCTCACTTTTCCGTAGTCACAGTAGCATCATGTAATGGAAGGCGCCCAAAACTGGTCCTGGCCATGTCGGACTCACCACCATCGAATGCGTGTAGAAATACTTGGTATTTCGGCAGTCAACAAGAAAATAGGGGTACATGATTTACCGCGGTCGACGTTCCATACCGTACAACCCTACTCTTTGCTTTCATGAACTTTGAGAAGCACTACAGCTATACGAGCCTCAGGCTGCCTTACATGTTCACCGTATCGCCAACGAAATGACGGACTAGGAACAATACGCAGAGTGATCGGGGGGGTTTATGCGTCACACCGTATCCGACCCGTAGGGTAGTATGATTAAGAAAGTTCGGCAGTTCAATTGGCATCTGACGGAGGGGTAAAACCGTGTGTCGATTCTTGTCGTTTGTTTCCTGAGACACAGGAACAAACAAGGTCGTACAGGTGAGAACGGGCAAATTCGGACTACACGACTTTCTCTATCGCCGCAGAGTCTCAGGATTCAACAGCCCGTTATGCGACTGCGGCTAAGGCAGAGAAACGGTTCGACGCATCCTCGTCTTCTGCCCGAGGGAAATAGAAAGGCGGGAACAACTGGTCATGGCTCTCAGGGAACCGATCGATGTGGATAGAATGCTCGACACGCCCGGAAAGGCGGGAATTCTAGCGAGGTGGCTCCTGCGTTCGGGGAGACTAGGCATGTTCCGTCTCGCAAACCAACTCATCAGCTAGGAAGCGGGTAGCTGAGCCCGATCTCGGTAGGCAGGACGGATTGTAAGAGAAGGCGGTACGACGCGGAGGCACCTGGGTTTTTCATCTGGCCGGACATCTGCCCGGCACGGTTTTCCTAGGCTTAGACAGTTATGTTGGGGGTCCTCATGGCCTCGATAGGTCGCTAGGTGTAAGAATCTACTACTACTACACCTACTACTACTACTACTACTACTACTACTACACCTACTACTACTACTACTACTACTACTACTACTACTACTACTACTACTACACCTACTACTACTACTACTACTACTACTACTACTGCTACTGCTACTACTACTACTACTACTACTACTGGCAAGGTCGTACATAAACTGAACCCCAAGAGAGCAGCGTGACTACAGAATCTTCTAGATACACATGGATTCTGATGGACTTGGGAAGATGAGATGATCTCCCCAACAGCGTCTTCATAGTATTTAAGTGGAAACGAAAGGAATGTATCAGCTAAACCGCACTCTCAATGCGAACGGTGGTTCTATATGGAGTTCGCAATGGCACTATCGAGAACTATGGATGGCTACTCCAAGTCTTTCAACACCTAGTCTGTGGCGGGTTTCTTGAATAGGCAACACACTACACGTACACGGCTGCTCCCTGTAGTAGCCACCCCATGCGCGGTGGTTAGCCCAGTATTGGGGCCCTTGAGAATCCACTCCAAGTACTGTTTCGCCTGGCACCTATTGCGTTCTTGGATTCTGGGTGGTAGGTTCAGCAGAGGGACAGTATGGACATATATGTAGTCAAAGCCTGTAGGCATTCTATTATTAAGCGGCGGTTGTATTGTATTATTTAGTCGAACCTTCTAACTAGCGGTCCAAGCGATTCAAAAAGACCCAAAATTATCCGTCCGACGCGCTGCATCCATCTTTAATGTCCCTCGATCGACCCTCTTCGATAGAATAAAAGTCATACGTGCCGTACAGGATACCCGATCGGTCCACCATCGATTAACGGAATTAGAAGAGAATGTGATTGTCACATATGTAATTGACCTCGATTCGCGAGGGTTTGCTCCCCGGATTCCAGATGTGGAAGATATGGCCAATGTTATTCTTGCGACGCGTCACGCGTCACGCGTTGGGACGCGCTAGGCCTCGAACTTCATCAAGCGACAACCACGACTAAAGACGCGTTTATCTCGTGCATACGACTATCAGAGGGCCCTCTGCGAGGATCCTGAAAAGATCGCGGCTTGGTTCGAGCTTTTCTATAATATGAGGGTCAAGAACGGCATTCTCGACGAGGATCTGTACAACTTCGACGAGACCGGCTTCATGATGGGCCAGATCGCGTCCTCGATGGTTGTTACAGGCGCCGATCGCGACGGAAAACGCAAGAAGATCCAGCCGGGTAATCGGGAATAGGTTACCGCCATCCAGGGCGTGTGTGCGGACGGCTGGTGTGTCCCGCCGTTTATAGCGGTAAAAGGCAAAACCCATCTCGCGAACTGGTACACCGACAGCACCCTACCACGCGACTGGGTAATCAAACCTATCTCGAATGGATGGACCAATAACGAGACAGGCCTGGACTGGATTCGGCATTTCGATAAACACACTACCACGCGCATAAAGGGACCATATCGGATGCTAGTCATCGACGGGCATAAGAGCCACGTTTCGGCCGAATTCCAGGCTTTCTGCAAAGAGAAGAACATCATCACGGTCTCTATGCCTCCGCACTCGTCGCATATTCTCCAGCCCTTTGACGTTGGGTGTTTTGGTCCATTGAAGCGGGCGTACGGTCGCGAGATCGAAGGGTTTATAAAATCGCACGTGAATTATATCACGAAAGCCGAGTTCCTAATCGCCTTTCAGGCGGCGTTTTCCAAGGTTTTCACACCTAACAACGTTAAAGCCGGATTCAGAGGGGCCGGTTTAGTCCCTCTAAACCCAGAACAGGTCATATCGAAACTAGATGTCAAGTTATCGACGCCTTCGCCGACCGGGAGCCTCCCGACCGCAACCATCCCATAGGCCTCTCAGACGCCACACAACCCAACCGAGGCGACTTCGCAGACTGATTATATTAAAAGTCGAGTCCGACGTCACCAGGGAAGCTTTCCGACACCGATTCTATCGGCAGTTGACCAGATTGCGAAGGGTACGATGGCGATAATGCACGAGAATGCCCTTTTAAGAGCCGAGGTCCGTACCCTTCGAGAGGCGAATAGCAGCCTCGCAAAACGTCGTAGAGCAAAGAAAACACGTGTAAGGCAAGGGGGTACACTTAGTATCGGCGAGGGACAAGACCTTTTAGACCAGAAGGACCTAGATAGACAGTTAGGGGACGAAACGCGTGCGAGTAGTAGTCGTGCGAGGAGGGCGCAACCACGCGAAAGGCGCTGTGGCACCTGCGGAAACACCGGTCATAATGCGCGCACTTGTGAGATATTTGTAGAGACGTCTGGAGATTCAGATTCGGATTAGATTAGATTGATTTAAGGCGTTGTGGTTGCGTAATTGATTGATTTGTCGCGAAGGTGCCGATAAGTGTCCGGCTGATCTGACTGTCCGGCTGATATGACATCTACGTTATAATGAGACGTACTAGAAAACTACGATGCTGCTGTGCCGTCCTCCCCATTGGCCTGTCCTTCTGTGTGGTCCGGGCTGAAGGCCGCCTCCTGGATTTCTTCTGCATCATCCAGACCGGGCCTGTCTTGTTGGGGGGGCATTGCCAAAGAACACCCCGGGCAGCCTCTCCTCGCCTCCAACGCCCACACCCTTGTTGAAAGAGCTGTGTACGATCTTTGGAACCAGTCAGCCAAGTTAAGCTGTTCTTGTAACCGGTTGATCAGGATCAGTTGTTCGGACAAACAGTTAGCCAGCTCCTCATTTTTGGCCTTGAGCTGTGTGTCCAAGGTTTCGATATGTTGCGCTCGTTTCCAGGCAAGGGAGATCGCCTTTTCAATCTGCTCACTCTGCTGCTTAATCTCCTCCCTTTGCTGCTGAATAATAAGCCTCTGCTGATTGATCGTGCTGATGTTTTCATCGTGTTCTGTTTGGGATGGGCGGAGCCGGAGTTCTGCCATGTTCGCGGGAACAGGATCTGGAGGAAAGGTACAACGGAAGTTCATCTCGGCGCATCGGCTACAGGGAGACTCCTTCAAGCACTGAAGCTTTGTTAGCATGTTCTAAAATGAAAGGTTTGGGGCGGAAGCACGCACCTTCACTTTGTGTCGCATACACCCGTGGCAACGCCTGGGTTTGCTCTCGGAACTAGCTGTGCTGGTATGGCTAGGGCCTGGATCATGTGCGGAATCGGGGCGCTGGTCGTCACAGCGCTTGGGAGAGGAGAACTCCTGTGGGTAATGAAGCGTTGTCAGCTTGCTCTGACATCAAAGGTTTGGTGCGGGATACGTACCTCGGCTTTCTGTTGCATGGACATCTGGGATGCTGAAATGACCGGTTGAGGTGCAAGTATGAGATGGAAGGGCCGTAAATAGTAGTGAAGATGTGATGTTGACTGAAGGGCAGCGGCCTGCCATGGGTTCTTATAGCCGTTGACTGCACTCGTGAGTTTATGATGCCCCTCACCTATCACTATTGCCGAAGTGACCAACGCATATCTCAAAGAACACGCGCTGCTATCATCCAACAGAAAGTTTTCCACCCAGGTTACAGGGCGTCAGAACGGGGGATCAGCTTGACGTACCTGCAACCTACCTATTTCGGACATGGTGGTGTGTTGTCGGTACAACAAAAGGCGAGTCATGGCGAGTACAATTGCATGCCATCTTGCGAGACACATGGCATCCCTTGTTGCAGCAGGCGACGTGTTCTGACGTGCCCGCTTTCCGACTCTATGTGACCGGCCTGGCCATGCAGGCCGATCTCCACCACCCCTCCCTGTCTGTGATTTACACGGGCCTCAGAGGGCCCATCCAGCATAGTGAGGACACCCTCAACGGCCTGTTCGGTTTCCACGGTTGAGTAATGAGTAGTAGGAGCGCGAAAGATGTGTTGTTTCAATGTGCATGAGAAGAGCTATGAGGCAAGAGCTAGGAGGGCGAAAGATTGCTTGGACCCTAAGACCTAGTGTTGCTTCTTGCAATAGTTACGGCTTTTGCCGTCGATTCTTCTTTGTAGCTGACAAAATAGTTATTCATGGCCATAGAAGACTTACATCCAGCCGACTTGCGTACTTTCTTAGCTTCTGGACTTCTTGTACCTCCTTGGTGTACTATTGTACCCGTGACTCTTGAAGTCGAAAACGTGCATGGAATCACTGCATTTTGAAATATTTTGAGTCGCAGATGCTGCCATTTGATAGGTCGAGCGCCTCTCACTAACCGCTCTACATGCCCAAACAGGGCCGCTTGAAGATGATCCACGACGACGTTATTTACTAAAAACACCGGCTATTCTTCCGTGAAGACCGTCGATATGTCCTGTGCCCATTGCCGTTCAAAGTCAGTAGTATCCCGCTCCAGGCTGGGGCCCTTGGGCATCCGTGGTACAAGCTCCACCGCCGCATCAGCGTTGCTCTCCACAACTGAGGTCCCAGCTCACGGTCGACAAGCCGCCCCATGCAGGTCAGTTGGCGGCAGCAGCGGAAGCTGTGGTGGAGCCCTATCGTAGTACGACCAAGTATCGCGATGGGCAAGCCTGCAAGCTTTTCAAGAGTAACCGCTAACACCATTCTTCCTGCTCATAGTGTACTCGGTACATGCGCAGGACTCAGGACTTATATGTCAGACGCGACTTGCATGACTCCTAAGGGATGACCAGGGGGCGGGTCATAGTGAGTAGTGATTGCTCTCGCACTAACTTGTTGAGTGTGATGGATGGCAGCTTTATCCTAGGTCCCGTACTTGGCCTTTAACCGAGTCATCATGGACGTCCGGCCTAGCAAAGGCATCCCTCACTTAGAAAGCAGGGTTGACTCGATATAAGACCTAGCGTCTGCCTGATAGGTCTCACCTCATGAAGCACCAAGTGGCTTGCTATTTTCCTCTCTTTACTCACCAAATCCAATCCCAAAACATTATCGGTGCAGTGATGGGTGCGCGGCTTGCCTGGCTCCTTAGGCTCTTCGTCACCTCTCGCAAACCAGACTTCAAGATATGTTTGCTGGGCAGTCAGGGCGTTGGGAAAACACGTCTTATCGAAACGGCGCTGGGCACTTTAACGGGACATGTAAGTGAGGCTGCTGGTAATCCAGTAATATGTGGCTGATGTTCTTTCTCCAGTACACTCCGACGGCCGAAGTCACCGAGTTTCGTCTCACAGTATCGATTTCACACGGCGAATACCAGCTGCTGATTACCGATACGGTGGGCTGGCGCGATTGGCTAGATGCCAAGTGCAGCCTCCCCGATCATTCAGGCGTCGCCAGTTTCGACGCTTACATCGTCGTGTATGACAGTAGAAGACGGAAGACATACGACGATATTGAGCAAGTAGCTCATACGCTTACGTCCCTTAATAAGCCTGTCCTACTCGTATCGACACTCGATTACGAGGTTACGACACCTCAAGTACCACATTCGATGGGTTTTTACCTTGCAAAGGCCTACGAGTGGGAGTTTTGGACGGTCGTTTGGAGCGATGAAATGCAAAATGACATTCCGTTTAAGACAATCACTTACCAGTGCTCTCGAAGGCGGAGGAACGATGAATGGAACTATCTCAAGACAGACAGTCTTAGAGGTGTCATATGATATGGGAGGCCACGGCCACGCCGCTCAAGCGACTTCGAAGACGCCGCGCAAGGGATTATAATCCCAAGAGAGATACGAGGTACTAAACCCCGGTAGAAAATCGATCCGCTCTGTTGCATTGCGGTATAAGCACAAACAGCATCGTCACTAAAACCCTCGAGCTGTACCCGATAAACTTGAAATAGATGTTACGTGCATGTGCCGCCAATGAGAATAACCACCAATGGCGTCGTGAGTTGGCGTATGCGTACACAAACCCCGTTGGAGTCATCGACCACTCTAGGTCTGCAGACGAACCATGATCATCGCCTTCGATTCGCATTCCTACAGGCATAGATCGATCCATGTACCCGCAGCTTTACCGGTTGATGGATGCATACGAACTAAACACCTCACTCTATACGATAGCCTGCAGCCTGTACGAACGCATGAAACGTGTGCGAGAGGGGCGTGCTTCCCCGCCGTACTATTTTCACCCATGGTCGTTTGCGGTGTCTGCCTCGCCCGAACATGGATGCTGGCTGTCAGCGTTAGTATTTGTATTTCTCATGTACGCTGCTTGGTTAGCCCCCTGGCGAGGAGTCGGGTATTTCGGAGTGTCACCAGGGGGCCCACGCTTGCAGCCTTGGGGATAACTCTATGTCACTAATGTGATACTGACATAGGGTACGGGCAGTACATTGGCAGGGGTCACTCTAAGTTGGTGTCCTAATGGGGAAGGTACAATTAGGTGCTGTGCTAGTAATCTTTTTAGGTGGTTCCACCAAAAGCGCGGTGCATCCTTCCTTCCCCTCTTCCTCTCTCCCTTCCTCTCTCCCTTCCTCTCTCCCTTCCTCTCTCCCTTCCTCTCTCCCTTCCTCTCTCCCTTCCTCTCTCCCCTCCTCTCTCCCTTCCTCTCTCCCTTCCTCTCTCCCTTCCTCTCTCCCTTCCTCTCTCCCTTCCTCTCTCCCTTCCTCTCTCCCTTCCTCTCTCCCTTCCTCTCTCCCTTCCTCTCTTCCTTCCTCACCCTTCTCTCTCTCCCTTCCTCACCCTTCTCTCTCTTCCCTCACCTCTTCCTGCCTCTCTCCCTTCCTTTGTTTTTGCACTTGATCGTTCAATCATGGATAGTCCTCAAGATGACATGATATCGAAATGCATCCACGACATAGATGAAGAACGGAAGTTCACTCACGGCCACCTGACACAGAATCAGCAATCTTCACTTGATACAATCCTGACTTTGTTCAAAGAGGCTGAGAATGGATTCAGAGATTCGACCGGCGCAAAGAGAAGCCGCCATAGGGCGGCGCACGGCGTGCTTTCCGCTGTTCTCGAGAAATTCAATTCTGCGACTTTTCTCTTATGCGCACTCTCTTTGACAATGACGCGCTTAGCAAGAATCAGGACACAGTGGTCGAGTTTCGAAAGGGAACTTAAGCAGTGGCTCGAGCGAGCTGAGATTCCCGATGAGTTTTGCCGTCTTGCGAATAAGGTGCTTTCGGAACGTGGTGTACAGAGAGGTTGATTTGAGTCTTTCATGGTCAGGAGTAGGTGCTGATACCTGCACAGCCGTTGCCCAACCACCCAAACGAGCTGCATGCGATGCGCAGCAAACCTTTGAACCTCCAGCCAAGCGCCGATTGACTACCAACGATGATGAGGTCATTCGCGGATCTGCTTTGAGCAGTAGTACGTGTTCGTCACCAGACACAGCACGGCATCTGCCATTAACAAGAAGGGCATCTTCAGATCTGGTGTCTTCTAGTAAGGCGGGTACTGGATCTCCGGAGAGCGACAGCATCACCGAGGAACCAACGGCGGAACGACATCTAGTGGATGGTATGTTGCGCGAATAGCAGAGATTGGTGCCATCTCACTGATTATCACTAGGCCCACTTGATGGCGCGGTATACCAACTAAAGCCTATGGATGTCATCCGGGTCATTGCGACGAATGACAGCCTAGACTTTCGATTGACTATGCCCAACTATGACGGACATATGCCGTTCATTACGCTACAGTGTCCTACGGATGTAGCGGCAATGTTCCTTCCTATGCGGAAAAAGATCATGTAGACGCTTTCTAGAACGTTACCGGTCGCTGAGCCGAGGTGCTTCAGAGGTGTCACGCTACACAAGCAGTTTTACGGCACCGACCGTATGTTCCCTCAAGCAAATAAAATGCCATCCTTCCTCCCAGGGTATAATGACAAATCCTTTCGACTCAGCACCGACCATGCCCTTCTCTTGTTTATTGGCATCGAAAATTCGTACGTGGCCGTCCGTTTTACTTCGGTTGATGATGATCGCCAACACGTCCGCACCTGGAGTTACGGAGTCGAGGTCGTCATACTTCAACCAGGTGAGGGTGCAATTTTGTTGTGTCTGAACCAATTTAGCTTCTGGAGAACATGTGGGATCGGATGCGTACTATGCGTTGGCAAATCCCTAGTAAATCAGAGTCTGAACTACTCTTTTCTGCAGCGTGCTTTTGCATTCCCTGTGTAGAATGGGCGATCGGGATTTTCGATCTTCGACTGCTTGGGCGAGGGGTTCGGGATGCTGCGACGTCTGTGGTCTGGTGATGGCTATCAGCCGAAGTGATTCTGAATGTAGATTAGTGTTTTAGAAGGTGTAGCATACCGGAATCGTGTGAAATCCCTTCTGCGCAGCAACCCATGCATAGTTGAATCAGCGCCTGAAGGTTTGTTGATGCCCAAATGCAAGCAGTGTTCGGATAGTGGAGTCATAGGAAAGAGGGGTGCATGGTTTGACGGTGGCTTGTATGGGGGCAGAAAACCGGTAGAATGAAGGCGGTGGAAGGGAAGAAGCCCATGGAAGGAAGAGAGGAAGGAAGAGAGGAAGGAAGAGAGGAAGGAAGAGAGGAAGGAAGAGAGGAAGGAAGAGGGGAAGGAAGAGGGGAAGCAAGAGGGGAAGGAAGCGAACCTGGGGGTCTGAAGAGCGGACACATGCAGCCACCATTGGTCCCGTTAGTAGCGTGCATAAGTGTCAGCCTCATTGACGCAGCCCCATGCTGATGTGGTGTAGCACAACGCCGGCAATTGACGTTAGGTCGCTGCACACCCATGTCGCCGTTCGCGCTAATGCTGGTATGGAACAGCCAGATTGTACTTCGTATGGTCGGGAGATGCCATTCGCGGTGTCCTGTCCAGTTTCCTCCGAATAGTCTGCATACCAAGCCCCATAAATAAAATGCAATGGTACTCCATCTGCACCCGCTGAGGGTGGGTCAAGCACCCGGCCTAACAATCTTCCGAGCCCGTCTCCAACCCGACTTTCGGGAATTCAATGGAACTCCATAACGCCCTCGCCCCCTCATTCTCTCCATCCGCAAGCTCCGCATCCCCAGACTCAAGACGCGTCACGACACTCATCAACCCATTCTACAAGACCCCTCCCATTCCGTTCTGCATTCCCCCCATCTCCGCCTCCTGCGTGCCGCTTCTTGGCGTCCACTACACGTGCGCTGCTCAGGGCTCGTGACCGTGCCTGTTGTTCCCGGCCGAGACCAATTGTCGACACCGACTTCTACCCTCCGAGTCCCTCTCGGCGGAAGACTCGGGGTTTCGGTGGCAGGGACACACGCGGCGTGCGTCTGGGTAGGCTCGGCTGTAAGGACGTCGGGTTGTGTCAGCGCCAGCGACCACACTATCACACACATCATACCCCAGAGTCAAGGCTGCTCTTAAGTAAAAGCCTGGGCGGGTGGGAACAACTCTCTACGAGTGCGTTGTCGCCATCGGGAGAGGGGCTAAAGTTTTCCTCGCGCTTCCCTCGTCCCGGTTCTACGAAGGCTTACACCCCGCGCTCTCTCTAGAACTCGTCCGTCGCCTGACGCCGCCTGATACAACCCAGCTGAGCCATCATGGCCTCGAGCCCACCCTCGCCCTCGCCATCTGCTCGGCAGGCCACGCCCGCGCCCAGCTCACCCCCACAAGACATAGTATACAGCCGCACGTCGCCTCAGCCTCGAGAGACGGCCAGCAGCCGGCGTGATGTGATCCTTAGCCGCAAGGCCGCCGTGCAACTCTCCTGGGGCGACGCCACCCTCGAAGCTCAATTGGAACTTCGACACGATCTCGGCTTGCGCCGTGGCTTTATCCGTCTCCGCCTCTTTAACATCGCCCTACATGAGACCCGAGGAGTCCAGTCCTTCTACATCTTTATCCCCCCCGAAAGCATCCAATCTATGTTGCTGGTGTCGCCGGCTGTAGAACATGGACCGGCCGCGACCACGTCGGCACCCAGCGGCGCCTGCGTGCACCGGCTCTGCTTTGATCTTAGCCAACCGCTGGACGTCGTCGGTCCCAATTGCTCCTGGACGGGTCGAGACGCTGACTCCATCAAGATGGTCGAGCACCTGGCCGGTCTGGCCTCGGCGACGAGTCTGGTCGTCTTGGTGCCGACCCGCGTGGCCAGAGTGGCACAGTGGGAAGCCTTCTGCGCGGTGGCATCCCAGGGCTTGATACGATCCATGGTGCCGCTGTACAACATCGAGACTCTGTATGGCGGAAAAGGCGGCCGCCGCCACGACTCCGTGGCCCCCGACGCAGGGCCTCCGCCGTCGTATCCATGTACGACGGCGACAGAAGCAGGCCTTCCGCCGTACGTAGGGCCCTCGCACAGCGCCGCACCCTCGACCAGCACAGCATCCACAGTGAGCCGGTCGCTGAAACGAGCTCGTCGTAGTTCCAGCCCCCCAGCGGAGGCTGAGTCGTTTCGTTCTCCCAAGCGGGAGGAAACACGACTCCAGGCGAACCCGGATCGGCCCCACCTCGTGGAACACGCGGCCCTGGCTCAGTTCCATGCGACCTTGACGGAGCACATCGACCATCAAGTGACCCAGCTGAAGCAGCAGCTCGAAAATATGAGCCAGCACATCAACGCCCGGCTCGACCGGCTCGAGGAGCGCATTACCGACCAGGAGCAACGGGACCTGGTCGAGGAGGCGGACGAGCGGCTGGAGCAGCTCGTGGACCAGTACGTCAACGACGCTAAAGAAGACCTCGAAGAGAACACTGCGTACCAAGTGGACGCGGAACTGGACGATCTACGTCTGTACCTCGATGCGGAAATGCAAGAAAAGGCGGGTGAGTGGATGGACAGTGTGGTTGAGACCATCACCTCGGCTTCTATACGGTTGGATTTCAGTAATTGATTCTTTTTTTCATGTTCGAAGCTTCCATGCCCCACCCATGTACTTTCACCCTCGTTAGTCCATTGATTTGACTAGCTCTTCTAAACGTACGTTGGTCTATGCAACAAAAGCATCTTTGATATTGTAGTAGAATACGGCCATCCAGGATCCGGGTTGCCGCGCGACGGGCGCGGCTCAGTTGGCAGCCTGACGCAAGCATATGCCCACTCCAGGGCACGGCGGCACCGACAGGCTAAATGAAGAGCTTGCTCATGGAAACGCCAGCTAGCATAGCTCTCAGAAGCTTGCTCGTGGCCACGGTGCTGAAATTCATAGCGATTCCGGAGCCAGGCGAACGCCGAGCCTGACGATGTTGAGCCCAGCGACGCTCGACACCGTGGACGCCCTGACAAAAATTGGCCGGCACACACCCAGCCGCGGCGGATTTTGTAGACTGCCATGTCCTCTCTCTCTCTTGGCTGCGAATGTCGAGATAGTATCCAGCACGCAACGACAGTGTCGGGAACGAGCATTGTCCAACGGACACGTCTGTTACATCTGGTGCGCCGTTTACGTCTCCGCTTAATGAAATGGGCAGAAGACTGGCGCCTATCGCAAGGCACGGAAACCTTGCATGTCAACAATCGTGGCGGTGCTGAGGATGCTACTCGAGGGGGGCCCCGATCCGGCACGTAGAACCCTTACTTCAAGACCGATACGAAAGGGCTATTGAATGCGGGAAATCGGTGGTGGATGCGATGAAGCGAGTCCTGGAAGACGAGCACTTGGACACCCTGGTGTCTCGGCAAATTGGCACTTTCTGGCCGACGGAGCTTGGGAGGCCGTTCAGTGGACACCAAGCTTCTAGCTACCTCAAATGGCTTCGCTACACAAAGTGCCGATCACATAGACAGGAACAGATCTTGCCTGAGTCTCGGCGTGCAAGGGTCTCTCGAAGAGCTTCAGTCGTGCTCCGACGCTCTGTTTGGTTGTTTTCCCTTCGATCTTAGACGCCCCTCTCGTCTTGGGTCTCCGCGGAACCATGTATCTCGGCCATCTCGGCCAGCACCGCTAGTGGATTGGATGTGACCTCTGAAGAAAGTGGCAGTCGTCCTGCAGACGCCGGATTTGGGTGCACAGAGCCGTGCCGCTCCATGAGTTCGGCGTAGGGGGGGGATTTGGTAATCGAACCGTTTACAGCTCCCGGCTGCTCAAGCGCGCGGTTAAGATCCTGCTGCGCCTGGGCAAGTTGCCCCTACAGCGCCTGGGGTATCCGCAGCTGTATAATCTCACTTGGTAGCTGGGCTATGGCGATCTGGAGGTGGTTATTTTCTTGACAAAGGCAACATACATGGCTACACAGGTCTATGCCCTCCACCGCATAGCCGCCTCAACATGGGGCGCGTCTCTCTACCGAGCCCGCCAAGTCTACACAGCGGTCGTACGGTCCGCTATAGGCTATGGAGCCTCCGAATGGCATCATCAGATCTCGAAGAACAGGGCTAAAACACTCAGTGATATCCAGACCGAGTGCCTCCGTAAGGTCACAGGGGCCATCAAGGCGACAGCAGCCAGGACACTTGAAACGGAAGCCTACGTATCACCCCTAGACGCATGGCTTAACAAAAGAGTGGCAGCATCGGAAGAGAGGCTTCAACAGCCACGCATCGCATCACTTACCCAAACGAAATGCGACAAGGCAGCTAAATGGATCCTAACAAGGCCAACTCGACAGCGCAGACCGAAAGGTCCGGAAGTCCCCGACCGCAAGAAGTGGCTAGACGAATGGCTAGCTGGAGATTCGGCAAGCAAGGCCGAGGAGAGAGACTGGCTCCACAAATGGCAGCAAAGCCAGACGTCACGGCAAAACCAGACATCGCGGCAAAACCAGAGGTCGCGGCAAAACCAGACATCGCGAGCTCCAGCAGCAACCAAAAAGCCGCCAGACAAGCATGTCCTCAAACTTCATAAGGGGCTCCACAAGGCTGAGAGCTCCATCCTCGTCCAGGCAAGGACTGGCAAGATCGGGCTGCGAGACTTCCTCTTCAAGCGCAGGGTTCCAGGCTTCGAGAGCCCATGGTGCGACTGCGGTCAAGGCAAAGAGACGGTCCGGCATATCCTCGTTTTTTGCCCAAGGGAGAGAGAAAGACGAGAGTATCTCGTCCAAACTCTAGGAGAACCGATAGACACGGACAGGATGCTCGATACCCCAGGGAAAGCAGGGATCATAGCGAGATGGCTACTCCGTTCGGGCAGGTTGGGCATGTTCCAGCTGGCGAATCAACTCATCAGCTAGGAAGCGGCACGCTGAGCCCGATCTTGGTATGGCTGGTCAGAGAGCAGGCAGAAGCGGTGCGACGCAGCGGAACCTGGGTTTTTCATCCGGCCGGACGTCAGCCCGGAACGGTTTTCCTAGGCTTGGATACGGAGGGGGTCCTCATGGCCTAGACAGGTCGCTAGGTGTAAGAATATTAATAATAATGACTTGGTATATAAGTCAGACGGATTTCCTAGTAGACAGTCATTACCTCAGTGATCAACCTAAGCATCTATTTACCCATAGATAGGCCTAAAGCCTAACGACCTATTGTGAATCAGTTCTCAGCATCGCACACCAGTTACTCAATCAACTTACCTTCACCCAATCTTTGGGAACCCAGTGTTCAGGACAGGCAAGCCTTCGACTTACTTACAGACGCTTTCTATCCCTGAAAGTACAAACCCTACGTACCGCATTACTTAGGTATAGTGTTCGTTACAGAAAGGTCAAGGACCGCCATCACTTGAAGTGTACGTAGAGTGCATAAATTGAGCATTAACGGTTCGCTCTCGGTCGGCCACGCTTTGCGAGATGCTTGCTTCGCCCGCCTTTACGTTTCCAATATTCATGAAGAAGGTCGGGACAAACGTTCTTCAACTTTGATTCCGCCTCCATGGTCGTATGCGCCCGGGTTGCGGGATAACCCACCCACTGTACTTCAAGTATAAACCCTTTCTTGTGTTTTTCGTGCCTCAAAATCGTGAAGACGTAGTAAGACTCTAGAAAGGAAGAGTCTCCGGTTCGGAAGAGAGCTTGGGTTCTTCCGCCCTGCGTCCCCCAGTATTCGTATAACGCGTCTGCAGCTCCGTTCTGAATTTCTTCTTCAGGTTCGAAAGTGGCTTCCTCCGATGCATCGGCCCACTTGACAAGCAACTCGATTCTGCCGTCTGGAAGCCTACGGTGTCCCAGGAGTTTATCCAGCTCTTGCTCGACTTCCATGGTATCTATACTCTCGACTCGTTTCGGGGGGTCATTGGCTGGGTCGTCTTTTTCGCTGTTGTCCAAAGGCTTCGAGCCCTTCGTAATGGATCTAAGAGCGGATTCCCTGTTCTGAAAAAGTTCTGGCAACAGGAATGCAATCAGATGTACTGCGATATTTTAAGGTTGGAGCACCGAACTGACCAGATTCACCCATGTCTGCCAATGGGACCACTAGTTTTCGGTCATTTTGGCCCGCATCGTCGTTTGTCCTGGACTGTGTTCGGCGCGACGCTGATTTAGATGCCCCATTCTCTTTCCGTCCGGATTGTCCACGCTTTCGTTGATCTTGTGCTGCAATACAACGTCAATCAACAGATACGGCAAATGTTCCACTGTCTCAACCAACTGGTGTTCGTCGGCGAATGTCGCGATCGGGTGAATCGTGCTGGTAGAAGGAGATTGTCAGTCGCGTCACCTTCGGTTGTGTCCGGAGCTTGAACACTTGGACCCAATCGCTTGCCTACCATCGCCTCCAGACTCATTGAATGCGACTGCTTTGCGCTTTACGCTGGCGTTCATCATGATTTTGGGCCGCTGCGCCACTCTCTGCCGCTGGTCTGGTTGCTTGAGGAATCCAATGACGCCGTCATGAGATTATTCGTTGTCGAGCCTGGAGAAGCAGGCACAAATCACTTTAACCGTTTTCACTCAAGTGCCAGCTGGAATTAGACTAGTGTGAAGCGGCGCGGAAATACTTAAGTCCCTCTGTTCCGATGTCCACTACTCCATGTCCACTAGGCTGGCGTAGTCGGACTTTGCACCCTCCCTGCAGCGCTCGCTGGATATTTTCTTGTTTGTTTCAGCAGAGTCAAACCAACTCACAAACGCATTTTTTGCCCGAGAGTGCAACGAGTTGCTATCGCTGCGTTGATCTCCTGGGGCTGCTGCGCCGAGATGGGCATTGATGAACGTTTTTTGGGCCGTGGCGCAACCGGAATCTTCCCTCCTGCGCTGACACCTCCACACACCCCCAGGCGGCGCGGGATCGACGACAAATCAACGGCAGTGAAGACCCCCGTCCCCATAGAGGGAGGGATTCAGGCAAAACCATGTCACAACCAAGCGTTCAGTATGCGTACAAACTATTGTACGCGTATACAATTATGTAGTGTACGAATCCACTGCTTCCCACTCAAGCACCCCGCGCGACATGGCCCGCTCTTCTGTTTGTGCATCGTTTCAACTTCCAGACTGACCGTCGATTGCTGATACGGTGCTCCTCTATGGTTTCATCGAGTGGAGAACCGAGGATCGATAGAAACATTGTTAAGGCGCGTTTGAGAGCTTGAAGAACGCAATCGGCTAGCATAGCAACACGCTGGAGGAGCAGACTGATGTGCCGATGAAGTAGAACAGCTCAACCACCCGGCAACCCTCTCCGAATGCCTTGAAGCGTGCCACCGGCTCGTGTTCCCCAAGCTTCGAGTCGAGACCGATCGCAGCTTCACCTCGAAGGGCTCCGTATCACGGTTCCTTGCAATGAGTGAGCCTGCGCGTCCATACCGATCTTGTAGGCTTCCAAGGTCACCTTACGAATTCAATTTGATCCATAATCAACAGCACCCGTTCCCAGATATTCGATACTGCATCTGGTAGCCCCGTTCATAAGTGGTCTGAGTGCCCTTCTATAGCTAGGAACGCGTGCGGCGCGTAAAAGAGCAGTGATGCGTATTGGGGTCAAGAACGGAGGGGTTAAACCCTTTTCGGAATGTTGGTACAAAAACTCCTTATAAGGCATAGCTTATGCGCAAGCCACAACAACCGTCGCGTCGTTTGCTGTGGCTTGTGCAAAGCGTACGCCTCCGGTGAGCATAAAGTGGGTCGGTTGGAGGATCAGCCAGCGAATGGAGCCATGGGCTTCCCACGCAGACCTACGCGCGACATGGCTCATTCTTCGGGTTTTTCGTCGTTGTAACTTTCAAATTGACCATTCCACCATGATACAGTGCTGTTCTACGGGGTCACGAAAATTGAGGGTCAAGAATCAATGGAAGCATTGTTGAAGCGCATCCAAGAGCTTGAAGAACGCAGTCGACGAGAACGGCAACGCGCCGAGGAAGCAGAGCAGCAACGCCAACTCGAACGGCAACGCGCCGACGAAGCAACCCAACGCGCCGACGAAGCAGAACAGCTCAACCACCCGACAACCCTCTCCGAATACCTTCAAGCGTGCCACCAGCTCGTATTCTCCAAGTTTCGAGTCGAGACCAATCGCAGCCTTACCTCGAAGGGCTCCATCACCAATCCGCGAAACAAACACTGCCCGGCGCGCCTCGTCCCTTGGTCGGACTTCCTCGATCGACAGAGGGATGTCTTCGGTAGCATCCACTCGCTGTACCCGGCCGCGACCCGAGCTTTCGAAAGCGTGGGATTCTTGCGCGGCCTCGGAGAACGAATCGCACGAAAACGGATTACCAATGAGAAAGACCTGGAATACTTCCAGCACATCAGTGTGGAGGACCCGGTGCGTTCGATCGTAGACCACCTCGTTTCCATAGCCGAGGTCCGGGACGCATTCGACCTCGGGGAGGGGATTGTCTTCGAGAACCATCCAAACGCCATCAGCGACGTCGCCGAGGAGGTGGTTGACCGCCGTGCTCCACCGCGGCCCAGCACGCCCGAACAAGCGCCCATCGACCGGGCCCAACTCCAACCCGACCAGATCTGCGTATACCGGCGGGACGAGGGCTCTTCGACCCGACGGGTCATGTTATACATCAACGAATACAAGCCCCCGCACAAGATCACGCCGCAACACCTTCGCGCTGGGCTTCGTCCTATGAACATCTACGACGAAGTCGTAAACCGGCCTACGATCCCGACGCGCGACGATCCAGTGGCGTTATTTCAATACCATTCCGAGCGACTGATCGCGGCCGTCATCACGCAGACCTTCCACTACATGGTCGAGGGCGGCCTTGAATACGGCGTGATCACGACAGGAGAAACCATCGTGTTTCTGAAGATGGACTGGTCGGATCCCACCACACTCGCGTACCACCTGGCCGAACCGGCAGCGGAAGTGCTCGCGCACCCGCGTGATGGTTGTTATTGCACAGCGGTTGGCCAGATGCTTGCTTTCAGCCTGATGGCTCTGGACCCTGCCGGGGAGAGGCGGCCCCACGGGCAAGACGAGCGGCGGTCGGCCATGACGCGCCTGAAAATCTGGTCCGAAGACTACGAGGCTATTCTAGGGTCAATGTCAGTGGAGGAACGGAAGGCACCGCATTCTTCGCCCGCATGGGAGCCAGAAACATACAGCAGTGAGGATCGGTCGCCGCGGGTCCTTCCGGCTAGAAAAAGACGGAGGAGGCGGAGGGACTCTACAGTGCTGGTCTCACGAGGACGGTCGCCCGATTCCTCCGATGAGGAAGACACACGGCCATCGCCCACGACACCGACGCCCGCCGAGCCGAGGACCCAAGGCGGAGGGCGGCAGAGCAAGCGAAAGCTTGCTCACCGTGTATCAAATGGCGGTCGGGAACGGAACTCACAATATTGTACGCAAGAATGCCTGCTTGGATTGACTGATCAGGCTTTACTCGATGAGCACTGCCCTAACGTGGCACTCCATCGCGGCCATGGCGATGGGGCCCGCCACCCCATCAACCACGGCGATTTCTTAACACTGCTTCGTAGCCAGCTCGAGCAAACGTTAGACGACGGCATCGAAAAGCTCGACAAGGGCGGAGCGCGAGGCGTCTTGTTCCGTGTGACTCTCATGGCTTATGGCTATACCTTTGTTGGGAAGGGCACCGTTCCCGAGTTTATTGATGACCTCGAACACGAGGCCACGGTCTATGCGCGGCTGCAGCTGGTGCAAGGTAAGTGCGTGCCCGTTTTCCTCGGGACTGTCGACCTGCGTGCGATATCACGTACATACTACTACGACTTCCGGGTGCGAATTCAATACATGATATTTATGTCCTGGGGCGGCGAGAGCGGGACGCCAGCCGAGGGCACGAATGGCGCTGAAGATCTAAGCCGGCGATTGCTCCATTCGCTCCGCGGCTTGCACGCCTGTGGAGTCGCCCACCGAGATCTCCGGCCCCCCAATGTGCTACTCAACAGGAAGACGGGGCAGGTTTTGATCATTGATTTCGAACGAGCTTTTCTGATGGATCCGCCTGGCCCCCCTCTTGCGTCGCTGGCGCCGAACAAGCGGAAGCGTAGCGTAGGCAATTGCGGAGCTGCTGGCAAGAGAGTGAGTCAAAGTTCTTTGGTAGGGACGGGCCAGCAATTGATACGCGACGACATGCGGGCCGCCATGGCGATGTTTACGGGACAATCAAGTAGTTCTTAAGTTGCCTGAAGGATACATAACAGGCACTTGCTCTTTGTCGTGGTCCTTCCTAATCCAAAACACTCCGGTCTTGACCAAAAGTCGGCGGGGCACATCCTGACGCATGCGATGACGAACAAGCCAACTTCCAGCTGGCCATAGGTGGTTTTGGATGGATTGAGCATGTCTTCTATCCATCTCATCCCAGCGCCGCAGCTGCGGACAACAGTTTTCTCCAACGCATTTCGTTCTGCTAGCTTGGTGTGCCGTTGCGCTCGGACAGCTCTACCTGACGGTACAGAGATGGGATTTGGTGGTGTCGACGTTTATGAGACGGCTAGCAACTCCAGAGTCGCCGTGGGTGCGGTAGATTCAGTACTCCAGTTGCCAAACAACGACAACGCACTATGAAAGCTTACGGGTCTGCCTTTAACTTTCTAAGGCTGGATGGAGCCTGGGTTCTAGCAGAGCCCAAGAGAACCTGCTGTGGGGTAGCTTATAGACCCACTCAAGCTTGGGCGACTTCTTCTCCAACTAGAATCTCGGGGGCTAGGCTTAAAGCACGGGCACGCGAGAACAGGACGTAAGTTGCCGAGGGATTGAGGAGCTTCCCATGATAGATTTCGGTTTCTTTTCCATTTCACATTTCACTAGGCCTAGCCTCCGCCTACGCTGGAAGATCTTAGTCCGTGTGGATTTTTCGGCCGACGGAGCTCGGGGGGCCGTTCAGTGGACGCCATGTTTCCAGCTACGTCGAATGGCTTCGTTATCTACACAAAGTGCCGATTATATAGACAGGCACAGATACTGCCGGAGTTTCGGCGTGCAGGAGTTTATCGAAGAGCTTCAGTCATGCTCCGACGCTCTGTTTGGTTGTTTTCCGTTGGATCTTAGCCGCCCCCTTCGCCTTGGACATCCGTGAATCATCTCGGCCCTCTCGACCACCACCACTACCATTGGATTGGACGTGGCCTCAGGAGAGGTGGCAGTCGTTCTGTGGGTGCAGGATTTGGTTGCGCGGAGCCGTGCCGCCCCATGAGCTCTCCGTAGGCGGGGAGTTCAGTAATCGAATCGTCCACAGCTCCCCGCCACCAGAGTACGTCGATACGCTCCTGCGGCGCTTGGACGAGTTGTTCCTACCGCATGTGGCATAGTTGCAGCTGCGTAACCTCGCTTGATAGCTAGGTTACGGTGATCTGGAGGTGTATAAACTTTTGACCCAGGTGACATGCATACTACCCGATTGGGCTGACCAGGGACGTGTTGGTGGTGGCGAAAATCCGCATAGCAGCGAGGACTTGCCATGGATCGCGGAAACAGGTTTTTAGGGCAAGAAATCTGCTGTCCTTCGCGTTTGTCATTGGCAGCAAGTGTTGAAGAACTCGGCATGGCCCGAGACGAGACGGTAAATGCAAGAGACGCTCGTTGGATATTATGTAGTAGGGGAATGAACAGGAAAGAATATCGCTTCAGCAGTTGGTCAATCGGCGCTGCTTCGAAAAGCCAACATCGCCATGCTATCTTGGTCGCATGGTCTGCCTGTTCAGTCCTGCGCGTGAGCCAAACGGCCATCGTGCTGAGAAAACATCTTTGTCGATATAGAAGATAGATTGTACCTGCGCATACGCTCAGCTACTCTGCAGACGCGGGCATGCGGATAGGGTATAAGGGCAAGTCGTTTTGATAAAGTCGTACGATAGAAAGGGCCGAGGCTAGGGACGCTGTGCACAAGAGAGCTGTTATGGCGTGACTGCAGTGGCCTGCTAGTGATTGACCTTTGGAAGGGACTTATGCTCCCTTGCAGCCAGCGTAACTCCACCATGCACTATGTGGTGACCCACCTCTGTGGGCAGGTGACGATGGCAGGTATTGGAGCCGATCTTTTCACGATCTTTGTTCCGAGGATTTGGGTCAGTATTTTGGCCAAGGCGCTATTGGTTTTCTTTCCAGTCTGAGTCGTTACACCTCTGTAGGCTCATTCCGTTCTCAGAATCGTAGATGGAGGCTATGAAAACATGTATGGAGCAAAGCCGTTCCACAAGCTCCACCTCAACTTATGGCACCAGTACACGCCAACCTCTCTATTGCGTCAAATCCCCCGTAGCTTGAACTTACTTTCCAGCCATATCTCGTTCCTCCTGTTCGGAGCGCTAATCTGCTTGCTGGTCACGTCCACCGACTAACAAATACCTGGCTTCTAAAAGACACGCCCCTCAAGCCTGGATGTCTGCCAGTACCAAATTCTAGAAACAATACAAAGTGTGACAGAAGATGAGATGACCTGTCTGGGCCTCAAAATTCAGTAACACCATTATTGTCTCCTGTCGTGATTCATGATTTGGTCTCTCTATGCGAATGTAAGTTGCTGTCCTGGAAGATGGCCCCTACGTGACCAGATGTACGGTGGTTCCATTCTCTTTTACTTTGGAGGTATCTTGCATCCTGGTGCCGTATTGAGTTTCCGTTCACTGAAGCCTGCGGATATCGTGGGCCATTACCAATGAAAGGTATCTCAGAAGGCTGCACGTCGTGGCGATTGACGGCGTATCTGCCTGCTGCCGTAATGGCCTTTCAAAGCGCCCTGTTCTTGCACTGACGCTCTGTTTGGAACCTTTTTTGTAGGATCTCAGCCGTGCCCCCGCCCTAGGTCTCGATGATCCGATACATCTCGGCCGCCTCTGCCAACACCGTCAGTGGGTTGGCTATTACCCCGGGAGATGGTGGCAGCCATGTACGCGAAGGACCCAGATGCGCAGAGCTGTGCAGTCCCATGAGTTCTTCGTAGGCGGAGAGCCCGGCAATCGAGCCGTTCACAGTCCTCCGCCACTCGAGCGAGCTGATAAGCTCTTGCTGCGTATGCATCACTTGCCCTTGCAGGATGTGAATCATGCGCATCTGCGCAAGGTGGCTCAATAGCTGGGCAAGGGCGGTCCGGAGGCGTAGGTTTTCTTGACATAGAAGAGTTGCATACAGCCAGAGCGGGGGCTTGCTGCTGCTGGCGGGGGTATGCATAGCGGCGAGGACCTGTGAATGATCGTGGGAGCAAGTGTTCCGGGCGGCCAGTCGATTCTCGGTCGCATCCGTCAACGGCGAGCGCTCGAGGATTCGAATGAGGCGAGGCGGGATACTGAGTGGAAGAGAGGCGAGATATCGAGTGGAAGAGACGCTTGGTGGATGTCGGTGGAACAGGAACGCAACTCGATTCAGCACCCAATCGGCGCGGTTCCGTGAAGTTTACCTCGTCATTTCGTCTATCTTGCAGGGTACATACAGTACATGCGAGCAGAGCCCAGTGACAAGGTCGCGCCCCCAAGCACCGGAATGGCCATGGGAGCGTGGGAAACGGACGAGACGAAAGAGGCGCTGTCTTGCGAATGCTTGCAAAATGGCAGCCGGCGCAGGCGGAGCAGGTGGTGGGAACAAAAGCGCCCGAATTTAGTGCAGGGTCATTTTGGGAGGCCCGCCTCCAGGATTCGATTCCACTGGGGGAGTCAGAATGGAGGCTGCGACCGAGATGGACACGATCCATATCCGACCCAGCGCGGGATGCGTCGCCTCCAGCCCCGCCCTTTTGCGCAACTTCTTCCGCTCTCTACAACGACGCCCAGGTAAGATCAACACTCAGTCAAGGTTAACACTCAGTCGCCCTTAAACCCGACGCTGGGCAGCTATTTCAGCATGGGCGCCGCAAAGAGCATTGTGTCGACAATCGCACGGCCCGGAAGCCGATTCTGCCAACCGGAGCGCGACCATGGTCCACAGCAAGGGCCAGAAGGACAAGGCTCGGAAGAGTGGCCTCTCTCTTAGGAGGAAGACGATCAAGCTGGGTGAAGACTGTAACGTCTTCAGCGCGCTCGTGTATTGGAACCCGACGCATCGGAGGATGGAGACGGTGATGCATCTCCCGCGCGGCCAGACATTGCCCGACGTAAACAAACTGGTTTGTGTTCTCCCCGACAGCCACCCCCATCGGCCGGTAGCTGACAGCAGTAGCTACGCCGGTTGGCGACCGATAACGTTCGTTTCCGAGCAGGCGCTCGAGTGACGCGATCAAGCGCCGCCGCCCAGGCCATCGAGGCTAACCATGCGCCGGTTGCCGACCATGCGCCGGTCGCCGACCATGAGTCGAGTGCGGACCATACCTTGAATGCCGACCATACCATGAATGCCGACCACGAGCCCATGGCCGACCCCGCTGCGAACGCTGATCTCGACGTCGACGCCGCGTATGAAACCGACCCCGACTACAATCCAGGTGCGGCGACTGCCTGGGGCCCCGTATCGGCCTACGACGACTATCCCGAGGATGAGGGCGTCGCCGTGGGCGCCGACAGGCCCCGAAGCAGGCCGCCAAGACTCTGGCCGCCGCGGCCCGTGCAGCAGAGGTTCATGCAACAAAAGCACAGAGGTAGGCAGGGCCAGGATTGAGTCTAGGGCCGTCCGAGCGTGCGTTGCTGACCATCGTCTCGCAGAACACCAACCGGCCGTAAGCCAGCCTTCCAGCGTCACGTCGAGCGATACGACAAACAATGCGACGCATTCGGTACTGGCAAGAGAGCATGCTCCCCACAGCATAAACAGGCCTTTGCCGACGGGCCTCGACCAGACCGACATCGACGAGCGCAACCGACAGGTGGCCGTCATGGCTGACATTTACCGCGGCGCCGCGCGCACCCTCATCTACCTGGGGCCGGCGTACCCGAGGGCCACACCGCTGGCGTACGCAATGGTGGAGCGGCTCGCGGCCGAGGCAGTGGCGGCCGGCGGGACTCCCGCAGCACCATTCACGCTCTCGTCGCTGGACCAGAGCGCGTCGGTCCGGAGCCGGCTCTCGCCCCGCGACGTCAACCTGCTTGACGTGTCCAGCATCCGCCACATCGCCGAGGCCGCCTGGTGGGCCCGCGCCTGGACGGCCCAGGAGATCCTGCTGGCTTCCCGGGCCACGATGCTCACGGGCGCTCACGCCATCGAGTGAGACCGCTTCTGCGCCGGCGTCGACTACGGTCTCCGCACCGGCATCATCGATGCCGTCACCGGCGGCGTACTGGTCGACCCCTGCGTCCTGCCCTACCTGATGACGCACACGCTTCACCGGGAGGCGCACACGAGCTTCGCGGAGCCCGGGGCCACCGCCGCCGCCGCCTCAGCACAGCGTCTTCTTGTCCTGTTGGTGCAGGGTCGATCGCGCCTGGCCATGGACCCCCGCGACAAAATCTATGCCTACTTGGGCATAATGGCACTAAGTCATACCCACGCCGGCTCGCTTGCTATCACGCCCGAATATGCAGCCGAGGACGTAGACGTCTACAGGCATGCGACCCAGAGCATTATCATCCACTCGGGCTGTCTCGATGCCCTGGGGGCTTGTGTACCGGATGCTTCGGCCCCTCTGCCCACATGGGTGCCTGACTGGAGTAGCACAGACCCGGTCTCCAGACCCTTGATGTACGACACGCTCGGAGGCCGACGGCTTACGCACGCCTGTCCGTTCGATTCGCCGCCGCTGACCTTCACCCATGATGGAACGAGTCTCGTTCTCTCGGGAACACCTATCACATCCATCAAGTCCCTCTCCCCCGTGCTCCCGCGGCCTTTCTTTGACACCGAGGGCAACTGGCTCCTTTGTTTTCTCTCCGAGAAACTCGGCGACTCGCGGCTAGCGACGGCAGTGAAACTAATCCTCCTAGTGCCCATCATCTTCAGCCAGCTTCGTGCGGTTTACCAAGGACTGCTCGTGATAGTCACCCACCTCGGCTTACTTGCCCAACTCGATGCCTTCGCCGCCGAGGCGCCGCCCTCGAACCCAGCTTCCCGACCCGGCGCTGACGAGGAAGACGACGATCCACTTTACGTTTACCGACAGACCCTCTCGGCCGGCGCCGGGTCGGGATCGGACGGCGACAGCGTGCGTCGGCTCTTCTATGCGTGGGCGGCCCAGCATCGGCCCCTTTTCCGCATGTGCGCCCTTGGGATTCACAAGGTCCTGCCGTCCCTCGTTCTCTTTACCTATCTCTTGTCCACGCGGACACGGTACAGAGGCTTCACCCGCTATCTCGAGATGATGTACGAGCGGCGACTGGGCCGGGGGACTAACGGGTTTCTGGCCCTTCTTCCCGCCGCCTCACAGGTGGGCGACGAGGTCGTGGTCGCTAGGTGGGGGAGGGTGCCTCTCGTCCTGCGTCGTACTGAAGGAGGCGATGATTACTACAGCTTGGTGGGAGAAGCGTATATAGAGGGTGTCATGGAGGGTGAGGCTTTCCGGGAGAGTGACCAGGTGAGATTTATAGTCCGTTAAGATAAGCGGGCCATTTTTAAAAGCGGCGGGCAACTGGAATGGAACAGAACACTTGTATAGTGCTGGATAGTGCCTAGCGCTTAGCAGGTCACTCGAGTGGCCATCGTGAACTTAATTAAGTTGATACTTAAAAACTTACTATGAAAGCCTCTTTTTGTTATACTATACTCACTTACGAGACGTCTTTCTTTACTGGCTACTAGTCACACCACCGAAACCGTACAGGGATGCGGCCTGCCATGTCGGTCATCTGGCTCTCCTCCATGAGCGGAAATCCCCTTAAGGCATTCCCCTTTCCTTCGTCCTCCTGACTATCACGGCGCTCGCTCTCGCCGTCGAGCAGGCGATCCTGGTACAGGACCAGGGGAATCAGGCTCTCCTTCCAGACTGGCTGGACGGTGCGGCGGGCCCAAGTGCGGGCGAGGACGCAGCCGAGTAGCGCCGCAGCGCCGGCCAGCAGCGCCGCTGGCAGCGCGAGCCAGCCTAGCCGCGCCCGGTGGCACGCCGTTGTCTGCAGGGCGCGCCCGTTGACCCGCCCGGGGGCCAGGCCGCGCGCTGGGAGTACGCCGTCGGCGCCATAAGACTGCGCCTCGGCCCCCATCCGGTGCCTGTTCGTCATGGACACGGTGAAGTTGTTGTAGGCCTGCCCGACATGCCGGAACACGGATGGTGGACTTAGTGCGTCCGGTAGTATTTAATATAGGAGACGGGAGCTGTTATTAACGAATAAGGACGATAAAGGTTCGTTACTATGTATTATTTTGATATATCCGCGCCCGTGTTAAAGTAGCTACTATTTTTTTATAACCGTACTAGCGTTAAATAGCCTTAAGGTCGCCCGCCTTAGCCTGCTCAAAGTCGTCTGTTTTCCAGTTCCGCCGTGACTTTTCCTCGGCTTCGTAGCGCAGTCCCGCCAGGCTGATCACCTGGGGCGGGTGATCAGATTCCGAATGCAGCGCGTACCCGTCGTAGGAAGCACGGAGGTCGCCTGTCACCCAGGCCAGGTCGATGGTGGAGTCTTCACACCGTTTCCGGGTCCCTGTCGGCGTGCCGAGCGGCGTGCCTAGCTGGAGGTCCCAGGGGGCTGCAAGATGGAGCAGCTTGCCGGCGGCCTTGTGCGGTCGCACATTAGCTCGGCCCCAGGCCGGGTGGTGAACATTGAGATCGCCCACCAGGACTGTTCGTCTTGGTTTGAGCTCGGACTGGAGGCTTTCTCTGACGGGTAGGTCGCGTCGGCTGAAGGATCCCGGTCCGACCGCACATGAGTCGAGGTTGCTCTTCATAGGCACAAACGTGCAGAGCGGCCGGCTTCGCCATACTATTGCTAGTACTGTACCATACTATGCTGATTTCCTCATGGCCAATACCTAGTGATACATTCCCTATTCTAGTGGCTTAGGAATCGCCGGAGAACTAACTGACTCATCATATTGATCAGTCGTTACTGGCGTTGTCAGTTCTCACACATGACTGGGGTACAGGCCCACTAGTGTTCGCATCACTTCGCGGGCCGAGCTTGTATAGCAAGCGCTACGGGCCATCCAGATTGGGGTGTCGTAAGGATCTGCACCGCCGTCGAAGGTGCGGGAACTAGAATCGTGGTGGAAGTCTACACCCGCAACCGCCCCGCAGTGGTTTTCTACCCTCCATCTAAGGGTCGTTACAGAGGGCCAAGTAAGGGGTAGACCGGTGGCAATGGTCGAACAGCTAAGGGAAAAAGCCTATCAGTGACATCTGTCCTCGACGTAAGGAACTCATTAGCCGATCTCTATTCTTTAATGGATTCCATCCGAAGATGAATCTGACAACCTGATCGACGATCTTCGGATGATCGGCTGATGCTGTGGGGCCAGAACAAAACCCCTGAGATTCCCATGTCGCCACCGCACGCGGGGGGCCATGATACACATATAAGCGCGCTGTGCTGGCGCGTGCTCAGTGCCCTTCATCTTTATGGGTTACTTCCAACCTCGCATGCAACCTTCGGTGCAGCCTGCTATTGATTGGCCGCCGCACGCCCGTCACGACCGTATACGCATCAATGGAGAACCTGACGAGTAACCCGCACGAGAACCATGGCCCTCTCATGGCGGGGGTCATGTGGGGCCTGTTCACGCTCGCCAGTGTCTTCATGGGCGTGCGCCTCTATGCCCGGGTGACATACGCGAAGCTGTGGCATGATGACTGCGTCATGATTCTAGGATGGGTCAGTTTCCTCGACGCGAAACACCCGATATCAAACATTGACACACTCTCCGGAAGCTCGCCTTCTTAGGTCTGGCTATTATGAACCAGTTGGCTATTGATTTAGGATTTGGCAAGCACGCCTTAGACGGTACGCGACCGGCCGCTTACGCCTATCATGGGCCCGGTACTAACAAGAAAACGCGTCAGTCGATATTACCAACTTGGACCTGATTGCAGTGTACGGTGCAAGCGCCTTGAGCAGCAGTGTGGTGGCCATTGCTGCAAGCAAGATCTCGTTTGCGGTAACGTTAATTCCCTTAACGAGCGGCTGGACGCGATACTACGTCTTCTTCGCTATCACTTCAACGGCGATATTTGCTACACCTACCGCTATCACACCATGGGTGCAATGCCGGCCGCTAGTAAAAACGTTTGCCGACTTCTGGCCTGGAGAGTGCATCGACAAACAGCCTTCGGTGGTGTATTGCGAATTTGCTGGTAGTGAGTTCCCTTTCTTCATGCTTTATGCTTTGAATATGGCTAAAAGCTTCACAGTATGGTCGGCCATAATCGATTTCTCGCTTGCTTTGCTACCTTGGAAGCTTCTTTGGACCCTGCAAATGCGTACAACCGAGAAGATTGGCGTCATGGTGGCGATGAGCTTAGGCTTACTGTAAGCTTTTTTTCCGGACCTGTACTCGACTGCGCTCACTTTGTTGACAGGTCCGGTGTCACGTCCATTATACGAACAACATACATCAGCCAGCTTAGTTTACAAGATATGTCCTGTAAGCTACCTACAGAAATGCCAAGTCGGCTTGGAGCACTGACTCATTACGCTGGTAGACGATGCACTAGACAACAACATCTGGACTGGCATAGAGATTGCGGCTGCCATCATTGCCGCTTCCATCCCAGTGCTCCGTAAGTTCCTCAGGGAGAAAATGGCTTCTACAGTTCATTTTCTCCGCACTGGCCAAAAGGGAAACAGCAAGGTTTCGAGTCAGCAGACGACAGGAGGAAGCAAAAACAGTGCTAGTAAGACTATCCGCTTATCGTCAAATATTTCGAAAGGACGCTCTACGGATATTCGGCCCCGGACCTACTTAGAATTAGATGATAAATTCAACGAGGAGGGCGTGTATTACGTTTAATATTATAACATTAAGATAGCGGAACAGATCCGAGTGGACCGTCGTGTTCCTGTTAATGATTTCGCCGCTCGCCAATACTAGCTCATAGGTGACGACGCTGTCGCAAGCGAAGGCCGTTCAGGCCGTGTGCCACGAGACGCTGCTGTTGAGAAAGAGCCCCCCGATGCCCACCACACCCTCTCTTTCGCCCGTCACTAAAATTTCGTGCTCTTGTAGGCCCAAATCACCTGGGCTGAAACCAATCGGCCCTGCTCGCATCGGGTTCTTCCCTCGCGGCCCCTCGTCTCGGCCCCCAGTTCAGCACTGAATTCATGATCAGACGCACACGGAATTACCATCTAGCCAGCACAAGAATGTCCCGCCTCGGGCCCGTCGTTACAAAACCGGTGCACATACCGCTCCTTCTCCCGCTCGGCCTCCCGGCTATCATGCCGGCTGTGGTTCTTTCCCCAGCCATGCCGCAAGCCCCGGATGCCCCGGGCCACGTCGATGACGAAGTCATTATCGTCGACGGGCCGCCGCCTGTGCTCACTCGACCACACAAAGTTTTGCACCTCGGCGAGGCGGATGTTCCCGTGAAGCTCGCGCGGTACCAAGATGCCGCGTTGCCAGTCGGAATGGCTCCTGTGCTCCACTCGGCACCGCCATTCGAGCGGCCGGTTCTGCGTGAAACGCACGCGGCGCAACCCCGGGGGGCCCGGGCGGCGGAGCACGGCGACGGCTTCGGGCTTTGTCAGGAGGACGGCGTCGAGCTCAAGATCAGAGAGCGCCGGCAGTGCGGTCAGCAGTGTCCAGGCGCGCCGCAAACCCCGTCGCCCGCCGATTGTGACGGCCACTTCGTCGACGGCCCCTTCGTCACCGGGCCCCAACACCCACTGGTCCTGGTCTGGGGCGGGCAGTACGCGCAAGCTGACCCGGGAGATGAGGCGGGCCCAGCGCGGGGCCACGTTCTCGAAGAAGTCGACGCACTCGCGCACGTCGGAGAAGGCGAAGACGTTACGCGAGTAAAAGACACGGGCCGCTTCCTCGTACCAGCGCCGACAGACGAGCAGCACCTGGAGCTCGGCGTGGCGCGCACAGAGGCAGGGCAGACTGGCCGGCTCCGGAAACGGCCGCGGCCGCAGGCGCGCGTTCCAGCAGAGCGTGCACAGCCACGGATTGGCCGGCGGCGGCGCCCAGCGGCTCGCCCACGGGTCGCGCCACACGGGCAGACGGCCCAGCTGCGTGGCGACGGCGATATTGGGCTGCATTCGCGACGCGCACGTGTGCGTCTGGGGGTACGAATATTCAAATCGTGGTCGGATGCTCATGTCGGGCGGAGTCATCTGTCGTTTTTCACACGTCGGGTGGTGCGCCACGTCCCATTTGACCGGCCGCACCAGCAGCTGCGCAAAGATTTCGTCACGGAGGTCAGAGGGGAGGTTGCGAAAGAGCTTGCCCAAGCGGACGCTTTCAGGGGCGGGTGAATCGGCGTTGGTGTTACGCTGGGGGGGCACGGTGTTGGGGTCATCCTCTTCGGGGATGAGGTGTTCCCACGCCCATCGCGAGCCGGGCTCGATGCGGCATTTTCGGTCTGCGTGCTTCTTTCTTTGACGCCCCATGCCTGATTCTTAGGGAACTTCCAATCTTTAATCGTGATGTGCGGAATGCGATAGGCCGATGAATTTGACAGGGACCTGGATAGTCAAAGTTGCTGACGTTCTCCAGGAGCCGCCGCGTGTCGTTGGTCTCACCTTATGAAGGTCGCCTAGACGCACAGTCCTCGCTGGGACCCGAAACGATCGACGCTATTCGTAGGCCGCTCGTGCAGTACTTGAGTCAGGCCGAAGCACCCCAAGAGCCATGTTACATTTCTGGTGCCCTCTCAGGGGTCACAGCCGGCTGAGTCACTCGGCCGGTTGGGTAACATCGTGGAGAGCAGCAGCTTGGCTTTAGCGGCTCGTACGATCTCCGCATTAGCAATGCCCTGTGGACCGCTGGCGCTCAGGGATCCAATGCCCCCGCACGGCGGCGGTGCTCGAGCAGTGGATCCGCCTTATGACAGCCGCTTAAGGTTATTCATCCCACGCCGAGTTTGTACACGAGATGTCTATCGTTCCGACCCTTGATCTAAGGTCCGCTCTGTGAACGCGTTTTATCTCGCTAATTTTAAGGCGATCAGCTCTTCATCCCTTGTTGATTTTCTTTCCAGGGCGTAGGGGTAAAAACAAGGTGTTGACTCATGTAGGGAAAAAGCTTAACAAAATTGACGGAATGTACGCAGCCCGACCTAACAGGCCTATCTAATTGACTAGGCGTACTTAATAAGGGGTCCGGTAAGGCAATTCAGCGTGGCTGGATTAGCACTCACTGTTTAGCGCGATTTTGTAAAGCTTGTCATCTCTAGAGTCATACAGTCAATGGGCTGATCCATAGCTCATGAGACTGGCTTCACTTTAACCCCTATATCTAATTGACCTTCTTCATGAAATCGGCACATATCAATTTTTTTAGCAGACAGGCGAAAGGGTAAAAGACAGTGGCTTACTATCACTCCAGTTACAACCGTGTTATCTGCAACCGGAAGTACTACAAGAAATGGGAACCAGAACCGTCTTGTCGATCCCCAGCAAAAGAGAGATTATATGTCAGACACATGGAAGAAAAGCCCTGAAAGTCCATTCCAAATCAAGTCTGGCCACCACGCCACGTGATTAGTCAGGCTGACCAGTCTACACACAAGAAGAGCCCTTTCTGTAGCAAACATAGCCACTGCAGCAGTCCGCGTCCGAAGCGCAGTATCCATACTGCCCAGAGCACTGAACAACAATTAGTTGAGAAACTCAAAAGGTTTCCAATCTGGCGGTGGTCCAGGCGTCCGTATTAGAACTTACTCGTCTCTCAAGGGTGTCGCGAGCCTCAGCTTGCTTTGCTGCTTGGTTCTGGGGCAGAGCCAGGGCAACGCCGACGATGGAGAGGAAAACGAGGTAGGAGAATTTCGTCTTGAAGTGGTGTAATAGTGTGGTTGTACAGTCTTGTAGTTGTGCTGTTGAGTTGACAAGGGTGATGGAGAAAGTTTTTAATATCAACCCGGGACTTCGAGTCCTACTTATAGATTATCAAGAAGAGTGGATGAATCAGCCACAGAAGTAGCATGCTACTTGTGTCTTCCTTACCGTGCCGTATAGGTAGCCGCCAAGCCTACGGCAGTCGTTGGATATTCCCGTGACCTACACGCGTGGTGCATATTGTGCCATCGAGGTTCAGCCTGTTGCCATCCTACATCAACTTACAAGGCGGGGTACCGGCGTAGGATAGTTTGAGATCGGCGTGGTATTGTACTGTCATTGGCTTTACTGGCCCGGAGGAATGAGATGCCCAAGTCAGTAGACTGCGTTTACGAGCTGTGCATACTACGGTGACATGAGTTTGGTGACGTTGTGGTCCCATGTCAGCTTACGCGAGATGTGCTTTCTGAGCGAAACCACGTCGGTAGTGACAAATAGTGTCGAGCTATACGCATCGTGCATATCAAGGTGCATGTGTTGGAGGTGGCCAAGACGAGCGCCCGCCCGGGAATGTCGTCAGCTGCTGGTCCCCTCCCGATACGGGGCATAATAGCGATGAGAGTCCGACATTTCCCCGTATTCTAGCGCGCCAGTGAGACGCAGTTCTTATCTAATCTAGAAATCAATATCAGTCTCACCCCTTAGGCTCGCAAATAAATGAAACGGAGTCGCCTTTACCTGTTCTCTTGAGCTCTTTCTCTGCATCTAGTTAACCAGTCACTCACTCCCTCATCTCCGTTCAACAGATTACACAAGTCTTCTGTTCCAAGCTACGTTGAAGTGAGTCAACCAGTCTCAGTGAGGAATGAGTTCAATCATTATAGTAAAAGCATCAAAACTGCTTCTGATTATGCATGTGACGCTAGAGTACTATCTACTCATCAGGCCTGCCGGTCGAGACTTTGCGCCTCGCACATTTTCTTGTACATCTTCCCCAGTGCCAGAAGCTCCTCGTGGGTACCCGCCTCGACGATGTCGCCGCCGTGGAAGACGCAAATGCGGTCGGCGTCCTTGATGGTGCTCAGGCGGTGGGCGACGGCGACGGTGATGCGGTCACCGCTAGACGCCACGTCGGCGAGGGCCCTTTGCACCACCCGCTCCGACTCGGTGTCGAGCGCCGATGTGGCCTCGTCGAGCAGGATGACGTGCGGGTCGCGTATCAAGGCGCGCGCGATGGCGATGCGCTGACGTTGGCCGCCTGAAAGCTGAGAGCCACCGGTGCCGCACAGCGTGCCCATGCCGTCGGGCAGCGAGGCGACGAACTCCCAGGCGTTCGCTGCCTTCAGCGCCGCCTGCACCATCACATCACTCCCGTTCTCGCCGTGCGCCGCCGTTTCGTCGGCCTCCCCGAGGCCGAATAGGACGTTTTCCCGAATGCTACCCTGGTAGAGCGTTGGCTCCTGCTGCACGAGCGCGACGTGCCGTCGATAAAGGCGCGGGTTGATATCCGGCAGGCGCTCCTTGTCGATCAGGATGGACCCCGACGTTGGGTCGTAAAAGCGCTCTAGCATGGCGATCATGGTCGATTTGCCGCAGCCCGATGCACCAACGAACGCCACGAACTGACCGCACTTGATCTCCAGGTTGACGCCTTGCAATACGAGTTGGGCCGGCCGCAAAGGATACGAAAATCGCACATCGTCTAGGTCGATTGTTCTGACACCCTCAGCAGGGCCGCGGTTCATATTGTCCGACATGTCCGACCGAATCCGAGGCTGAAGGGCCTCTATCCAAAATAGGTAATTCGTGGCACTGCAGCCTTTTGTGATACCTGAAGTACGTTAGCTTTTGGATTCTCGAACAGAGAGCTTAACGTATCCGGGTTCTCCTTACTACTGGTGTATCCGAACATCTGGCCCGCGGCTTGGCCAGATAAGAATGTTCCCATGAAGGAGACGAAGAACTGGTAGAATGTGATTTCATCTTCGGAAACCAATGCACAGCCCCACCAGAATCCTGGCGCGAGGATGAAGTACTCGATGGACTGAGTCAAGGAGAACCAGAACATCATATGCCCGAGTGGCAGTAACGAGCGACTGATCGCATGGTCCAGCTCAGCCGTGTACCGCTCCAGGGTCGCCTGCTCCATGGCGAGACTGGAAACGGTCAGGATGGCCGTGATGGCCTCGGACGCAATTGCTGCGCTCCTTGAAAAGCGCTTGGTGTTTCCGGCGTCCATCCGAGTCTCGAGCCGGATGCGACCGTAGCCCGCAAGCAGCATGGGTGGCAGACCGGCGAAAACACCGACAAGGCCCAGCTTCCAGGAAACGACAATGGCCAGAATGCTCGAGCCGATAATGTTCAGCACAGTGATCAGTATCAGGCTGCGCGAGACTTAGTTCATGTTTGTACGACCCTACGGCGAGAGGACAGAAAAAAGCAGGGTATCGAAGACACTCACCCGACGTTGTACCCCATCAGCTCGAGGATTGCTTGTGGGTAGGAGCTTAGGCGGTCGGCCAACGCGCCAGTCGTGTTCTCAGGCCGATCGAAAAATTGAGTATCCTGTCGGAGCATGCAGTCGAGCATCTGCTTGCGAAATTGCCTGTTCATCGTCTGCGCCATGGTATTTGTAAACCAGCCCATGATGAAGTATACAACTGTAAGGAATCGGCATCATTAGTCGGTGACGAGATCCAATTGGACGCGCTGCTCGCGGAGCTCCAGCTCAGGGGTGCTTACCGAGACACCACAGACCCATGATGAAAAACATAAGTGCTAAGAAATTGCCCTCTGCTCGCATTTGGATGGGAGGCAGGTCAAATACATTCATAACTTTGGAGAGAAGGATTCCTTGCACCGGAAATACGGCAGCTGAAAGGGGTTAGCACCTCGTAACGCGGCTGTCTGGGTCAGATCCCTCACCTGCACCAGCGCACGAAAGAAACGCTAAGGCGTATGCCAACTTCAGCTGAGGCGTTCGACGGAACAGGCCCCAGATCGCTGGAAGCAAGCCAATGTGTCGATGGGCATCATAATCGTCTCGCTTGGCCAGGTGCTCCAGTCGGTTTAGTTCCGTCGTGGGGTGCCGGGCCATCGCTCGAGCAACAGCGTCATCTTCCCTGTCGCAAGCTTCCTCTCCGAAGGCTTCGGTTTCCTCCGAATCCTCGCCCTCCACTTGCGAAGCAATATCTTGGGCTTGCACAAGGCGGGAGTAAGCCCCGTTGGCGGACAAGAGGTCGTCGTGGGTGCCTTGCTCGAGGATACTGCCTTTGGACATGACGACGATATTGTCGGCGTGCCGGATGGTGGCGAGTTTTTGGGCGATGACGATGGTGGTGCGATCCTTCGACACATTATCGAGCGCCTTCTGTACTATCCCTTCGGCGTGCGGGTCCAACGCGCTTGTCGCCTCGTCCAAGAGCAATACCTTGGGGTCCGATATGATGCTTCGAGCAATGGCCACTCGCTGCTTCTGGCCGCCAGAGAGCAGGCCACCACGCTCTCCAATGCGTGTATCGTAGCCTTCTGGGAGGTCCTCGATGAATCCGTGAGCGAAGGCGAACTCGGCCGCCTCCACCACCTTTTTCATCTGCTCGTCGCGCGAGGCATTTTCCCAATGGATGTCCACCAGCCCGTTCGCGATGTTATCGAACACTGTACCGTCGAATAAGACAGGCTCCTGCTGCAATAGTCGGACGTGAGTACGAAGTCAGTTCACGTTGAGCTCATTGACTGGGGTTCCGTCGAGCTTGGCGATGCCTGCCTCGGGTTGGTACCACCTTTCGACGAGTCCGATAATGGTGCTTTTCCCCGACCCACTGGCTCCCTGTATGCTGTTAGTTCGATTTACCGTTTGCGCCTCTCTGCTCTCTACTTACCACCAGAGCTGTCACCTTCCCCGCCGGGACCCTCAAGGAAAAGTCGTCTAGGACGGTCACTCCAGGTCGTGTCGGATAACTAAACTTGACATTTTCAATGTCGAGCACCCCCTCTGTCGCGGTGGGCTTCAGCCCCGCCTCTGCAAAGGGGTCGATGGGAGACGGGTGATCGATTAGATGGGAGACGGGTGATCGATTAATTTGAACAATTGCGCCGCTCCGGAAGCAGCACGGTTGAAAGAGATAGTGTATGGCGCTATCATGGTCACGGATATGGTGGCCACAACAACGGAGAACAGTACACTTCGGCTCGGTCAGCTTGGCATGTACGCGAGTGCGGATGGGTAGATGCAGGCTGAACTTACGTGAAGACTGTGCCCACAGACTCTGCACTTCCTTCCGAGACCATTTGGACGCCCTGCCAGAAGGCAAGAGCCATGCCGCAGTATATGAGAAAATACTCGGTGCTGAACAACAAGCCCATGAGAGGGCTCTTCTTATCGCCAAAAGCCTTGGCTTTCATGAGGTACTCGTCGTAGCTCGCAACTAAACGCTCTCGAATGCCGAATGCGTGAATGGTGCGAGCGGTCGACAGGATGCTTTCGGCAAAGGAGCCTCCTTGAGCGTATGTATCTAGCATCTTCGCTTCTAGGTTTGCCTCGCCTATGGAGACTATACCCATCAGAAAAATCAGAGAGGGCGCCAGCCTGATGAGGATCATTTGTTAGTATGGGCTGTGGTGTACCGCCTTTGTGAGTTGGGGAGCAGAGTCAATGTATTCACTTACCATACTAGCATCAGTGTAAGCTTCCAGTTGCTTATGAAAGCAACAATGAATGCTGCAACGAATGTGGACGCTGCTTGGAAGCAGAGACCGAGCTTTTCTGCAATGCCGGACTGGATGAGGTTGCCGTTCGAAGTTGCTTGCACTGTAAATCAACCTGTTAGGTCCTATGGCTGCATGATTCCGGGCAGGTGGGGTCAAGCTGGATCTCAAAGGGATAGGGGTCCAGTCATGGTTGCACCTACTTGATATCGATCCGCCAGATCCCAAGTCGAAAAAGGCGATCTCTTGTGAGAGGGCGGCTCTGAATTAGAGCCGCCGAATGTTGCGTACAATATTGTATGCACAATATGTCGACAAAACCGTGTACAGGTAGGTTAAAACCAGACGCCCGAGACCGATGTAGACAAAGTAGAGGCAATACGTCTCCACGCCTGACATGAAGTCATCCTTGGTGATACGGCTGCTCACGTAGTCGGTAAGCAAGGTGATGAAGTTGCCAAGCACTAGGTTCAACAAAGCCAGAGTGACGCCAGAGGCTATGGCAGCCCCGATGGCAATGGCTTCCATCACCAAGTCGACATGGCGGGCATAGGTGAAAATACGCTGTTATGGCGTCAGTATGGGTGGTCAGGAGGCGCGAATGTGTGCAAAGAAGAAGTATTTACAAGGGCAGAAACTCACAAAGTACACCTTGACCGAAGGGCCTCCCGCATCTTCTGGGCCTTGCTCTGGTGGGTTGGGGGTGGTGCCCTGGCCGGAAGGGTGCTTCTCAGCAACCCCCTCGGGGGGGGTGGACACCTTCCTTCCTATTTATTCTTTTCTGGCACCTACTGTTAGTGCCAGCCTGCTATTCACTGCTATTTCCTTAACAGCCCTCCATCGGCGCCTCAACGCCAACCCAGAGGCCAGATGGACTCTGGGACCATCATCGTGATGGCCTCGCCTTCTAGCGAGGCCACCGCCGATGAGGTGATGACGGGAAACGACCCTCCCGACCACCTCGAAGAAGTAACTCCCACTTATACGCATAAGAGGAAGCGAACGGGGCAGAATGAGGCCCCTGCGAACGGCCCACTGCGAAACCGAAGGAAGGTCGACGACACTCGAGAAGCTTCGATGACGGAAGAAGCCGTGCTGCAGACCACGGCTCTAGCACACCGCCCAGCCTCGGACGCACTGACCCCGATCCTGAGCGATATGGACAAACGACACAACACCCGACGATCGGTGCTCACCAAGATTGCTCAGGCCTTGGACAGCATTATTGAAGAATACCGCGACGAAGATAAGGAATTAGCCGCGGAGATTACGAAAGGTTTCACGGCGTTCCTACAGGCTAAGACCGGGGACACGATTAGCCCCCACCCGAACGAACGACTCCTACCGGAGAGCGGCCCGACCCGAGCGGAGCCTCTCGGGGCCCCCACGCGCAGCTGGGCCGACGTCGCCCGAGCTGGACAGAAGCCACCGCCTCAAGACAATGCAAACAAGCGGACCCAGCAAGCGAACCAACGGGAGGACCTCCGAGTTCTCGTGAGGATCCCAGAGGAACACCGAGGTTGGGCACATGCCCAATACAACTTCGCCCTACGCCAGGTCGTATGCAGAACCCTGGACCTATCCCTTGTGGACGTTCCCGATGTCTACCACACGGCTACGGGCGTTGCAGTTCGACCGAGAAACAAGGAAACAAGAGACACTCCTCCGAAGGAAGGACGAACTAGCGCGAAGCCTTCGAGCGGATGCAGTCGAGGTCCCGATCACGTGGGTAAACTACGTGGTTCCCGGCTGCCCGACGCACCTTTCGAACGTATTCGGCGAGACTTTTGAGATCACCTCCCTCCTACGAGAAGAAGTCATCGCGCAGACTGGTATCGAGCCGGTGAGCGTGCGATGGTCACGTCAGGAGCCGGCCCCCGGGGCGAACAAGAGGTCATGCATTGTCTCGTTCCTCCAGAAAGTTCGCCCGTTTCGGCTTTTCGCAGCGAGCGGGCCCGCACGGTTGATTGAGAAGCGAACTCCCCCCAGCCGACACAACCCAGGATGCCAAGGATACCACCCGAGCCGGGTCTGCACACGAACCGATAGATGCGAGAACTGCAGCGCCCGGCTCCCGGTGGGACATAGCCACCCGCAGCCATGTCAGGACCGCCCGCGATGCGCGAACTGCTACGGGCCGGCTCCCGCGAACCACGAGAACTGTCCGGCGAAGCCGGTCGTGAAGAACGGCAAGCTCGTACGCCCTACGCGAAACGAGCTTGCGAAGATCCGCCAAACGGGCAACCTCCTCTACAAGGCAGCCCAACCCCGAGGAACATGCCAAGGAGGCAACGCACAGGAGGAGACCAGCCCGGATACCGACAGGAACACCGCTGATGTGACCATGGAAGACCCTACCCACACGCCCCCAGAATTCCTAGGAAGACGGCCCCAGCCCGCCCAAGAAGACAAGCCGAAGCGCAGCCTACGGAACGTTCCACGCGTCGACTACAGCGTGCTCGACCGTATGGGCACGGGGGACGATGAATAGAACAAACTATCGGACACACCCGACACGCACCAGGCCAGGACGGCAAGCCCTATAGGTCGCGCAGGCTAACGTGGGCAAATCGCCGCCGGCACACACGGCCTTGCTACAACAATGCTGGGAGGACCATATTGACGTGGTCCTCGTACAAGAACCATCCGTTACGAACGACGGCCGAACCAGATTCAGCTCCCACCCGGGCTACAGTGCTTACGTCCCGATCGATAGCTGGGACGGAATCGCCTCTCAGCCTCGGGTTATGACCTACGTCAACAAAAACAGCAGGCTCAAGACGAGACAAAAGCGGCCTTGGAAATCCAGAGACCTCTTATGGCTCGAGATCGACCACTTTACCTTGATCAACGTTTACAAGCCCCCACATGAGCCGCTAAGCCAAGCGACACGGCTCCTTTTGGATCTACAACCACGCTCCCGCACCTTGGTCGCAGGAGACTTCAATGCATGGTGCAGCGCCTGGGACCCAGACGTGCCCCAAACCCGAAACGGGGGAATCGAGATCCACGATTGGGCCACCGCAAACGGACTCAGCTACATTAGCGAAATAGGGGTCCCGACACACGCAGCGGGACGAACTATCGATCTGGCCTTCTCTAACATCCCTTTTGCGACGGCAGAAGTGGACCCGAGGCTACAGACAGGGGCCGACCACGAAACGATCCGGATATCGATTCCTAGGTGTGACCAGACATCGGGCACGCAGTTTCGGTATTCAATACCAGACTACAAGCTTCAAGCCTTTGCCGGCTTGGTCGAGCTTGGCGTACAAAGCCTTACGCCGCTCCCCCGGATACCGACGACGGACCAGCTGGACCAACACACTACGGAGCTCTTGGGTCTCGTACGTAGAGCTCTAGAAGCGACCGGGAAACAGCCAGCTAAGAACGGGCATGACGCGCCATGGTGGACCGACGCCTGCCGGGAAGCCCGGGACGCGTTTCGAAGAGCAAGAAGACACCACCAAGGGGACTGGAGACACCTAGAAGAACGAAGACGCTTCCTTGCGGTAGTGCGGAAGGAAAAGCGAGAGTACTGGCGACGGCAAATCGACTCGATCCAGTCCGATCAAGATCTGTACAAGGTCGTGCAATGGCATAAGCTGCAACCCGCCTTACAAGCACCTCCCCTTATTATCGAGGACAAGACGATTGAGGACACGGAAGAGAAGGCGCATGCCCTACGCAAGGCTCTCCTGGAGCGATTCACGGACGCCGAAGACCTCGAGGACGACCCCCTCGAGATCCCGACGGTACCACGGCGCATCCTACCTTGGAGTACCTACATCTCGAAAGAAGAACTGGCAGCCGCCACGATCGCGGTTAAGAGCACCTCGCCAGGGGCCGACGGCATCTCGGTACGGCTATTGAAAGCGTGCTGGCAGGCTATCCAAGAACCGGTCCGAGCACTCTTCCAAGCCTGCCTACGGATAGGACACCACCCACGCCCGTTCCGCACAGCCGAAGTCGTGATGCTTCGAAAGCCAAATAAGAAAGACTTCTCGAACCCCCGCTCCTGGCGACCGATCGCGCTCCTTTCCTGCCTCGGGAAGGGCCTCGAGAGGCTCGTGGCGAGACGGATCGCGAACATCACGCTCCTATATAAGGTGGTCAGCCCACAACAGGCGGGTGCTTTACCGACACGAGCAGCCTCGGACCTCCTCGCCTGCCTAACACATGAGATCGAGCACTCCCTCGAGAATAAAGGCACGGCCTCGATACTTACCGTGGACGTGAAAGGCGCGTTTGACGCCACTCTCAAGAGGCAGCTCATGCTCCGTATGAGGCAACAGGGCTGGGCCACCCAGCTGGTCAAGTTTGTGGGCTCCTTCATGGAAGAAAGACAAGCACGGATCCGACTCGAGGACGTCACAACAGCGTCACAGGCGATCCAATGCGGCCTGCCACAGGGATCGCCCGCGTCCCCTGTCCTCTTTCTTCTCTATATCGCAGATATTCTGCTGGAGGATACAAGGTACCGATTTGGATACGCTGATGACATATGCTTCTACCGAGCAAGCAAGTCCCTCCAGAAAAACGCACGACAGCTCGAAGAGGACCTGAACGACGTCCTGAACTGGGGCAAAGAGAACAAAGTCACGATCGACCCGGAAAAGAGCGAGCTCCTCCACTTCACACGCGCAAAGAACCCGGAAGAACTTCCTAACGTTACGGCACGAGACCATGAGCTTACTGTCTATGCCTCAGATCAGCCCGTACGGTGGCTCGGCGTCTGGTTTGACGCGAAGCTTCGGTTCACAGAGCACGTGAAGAAGAGAGCGGCACAGGCACGGATTGTTGTCCAGCACCTTCGGAGCCTAGCAAACACCCGACGAGGCCCCCCGCCAAGGGCCCTCAGGAAGGTCATATTCACTTGCGTCCTTCCCATCCTCACCTACGGGGCAGAGGCATGGTACGAAGGGCGCACGAAGACCCGGAAGACAGCGAGCCAGCAGCTCGATTTAGAGGTGCCGACCCGACAAGAGGCACACATGGACGAAATAGACAGGGTCCTAAGGGAAGCCATACGAGCTGTTCTACCTGTATGGAAGACAACACCGATAGCCACGCTATACAGGGATGCAGGTGTCCCTACGGCACGAATCGCGCTAGAAACGGCGTTCTACCGTTTCGGACAACGGCTCCAGTCAATGGACAAGGACCATATGTTAGCGGCGCGGACATTGCTGCGGCCGTACCCACCAGGCCGCGGCTACGGTTCCCTCCAGCCAGCGCGGACTAGGCTCCAGAGAGCAGCCAGACTCCTGCCGGACATTCCGAGGCCATATTACCTCCCAAAGAGATACACACCGAAGCAGGAGGCGCAGAACGACAAGAAGACAGCGGCGAAAGAGTTCACCGCGTGGCAGTCTAAGCTTCCCGATACTCACCTCGTCGTATTTTCGGATGGGTCGAAGGGACCAGGCGAAACAGTCGGCTGGGGTTTCGCCATCTACAGAGATAGGCGGAAAATCAGCCAGGGCAAGGGCCGACTAGGCCTCGCGGAGGTTTTCGACGGAGAGGCTGTCGGGGCGTGGCAAGGCCTACGCCAAGCCTATCGAATCGACCCAAGCGCGACAATCCATGTCTGCCTAGATAACACGTCGGTCCTCCAGGGCCTCACGGGAAGCGTACCGACGAGCTCACAAGAAGTCTTCCTCGACTTCCAGGAGCTAGCGACTATAGCGGACGTCCGCGTCCGATGGGTACCGGGCCACGAGAAGATCCAAGGAAACGAAGAGGCCGACAGGCTAGCGAAGGAAGGGGCCGCACTCCCAGAAGACCGCGTAACCCAGGCTACGTACGCAGGCATAAAGCGGCTCCGGAAAACAACCATCCAGAAACAGTTCGCCACATGGTGGGAGGAAGCCTCACAGGGATGCAAACATTACCGGGAACTTGGATTCTCCGAGGCTACCCTCAAAGCACCCAAGGAGCTGGACCTTCCTAGACAGGCACTCCATAACCTCCTCGCCCTCCGATCAAGTCACGGAGACTTTGACTGGTACCACAAGAAGTTCGGGCATTCCCAGAACGACCGGTGCGCCTGCCGCATGCTGCGGAAACCGGAACACCTAGTTCACTGCCGTAAAACGCGAAAGCTCCGGGCCCGGTGGCCAAAATTCGACCCCGAACCGAAAACCTTGCAAGAGTACTGGCATCGGCTAGTACATGACCCGGAGAAGTTCCAGATCTTCGTCACGCTAACGAGGTACTACGAAGACATATGTCCACCACCGGTAGGCCGCGGAGGACGCTCCATATGAAGCAGTAGCTAGTTGGATGGAGATAGCGCCGGGAACGAGCTCGCACGGAGGAGCCACGGAGAGGGTTCGACCAAAGGGATGCCATTGGGCTTGACATGCGGGATATCTCGTGTACATGTAGATAGACTCTCGCACGCCAGATGCCCCTCGGGAGGCGGGACACTGTCCCAGAATGGCGATAATACATCTGTCTTTCTGTCTGTCATGTGATTGGATTATGTCATCTGGAGGTGGTCCTTATGACTGTTCGTTCCTTTCTGTGGCCGGGCCATATTTCTTGCGTAGTACAGGTAACCGCCGTAGCGGGGCCCCATGTGAAAATCAGAGCATAAGTCATAGCGACTAGTAGTTCGTTCGTCACAGGAGCAGCCCTCAAATTATGGAATTGAACGAAACGATCCGGCAAGTGGACCATTCCCGAAGTTTCTGCTGGATACATCAGGGGACAGTTGGCCCAGAAGCGCTGGGGCAATTGGGTCCGTTAACCGGCATTCGTGTGATGATTCGTATGGGCCAACTAACTGGAACTTTGGCTGCGGTCAAAACTTTATTCAAGGAGATTCTCAACGCTATTCTGTTCTGCCCTCCGCTAGCTCCACTGAAGGCCACAAGCCTCGACACTAGACAGCAGTGAGGGTTGGCATGGTTTCGCTGGACTTCCGATTTCCCGTCCCATGACTCGCGCTACACTTGGCTTACTTCGTATCGGATGGTGTTCCTTATGGCGCTAAATTCCGATCCAGCCAAAGGACCGCGGAGATAAACACTGGGTTCCACATTGAATGAGTAATAGATGTCTGAATGAGAGGGTCGTGCATGTTGGTGACCTAGCTATATGTGCTTGTCGGCCTTGGACTTTTTTGAAGATCATATTTTTGCCTTTCAACAGCACCATCGTGATTCATTCTCCACATCCCATGTTGATGGCACCGTGGCTTTGAGAAAACCGCTAAAGCCCCCAAATCGTCAGTCCTCGGGTACTCACAAGAAAACCCACAGCAATGCCGCCCGATATGGATCATTCTGAAATGCTGCACTTGTCTTCTGCCGCTATCATCAGCCGGGACAACCACATAATACCGCAAGACACGCCCATCATGGTTGCCAACGTCGTCGTCAACCTCGCCATCAGTAGCATCTCAATTTCACTTCTCAGTATGTCCTGAACATAACGCCCCTCCCCCTCTTTTTGAACACGTTAAAAGAATCGCACCACGGAGGTATTCTAATATCATCTGACTAGCCTACCGATGCACCTTGGTCCAAAACTGGGCTAGAGTACCCCTGACCCTGTGGTGTATGACCCAACCTCGTACAACCTGATCCGCTCATGCCGCCAAAGCAGGCACTAACTGTGCTGCCAGTTATTCTCATGGTCCTGGGAAGTTCTTGGTTCTTCGGAATCACGACCGGTATTTTCCAATACATCGTCAAGTTCGACTCCAGTCCACTGGCCTGCAACGGCACGACCCAGGCTTGCATCGCATTTTTTATAGCGACCAAAGTGAGTGCACTAACGAGCTTGGCCTTAGTGGATACATCGTCCTAACACAATGCCACGGCAGGCCGTAAGCGTTGTCAATATAGTCTCAGTAGGTCTATTATTGAGTCAGTCCACAGCTTACGTCTTTGTTTTTGGTAGAAAGAGCGGCAAGTATTTGGGCTGGTCCTTATTCAAAGATCACCACTAAATACAATGAGCATGTCGTTCTTGGTCACGGCCTCGGAAGAAGTCAGTCGCGGCTCTGCATTTTCAATTACGTACTTGTCACGAGTAGGTCGTCGGCTGCTGGTAGAGGCCACGGATATCGTTCGATCTGACCTATTCATATGCAGTTGTTTACTTCATATGCTTCTGTTTGTACTGGCCCTTGTACGTTTTCTACCCTTCGTACCCGATCCAACTAAGGCCTAACACCCCAATAGCCACTACTCGTGGATACAGGATGGCATATGCATGCTAAGAATTAAACGGGCAGTCCTGCTCAGCTACATTGCGTGTGATGGTTTGTTTAATGTGCGCCTTCTTAGCCCCCTGTGGCTTATAACCATTCGTCGCGAGGAGGAATACGTTGGTTAACGTGCATCACTGCCAGGTGTACCTTACTACGCTTTTCGTCCTTCCACTCATAAGTAAGGGCGCCTTTCAAAATACAGCACGTATCTGCTCCTAATAAGTACAGACTCGCATTCATTCGGATGGAGACCCTTAACGAAAATAGGGTCGGAAAAGCCTCTGAACGCCAAGTTGAGGAAACTTTGCCTACGAACATTTATTGGCTCATGCTTAGCGCTGTTAAGCATTTCGGCGTAAGTCTATCCCTTTCGTATATGAGAGAGACTTTTGTCAATGTGTTGACGCCCGAAAGTAATATGGTTGTATTCACTGTTTTGGAAGACGAACCGATGTGGATGTGCATGATATCATGCCAAAGCGACAGTCAGTGGAATCTTCACATTGCTATCTCTGAGCAGGCTCTTGACACGAAAAATTTCTTAGTTTTATTCACTTGCGTCGTGGTGCATTGGATCACGCCGGGCGAATACTCCGGTTTCCAGAATGAAAGGCCTCTGCCATCTATTTCCTCGACTTCTTCCGCCATTGGGGGCAATAAGGTTATAAGTGCGGATAATTCCAAAGCACAAGAGGGGAGTGCTAGGACTATGAGAAGGACTGCTAAATTTGATCTGGACAGGCGCTAGAGGGTGGCTTTCATGGCCGACAGAGTTGGTGGGCCGCAGGGCGACCGTGGCAATAAAAGTGCACAGCGCAACGCTGTAACCTGTCTTGGAGGCTTTTTTATTACTCACCAAAGATCCACGCCAAGCTTTTACTTATGGTCGTCGAGCCTGAGAGCCGGGAAGAGAGTGGGGACTGTTGATATAACCGACACGGGTTTTTATGTAAAGATGACTGGCCCACCTTGTATGGATCCTCAAATGTTCATCTTGTCACTCAGTCACCGTGAAAAATCTTTGGAATCGGTTCGGACGTGCGTCTACGCAGCCAGCCTCTGGAAACCATCTGTACCGGCAGAGACGCCTCTATTGGGTGTAACCTCTTAGCCACGCTACTGGAGATGACGTCAAGTTTGCCCTCGGGTAAGTTCCGTGGGTGCTTGTAGATAAATCTCTCACAAGATTTTGATACGGGGAACGTAATCGCGGGTGTCATTTGGTTGGGAAGCTTCATGGACTATACTGATAATAACGAAGTATAGACATGCCGCTAATGAATGGGGTTGGACGCTCTCGGGAGCAGCTCGCAAGAATTGAGACCAAGGGCGACCATTCATCGTCACGAAGTAGGGTCATTATGGCATATAGAGCCACCCGCAGGGTCGCCAAACACGTATCTGAATCTTGAAGCACTACCCTCTTCGCCCTTTGGAGATGAAATTTTAAGAGGAATAAAAACCCCCAGGAACGCTTCCGTGAGCCCTTGAGAGGGGCTGAACTGTCTCCAGGGAATCCTTATTAGTATTTTCAACCTTCAGTCTGTGACTTGAAAATTCCCATTCGAAGTGAAACTATTTGACGGTTTGCCGGATGAACATAACTGCTTCGTTTCATGTATTGCTGCATCAGATGGGGATGCAATGATGGCATTGTAGCAAAAGAAGGGGAAAAGACTCTCCAGTCACATTTGAGTATATCGAAGCTTGTGTATTCGATTCCTACTTTGTAGTACAGTGGGCGAACGCCTGGGGATGGCTGAGGCACGGACGAAAGTCAGTTGCGAGGTGGTGGTTTTGGTGCCCTGAACGTTGTTCCACATCGGGTCGTTTCTTGGTCGAATGTCTCAAAGCTCCAGTATCTTCTACGTACAATATATTCCAAATTTGAACAGGTAAACCGTAGCATTGGGTTTTAGCCATAACCTGAACTCTTCAAAATGAAAGATTTGGGAGGCACCGCTGAATCTTCCACAGTAATATCGAGCCCAGTCTAGGTAAATGGATGAAGGGTGTTACACCATGACCCCTGAGAGGGTTCGTGACAAGACAGAGTCATCCAATGAACGACGCAAGAGCTGAAGATCACTGTTGACCCCAGACAAATGTTATTTTCGTACCCATGACTAGTAATTTTCGCACTTCAGGTGGGCTAGAAGGCTTACACTCGGTCTTACAAGCCAGGAAGAAAAACCACATCGGTCCTCCCTTAAGTAATGCCAAGATCGTCAAGTTTCTTTAGTGAAGCTATTAGCGTATTGCAGATTTGAAATGCTTCCCCGTCAACTTACGCAATAACAGCAACCTGAATCATGATTGCCGCAAGGAGGGACCTTGAAACCAACTGTCGTAGCCTTTTCGTCGTTGCTGTATCCACGGTATGCGGCACATGTACTTTCGGACGAAATTCTGATCGACTTTGGAAAGAGTGACACCCTGCTCAGTATTAGCCGTTAGCATGAAGCCTCCAAATAATGGCATACGAACGATATAACGGAAAAAGGAACAGTGTCGTCAGGTACACCTGGCCCCAAATTAGCTATCCAAATTCATCATCGAAGCTGTAGAGGAACCATGCACTGACAACGCTGTCGGTGACTATGAATGTGTACAACCAGGGACGATTCATCCTGGCAATGCAAAAATCCTCATAAATTGCTTTGGTATTGCTGGTATGCCGTATGAGCCCTGAAACATATTAAAGAGTACGCGTACGTTGGTACCGACAGACTCACATCAACAGGCAGGATATGAGTAACGCGGTGTACGCAGCTTCCCTTGTGGTCAGTTTGGGTGAAAGTATTGACCGGGTTCCGGCGAAGGACCAACCTAGTACACCTACTGTGTTGTAGATGTACAACGTGGAATTAAGGCGTTTCCTGTATGCGTGGAGTACAACATGCTAACACCGTTGAGCTTAGGCTAGGAGCTGGTAAGAAACCGCTACTTACAATACGTTCCACCAAGAACAGGCTGATGGTAGCCTTGACCAGTATATAGCTGGTATTCATCCAACACAAGGAGATGTAGCAAACCTGTGCAGAGCCATCCCATCGAAAGGCAAGGTGCATTAGTGTGCCGATGAGTAGAAACAGGTAATGGGATGAGTAGACGCCCAAGGTAACTAGTAGATACCATTACACTTCGTCCCATGCACAGATACCTGGAGGTCACTTACACCATTTGAAAAAAGGTTGTTTCCGATAGTCCTTCATAGCGTCATGACGACGGGCTACCAAGAAAACGGCTCTTGTTAGTTCCCTGTCTTGGAATTCGGTGTTTTCTTTTACCGTACTTAAAAAGATACTCAAGAGTGTAGTCCCAAGTATGGATAAAAGCGTGTTGGAGACAAGGATAGCCGTGCTTTCCGTATTTTCAATTCGGGGCATGCTTGCGAGTGGTATTGTGTTCGACTGCTTGATTCGAATGTGCTACGGTGGGCTTGTGAAGACCACCTTCAGCTAGCGAGCGATTGCTAGTGCGACTCGAAGCTTATGAGCAAACAGGTAAGAAGGCGAAGATTAGGTGCATAAAAGAATACAGTCAGGTGCGTTTGGGATGTATGGCTGACTTTAAGGGCCGTCGTCTGAAGTGAAACTATTCTTGGCTTTCGCCGCTAGACAGATTACATAGTCTTCAAGCGAAACAAATCGCCGAACAAGAATCCCATTGCTCTCGATGGGAATTTTCCAGTAGCTTCATGCAGACATACCTATGCCTGATATCACCAGCCGGCTAGGCCTGAAGCTACTGGTGCCTAGCGGTTCCGAATCCAGGACTGACTCGCCATCACGGCTGTAACTTGGCCCAATGGCTCCGAGTAACCGAATCACTGGCTTTGATGACCGCAGTAATCCAGAGAGTGATGGTTAAATGTTTATAGACAGTTGCAACATGATCCATAGTCACGTCTAAGGTGGCTCGGCACGGCACGCCACAGCCGTCTCGGTGCCCGCGCCAGCCACTATATCAAGAGTACAGGGCCGCTCAATTACCCAGTGTGCTATCAGTGACGCCATCATTAAGTCTTTCAGCAGTAATGATAGTAGCAAAAAAGTGATAGGGCTGGAGGATTGACTTACGGGTCTCGGCTTACTGCCTCGGTTGATTGCGAAGATTCCTCGGCCTATCCAGCTACGGAGACCAGACCACAAGCGTTCAGTCGGTGCGAACAGCGCTAGTTCCTGAGCCTTCGTAGCTTAGCAGCAGCAGGACAGACAAGCTCCATGCCAGGGACAACGCGCGAAACGACAGTTCATTCACCGTCCCGGGGCTTTCACGGCAGAACCCTTGCCGCTGTTCCCACACCTCAGGAGCCACACAAAATAGTTGAGCCAAGTACTTGCATGGCAACCCCAGGCCATGGGTGCATCTGCTTCGTCTCCTGACCAGCATCAACAGGAACCGGAGCCCGCGTCATGACCTCCCAAATGCAGGCGGATTCCCGTGGTATGTGATATATGCCACGGGCGCAGGATCAAATGCAATAGGCGAAGCCTTGTGTCGCCCCTGCACCAAGCTGAAGGTGCCACCCGCCCGTTGCACTTACCATGTCGTCGCCGAAACCACTAAGCAACTGAGCAGCCAGAAGTGTAAGGTTCAGCGCCGACTGACAGTATACTAGACGCTGCGTAGGGATGTCACATCGCTGCAGAATCAGATAGAGGGGCTGTATCAGGCCAACGACCAGCTCCGAAAAGAGTCGGTAGCGGCAGCAACTGTGAATATGACCAATGCCGCGGTCACGGCTACGGAAATTCAGGGAGGCCCCGAAGTGAGCCGGCAACGAGAGTGGCTTAGTTTGCCCCCCGTGCCCAGGGGCTCTTCAGAGCGGCTGCAACTAGCCCCACGAATATCATGGTTGCCACCATCGTACCAGGCTCTTCCTATAACCAGCAAGGCGAAAACTTCTTCGGGCTGTCTTCGGTGCCCTTCTGATCCAGGAGGGCTTTCGTCCCGCTCATCTATAAATCGCGACCTCAAACACTATCCTGGATGGTGGGTCTATGCCGTCCATAACGACGGTGTTAGCATCAGCCGAATTGGCCCTGCTAACATTGATAGGTCGCACATCGGCTACTGGGTCTCGGCCTTGGTAATATTTACATATTGTACCCATGGACGCATTCCATCAGCCTCTGGCATGTAACGAACGCTATACCTAAGTACTGCGTGACGTAGGGTTTGTACAATCAGGGACAGAGAGCGTCTGTCTGCTTGAACACTGGTCGTAGGGTAACTGAGTAGTCGAAGGTGCTTTGGTTGATAACTGAATCTTCACAATAGGTCGTTAGGAGATTACTCCCATCTATGGGTAAGATAGATGCTTAGATTGATCACTGAGGTAATGACTGTCTATGTAAGAAATCCTTCTCGACTTATATACCAAGTCATTCCCTCATTGATACCTTGGGGGCGCTGGGAGCGCTTCGCTCCTGTCGCTCCAGTCACGTGACCTGTTCTTGGCGTGGCTGTGTCCGGGGCTGGTGTTTCTTTCCCTTGGGTTGGTCTTTGGCTCTTGGCTGCATGTGACGCTTGTCCGTTTCCATAAGACGTCTGTTGGTTCGCTGGGTTCGTAACATGGCAGCGCTATGAGTCGCTGTAGACGCCGGCCGGCTACCCAGGGCCGCCCATAGGTGATACAGAGAATACCAGCCCGTGAGGCGACTGTTGTTCTGCTGCCCTCTTTCCTTTGTGATCTGAACGCCATGTTAGCTCTTGGCTGCGAGTTTCCCGACCAGCCTCAAAAAGAGGTAGCATTAGCCACGTTCAGTGCACTTTAAAACCCTTTCTGCATCTGGAAACACTCAATCGGGCCGACCTGTCTTACATGCACGCCGTGCCGCTGGACATGGCAAAATTGGCGAGATCGGCTTCCAAGCCGTACGATATTCTGCATGATTCATTTTGTGATGTCTATGCTGAAACGGTTGCCCAACGTCGGATTGGAAGGGCGACTGAGTGTTGATCTTACCTGGGCGGCGGTGTAGGGAGAGGGAGTGGTTGCGCACGAGACGCGGGGCTGTAGGCGACGGACCTCGCACTGGATCGGACGTGGCTCAAGCCCATCGTGGCCGCTGTCAGTTCTAGCGTCGACAGTGGAGTTCAGTCCTGTATGCCTAGGAATACAGTCGCCATGGTGCCTCCCGGAACGACACTTCGCTAAATCATAAGGTCCAGCAACAACCAAGAGCCTAGCATCAAGTCAACTTCGCCAGCATCGCCTGTGTCGCTCTTGCAGTTCAAATGGGTCCTGAAAAGGCAGATTTAGACCATTTCAGCCAAAAGAGCCCCTTGGAAGGCTCGTCAGAGTCGTTAGAAGCGTCGGAATCCTCCGACTCAGTGAGCAACTAGTGAGCTTCGTGTCGAGCCCATATATGGTCATTTATTTGTCGACGTAGCTCGTCTGCACCTTTCTGATCGACTTAGTGGATTGCGTGCCGACGCGCCTCTTCAAGGACTGCTCTCTCTTCATCTGGTAGGCCTTCTTCTTCGTCTCTATCGCTAGAGTCCACACCACCTAGCAGCAGGAAGTTATTGAGGGCGCAGACGGCATAGACGATACGCATCTGCGTCCGAAGATCATATTCCGGTGGCGAGGATCGAAGGATCTTCCATCTACGCTTTAAGATACCAAAGGTCCTCTCGACAACGTTGCGTACGCGCGCGCGATGGAGGTTACCCTCAAGCTCTGGCCAGCGACCGCCCGATGGTTGGACTTGGTTATCTGGTCAGGTCGCGCGGGAGATACAACACCGTCCCCGTACTGTGATGAATCGAATCTCACACGGTGAGCACACCGCAGATATAAGAATGAACAATTACTACGTTCAGGTGAGTTGGCCGGTTTTCCTATGAGCTATAGAAGCCTTGGGTGCGTTGCTGCGGCCATATGGGTTGTATCTAGGGATTATAGGCCTCATCTAGTTGACCTAATCTTTTCATAACCCACAGAATCCAAGAGTATCAAACGAGTCGCATTACTGCTGGAAGCGTTCCATATATACCCTGTGCGATCATGGGATACACATAATAACATTTGGATCCCTCAGCATTTTAGTTACCTCATCTTTTCTAAGCCTTAGGCTTTTCTGCTTCATGCCATCGAATCCAGAGAACATCTCTGAAGAAGAATCCCACGAGACGTTTATAGGACACCCGTGACCACGCCGGCGTACTGTGAGTGAGAAGCCGGACATAGGGTCTTGTACGTTGCGCTTCAAGATTCTGCCGTCCCATGCGGAGCCCTCTGATCCGTTGGTCTACAACTTTCTGTACCGATCCCACTTCAAATTCTCCGTGCGGCCCTTGTCCTTAACAGATACCTGTTCAAGACGGAGTTGTACGTCGTGCCAGGCTGCTCTTCCCTGTATATGTCTTTTCGCTCGTTTGAGTGGTTTCTCTTTGGTCGACTCCGTCGCTTCTTCTTCTGGCGTAGACCTGTTACCAGGCCTTGGGAGACACCGGACTGCCTTTTTTCGTCGGTATCTAGCTATATATAACTGTCTCCCCGAGGCCTGGGAAGATTCGATAGTAAACTGGGAGTGCCTCTGCACCAGCTGGCTCCTGTCTACCTGCCTGATGTGAGTTTCTTGCGTCAAACAGATGCCATGAGTCGGTTGACCTGTGCAGGTCACTGGAGAAAGTAGAACCTAGTATTAGGATTCCAGAGAAGACTGACACTATCTCTTCGTTGATAGGGGAGATGGATTGCGCATGGTTGACTATGAATAGCACATAAGGAGAGCGGATACTTCATTGCAAACTCTCTAGCTGGAGTCCCTATGGCTGTATTTTGTCCGAATTCCCCCAAACTACGCCAATGTTTGGGTTGCCAATAGGTTAGTTAAGCCGTCTTTGCTAAGGCGCACCTGTTTCCGACGACCCATGCTGCTCGTCCCAGTAAATGCACTTTTATCCTCGTCCCAAGTGAGGTTTATAGGAAACTCGCTACCACCTGGTCGTATCAAAAAAGAAGAAGGAGACAAATTGTCCAGTATGTGACGTTCCAGGGTTTTGCACTCCCATTTGAGCTTCTTGGGCCTGTTTTCCCATACCTTGTCGTGCCGGTTCCAACGCAGTGGCTGCATACAGCCACCGGCATTCGTAGTCACCTCCACAAGGCGAAGGATTTTGCCGCCCCCAGCTAGGGGTTTCTGTGTGCCTCGTCTTATTCTTTTGTTCGGTGTCTCTGGGTACAACTGCTCTGCTTTCCTCTTCAGGCGAAGATCTCTCATCGCGTCCTTGGGGAATTGGGAATGCCCCTCCTCGTTGCTATCTGGCTGTGTGGCACCATCTTCCCATTGGCTGGTATCAGTCGCTGATGAAGCTGGGGGTGTTGCTGCGGCAGCTGGTTCTTGTATCTTTGCCATATGTGATAAGGCCGTCTAGCTGTTCCGGTCTTTGGAGAGGGGAGAGTCCAATATCGGAGGCCCAGGGAAGTCTGTCGTTATAACGTCATTGATAGAAGACACGGGTTGCACACAGTTAGCCGTGAAGAAGTCCCCGAATAACGTATTGACTGCGCTTGGGACCTGGGAAAGCTCGAGAGAGTAGAGACTGTCATCCCAAAGCAGCTCCTCAGCCAGGTTTCTTTGAGAGAGCCTGTCATGGCTTCCAGGGAAGGAGAAGGAAGTAGTGTCCACCGACTGGTAAACGTCGTAGGCTGCCACTCCATCCTTAGCTGTCTTGGGGCTAATGGCTAGCATTGCGCTAAGGTCTTTACCGCCAAAGCCGATGGAGAAGCTGGAGTCAAAGAGGCCATAGCACAAGGAATTCTTCCATGGATTTGCGGGAGGCTTGTTGTTTTGTGGTAGACGCATAGCTGCAAAGCAATCTGTTTCGTCGTAGTAGTTGTCTGAGTGATGAATAAAAGAAGACATTTCGTTCTTCGCCTAGTGGTACGAGATATTTGAGAAGTGTTGGAAAGGGAGGAGAAAGGTAGACATGAATGTCGGGGAGACGGCCACCTTTTATGTTCGTCCGGGAACGCCCCCCCCCCCCCCCCCCCCCCTTCTGCCTTCCACCGTATCCACACAGGATGGCGTGGCTTTGCATAGATGCGTTACGTCCTGTCGTCACTCAGCCTGCATATCCAGACAGCCCACACATAGCAGACCATAGAACGCCAATCACTTGATTAAGTTTCATGAGTGGAATTGAGAGGTTTTATCCAATGCATAATTTCCCCTTTCCTCCCTCATCTGTTTCCGCTTCGGACTGTCATTGTTGCTGTTGCGTATTGCCGGTAGGACGGTCAGAGCCAGGTGACCATGGTGTGAGAGGATGAAGGACGAGCTGATCGAGGCAACGTAATTTGGTGGCGGTGAGGAGTTGGAATAAGCTGCTAGAATATTGATCTACCTAGAAAGAAGCCGGGGGTCAAACGAGGGTGTACCGGCGAGAGTGTTATCCCGTTCCCAGTTTTGATATCCTATCCTATGCCCCCGCTATATATGCTGCATGACCTCGGCAGGGCTGGAGATGGTAACGATATGCTGGCACTGGCACCACCTTCCTATTTATGTCTTCCGATAAAGTTCACTTGCTCGTATTCTCTCTGAGGCCTTTTGTTTGGCTCCTAGTTGACATGCTAAAGTGTTCAAATTAATCACCGTTGTCGTGCCGTTTCAAGCGATGGTTGTACCAAACCTAGGTGAAATCGATACATCTGGTGGTCTTCATTACGAGTACACTTCTTGTTCAGTAAGCAAATTGCCGCCGTGTTCACCACCAGGGGTAACAGCTAACTGGGTACCTACTTGAGCACCCACCTGGCAATTTCGGTGTTGCCAGCAGATATGAACGTTTCTTCGCGGCTATCTCGGCCTAGAGGATGTCAGTCTGTGGTACTAAGCCGGGATGAAAGCTTTAACCGCGATCGATTGTATGCAGTCCCCGCGCCCCGGCATGTTGGACGTAATCGTTTTGCTTTCCGGTTGATGGTGGCTACTTAGGATTCGAATCGTTGATGCGTTGCTACCGAGGGACAGTAGGGGCCTTTCATCCGCCGAACCGACCTCCTGACCTTGGAAACCCACAACCACTCGTCTCACACGTACGTATTCTATGTATGGAGGCCTCCCGAGAGCCACGTGCCCGGCTCTCATTTGCTCCAGCCATCTCCCCCCTTTCTTTCTCATGCCCCGTCCCTTGACGGTCTCCTACACCCAGGCGTTCCCCGCTCTCATTCCCCCACCCCCCGATATGTTCTATTGCCACTATCCATATACTTATGACATATTTCGCATCTTCTTCTGGCTTGTTATCCTAGCTGGCGAGGAATAACCCCTGAAAGGGGTAAGTGATAGTTCGAGCAAGGTCGGTTGATTTTGCTGTCGCCGTCAGCCTCCGTTTACTACTGAGTGCTTACGTCTGTACACGGACGAAAATACGATACACTATGACGGTTTGGTTTCATGTGAATGACTCCCGTAGATAGTCTGGAATAGAAGAGAATCTCGTGTTGACCAGCGGAGGCTTGTGGACGCCCAGATCATCGGAATGGTACGAATAACCCAGTCGTGTGTGACAACACCCCGTTTCTTCTCAACGGCGACACGGGCATCATGCCAGTGACCAACTGCAACAGTACGGATCGAACAGATAGTCGCTAGGCCAGTCGAAGCAAACACTTCAAAAAACAAAAACACCGCCAAAACGCATCTTCGGAAATGTCGTGGCTATCCAAGTCCACGGTGTTCGTCCCATTACAGCCCCTTTTGAGCATTTAGTAGCTGTACTGGTAGCACATGACGCCATTGAGGGTGTCAAGAACATGCCGGACGCGAACGTCAGGGCGTAAACCGCCAACATAGATCACTGCGGGACTCATTAACGATTAGTTGAGTGGAAAAAATCACGGGGCAGCTTACAAGCGTCAAGAGTGAGGGGAGGCCCGTCGGCAGCAGTGCCGCTGATGGTCGTACGGCGCGAAATGTTGGCGTTCTGCTATACACGGAAGTCACGATCAACGTAGGTGTGGTGGATCCAGAAAGCAGGGTCGCCGACCGAGCCCATAACATCGGCCATGACTGAGCCGATACTGTCATGACCATAGCCGTGCGGGCCATACTCCCAGCAGCTCTCGGAATCAGGATAGCTGGTGCGGGACATGCAGTAGTTCTCGAAGTCCTTGCTGCATTGAGCCGTGGCTGACTCGTCAACAGCACGCGAGAGGCAGTGGTCAGACTGCCCGGAACCGGGGCCGATGTGAAGGGTGGTGTCAGCAAAAGCGCTGTCACGGATACAAGTACCGGTGCCGTTGATAGGGTTAGGTAAACTACCAAAGTACTGAGGCGTGAAGATAGTGGATTGGGCAAGTTGCCCGGGATCCTTGGTCTCGTCCCACCAGGCAAAGGCTCGGTTGAAGCCGCACTCTTCTCGAAGGACCTGCTCGAACGTCCAGAGAAAGTAGCGGTGCCACAGAAGGAACTTGGCATTGTTATGAATGCTGGATGCGTACTGCTGGTGGACGCGAACGAAGTCCTCGTACCGGTTTCTGGCAGGGGGGAACTTGCCGGAAGCTGGCTTGTTCATCAGGCGCCTGATGCCATTGACGAGAGCGTAGCGGTCCGTGTTAGAGAAGTCACGCCACTCGAAGCGCACGTTCGGATTGGGGACAGCAGGCGGCAGCAGCCGAGGTGTCATACTCTGGCTGGTCAAGGGATTCTTCATCGTTGTGAAGCCGAGCAAGGCCGGGCTGGTCGACTGGTCGTCCTTGTCCACAGCATGGCCATGGGGCGTCAGCTTGGTTCCATTGCAGTCCATTTCCTCAAATTCGCTTAGACTGACGACGCTAACAGGAGGGGTGTCGAAAGGCTTCAGGGCCGGGGCGATCTCCTTGGTGACCTCGCCAACCTGGTGGTCGAGATTATTGGCGATGCCCTTGACGTCTCTTGCAAGGTCGAGGATACCGATGCTCCTCGCGGTGGAGAGGGCGCCGACGAGAGCCAAAGCCATGAGAGAGAAAAACTTGGTAAGTATGGGGGCCGAAAGAAGAAGGCAAAACAGAAAGATAACAGTTGGGGCGCTAAGAGATGAGCGATTGGCAGTGAATCGAAACCAGAGTGTGTCATGCCGTGGTGTTATTCTTAAGTACCGCCTCGAACCGATCAGCTCTAAGCTGCAGCTAAGGTGAGTGGATAGCAGTTGCCATTAGACGTATAACGCAAACACCAGGAAGGTACGTGGATTGGAACGAAAGCCACTCGAGGACTAGGGGTGGCAGGATGAGTGACGGACGGGATGCAGCAAAACAGCAAGAGCAAGCTGAGAACGGCTCGCTCAGAAAAGACGCCGGAGAGTCGGAGCAGAACATGTACACCTCTGTACAGCCCTACGGGCCAAGGATCGAAAAAAGCCGTAGAAGGGATAGCATTAGCAACTTTGCAGATGTAGAAGGGAGGCCGAGATGAGCGCCAATGAACTAGGGGTGCTGCACCGAGAAATAACTACGGGCGGAAGCTTGGGCGGCCGCTGCTACGGGAAGAAGCTGAAAAAAACAGAGCAGCGACGGTTCGATGCTGCTGTGAACGGAATCTACTACGGATAGAAGCTACTACGGACGGAAGCTGCGACGAGCAGACGATGCACGGGCAGATGCTGCGAAAAACAGAGCTCCGACTGAAAAAGCCGCCACAAGCACAGATAGCCGCGGGAGGAAGTAGGTGGTGAAACCGAGAGCTGATTTAGATAGTCGTGGCCCGAACTCGAGACGGAGTATCAAAGTCATATTCACTGACTACTACCAAAACACCAAGGGACTATTTCCCGGGAGACACTGTGACAGGGTGAAGTAATAGTAGATTCTTATACGTAGCGACCTATCTAGACCATATTACGGGGAGCATATTACCACGAGTGAAAGCTGCGACGGCCAGAAACAGCACGGGGAACGTCAAGTACGCCAGATCCGGTCGACGTTCGTGAGGCCCTTCGCCTTCTAGGGGGGTCGCCAGCCGTGGTCCGTCCCGAGGCTTCGGTTCACTGGCTCACGTGTGCCCTCTGCTTGCCAACGGTAGACAGTCTCCTGTATCAGAGCAGACAACATAAATCTCCTCAACCCTCCTTTTCGTGGATAGTTTCACCACCAGGTCCATCGAATTCAATTAGCATCACCACTTGATTTTTATCTTCATCACTGTCGCCTTTGTTTCCCATCACCTTCGCCGAAATGCAGTTCTTCCAGATCACCTCTGTCATTGCCCTCACTGGCGCTGTTGCCAGCGCTGTGCCTACTTCACCCAAGGCTTCTGCCAACACGGGCGGGACCAACAAAGCACTGGGCCAGGCGACCGTTCGCGTCTACCGCAGCGATACCTGCACGAACCAGGTCGATGCGGTAACGCTTTTCCAAGGCGGGTATCAATGCCTTCCCTACAGCAATGTTCGTTCTGTTTTCGCAGACAACAGGTCAGTCGCACATTGGCGTAACCCGAGACATTTTCAGGCGAAGTTCTGACCATTTGCAGTGGGTGCCAGGTCCGGGCCTGGAGCGGGAACAACTGCCGGGGCAACAGTTATATGGTACGCGACGGATGCAACAGCGTCCTGTTCGCTTCGGTGTCGATCGAATGTTAGATACAGAATCTTTCAGGTCGCCAAGAACCTCAATTTGCTTCTAAACGGGGCTTGGGGTGGGACAAATGGATCTACGTTGGGCAAGCCTGCCGAAGCAAGCCATGCATGTTCTGCAGCCTGACTGATGTCTACCTAGTCCTTCAACATGGCTAGACATGCTTTGGCTTTCTTATTCGTCCAGTGCCAGTGCCGCACTACATATTGTAGTTAGCAATACTAAAAGACAGGCTACGCTTCTCTTACTAGTTATCGAGGCTTCGAAACACCACGTCTCTGAAAGCATTGTGCATCCTGCCGCTGGTCTCTTTTTGACTCGTTCTTTCGGCCTGTGTGGACGGGACTACAACCAGTTGAGTGTTCTCCGCGAGCGATGCCTAGATGCGGCACATCCGATTGGCTACCGACACGACGGGTCGTGTCCCTCCAGAACCGTGTAGCGGAATTGCAATTCTGCCGGGTTGGAATGGAAGGGGCAAGCGCTGGCCGGTGACAAGGATCGTCCAATGCAACAGGGATTGCATTAGGACGATCCATTTCTGAACAGTAGCCCGAAAGACGATTCTTGGCCCTCCCTTCATAGTCCTGTGGTTATCTTTTGTTCGCAGACCTTACGAACGAATGTTTCCACCATGGCCAATGTTCTCCCTGGTTCTTTTGCACCAGCTGACCCACTCGTATCATTTCCACCATGTACGGCGTCTACGTGACGACGCGCCCTGTTTTCGCACGTCGCCCATCAACCGCCTATTCCTTGCTCAATTGGGACACGATGATATCCAACTGGCGGCTTCGACGGCTTGTATTTCTTTCTATTGCCACGTGTGTTCTCTTGCTTTTGCTCACGATTGCCCACTGGCCGCTCTCGGCCCAACCAGAGGCTCCCGACCGCTTTCCCCAGGCACCGAACGAAGACGGGCCAAACCGCCCGAAGTTCTTCCGATGGGACACGGTGAGCCACTTCCGGCCGGTGTCAATTCCTATTCATGACGAGACGACGACCAAGGACTTGTGTGCGTTGTTCCCGCAGCGGCTTGTGGACGAACTTGTTCAACCCGTTCTCCGAACCGGCTATCTCGACGTCCCAGCACGAATACAGGCCCAATTCGCCAGCATTTCGGCTTGTGTTGACGATCTCCTTATATTTTCCGAAGTCGAAGACACGATCGCCGGCCACCCTGGTCATGATGTGCTTGCCAACCTCCCCGATTCGTACCGCATGGACAACCCCGAGTTTGCCAATTATACCCGCCTGCATGAGCTGTATGATAGAGGCACCTTACGGAAGGGAGACGCAAGAGCTCATCTTCTTGATGGTTGGGTCATGGACAAGTTCAAATTCTTGCCCATGGTGGAACGGGCCTGGGCTATGCGACCCCACAAGCCATGGTATTTCTTCTACGAGTCGGACACGTACGTTGTGTGGGATAACCTGTTCCGCTTCCTGGAGAACCTGGATGCCAACACACCCCTTTACATCGGCAGTCCATCCCCTGGGGGTCTCAAGAATGATGAGACGTCACACTTTGCTTATGGCGGCTCGGGCTTCATTCTGAGCCAGGCAGCCATGGTGAAGCTACTACATCGCCAGGTGGGCCAGGATGGGGACTACCTCGAGGCGCCTCTTAGTCAACGCTGGGAGGACAGGGTCCGTCACGACTGCTGTGGTGACGCAGTACTAGGCTGGGCCCTGCTTCATGTCGGCATCCGTGTGTCTGGGTTTTGGCCCATGATCAATCCCTATCCCCTAGACAGGATCCCCTACTCGTCAGGCCACTGGTGCCAGCCTGTTTTGACCTTGCACAAAACAGACCCAGAGGCGATGGTGAAGCTGTGGCGGTGGGAACAAAGCCGACGAGAACGGAGTGTGGGTTCTTCTCTTTTGTTCGGAGCCCTCGCGTGATTGGTCTTTACTAACAAGCCGCCTCTAGACACCACTCGTATTCCGACATCTCTTTGAACGTACACGAGCCCAGTGGAAACCTTTGGATGGGGAGAGGGTGAACTGGGATAACGGGGGCCAGGGGGAATATCAGCGTGCACAAGCAGGGTCTCCCCTCGAATGTCGGACATTGTGTCAACTGGACAGCAGGTGCTTCCAATACAAGCTTGACCACGGGACATGTATTTTGAGGGAAGCATTCGACCTCGGTAGCGCTACGGTTGCTGAAAATGGGGAGAGTACTGTGGGTAGTTCTAGGGAGGGTCGAGGGTCGTCATCACTGCAGACACAAGTTGTGAGTGGCTGGAACATGGACCATGTCGATGCCTGGGCGCGGGAACATATTTGCGACGAGGTACAATGGGTGAGGACCAGTGTGGCAAGAATGTACTAGGTCGGCGAATATCCGCCTGACATGCGCTTACCTAGACCGCGTATTCCATAAAAAGCCTACACGTCACGATATGCGGTTCAGTATCTTGCCAGACCACTTGCCGTTAGCGATACACCTTGGAAATAAACAGGACGGCATCATGGACCAGCAAAGGTTTAGGGTTTAGGGGAAGCAGTGGTTGCTGGTGAGAGCTGCGTCAATACGGCGACTGCATCCTGGTGCGCCTGCGCCTGCCTTTAGCCGCTCTTGTTACAAAGACCGCATCAAGAACGTCTCACCTGGCTTGCATTCCACCTTGCCAAGGCCATTGGACACGGGCGACAGCTGCCTTACATTCCAACAACGGTGGGCACTCCCTGTCCCTCTTCCTTCCGCCATGAGCGCCTGGCACTTGCTTCGCATGGCGGCTGGGCGACGCACCACACGCATCCGGTGTCGCGAGGGCATCCTTGCCCCGACCGTCAGGAGTCGCCATTTTCGGCCGGGGTCTAAGGAATCAGACTGCTTGGCTTCTTTGCAACGGGTGCGGAGCAAGCAACGAGCCTGCCGTTTGGGGAAGGCGGAATTAGTCGTCCAAGCGATGCCCAATTGCCGTCCAAGTGATTGTCTGGAACGAAACACTAGTGTCAGCACTTCATGCGAGCGGTCGATAGGTACTGCAAGGATTCGAATCGACACGGTTCGTAGCCACAATGCCCTCTCTTGCCTGGTTGCGGGACAGGCTATCAGTGCCACCAATGCCAGATCTCGCATCTTCGGGCGCTCGGGTCCGCTTGAATTCCGTTAGCTTCGGAGTCCGGACTCTCCCCTCGCGGAGCCGTGTGGGCCGGACAGGGGTGGCACTGGTATTTTGTTATTTCTGTAGCCCTGGCTGCCCGCTATTTCTCTTCTCAGGAATGGATCTACGTATGTTGGAGGCTATGGAACGCACGTCGTGCGTACCGACAGAATGGCTCGCGAACCTGGTGTGTGCAAGGGCTGTGGTCTTTATACGAACCGGAATGGCCGTCCTGGACAACGTAACCCCGCTCCGCTCACAGATGTAGGACGTTGCATTGCGTATGCGACTATTGGCAGCATGACCCTGTCTTCGGGCGTCATAGAGCTATTATAGGGCAAGCAACGGACGCGGACAAACCAACCGCTTGGCGGCATTCGTTCGAGGCCACAACGGACATGGTGCGGAGCCGTCCTGCACCAATAGGAGTGGGATCTGCCCAGCTGGCGGAGCCCAGAAGCGCGCATGGTCGTCTGGCAGCACGTCGGGTCCCAGGGCCGGGAGAGCGCCGCGTCATCAGGTGCAACTGCTCACTGCCAACATCCCTGGCGCGGAGCGTCTAGACGAGGCCACGAGTCATGGACCGTGGACCGCGTCATGGGTGTGCTTGACCTTCGACATTACCCCACCAGGCCGCGAGGAGAGTGTAGAGGCAAGGGCATAGGAATGTTCGCGTTCCGGATATTGTGCTCATTTCCCGGGGGGTGGTGTGGGGGCCTTTCGGCAAGCCCATACTCCGTACGAGCAGGCGAAGTAGCCCATAGCATACCGGTATCTGGCCGTTTCGATCCGGCGCGGAGGAGGGCCGAGAATTAAGCATGGGTCGCGGCGACCAACCGTTGCGTCCCAGGGGACGTTCGCTACGAATTACCTCCTGGGGCTCCGACCGCCCTTGTGATGAGCTAGCCGACTCTGGCTTCAGCCCCCATCCGTGCGGTCGGCTTCCTTGGTGAGGGGGATGCGCGGAGGGGGGTGCGTGGAGGGCGGTTTATTGGTTGGATGAAGGACCAATGGGAGAAGGGAGCACGTCCCGACAGTTTGGTTCCCCAACCGAAAGGCAAAAAATCAGACAGGAAGAATACAGACCTTGCCGAAAACAGTAAGGTTAGCGGTCACAATGGGCCGTGGCATCTCTATCAAGCTCAGTGGCAACGATAGTAGACATCGTTGCATTAGCTTTGCCTGACAGCGCCAGTGAGCGGCGGAATGCATGGGTTTTGCCAGCCAGGATTCCTCTCGCCAGGAGGGAGGCAACCGCAAACGCGCGAGCACGCTTCCTACAGTGCCCACTTGAGACTACCTGATTACGACCAAGCGGGTCGACGGATGCTCTCCCCGACACTGGATACCGAACGACGGTGTCAGGGAGCAATGCAACAGGAGGGACAGTACAATACTTCCTTCCTACTTTTTCCTCGCAGAAGGCAGTCACCTATCCGTCTCCCCCCACACCGACGCGTAAATACCCCAGCGGAGAAAAACCACTTCAAGGTGGACATTATGTGGTCCAAGCCCGCTCACTAGTAGCAGCGCTGTTAGTACTGCCAGACCCCGAAACTTCGTAGCATCCTGACCGTGGTCACCTGTGTTTCGGTGACAGTGGTTCATCCAACTGAACCTTTGAGCCATACAAGTAAGTGTGCTTTCTATTGAGGACAGGTTTGTTAGCTGGTCTAGCTTCTTAGTCAGCGGCAGATAGCAAACACTTATCAGTCATGTCCTTTCTCTGTGAGCCAAGCAAAATGGACTGTTTGATGACCGACAGAGCCCCAGGCCCATATAGGCAATCTTTTCAAGATGACCCGTTATACGGAGCAGAGGCTGCGGCGCAACTTTGGTGCGCATTATACGATCCAAGATAGACAACATTGACGACCCTCTTTATCGACGCACCTTCAATGTTATCAGCATAACTCGCCAGAGTATGTAGACAGTACTCGCATGAAATTAGTTCCCGCGGCCTTTTGTTTTCAGGTCACACGTGTTCCGTCAGAGACCACTCCTATTCAACTAAAATTGTAACAATGTCGGATCCAATACCTCGTCCTGGTCCAAGGACGTCATGGCTCGCTCCATAGTCCGTTTCAAGTCTTCAGTCCAGACTCTCTGCTCCTTCACCACATTCTCAAGTCTGTATACTGGTTAGCACCTTTCATGACCATCCGCGAACGCTTACCCTTGTCTGTTTTCCTGTGACCTAAATTCTCTGTCAGTTCCAACGAGGCTGAGATCTGTCCCCTCTAAGATTCACATACATATTATCGACCCTCCAAAGTGGTGGCTCCTGTAAGTTATACTGACCCTCCCCTGTGACGGTGGATGAACGGACTTAGCTTCGATCCTTGCAAGCTGCTCCCTAAGCTGCTCCTCGAGGAGTCTTAGCCCTGCTATAAGCGGCATGTTCGTACTTTAGTAATGTTAGCATAGTTTTACGTAGACTGTTACGATATAACGTACGCCGTTCTATTTCCGGCATTGCTCTCGCTTGTGCTGGGCGAGTGACTGATGAGTACTCGTGGGACTTGCTCTGGGTCCAAGCTGACGTTATGTTCCGTGAAATGAGGATATTGCACCTGACGAGGTCGTCGGCGGCGCTGCAGGCGGCTCCCAGTGGCTTGTTGCCCAGGCGCGCGTCCAGAGTGAGGCTGATAATGGTCCATGATGGCGAGATGGCCCGATAGATATTGTAAAGCTCTCAAAACAGGGACCAAGTCGTCTTTAAATAGAGGTCTGGGCCGTTGACCCCCGTTTCTATACCCCTTGCTCGGGATAACACTGTAGACTATTTCAGAGGTCCGGTGCTGGGGTACGTATCGATACATTCCTTATTTGATGGTCGCGATTGAGGTGCTCCTACCTTTCATGGGACTCGGCAATCTAGATTTTACGAGTCATTAGCGAGGTCGCGTAGATCAATGAGAATGAGTAAAATATCAGAATTCGCGAAGCTGCTTGTCGGCTCATCGCAGAGCGTGATTGACTGTCCTGATCAACCAACTCTTTTATTCTCGCCATACTCTCCCTTGCTTTAACTAACTAAAATGCGGTTTCGTCCTTGCTATAACAAATCAAACCTGCCGACAATTAGCGGATGGCTTAGCCCCCTACCACCGGACTAGTCTCGATTACAATTGTTCCTAGCATCCTGGTTTCTAGAGTTTCGCGAGTTAGAGACGAGCAACCGTATTACGGGCAGAATGGACCCAATCGAGATGACTGCTCAATATGTCCCACTGCATGGTTCAAAGGCGGAAACACTGGTCATTGGTTAGAGATTCATACATAGAACGCCCGGAAATACCTTGCATTGCCCTTGCTGCATATGCCGCTTTGGGAACATCTCACCTGACTAAACCTTCCTTAGGAAAAGGCCGTTGGGTAGGCGCAGCAGCCGCGATGCATTCCCAAAATAGCGATGGCCCCTATCTCCCTCTCCATGTTCCGCGACGACATTCAAGGATGAATCGCGCCACCAACGGACTTGGTTGAACCACGCGCTTAGCTGCATTTATTTGAGTTCGGGATGGGAATGGCACAGAGTGGGCCTATCTCAGCACAAACGAGGCCTGCACCCCTGTCGGAGCGGTGAAGCGCCTATGGCCCAAGGAATACAGCACCAAGAATCCCGGCAGCCAGTTAACAGGAGCGCCTTGGGACAGCATCGTGTTATCCGGTGTAAACGTTTGTAACCCACCACGGAAGCACTCGACGCGATAGACATCCATTCTGGGAAGACGGACCCTAGTGTGGTTATTGACAACAACCATAACATTGAGCCTCCTAGATAGAGGGCACAAGTCATATGTCGCATCGTGAGTATGCTTGATCTCCCGTATACCTACCAGGTTAGGACGAAGGCGCTAATGTAAAGGCTGAGGAATGCTGGCGCTCCAGGTGTTGGTTCATTTGGGTGTAAATATTGGGCCTTCGACAGGCCCACATTCCATATTGATATCGGTAGGCAGAGCAGCCAACAGAACATAGGAGTGCCCGGCCCGTTCTGATCCGACGCGAGAAAAGCAACTAACAGCCGACGCAGGGACCGCAGCGACGGCCTATTTCAGCAACCCTCTTGCTCGGCACGGCCTGTACCCTTGAGCTCCGAACGCCCTCGCGATGGTGTGACCAACCCTAGCTCAGTTTATGTGGCTGGCTTCCCTGGGGTGGAAGGCTGCCCAAGTCTCTCTATTGTTTGGGCTGGCCAATAAGGGGAGAGATCACGTCCCGGCTGTCTGGTCTGCCACCGAAGAGGCGAGCGATGAACAGGGAGCAAAACAGGTTTGCGGGAAATGGTAAAGCTGACTCGTCGTCATGAGCTGTAGAGTACTCGCCAAGATGCAAGGTAAACGAAGTAGGCATCTTTGCATTTGCTTTGTCGGAGAGCGCTATCGAGCGGTTGTAGACGCGGTTGCCAGGATTCCTCACGACCCCCGAACCAACAACAGCCCCGCCGTACGCGCTTATTGCGTTGGGGTTGCTGCCAAGCAGCCGGCTGTAGGAGCCGCCCCCCGCGGATTTCCACTGGACGAGCTAACATAAGTGGGTGTGGCTCCGCAGGTGTTGGACAAGCGAGTCTGATAGCCCCGCCACTTGCAGGTTTGCTAGGTCAGGTGGGTCGAATTCTCGCAGGGGCTCAGCATCGGGCGACAACGGGGCCAACGCAACAGCAAGGACAGTACGACGACGTTTACGAGGTTCACACCATTCGCAGATGAAAAGGCCACAAAGCATGACAGGCACGATGCATCAGCAAGTCATACTGTCTGCTAGACACTCGGTTAGATTAAGACAGACGATTAGGCAGAGGCAGATCAAGCCGTGTGGCTTGAATTGCGAAATAGCTTGGATGAAAAAAGACGCTAGGCTAAAAGCACTCTTCCGGCCCTTCCCGCTCCTCCCCCACAGAGGGCAGCCGCGTCTCCGTTTCTCCCAGCCTAGACCCCTCCACCTTGTCATGGCTCAAGGCCGGCTCGTGGACGTCCCCCGAATCGACTGGCGTCATACCAGGGCTGCTACTGTGGCGCCCATGATGGACAACGGGAAATGCATGCCTGTTGGGACCGTGACGTCCCTCTGATCGTGGCTCCTGTCTGTCGCACCTTTAGCTCGTCCACTCGATCTGTCTAATTGGGACGTCTGGTGCGCCACTCGACGCGGAGGCAGGCTATCCCAGAGTAGAAAAGGTCACTTCGCGTGGGGTAATGGGCGGCTCGAGCTTAATTGCCAGTGGTGGGGCCGCCGGCGCTGTTGACGAGATGCCTAGCAAACGCCGACGCCGTCGTTTCTGGCGCCGGGCCTGCCCTCCTTGTGGGCGCCCTCTTTTCTGTGCGCGGTGTGCGCGGGTGTCTTTTTCCGAGTACGGCGGAGTGGAGCTGGTGCGTGAGTGGCGGGGATGACTACCTCGGGCACGACGAGCAGATGAATTCTCGTGTGGTACTTGTGGTGGTCTTTGATGCTGTCCGTGCATCAGCTCTAGTTGCTGCTGCGGCTCGTTTCGCTGCTGCTCCTGCTGATCGATATACTGAGGGCGTCGCCTCTCTTGGCAAGGCAGAGCTTGCTCGCTCGTCTGGACGAGCATCGGCACCAGCTTAACACGGTACTGCGGTGGCTGATCATCAAACCCGAATGACGGTGAATATGGTCGCACGTCGTACATTCCAAGTTTGCTGATAGGATAGGATGAGGTGGCCGGCGACATCGCTAGTGGATAGAAAGAGTGCAGATGAGAGCATAAAGGTAGAGTAAGAGCAATAACGACGGTGACGAACCAATGGGAAACTGAGTATAGTAGCTACAGCCAGTTTGTGGAGGGAGGAAGAGCGAGATCAAGAGTGGAAAGAGAGTAAGGGAGACGGAGGATGGAGAGAGGGAAGGGCAAGACAGGAAAGCTAGGAAGAGACAGGATGAGTAGTAAAGCAATAATGGCAGACTGGACGTCGAGCTCTGTCAAGCGGGTCAGCGCAAGAATCGTAGCTTCCAGCCCAGCCAAAAGCCCACCCAAGCGACAAAAGCTAAATAGAAGCCAGGAGCCGGATAGGCGGCCGATCCAGGAGAGCAGAGTAAAAGTGGGCCATGACACCAAATCGAATCCACCATATCGACCTTGCCATATCGATCCGGCCAAGTTAGAGCTAGTTATAGAAGACTTTCTATGTCTAGACGAGGCTAGGCCTGTCGATGGCCAAGGTCTTGGCGGGCGCCGAAAGCACGGCGACGCTAGCGCGAAAGGGTTATATAAGGAGGGCCGCCGTCCCCGTCGAGAAGGAGATTTCCTTTCCTCCTTGTGCTTCCCTCAGGTTCGCCCGTCCAAGTGGACGTATGTTGCCATTCAGAGTTGACTTTGGTCCTTGTGGTGGCCGGCCCATGATCCGCTCGGTGTTGAACATCGAGTGGTAGGCCAACAACCATGGGGTGTGTACACCTTACGGGAGGCCCGCGATCCGCGTCCGGGCGGTAGGCCGACAGCCATGTAGACGGGTTATACTCTGATGGCTTGCCAACGACCCATACGGTGATTCGCTCCCGGCAGTAGGCACAACAACCATGCAGTGGGCACACTCCATGGTGGCTGACGATCCGCATCCGGGCGGTAGGCCAACGGCTGCCTTAGCGGGCCGCCAGCCAACGATCCATCCGGTGATTCGCTCCCGGTGGTAGGCGCCACAACCATGGGGTGTCCGCACCCCACGGGAGGCCAGTGATCCGCCCCGAGACCTCGTCCGGGGTGGTAGGCCGACAGTCATGCAGACGGTTATTATCCTGGCGGCTGGCCAACGATCCATACGGTGATTTGCTCCCGGTGGTAGGCGCAACAACCATGTAGCGGATACGCTCCATGGGCGGCGGGCGAAGTCGGACTCTACAGCCTCCCCGTGGCGCCGGCCGGAAATCTTCCTACTTCTCCCGAGGTAGGGAGAGCCGATGTAGAGACGCATTCGGCGCACACACGCCGCGAGGCGCAACAGCCTGGCGGGGGCCATGCGCCTCCATAGAGGGCCCACGTGCCAGACTGTCGATACGCTCCTGGTGGTTGGCCTTGGTCGCAGTCGAGACTCTCCTGCGTTGGCGAGGGGGCCCCCTACAGCCGAGACGCTCCTGTAGGCCTGTTCGCCTCCCGGTACGACGAGCTCTGCCGCGCACTCCGTACGAGCTTTCTCCGAACGAACCGCAGTCGAGACTCTCCTGCGTTCTTGAAGCTTCCCCTGCAGTCGAGACTTTCCTGTAGGCAGGTTCGCCGCCCGGCACGACAGGCTCTGTCGGCCGGTTGTCCTCCTACCGATGTGCCATTCCTGTCGTGCGCTTGGTTCCCACCCTCTTGTGGCCTGTTCCTTCCCACGGCGGGTGTCGTCCAGGGTGGAGCTTTTCGTTCCCTCTGCTGGGCGTCTCCGGCGAGGCGCACTCCCTCCAAGACAGTCGAGCTCTGCGTCCGGTGACGGGTGAGACTCCTGTCCATGACGGCCAAGCATCTCTTGCCACGGCAGTCGAGGTTTTCTATCCCACGACAGCCGAGCATCTCTTGTGCACAACAATCGAGATCTCTTGTCCACCACAGTCGAGCACCTCTTTTCCACCACAGTCGAGCGCCTCGTGCCCCATGGCGGCTGAGAATACTGCCCATGACAGCCAAGCATCTCGTGCCACGACAGTGGAGCGTCTTTTGTCTACGACAATCGAGATCTCCTGTCTGGCAATCAACATCTCTTGCCACGATAGTCGAGCACCCCCTGTCCAGCGTCTTTGTACCGTTGACTCGGAAGCCTCCTTTCCCCTTCCCACAGTCGAGAGCCGAGAATCTCCTGTCCGAGGCCTTCATGCAGCATAACCAGAAGGCTGTGCCCCTTGAGGCAGTGGAGTCGCTGCTGTCCCGGAGGTTTGGTGCTAGTTGGAAAGTCTGCAATATACTTGGCATGATGCCACTTTTCATACTCTAATGCCCATCCTCGTTTCGTGTAGCGTCCCTCGTTCCCTCTGGCTCCCCTCGTGCCGTGTAGCGTAGCCTCCATCTTGGACCATACAGCCTTTATGCGGTTTTAGGCTGAGTGGTTGCAACTGCCCCCAGTGTCTTGTATGTCTTGTATATCTGTATGTCTGTATGTCTGTATGTCTGTATGTCTGTATGTCTGTATGTCTGTATGTCTGTATGTCTGTATGTCTGTATGTCTGTATGTCTGTATGTTTGTATGTTTGTATGTTTGTATGTTTGTATTTCCGTAGCCGTGCTCGCCTCGTCGTTGCGTTACGTCGCCATGTCGCCAGCCAAATCCCCTCACCTCCATCTCCGCTTCCTTCTGTTGCCTCACCGCATTGACGGTTGCCGTCCTGGATGCCTTGTGGTGCATAGTAGCGACCAGAACCTCTTACGACGCGGGGCCTGTCTGTGCCTCAGTATGTGCCGCTATTTTTCTGTCGACGGCCTTCTCTATGCCAGCCTGCGTATACCGACCTCTCCCTTAACGTGTATGCGTTCGTTGGGGCTCGGCGCGTTTCCACCAGCAGGGCGCCATTGTAGGCGGGGCACCGTGTATGGGAGCCTGCGCACAGCGACGTTTGCTGCTCGCGTCTGCTTGTGGGCCGCGCCGTGTCCGACGCCCGCTCTTGGTCCTGTCCCACATATGACCCTCCCGGGTGGGCCACGGCCGTTCCGGGTCGGGGCTGTTCTAGCGCATGCTCGTTGGCTGTTTTGGGCTGTGCCTGGCACTGTCAGGACAGCGGCAGATGCGACCGAAGGCAACTTCCTGCGTCAACTCGTTGCTGCTTCCTGTTTCGACTGGTTTTTGCTTCCTTTGGTTCCTGCTCCGTCCACTTGCTGCATTTGGCTGATTGCTGCTTCTTCTAAGGCCGTGGCCGTTCCGAATAGAGTCTCTTCTGACGCTTGTTAATTGGCTGTCTTCGGCTGTGGTTGGTGCTCTTAGGACAGCGCAGGACAGGGCCTAGTGCTACTTCTGGCGCGACTTCATTTCTTACGCGCGCCGACCAGATCGAGCGTACTCCACTCTTCCTACTCCGTCCACTTCCTGCTTCCGCATCCTTCGACTGGTTCCTGCTTCGTCCTGTGCTGTTTCATCTGCTTACTGCTTCTTCCAGTTCCTACTTCGTCTGCGTTTATTTTGTCTGCTCCTTGCTCATATGCTGCTTTGTACACCACGCCGCGTCTAACCCCAGATCCCTATCCTGCCCACATACAGCCCCCCCGTGTTGGCTGTGGCTGGTCTGGGTCGCATCTGTTGTGACGCGTGGTCGTGGGTTGAATTAGCTGTGTTTGGCGCTCATAAGGCAGTGCGGCCCATAGGATCTCGTGTCGCTTCTGGCTGTGCTCCATTTCTCAAGGACGTCGACCGGATATGGTGTACTCGCCCTTCCTACTTCGCCCACTTCCTGCTTCTTTTGCTTCCTGCTTCTTACTTCGATTGATCTCTACTTTTTTTAGTTCCTGCTTCTTGCTTCGACTGATTTTTGCTTCCTCCAGTTCCTACTACCTGCTCTTCGGTTCAATCGCTTTCTTTTTGACTCGCTTTCTGTTTGGTTGATTTCCTTGTTCGTCCACTTCCTGCTTCGTCCGCTTCGTACTTCGTTCACTTTCTGCTTCGCCTGCTTTCCTTCTTCCGCTTCCTTCTTCGTCCGCCTCCTGCTTCACCTTAGATCCTCCTGCATATGCCAGGATCAGCTTTCAGTCCTGGGCTCAAAACGTACCATCTTGCGGCGGCCGTCTGCGTTGGCTCCTGCTCGATACTTATTTTGAAAAGCTCTGTTGCCGCGACGGCCTCTGCTCTTCTTCGTCCGTTTCGTCCCTTGTGCCTTGATCCAGTGTCAGCACCGTACCAGCTCCCAGCTACTCTCGCCCAAAACAACCTTTCGTCTGTCACGCGATGGGCGAGATTTAGGCCCAAATTTGCTGGACGCTCATCCTGTCTGAACCTGCTGTTTCATACCATGCTGTTTTCCGGAAAAGCTTCTAGCCGTCGCAGCTTCTACTCGCGGCAACGCTCCCCCGTCACATCGTCTTTCAGTAGTAGCTTCTGTCCGTGGCAACATCCACCCCGCCGTGGTTCAGTCCTGCCGTTCTAAGCTCATTCTTGCTGTTCTCCTGTATCCCATCCGTCACTCCTCTTGTGGGTGCGATGCACCTGTTCGAATATGGGCAAAGTAGTGCACCCGAGTGGCAGCTATTCAGGAAGGACCTGCGAAACATCTTTTCTGGTCTGAGCTATACCCAGTTCCACAGGATAAGCGTATGCATCGAATCGGTTCCTATATCAAGCACATGGTAGACACCCGTCAGGCCACTTCTTATCACCCTTGGAGGATTTCCAGGTCAGATTTCTGTTTCTTCTCTGTCTAAGCCCTTTCACAAGCAATATGAGCTCCCAGAAGTACAATAGCCAGCGCCAGGGCCGTCCGCGACACCATCGCAACTCGGTTGGCTTTGGTATCACGGGTCAGGGTTCAACCTTTCCGCCTACTCCGCCTGCGCCCGTGCCCGCCTCCTCCCATCCTATTCCAGCGCCCCCCTCCCAACCTCACATGTCTTTGCCGGCCGCTAATGGCCTATACGATGGCGAGCCGGAGGGGTACGAGGAGGGGTTTGGGGACGACCCGTTCAGCCCGTTGCCCATGTGTGACCTTCCCTCCTCTGGGCTTCACACGCAGAGGTTGTGCTGATGGAGATGCAGATCATCCCATGGCGCCACCGATGTGTCCCGAAAACTCGATTTGGTCCTGCACGAGCTCCACGAACTTTCGCGGCGATTTAGCAGCCAAGAAGCCGAACTGGACCGTTGCGGCCAGGCGTAAGTCGACCCGAACCCGTTAGCCGCATTCGCTCACCGTAATCGGCGACTCTCGCAGCATTCTGAATTTGTAGGTTGCCTGAACCCTAGGAAGGGGTCGAGCTGACCGTTCTGTGTTCCGTAGCACGCAAAAGATAGAGCGCATGTAAGTTCTGGATTTTCCGCCGTCGTTGCTTCTTTCTCACGCGGTGCAACTAGGTTGCAACAACAGATGCAGCGGCTCATGGGCTGGTTGTCGAAGGTCAAGGCGGTATTTGAGCGGGGGGTAGCCACGCGGGGCGAAGAGGATATGCAGGACGACAGTTTGTGGACTAAGCCGTAGGCCTTAGAGACTCTATCTTAGAACCTTGGGTTCAGCGATGATGGAATACTGGTAGAAAGGAGGGATACAATGCAGCAGAGACCGCCCAGCACGTGGGCCATGGTTGTGTTACGGCAGCCACCATCGAGATCTTGCCGGGAGAGGAATGAATGTTGGAAGGATACGGCAGCTTTGTTCGTGTCTGGCCATGTATTTTACCAGTGGTAAGCCGTACCTCTGGGGCCGTCAGGGCGGCAAACATAAACAAACATCCCTCTAGGAAACCGATCTGTCGACATCGGTCGTGTGGATGATCCAATCTATGGCCGCACTGACCGTTTGATGTCCGGGCCAACAACGTGACGGTAGGGCGCGATGGAAGATTTTGGGCTTCGTACACCATCGTTAGTACGAGACCTGTCGGCCACGAGCTTGCAGTCCGTGGCATGACGTGGTACCCATTCATGAGCATATAGTCGGCGAGACCCAGCTCCAAAAAGAACAAAGCGTTTCATAGTCATACGTCCTACTTAGAGATGGGCCCTACCGAAACTGAACGTTTTCTAAGCCTGTGCTCAGCTCGTCGAATAAGCTTCGAATCTTCGCCACCTGCTCTCGCTGCATCCTGACCCGGGGCCGCCGGCCAGCCGCAAGCGCCTGCATGGGTCTGCACGCCAGTCCCGTCTCCCCTCTCCGTAGGTCTGCTCCTGCAGCCGGCGGTCTTAGGCAACCGAATCCATCCACGGCCATGCGCTGCCGTCCCGTCGGCTCAAGGGACGCGAGCGATACCGATTGCCGCAGCAGCGGCCACCGGTGATTTCTACTTACGCCCGACCGCAGACGTCCACCTCTGCTGTCAGGAGCCTGCTCTGTTGATGGTACTGACTGCGTCGCATTGTTTATCGTATCGCTCGATGCGGCGTTGGAAGGCTGGCAGACGGTCGGCTGATGTTCTACGAGAAATGGTTAGCAACGTATGCTCTGACAACCCTAGCTTCAATCCCAACCATGCTCACTTCTCTGCTCTTGTTGCATGGACTTCTTCGGCACGCGCCTCTGTGGCAAGAGCCTTTGCTGCCTGCTCAGGGGACTGTCGGTACCCACGATGACGCCCTCATCGTCGGGGAAGTCATCGTAGGCCGACACGGGGCCTGAGATAGCTGCGGTGCCTTGACTGTAGTCGGGGTCGGTTTCGTACTCGGCGTCCATGTCGGAATCAGCGTTCGCATCAGGGTCGACCAGTGGTTCGTGGTCGGCATTCAGGGCATGGCCGGCGACCCGCGTATGCTCGGGCTCAACTGGTTGGGCGGCGGCGCTTGATCGGGTCACGCGAGCTCCCGCCCGAGAACGAGCGTTGTCGGTTGCTAGCCGGCGTAGCTATTACTATCTGCCACCGGCCGATGAAGAGGACCGTCGGGGAGACCTTGTTGCAGCTGGCTTTTGAACCTGTTCCTTGATTTATCATTTAGGTTCCCGTAGAGTTGCTTCCGAACACCGCGGTGATCGTGGTTGTCCGCCCTTTCTCTATCCCTCGTTCTTTGCTCGGGTCTATTCCTTCAGTCAGAAGCATCAAGCTGAACTCTCTGTGCAGCTTCGGCCCATTCTTTTAATCTTTAAGCTTTTCGCTTATTAAGCCGAATTTCACTACGTAACGCTCAGCAGGCGATCGGAGGTACAGGTCAGATAATGAATGTAGAAGTCACCTCAAGCCTTCTAGGTGAGGCCCGGTCTGAAGTCCTATCTAAGTACAGAAAGAGTGGAGGGCAACCCTTGTAATCCCTCTAATTGCTGATTGGTGGGGTTAGGTGACCTGTAGACCCTGAATCTCTACTCCAGGGGTCGCCTCAGCGCGACAGCATCTTATTGCGTATCAACCAAATTACAAAGGTAATAGTCCAAGAGTGCGGTAGAAGAATTTCTAAGAACGTCCGTCACGATAAAACGCATCTTGCCTGTTCAATTAATTAGGTCGGATAAAGCCCGCTGCGACATCTTAGACTTATGTTTCGGGTTTACACGCGACCCTCTTCTCAGCGTTTAGTAGCTGTATTGGTAGCACATAACACCATTAAGGGTGTCAAGGACATCACGGACGCGAACATCAGGGCGTAAACCGCCAACGGAGATCGCTGCGGGACTCATTAGCGATTAGTCGAGTGGAACGAACCACAGGGAATCTTACTAGCGTCAAGAGTGAGGGGAGACCCATCGGCAACAGTGCCGCTGATGGTCGTACGGCGCGAAATGTCGGCGTTCTGCCATACACGGAAGACACGATCGACGTAGGTGTGGTGGATCCAGAAAGTAGGGTCGCCGACGGAGCCCATAACATCGGCCATGACTGAGCCGACACCGTTATGACCATAGCCGTGCGGGCCATACTCCCAGCAACTTTCGAAATCGGGGTAGTTGGTGCGGGACACGCAATAATTCTCGAAATCCTTGTTGCATTGAGCAGTGGCAGACTCGTCAACAGCACGCGAGAGGCAGTGATCAGATTGGCCGGAACCAGGGCCGATGTGAAGGGTGATGTCAGCAAAAACACCGTCACGGATACAAGTACCGGCGCCGTTGGTAGGGCCAGGCAGACTACCAAAGTACTGAGGCGTGAAGATAGTGGATTGGGCAAATTGCCCGGCATCCTTGGTCTCGTCCCACCAGACAAAGGCACGGTCAAAGCCGCACTCTTCTCGAAGGACCTGCTCGAACGTCCAGAGAAAGTAGCGGTGCCACAGAAGGAACTTGGCATTATTATGAATGCTGGATGAGTACTGCTGGTGGACACGAACGAGGTCCTCGTACCGGTTTCGGGCAGGGAGGAACTTGCCGGAAGCTGGCTTGTTCATCAGGCACTTGATGCCATTAACGAGAGCGTAGCGGTCCGTAGTAGAGAAGTCACGCCACTCGAAGCGTAGGTTAGGGTTGGAGGTACAGCTGGCGGCGGCGGCTGAGGTGTCGTACTTCTGGCTGGTTAAGGGATTCTTCATCGTCGTGAAGCCGACCGGGGCCGGGCTGATTGACTGGTCATCCTTGTCGACGGCATGGCCGTGGGGCGTCAGCTTGGTACCATTGCGGTCCATTTCTTCCTGTTCGCTTAGACTGACGACGCGAACAGTAGGGGTGTCGAAAAGCTTCAGGGCCGGGGCAATCTCCTTGATGATCTCGTCACCCTGGTGGTGGAGATTATTGGCGATGCCCTTGATGTCTCCTGCAAGGTCAAGGATAGCAGTGCCGCTCACGGTCGAGACGACACCGACGAGAGTCAAAGAAATAATAGAGAGCCACATCATAAGTAAAGACAGAGCAAAAAGAAAGATCACAGTTAGAGTGCCAAAAGATGAAAGATTAGCGATGGACCGAAATCAGATTGTCTCATGCCGTGGTATTCTTCTTACATATGTCCCGACTCGTTCCAATCGGCTCCAAGCTGCAGCTGGGGCGAATGGATAGCAGTTACCATTAGACGTACAATGCAGACACCAGGATGGTAGAAGGACTGCAACGAAGGCCAGCCGAGGACTAGGGGTGACAGGAGGAGTGACGGATGGGATGCAGTAGAACAGCAAGAACAAGCTGAGAACGGTTCGTTTAGAAATGACGCCGGAAAGCCGGAGCAGAAAATGTGCGCCTATGCACAGCCCTATCGACTAAAATCGAAAGTAGCCGTATAAGGGATGGTATTAGCGACTTTGAAGATATGGAAGGGAGGCCGAGGTGAGTGCCAATAAATCAAGGGTGCTGTAAAGAGAAACAGTTATGGGCGGAAGCTGGGGCGGCAGCTGTTATGGAAAGAAGCCGAGACAAACAGAGCGGCGACGATTCGATGCTGCTACAGACGGAATCTACTAATACAGACAGAAGCTGCGGCGAAAAGACGCTGCACAGGTGGATGCCGCGAAAGACAGAAGCTACAAGTGAAGAAACTGCCACAAGTACAGATAGGCGCGGAAGGAAGCATAACGTGAAACCAAGAGCTGATTTAGACAACATGCATCCTACCGGTTCAATTCCAGAGCCTTGCTGGTCCTATGCAACGGCGAAAGGGTCTTTCAGGCCTGAGTGATTAAAGGCTCCCACAGTGCCAATACTGGAGTACGGCACACGGGACGAAACGAGCGAAGCCAAAAAGAAAACAGGTGGAAATGGAACCCTCCAAGCGTTTCTTCGAGTAGCAGCTAGCACAGATGGCATGCACCAAATGACGGCATTTGCCGCAAAGCCGCAGCATGGCCAAAAGCAGCCGGACTGGACCGCGTTCCGACAGGAGGGTCCAATAGGGGGTCCAGAATACCGAGCCGGGCCGGATCTATCATTCCGGAAGAGGGGAAGCAAGCGGACAGATACGGGAGGACAAATATGAGGCGAGAAAACAGAAGGCAGATATGAATGGGATGGACCGAGAACTTGCTACGGCCTGGCACATTGGTCCCTGCAGGAGTAGCCCTTATCGTGCAGAACTGGACAGAATGATACTAAGAAGTGGATCATTCCCGAAGCTTTTGCTTTATGCCTCAGCGGGCAGTTAGTCCAGACGCGCTGTAACAGAACTGCTGCACAATCCTTTTTCGCCCCTTCGAGGGAAGAGCGATACGTTTGGGGTCAATTTTCTGGAAGCTGGTAATGCATGGGCACGAGAGATTAAGATGAAGCAAGAAGCGGATGAAGTAGGAAGGAGGAAACAGACGGTGCAAGAACCGGAAAAAGCAGGAATCAGTTAAACCAGGAGGGGATGGAGCAAGAAGAAGAGGAAGCAGAGGAAGCAAGAAGCAGGAAGCAGGAAGCGTACGGAGCAGGGACCGGACGAAACAAAAAGCGAGCCAAGCAGAAAGTGGAAAGCAGGAACTAGAGGAAGTAGAAAACAATGGAAGAAGAATATGGATCTAGAGCAAATTTGGACAATACGTGCATCCAGCCGGCTCAAGACCAGGGCCTTGCGCGCCTCGCATGTGGGGCGAAAGGATGTTGAGGATTCGAGTGACTATAAACTCTCACTGCCGACACTGGAGCAAGCCACAAAGTACGAAACAGACAAAGCAGGAAAAGAAGCAATCTCAGAAATAGAGCCCTTCAAAGCAACAAGGGTTGAATCAGAGCCGTCACAGGGGATTGTGCCAGATCAAGACCTTTGCTGAAGTATTTCAAGTGGTCCAAAGACGAACCTAGCCAATCCGGCGTCTTTTCTCATGGACGCAACTGAACCTAGTTTGTTTGATCCTTCTTGCTTTGGCTGTTTCCTGCTTTTTCCTAGTCCCTCCTGCGCGAGCCAGTATTAGCTTCTAGACACTTCGTCCAAAATGTACCATTCTTCCTCGACGGGTGGGAAAGGACCGTGAGTAGTTTTTGATCAGTTCTATTTGGATCCGTCCCATATGTGTCCGCCTGTCGTATATTTAGAGGCAGTAGATCTAAACCGAGCCGATAATCTGAACCTGCCTGGTGAGAGGCGTGCCGCTTTTACGCTTTTATCAATGCCTAGACATGGCCGAGACAAGCTAGATATGGCCTAGTGGATAGAAGTCTACTTTCTACTCTGCCCAGGTACGATATTTACATACACGAACCAAATCTTGTGATTTGATTTAAGTCGAAAAAAGAGCTTTTCTGAGTTTTTACTTGAAATGTCCTATTTGGACTCTTGGGGTCTTTTGAAGCTCCTTCGTACAACCACGCAGAGAATAGCTTTTCCATCCGCCATGGCAAATTTCCCACTAGCCTGTCGCTTGAATTCGTCCTCGGTTCAATCATATGGAGGATCAGGTTGCTCAGGCGCTGCTCAGCCTGATCCGGGGGTACTCAGCCTGCTCCTTTGGTGCTCCGGTGACGCTCAGGTGTTGCTCACTTGGCACTTAGCTAACGCTCAGGTACCCCAGGTATCTCAGTTGATGCTCAGGTTGCTCAAGTGATGCGGGTGCTGCTCAAGTGCTGGTCAGGAAATACCTAGTAGCTCTCGTACATGTTCACGGTGCCCAGGCATATATTGGCTCAGCCCAAATAATGCTTTCGCTACTTTACTAGTTGCTTAGGCTATGCAGATACTACCAGAAGTCAGTCGAAAGCTGGCTGAAGTTAGTATGGAATTGGTGGCTAGACGGCAAGCTGAAAAGAATCCTGAGGCTATTATTTTCCATAATGCCTGCAAAACAAATAGGGTGGCAATTTCATTCGGTGGTTAGACTTTGAGATTGCATCCATATGGCTGACTTCCAAGTCCGTGACCTTGTTGTTACTTGAAGAATCACGACGCCGGCTTGTAGGGTATTTACCGTCTTAAATACAATACCATACAAAAACCCATGTAGGTTACGTGGCACGTAATATCGTCATTTTTTCATTCATGCTAGTTATCTGGTTATTACAACTATTTATGTAACTTGGCTATGACAGTAATATCACACTTAGTGAGTTAGCACAAGACAACGTTTACAGCGACGAAGCGAGCCGGAAATAAAGTAAGGAACCTAACCACATCGTCTTGTCGTGAAATAAAAGGAAGAACGGACCAATGCCCAAGGAATTTCTGTGACGTTTCTACTATCGCATGGGTGAATTAGATAATATTTATATGCTGTTCATCCCCAGCTAGGCCGTTAGTAGCCGCATTGTCGCCCTGGATATTCAATCGTTTTGGATTCACTGCTGTTCATCTTAGGGCTTGGTCTTCGTGAAGGATGTGGTATATCTAGTTCGTTACATTTAAAAACCATGTAACTAGCATCTTGCCAGAAGTGCTGGATAGCAATGGAATAAACCGAGCTGACCAACCCCAATCACCTACTCCACAGTTGTTATAGGGTTTTGGGCATGGTGTAAATGGATTTGTTTCATCTAATAACATAGAATGAGTGAAAATCATGCCAAACGGAACAGGCCACCTCAGAAACAGAGTGTTACGGCCCCAAGAACCCAAGCCAAGAAAGGTGGCTAAGGCCCCACACCAGCCACTAGCAAACCTTACCAGCCACAAGGGGGATCGGCACGAAGGGACAATAGGAAGAATTTCCTTGCCCCAGGAAGGGAACATTCCCCTAGGCAAGGAAACTTTCCTCTTTGGGAAGGACGGGAGGTCACGTGATGAATCTCGGGATCTGGTCGAGAGCTAGAGAGCCGAGCTCGATGGGATCTCGCGAGATCCGCAAGACCCAAGGTATCAGTGAGGGAATGACTTGGTATATAAGTCAGAAGGATTTCCCACATAGACAGCCATGACCTCAGTGATCAATATAAGCATCTATCTCACCCATATATGTGCATCGTTGCCTAATGACCTATTGTGTTACCCCGGCAGCATACTTCCGCCTTACACCCTTGTCGCACCCCAAGGGCGCCGGCAGGCTTCTTGCGAGGCAAACAAGGTTGATTCTTCTAAGTAGTAGACAAAAGAGATGCCAGACATGGCGTACTATATATAACCCTTGTCAGGGCCCTTGCAGGGCTCCTCCACGTGACCTGACTAAGAAATCCCCACTTGGGAATACCCTCACGGCGCGACAACCCTCCTATCTCAGTTACACCGACCGACCCTTGGTCAACTACCCAATAGCGTTCAAGTCAGACGCTCTCTGGTCTGTTCTCAAGCATTAACCCTACGTACCGCAATACTTGGGTATAGCGTTCGTTACACAGACGTTACAAGGATTGAATGAAGGGCTAACGCGTCGCGCGGTAGCCAACTGCAGCAAGACTAACCGGACTGTCTCTACATTAGCAGCAGGGCATACACTCCATGGCACAGGAAAATAATACAACCTTACATAAGACAACTACGGCATGGAATCGAATCCCACCCACAACTCGGAAAAACAGGTTAGAATGGGCACTGACAGAAATGGCATGACTGCGCAATATCCAGAGACCGATAGCCTATCATAGCAGAGTGCACATATAGCCGGGTCCGTTTCTGGGCTTCCAAGGCCACACAGGTCTGGTGCGGTCCTTAGTGAGCTCTGGTCACTCCGAGCAGTTCGTTTGACGAGCCTCGTACTCTGCTATATAACGAAATTGGATTCCTACGTACACAACAAGGGTACAAAATCTCCGGTCAGGCCACGCCTAGTCTTAGAATATATACTGTGTTCCATGAACACTGACCAAATGTGTCATCATGTCCCCTGGTGGGCTTGGCAGGTACCTGTCATCAACATTTGTGCATCCGAGGGTTGGCCGCATTCGTCAACCAACACCCTCCTGCAAAGCTACAATCCATTTCTGGCCCCGTAAATTTTCGGGTTATGTCTATTACGGGTCCTGATTGGCTTCTCTACCGTGTTACACATTCCAGTGAAAATTTTACATCCTAATGGCGCTCTACATTTCAATAAAGATGACTCGCGCAGGATCCTCTTGTGCCCACTGCTCTGTCTGCCGCCAAGGGTTTGTCGGGTTGCCGGTGACAAATACTTGCCAATACTTCCAGGGGGGACTTGGTGGCACAGTTGACCAGCGCTGAAGGAATGCAGTATACGATCAAAGAATAGACGTGGACCGAGCGGAGAATTCATCCCCTTGTTGTGCACATAGGAGTCCAATTTCTACACTATCAATCTCATTCCCGCAGGGGACCAACTGCTATGCAGTAACACTATAGCTCGATCCCATGATCCGGCTCGGTGGCCCGATTCATCGATCCGCTTGGATCATATAATCTTGGTCATGATCCAATCACGTGACCTGATCCCTCGTTGTGGTGTTCCTCGTGGCGGTGCGCGAGACACTTGAGGTCTTTGTCTTTCTGGCTGGCTTCCTGCTTGGCTGCATGTACGCTGGGTCCCATCCATACCGCTTGGCTGGCGGGGGGTTCATAACAAAACAGTGCACATCAAAAAACTGTCTAATACCAATAGTCTCTATAGCATATCGGCAAATGGTATTGGAATGATAAGATATCGATTTTGGGTGCAAGAATCTGCTTAATTATGCAATAGAATGCTCTCAACTATTTTTAAATATCTAAATATACAGGTATGTCTTTAACAGAACCTGTGAAAAAGGAACAGTTTCAAAGCAGGTTGCGGTGTAACAAGTAGCCACGTAGATAGAGGGAATCGATGAGAGCCGTTTACTTCCAATAGCGCTATATTCTTTCTTAGCAAAACTGGTCCACGGATTCCGCTAGAGTCAAGCGACCGCACACTGGAATCTCAATTGTCGTAGTCATCTCGTGCCTTTTGGAGAAGCAAAAAGTCGTACACTAAGTACGCAGCAGCAGAGAATAAGAGGCAAAAGCAAATCACCGTTAAAGACAACACAGCCATGATTGACCATTGCCCGCTTTGTACCGTATAAATGTTGATCAATGATGTGATGAGGCCCAAGAATGAGTTGCTGGCTAGAGGTCTGCTCCGGCATCATTAGCTCGTTCACATACACACTTCCATGGCGGATACCTACATGATGAGCCGTCGGAGAATCCAAACATAATTCTTCCTGCATTGCCACCAGAGATAGGATAACGCAATAGCGGAAACGATACACAGGACTGAAGCAATAGACAGGAGCGGCGGATTTTCTACAAGCCGGATTACCGAGTGGCCGAAGTTGCCAGCTCCTTCTACTAGTCCAGAGCGAACCAGCGATGTGAAAGTCGAAGGTAATACAAGATAGCCCGCCAAAAGAAGCCAGCTAAATATGCTTGCCATCAGAGTAATTTTAAATGGGATTCGCTCGTCACAGTCAATTAACATTCTTTCATAGCGAGAAAGACGGTGCTGTTGAGCGTGATCAGCCTCGAATGCATCATCGTCTAAATTTCCCATGATTGTATCGCTGGAAGTCGTGGCGGGTATACCGTTAGCTATGGGATGAGTTGGCGCGTTCGATCCTTTAAATCTTGCGTGGAAATATCATTTACGGTGTGGAGTCCAGTTCAGCAACTTCAAAACTTTTTCTGTAGAATTTCAGAAGGTTAATTTGTATAGTGAAGTTCAGGTTCAGCGTCCGCTTTCTAGCATCAGCACTTTTGGAGCTCATGGTAGAGTGGGGTAGCCCTACAGTGGGAAGTCGGGCCAATATGGTACTTTCAGTCTTAACGAGAAAGATATTTGACTATGAAAATGAAAATAGGAGCATCTTAATTTGAAACTAAACAAAATCCGAGTCTACATATCCTCTTCAGAATGTTAACGGTGTAATATTATGGCGGTGCTTCATCCAGATGCTGCTAAGGCTGATGAAAGGTACTTCCGATGCCCCAGCTCGTACTATGCAGGTACTGCACTTTTACCTTCAGCTCCAGAAGAGCTGTCACTAGAAACCGGACGGTGAACCTGAAATTCACTGTATCCCAAATGATTTTTGTTGTGGCTGCTTCTGCTACGTTTTAAAGTCCATATCTAGCTTTCAGTGCATTAGCAGGATGACTTTTGATGCATCAATTGGACACCCCCCCACAGAGTCCACATCCATCCCCCTTCCAACTATACGGGTCTAGAAACCACGTAGCTGTGAAAGCTTAACCTCGACACGGCAAAACAAAGCATGGTGACTTTCCGAAGACGAGGATTGTACAGGGAAGTTCAGGTTCAGCGTCCGCTTTCTAGCATCATCAGTTTTGGAGCTCATGGTATAGTGGGGTAGCCCTACAGTGGGAAGTAGAGCCAATGAGGTACTATCAGTCTCAACGAGAAAGGAATTTGACTCTATTAATATGAAACAGAAGCATTTGAACTCGAAGCCAAAAGAAACCCAAGTCGACGTATTTCCTCCAGAGAGTTAGCTGCATAAAATGGCGATGATTCGTCCAGATGCTGCTAAAGCTGATGAACGGTACTTCCAATACCCGAGCTCGTACTATGCGGGTACTGCACTTTTACCTTCAGCTCCAGAAGTGCTGTCACTAGAAACCGGACGCTGAACCTGAACTTCACTATACCAAATATTCTGTGACTTGGTTATATATTCCCGAACTTTGCAAGCTTGCCAACATTCAAATATACTTGCAAAAAACCACCTAAGCCTTCCATCTGCGGCTTTGGGGCTTCAATGTCTTATTCTACATCAATAACGTATCACTATCACACACTGTATATCCCATTTTGCGAAATATGGACGACATCAGGAAACCTTCTAAGAAGCGTGACCGGAGCAACGAAAACTTCAAGAAAACATGCACCAACATTCTGGATCGCTGCGACAGAATCCGAGGCACATACGGTGCTGAAGTTTATATTTTAATCCGGCGCTCTGGAAAATTCCTGGAGTATACTTCGAACCACCAGCCGTCGTGGCCCCCAACCCGAGATGAAGTATCAAGGTCATATCCACTACCTACTACAAGAACACCGAGAGACTATACGCAGCGCAGGAACATGAGAATATCTGGAAAAGGCATCAGAGGAGAGGCAGTGGCTGAGCAAGCGGATGATGGTGACCGGTAGTCATGAAGGCGACCATTTCGGTCTTATATTACACTATCTTGGTGATCACCATTTCATGCCCGTGATGGAATGAGCACATGCAACTATGGATTCGTTAAATATACTCTCAACCGGGCTACTGTTCAACCCTATTTCCTAGGCACCTTGCCGACGATCAATCATCAACCCTGAATGTAGATACAATTCGTTATGTGATCTAAAGGTTCTTCGACGAAGGATGGCTCTTCAGCCCAAACTCGTACGGTATGCGACGAAAGCGTTTTAGGGTTAGGTTTAGCTTAGGTAACGGAATCGGACTCCTATGTGCACAGCAAGAGGACAAAATCCCCGCTTGGGCAACGCCTATTTTTGGACTATATACTGTGTCCCTCCACCGCTGGTCAACTGTGTCATCAAGTCACCCTGAAAGGCTTCGCAGATACCTGGCACCGGCAACCTGACGGGCCTATAAAGGCAGACAGGGCGGAAGTAGAAAGAGGATCTTACGTGTGAGTCAACTTCAATGGAAGGTAAAATTATCACTGGAATGTAAAACTATCACTGGAATGTGGAAAATTGTAGAAAGTCAATCAGCACCCGTAATGGATATAGTCCGAAAACGGACGGAGGCCAAAAATGGCTTGTAGCTATCCAGAAGTGTGTCGACTGCCAAAGACGGCCAACCACGAATACACAAATGATGATAACATATACTTCTCGAACCTGACAGGGGACTTGATGACACAGTCGGTCAAGGTTCAAGGAACACAATATACGATCCAAAAATACGCATGGAACGAGCGTGGACTTTGTCCTCTTTTTGCGTAGATAGGAGTCTGGTTTCGTTACCTACTATGTCTGACTGTAGCACAGCAGCGTTAGTTGCCCTTTTGGCTCCGCCGCCCGGGCGTCAATAAATTGTGTGTGCGTGTGTATCTGACTGTTCACTATGCAGAAAAAACGTCACAGCCTTTGGAAACATAACTGGCTAGCAGCTGATACGAATCAATCAACAATCTTCAACTAAGCTCAATAGTAAGTAGTTACATAGCTATCAACCTCGAATCCACAAGATTCCAGTCAATTTTATATTATCGGGACCGGGGCAAAATCCTCTCGAGGCAACTTCCTGGTCGCCCGTGGTTTCAATACCGACAAGAGAGTCGTGTCCGGCTAGTTTCTGTCCTGTAGGTACATTTTCCAATCTCGGCTAAACAATAGGCTTCCAACCAAGTCATTATCTTGCCTTCAGGGCGCGCTCCTACTTCATGATCCCGATCTTGCCCAAAGGAATGCAACCAAGGACAAGCCAAGACCTACATCAGTCAGTCACGATGCCTCCAGCCAACAGAAGCGAGGCAGCCGCCAGATGCCGTGCAAGCCTCGAGCGTTCCACTGAAGCCGCCGCCGTTATGGCCTAGATGAAGAACATAGACTTATCTCGGCTTACATGGAAAAAATCCCTTAAGGTATCTTTTGAGCCGGACAGCATCGATATGACCGAAGAACAAGCAGCTAGAATGCTGTTGAAACTCAGTGCTCCCGATTCGGACTGCGCTACAGAGGCCACCTATACATCTCAACCTACTGGATCCACGACCCGGAGTCCACCCTTCCCAAAACCTACATCAGACCATGAAAGCCATACCTCTCCAGTATCTGGACTTCATGGCGGCCTAGCAAGCACAGAGGCCCTCGGCTCGCCTATACATTTCGAAAGCTTTCCCAAGAGGCAAATCCATCGCCAAGGTGCGGTAGTCAATTCATCCCGTTTCGACCGAAACATCGACTACCGTCACTGCCAGATTATGTCGTTGGTAATGAGAGATTCTATGCAGCTTGGCAGGAAAAGTTAGTTGGGGTCAAGTTGAGAAATGTACTGGCGACATCAAAGATTCATGACAGCAAAAGAACGTATTCTTCATCGGGGTACATAGCTTCGGAGCAGGATAATAAAGAATTAAACGTATGATACATCTGTCCTAGGGTAATGGACATTAAAGCTGTGAGATCAAAAGTATATCATTCTATCCACCCCTTTCTGGCTGATTCAAGAAACAAGTGCCAATCAAAAACAATAGCTAGAAGTGAGGTACTTTCGCTTTTGACAACTTTATTCTATATTGCTACCTTGATATGGCAGGGGCCGGCTCGTATACTAAAAGAATTGCCCTATTTTCCCCTTTATTCAAGACTTCTTGCCATTCCCTTGTTATGAAAGGATGCGCTGGGAGAGTCTGCTGCCCTTTTATAATAGCTCCGGGTTCTTGCGTGCTAATCGTCGTAGCCGTTGTGATCTCCGCAACCTCTTCGAGAGTTTGTGCGGTTAGCTAATCCTTTTGCCCAGCTTAGGAGCCTCCAGGGTTGTGAGTGAAGATTGTAGTCGTGATCTAGGAGAATCTTCCCTTCCAAATTACCATTGTCCAACAAGTAATCTCGGTATCTGGTGGAGTTGGCGACGGAAGTTGGTGTGCCTGGGTCCTCGAGGCTTTGGGACACCTTTAAATCATCATAGTATGTGAGAAACAGCTCCCGACAGATGTTCCAGCTCGCGAACCAACTCATCAGCTAGGAAGCGGGTAGCTGAGCCCGATCTTGGTAGGCAGGGCGGTTTGCTGTGTAAGGCGGCACGATGCAGCGGTATCTGGGGTTTTCATCCGATCGGATATTTGTTTAGTACGGTTTCCCCAAGCTTAGACACTTATGCAGGGGGTCCTCATGGCCTAGATAGGTCGCTAGATGTAAGAATCTACTACTACTACTACTACTACCATTGCTACTAATGAGCTCGCGTGGGAGATTGAGGAGATCGACAGGTGCAGGGATGCTGAAACCATGATATCGAAAACGTAATATAGAACCGACGAAGGTCGAATTCCGCCTGTGGTTATGTTTGCACCCTCCCCAAAGCCTCCACAGTCCTATGTACCACCTCTAGTCTATACTTTGGGCAGAATCCCTTGGCATAATGCCCCCCGAACTAGAATTTTATACTACGTAAATGACTGTCTTTAGATGCCACAAAGCAATAGTACATGAGCTTAGAAACATACTGTTACGGCCTCTATACAGCCGGTCTCTATAAGGCTCTCCGCGCCGTACCAGGGATAGCTACTATAGCCTTCGCAGACGACACGAACCTCGTGGGCTTCGGCTTAGACCCCGAGCAGACTTGCGAGCGGCTGGAAGCCGCTCACAGGATCTGTAAAGAATGGGCAGTCAGCTACGGCATGACCTTCGCAGTCCGGAAATATCACCTAGTCCACTTCTCTCGAAGACGGAAAGGTCCGGACACGAAGATAGCCTTAGAAGGTCACGAAATCGAACCAGAAGACTCTTGCCGCGTCCTTGGCATCCAGGTGGATAGACGTCTCCGCTGGGACGTCCATATCCAGTCAATATCGAGGAAGATGGTGACGCAGGTCTATGACCTAGACCGGATAGCCGGCTCGACATAGGGCGCGTCTCTCCAACGAGCCCGCCAAGTCTATACAGCGGTCGTACGGTCTGCGATAGGCTATGGAGCTTCAGAGTGGCACCGCCAGATCTCGAAAAATAGAGCCAAGGCACTCAACGACATCCAGACAGAGTGCCTCCAAAAGGTCACAGGAGCTTTCAAAGCCACGGCTGCCGCAGTACTAGAAACGGAAGCTTACGTGTCCCCCTTAGACACGTGGCTCAACAGAAAGGTGGCGGCATCGGAAGAGAGGTTCCAACAGCCGCGCATCGCATCACTCATCTAAGCTAGATGCGATAAGGCAGCTAGGTGGATATTAATAATGCTAACTCAACGGCGTAGACCGAAAGGTCCGGAAGTCCCCGACCGTAAGAAGCGGCTAGACGAATGGCTAGCTGGAGATTCGGTAAGGAAAGCCGAGGAGAGGGGCTGGCTCCACAAATGGCAGCAAAGCCAGACATCACGGCAAAACCAGACATCGCGAGCTCTAGCAGCAACTAAAAACCCCCCAGATAAGCACGTCCTCAAGCTCTATAAGGAACTCCATAGGGCTGAGAGCTCCATCCTCGCCCAGGGAAGGACTAGTAAGATCGGGCTGCGAGACTTCCTCTTTAAGCGCAGAGTTCCAGGCTTCGACAGCCCATGGTGCGACTGCGGTCAAGGCAGGGAGACGGTCCGGCACATCCTTGTTTTCTGCCTAAGGGAGAGAGAAAGACGGGAGTATCTCGTCCAAGCTCTAGGAGAACCGATAGACATGGACAGGATAATCGACACCACAGGGAAAGCAGGGATTATAGCGAGATGGCTACTCCGTTCAGGCAGGCTGGGCATGTTCCAGCTAGCGAATCAACTCATCAGCTAAGAAGCGGGCACGCTGAGCCCGACCTTGGTATGGCGGGTCAGAGAGCAGACCGAAGCGGAGCGACGCAGTGGAACCTAGATTTTTCATCCGGCCGGACGTCAGCCCGGTACGGTTTTCCTAGGCTCAGATATACAGGGGGTCCTCATGGCTTAGATAGGTCGCTAGGTGTAAGAACAATAGTAACAATAATAATAATAATAATAATTCAGACATGTAATAGTGCTTAAATTAAGTTTTAGCCTGGGTGTTTTAGTATCGCTGTTGATTAGAATATATTGGTCTCAATCTTTGAGAGTGTATAGCTTAGTCCGTCAGAGTATCGTGCTGCCTTTATTCCCGTTTCTCAAAGAGATCTTGTGCAACCTTCTGTGTTTCGGCAATACCACCTTGGAAGGGCTGTAGGAGAGTGGTTGCAGTTAAACCCCCCCTTACCTCGACTTCTCCCTGCTTTTATCTACACCCTTTCCTTTTCCTTCTGTTTATTCTCTTCCTTTTCTTCTAGAGACCCTTGTCTTGAGGCAGTTATATTGCGGGGTGCCCAGCTCCTTATCCTGAGACAGCCGATTCAAATCCCTCTTAGTCCAGGGCACGCCCTCGATGGCCTTGACGTGTTTGCCCTCCGCCCCGATCAAGATACCTGCAATACTCGCCACGATGCACGCTAGACAAACAAACAACCCAGTAGACCAGCTAGGGCGGTCGTAGCGATTCAAAGCCCACATAAATGTCGAAAGGACGACCTGGAGCAACGTATTGGCGATATTGAGCCATACAACAAAGTCAAGCCTCCACAACTTGGTGGGCGGTGCGCGAGTGCCCGTGGGGGGCGCGTCGGGAATGGTCTCCAACGGATACGGCACGCTTTGCTCCTGATAAGGCACGGTTGTCGTCTCGATATTCTTGGGTCCCAGCGAGGGGGGCAGGCCTTCGGAGCCCACGAGCCGGAACCAATTGCGATGTATTCCCGCCAGCTCCCGAAGTGCCTTTGTGTTCTTCCCCACGCGGTACTTGAGCAGGAGGACGAGGTCGGAATGAATGCGCCACGGGGCTAAGCCAAATCCTGTCACACAGAACAGTGCGTTAAGGATTTGTGAGTCTATTTCGATCCAGACCCGTCGCGGCGAGTCGATGTCGTTGCAGTCGCCATTGGGGTAACACATGGCTGAGGGCGGCGCCGCATTGCACAGCAGCAGGAAAAGCATGGCGCCCCATGCGATCACATTCAACGAATAGATGGTGAAAAAAAAGCCGAATCCGGTGTTGTAAAAGGCCCAAAAGTCAATGAGTCCCTGCTCCATCATCTCTCCCAAGGAATATTTCGGCGGGAAACGGTAACCATTTGCGTATCGCTCGGTGCGCACGGCCTGGTCTGCGGTACCGCCTGCGACGTTTGCCCCGACACTTTCCTGTGGCTGGCGCTTGTTTGGGTTGGCCTCGTTCTCGACAATAGACGATGTGGTGCCGGTAGTGATGGCGTCGAGGTCGCCGGTGGCATCCTTGTCGTGGGGAACCCATCGGATCGGCATTGGGGTCTCATCGGATGCCATGGTTTGGCGGGGTGGCGTCAACAGCGGCTGACACGGAGCCTTTGCTGATAACGCCGACGATCCCATCATAAAACTGCGCGTATGATAGGGGAGATGAGTAGTACACGGTGAAAATTGGTTACTGCCGTCGCGATACTGTGTTGATCATATACCTCCTCTCCTTATGAACCACTGGTCCGCCGGGTTGGGGCGGGGGGGCTCTTGAGACTGGAGGGGATGGGAAAGTAGAGGCGCGTCCGCTCGCTATGTGCTTGCAGGAGGGGGGGAAGGGGAGGAGGCAGGGAAGAAAAGGAAGGGGGCAAGAGAGACGGTGACGGGGACCGGTACGGCGACTAGAACTGGTAAGAGAAATATGGGATTGGGGAGGGAGGGAGGCGGTTGGCGCACTCTAGTTTTACAAATGAGCATTCCTGCATCTGGTTAGCCTTTTTATGCTTACCTCCACTTTTATAAATTTACTTGAAAGACTTGTAGAATGGATCTGTACAATCTGTTACAATACGGGCGCGCCATAGCTATCCGTACCTTAGCGGGGCCAAGAGATGAAGTCTCGATCATGGTCTGTGTTGCGGTATGGCATACTAGACAGCTGTGGCAAGCAATGGGGGCTGGCAGAACCGATAGTCCGTGCACTGGAGGCGTTGACGTCGCGCGACCGCGCGCGTCCTGTACTGATTCTTCCTTCCTCACTTCATTTTCTCATGCTGCAATTGCTCCCTTCTGGCGTTCTTTTGCCTCGGACCTCTTTACCGCGGGAATTCCCGACGGAAGGATAGGAGTTCCTATGATCGATGCCTCAAATAGTTACAAAAGTTTTTGTGGCTAGCAAGTGGCAGCGAAGGATGGGTTGGTCATCCTTCATAAGGAGAGATAGACAGAGCATTACCGTTTGACCGGGCTCACGGCTAAGCTGTATAGGGCAAAGACTGGTCAAGACTGACTATTGACGCAACTATGAATATGCAGGACTGGTGGCCAATCAATAACCCACAAGTAGCGAGGAAGTCTCGCTGACTATGCACCAGTTTCATCTTACAACAGAATAGCTAACACCCTCAACAAGTGCAAGTTGCCTGTCGTATAACTCGCATATCCCGATTAGCTCGTACATCTCGTATAGGCCGCAAATCTCGCACAGCTCGTATAATTCGTATCACCAGTGCATGCCCCACAGAAACCCAAAAGGTCATAGTGCACTCCAGTATAGCTCCAGTAAAAACAAGGATAATTAAGGGTGCATCCTGCTCGGGTTTCCCGTCTTGTGGAGCTGGACGTCAGCCCGGATCGGTTCTCCCAGGGTTAGACGTGTTGGGAGTCCTCGTGGCCTTGATGAATCGCCGAGGGGATTGACGCACGAATATGCCACAGCTGTCCGCGACATTTTTCTAGAACGGTAGAGTTGCTGGGGCCTTTTTCTGTCAAACTTCTCAGTCGGATGTAAGCATTTAGTGTTACTACTCCTACTGCTCCGCTCGCTGTCACCTGGCCGCTTTCCAGCGTGTCACGATACAGCAGATGCGGTGGCATAGACTCGGCTGCCCCTGGGCAAGGAACTTGATTGAACCTAAGCGAAGGTGAAGAACAAGAAAACAAAAGTGGCAAGCCACCTAGCTACGCGGTACAGGTGTAGGTGGTGGGGCGCACGAACCATCTGCCCTGTGGGGCCCTGGTCATGCAATGACACAGGGCTTTTGTTGCGAGCTAAGACCCTACGCACAGACTGGTGTCTGCAAGGCGTTGTGTGGGCTCCAACGAAGCATCGGGATTTCCGGAAGCCGCCTTGAGTCGAAGATAGCCCATTGTTGCCATTAGCTCCAACTCCCGCAATAGCGTCGGGTCCACGTTTCATAGCATTAAGGCCACGCCGAGCCCGCTTCCATCTTTAGTGTATTCATACCACATGACTAGCGTCTAGTGATCTACACAGTAGCGTGGGGTAACAGGTAGCCGCTCCACATATGGGACGCAACCCGTGCGCTACGTTATGCCGTGGCAAATCAAAACCTTTCAGGAAAAAGGTACGACGTGTGTGCTCCCAATGACCCCCGGCTTTCTCTTTCCATGGGTATTTCCTCTCGCTGGCTCCCAGTTCTTTGTCAGGATTTGGTGGTAGACCGGAATCATTTGGCTCCTGCTGACGATGGGCAACACACAAGCGGAAGTCGACGGGTTGCCGGAGCCTACTGACTCTGCCTTGCAGGGTGTTAGGTCGGAAGCCACTAATTCCAGCGGTGCTTCCTACACGCCCGTAAACCGGCCAGCCTTGGAACCTATGGCATCGGTATCAAATGACATAACTCCAAACGGGCTTATCTTCGGGCGTAAGTTCTTCTCGTCACTGAATTGCCGATTTATGCTTACCATCCCATACAGCCGATGGGCGACTTGACATCGATGTGGATTCTAAGCTGGCCCGTACGATCGGGAATATTTATCCGCCGCCTTCGCGGAAGTCACAGCAAATCATTCCATCGGAACGGCCGGGGACTGCTCCCCGCCCCAATACTCAGGCCGCTTCGATCCAACTCGGGCCTGGAATACTCGGCTCAACATCGTCATTCAAGTCGTGGGTAGCCGGGGAGACGTCCAGCCATTCGTCGCTTTTGGCACCGAACTTCAGTCATATGGGCATCGCGTACGGATCGGCACGCACAATGTCTTCGAGAAGTTCGTGCGGGATGCTGGCCTGGAATTCTATCCTATCGGAGGCAACCCGGCCGAGTTGATGTCCTTCATGGTCAAAAACCCCGGGCTGATCCCGAGCATGAGTACTTTGATGGCTGGCGAGATCCAGCGCAAGCGTCACATGGTACGAGAGATGCTAGAGGGTTGTTGGGACTCCTGCGTGTTGCCAGACACCCAGACCGGCGACCCTTTTGTGGCGGATGCTATTATTGCCAACCCACCCAGCTTTGCGCACGTCCACTGTGCCCAAGCCCTCGGTGTTCCGGTTCATCTCATGTTTACAATGCCCTGGAGCAGCACCGAGGCATTCCCCCACCCGCTTGCCAATCTGAAGAACGCGGGTAGCGAAAAAAACATGACCAACTACCTTTCCTATGGAATAGTGGAGTTTCTGACCTGGCAGGGGTATGTTTCCTGTTCTTACGTCCTGGTCCGTCTGATTTCGCACCTCTACTGACAACCACAGGTTAGGTGATGTAATCAATCAATGGCGCAGTACACTTCAATTAGAGGAGGTTGCCCTGTTTGATGGGCCGAAATTAGCCGAAGCACTAAAAGTCCCCTTCACGTATTGCTGGTCACCGGCTCTCGTGCCAAAGCCATCCGACTGGCCTGCTCATATCGGTATGATGCAATGTCCCCTGGTGGTTTTTCACAATCTCGCCGTTTATACTGACTGGATACCAGATGTTGTTGGCTTCTTCTTTCGCGAAGTACCTCACTACGAACCGCCAGCTGACCTAGTCGACTTCCTCGCCGCCGGGCCATTGCCAGTCTATATCGGATTCGGCAGCATTGTACTTGAGAACCCCGAAGAGACCATGGAGACAATCATGCAAGCAATTGAGAAAGCTGGGGTCAGGGCCATCGTATCCAGAGGGTGGTCCAACCTGGCTGGCTCCTCCCATGAGAACATCTACTTTATCGGGGACTGTCCTCACGAATGGCTCTTTCAAAACGTTTCTGCCGTCGTTCACCATGGCGGTGCAGGCACCACAGCATGTGGCTTGCGAAACGGCAAACCGACCACGGTCGTTCCATTCTTCGGAGAGTACGTTTTTGCCATTTTCCACTCCACTCCGATGTAATACGCAGTTAAGCGAAGCTGCCCAGCTCAAAATAGAGACTGACAGTTGCACAGCCAGCCCTTTTGGGGTCAGATGATCGCAGCTGCCGGTGCGGGACCTAAGCCCATTCCGCACAGGGAGCTAAGCGTGACGAACCTGGCCAATGCCATACGGTACTGCCTCTCCGATGAGGCCGTCAGTGCAGCAGCTTCCATCGCACGAAAGATGCAGTCTGAATCTGGAGTTCAGGCGGCTGCTCGTTCCTTCCATGCCAACCTCCCAGCCGAGAGCCTCCAATGCGACCTTCTTCCCGGCTTTCCGGCGGTCTGGTCGTACAAGAAAGGACGAAGGCGTCTGAAACTGTCAAAGCTTGCCGCGGAAGTGATTCGCTCCGAACATCCTAAAGCTTTTGAGAATCTGGCCATGTTAGCAGCCATGAATCCCAGCCCCCCAAGTTCGGTTGTTTTGACTAAATATTTCCAGGTATCAGAGCAAGCCCCTGTTCATTGAGACGACCCGTTGGGACCCAATATCGGGTGGCTCGTCGGCTGTATTGGCCACAACTGTGGATCTGACCTCGTCTATCACGGGAATTGTTACGAAGCCAATGGACGAGTATCGGTACGACCGCCAACGCCGTGGCAAGAACTCGCAGCAAGGTGAAGCAAGGCCCATGACAGCAAGCGGCAGCACCTCTTCTGGGGTATCAGCGGTACCGTCGGGAGGAGTAAAGAAGCCATCGCTTGCCGGAAAAATGGTTGGCGCGTCGGCCAAGAGCATCGGCATGTTCGCGCCTACCGCAATCAAGGGCATGATGGTCGACATTCCTCTCGCCATTACAGAAGGCATGAGAACCTTACCAGCCCATCAAGGTGTGAAGGTACGTGATACCGGCCGAGTCACAGGTGTTGCGAGTGGTGCTGCCGTGGCTGGAAAGACATTTGCATGGGGCATGATCGACGGGTTCGGTGACCTCTTTATCCAGCCCTACAAGGGCGCCAGGAAAGAGGGTGCCTTGGGTGCCGTCAAGGGCATAGGCAAGGGCGTTATTTCGTTCACGGCCAAGAATGGAGCGGGTGTGTTCGGCATGTTTGCGTATCCTAGCCAGGGTATCGCTCAAAGCATCCGATCAGCTGCCTACAACAAGGTTCGCAAGCAAGTTGGGCATGAGAGACGAATTGAGGGTGCTTGGTTAGTGAGGGCTACAAATACAGGTATGTGGACGGCAGATGAGGTGCTCGCGAAGTTCAAAAAACTGGGAGGTGGCAAATGACTGTTTGTCAATTCTCCTTAGCCATTTTTCTTATCATCTCGTCGGTATTTCTACCGAGATAGGCATCTTTAAGGCTAAAGAGCAAGAAGCCGAAACATCGAATATAGGATCGCACGATTTTCAGAGCTTCACTCAGAAGACCACTACTTGTAAATTACTGGATGGCAAACAAACAGCCGTGAGTAGCCTGTCGCATTGCAGCACGTCGACGGCAACAGTCCGATGCTGTTTCAGCCCCACAAGACAGGTAACGTAGCTCGTAGTGGAACAGTGCTGGAGTGTACCATGTCCTTCCGGCTCTATGTGGGGCATGCGTTGGTGATACGGATTATACGAGCTATACGAGCTATACGTCCTGTACAAGATGTACGAGCTAACCGAGATTTACGAGTATACGACGAACAACCCACAAGCCATATTAGGCCGTCGTATTCATTAGGGGGGGAGGGTGGGGGGGTTATTTGCCATCTCGATGTAAGATGAAAGTGGTGCATGGTCAGCAAGTCTCCCCGCTACTTGTTAGTCATCCATTGGCCACCTCCTGCATATTCATGATTACATCGATAGTCAGTCTTCATCAGTTTCTGTCCTACACAGCTTAGCTGTGAGCCCGGTTAAACGGCAATGCTCTGTCTCTCCTCATGAAGGGTGACCAACCTGTTCTTCGCTGCCACTTGCTAGCCCCAGAAACCTTTGTAACTATTTGAGGCATCGATCATAGGAACTCCTATCCTTCCGTCACGAATTCCCGCGGTAAAGAGGTTCGAGGCAAAAGAACGCCAGAAGGGAGCAATTGCAGCATGAGAAGCTCAAGTGAGGAGGGAAGAATTAAAGTACAGAATGTGCGCGGCCGCGCGCGACGTCACCAACACCTCCAGCGCACGGACTGTCGGTTGTGCCAGCCTCTACGGCTTACCACAGCTGTCTAGTGTGTCATACCGCAAATAATTATAGGCCATGATCGGGACTTCGTCTCTTGGCCCCGCTAAGGTACAGATAGCTGTGGAACCAAACGGCGCGCCGATATTGTAACAGATTGCACAGATCCATTCTAGAAGGCTCTCAAGTAAATCTATAATAGTGGACGTGGGCATTAAAAGGCTAACTAGATGTAGGAATGCTTCTTCATAAAACTAGAGTGCGCCTATCACTGCCTCCTTCTATTTATAATCCCGTATTTCTGTTACCAGCTCTAGTCGCCGCCCTGGTCGCCGTCCTGGTCCCCGTCGCCGTCCTCTCTTGCCCCCTTCCTTTTCTTCCCTGTCTCCTCCTTCCCCCTCCTGCAAGCACACAGCGAGCGGACGCGCCTCTAATTTCCCATCCCCTCCGTTCTGAAAAGAGTTTCCTTCTCTCCCCCTAAGCCTTTCGTTCCCTTTACTTCGGGACTCTGTCATTGCATTTCCTGAAGCCGAACCAGCCACCCTGTTGCAAACAACAGGCACCACTCCCTGTAGGGTCTCACCAATCTAGGTAGACAGTTGCCGAAGTTGGGTTGGACCACCGTGCTGGTCCATTTCTTTCACACCCGTTAGACTTTTCATCTCACCGCCCCATTTTTAAAAATACTTTGTGCCCCAAGCTCGTCCTTCTTTCGCCATATCGAGCTCCCATCATGACAGCAAATACGATCGGCTTTACGTCGCCGGTGGTCGATAAATGTGCTGCCTTTATCATGCTACCCCAGGTCGACATTTTCGTCGATAAGATCGTAAATGCCGGCACCTGGACCTGGATCATTACCCTGCTGGCCCTGGCTGTCGCCTATGACCAGGTCAGCTACCTCACCAACAAGGGCTCCATCGCCGGCCCGGCCTTCAAGGAGCCCTTCATTGGCCCTTTCATTCAGTCCATGAGCCCGAAATTCGAGGAATACCTCTCCAAGTGGCATAGCGGCCCCCTTAGCTGTGTTTCCGTCTTTCACAAGTAAGCCAATGCGCCGCGGGATGCTCTTCTCTCCCAGCAGAAGGGATATCATTGCTGACCGACCCAGGTTCGTCGTTATCGTCTCCACCCGCGATTTGGCGCGCAAAGTCTTCAATGCCCCTGCCTTCGTGAAGCCGTGTGTCGTCGATGTCGCCCATAAGATCCTTGGAGAAAAGAGTTGGGTATTTCTGGACGGCAAGGAGCATGTTGAGTTCCGCAAGGGCCTGAACGCTCTATTCACTCCGAAGGCCCTTGGGGCCTACCTGCCCCGCCAGGAGGATGTGTACAACCAGTACTTTGCCAAATTCCTGAAGATGACCGAGGAGGCCAACGGCAAGCCCTTACCCTTTATGCACACCTTCCGCGACTTGACGACGGCATTCTCATGCCGCACATTTGTCGGTTTCTACATATCCGAGGAGGCAATCATGAGGATCTCCAATGACTACTACCTTGTCACCGAGGCCCTCGAGCTCGTCAACTTCCCCATTATCATCCCTTACACGCGCACCTGGCGAGGCAAGAAGGCCGCCGACATGATCATGGACGAGTTCGCTAAGTGTGCCGCCAAGGCCAAGGTTTGTATGGCTGCCGGCGGTGAGGTCACCTGCATTATGGATGCCTGGATCAAAGACATGATAAACTCCAAGCGCTGGCGCGAGGCGGTCGAGAAGGGCGAGTGGACGGAGCACCGGGAGAAGCCACAGCTTCTCATCCGCGAGTTCACCGACATGGAAATCGCGCAGACTATATTCACTTTCCTGTTCGCCTCCCAGGATGCCACGAGCAGTGCTGTCACGTACCTCTTCCAGACTCTGGCCCAGCGTCCCGATGTCCTCCACCGTGTCCGTGAGGAGAACTACAAGACGCGCAACGGCGACATCCACGCGCCGCTGAACATGGAGCAACTCGATTCGATGGCCTACACGCGCGCTGTAGTCCGTGAGCTTCTGCGATACCGCCCCCCAGTCCTGATGGTTCCTTACCTGGTGAAGAAGGCCTTTCCCATCACACCGTCGTACACGGTGCCTAAGGGCGCCATGCTGATCCCAACGACATACATGGCCCTCCGTGACCCCGAAGTATACGACCGACCAGACGAGTTCGATCCCGAGCGATACTACACGGGCGATGCCGAACAGAAGGGCGCCAAGAGCTACCTTGTCTTTGGCACGGGTCCGAACTACTGTCTTGGTCAGCATTATGCCCAGCTGAACCTGGCTCTGATGATCGGAAAAGCGTCACTGCTCCTGGACTGGAAGCACCACGCCACGCCTCTCTCCGAGGAGATCAAGGTGTTTGCCTGCATTTTCCCTAAGGTAGTTCACGTGCTTCATGTGCGGTTTTGTCTCATTTTGAGAAGACTCAGCTAACTTACGTATAGGATGACTGCCCGTTAACGTTCAAGGAGCGGAAGTGGTAGTAGACTTTACATAAGGGTGGAACGCCCGCTCGACCTTGCTTACGCTTCTTGCCAATAGATTCTATGACCGAGCAAAGTGCCCCATACTGCAAAGTGTTATTGCAGGCTGCCCACATTCACAATTGTAGTATGCATACTGTAGATAGATTCGGATCACTCCAACCATTCTTATAATCCATCGTTAGTAGCGAGTGTGCAGTCCTTTTGGGTTAGACACGTATCGCGCCCCAAAGGTGCTGGCAAGCTTGACATATTCAAGGCTATCTCTAAAGGAATTGATCAAAGAAAAAGGTGCCAGACACGGCAGGCTAGATAGTGAAGCTTGCCAAGGCTGCTGTAGAGCTTATCACGTGACCTGCGACAGTGGTTAGTAGCCTTTGGGAATGCCCTCCCAGCGCGACACAATTCCTCAGGAAGCACCTTCCTACCTATTTACTCTTTTCTGTCACCTACTGTTAGTGCCAGCCTGCTATTCACTGCCATTTCCTTAAAAGCCCCCCAAAGGCAACTCAACGCCTACCCAAAGGCCAGATGAACTCTGGGGCCATCGTCTTGATGGCCTCACGTAAGGGTTGAGCCAGCCTGACGAGACTGCAGATGCGGAGTTAACTTCGCCACTGGTATCCCATGACGAGATTCTCTACTGTATTAAGTTTACCTCGGTGTAGGGCGGTACATCAATTAAAGTTCGGCTTGCAGGGATAGGTTATGCATCGTGAGATGGCCATACACCGCGTCTGGCCATGGAGCAACGAGACATCCGATCACGGCCATCCGATAACGGCCTAAGACCTGAGTACGTAGCGCGTCGCATGATTCGCCATCAAACTAACCTAATTGACGGTGGTCCTGTACCAAAAAGAGGTTTTGCGCTTGCATGGATATGTCAGGTTCCTCCAGCTGGATCTAACTGTGGTTTCAACTTCAACCGATCTGGGCGACGAATACGAAGCAAGCTCGGATTCTTTCATGATTGGACAGTGTGTAGACCCAGGCAGCTCCACACTGCTCTGCCGGAAACAGAGTCGTGGCGCATGCACTCTTCGCACTGAGTCAAGCCGAGTCGAGTGTTGCTCCGTCACATAGTGTGCGAGGTGAGGCGTGGGCGGCCTGCACTCGACCACCCGACAAGCACGAACTTTTCTCTGTGCTAATGAGCTCTCCCGAGCCTACATCTCCCGCCCAACGTCGGCTAGAAAGCGCAGGCCATGGCCAATTCAAGGCTTCGAGACGCGACGAAGAGACGATACCATGTCAAAAGCCGCACGGGGTGCCGCAACTGCAAAATACGGAAAGTCAAAGTAAGTGCCCCGCTTCCCCAGTGCGCGCCAGGCTGACCGGCGGTGCCAGTGCGACGAAAAGACGCCCTCGTGCGGGAATTGCATCAAGCACAACGTTGAGTGCGAGTTCCTGACGTCGAGCCGGGGCATTCCCGTACGCCTGCGCGTGGAACCCCCGGCGCTGAGCCTGGTCGACCTGGAGCTGCTTCATAACTACAGCACACGAACCTATGCTACGCTCTCCGAAAGTCTAGTACTGCGCGACTTCTACCGTATTACAGCGGTCGAGTACGGCTTACGATACGACTATATTATGCACGCACTTCTGGCCGTGTCGGCCTGCCATATGGCCTACTACCGGGCGGAACAGCGTAACTATTATCAGGGGCTCGCCGTGTCGTACCACCAGACGGCGACCAAGTCGGCCCGTAAGGCAGCCCCGGCCCCGACCCCAGACAGAACACTGGGTGTTCGCGCACGCATACGCTGACGACCGAGGTAGTAGAGCTCATGACCAAACCGACGCCCGCTAACGCCGAGAGCCTGTTCCTCTACTCTACCCTAACGATTTTCTTCGCCCTCGGCAGCCCGCGTCGCACCGATCGCTTCCTGTTAGTGGGCGAAAGCGGCTTCGCCGACTGGCTGTTCCTGCTGCAGGGCACGCAAACCTTCATGCCGATGTTGGACGATACGACTGAAAGCCTTTTGGCGCCGCTGCTACGTCACGGCAAGGACTGCTGGTTCGCGCGCGAGAACAACCCGGATGTCGGCGCCGAGGTGCACCGCCAGCTCGATCGCATGAAGGTGCCACTGCTGCTGCGCCAGCCTAATGCGCGCCTGCGCGCCACGTATGCCTGGGCCATTGATCAGCTACATAAGTCATTCTCCATCTTCGACGCAGCCGGGCCGATACGCTGCGACACAACCGACGCCTTCGTATGGCTACATCAGGTGGCGGGCGACTTGCTGCCGCTGCTGCGCGACGTGGCGCCCGACGCTGTTGCTGTCTTTGCTTTCTTCGCCGCTTTTTTAAAGCGCGCCGGCACCCAGTGGTATCTGTGCGGCTGGGCCGAGCACCTCATCGCCAAGAGCTATAACCTGCTTGACGCCGAGCGCCGCCTCTGGATCCAGTGGCCCATGGAAGAAGTCGGCTGGATGCCCGACGCCTCGGCCCTGTCCTGTCCTGACTACGTCGGCTCTTTCAGCTCAGATTACACGCAGATACCGCCGTAATTAGGCTAATTCTCACGCCGTCATAGAGAGTGGTTTTCATAGTACCATTTATCGTGCCGGAAGGGGTAAGTGTTACGACCTGGCAGTTGGTTCCCTGCAGGAGTAGCACTTATAGTGCAGAACTAGACAGAATGACTCCAAGAAGTGGATCATTCCCGAAGCTTTTGCTTTATGCCTCAGCGGGCAGTTGGTCCAGACGCGCTGTAACAGTAAGCCTCGTTGGGTCTACCAGAAAGATCAACGCCTTGGTTGTCCTCCTCCGCTACTTTAGTTATCACGGGCACAGGAAGTCATAGCCATAGGTTAAGTGCAGTATACAATAGTTACCTTATGTCTCGTTGGGAAGCCTAAGCTCCATAATGGTTAACTACATATAAACGAAATCTGTGAAAGTGTCCTTGTCCCTTACGCTAGTGCCGGTTCCGCTACCCAAAACAGCTAAGTGATCTTCAAGCCCCCTAAAAATCTCGATAAAGAGCACTGTTAAAAATGGACTCTGAAGATCTGCACTGAGATAAAGAGGCTTATGAGGTAACTTTCATCTTACAAAACCATACGGCATCGCGTCTGCGTATGCATTTGTCGAGATGATTGATGTTGAAGTTGTGGGGTTTGTTCCGACGTGGCATATTGGATAGCTGTGGTAGGCGGTGGGGGCTGGCAGAACAGCAAGTGCTTGCGTTGGAGGGGCTGTGACATCAATTCGTTGCGCGCGTAGCCCTTGTATCTAGATCTCTTTTTCTTCTCCGACTTCGATTCCCAAACTTTAGCCATTTAAACCTTTCGGTCACCTTACCTTGTTTCCCTATGAACGTGACAAGGGTGGTCCAAGGTGGGGCTGAAATAGGGGTGGTGCATAAGGCAATTGGCGCGCGAGGCGGTGTTCTGGCTGATGGGGGCGGTGCTATAGTAGTACGAATCCACTGGAGCAGACATCAAAGATATACGACCTATACGAATGGTACGAGAAGACCGGAGTCTCCATGACGTGCGGGTAACATTCACATAGTGAGGAGCGTAGTCAATAGTTTCGGTATAAATGTCTTTTCGATCCGCTTCTTACCGACTATAAATAAACCCTTTCTCGTTTCATTTCAACAGGCAAAAGAACCACATCCACTCCTTTCTCCCAATTCCGTTCTCTTCTCCTCGTTTCTTCGCTATACGCAGTAAATTTCGCAGACTGCCCCCTTTCTGAGACCGGACCAATACACACAATAGAGGCACGCTGTCGCGGCCCAAAATCGTTCCTTATGATGCGAAGCTCAGCTGTCCAACCACTTGCCTTCGGCACCGGTCATCTCTCAAACATACCCAAAGCGACGCATAACGTGCGGAAGACGACGAACCCAGTTGTGGCGTCCATGTCGGCTGCCAGGGATACCTGGGGCCGGGCGGCATCAGGTCGGTCGTACCCTCGGTTCCTCATGGGCGCGCTGCCCTTGGTGTTGGCGCCGGTGTCGACGCTCTGCTTCTACGTAACGCTGGCACACTATGGAGGCTCACTCGCAGCCTTCGCGCAGGCCTGCCTTACCAACGGTATGGGGCCCGTGCTATGGCAGCATAGGCCGCGTTTCGAAGGCACAGCGATGTTCGTCTACCTCGGCTGGCTGGCCGTCCAGGCGCTGCTGTACCGTGTGCTTCCCGGCGCCTTTAAGACGGGACAACTCACGCCCGCCGGACACCTCCTGAGTTACCGCATGAACGGCCTGGCCGCCTTCGCCGTCACACATGTCGGCATCTTCGCTCTCTGCTGGGCTGGCCTCTTCGATGCTGGCTTCATCCCACGCCACTGGAGCGGGCTCTTCTTTGCTGTGAACCTCTGCGGTCTGCTTGCCACGGCCTTCGGCTACGTTAAGGCGCTTTGGTGGCCGACACACCTGACGGACCGCAAGTTCAGTGGCTGTTTCCTTTACGACCTATACATGGGTATTGAGCTCAATCCTCGCTTCGGCAATGAGTTCGATTTCAAGCTCTTTACCAATGGCCGCGTGGGTATGATGTCGTGGCTTATCGTTGACCTCTCCAACCTCGCATACCAGCGCCAGGAATACGGACACATGTCGCCTTCCCTGGTGCTCATGACTATCTTGCAGGCCATCTATATCGTTGATTTCTTCATCAACGAGGCATGGTACCTACGTACCATTGACGTGGCGCATGACCACTACGGCTTCTACCTGGCTTGGGGGTGCTTTGCATTCCTGCCGACGACGTACACGCTGCAGGCGCAGTATCTGGGTCTGTACCCGACGGCGCCGTCGACGTGGTACCTAGCCGGCGTGTTTGCCGTTGGGCTCTTGGGCTACGCCATCTTCCGCTCCGTCAACGATCAGAAGGACCGAGTGCGGCGCGCCGGGTCCAAGAACCAACCCTGCCGCATCTGGGGCCGTCCGGCCACGTACATCAGGGCCACTTACGAGACGCTCGACGGCGCCCGGCACACCAGCCTACTGCTTACCTGTGGATGGTGGGGCCTGGCCCGCCACGCCAACTATGTTGGCGACCTGCTCCTCAGCTTGTCCATGTGCGCCATCGTCGGCAGGTCCGTGCTCCTGGTGTGGTTTTACGCCACCTTTATGGGCGTCCTCCTTGTCCACCGTTGCCTGCGTGATGAAGCCCGCGGCCAGGCCAAGTACGGGAAATACTGGAACGAATACTGCCGCCAAGTCCCGTGGCGCTTCATTCCCGGAATATGGTAGAAAGGAAGCGAATAGGCTGTGGCAGGGCTGATTGATGGTGGCCGAGAGATGGGGCTGAGATCTGCTGTCTGCATGTCAGGTCACCACCCGCCACTTGGGCCGACCCAGACTTGGGCCACCAACAAAGTAACGCCATCCTACACATCGCCAACAGCTTCACTTGTAGATAAAACAGCAACCAGGACTCGAATAGACATATAAGTTAGACCATTCTCATCGCCTTTCAATTTCGCGTCCTGTGATATGGCTAGACGGGCCAAAAAAGCTGTGCGCTGCTATTCACGCCACGAAGAACGGCGCCTCCGTCCGCTCAGCTTCTAAGCAACACTCTATCTCTAGGTCAACACTTCAACGCTATATTAACGGCGGAAAGACTATTCGTTAGGCTCACGAGAAACAGCAGAACCTATCGCCTTGTCAGGAGGCCCATCTAGTGCGCTGGGTTAAGACGCAGACCAAGTTAGGCTACGCGCTGCCTCACTCAAGGTTCACGATGTATGCTTTAAGGATCTCTCGAGCGTCTGGAGGACCTGAGACCTTCGAAAGACACTGGATCCAGCGCTTCCTATAGCGTCATCCAGAGTTGAAGACCTTACGTAGCTTCCACTATGATTGGCGGCGCACTAACGCAGCTTATTTGATAAATATCGAGGAGTTCTTCCAACGGTTGGATGACCCCTTAATGTCAGCTATCCCTTTAGCTTATACTTATAAGGCCGACGAGATAGGGTCGCAGATCGGTATTTGTGACGCTCCCCTTGTTATCAGACCCTCTAAGCTTAAGGAAGTCCTTATTAAGGACCCCCTTAATAGAGAGTGGGTGACTATCGTGGAGTGCGTAGCTGGAGACGGCAGAGCGCTTTTCCCCTTAGTTATCTTCGTAGGCAAAAACGTCCAGCAGCAGTGGTTTAAGGACGAGAGAAAGAGAGAGACGTATTATCGCCGTAATGTGACGGTGTCCCGCCTCCCGAGGGGCATCTGGCATGCGAGAGTCTATTTACTACAAGATATCCCACATATCAAGCCCAATGGCAATCCTTTAGTCGAACCGTCTCCGTGGCTCCTTCGTGCGAGCTCGTTCCCGGCGCTATCTTCATCCAACTAGCTACTGCTTCATATGGAGTGTCCTCCGCGGCCTACCGGTGGTGGGCACATATCTTCGTAGTACTTCGTTAATGTAACGAAGAGCTGGAACTTCTCTGGGTCATGTACGAGCCTTTGCTAGTATTACTGCAAGGTCTTCGGTTCGGGGTCGAATTTGGGCCACCGGGTCCGGAGCCCCCGCGTTTTCCGGCAGTGGACTAGGCGCATCGGTCGTTCTGGGAATGCCGGAACTTCCTGTGGTACCAGTCAAAGTCTCCGTGACCTGACCGGAGGGCGAGGAGGTTATGGAGTGTCCGTCTAGGAAGGTCCAGCTCCTTGGGTGCCTTGAGAGTAGCCTCGGTGAAACCGAGTTCTCGGTAGCGCTTGCATCCCTGCGAGGCTTCCTCCCACCAGGAAGCAAACTGTTTCCCGATGATCGACCTTCGAAGCCTCTTAACTCCAGCATAGGTGGCGGGGGTCCTGGGGCCCTCCGGGAGGGCTGCCCCTTCTTTCGCAAGCCTGTTGACCTCTTCGTTTCCTGGGATCTTCTCGTGGCCCGGTACCCATCGGACGCGGACGTCAGCTATGATCGCTAGCTCCTGGAAGTCAAGGAAAACTTCTTGCGAGCTGGTTGGTACGTTCCCCGTGAGGCCTTGGATACCCGACGTATTGTCTAGGCAAACGTGGATTGTCGCGCTTGGGTTGATCCGATGGGCTTGGCGAAGGCCCTGCCACGCCCCGACGGCCTCTCCGTGGAAGACCTCCGCGAGGCCTAGTCGGCCCTTACCTTGGCTAATCTTCCGCATATCCCTGTAGATGGCGAAACCCCAGCCGACTGCCTCGTCCGGTCCCTTTGAGCTGCGTTCCCGATGTCTGGTCACGCCTAAGGATCCAAATTCGGATCGTTTCGTGGTCTGCCCCTGTCTGTAGCCTCGGGTCCACTTCTGCCGTCGCAAAAGGGATGTTAGAGAAGGCCAGATCGATAGTTCGTCCCGCTAGGTGTATTGGGATCCCTATCCCGCCAATGTAGCTGAGCCCGTTCGCAGTGGCCCATTCGTGGATCTCGACTCCCCCATTTCGAGTTTGGGGCACGTCTGGATCCCAGACACTACACCAAGCGTTGAAGTCCCCTGCGACTATGCAGCGGGGTGGCGGTTGTAGATTTAGAAGGAGTTGTGTCGTCTGGTTTCGCGGTTCCTGTGGGGGCTTGTAAACGTTAATGAAGGTGAAGTGGTCAATCTCGAGCCATAGGAGGTCTCTAGATGTCCAAGGCCTCTTTTGCCTCGTCTTAAGCCTGGTGTTTCTGTTGACGTAGGTCATGACCCGAGGCTGAGAGGCGACTCCGTCCCAGCTATCGATCGGGACGTAAGCACTGTAGCCCGGGTGGGAGTTAAATATATTTCGGCCGTCGTTCGTAACGGATGGTTCTTGTACGAGGACCACGTCGATGTGGTCCTCCCAGCATTGTTGTAGTAAGGCCATGTGTGCCGGCGGCGATTTGCCCACGTTAGCCTGCGCGACCTGTAGGACTTGTCGTCCTGGCCTAGTGCGTGTCGGGTGTGTCCAATTGTTTGTTCTATTCATCGTCTCCAGCGCCCATACGGCCAAGCACGCTGTAGTCGACGCGTGGAACATTCCGTAGGCTGCGCTTCGGCTTGTCTTCGTGGGTGGGCTGGGGCCGCCTTCCTAAGATTTCTAGAGGCGTATGGGTAGGATCCTCCATGGTCACATCGGCGGTGTTACTGTCGGTATCCGGCCCGGTCTCCTCCTGTGCGTTGCCTCCTTGACTTGTTTCTCGGGGTTGGGCTGCCTTGTAGAGGAACCTGCCCGTTTGGCGGATCTTCGCAAGCTCGTTTCGCGTAAGGCGTACGAGCTTGCCATTCTTCACGACCAGCTTCGCCGGACAGTTCTCGTGGTTCGCGGGAGCTGGCCCGTAGCAGTTTGCGCATCGCGGGCGGTCCTGACATGGCTGCGGGTGGTTATGTCCTGCCGGAAGCCGGGCGCTGCAGTTCTCGCATCTATCGGTTCGTGTGCAGGCTCGGCTCGGGTGATATCCTTGGCAGCCTGGGTTGTGTCGGCTGGGGGAAGTTCGCTTCTCAATTAACCGGGCGGGCCCGCTCGCTGCGAAGAGCCGAAACGGGCGAACTTTCTGCAGGAACGAGACGATGCATGATCTCTTGTTCGCGCCGGGGGCCGGCTCCTGACGTGACCATCGCACGCTCACGGGCTTGATACCGGTCTGCGCAATGACTTCCTCTCGTAGAAGGGGGGTGGTTTCGAAAGTCTCGCCGAATACGTTCGAAAGGTGCGTCGGGCAGCCGGGGACCACGTGGTTCACCCACGTAACCGGGACCTCGACTGCATCCGCTCGAAGGCTTCGAGCTAGTTCTTCCTTCTTTCGGAGGAGTAGGTCCCTCGTTTCCTTGCTTCTTGGACGGACGGCGACGCCCGTAGCTATATGGTAGACATCGGGGACGTCAACCAGGGATAGGTCGAGGGTCTTGCATACGGCCTGTCGTAGAGAAAAATTGTATTGGGCATGTGCCCAGTTTCGGTGTTCCTCTGGGATCCTCACGAGAATTCGGAGGTCCTCTCGTTGATTCGCTTGCTGGGTCCGCTTGTTTGCACTGTCTTGAGGCGGTGGCTTCCGTCCCCCTCCGGCGATGTCGGCCCAGGTGCGCGTGGGGGCCCCGAGAGGCTCCGCACGGGTCGGGCCGTCCTCCGGTAGGAGGCGCTCGTTCGGGCGGGGGCTGGTCGCGTCCCCTATCTTGGCCTGTAGAAACGCTGTGAAGCCTTTCGTCATCTCCGCGGCTAGCTCCTTGTCTTCGTCGCGGTATTCTTCGATAATGTCGTCTAGGGCGCGGGCGATCTTAGTGAGCACCGATCGTCGGGTGTTGTGTCGCTTATCCATATCGCCCAGGATCGGGGCCAGTGCGTCCGAAGCTGGCTGGTGTGCTTGGACGGTGGTCGCGGCTTCTTCCGTCGCCGAAGCTTCTCGAGTGTCGTCGACCTTCCTTCGGTTTCGCAGTGGACCGTTCGCAGGAGCCTCATTCTGCCCCGTTCGCTTCCTCTTGTGAGTATAAGTGGGGGGAGCTTCTTCAAGGTGGTCGGGAGGATCGTTTCCCGTCATCGCCTCATCGGCGGTGTCCTCCCGAGGAGGTGAAGCCATCACGATGATGGTCCCAGAGTCCATCTGGCCTCTGGGTTGGCGTTGAAGCGCCGTTAGAGGGTTGTTAATGATTTGGCAGTAAATAGCGGGCTGGCACTAACAGTGGGTGCCAGAAAAGAATAAATAAGAAGGAAGGTGCTTTAGGCCTATCTATGGGTAGATAGATGCTTAGATTGATCACTGAGGCAATGAATGTCTAACTAGGAAATCCTTCTGACTTATATACCAAGTCATTCCCTCACTGATACTCTGGATCATTGGTTCGACTCATCGATCCCATGATCCGGCTCGATGGCTCGACGACTCGATCCATCGATCCTTCCTGGATCATGTAATCTTGGCCACGATCTGTCACGTGACCTCTGGCCCTTTCTTTCCCGAATAGGAAGGCTTCTTTGTTTTGGGAATGTTTCCTTGCCTGAGGGAGAGTCTTCCCAATTGTTCCCTTCGTGTCGATTGTTGCCTTTGTGGCTGGGGAGGTCTGTCGGTGGCTAGTGCGATGCTCAGCCACCTTTCTTGGCTTGGACTTCTTGGGGTCGTAACATTGATCATACGTCGCTTATGCCCGACATCGCTGCCCCATAGTGACTCAGGTGAAGGGATCAGACCAGAGTTGACCATGTACTGGGTAGTTGTGTGGTGTCAGTGACTTTGTTCATAGATTTTGGGGGGGGGGGGGGGGGGGGGGGTAGTACAGCTGCGTATCGCTATGAGGTTGGTGGGGTCACCGCCGATGGGATAGAACTCGATGCGGGAGCCCCGCACGAATGGGTCGGAATTGTTATTGGTGGCAAGGCGGACTCGATGGCTAACGTGCTTGAGGGCAACACACAGGGTTATGGAAGGCTGCACATCACCTGGACAGCGGTAGCAAGCAGTGTTAGCGCCGTGGTACCAGTGGGGTGAAGTTGGGAGGTGTCTTGCTTCGACTGCCGACGAACTAGATGGCAATGTTCAAGCCGGGAACGTTGCTTTGTGGTGGCAGGAGCTGGATGGCAGATGTCGTGCCGGGATATGACGGCAGGTGCTGGGGCTGGCGGTTGATCAATTGCCTCAACTCTGCCGGTGCTGTAGACTTGAAGGCGAAATATATCAATTCGTTCTCTGCATTGTGCGCATCAGCCTGGGAGGCCACCCTGGCTGAATTACAACGACTGTACCCATGATGGCGGCCGAGCTGGCTAAAATGTTGCCTGTCGAGTTCAGTTTTTATGGAGGGGGCGCGTCGAGTGCCTCTTCGGTGTCGGCCGCAAATCTTTAATTCATCGTGACTGCGCGGAATAGATCGACAAGAGAGATAGCGGTTACACGGCCTCAAGCGATTGCCAAGCGCGACTGACGGCTGACAGAAGGAGTGTTGGAGCGGCGATCATACGAGACGTCAACGTGCAAGTCGTAAGGCTAGGGCGGCGGTCAACAACGCTAAAGGATCGCGAGAAACGCGAAAGCGGCTGTGCACGTATATTCATCCGACGTGTTGTCCATGGTGAACCACTAGTTGTTACTCGGCGGCGCCGCGCACTGCCTAAGCTAAGCGCGGGGCTATCCATGGGACTTGACGGTCCACGCGAACGGCTAGCCGGCAGGACCCCCGGTCAGTCTGTGGGTTGCAGCCTGACTTGGCAGGATTACCCATTCTGCCTTCTATAAGCATGAAGCAAGGCCTACCAATCATTTTTCGAAAGCCGGCACTAAGTCACGCTTGCATCACCTGATGGGTGCTCGGTACTTCAGCATTACATTGTGCCTGAGCCTTGTTAGCTCGTCTTGTTCTAGCCCCGGGGCAGACCGTATGTTAATACACAGTAGTCATCGGGTTGTGCAGGGCTACTAATACAGCTGTCTAGTGGAGATTCATACATCGACTCGTACAATTTGTATACATCCCCCCTTTTGACGCAATTCTCGGCTTTTGCCAGATCGTGATGGAAACATGGTGTCGGCGCGAGAGAATTGAGTGGCGGCCGAGGACTGATTCGGATGGGACCGCCTTTTTCGGCCCTGTTCGGGCTCTGGACGATGGCCACTGGGAGCGTTATTGGGTACAGCCATAGTGCCTCCAGCTAACCAGACAGGCCTGCGGCGACAGCCAGATCGTGGACGTAGTTTGGGCTATAAGTAACATGGGAGCACATGGCCATAGCCAAAACGGATCATTGCTCCCAACAATTCGCGACGCTAACAGGCAATCAATTGATGGATATTTCCGAAACACCCCACCCCACAGCCCAGATTCATATATACCTAAATGAATGCGCGCCCTCGTAGCCTTTCCCGTTCGTTCCATTTCTTTCCTTTTTTGACCTTAGCAGGCATTCCAAGTCTTTTTTTTCGCTTACCACGTTTGCTTTCTCGAAATCCCAATCCGCGTTTGCGTCGGCAAATTCCCTCTTTCAGTTCTGTCCTTGAGTCAGCCACCAAGGTGTCGCCGTGGCGCGTGGAGCCGAGGAAGGGAACGACGGAGCGCTCATGGGCGCTGCCTGGGCCGAATATCAACTTGATATTCACCCCGCGTCGGCATCCAGCCACCATGGTTTCCAGATCTTCCGCGGAGCATCGTTATCGGATCAGCTGACCTCGGATGCTTCCTCGCTGTCGAAATGGAAGCCGTTCTCGTAAGCCACATAGAACTCCGTCGCTATACCCTTTCCATCGTATGGGCAGGGGAGGTACCCATTGGCCTTGGACTCTACTTTTAGTGGTTAGTTTGGTAACTTGGTAGGAACTGGATAGCTACTAGTGATAAGAAATGAAGAGCGGTGACAATGGGAGGGATGCGGGGAATGCCCCAATGTCCGACAGATGACCATTGAAAGCTCTACAAACTAAGCATACGCCACCTGGCTGCGCAATTGGGTCCGATCCTGCATCACGTCACAGCTGACATCGACATCGCATTTTTTGTTGATCTCGCCGAACCGATACGGGGGCTAGTGATCATTAAGGTGTGCTCGTGTGATTTCCCTGCTGTTAGAAGCCGGGATTATCGTAGTTTAAGAGCACTTGGGAAAGCCTACAACTTATGGTCTGATTTTGCTAAAATAGCAGCATAAAGAGGAAAACATCCCATCGGGCGTTTACCTCGCGTACCTCGTATACCTCGTATACGTAGTAGGAAAACAGGGTAAGGGGTTGCACGGACCACCCTAGCCGGGGCCGTGACAGCAGGGTCCATCCGCCACCCAGCCGTAGCAGGGTAACATGGAGACTGCTTTCACCCCCTCCCGACACAGCCGGGATTCTGGGGACAGGATACGCAAGGCCCTGAGTCAAGACATCATAGTTGACTGTGGTGGGGCTCCATTTATTACTATTAAATTTGCCAAAATCAAGGAAGCTCGGGGCATCTAGACCGAAGCCCGAGCCGTACTGTTTGTTAAATAACAAGATCGTCGCACTCTTGATTTTCGAAATCCATCAAGCGACGCAAATCGGGACAGCATGAGGGTGCAAATCCGATCGCTGCCCATATGGGGCCTCGTGTCTGCATTGTTCCACCCCGCAGCATCTGCTGCCGCGCTGAAGTCAAAACTACCGTGAGTTCGAAGCTTTGGTTCCCCCTAACGCCCAAGTTCGGGCCCGAATTCGGGTGTCTAAGTCCATCGCGCACGCAGATTTGCTATTCGACCAGTTTTCCTCCCCCGGGACATCCATATAGGACGGAAAGTCAGCCTGAATACGAGCGCATACAGTGACGTAATCGCTCTGAACACTAGCTCGCCCATCGCAACCCTGGATTATGGAACCGAGGTGGCGGGGATCCCTATCTTGGTAGTATCGTCACTCGATAAGCCTGTGCAGATCGAGATCAAGTACAGCGAAGCCTACCAGTACCTGGACCTGCCTTATGCCGATGGACCATATCCTTTTTCAGAGTCCCTCGCCAACGCCTTTCGAGTCGAAACCTTCAACATCACAGCGACCGGAAGCTTCGCATCGCCTCTGGTGCAAGGCGGCCAGAGGTGGCAGTATATACGGCTGTTGTCTGATGGCAACATAGTCTTCGAGCGCGTTGGCTTCGAGGCCACGGTGGACCTATATGACCCCCAGAAGCTGCCCGCAAATTTCCAATCCGACGATGAACTTTTGAATAGGGTCTGGGATCTAGGTGCAGCCGCGGCGGCTACAGCGTGTGTCGAAAAAGGAAGCCAACCGGCCATATGGGAGGTGGACCCTGTCAACGGAGTGTTACTCAGGTCCATGAAACCGACGGCATGGGCTCACGGCATGGCTCTGGCCAACTACACTCTGGAATTCGACGCGATGGTTGAAAGAGGAGGTGTATGGTGGATGATGGTTTGTCTTTCCGCGAAGTTAGGCTTTTTTTCTCCGCTGACAAGAAACCAGGGCTATCCAAGCGGCGGCTATGGTGCTTACCTGCATTTAAAACTTGTGGGTGAGCTTCCCGAGAACTCAACCTTCATTAACGTGGACAAAACGCTTTCCCCACCGAATTCTATTATGGTTTCGTATGGATACGATTTTGTTAACGAAACAACGCTTACGTCGTGGTACATTGACACCTTTCCGGTGAATGACCAAGTCTCCGAGAAGACATGGCACCGGCTGAAGAGCGTAATGTCCCCAAGTGGACACCTGTCTGTTTCCCTGAACGGCCAGCAAGTATTCAACATTTCAATGTCGGACTACTACACCGGAGAGACTCCCGTTTCCTTCCGAGGGAGTTTCGGGGTCGGTGCCTGGCAAGACGACGTGGCTTACGTCCGGAACCTTAACGTGACCGAAACAACTAGTGGCGCGCCAATTTATGCGAACACCTGGACATCTGACGACATCCTTACGGAGTTTGGGGCTAGTAGCAACATCGATTCGGTGTGCCTGGACGGGCCAAAAAGAGACAGACTAGTGTGGTTGGGCGACTTCTACCACACCGCCCGCGTCCTGGGCTCCAGCACATCCCGATTCGACCTGGCCAAAGGGACGATCGACTTGATACTCCGTACGCAGAACGAAGACGGCCTGCTGCTCACCCAAACCCCCATAGGCTACGATCCCCCACCGCGCGCGGATGCGGGGCCGGCGGGCGGACTAGAAGACTACCAGCTACTCGGCGCGAGCTCCATGTACGGCTACGTCCGACACAGCAACGACCTCGACTTCCTCCGCGCGACCTGGCCCCAATGGGAGCGGCAGCTGGCCTGGATCATCTCCAGGATTAACGGGACCGACGGTCTCCTGCACCTGGCTGCCGAATTCTTGACCAGCGGTGCCACGGGCCCTACCTCTTCGGCCGCCTGTGCGGCGGTCCAGGTGTTCCGCGAGTTTGCCGAGATGGCCGAGGCCATCGGGAAAGGTGCTTCCGCCTCTCTCTACACCTCCGTGGCAGATGGCCTCGTCAGCAATATCCAGCAAAAGCTTTGGAACCGCGACCTGAGCGTGTTTTCCACAGCAATCGACGACCAAGGCAATTTCACCGTGCCGGCACTGGCGCTCTGCATCACGTCCGGAGTGGCCACCCCCCAACAAGCCGCGATGTCCATTGCCGCCCTCGGGAAACTCAAGCTCGGCATCGGATACAAGGACTCGACCGCCCTTGAATCATGGGTCCCGAGCACTATCATCTCGCCAAACACGAACGGCTTTCTCCTGGATGCACTATTCAAGGCGGGTGCCTACTCTTCGGGCCACGACTTGATCAAGTCCCTCTGGGGCGCCATGTTGGAGAACCCGGCCACTAGCTCCGGTGCGAGCTGGGAATACGCCACGCCGGATGGCCAGCCCGGCCTGGGCCCCTTCACCAGTCTGGCCCACCCCTGGGGCGGCGCCCCGACGTACGTACTGACCGAGTGGGCCGCCGGCCTCCAGACGGCGCCCGGCTCCACAGGTTTCGGCTACCGAACCTGGGTCGTCAAGCCTGAGGCGGGCCTACGGATGGGATTGAAGCAGGTCAAGGCCCGGGTTCAAGGAGCAGATGGTCCCGTGTCTGTCGAGTGGTCCATTGCGGGTTCGGAGCTACGCGTTGTTATCCAGGCACCGTCAAAGACCTCGGGAACATTCGTCCTCGGGAAGACGACTATTGCCTTGAGGGAGAAAAAGATGTATAAGTTCACAATACCTTGGGGTGCAAACCTTACATCGCAGGGAGCCTGAGATACCTTTACCCTATAGAAATTTCTTCCGGGCAATTGTTGACTAGCACAGTTACGGAGGAGGCTGTGGCGACACGATCTTTTAGTTTAAAACCCGGCTCAGGAATACAATGAAAGTTTATCGAATATTTATACCCAAGAGGTGAAAAATAGAATTTGACGAATATATGGGCGTCGTTTTGTAAGCAATACTTGGTCCTCCAGCCATCAAGCCAGCTTATCAAACTTGGTCGTGGCCTACTCAATGCCCGTAGCCTTCAGTCTGCGGACTAGCTCCCGGGATCTTGAACCGCTAAATCAGAACCTCGTCGGCACTGGTGCGATGGAACTGGTCCGCCTCCCGTACCCATGTGAGGGTGTCAGCTTACTTTTCTTGGGACATGACAAGGATGGCGTCATCCCTGGCCGCTAGGCCATAGATAGGTGGGGGCGTTTCTCATCCATCTCGTCCAGCGGCGGTCGGCTAGAATAGCGTGCCGTTTCGCTCTGTATTGGCGAGCGGATAGCGCACAGTGGACACGGTTTACTGGCGGTATTCTGCCGTGGCTGTTTTCTTGATGGTCAATTCAGGAAATCTCGGACTAACTCAAGCCTGCTGAGAAGAGTATCTGAGCATAATACTATGGAATCTATTTGAGGCTTATTTCCATGGAGCTTCTCCTCGTTATCTATCCTCTTCCTAGTGTTTCTACTGCGACGTGGTTGATTTTATTATGGGCTTATCTTCCTCATAAGCCGCCGCACCGCTTGGGACTACCGCTGCAAGAAGCTGTGGCGGTGGCATCTGGGGCTGTTATGCTTGGTCGATCTCTGCCGCCTGGGCCACCATAGCACATTTTGCTGGGGGGCCTAGCTGCCTGTGCCTGGCCTTACCAGTAAGCTAGGCCTCTGTGTCTACAAGGCCAGCGTGTGAATGAGAGGCCCGGACTGCGTCATCGGTCGCTGGTAGGGTTCTAAACGCATGCATGCTTCAACAAGTGGTAAACGCTCACGCTGTAAAAGGCCCATGGCAGCGATTGAGCAGCCGTTCTATCCATGCCTCGATACAACCCTCGTTCCGCATTATGATGGCAGTGCCTGACTGGCACGGGGACCCTTCCGCCTGAAAAGGCCGCCGGGCGATGCAGCCAATTGCCCTGTAAGCACTAAATTAGCCACTCGGGCTTTAGCGCGCCAGGACTTGCCCACCGCCTATCGGCGCCCTCATGGTGTCGATTACGGGGCAAGCTACTTGCTCATCCTCCAAGTTATGTTTTCTCGAGATCACCAGGAACGCTGGCCGCACCTAAAGGACCCAATACCTCCACTGTCTCGTCCTGGAGACGCTCTCTGAATGCCCCTCCGTCCTTGGTGTAGAAACTCGCAGGATATCTGATCGTGTCAGCACAAACCCCGGCTCAGGTGCCAATACAGGCACAGATGACGGATTCCTGCCGTCGGAGATGCCGGAACCGAGGTGAGACGTCCTGTGATCGGCTAGCGGACGACGGGCTAGGCTGGGCCGACACCATATACGTACATGACGGATCATTTTCTCGTATGGATCCTCCACCTCGCACTTCTCGTACCGTAATCCCACAACTCGCTTTTCCCGTTCCTCGGTCTCGGACTTGGCTAAGGAACCTGTACAGGTGGATCTGGCCCACGCGTCCATCCTGGAACCGCCCTCTTTCTCGTACTGTATTGTACCTTGCATTGCAGACTAGTGACACCTCGCCACGGCGCTGGGTTCTCAGCCCCTGGTGTGCTAATGGAACCCGCTAAGGGTTTTCCGTCCACCCGACCCGACCAGCAATCTAGCAAGGAGATGGTACGGGCCGATCAGTGTCGTACATAGGACAAGTTATCCCTCCAATTATTCCGCTAGTTACAAGCTTGGCCGTAGTGAATATATATCTTCTGCTGATATCTTCCTCTGTCCTGCTGCCCCTCGAAAGATATCGGATACGCTTTCAAACATCGCAGCCGAAATGGTTAACCTTCGCTACCTCGTTATTCTCAGTGCCGGCTCTGCATTCGCTGCCGGGCCATTGTACCCAATTCCGGCCATGCTCCCGCCAGACGCAGTGCCTCTAAGTCACACCCCTATCGGATTCTCGTAAGTTGGCATCCGATTCGGCCAGCGTAAAGGCACGAAACCCTAACTCACCTTACACCCAGGTTCGAATTTTTTATGTGGCCGTCGTACATGCGGAATATAACCCCTCCTCTGCAGTGTATGAAGCAGTTGGATGCCGTGTATGGCCGAAAGACACCCATCCGGATCGGAGGCACCACCCAAGACCGAGCGACGTACGATCCGGACATTGACGGTTACGTCTCGTATGAAGATGACCCCAACCTCAACGCTCCCACCGAGTTGCTATTTGGGCCCCGGTACTTTGACCTTATCAGTGAGCCTCCGTTGTTTTCACTGCGCCTAAGCCTGGGCAATACTAAGAACGGACTGCCTTGTAGACGAGCTTGGTGCGCCCACCACTATCGGTACGATTATGCTCATATCCCTCCCCACCCCGCCATCAACGGCATATTCGCGCCGCGACTGACTACAGATTAGGATTCAATCGTGCCCAGAACAACCGCAACAATACGTTCGCAGCCATCGCAGAGCTGAAGAAGAAGTCTCTCGAATACGTCAACGCCATCGAACTTGGCAACGAACCTGACCGTAATCCCGCCACCCCCACCTGCGATAAAAGACAGTTTCATCTGTCAATCAGCGGGCAGCCTGCTGACTAGGGTCTTAGTGTACTTTGATTTTTGGAACTACCCCGTGGCGGAGGCTCCATGGAACGCAACGCAGGAGGCCAACAACGCGGCGGACTGGGCGGAGGCTTTCAAGGCTGCCTGGGGGTCCCCCCTCCCCATCCTTGCGAGCGGAGGCTATGCCATTCCCTTTCAATACCGCGAAGGTTGGCCGAATTTGCCCTACCTCATCTCCGAGGCCTATAACCAGAGCGTCAAGGCGGCCACCAAGGAATACAATGGCCACCTGTATGCCTTCTCGAACGCGACCGATGGCGACTTCGCCGTTGAGATGAGCCACACCAGAACGGTGCAGGATATCGCAAAATTGCCCATCCAAAGTGCGCTTAACGACGGGAAGCCTTATGTAATCGGTGAGTACCCGCTCTTTTATTTATTTCTAACCCTTAAGACATAGGATTTCGGTTTCGTTCAGGGACAGAACTCGCTAACACCTCGCCCTGCTACTAGGCGAGACTGGGTTTAATGCTTACGACCTCGAGATGAACGAGCAGTTCGGCGGTGCTATCCAAATCGTCGACAAGACGCTGCGAGCTCTGTCCTTGGGCGCGTCACGTCTTTACTATCACCAGGGCAAAATAAACCAGGGTATTCTTCCCCGCCCTACGTTATCAATGGCCAGGGGTTAGCTACTGACGTCCACAGCTACATTTAATTGGTGGCGTACCGACCAAATCAAGACACCGTTTTACGGTGGCTACGCGGCTGCTCTCGCCGTCGTAGACGGGGATTACATCAAGGAAAGCGACGATGGTACCGATCGATACGCCCAGTACATCATCTACAAGGACGGCAAGCCATTGAAGGTCGTTCTGGTCAATACCGACTTCTACTCCGGCTCGGGCGTGCGTCCCGTGACCCGATTCAGCATGAGTGGTCTTACCGCCGAAAACGTGACCGGCATTCGCATGACCGCGCCTTCGAGTCTCACGAAGGCAACACTAGAGCAAGCCGAAGCCCGGGTAGAGCCCACAATTGGAGGTAAGCTTTGGCCGAGGCCGCCCCCCATTCGCCACTTGCAACCGTCCCGTTTAGTTTCCGCTTGGAATATCTGTTAACCATAATGAAAGGCCAGTATTTTGCGCACGATGATTGCTCCCTATCAGGTGAGAGTGTGGTCGAGAATTTCAACGTACAGGAAGGCCAACTTTGTGTGGACGTCAGTGCCTCCGAAGTAGTTATTATTTACTTGAAGTAAATACGTGTCACACAATCAAAAACTTTTCGAAACCGACCCCACACGGCGATAACTTCACAACCACGACTCTGAAACCCACCGGATAGCCCGGAAACAGTTTCTAGGGCCTCATTTTCCCTAGAAAGGGTCGATTCACCACCCTCGAGGCAAAGCGCGGGTGGTGGGAGCCTCCAATGGCCCGCCCCACCGCCTGAGCCATCGCCTCCGGACTCGAGAACGCCATCGCCAAGCAGCCTCACAGCACCTAGACCTGGTCTAGATGCCATACGTAGCGCGGTTAACAGCTTCAAACGCTTCCTAGCCGGTGAACCGGACATGGCAGCTATAGCCGCAGCCGCCCAGACCGCCATTCCGATCCTAGAGGCGGCCCAGACAGCCGAGGGGCCAAACAGCTGCACCAGCATCGAAAAGCGTATTAACGCCATCGAGAACGCGCTACAGGCTATCCACAAAGACATCAAAGCCCCTAAGACGTACGCAGCCACTGCTTCCGCTATAATGTTACGACCCGAAGAACCCCAAGCCAAGAAAGGTGGCTGAGCCCCACACTAGCCACTGGAGGACACCTCCAAGCCACAAGAGCAACAGAACAGGAAGAAGGGAACAATCAGAAAAGATCCCCTGGGAGGAAAGGAACATTTCCCCAGGCAAGGAAACATTCCCTAAGCAAAGCAGCCTTCCTATTTGGGAAAGAAAATGAAGGGAGGTCACGTGACGATCTGAGGGATCTGGGGGATCTGGGATAGATCCGGCAGATCCAAGTTTGGGATCTGGAGGATCTGGGACAGATCCAATAGATCCAGAGAATCAGTGAGGGAATGACTTAGTATATAAGTCAGAAGGATTTCCTATGTAGTCAGACAGTCATTACCTCAGTGATCAATCTAAGCATCTATTTACCTATAGATGGGAGTAATCTCCTAACGACCTATTGTGAATCAGCTCCCCAGCATCGCATCGCCGTCACTCAGTCAGTTACCTTCAGCCAATCATCGGAAACTCAGTGTTCAAGTTAGGCAAGTCACGGACTTACCTCAGACGCTTTCTATCCCTGAAAGTACAAACCCTACGTACCGCATTACCTAGGTGTAGCGTTCGTTACATATAACTGCCGTCCCCGCACCTAGAGCCCCCCAGACAGCCAAGGCACCGCCGAGGCCTTCGGAGAGAACGCCTCTATCCAGAAGAGAAAGATCCTGGTGTTGGCCCATGGTATCAACAAGGAGGCCATAGAAACGAACCAAGGGCAGCTAGAAGTCCAACTCCGGAACCAGCCCGGCGGCCCTCTCGACGTCCTGGAGGCCAAGCTCCCTCGCAACGCCAAGACCTCGTCCAGGAAAGTCACGGCCCTGTATATTGCAGTACCCACGGTTCAACAAGCGGAGCAGCTGTGCCGAGACGGCCTTATTTGGCAGTATGGCTACTATCCATGCGAGCCCTTCGCCGAAGGAGCACAGCTTAAGCAATGCTACCACTGCTACCGTTATGTACATATCGCCCGTGTCTGCCGCCACGCACGCAGGTGTGGGCTCTGCTCTTCAACAAAGCATAACGACAAAGAATGCCCAGAAGCCGAGAATAAGAGCCGGTACTGCTGTCCAGCATGCCGAGGACCACGCAGTGTGTGGTCCAAGGAGTGTCCAGTCCGCCAGGAGCAGGTCCAGATCGCTAAGGCTGCTTATGTCACGAGACCGAAGGGATTCGCACTGCCCTCGCAAGAACCTCCTAAGCCAACAGCCGAAGACTGGCAGATAGTACAGCCGCGGAAGCGTCGAGCAACCAGCTGTCGTACTAGAAGCACTGGCAGAGCCCGCAGCAGAACCCACGAAGAGACAGACGACATGGACATCGAAACACCGGAGTCAACACTGAACAGCATCCACGCTCGACCATGACAGCGCTAAGGATCCTACACTGGAACACGCAGAAAAGCAAGAAAGCACAGATCCCGGCAGTCGATGCCATCTCCGAAGAGTACGACGTCCTAGCTATCCAAGAGCCCTGGCGAAACCCACACATGCCGACCACCTACTGCCCGAGATCCTCCCCGTACTACCTACTTTACGCGATCGAGGGAGGTAGGGCATGTATCTACATCAACAAGAAGTACACCCCAGCGTAGTGGACATACGAGGCGCTGCCAGATAAGTGGGGTATTACAACAAAAGGATTCCAGATCTGGCTTCTGAAGTGTATGGGGATGGACTGCAGCGCTTATTGCCCCGTTCATTGACTGGGAGTTGTAGTTGAAACCCTCCAGAGGCGTAATCAGACGTATGTAGAGAAGGTACTGGGTACCGGCAATACAAGGCCAGCGCCAAGAATGGACTTGGCAGGCATTGACTAGAAAATGTAAGAGTAAACCAGAGGACACTGATTCCGCGGATGACAGTAAGCAAAAGTAGAATCATCTTAATTTGAAGCTAAAGGGAATTCGAGTCTATGTATCTTCTCCAGAAAGTTAGCGGCGTATTATGGCGAAGCTACTCCAGATGCTGCTAAGGCTGGTGAGAGGTACTTCCAATGCCCCAGCTCGTACTATACAGGTACTAATACACTTTTACCCTCAGCTCCAGAAATTCTGGTACTTGAAGCCGGACGCTGAACCTGAACTTCACTATATTATCAACCTTAATGGGAGAAGAAGTGGACTGCATTAAAACGGAAATAGAAGATCTTGATTTGAAGCTGAAGGGGATTCGCGACTACATATCTTCTCCATAAAGTCAGTGGCATATTATGGCGGTGCTAGATCCAGATGCTGCTAAAGCCGATGAAAGACACTTCCAATGCTCCAGCTCGTACTATGCAGGTACAACACTTTTACCCTCGGCTTCAGAAGTGCTGAGACTAGAAACTGGACGCTGAACCTGATCTTCACTGCGCTTGCAATGGCGTGTAAGGGCTTTGGGGGGGTGAGAGAAGTCTCAGCAGTGTAAGTACAGTATGTAGCGATAGTTGCCCTTTCGACTTTGCCACCCGGGAGTCAATAAAGGGTGTGTGTGTGTTGTACTTGGAATGGTTTGAGTGCTGGGTTTGCTGCGCGTAATTCCTTCATCCCTGGACATTTTGATCGCTGGATCGTTTCGGCTCTATTGCCATTCCGCCTCCAGATATCATTTTGATCATAGGTACTTCTATGGATGGGGTTCTTCTGGCAGCCGGATCATTACAGCTGCTGGATCATTCAGACTCCATCATCAATCCGGCTCTAGGTATTATTTTACCCACCCGATCATGTTACGCTCGCACAGGTAGTCCCTGTCCGGCATAGCTCTCATAGTGCAGAACCGGAGAAAGTGATTCCAATGCGCCAAATGACTCTACTGTACCATTCTTGAAGCTTCCGCATCGTGGTGCGTTAGTTGGTCTGGATGCTCCATAACAAATCAATCCAGCTCTTTCAGTACTCCGGCTCTGAGAAATCCGGCTCTATGATAAATCTGGCCCCGTGATGAAATCTGGCCGTAGGAGTAGGTACTCCTGCCCTATAATCAATTTAACTTTACAAACCAGTTTGACTCCCCAGAGCTATTCTGTTTCCGAGGATTGTCTTTTGCTCTAAGGATTATTCGGCCCCTCAATTCATTCCGGCCCTTACAACTATGGATTTTTCTCGGCTGGGAAGATATGCTGCCACCTACAATAAGGCCTTTCTGGCTCTTGGTATGAATATTGCTCTCGCAGTTTGTGGTTGTGCCTGTGGAATCAAAATGCCCATCCTAAGAGGCGAAAAAGAAGTAGCAAACCAGGCTAGCTTCAGCGGCCTTATTGAAGTCATGGGTAAAAACTGCCGCTGGAACAGTATACTACCAGGCTACCATTGGTGATTAAAGGAGCAACTGGGTGGGCAGTCAGGCGAGGAGCACTACCATGGGGAGCAGTAGCGCGAGCATGGCACATAGCCGGGTGAGCAGGGTGAGCAGGGTGAGCAGGCAAGCAGGCAGACACGCTGGTTTGCAGCATTAACCGGACATTCAAGCCAAGTCAACGGGCCAGAGCACCTCACATAAAGATAAAAGAAACAAGGATCTAGTGTAGGTATGAGAATAACTACATAAACAGTTGACAAGAAGGCAAATCGGACCTTGCCAGATACTGCAAACTAGCCAAAAGGGGTTATCAACAGTATACCAACTTTAGATTACACTCTTCTTCGATCAGCATACGACTGACGAAACGTACCGCGTGTTTGGCCTACAAGTAGTAGCCCAAAGGCAACCAATTGAATACGTGTACGCGTGTCCTTGTCAATTTGCGCTTTCGCCTGTGGCTCACCTTTCCCTGCATCCGCAAAGTCCTACCTGTGAAAGTCCACGTTCATACGAAATCTACCAAGAGAAATACTGCACTGATGTGCACGCTTGAAAGCATCTGATGGTTGTACGGGAAGTACTCTGTAAACAGACAAGAGGTCCCAAGAGGAAGCAGAGCATGGCAATATGCACGGCAAAGTGGATCAGTCGAAACATAGTGGTCTCATTAGGGTTTTATGCGTGGCTCAAGCCACTCAGCGGCATTAGGATCAATTCGAGCTAGAGAGATTCGCGGGGCAGGCCGGTTCATACGAGGGGCGAGGAGTTGGGTTATAATGACTAGTCCAGAGAGACTGAAGGGCTGAGTGGTTTAGCATGAAATATTACACAAACAAGGAGAGACCCACATCATACCTATCTCGCACGTACCAAGACAGCGGCTTGCAAAGGGCAAGAGACAGAGCTATTATGATAGCTCACTGCTTGGGAATGGGGCAACTGGGTTGTTATTTTGTATTAATGCAGGTTCGTGAAAAAGCGGTGGCACTTGCGTCCTGCTTTTACTATCACCCGTTCAATCCTCTCTCCTTTCCAGTGGCTTTCAGGAGAGCTTTTTGCTCCTCGGTCCAGGGACCAGAAATATCATCACAACATTATTCCCAGATCTCGACATGCTGTGCCGTCCGGCTGACCTTTTCCACGTCTTCAAAAAGCCTTACAACGTTGAGTCCCATAACCAACCCGACATTTCTCTCTGATATACCTCTCCGTAACATCTCGGCTACTAGGTTCGGGTAGCATGAAACATCTTCGAGGTTGGTGGGACCCTTGAGCATGCCGTCGAAGTCGGATCCAATTCCCACGTGTTCATACCCTATCATATTACCAACATACATGATATGGTCCACGGCACACTGAACTGTGGCAAGCTCCTGGTCGGTTCTGAGCAGGTCGGGCGTGAAGCATATCATGATAAGCCCGTTGTTGGCTTTCAGGAGCATGGGAGCCTCGTCTTTGACGTTGCGCTCGTGTGGACACAGGGCGAAACTGGAGTCAGTATCAGCCGACGGGGCGCCACCAACACCTTGCACAGAAACATACCTTGAGGAATGCGAAAACATGACGGGCGCCCTGGAAACTCCTAAAGCGGCAATCTGAGCCTTGTGGCTCGTGTGCGACAGGTCAACGATCCTTGGCCCACGTCAGCACTTAATACGGTCGACTAACTTGATAACCTCATGGTCAACCATGGCGGCACAGTATCGCTCCACCATGGGCACCAGCCGTTATTTGCGCTGCATGAAGTACGGGGTCATCACCCAGCCCATGCCCCTGACCATATACCGCCTATACTCCTGCATCACCTCTTCGTCGTCCTGGGATAAGCGCGGGCCGCCGAGCTCGGCCAGCGTCTGCAAGTAATGGTCCAGGATGGCCAGCTCGTGCGCGCGTCGGTCCGCAACCGAAAAGGCGCCGACGACAAAGTAGGCGACATCGTGGAAGGCGGAGCCGATGTGGCAGATCTGCCAGTCGAGGAAGGAGGGCCGGCCCTCCGCGTCGATGTAGACGTTGCCCGGATGCGGGTCGCCGTGCAGCACGCACTGGAAGCGCGGGCTCGCGGCGGCGAAGTATTTGTTCAGGGCGGCCACGGTGCGGTCGCGGCCGCCGATGACGTCGGGCACGCGCGGCCGGTCCGCGCCCAGAACCACGTCGTCCCACATGACGGCCAGCGAGAGGATGGTGGCCGGGTAGTCGCGCGTTAGCCAGGGGTGGTCCGCGAGCGCGAAGCCCCAGGTGGCGGCGTGCAGCGCGGCAAGCTGCTCGACGGCCGTCGTGACGAGCGGCACCGGCAGCGCCGTCGCCGGATCCCCGTATGCGCAGCCGCGCTGATTCAGGTCTTGCATGGCGAGCACAGCCTGGAACGGGTCGGTGCTCCGGGCCGTGCCCTAGACTTGGGGGAGCCGCAAGCCGGTGTGAGATAGCCGCGGCCGCAGGCGGTCGAAGACGTCGACCTCGCGCGTGAAGACGGCCTTGAGAACCTCAGTGTAGCCCGGCGTGGCCAGCTTCGCAGGGTTGAAGGAGCCCTTGAGACAGAGTCGGTCGGGCCGTAAGCGGCTGGTATCATCAACGACAGCGCCGTCAGCGTATGTGAGGGTTATAAAGAGTTTCGAAGTGGCCTCGTTCTGGATACTCGACGTGATGGTAAAGGACTTGACCGGGAGACCCAGGATACCGCTCAGCCAAGAGGCCGTGATCTCCTCTGGGGCGGTTGGCACGCAGTATCCGCTGTTGGCGCCTACGGTCGCAGAACCATTGGCACGAGGGCCGTTGGTCGTGGACCCATTTGCGATGGGATCGCAGGTTGGAGTGACTGACTCGGTCACTATCGCCATTCTGCAGAACTTCAACTTGGGATCTATGCTTTGGTGGGATAAAGAGAAAGAAAATTCAGCTTGGGAAGACCGGTGAGCAGCGAAGCACTGGCAAGCAACATTTTTATGTGGGTTAGGCACTGGCCCTTGGCTATTTGGCCATGCCTGAACGCTGCCTGAAGCGATCGCCGGTTACAAGGAAACCCTACAACGGCCCCATTACGAAGTTAGGCTTCTTGTCTCCAGTCATCTTTCGCGCCAATGCGAGTCGTACGGGCAAGGGGAGGCAAGGGCTGATAAGGGGTCACTGGGGGTTGCGGACAGGCCTGGATATCAACGCGCCAGCCGCGGCTAGCAGTCTGCCTACTATCCACAAATACTCCACCGGTCTTCTGATGAACCAGGCGGATAAAGACTCTTGGATCTCGCTTCTGCAGTGATCATACGGCAAAAAAAAAAAAAGGGGGATGGCAATTTGGGCGGTGAGAGAACAGAAGTGATTGGTGAACCATGCAGTCGGGACCAATGACAATCATAACGTGGAGCGGCACAACGTCCGCCCCTGCTCAGGACGAAAAAGAAGCGGGTTCAAAGAGGTGGAGGGACGTCGCAGCGAACCATCTATACTCCGAACTATCTTCATCGGAAAGCGGACTTCCCTCCGGCCTGGTCCTCGTATGTAGTCATGAGATACGACGGGGACCGACAACTTCAAAAGGACCCGCGGAAGCGGACCTTGCGAGACCACTACAATGCACTTCACTGGTTCTGTTCTCCCGACCATTCCACTCTTCGCTATTGTTTGAAGGCCCCAAAGATGACTCCGCGAGATAGCTACTACCCCCTCGTCATTGTCTTCGTCGTGCTCAATAGCATTGCCGTGACATTGCGGCTCTGGGTCCGCTATCGAAGAGATGCAATTGGCTACGACGACCTGGTCTTGGCCGTTTCCTTTGTGAGTTTTCCACTGTCCATATCATAACTGGCTGGTTGAGAACGCGACATTCTCACGGTCGACAAGGTCGGCTTCGTGCTCTTCGGCGCTATGGAGCTGGCGTCCATCAGCTACGGTATCGGCGCCACGGAAATTGAGCCCGGCTTTGACTTGGTCAAAGCTACCATGGTAAGTGAGTCCTTGGAAACGAATATGTGGCTAGGTGTCAACTGAAGGGGCGACAGTATTTCGCCATCGCGCAAGTCGTCTATGTCTTAACCACGGGTATTTTGAAGCTCGCTATCGCGCTGGTGCTGTACCGCCTGGCCCACGGCGCCGGCATCCGACTCCTCAACCTGATCTTGACGGTGTCCATGGTTGTCGTCAGCGCGGTGGCGCTCGTCGTGGCCCTCATTATCGGACTGCAATGCCGTCCCCTCAGCGTCGCGTGGGGCGTGGGCTCAGGCACATGCATGTCTACCACTATTATTGCCAACGCGGCCATGGTCCTATCCGCCGTGGACGTAGCTGCCAGTTGGCTGTACGGGGTAAGGAAGAACCCACGACCGTTCTTTTCGCTTGGTATTCCGGCTCATCGGTTCGGACCACAGCTTTTACCTGTTTGGATGCTGTATAAAACACAAATGCCGATCAGACTCAAAGTCACCGTCCTCTTCTTGCTTGGGCTCGGTGCAGTGTGAGTCAATTCACTCCAGCCCTTATCGAAAAACTTGAAAGTAACCTGTACAGCAGAAGCTCGGTAGCAACCGTCATTCGCCTTAAGATGATAAGAGATCTTGCCCAGCTCTCCCAGACCAAGAGTCTCGCCAGCCCACATATCATTCAGCCGACCGTGGAAGCGACCATCTAGTATGTTTTCTATCTTTGCTTGCATATTTTCCTTACTGGCTCTCTAATTCTATATACTGATACCCCTTCATTACAGTTCGATCATCGAAGTGGGCGTAGGCATTTTCGCCGCCGCGCTCTAGGCCCTGCGGCCCTTCTTGAAAAAACTGCCGTGCTTTCGCAATATCGACAGCGGGGGGAGTGGAAAGGAGAACGGACAACCGCACGCTCTCGTACTAACGCCGCTCCGAACTTTTGGCCAGGGCCCGTCGAGGGCGCGGGGGCATAGCTATCGTCTTGATGACTAAATATCCATCACATCTCGCCTAGATAGTTAGAAACGCATCATATCGCCAGTATTAACAAGGAAGACTTCATAAAGGTCTTTGGGGAGGTTGGATAAGTCCTATAGTGGATCCTACTGAGATAAATGTGAACCTCGGTTACTACATCCTTTCCCGTGCGCCAGTTTTCATCCTGTCTTGAGACCAAAATCAAGACAGATCACTTAGCCTTATGTAATATCTATAGCTTTGAATGTATGCCTACTCGCGTCTGGTAATCTGTACATGTTACCGTGAACGTAGGTATCTCCTACCAAGCCCCATGGTCCGTTCGCCTTCCCACGAACTGTGAATGGCATCTGCACACCGCACAGCATGACAACTTGCTCCCCTGGCTTGATATCGATGGGTCCCAGGCCTAAATACCCATGTTTGGACACGAACCGTCGCCGCCTAATGTTTTTGGACTGCAAGAGATTGAAATGTTGCTGTAAAGCAGGGGAACCAACCATCTTCTCGTAAGGGAAGTCCTCTTCATATAGGTGGTGCAGAGCCGGCACAAGATTGGCGGGCGATCTCGTACGTTCCTAGGAAGGCGTCATAACCATGCCTGCGGTTTGCGTCCTTCATACCATTTCCGCCGAGCTCCTTACCCTATGGCTGTTGCTTGTTCCAGTAAACTCTCCCAGGGACAATTTAGCTTCCTTGAGTCAGCGGATAGAAACACGAACCCGCAGTTGTGGACAATACATTTGCCTGTCATTTGGTCATTGCTAAGAAGCTGCCTCTAGACGCCATTATTATTCCGACATCTCTTTAAAAGTACACGAGCCGAGTGGAAGTCTTTGGATATGGAAAAGGTAAATTGGTATAACGGAGGTGGGGAAGAGTATCAGTGTGTACAAGCAGGGTCTTCACTCGAATGTCGCAAGTCGTGTTAATTAGACACTAGATGCTTCCAATACAAGCTCGACCGCGGGATATGTGTATTGCGGGAAGCATTCGACCTCGGCAGCGCCACGATAGCGGAAGATGTAGAGGGCACTGTGGGTAGTTCTGGGGAGAGCCGAGGGTCATCATATCTGCAGACACAAATCGTGAGTGGCTGGAAAGTGAACCACGTCGATGCCTGGGCGCGGGAATATACCTGCGACGAGGTGCAATGGCTGAGGCCCAATGTGGCAAGAATGTACTAGGTCAGGGGATATCCGCGCGACATGCGCTTATCTAGACCACGCAGGCCTTGGCCTCCCTAATGGAAGCGTGCTGGCGTATAGGATATTACCCCAAAGCGTTCCGGAAAGCAGTCACTATCATCCTCCGGAAGCCAGAAAAGCAACCAAACGAGTACCACCAAGCTGGAGGGTGGAGATCTATCGCCCCGCTCAACACCATGGGGAAGGTGATCAAAAGCCTACTAGCTCAACGGCTAGCCAGCTTTGCCGAAGAGAACGGGTTGCTTCCAGACGAACAGATGGGCAACCTAAAGGGACGCTCCAGACAAACTGCTTTACGGTTACTAACGGACCTAGTCCGTATAGCCTGGAAGCATGGAGGCACCGCAACCCTCCTCTTGCTGGATATCTCGGGGGCTTTCGACTCGGTTGACCATGGAAAGCTCCTCGCTAACCTACGAACGTTAAGGATCCCTATATGGACTGTCAACTGGATCCGAAGCTTCTTATCTAACCGATCAACAACGCTGTTTTTCAATGGCCAGGAGTCGGACGAGATCCCGATCCCAGCTGGTATTCCGCCAGGCTCACCCCTGCCGCCCATTCTCTTCTGCCTCTATACAGCTGGCCTCTATAAAGCTCTCCGCGCCGTCCCAGGAACAGCTGCCATAGCCTTCGCAGACGACACGAACCTCCTCGGCTTCGGCCTAGACCCAGAACAGACTTGCGAGCGGCTGGAAGCCGCCCACAAGGTCTGTAAAGACTGGAACATCAGCCACGGCATGACCTTCGCAGTCAAGAAATATCATCTGGTCCACTTCACCCGAAAGCGAAAGGGCGCAGACACTAGGATCGTCCTAGAAAGCCACGAAATTCAACCAGAGGACTCGTGTCGCGTACTCGGCGTCCAGATAGATCGACGGTTACGCTGGGACACCCATATCCAGTCGATCTCCAAGAAGGTGGCCACGGAGGTCTATGCCTTAGACCGCATAGCCGGCTCGACATGGGGTGCGTCTCTCCAGCGAGCCCGCCAAGTCTACACAGCGGTTGTGCGGTCTGCTATAGGTTATGGAGCCTCCGAATGGCACCATCGTATCTAGAAGAATGGGGCCAAAATACTCAGCGATACCCAGACCGATTGCCTCCGTAAGGTCACAGGGGCCTTCAAGGCAACAGCAGCGGCGACACTAGAAACTGAAGCCTACGTATCACCCCTAGACGCATGGCTCAACAAAAGAGTAGCGGCATCGGAAGGGAGGTTCCAACAGCCGCGCATCGCATCACTCATCTAAGCTAGATGCGATAAGGCAGCTAGGTGGATATTAATAATGCTAACTCAACGGCGTAGACCGAAAGGTCCGGAAGTCCCCGACCGTAAGAAGCGGCTAGACGAATGGCTAGCTGGAGATTCGGTAAAAAAAGCCGAGGAGAGGGGCTGGCTCCACAAATGGCAGCAAAGCCAGACATCACGGCAAAACCAGACATCGCGAGCTCTAGCAGCAACTAAAAACCCCCCAGATAAGCACGTCCTCAAGCTCTATAAGGAACTCCATAGGGCTGAGAGCTCCATCCTCGCCCAGGGAAGGACTAGTAAGATCGGGCTGCGAGACTTCCTCTTTAAGCGCAGAGTTCCAGGCTTCGACAGCCCATGGTGCGACTGCGGTCAAGGCAGGGAGACGGTCCGGCACATCCTTGTTTTCTGCCTAAGGGAGAGAGACAGACGAGAGCATCTCGTCCAAGCTCTAGGAGAACCGATAGACACGGATAAGATGCTCGACACCCTAGGGAAAGCAGGGATTATAACGAGATGGCTACTACGTTCGGGCAGGCTGGGCATGTTCCAGCTGGCAAATCAGCTCATCAGCTGCCATGGTTACGGAGATATTCGTCTTGCAAAGGGCTTGGATTTCGAAGGGATGCTCTAGCTTATGGGATACGACTAGCATACAAATCAGTCACGGTACCTGCAAACAGCAGATCTCGGCCCCATCTCTCGGCCACCATTGATCAGCTCTACCGAAGCCCATTCGCTTCTCCTCTACCATATTCCGGGAATGAAGCGCCACGGGACTTGGCGGCAGTATTCGTTCCAGTATTTCCCGTACTTGGCCTGGCCGCGGGCTTCATCACGCAGGCAACGGTGGACAAGGAGGACGCCCATAAAGGTGGCGTAAAACCACACCAGGAGCACGGACCTGCCGACGATGGCGCACATGGACAAGCTGAGGAGCAGGTCGCCAACATAGTTGGCGTGGCGGGCCAGGCCCCACCATCCACAGGTAAGCAGTAGGCTGGTGTGCCGGGCGCCGTCGAGCGTCTCGTAAGTGGCCCTGATGTACGTGGCCGGACGGCCCCAGATGCGGCAGGGTTGGTTCTTGGACCCGGCGCGCCGCACTCGGTCCTTCTGATCGTTGACGGAGCGGAAGATGGCGTAGCCCAAGAGCCCAACGGCAAACACGCCGGCTAGGTACCACGTCGACGGCGCCGTCGGGTACAGACCCAGATACTGCGCCTGCAGCGTGTACGTCGTCGGCAGGAATGCAAAGCACCCCCAAGCCAGGTAGAAGCCGTAGTGGTCATGCGCCACGTCAATGGTACGTAGGTACCATGCCTCGTTGATGAAGAAATCAACGATATAGATGGCCTGCAAGATAGTCATGAGCACCAGGGAAGGCGACATGTGTCCGTATTCCTGGCGCTGGTATGCGAGGTTGGAGAGGTCAACGATAAGCCACGACATCATACCCACGCGGCCATTGGTAAAGAGCTTGAAATCGAACTCATTGCCGAAGCGAGGATTGAGCTCAATACCCATGTATAGGTCGTAAAGGAAACAGCCACTGAACTTGCGGTCCGTCAGGTGTGTCGGCCACCAAAGCGCCTTAACGTAGCCGAAGGCCGTGGCAAGCAGACCGCAGAGGTTCACAGCAAAGAAGAGCCCGCTCCAGTGGCGTGGGATGAAGCCAGCATCGAAGAGGCCAGCCCAGCAGAGAGCGAAGATGCCGACATGTGTGACGGCGAAGGCGGCCAGGCCGTTCATGCGGTAACTCAGGAGGTGTCCGGCGGGCGTGAGTTGTCCCGTCTTAAAGGCGCCGGGAAGCACACGGTACAGCAGCGCCTGGACGGCCAGCCAGCCGAGGTAGACGAACATCGCTGTGCCTTCGAAACGCGGCCTATGCTGCCATAGCACGGGCCCCATACCGTTGGTAAGGCAGGCCTGCGCGAAGGCTGCGAGTGAGCCTCCATAGTGTGCCAGCGTTACGTAGAAGCAGAGCGTCGACACCGGCGCCAACACCAAGGGCAGCGCGCCCATGAGGAACCGAGGGTACGACCGACCTGATGCCGCCCGGCCCCAGGTATCCCTGGCAGCCGACATGGACGCCACAACTGGGTTCGTCGTCTTCCGCACGTTATGCGTCGCTTTGGGTATGTTTGAGAGATGACCGGTGCCGAAGGCAAGTGGTTGGACAGCTGAGCTTCGCATCATAAGGAACGATTTTGGGCCGCGACAGCGTGCCTCTATTGTGTGTATTGGTCCGGTCTCAGAAAGGGGGCAGTCTGCGAAATTTACTGCGTATAGCGAAGAAACGAGGAGAAGAGAACGGAATTGGGAGAAAGGAGTGGATGTGGTTCTTTTGCCTGTTGAAATGAAACGAGAAAGGGTTTATTTATAGTCGGTAAGAAGCGGATCGAAAAGACATTTATACCGAAACTATTGACTACGCTCCTCACTATGTGAATGTTACCCGCACGTCATGGAGACTCCGGTCTTCTCGTACCATTCGTATAGGTCGTATATCTTTGATGTCTGCTCCAGTGGATTCGTACTACTATAGCACCGCCCCCATCAGCCAGAACACCGCCTCGCGCGCCAATTGCCTTATGCACCACCCCTATTTCAGCCCCACCTTGGACCACCCTTGTCACGTTCATAGGGAAACAAGGTAAGGTGACCGAAAGGTTTAAATGGCTAAAGTTTGGGAATCGAAGTCGGAGAAGAAAAAGAGATCTAGATACAAGGGCTACGCGCGCAACGAATTGATGTCACAGCCCCTCCAGCGCAAGCACTTGCTGTTCTGCCAGCCCCCACCGCCTACCACAGCTATCCAATATGCCACGTCGGAACAAACCCCACAACTTCAACATCAATCATCTCGACAAATGCATACGCAGACGCGATGCCGTATGGTTTTGTAAGATGAAAGTTACCTCATAAGCCTCTTTATCTCAGTGCAGATCTTCAGAGTCCATTTTTAACAGTGCTCTTTATCGAGATTTTTAGGGGCTTGAAGATCACTTAGCTGTTTTGGGTAGCGGAACCGGCACTAGCGTAAGGGACAAGGACACTTTCACAGATTTCGTTTATATGTAGTTAACCATTATGGAGCTTAGGCTTCCCAACGAGACATAAGGTAACTATTGTATACTGCACTTAACCTATGGCTATGACTTCCTGTGCCCGTGATAACTAAAGTAGCGGAGGAGGACAACCAAGGCGTTGATCTTTCTGGTAGACCCAACGAGGCTTACTGTTACAGCGCGTCTGGACCAACTGCCCGCTGAGGCATAAAGCAAAAGCTTCGGGAATGATCCACTTCTTGGAGTCATTCTGTCTAGTTCTGCACTATAAGTGCTACTCCTGCAGGGAACCAACTGCCAGGTCGTAACACTTACCCCTTTCCAGCACGATACATGGTACTACGTAACGCTCTCTTTATGGCGGCGTGCGAATCTGGCCCAATTACGGCGGCATCTGCGTGTAGCCCGGGCTGGAAGAGCTGACGTAGTCAGGACAGGACAGGGCCGAGGCGTCGGGCGTCCAGCCGACTTCTTCCATGGGCCACTGGATCCAGAGGCGGCGCTCGGCGTCAAGCAGGTTATAGCTCTTGGCGACGAGGTGCTCGGCCCAGCCGCGCAGATACCACTGGGCGCCGGCGCGCTTTAAAAAAGCGGCGAAGAAAGCAAAGACAGCAACAGCGTCGGGCGCCACGTCGCGCAGCAGCGGCAGCAAGTCGCCCGCCACCTGATGTAGCCATACGAAGGCGTCGGTTGTGTCGCAGCGTATCGACCCGTCTGCGTCGAAGATGGAGAATGACTTATGTAGCTGATCAATGGCCCAGGCATACGTGGCGCGCAGGCGTGCATTGGGCTGGCGTAGCAGCAGTGGCACCTTCATGCGATCGAGCTGGCGGTGCACTTCGGCGCCGACATCCGGGTTGTTCTCGCGCGCGAACCAGCAGTCCTTGCCGTGACGTAACAGCGGCTCCAGAAGACTATGAGTCTTATCATCCAACATCGGCATGAAGGTTTGCGTGCCCTGCAGCAGGAACAGCCAGTCGGCGAAGCCGCTTTCGCCCACTAACAGGAAGCGATCGTTGCGGCGCGGGCTGCCGAGCGCGAAGAAAATCGTTAGGGTCGAGTAGAGGAATAGGCTCTCGGCGTGGGCCGGTGTCGCTTTCGTCATTAGCTCTACTGCCTCAGCCATTAGCGGATGCGCGAGCGCACGCCCGTGTTCGGTCTGGGGTCGGGGCCGGGGCTGCCTTACGGGCCGACTTGGTCGCCGTCTGGTGGTACGACACGGCGAGCCCCTGATAATAGTTACGCTGTTCCGCCCGGTAGTAGGCCATATGGCAGGCCGACACGGCCAGAAGTGCGTGCATAATATAGTCGTGTCGTAAGCCGTACTCGACCGCCGTGATACGGTAGAAGTCGCGCAGTATCAGACTATCAGAGAGGGTGGCATAGGTTCGCGTGCTGTAATTATGGAGCAGCTCCAGGTCGACCATGCTCAGCGCCGGGGGTTGCGCGCGCAGGCCTACAGGAATGCCCCGGCTCGACGTCAGGAACTCGCACTCGACGTTGTGCTTGATGCAATTCCCGCACGAGGGCGTCTTTTCGTCGCACTGGCACCTCCGGTCAGCCGGGCGCGCATTGGAGAAGCAGCACGCTTACTTTGACTTTCCGTATCTTGCAGTTGCGGCACCCCGTGTGACTTTTGACGTGGTATCGTCTCTTCGTTGCGTCTCGAAGCCTTGAACTGGCCATGGCCTGCGCTTTCTAGCCGACGTTGGGCGGGAGATGTAGACTCGGGGAAGGTGGTTGGCACAGAGAGAAGTTCGCGCTTGTCGGGTGGTCGAGTGCGGTGCAAAAGGTGCATGCGCCATGACTTTGTTTCCGGCCGAGCAGTGTGGAGCCACCTTGGTCTACACACTGTCCAATCATGAAAGAATCCGAGCTTGCTTCGTATTCCTCGCACTAATAGGGTCAGCTGCTTTCCAAAAAGCGACGAGAGCTATTGTACCCAAGTTAGGGCGTGATCGGCTCGTTGTTGAATCCACGGTGGAATCCACGGCAGTGTAACTATTCACATCCCTGCTAGCTAAACCCCTAGCGAAGCACCACCGTACACCAGGGCTGCTTAGTGATGGTGTAGCTGACATTGAATAACGCTAATTCCCGTGACATGACACTTATCAAATTTCCCGCCGGGTGTACGACCGAGATTTGCGAGCGATGCGAGATGTGCGAGCTATACGAGTTATACGACCGTCGACGCTACAATGCCGCACAGTGGCGCCATCACTGCATTAGTAGGTCATGAACATTGCATAGAGGGCACGGCAGAATAGCCTTTACCTTCTGTCGGTGGTTTTTTGTACCCAAATCCATTCAAAATGCTTGCTAATTCATCTTCATAATTGCATAAAACACATAGACGAACCAGCCGCCCGCCTTATGAGCTGATCCACCCCAAGGAACGTGCTAGCCAGACCCCACTCAGCAACACCATGTCGGTTGCCGGTTCGGGGAGGGAACCATGCGGCAGTATTTGTATGCAGCGGCGGCTCAATCTGCCCAGGATTAGGCGATCATAACCAACAGTCAACTCGAACTCCACCTGAGAAACAAATTCGGGTCAGCGAGTTTCGTCCTGGCGCTCGTGTGTCTCTTTAAAACCCGGGGGGCATACTCCCCCATGGGGGAAGGGGAGGGGTTTCCTTACCTCTGACGTCCCCTGTTTCCTCGGGGCCCAGGTCCAGGCCGCGCCGCCCCGGTGCTCGGTACCGACGAGGCGGTAGAGGCTCTCGCCGTTGCGCAGAAAGACCGTAGACAAGGCGCCGCAGCACAACGTGGCATCGGGCCCTTCGCCCACGTCCCCGGCGTGGCTGCTGCCGCCGCCAACAACGACGACGGAGCCGCACAGGCCGGCGGCGGCGGCCTCGGGTGCCGCGACGGGCTCGCGCGACAGGAAGAAGGCCGGCGCGGGGGCGCGGGGCGGCAGGTAGGCGCGGAGCCGCGAGCTCGCCCGCGCCGCCCACCAGTTGGCGTACACGAGCTCCAGGACCTCATTCAGCCGACCGTCGGGGCCGTACTGCTGCAGCTGTGTGACGAGCTGCGGGCGCAGGTAGTGCTTGTGGCCCTGGGCGGGCTTAGCAAAGTGGTAGGTCGTATAAGTCATGTTAGTAAGGGGGGTGAGTGGTTGAGAAAGAGGGTTTCGAGTCTGTTGGCAATGACCAGAGAGGGGTGGGAATGTGGGCGGCGGCGTGGTGAAGCATCTCATGCCCATGTCAGCTCTTATAAGCAAGCCGCCTGGCGATGAGGTGGCGCGGCGCTGGAAAACCGAGATGGGGACCCAGTGCTCGTATACGATCCGAGAAGACTAGGCACTGGAAGCGGCCGCTGCGACTTCAACGACAGACCGTGCGTCCCGAGAAAACCGACAGGACTCCTGCAGGCCGGTGCTGATGCCAGCTAGCCTGGCTCGGCCCCTAATCCTTTTCCGAGCCATGGGCCACACGGCTGGTATAGGTGCCGACGATACGATGGCGACCTCTTGCTTTGTGCCTGAGGCCCGGACCTCCTCTTCCAACGGGTCCAGAGCCGGCGATAACCACGGAAGAGTGTCCTCTTTCCCGACGTGAGCACCCGTCTGTTGAGGTCGAATCTGCCCCGTTTTTGCGCCCTGCCGGCTGGCCCCGCCTCTCTCTTTCGGAGCCCCCTTCGGCAGTAGTCGTCACGCCCGTGCCCCATCTCGATTTGGCGCGGGGCATTGAACGGGCGCAGAGCACTGTCCCTTCAGGATGTATCGTCGCATCACCCGCAGCGGAGATGGGGGGGGGCTTAGTCGAGAAGAGCAAGAGGGGTCGATAGGAGCCGAGATGGGCTGCGCTAACGACTATGTTATTAAAGTTGTTGTTCGAGGCTGCCGAGGTAAATAACGAAGTCTCGAGGGCTCTACGTATGCTATTAATGGGCGTTATTTAATTAGTTCCCAGGCATGTACTCTTAGCTCTTAGCGTTTTATAAAAGGGATAGCGTCTATTCTTTAAAGGTGAAGTAATTGTCGTAAACAGGGTCGCGTTTTTTGAGTAAGTCAAGCTCGCTGTTACGGTCGCACGACGGTTACTGTGAACTGGACAGAATGACTCCAGGATGTGGATCATTTCCGAAGCTTTTGCTTTATGCCTCAGCGGACAGTTGGTCCAGACGCGTTGTAACAATTTCCTACTTGATGTCATTGTATTTGTTGGATGTGTCCCAGATCCGGCAGATTGTCACATGATCTTCAGGTTTTCCCAAAGGGGAACGTTTTCTTTCCTGGGGAATGTTCCCTTGGGTCCAAGGGAACCTTCCCTATTGTCCCTTCTTGTTAATCCTCCTTCGTCCCAATATTCCTTGTGGCTGATGTGGGGCCCTAGCCACCTTTCTTGGCTTGGGTCCTTAGGGTCATAACAAGCACCCGCTTCTCAATGAGCTTCGTGGTGTTCAAGGTTCTGGTAAAACTCCTCTAAGTCCCTTTTCACCCTTTTAGCTCAGTTGCAAAAACCACTCCATCTTATTTCGAACCAGAAAGCACATTACGCCCCTGAAATTGCCACAAAACCTCTTCATCTGGCGACCTGCTTTAACGTCGACTGGTTACTATTTCTTACCTACTTACCTATGTACAATATGGTTTTTGCCAAACCCAGGCAGATTTTGTTAAACCCGCCGATACTACGTGTTGTGTTGTCATGGGGAAGCTTCTAAGATACAGCGCCAAAGGATGAAAAACCATCACGTTAATGACGACACACAAAGATCGACTGCTCGACCCCGCGTCAGCTTCAAACCCACTGTCCGAGGCCCACAAAACTGAACGGTGGTCTCAGTGTCAGTCATCAGCGAACTCGCGACGTACAGAACCATCTAGACATGTAAAAGTGCTTTAACTAATAAGTTTGAGCCCGGTTGTTTTAGTATCGCTGTTTTTTAGAATACGTTGATCTCAATCTTTGAGAAAATGTATTACTCAGTCCGTCAGTGTTACAGCGCGTCTGGATGTTACGACCCCAAGAAACCAGGCCAAGAAAAGTGGCTCGAGCACTACACTAGCCACCCAAGGACCTCACTAGCCACAAGAGCAACAAGTCGACACAAAGGGGACGATTGGAAAGAAACCTTCCCCGAGGAAGGGAAACATTCCCCCGAGGGCAAGATTGCCTAGGCAGGGAAGTGTTCCCAGAGAAAAGGAAACTTCCCCTTTGGGAAAGAAGTCACGTGATGGATCATAGGATCGTGGATTGAGAATTCACGATCCAACGATCCAAGGGATCCACTGGATCATAGGATCGCAACTTGGGATTCACGATCCAACGATCAAGCCTGCATCAGTAAGGGAATGATTTGGTATATAAGTCAGAAGGATTTCCTATGTAGTGAGACAGTCATTGCCGCAGTGATCAATCTAAGCATCTATCTACCCATAGATCGGCCTAAAGCCTAACGACCTATTGTGAGACCAGTTACACGCATCTGCACCATTGTCAATCAGTTACTCGGTCAACCCCCTTGTCGTCAACCGAGACCAGTGTTCAGGATAGCAAGCTCGCTTGCTTTACAAACGCTCTCTAGCTTGATTAGTACAAACCCTACGTACCGCAGTACCCAGGTATAGCGTTCGTTACACTGGACCAACTGCCCGCTGAGGCATAAAGCAAAAGCTTCGGGAATGATCCACTTCTTCGGATCATTCTGTCCAGTTCTATACTATAAGGGCTACTCCTGCAGGGACCAATCTGCCAGGCCGTAACAGTCAGGCTATCGTGTTGCCTTTATTCGCGTTTCTCAAAGAGATTATGTGCAACCTTCTGTGTTTCGGGAATACCACCTCGGAAGAGCTGTAGGAGAGTGGTTGCAGTTAAACTCCCCTTACCTCGATTTCTCCCTGTTTGCATCTACACCCTTTCCTTTTCCTTCTGTTTATTCTCTTCCTTCTCTTCTACAGACCCTTGTCTTCGAGACTGTTATATTGCGGGATGCCCAGCTCCTTGTCCTGAGACAGCCGCTTCACATCCCTCTTAGTCCAGGGCACGCCCTCGATAGCCTTGACGTGTTTGCCCTCCGCCCTGATCAAGATACCTGCAATACTGGCCACGATGCACGCTAGACAAACGAACAACCCAGTAGACCAGCTAGGGCGGTCGTAGCGATTCAAAGCCCACATAAATGTCGAAAGGACGACCTGGAGCAATGTATTGGCGATATTGAGCCATACAACAAATTCAAGCTTCCACAACTTGGTGGGCGGTGCGCGAGTGCCCGTAGGGGGCGCGTCAGGAATGGTCTCCAACGGATACGGCACGCTTTGCTCCAGATAAGGCGTGGTTGTCGTCTCGATATTCTTGGGTCCCAGCGAGGGGGGCAGGCCTTCGGAGCCCACGAGCCGGAACCAATTGCGATGTATTCCCGCCAGCTCCCGAAGTGCCTTTGTGTTCTTCCACACGCGGTATTTAAGCAGGAGGACGAGGTCGCGAATGCGCCACGGGGCCAAGCCGAATCCTGTCACACAGAACAGTGCGTTAAGGATTTGCGAGTCGATTTCGATCCAGACCCGTCGCGGCGAGTCGATGTCGTTGCAGTCGCCATTGGGGTAACACATGACTGAGGGCGGCGCCGCATTGCACAGCAGCAGGAAAAGCATGGCGCCCCATGCGATCACAGTTAACGAATAGATGGTGAAAAAAAAGCCGAATCCGGTGTTGTAAAAGGCCCAAAAGTCAATGAGTCCCTGCTCCATCGTCTCCCCTAAGGAATATTTCGGCGGGAAATGGTAACCATTTGCGTATCGTTCGGCGCGCACGGCCTGCTCTGCGGTGCCACCTGCGACGTTTACCCTGACACTTTCCTCTGGCTGGCGCTTGTTCGGATCGGGCAAAATGTCTGTATCGATAGCAACTATAGCACTGCTTAAGCTGCGCTCCTTCGGCGAAAGGCTCACATGGATAGCAGCCATACTGTCAGATTAGGCCGTCTCGGCATATGTGTTCCGCTTGCTGGGCCGTGGCGACGGCGATGCATAGGGTCGTGACCTTTCTGGACGAGGTCCTAGCGTTGCGAGGGAGCTTCGCTTCTAGGACGTCGATAGGGTCTCCTGGATGGTTTGGAAGCTGAGCTGCTAGCTGTCCTAGGTTCGTTTCTACGGCTTCCTTGTTAATGCCATGGGTGACTACAAGGATCCTCTTCTTTTGGATCAACGCATTCTCTCCGAAGGCCTCGGCGGCCCAGGTTCGGTCAGTTTCAGCATTCGCTTCTCATCTGCTGTCTTGCAGAAAATAGCGTAGTCTCCGCTAGGAACCTTCCGTGCGGCTACTGCTGTTTCTCTGCCCGTTGCTTTATTAACTTTCTGCACGATCTCCTCGTAGGTGCGGCCTTCAGTTTCCGCGGCCTTGACCGTGACCTCCCGTTCGTGTCGAGGGGGCAGTGTCTTGGCTACCTGGGGGGCCCTAGGTGCAGGGGTGGCGTTAAGGACAGTAGCAGCTGCGGCGTACGTTTTGGGGGCCTTGATGTCTTTGTGAATAGCCTGAAGCGTGTTCTCGATGGCATTGATACGTCTTTCGATCCTGATCGGATATTTCGGCTCCTTGGCCGTCTGGGCTGCCTGTAGGACTGGGATAGCAGTCTGAGCCGCTGTGGCTATAGCTTCCATATCCGGTTTACCAGCTAGGAAGCGCTTGAAATTATTGATCGCGCTGCGTAAAGTATCTTGACCAGGTCCAGGTGCTGTGGGGCTGTGTGGCGATGGCGTTCTCGTGTCTGGAGGTGTCGGCTCGGGCGGTAGGGCGGGCCGCTGGCGGCTCCCACCACCCGCGCCTTGCTCCAATGGGGGTGAATCGACCATCTCTAGGCCAGATGAAGCCCTAGGAACAGTTTCGGGACTATTTATTGGTTTGTATAGTCGTTGTTGTGAAGTTATCGCCGTGTGGGGTTAGTTTCGAAAAGTTCTTTTTGTGGTTGTCAGATACAATACCAAGGCATATCGATAGTTGCGCAGCTGAAAGGCGATGGGATTGGTCTAATTATTCTATCAATTGGAGGCCAGCTTGCCTTTTTATGTATACGTGAAGCTGCTGGCGACGTGGAGGATGGCGATACTTTGTCGGTGGCCCAAGTCTAAGCTGGCCTATGTGGCGGGTGTTGAACTTATAGAACAGGCCTCCTAGTGAGGGCAGCCGCTGCCTCAGCCGGCTGCAACATGGGCAGATGCGCTAGTTTTGGTGACGACGTCTGCCCCTGTCCTCAAAACCGGCCCCCTAGCGCCGTCGACCCCGCGAAATTATTAGGTCCGTGTACGGAACATCCGATTCCACACGTTCTCCGTGAGCGGGGGGTGGAGAGGGGCGAGCTCGCTCAATTCGGGCTCGCTAACTTCGGGCTCGCCAAATTCGGGTCGCCTCGGGTCGCCTTGCTTTTCATCCTTGTCGTGGTCCATCATGATCCGAGCAACTTTTCATGGGCTTCGACGGCCGCCCATAAGTAGCAAGGCTTCTTGTCCCAGCTCTAGGTCTATCTATTCATCTCTAGTGACAGAGCACCCAAATACTTCCAGTCTTTACCTCTCCCACCATGAGAATGCTCAAGGCTCTCCGCACGGGGCACTTGTAGCCCAGAGCGTTCTGGCTGCCGCGAACAATCGACTTGCTAGGGCCAACACAACCGCCGCCGGACCCTCGCTGGACCGTGTGCCGACCGGTCTTCATCTGGCAGTCGACTACTACCCGGCGCAATGGCCCGAGTCCATGTGGGAGCCCGACCTGGCCCGCATGCGCGAGGCCAACATCTCGTACGTACGCGTCAACGAATTCGACTGGACCATCCTCGAGCCCTCCGAGGGCGTGTACGACTTCGCGCTACTGGACAAGACGGTCGAGCTGATTGGAAAGTATGGCATGAAAGCCATCATTGGCACACCGACAGCGACGCCGCCCAACTGGGTCACGGAGAAATACGACATTGACTTTGTCGACGTTACCAACACCACGCTGAACTTTGGGTCGCGCCGCCACTACAGCTTCTCGTCCTTCGATTACCGCCGCCTTAGCCAGGGCATCACGACCAAGCTGGCCCAGCGCTACGGCAACAACTCGCACGTAGTGGCCTGGCAGCTAGACAACGAGTTCGGCTGTCACCAGACTACGGTGAGCTATGATCACAATGCCGCCCAGCGATTCCGCACCTGGCTCGAGAAGAAGTACGGCACTATTGAGAACATGAACACCCTCCAAGGTCGTGTATTCTGGTCCTCGCAGTTTGCCAGCTTTAACACAGTCCAGCCGCCGTTCCTTGAGGTCTACACCACCAACGAGGCACTCGCGCTGGACTGGTACACCTTTAGCTCCGACATGGTAATAGAGTTCGCCAAGGAACAGACGGAGATCCTGCGCAAATATGCGCCCACGCACGCTGTCACGCATAACTTTATGATGCTCTCCCTTGAGTTTGACCACCACAAGTTTGCGCGCGAGGTTGGCATCGACTTCGCAACTTTTGATCAATACGCCCTGGCTGGGCCTTTCCTCTATACCTGGCTATCCGCGGACGAGGTGGCCGACAGCCTGCGACAGGGCCTGCCCGACAACCAGGCCATGCACGACGCCCTGTACCGGAGCGTCGCCGGTGCCGCCTACGGCAAGAACGCCGGGCCTTTTGGCGTCATGGAGATGCAGCCCGGCCTGCTCAACTGGAACCAGAACCGCGTGTCGCCGTTGGAGGGCATGGTCCGACTCTGGACCCACGAGCTCTTCGCAGCGGCAGGCGACCTGGTCAACTACTTCCGCTGGCGCCAGGCCCCTTTTGCGCAGGAGCAGACGCTCTCTGGCCTCTTCACCTCTGATAACGTCGAGGACCAGGGCTTCGTGGAGTCCCAGGTATTCGCGACCGAGGAGCTGCCCATCCTCCGGGCCGAGCTGGAGGGTACGGAGCCGCAGGCCGAAGTGGCGCTGGTCTTCGACTACACGTCGACCTGGGTCTGGGGCATTGAGCCGTACAGCGGCATTTGGGACCCCAAGTCGGCCTCGTACAAGGGTGTGGCACTCTACCACTCGGACCTCGTCTACACATTCTATTCCGCGTTGCGCCGCCTCGGTCTGTCCGTCGACATCGTCGACCCGTACCAGGTGCTCGATGGCTACCGCATGGTGGTAGTGCCCAGCATGCCCATCATCACGGACGCTTTTGACGCCACACTGGCCGCTTACGCGGGCCCCGTGGTCTTTGGCCCGCACACGGGGTCCAAGGATGCCAACTTCGCGACCGTGCCGGGCCTCAACCCGGGGAACGGCACGTTGGGCCGCCGTCTCCCCATGCGCGTGTCGCGCGTCGAGACCCCGCCCGCCTACGCCGGCAGCGGCGTGGCGTACAACGGCGAGCGCTACGCCATCACCGCCCGCGAGGAGTGGATTACGTGCGCGCGCGGCGACGCGACCAGCAATGTGACGGTCACGTACACGTCGCGCCACCGGCCGGGCCAGCCGGCCGCGTGCTCGCACGACGGCCTGCACTACCTGGCCTTCAACCCGCCCGTCGACCTGCTCGTCGCCTACCTCGGCGACGTGGCGGCGGGCGCCGGCGTCCGCGACCTAACGGGCCGCCCCGCGGACAAGGCGCACGACCTCGGCAACTCCTTGCGCCTGCTGCGCCGCGGCCGCCTGCTCTGGGCCTTTAACTACGGCCTCGAGACGGTGGCGGCGCCCGAGGTGGCGGGTGAGAGGATCATTGGCGAGGTGGGCGACATTCCGACTGCCGGCGTTGTGGTCTGGAAGTTGGCGTGACCGAGCCGGTCGGCTTCATGAGCTGGTCAAGATGAATGGAGGTGCAACTGAGCATGATGAGGGGTTGTGTCCCGTCCTGGAGAGCGAAGGTATGGGTACATAATAAAGTAGATCGAGTCGCCTGGCCTCCTCTTAGAGATAGTGAGGACTCTGAATAGATTAATACAAAGAGACGTCGTAATCTAGTGTCCGCGGCAGCCCGTCTGGAAACCTAATGATATGTTATGCACCTGCGTATAAGATGATACTTCTCTTGTATTGACGGGAAATTCGGCGCCCCGGATGCTTTCGCCTCGAGCGATACCTTAACCGGCCCGCAGACGGGACAACTTCCGCCGCCGACATAACCTGCGAAGCAACCTCGACAGGGCCGCGTAGGAACGTCTCCTTCTGTAGGGAGGGAGCGAGGCCCTAGGGTCCCTTAATAGCTTCGAGCACTAGCTAGACCTAGAAGAGGCGTCATATACGACGGTCTTAGTTCGTTATTAATTAACTAGGGCGGGCGTAGTAAAAGCACTTTAAGCGTCACTTACTCGGAGGCTTGCGAGGACATATCGCTATTTCTTCCGTGCCTATGTTATAAGAGTGGCTTAAGGGACATAATTAAGGCCTTTCTAGGGCCCTCGGATACGTAATACTTAAAAGGCGCACGCGGCAGACCAAGCTACGGGGACGATGCAGAAGACGACGAAGTCTATGTGCACTTCTATTTCCTGGCCTTTCGCTTCCTTCGCGTTAGCATGTAGGTCGGCGTTTCTGATCTGGTGTTGCGATGGTTCAAACTAGGTTCCAGTGCTCAACGAAAACGCTAAGCTCTGGAACCCTAGCATTCGTACGTTACGGAACTGTATACACGACAGCTACGACGACTGTCCTTCCTATAAGTAACTACAGTGCGCTATAGGCACCTAAAGATTCCTCTTATTCAAGTTCCGTATCGTAGCCGATACTTGCCTAGCTCGTCCGGCTATCCTCTAGTTACATAACTCGTTCTTACCGGGCCTCGGCCTCACAGTTATATAGGCGCCCTCGCATGCACTATAGGCTTCACTTAACTTTTTAATAACTAGGCGAACCTACAGCGTCCGTACGGGATCCCCCCCGCCGTCGAGAGTGCGGGAATATCGACGTACACTAACTAACTTTACGTGTGCGAGCTCCGGCGCGCCTCGACGGTGGTATCTACCTTTATTTGCGAAGCGTTTGCCTAGGAATATCTGCACCGAGCCGACCACTTCGTGAGTGCCGTGAAGGACTACTGCTTCGTCGATCATTTCGTCGTAGATTGCGTGGCCTCTCGTGCTGACGGGGTCGCTTACTGTAGTCAGATATTGCGGGCTTAGACGGTCCTGGGGGGCGCCGTGTGTAATACAGACGCCCAAGTCCGTATGCGAAAAGCCCTGAACCCTCCTCGCGGCCGACTTTGGTCGCCAGTGTTGAGATGGAGTATTCATGTTGTTGATTGATGGATTGAAGAGAGTATGGGAAGCTATGTGCATGTAGCTCCATGACGGGATGGAGATAATGATGGCATCAGTCTGGTGACCAAGGTGGCAGACGGTCTGGTGTTTGACAGCCAGTTCCATCTGTTTGTCCTTCTACCCGTTGCGTCCCCTCAGCGCTGCCGGGGGCTCCATATATAGCGACCGGCTCGACAGGTTCTGGGATCCGGTCGGACGGGCCAGGATGACCGTCCATCGTGTTCACGCCGCGATTCTGACTTTACCTCACATTCCGTGCAGATTACCCGATACCCATGGCCGACTACGAGCCAACAAGGATGGCTCACTTATCGTGGTCCGGGACCGAAGGCGGTGAAACGGAGATCCCCAGCCAAGCCCGGCCTCACCGTCATCACCAGCCCAGACTTTCCGTGACGTGGGTATTAGCGATATACTGACTGGCGATGCGGGCCAGTGACTTGACACTTATGGCACCATAGCCCCTGCTGTTCTAGCCGAAGCCGAAGCCGTAGAAATAGCTCGTAAGGCCGTGGTAGCGCGAGAATGGGACCGGACACTAATAGGAGACATTGAGCCCGTGATAGTAGGCATCCAGAATGAAGACTCGGGCCAAGGCTGAATCTGATGCATCTTCGAAGTGGCTGCCCGTGTCGGGCCGAAGTGTCTGGGGGCAGGCCATGTACTAAGTGTACTGCTCTGTAGAGCGGGCCGTGACAGCCTGTGGCTATTAGCCGAAGGCGGTGACTGGCTACCGCAGCAGCGGCCGTCGCCTTGCTCGTATTGTACGCCCTGTTCGGGGAGGACTTGCCTTCTCGCTCGAACCAAACCTGACGCGCGAGGCCAGAGAAACTTTTGGACGTACTTGAAGCGCCAAGTCCTGCTCGAGTCGTGGGAGGCGTCTCCATTCAGTACGCTTGAGGCCCTGATCCTCTCAATTGATCACTTGCTTCCGAGGCATCCTCATTATTAACGAGCGACTGTTAAAACCTAGGAAGAGCTCAACACTATCTTCGAGGCATCTGTCTTTCTATTGCGCCCCTTAGCTGCTCAATTTCGTACTCATGGCCGGCGACTCTAACGGTTAACTCATCGAAGCCCTGCCGGAGCTTCTAAAGGCCTCGCCGCTGGATTGCGGGCTCCGACGCATTAGCTGTTGCCACCACTCGAGACCAGAACTCTCTCACATCCATCCTGTACTTTAGAGTCTGGACGTCTTTCTCGTCTAGCGGCGCGCTCTGATCTAGTGTTTTAGAGCGCTCCGGCTCACTAGGGGTCTGCGCGTCGGCTATTTGTGTGAACCGGCTATTGAGAGCATTGGAACGGCCCCTTAGAAAGATTCTAGTGGACCCCAGCCCTTTAGAATCTTCTTCTGTGTCATGGCTTCACTCTGAGCCCTCTTCCAAGCCGCCACGAACTCTAGTTTGCCGGCATCTGTTGCCATTATAGAATAGCAAGTGGCACGTAAGACAGACCGGAACCGGCGCTTCAATAGCGAAAACGGGCCAACATTAAGGGGTTAGAGGATCTCTGAGCAGTGCGCTGGCATGGTTTTAAGCCATACACGCGCCTTGAGACATTGCAAGAGGAGGGCGTCGTTAGTGTGGCTGTTATGGCCATCAATAATGAGGTGGCGCCATTAGCGATAATTATGAGGCTTCGCCCACGGAAGGAACACCTCACGAAATTAACGCAGCGCTATCTCGTTGCTAGACCAACCGGAGCCGTTAGAGCCGAATTTCCACTGCTTAATGCTGTCGTGGCTAAGCATTTCGTCGTCGACACATTGCTGTTGGACGTTTTTGCCGCTAAAGATCCGGTACAGCACTACGTAACCAATCGTATTATATTAGTCTCTGCTCGGTTTTCCGGCAGGAACGTATCACCTCAGAACATGCACTAGACTACACCCCCAATGTACTTCAAGGGAAGCAGGAATCTACCGAGGAGAAGGTATAACGCATGTAGATGTCGCTGGAAGAAAGCCAGTATCAATGGGTGCCTCCCGAATACAGATGGAATAACGATGACTCGCCCGCCAACAACGAGCGAAAAATAACGAATAACGCTAGCTAATCAGTTCATTTTGACTCACATTAATTCCCACATAGCCACAGCACCATCTTCATTCTTACAGTGTACGGCTGTCGGTGGAACTGTCGAGAGCTGCCCTAGTCAAACCCTAAGACGCTGTTATAGTGCGTGTGGGCCAACTTCCAGCGCCACGAAGCAAAAGCTTCAGTAATTATCCAGTAGGATCATTATGCCTAATTCTGCACTATAAACGCTACACCATAGGGGACTAACCTATAAGTCGTAACAGAGGCCCACCCAGCTTAGCTGGTTCTCGAGGCTCCTTAACTACACGGATAGCCGCAAGAGCATGCGTTGCTAACCATCTTCTAGCTGCACATCACTTAACTGTCTACTAGCCTTCCAGCGGCGAGTCGAGTGGACGGGAGGGCAGTACGTAGCTGTGGATAGGGGCCGGCCTACGGAGAGAAGAAACTGGGTTACGGAGTATGTCAGCACGCGTCTGCTGATGGTGTGAGGGCCAGGCGCAGGATGCCGCGAAACAGCCTGGCAGAGAAGGTTCTAGGGTTATTGGACGAACTGAGAGCAGGCTTAGAAAGTATTCAGTGCCGGTGGGGGCCATCTTCAACTAGAATGCCACCCCGAAGAATATACCTGGCGAGTCGGATCGGAGCATGGGATAGTTCTGAGAGCATCGTGTTAGTGGATATAACGTGGAAATGGGTTTATACAAGTTACTTGTGACGGGCTTATAGGAACCTACCTAGACGCGCTGACTGTTGCCTCGATATATGCTTTCATTCTGTGTGTATTTTTACCCGGCGAGGTATTATTACTAAATTAGCCACTACATATGTGCTTAGTGCATCTGCCGAAAACTGTACGACTAGCGGGTATTCCAAGCTACAACAAGCCTCCTAACAACGAGCCATGTCTATTAAGCGCCTATAGGGTGCACGCACGCATATAACCCAAGTAAGATTGCATGTCGCTAGCACAGTACTGGCATACGGCGCACGAGTCGCTATTCATTAGTAGCTTGAGGGCTGCTAGGTAATTCCATTTTGATGCATGCACACAGTCGGATAAGCTGAGGTCGCCGACGTTCGGCTATGAGAATAGCAAAGCTCTCGATGAGAACGTACACAGGGGCTGGATATGGTTGCAGGGGTCATACATCATTGACTCATATAATAACAGATCGGATAAAGGGGGTACTGGAGGATTGGTTGGAGCACCTCCAACCAGCGTAGCATGTGTGATATCGCCGGCTTCCGCTTGTAGGATACCTGTAATGCACCTGCCGCGGGGGTATATATACCCCGTGGTGCCGCCCAACCGGTGGCGGCCTTTCTCTCCCTTTTCATCTTCCATTCCATATCCACAATTACTTACACTTCTATTTCATTGCATTCATCGCCTTCCGCCACCTTTTCTCTGATATTAACTCACCAGAAGCTCCAATATATCTGGTATTCGAGAGAGGGGACACGGATTCAGTGTCCTCCTCACAAGTCCTGCGGACTTCCAATTAGCGTGCTCCGCAACATACACAGATCCAATGCGCCTACAACAAAAGCAACAAAGACGCTTCCAAGCCGCTCTCCGAAGTCTGGCTCGACGGTCTTCCTGAATCTAGAGGCCTTTGCAATCCGCAGCAGCGTCTCAGAATCAGGCATGCGCAACCCCGCTCTGAGCGCGAGGCCGGTGATGACATCGAGCGAAGACGACCTAAACTCCCGAGATTGGACACGGGGCATGACGCCAGGGACAACATGGCGAACGAGATCGCAAGCATGCCGACTCAAATCATGGAGTTCGCTGAAACCCGGATGATCATCGTTTTGGAATCGATCGACGCCGAACATACGGATAGGGCCAGAGCCATTCTCACTCCTCCAGCAGACTTCTCGAAGGTCATCATTAAAGACCGGAAGCTCGCTAAGGAGTACGCCACGGAGAGGCACGTGGTTACCAGTAAAGTGACACTATCGGTGGCGGCAACCTCGTTCCGTATCTTAATACTGTATAAGTGGACAGTGTTCTTTCTCGAGAAGCGCGGTTATGCCATAACGACACTTTCTCGAGAGGCAATCTATCAGATCAAAGGCCACCTTTCGATCAAGGTTGCTGCTTCTCTTTTCACGATTTTAGGTGGCGTATTCTGTATCGTTGTAATAGAGGCCGGGATTCTAAACTCCGTCCTAAGGTTAAGCACGTTATTAGTAGGTTAACCATGCCCTGGGCGAAGCTTCGCTAACAAACTAGACTGTTTCGTTTAGTTACGCCCTCTATAACGTTATGTCTGAGGTCTTGTCGATACGAACCCAGAGCTACAGTGCTATGTGGCCTAAGGTTAGACTACGGTCGAATAAGCGAGTGAACAGCTTGGAGCTGCTCCGCCGTGTCTGAGTTAATGAGGGTTAGGCGGTTGATTTTTCAGGAAACAAAACTCAGCTTCTAATAGATGTTTGTCAATAACACTTAAGAGACGCTCAGGGTGAGCAGAGCGACTAAAGGCTATAGCTCGGGTTTTCTAGGATTCCTTCGAGGCGCTTGCTATGTACCATTTTACCTATCCAGATTTGAATGCAGGAAAGAGAACGTCCCAGCTGTTTCCACTAAAAGTCTTTCGAGCTCCGACAGTAAAATAAAGGTACAAGTCCCATAGCAAAAGCTGGGACCTGTACAAGTAGCCTATGGGAACGTCCCCTGCTTCATGGCGACCTTCAGGATGCTTAAAGTGTTTACTTATATATAATAGAAATGTGATTATCAGTAAAACACGAAAGGCTATGTCTATCGTCGGCATAGCCCTTCACCGTGTAATAACGGCGCCACAGAACAGGATGTGGGGTTGGCCGAGATGCGGTGTAGGCGTACATACCTTGGAGTATTGTACTGCAATATCGGGGAACAGTGTTGGCATAGATATGGCTATCCTATATGGGTTGCTTGATTTTCCCTTATCCCCACTCTCTTACGCCCTCTAGTTGCCGCCGGTCGCTGTCTGCGGCCTTGTCGGCATAACTCGCGGGCTTCGTGGCGGCGTCCCAAACTAGGGAATGCGCTTTCGCGGTCGCACAGTCGCCGTTATTGAAGCTCTAGTGGGAAACGAGAGTGATCATTTGATACCGGCGAATCATGCAAGGACCGTCAATATACCCTTCGCTATAGCTTCGAGCTCTGCAACTAACCATAACAAAGCGCTATAAGGTATTAGTAGTAGATTCTTACACCTAGCGACGTATCTAGGCCGTAAAGACCCCCTACACGTCTAAGCCTAGGAAAACCGTGCCGGGTAATTGTCCGGCCGGATGAAAACCCCAGGTTCCGCGGTATCGTGTCGCCTTCCCCTGCCATCCGTCCTACCTACCGAGATCGTGCTCAGCTACCAGCTTCCTAGCTGATGAGTAGGCGCTATAAGGATGGCACGGTCCACGTTGTAGAATGGTTCCGCCCACGCTTATCCCGTTAATATTACTGAGGAAAGCCATATAAACAGACCCTTTGCGTTTATGCTTTATATGTTAGTAGGCTCTATAACGAGTCGGGATCGGTGGAGCTATAGGAGATTAGTTTTTCTCGTTTCGATAAGACGTCTTTTTTAAGATTTATAGTACAAAAATAAAGTCCTCGGTTAATTGCTTCAGGTTTCATACCACTTTTGTTTATTTTTTAATGTACTAGAGCCAGTAAACACTATCTTTGCTCGTCAAGCTAACTAGTAAATATTCCATCTAGATCATTGCAGTTTGGCTGACTAACTTTATAAGACGACACGAAAGAGGACAGTCTCAGTTAGCAATCTTTACTGTGGACCCTTGCTAAGCTTAGCGTATCTAATAAAGCCAGCTTTGGATTAATCATCAATATTTGCCTGTAGCAGTAAATTTGGACAATTTCCAGCCCCCGTTTCACCACCACACGGTTATCCCGTCCAGCCTATTCAAAAAGGGCCAATCCGCCTTAGCGACCCGCCGTTTAATATATCCTCTAGCACTGTCTTCGGCATGGCGTTTAGGCGATCCCACAAGGCTAGACTCCTCGACAGAGACTATTAAGGCCGTGGCCTGCTCGCAAGGATGGGAAGGATCCCATAAAGTGGAAAGAGGTGTGTATATAAGTGTTGACTCTGCCGTTCTAATAGAATCTAGCTACGAAAAGAGAACTGTGGACAGAAATTCGATAGGTGGTCGAAGAAATGGGTTAGGAGGCGCCTCTTCGCTTTCCAGGGTCTGGATCAGCTCGCCCTGTGTTTGCACTACCCGTTCTTAGAGATCGAAGGATTCCTGCAGCCCTTCGACCCTTTTTAGCAGCTCTGCGATCCTGCCCTAAAGATGGGCGTTTTCTGCTATCAGCCTCTGCGCCGGCACTTAGCAGCTGTGGAGATGTGTTACAAATTAGTGAGTGGTTGTTACAAAAACATCGTAGAGAACAATGTGTGTTACGATATAAACTGCGAAATAGGGCACTGACATAGTGACTCTGGTGGTGAAGTGAATGCTTGAACTGCTTTGGGAGATTGATGGCCTCAACCGAGTGCATAAGTATTACACACACACAATCTATTAACACCCGGGCGGCGGAGCTGAAAGGGCAGCTAACACTGCTGTGCTTACACTGCTGACATTTCTCCTGTCACCCAAAGTCCTTAAATGATCCTGTTCTGGCCTGTAGTCCCTTTCTGCCATTCTTTTGCTGACCAGATCCCCGTGTTTCTCGTCCTGCATCTGTCTTCGAAAGCGAGCTTAAAGGCCCTTCTTTAAGTTTTCAGCATCCTATCTTCGGCAGCTGAAGCGGCGCCTGCGATTGGAGCCACGGGGCAATAGTGGATGCTAGTTAGGCTGTTTGTTGCTGTATTCTCAGTGCGTTTCCCTTATGGGCTGTTGCGCGTCGAGTCGGCCCGTGGCCATGGCGAATCGTATAGTGGCCCGAACGGCGTCTACGTCCGGGGTCCAGAATTGGTCTTCGGACGCTGACTCCCCCCCAAGATGGAAAGATAGGTTGCTTCAATGCGTCTCGGTGCATTGTAGCATGTCTCGTCGCTGTTCTATCCACTGGTGGCATCGGAAGAGGAAGTGGTCTACCGTTTCTCTTGCTTGTCCACAAGCGCATAAGTCGGACGGCGCCACCTAGATTCTAGGGAGGTATGCGTTCAACCTAGCCATGCCCGTTCGTAATTGGGCGAGTACGCTGGCTTCTTTCGATGAGAGGGGGTCGTATAGTATTCTCGTGTGTTTGCCTAGTAGTGCTGGAGCGATCTTTTTTAAGTACTTTCCGACGTCTTCCAGTAGCCTATCCGACGACATCTTCTCGGGCTATAAAGTTTTGAGGGTTGTCGATCGTGCTCCGGGTATCGGTGTCAGCTGACTGGCGCCCAGCCGTGTCGATATTTTCTCTTCTTTCTTTGCTAGATCTATGCGTTCGTCAAGCTCATCTATTAGAATCTAGGTAGTAGTGATGCTGCTTCCCTCTCTTCGTAGTCTCCGCATCGCTTTGTAGGCCTGTCCGATGTGTCTTTGGCCAGACTTCTGGCGGAGTTTCTTTAATGTAAAAAAAGGCAGGTTGTGGACCGTGCTAGGAAGGGGAGTCAACAACTGGCATTGTCCAGTCGATCCGACTCCAACTTGGCGATATGATGAGTCTTCATTATATATGTATATATATATATCACTTTTCTCGGCTTTAGCCGCGTCCCCAGCTATATTGTTCCCGCCTGCCATCTACCAGCGCCGTGCCTCAACGAGATCGATGGTCTCCTCGTCCAACTTAGTCGCATCTCTTCCGGCGTCCAAACCATCGACATACTGCACTAAAAAGATGAGCATGACCAAGAACATGAGGAATGTCTCGAACATATACAAGAAATACTCCCGCCGGATGATGTAGCCGTTGTTTCCCTGAATGTACTCGATAACCCTGAAGATGCTTCGGACCATAATGAGGAGGCTCGTAACGTAAAGGACGATAAGGTATCTTCTCCATGGAATCATTCCTTGCAAAGCTCGGTCGGTGGGGTGAATGCTGATCCTGCGATCGAACACGACGGTGGCGACCATGAAGACACCGAAAAAGATAATTTGGATGAAAAGGCCAACCAGCATGATCTTCTCGCCAAGGTGAAAAAGCTCCAGACTTCCGGCCGATTGGATTCCGCCGCCGCCGCCTTGTGCTATAAAGGAAAGGACGTCTCCCATGACGAAGATCTTAGTCAGGAAGCGGAGAGGAATCAGTGAGTGGTGCTCGGCTCCAAGCACGCGTATCATCCTCCCTAACATCATGTAAATAGAGGCCGCCATGAGCGCGGGGGCGAGGAGGATGAACAGCTGTTGCATGGAGTACGCCATGATCGAGCTCAGCTCCACGTGGGACCAGATTCGACCGCAGTAGCCGATAACCTCAACTTGAATGTAGCGTTAATCCATGCTTCACGCTTCTTCGGACGCGGGCTGTAGGGTGACTTGGCTTACATATTCCGCCAACCACAAATGGGGTGAAATAGAAAGTTTGCGCTTTCACCATGCGCCAGAGGTGCCAGCCTGTCACTATAGCGAAAGCCACGGCGGCCATCCCCGCACCGATTTCCGAAGGGCGGTAGCGATAGAGGGCAAAATAAGCGTCAGGGTCGGGGACGTTAGGGTCGGGCATCGTGGGAGGCGTGCGTCGGAACACGAGATAACAAGCGTGCAGTGGCCCGGAGGACAAATACAAAAGTGAAAGAGGAGCTGGCTCACGCAGAAGCGGGATGAGCTTTCAAAGAAGCAGAGTTAGTAAACAAATATAAGGCCTCCGAATGGATGACTGGCCAGAACAGAAAGGAATGGAATGCAACGAAGCAGAATGTCAAGGAAAGGCTGCCGGAGGGGGCGTATTCATATTTCCCGGGGCCGGCGAGGGCCGGCGGGTGTTTCTAGTTCTTCAGTGCAAGGCTACGTTGTCCTTCCGTGTTGTTTGCAGCCCGAACTGCGCCCATGCTTCAGTCGCCGCGGCAGGCATTGCCGGGCCAAGCCGGAGGCGCTATGGCTGCTGGCTGTGCTCAGGAATGCTCCGACTGGTTATTGTCCGAAGCCTTCGCGTTTTTCGCGCGTTTTAGATCGGACATGACCACCAATGCGGCTCTCGGGTGGTAGTCACTCCACTCTTGCGCCGGCGCCATGATTGCCTCACGACCTCGGACAAAACCGAGAAGTGCGCCGTAGGGAGCGCAAACACCCGAAGCTACACGAGCTAATGCGAGAAGCTCCACCACCACTGCGCTAGGCAGGGACCATTAGCACAGCCTTGCACAGCCTGCTCTGGTCGCTAGCTACTACCTTGCGATTAGGCGAGCAGACAAGGGTGGTAGCCCGAGCACCATCTATCGCAGCCTCAAGCCAACACGCACTTGATTCTCTGTGAAATAGTGGACTGTATTGTGGCCGCAATCAGAGACCCAGCTTGCTTGGCTCATGCGTGGCAACGGAAGCAGAAGTCGGTCGATATCCAGAGCCCCCGGCGCCACGATGTGCACTAGGTGGTGCTCATGAGCGGCACGGGACTTGAGGCAGAGCGGAGTTTGTACCGGATAGCAATGGTCACGATTTCCCTAGTAACCAGTCGCCTTCTATGATCTTCGTGATTTTACGTCCGGGTACCGCACCGAAAGGTGCCCGTCCTTGCCGCTCGCGCAGATAGGTAGGTGGTGTCCCATAGTCTGGTCACGTACCCAGTGTCATCCGTCTATTTCAGCCTCAAACCCTAGGGCGCGATGTCGGACATTGCGCCTTGCTACCAGCTGTCATGCTCGAATGGGGTGTAAACCCATGGTCAGCACACAGCCTTAGGGCAGCACAGGCCCCATTGTTACGTTTGTCGAATATCTCTCGTTATCCATATGTGAATCCTCGCACAAAATTTTGTCGCAGATTTGCGTATCTATCATCTCAACACCACCCTCCCTTAGCCTTCCTCGCTTGGAAAGATTCGTGTGTCCTTCCTGTGGCTGTCCTTTGCAAGCGCTGGGCGCCCCCGTGGAAATGACTGCAGGTTATGCGAACCTATCGTCTTTGACCATTCAGAGCCCACTTGTTGCATAAAGGGTGGCCGTACATATTTGCATATGGAGGGTGCACCTTGGTTTAGGAAAAAGTGGGATATACATATCGGCAAATCTGTAGGTTAAGCATCGGGAGGAGGGTCACCATCGCCTTCGTCACTTGGCTGATCTAAACCCCGCGCATTCGTGCCTGAAATGAGCCGGCGCATGGGCGGGTGATGCAGGTTTGCGCAGGCCGGCCGATGGGGCGGTTAGTGCCTGGTTGATTTGGTAGCGGCTGGAATCGTTTGAACGTCTCGCACAGTTCGGCTTTTCTCGTAAAACTCGGAGGCTCCATGATATGCAGGAACCATGCACCCGGCCGAGTCCCACCCTCTAGACGATCGACGGATACATTTGTCCGGATAGCTGGCGAGCTGCACATAGGGGAAGTGGGGCACGATAGAAGGTCAGTGCCGGAATGGGGCGCACAAGTTGTTCAGACTGCCTCTTAATTAGTGTCATCTGATTCGTTGGAGTCCAAAGGAGTGGCTCGGGCTACGTCAAGGGCAGCCGATTCATTGGACCGGGTTTTCGGCATACGCAGCATTCGAGTTGTTCCGCTCCACGTTCCCGCTGTGGTGCAGATGTAGCAGCTCGGGTGTGAACCGAGTAGGATACGAGTTTAACGACGCCTACAGATTTGGGTAACAAGCGACGCCATTTGATCGGCGAGAGCCCGCAACAGTCAGTGGAACCGGGAGAAAGGCCTTGTGGTATACATAATGAAAGTTGCTCGTCTAGGACATAGATGGAGTTGCCTCACCAGCATCCAGTTAACCCGGAAGCCTGTGCGATCTTCAGCAGCCAAAACTTTCCTACACCATGAAGTTCACGTATCTGTCAGTTGTGCTTGCTGTCTCTCCGGCCGGCTGAAGATGACCACGCATGGCGGGCGCCCGTAGAGGGTCAAGGTAAAATCACACTCTGCCAGAAAACCAACCAGTCCCGCCGATATCAAGCGTACTAACCCGACCGACGAACTGCAGTGCGCGGTCCCTGCCCGATGCTCAACACGCTCGTCAATCACGGTTTTATGCCCCGCGACGGCAAGAATATCAATAAGAAGTTGGCCGTCGATGTTCTGAGCACAGCCCTTAATTGGGACGAGACGGCCGTCAACGACTTATACGACTTTGCGCAACGTACGAACCCCAATGGGACCAGCTTTGACCTTAGCCACCTGACAACTCATAACGTTCTCGAGCATGACGCTAGTTTGAGGTAATAAGGCAGCTTATTCACGTCGCATGCAAGATGAGAAGCTGATAGACATGATCACTAGCCGGACGGACGCCCGGTTCGGCCCGGCCGACGTGTTCAACGAGGGAGCCTGGAACGAGACGATGAAGTACCTCACTGGTCCGACTATCGACCTGGCGAAGGCGAGCCGGGCCCGGACGGCTCGCGTCATCACTTCAGCGTCGACGAACCCGACGTTCAGCCTGCCCGAAGTCGGCCGTGACTTCATCTACGGCGAGTCGGCTGCTTTCCAATTCGTTTTCGGCGAGTGGAACTTGAACGCAACCGATCCTAAAGACATGGTTCGCACCCCGACCGAATTTGTCGAGTACTTCTTCCGTAAGACCCACCCTTTTTATTTTCGGGGAGATCCACGAGAATCGAATCGCCATCGCCGCCCGTTTCACTGGGGCTCAATGACTGACAACGTTACTAAAGGAAACGAACGTTTGCCGTATGAGCTGGGATGGAAGAGGCCCGAGAACCGCCTGAGCCTGGCCCTGCTCACCAAGCTGGTTCTGGCCATGCAGGACATCACTCTGGAGCAGATGCGTGAAGACGCGTAGGGCAGCGTCTGTTGAAACAAGGCCCCCTCTCGCCGCTGGCCTAGTGTCGATCTGAATATCAAATGAACCTGCCCCTTTTCATTGGTCCTGTTCTCTCCTTCACATGTTTCGTACAATCGATGAATCCTCAATTACCACCAACCATCGGAAACCCAGTGTTCGGGACAGGCAAATCTCCGACTTACCCATAGGCGCTTTCTATCTGTGAAAGTACAAACTCTACGCACCAGAATACTTGGGTAACTAGCCATCGAATTGTTTTTCCTAACTTTATCCGTTGGCTCTACACACACACACAATTTATTGACGCCCGGGCGGCGGAGCCGAAAGGGCAACTAACGCTGCTGTGCTGACACTGCTGACACTTCTCTTGTCACCCAAAGCCCTTACATGCTCCTGTTTTGGCTGTCTTCCCTTTCTGCCGTTCCTCTGCTGACCAAGTTCCCGTGTTTCTCGTCCTGTATCTGTCTCCGCAAGCTAGCTTAAAGGCCTTTCTTTAAGTGTCCAGCATCCTATCTTCGGCAGCTGAAGCGTCGCCTGCGTTTGGAGGCACGGGGTAATACTGGCTATTAGTTAGGTTGTTTGTTGCTGTATTGTTAGTGCGCCTCCCTCACGGGTTGTTGCGCGTCGAGTCGGCCCGTGGCCATGGCGAATCGTATAGTAGCCCGAACGGCGTCTATGTCCGGGGTCCAGAATTGGTCGTCGGACGCTGACTTCCCCCCCAGGTAGAAGGAGAGGTTGCTTCGGTGGGTTTCGGTGTGTTGTAGCATGTCTCGTCGATGTTCTGTCCATTGATAGCATCGGAAGAGGAAGTGGTCTACCGTTTCTCTTGCTTGTCCGCAGGCGCACAGGTCGGACGGCGCCACCTCGATTCGGTGGAGGTATGCGTTCAACCTGGCCATGCCCGTTCGTAGCTGGGCGAGTACGCTGGCTTCTTTCGATGAGAGGGGGTCGTACAGTGCTCTCGTGTGCTTGCCTGGTAATGCCGTATCGACCTTTTTGGAGTACTTTCCGACCTGTTCTGGTAGCCTATTCGACGGCATCTTCTCGCGCCATGCATTGTTGAGGATTGTTGATCGTGCTCCGGGTATCGGTATCAGCGGACTGGCGCCTAACCGTGTCGATATCTTCGCTGCCTCCTTTGCCAGGTTTATGCGTTCGTCGATCTCATCTGTTGGGAACCAGGTAATGGTGATGCTGTTTCCGCCTCTTCGTAGTCTCTGCATCGCTTCGTAGGCCTTTCGGACGTGCCTTTGGCCAGACTGCTGGCGGGGTTTCTTTAACGTAAGCACCGCCGCTTTGTTTCTTGTCAGTAGTACGATGTTACGATACCGCATCCTCGGCAGCGAATCCAAAGCCCTGGCTACCCCGGCCAGCTCGCCCGTAAACGGGTTCTGTTCGGATCTTGGGCCCAGGGTGGCGGACCTGGTGTCCATCGTGGACTCGCTATGGGCCGACGTGCGCGTCTCGATGGCCACGCCGTATCCGACGAGACCATTCCGTGCCGAGCTGCTTACAGCAATGCACACCGCGCAGTCGGTGACGGGTTCTTCTGCTGATTCCTCCGTCGCTGTCCGCATTCGGCTCTCCCAGGGGGCCAGCGTGAACGGGTCGATTGTCTCGAGGCAGTCTATCGGCATCTCTTTGAGTGCGTCGGCCACTTGGAAGAGGGGCGACCGGTGGAAGCGCCTGAACTTGCGCATGCGGCCGATGCAATTACGCAGGGGGTTCGTGTCGGGAAGTGTGTGGATGTCTGTCCAGGTCTTGATCGCTTTCCGCCAGAACCGCCCTTGAAGGGTAGCGATATGGGCTTCGGCCTCCGCCACGCTGGCCGCCACCGTCATGAACGTCCCCACGATCGCTTGGGCCCCGATCTTCTGGATCCGGTGGATCGGCCTCGCTGCTTTGTATTGGCATTCGTGCATCCACACGCTCGAGGCGTAGTCCACCACCGGCGCCACTGTTGCTGTGAAGAGCTGCCGTGCCGTTGCCGACGACAGCCCCTTCAGGCGCTTCAGTTCCAGCACCGCCTCGAGTCCCTTGGCCCCGGCGCGCGCGATGTGTTCTTTATACTTGAGCTTGGTATCCATGACCACACCGAGGATTTTAACATGGTCACGGGGCTGGACGGTCTGTCCCTTGATCGTGAAGGGCTCTTCGCTGGCCTTGTACGCTTTGCGGGCAAAATGGATGACGGCCGTCTTCTCGGCTTCAAACGTTGCGCCACTCCTCTTTTCCCAGCCCAGGGCGTCTTTGATGATGGCCTCTATACCGACGCGGTTGTCCTGAGCCGTCGGGCCGACCACCCAAGCTGTGAAGTCGTCCACAAAGGCGATCGCGCCCCCGTAGCAGTCGATCCGTCGCTGGACCAAGTCTGCGTTGAAGAAGAGAAACAGGATGGGGGACAGCGGCGAGCCTTGCGGCAGGCCGGCCTGCGGTAGCGCTTGGGCTTCCGAGGTGTGTCCGTTGACCATGATCGTCGCCGTTCGGTCGGAACAGAATGCTTCGATCCATCCGAGTAGTTCGCCCGGCACGCCGCGTGCTTTCATCCTCTGAATCAGCCTCTCCTTGCATACCCCATTGTATGCCCCCTTGACGTCGAAGCTCACGAGACTGAGAACCTTTCGGCCCCGCCAAGCAGCATAGACCTGCTCCTGCAGGAGCAGCAGCGCCTGTTCGGCGGAGCGCCGTTTGCGGGCTCCGAAGTGGTTCGTAGGCAGGAGGCCGTAGGTCTCGACCATGTGTGAGATCCTCTCGGCGATAACCGACTCTAACACCTTGCCTAGTGTTGCGAGGAGCGAAATCGGCCTCCAAGCTTTCGCTTTCGTGTAGTCGTCTTTGCCCGGCTTCTGAAGTGGGATGATTTTGGCATGGCGCCACTGGGTGGGCAGCTCGCCTGTCTCCAGTGATGTCCGAAACAACGCCAGGACCCGGTCCTTCACCGCGGGCCACGTTTCTTTCCAGACGATAACCGGCAGGCCGTCCTCTCCTGGCGCTTTCCATGCTTTGGCTGCGAAGAGCTGTCTCTCGATCTCTTCCATCGTAATCGCGCGCATGTTAATAGGAGTCCTCTGTGGCCTGTCGCCCTCGTCGGCAATCTCGCTTGGTAGGGGAGGGAAGAACGTGGCGAGCAGCTCTTCTGCCTGTTCCTTATGGTCCGTCGTCGTCGTGCCGTTCGCCCTCACGAGATGTGGCACTTTTCCGAAGGCCGAAGTGTCACCAGACTTCAGGTACTTGGCTGCCTTCCAGTTGTCGTTGTCCGCGAGGAACTCGTTCCAGTGCTTCTTCTTCTGCTGACGGATTGCCTCATGGTACTGCTTCGACGCGCTTCGCGCCGTTTTCTCCAGGTCCGCTCGCGCCCGCCCCGCTCTCCGTTCGGCCCTGGTTCTGTTTCTCCAGTACGTGTAGATGCGTCGCAGCTGCGTCAGGTCGGTTGTCCACCAGCGCTTTGCGTACGGCGATGGTTTGGCCCTGGGGGTAAATGTATGCACGGCTTCCAGTACTGCGCCCATCAGGCAGTCCGTTTGCTGCTGCACACTGCCTCCTATCGGGGCTGCCACCAGCGCCTCCGCAATTCTGGCCTTGATGTCTTTCCACGGTGCGTTTTTGAACAGGAGTCGGTCCTGGTGGGTCGGGGAAGGTCCGGCGATGTCAAAGACCGTTTCGATGGAACGGTGGTCCGACCCATGCTCCGTGTCCAGTGTCCTGCACTTGATCATTGTGTCTCTCAGCTCTCCCGAGGCGAGAACAAGGTTGATCGTCGTGCTGTTCTCCCCGTCGCTCCACGTCTTCGTGCCCCGCGGCAGCAGGCTTGCGAGGCCGTATTCGTTCATCAGGTCGATAATCGGATCCGCCTCGCCCTGCCGCTCGAGTCGTATCTCGTCTCCTCCCCAGAGTTGGTCGTGCCGATTGAAATCCCCCATGATGGCCAGTTCGACGGCCTCCCCGGCGCTGCCTCGTACCGTCTCAATCGTCCTGCGGAGCTCCTCACACGTATCCTTAAGTGCCTGAGCATCCGTCACTGGCACATAGACCGACGCCACCAGGATCGTGCGCTCGGCCAGCCGTACGATCGCCGCCGTCAAATCGGGCGAGGGGGTGGGGACTTGCTCCGCCTCCGCATGTTTGTTGATCCAGAGCATGCTCCGGATGGCCCATCGCCCCTCCCTGCATATGGTCGGGATCATTTTGACCCATTCCTGATGCCCCATAGGCGTCGTGAGGAGTCGTCCCTGAATCTTTCTCGCGTGTGGTTCTTGTATCGCTAGGACTGTTGCGTCCCGTATCGTCACGTCGTTCATCAGGCTGTCTAGCACTGGTCCTTGCTTCCTGACGTTGTGTTGAATCATGCGGACCGCTTTACTCATGACGGGCCGGGTAAAGCTTCCGACAGTTGCGGCTAAACGATTCGTGCGGGCCTCCGCACGGGACGCACTTCAAGACCGGCTCTTCGCAGCCGCGGTGGCTGTGGCCCTGCTTCGCGCATCGTCCGCAAGTCTCCGCGTTCTTGCACTGGAAGGCCTTGTGCCCAACCTGCTGGCAGTTGTAGCACTGCTCCGGCCGGTCGCGTCGCTCAAACACACGTGTATAGCCCGATTCGCCCCCAGCATAGAAGAAGCCCTCGTCCAGGAACCGGCGGGCGTCGGCCGCTTTCGTCAGGTAGACGACCATCGAGCCGTACGCCTTCATGTTGTCCTTCTTGCTCAGCCATACGATCTTAGCTACACTCGTTTCGTTCTCTTGCCCAAATGCCTCGGCCGCGCCGTCTCGTAGTTGGTCGTTCTCGTCCAGGACCGCCGTGCGCTTCACGCTGTCCACCTTGATCGGATACAGTTCGTCTCGCAGCACGCGTGCCCCGGGGACGGCTGTTTTCTCCGCGGCTCGTTTGACCAGTCGGTGCTCGTCTTCGTTTCGGCAAATGATCTTGATCCGTTGCGGCTTCCTAGGGTCCGTCGTAACCGCGCGGCATCGCCACTCCTTGTGTCCTTCCATTGTTCGCATTTCCTTCTCGATGGCATTTCGGACCGTGCCGGCTGAGACATTGGCTCGTTCGTCATCTCCCAGGTGGGATGTATCGATAGTGCAGTACAGTGTATCGGTGAACGAAGTCGGCGTCGTGTTCATCGAGCTGAGCGTGCGGACGTTGCTAGGCTGGCTTGTCGGCGGCGTTCGAGCGATCCCCGCGTAGGACGCCTGCGGGCTGGTCTGGGCGCTGGCGTGGAGGGCCGGGCTGTTCTGAATGTCTTCCAATTGTTCTCGAATTCGCTGTAGCTCGCTCGAGAGCTGCCGGTTCTCGTTCTGCGACGCTTCGTATCGCTGGTTCATCTCCTGGATCGTGTCGCTCTGGGCCACCACCATCTGCTTCAGGTCTTGAATCTCGGTTCGGGAGTGCGCGACGAGCTCCAGGATCTTCTGCAGGTACGTCTTGGCGGCGCCGCCATCGCGGCTCTTTTCCGTCGCCTCGGGTGTCCCGGATTCTCCATCATCTTCTGCGTCTCGGTTTGATTTCTCTTGGATTTTGGCGGTCGGCTTCGTCGCGCGATTCGATCGTCTGCTGGCCACCGTGGCGGGCTTCGCGGCGGTCGTCGCGTTTGAGTTTTGCGACCCCACCACAATCGATTCCTCGGCACGGGCCGCCATGGTCGCGCCACCTCAGCTCGCTCAATTCACCACCTTTCCGGCGCAACAAAACAGCAATAATCGATGAATCAATCCAGTAAGTCCGTCCTCTCCCTCAACGTCGTTGGCTCTACATTGTATGCCACAATCCGCGATGCCCATCGCAGACTTTCGCATCGCATTCTCGACTAGACCGGGTACCGAGGAACAATCTACATTGGCGCCAGCCCACGATCTGTCCAGTTGGGTTATTCCGTGGTCCCTCACAATGCTACTTTATTGACCCGGCTGGCAGAAGTAGCGCTGCCTGGTCTTATGAAAACCTGTGGGTGTGGAAGGCGCACAGAAACTACTGCGCCATCTGTTTGAGCCTCGATGGAGAGCGCACCGGGGTGGGCTGTCAATGCTTTCTTCCAGAGACTCTTACTGAAGAATCTATGACAGTACTGACTATATCCGATGAGTGATCACAAGCGCCAAATTTCTGAGCCGTGGTCAAACAGCCCTGGGGGCCGACAAATAAGGCCGAAGTTGTGGACAAATGTCTGGAGATAAAGGCGTCGTCCGCACCGAGGAGCCGACAGCTGACATCCAAAGACGTCCCAAGCGTCAAGCTCTATAGAAGTAGGCCGGGACGTGGAGGCACATATCGGAACACCAAGGTACTTGTGCAAGCGGCGATAGAGGAATGATAAACGAGGTACGGCCGATTTCTCCCGCGGTCCCTCGACAAGCCAAGCCGGATTGATTGGAATGGGAAGCATGTAGGTAGAGAAGCTGCCTTGAACTCAGTGCTGCGCTGTCCCTTAGATAAATATACATATTGAATGCTTTTAAGTCATTTGCTGCCTCCCACGATTCTGAACTTCGTGAGCACCTCATCTGCTGTCCACTGACCTGCGGGATCGGCCCTCACCAACCAAGCACCCTCAATTCGTCTCTCATGCCCAACTTGCTTGCGAACCTTGTTGTAGGCAGCTGATCGGATGCTTTGAGCGATACCCTGGCTAGGATACGCAAACATGCCGAACACACCCGCTCCATTCTTGGCCGTGAACGAAATAACGCCCTTGCCTATGCCCTTGACGGCACCCAAGGCACCCTCTTTCCTGGCGCCCTTGTAGGGCTGGATAAAGAGGTCACCGAACCCGTCGATCATGCCCCATGCAAATGTCTTTCCAGCCACGGCAGCACCACTCGCAACACCTGTGACTCGGCCGGTATCACGTACCTTCACACCTTGATGGGCTGGTAAGGTTCTCATGCCTTCTGTAATGGCGAGAGGAATGTCGACCATCATGCCCTTGATTGCGGTAGGCGCGAACATGCCGATGCTCTTGGCCGACGCGCCAACCATTTTTCCGGCAAGCGATGGCTTCTTTACTCCTCCCGACGGTACCGCTGATACCCCAGAAGAGGTGCTGCCGCTTGCTGTCATGGGCCTTGCTTCACCTTGCTGCGAGTTCTTGCCACGGCGTTGGCGGTCGTACCGATACTCGTCCATTGGCTTCGTAACAATTCCCGTGATAGACGAGGTCAGATCCACAGTTGTGGCCAATACAGCCGACGAGCCACCCGATATTGGGTCCCAACGGGTCGTCTCAATGAACAGGGGCTTGCTCTGATACCTGGAAATATTTAGTCAAAACAACCGAACTTGGGGGGCTGGGATTCATGGCTGCTAACATGGCCAGATTCTCAAAAGCTTTAGGATGTTCGGAGCGAATCACTTCCGCGGCAAGCTTTGACAGTTTCAGACGCCTTCGTCCTTTCTTGTACGACCAGACCGCCGGAAAGCCGGGAAGAAGGTCGCATTGGAGGCTCTCGGCTGGGAGGTTGGCATGGAAGGAACGAGCAGCCGCCTGAACTCCAGATTCAGACTGCATCTTTCGTGCGATGGAAGCTGCTGCACTGACGGCCTCATCGGAGAGGCAGTACCGTATGGCATTGGCCAGGTTCGTCACGCTTAGCTCCCTGTGCGGAATGGGCTTAGGTCCCGCACCGGCAGCTGCGATCATCTGACCCCAAAAGGGCTGGCTGTGCAACTGTCAGTCTCTATTTTGAGCTGGGCAGCTTCGCTTAACTGCGTATTACATCGGAGTGGAGTGGAAAATGGCAAAAACGTACTCTCCGAAGAATGGAACGACCGTGGTCGGTTTGCCGTTTCGCAAGCCACATGCTGTGGTGCCTGCACCGCCATGGTGAACGACGGCAGAAACGTTTTGAAAGAGCCATTCGTGAGGACAGTCCCCGATAAAGTAGATGTTCTCATGGGAGGAGCCAGCCAGGTTGGACCACCCTCTGGATACGATGGCCCTGACCCCAGCTTTCTCAATTGCTTGCATGATTGTCTCCATGGTCTCTTCGGGGTTCTCAAGTACAATGCTGCCGAATCCGATATAGACTGGCAATGGCCCGGCGGCGAGGAAGTCGACTAGGTCAGCTGGCGGTTCGTAGTGAGGTACTTCGCGAAAGAAGAAGCCAACAACATCTGGTATCCAGTCAGTATAAACGGCGAGATTGTGAAAAACCACCAGGGGACATTGCATCATACCGATATGAGCAGGCCAGTCGGATGGCTTTGGCACGAGAGCCGGTGACCAGCAATACGTGAAGGGGACTTTTAGTGCTTCGGCTAATTTCGGCCCATCAAACAGGGCAACCTCCTCTAATTGAAGTGTACTGCGCCATTGATTGATTACATCACCTAACCTGTGGTTGTCAGTAGAGGTGCGAAATCAGACGGACCAGGACGTAAGAACAGGAAACATACCCCTGCCAGGTCAGAAACTCCACTATTCCATAGGAAAGGTAGTTGGTCATGTTTTTTTCGCTACCCGCGTTCTTCAGATTGGCAAGCGGGTGGGGGAATGCCTCGGTGCTGCTCCAGGGCATTGTAAACATGAGATGAACCGGAACACCGAGGGCTTGGGCACAGTGGACGTGCGCAAAGCTGGGTGGGTTGGCAATAATAGCATCCGCCACAAAAGGGTCGCCGGTCTGGGTGTCTGGCAACACGCAGGAGTCCCAACAACTCTCTAGCATCTCTCGTACCATGTGACGCTTGCGCTGGATCTCGCCAGCCATCAAAGTACTCATGCTCGGGATCAGCCCGGGGTTTTTGACCATGAAGGACATCAACTCGGCCGGGTTGCCTCCGATAGGATAGAATTCCAGGCCAGCATCCCGCACGAACTTCTCGAAGACATTGTGCGTGCCGATCCGTACGCGATGCCCATATGACTGAAGTTCGGTGCCAAAAGCGACGAATGGCTGGACGTCTCCCCGGCTACCCACGACTTGAATGACGATGTTGAGCCGAGTATTCCAGGCCCGAGTTGGATCGAAGCGGCCTGAGTATTGGGGCGGGGGAGCAGTCCCCGGCCGTTCCGATGGAATGATTTGCTGTGACTTCCGCGAAGGCGGCGGATAAATATTCCCGATCGTACGGGCCAGCTTAGAATCCACATCGATGTCAAGTCGCCCATCGGCTGTATGGGATGGTAAGCATAAATCGGCAATTCAGTGACGAGAAGAACTTACGCCCGAAGATAAGCCCGTTTGGAGTTATGTCATTTGATACCGATGCCATAGGTTCCAAGGCTGGCCGGTTTACGGGCGTGTAGGAAGCACCGCTGGAATTAGTGGCTTCCGACCTAACACCCTGCAAGGCAGAGTCAGTAGGCTCCGGCAACCCGTCGACTTCCGCTTGTGTGTTGCCCATCGTCAGCAGGAGCCAAATGATTCCGGTCTACCACCAAATCCTGACAAAGAACTGGGAGCCAGCGAGAGGAAATACCCATGGAAAGAGAAAGCCGGGGGTCATTGGGAGCACACACGTCGTACCTTTTTCCTGAAAGGTTTTGATTTGCCACGGCATAACGTAGCGCACGGGTTGCGTCCCATATGTGGAGCGGCTACCTGTTACCCCACGCTACTGTGTAGATCACTAGACGCTAGTCATGTGGTATGAATACACTAAAGATGGAAGCGGGCTCGGCGTGGCCTTAATGCTATGAAACGTGGACCCGACGCTATTGCGGGAGTTGGAGCTAATGGCAACAATGGGCTATCTTCGACTCAAGGCGGCTTCCGGAAATCCCGATGCTTCGTTGGAGCCCACACAACGCCTTGCAGACACCAGTCTGTGCGTAGGGTCTTAGCTCGCAACAAAAGCCCTGTGTCATTGCATGACCAGGGCCCCACAGGGCAGATGGTTCGTGCGCCCCACCACCTACACCTGTACCGCGTAGCTAGGTGGCTTGCCACTTTTGTTTTCTTGTTCTTCACCTTCGCTTAGGTTCAATCAAGTTCCTTGCCCAGGGGCAGCCGAGTCTATGCCACCGCATCTGCTGTATCGTGACACGCTGGAAAGCGGCCAGGTGACAGCGAGCGGAGCAGTAGGAGTAGTAACACTAAATGCTTACATCCGACTGAGAAGTTTGACAGAAAAAGGCCCCAGCAACTCTACCGTTCTAGAAAAATGTCGCGGACAGCTGTGGCATATTCGTGCGTCAATCCCCTCGGCGATTCATCAAGGCCACGAGGACTCCCAACACGTCTAACCCTGGGAGAACCGATCCGGGCTGACGTCCAGCTCCACAAGACGGGAAACCCGAGCAGGATGCACCCTTAATTATCCTTGTTTTTACTGGAGCTATACTGGAGTGCACTATGACCTTTTGGGTTTCTGTGGGGCATGCACTGGTGATACGAATTATACGAGCTGTGCGAGATTTGCGGCCTATACGAGATGTACGAGCTAATCGGGATATGCGAGTTATACGACAGGCAACTTGCACTTGTTGAGGGTGTTAGCTATTCTGTTGTAAGATGAAACTGGTGCATAGTCAGCGAGACTTCCTCGCTACTTGTGGGTTATTGATTGGCCACCAGTCCTGCATATTCATAGTTGCGTCAATAGTCAGTCTTGACCAGTCTTTGCCCTATACAGCTTAGCCGTGAGCCCGGTCAAACGGTAATGCTCTGTCTATCTCTCCTTATGAAGGATGACCAACCCATCCTTCGCTGCCACTTGCTAGCCACAAAAACTTTTGTAACTATTTGAGGCATCGATCATAGGAACTCCTATCCTTCCGTCGGGAATTCCCGCGGTAAAGAGGTCCGAGGCAAAAGAACGCCAGAAGGGAGCAATTGCAGCATGAGAAAATGAAGTGAGGAAGGAAGAATCAGTACAGGACGCGCGCGGTCGCGCGACGTCAACGCCTCCAGTGCACGGACTATCGGTTCTGCCAGCCCCCATTGCTTGCCACAGCTGTCTAGTATGCCATACCGCAACACAGACCATGATCGAGACTTCATCTCTTGGCCCCGCTAAGGTACGGATAGCTATGGCGCGCCCGTATTGTAACAGATTGTACAGATCCATTCTACAAGTCTTTCAAGTAAATTTATAAAAGTGGAGGTAAGCATAAAAAGGCTAACCAGATGCAGGAATGCTCATTTGTAAAACTAGAGTGCGCCAACCGCCTCCCTCCCTCCCCAATCCCATATTTCTCTTACCAGTTCTAGTCGCCGTACCGGTCCCCGTCACCGTCTCTCTTGCCCCCTTCCTTTTCTTCCCTGCCTCCTCCCCTTCCCCCCTCCTGCAAGCACATAGCGAGCGGACGCGCCTCTACTTTCCCATCCCCTCCAGTCTCAAGAGCCCCCCGCCCCAACCCGGCGGACCAGTGGTTCATAAGGAGAGGAGGTATATGATCAACACAGTATCGCGACGGCAGTAACCAATTTTCACCGTGTACTACTCATCTCCCCTATCATACGCGCAGTTTTATGATGGGATCGTCGGCGTTATCAGCAAAGGCTCCGTGTCAGCCGCTGTTGACGCCACCCCGCCAAACCATGGCATCCGATGAGACCCCAATGCCGATCCGATGGGTTCCCCACGACAAGGATGCCACCGGCGACCTCGACGCCATCACTACCGGCACCACATCGTCTATTGTCGAGAACGAGGCCAACCCAAACAAGCGCCAGCCACAGGAAAGTGTCGGGGCAAACGTCGCAGGCGGTACCGCAGACCAGGCCGTGCGCACCGAGCGATACGCAAATGGTTACCGTTTCCCGCCGAAATATTCCTTGGGAGAGATGATGGAGCAGGGACTCATTGACTTTTGGGCCTTTTACAACACCGGATTCGGCTTTTTTTTCACCATCTATTCGTTGAATGTGATCGCATGGGGCGCCATGCTTTTCCTGCTGCTGTGCAATGCGGCGCCGCCCTCAGCCATGTGTTACCCCAATGGCGACTGCAACGACATCGACTCGCCGCGACGGGTCTGGATCGAAATAGACTCACAAATCCTTAACGCACTGTTCTGTGTGACAGGATTTGGCTTAGCCCCGTGGCGCATTCGCGACCTCGTCCTCCTGCTCAAGTACCGCGTGGGGAAGAACACAAAGGCACTTCGGGAGCTGGCGGGAATACATCGCAATTGGTTCCGGCTCGTGGGCTCCGAAGGCCTGCCCCCCTCGCTGGGACCCAAGAATATCGAGACGACAACCGTGCCTTATCAGGAGCAAAGCGTGCCGTATCCGTTGGAGACCATTCCCGACGCGCCCCCCACGGGCACTCGCGCACCGCCCACCAAGTTGTGGAGGCTTGACTTTGTTGTATGGCTCAATATCGCCAATACGTTGCTCCAGGTCGTCCTTTCGACATTTATGTGGGCTTTGAATCGCTACGACCGCCCTAGCTGGTCTACTGGGTTGTTTGTTTGTCTAGCGTGCATCGTGGCGAGTATTGCAGGTATCTTGATCGGGGCGGAGGGCAAACACGTCAAGGCCATCGAGGGCGTGCCCTGGACTAAGAGGGATTTGAATCGGCTGTCTCAGGATAAGGAGCTGGGCACCCCGCAATATAACTGCCTCAAGACAAGGGTCTCTAGAAGAAAAGGAAGAGAATAAACAGAAGGAAAAGGAAAGGGTGTAGATAAAAGCAGGGAGAAGTCGAGGTAAGGGGGGGTTTAACTGCAACCACTCTCCTACAGCCCTTCCAAGGTGGTATTGCCGAAACACAGAAGGTTGCACAAGATCTCTTTGAGAAACGGGAATAAAGGCAGCACGATACTCTGACGGACTAAGCTATACACTCTCAAAGATTGAGACCAATATATTCTAATCAACAGCGATACTAAAACACCCAGGCTAAAACTTAATTTAAGCACTATTACATGTCTGAATTATTATTATTATTATTATTGTTACTATTGTTCTTACACCTAGCGACCTATCTAAGCCATGAGGACCCCCTGTATATCTGAGCCTAGGAAAACCGTACCGGGCTGACGTCCGGCCGGATGAAAAATCTAGGTTCCACTGCGTCGCTCCGCTTCGGTCTGCTCTCTGACCCGCCATACCAAGGTCGGGCTCAGCGTGCCCGCTTCTTAGCTGATGAGTTGATTCGCTAGCTGGAACATGCCCAGCCTGCCTGAACGGAGTAGCCATCTCGCTATAATCCCTGCTTTCCCTGTGGTGTCGATTATCCTGTCCATGTCTATCGGTTCTCCTAGAGCTTGGACGAGATACTCCCGTCTTTCTCTCTCCCTTAGGCAGAAAACAAGGATGTGCCGGACCGTCTCCCTGCCTTGACCGCAGTCGCACCATGGGCTGTCGAAGCCTGGAACTCTGCGCTTAAAGAGGAAGTCTCGCAGCCCGATCTTACTAGTCCTTCCCTGGGCGAGGATGGAGCTCTCAGCCCTATGGAGTTCCTTATAGAGCTTGAGGACGTGCTTATCTGGGGGGTTTTTAGTTGCTGCTAGAGCTCGCGATGTCTGGTTTTGCCGTGATGTCTGGCTTTGCTGCCATTTGTGGAGCCAGCCCCTCTCCTCGGCTTTCCTTACCGAATCTCCAGCTAGCCATTCGTCTAGCCGCTTCTTACGGTCGGGGACTTCCGGACCTTTCGGTCTACGCCGTTGAGTTAGCATTATTAATATCCACCTAGCTGCCTTATCGCATCTAGCTTAGATGAGTGATGCGATGCGCGGCTGTTGGAACCTCTCTTCCGATGCCGCCACCTTTCTGTTGAGCCACGTGTCTAAGGGGGACACGTAAGCTTCCGTTTCTAGTACTGCGGCAGCCGTGGCTTTGAAAGCTCCTGTGACCTTTTGGAGGCACTCTGTCTGGATGTCGTTGAGTGCCTTGGCTCTATTTTTCGAGATCTGGCGGTGCCACTCTGAAGCTCCATAGCCTATCGCAGACCGTACGACCGCTGTATAGACTTGGCGGGCTCGTTGGAGAGACGCACCCCATGTCGGGGCGGCTATACGGCGGAGGTTATAGACTTATGTGGCCATCTTCTTCGAGATCGACTGGATTTGGGTGTTCTAGAGGAGACTCCTATCCATCTGGACGCCGAGGACACGGTAGGAGTCTTCTGATTTAATTTTGTGGCCTTCTAGGGCTATCTTCGTGTCCGGACCCTTTCGTTTTGGAGAGAAGTGGGCTAGGTGATATTTCCGGACTGCGAAGGTCATGCCGTAGCTGATCGCCCAGTCTTTACAGATCTTATAGGCGGCTTCTAGCCGCACGTAAGTTTGTTCTAAGTCTAAGCCGAAGCCGACGAGGTTCGTGTCATCTGCAAAGGCTATAAAGGCTATTCCAGGGACAGTCCAGAGGGCCCTGTAGATACTAGCTGTATAGAGGCAGAAGTGGATGGGCGACAGGGGTGAGCCTTGCGGGACGCCTGCCGGAACCGGGATCTCGTCCGGTTCCTGACCATCAAAGAATAGCGTGGTGGATCAGTCGGAAAGGAAGCTTCGGATCCACTTGATAGTCCATATAGGGACTCGTAAGGCTCGTAGGTTGGCGAGGAGTATTTCGTGGGAAGCGGAGTCGAAAGCCCCCGAGATATTCAACGATAGGAGGGTTGCTGCGCCTCCATGCTTCCAGGCCGTGCGGACTAGGTCTTCATGATCGGGATGGCGGCTTGTGCGGCTATAGCTATAGCTGCCATATCAGGATCACCAGCTAGGAAGCGTTTGAGGCTGTCTATGGCGCTGTGTATGGCTTCTGGACTGTTTTCAGGTGTTGCGGCGCTGCTTAGCGATGGTGTTCTCGAGTCCGGAGACGACGGCTCAGGCGGTGGGGCGGCCTGTTGACGGCGCCCACCACCCGCGCTTTGCTTTGTCGATGGTGGATAGGCCATTTCTGGGCTTTATAAGGCCCTAGGAACGGTTTCCGGGCTATCCGGTGGGCTATAGAGTCTTGGCTGTGAAGTTATCGCCATGTGGGACAGGTTTCAAAAGGTTTTTGTGTTGTTGGGTCTACCAATTAGATCGTTGCCTTTGCTGTCCTCCTCCGCTACTTAAGTTATTACGGGTACAGGAAGTCGTAGGCGTAGGTCAAGAGCAGTATACAGTAGTTACCCTATGCCTTGTTGTGAAGCCCGAGCTCCGGAATGGCTACAGACACAATCAGAAACCTACGTTGTCTGGGAACCATACGGAGCCATGCAGGAACCTAAAGTCGTACGTCAGGGATAGCTAGCCTACGCCGGCCGGCAGCCACCCTTCCCAGGTACAGCTCCCCCGTAAGAATGTGGGCAGAATTGACCCCAATAAAAGGATAAGCCGTCAACCACTATGGGCCACCGCTCGGCCTACCACTTTTAGACAGTGGTCTGCGATATTCATAACCAATGAGCGAAAATCTGATCCTGCACCAGCCTACAGCATGCGATAGTGCTGGATCTACCGGGCACTTGAATGCTGCCTCGAGCAGCTATGGAATGGAACACGACGGAGCGTCCTCAGGGGCTGTCTTTGGGGGCTATTCGGCAGTTCTGCATGCCAATACACTTGTGTCGCGCTGAGGCGACCCCTGAAGTAGAGATTCAGGGTATATAGGTCACCTGGCCTGACCAATGAGCTGCTAGAGGGCCTGCAAGAGGTTCCCTTCAATCCTCCACCTGTATTTAACTAGGTCTTCAGTCCGGGCCTCACTAAGAAGATTTGGCGCGACTTCTACATTCATTATCTGACTTCTACCTCCGATCTCCTGCAAGTGTTACATCTAGCGATGAACTTGAACGTCCCGCCTCATGCTACTGCGCCCGCGGGGCAATCTTGACGTTCAGAGGTGGCTTCTCCCACAAACTGAATGTCTTCTGTCGTTCAATCCAGCAGTCGCTGTCCAGCTCGAGGGAGAGAAGATCAAGCGACCAGACCATCTTGCTGATTATCAGGCGCATCTCGGCCCATGCAAGACTAAAGAATAGGATCAGCTTCCTCCTTCTGTGTACAAACAGACCCCGGCAGGACGAAAGGAATTGTACTCACTTCTTTCCGATGCAGTCGCGTGGGCCGTAGCTAAAGGGCTTGAAAACTGCCCTGTCGTCGCTGTCGAACTCTGCCGGCGCGTCCTTCAACCAGCGTTCTGGGATGAACTCAAGGGGCCGGTGGAAGTTGGCAGGGTCCCTATGCGCTGCCCAGAGGTTCATGGTCAGGCTCGTGTGCGGCGGCACCACGTGTCCGGCGATCACGGCGCTCTTGTTGCCCGTGATGCGGAAGAGGAAGTCCGTGGCGGGCGGGTACAGGCGCAAGCCCTCCTTGACGACGGCGTTCAGGTATTCGTGGTGCTGCAGCTTCACGTTTCTAAGATCCGTGTCTTCCGGAAAATCGCACCGGATAATGTCTGTCAACTTGCGCAGCACGTCAGGATGGCGTAGTAGAAGATATGTGGTTCCCGAAACCATGGTGGCGGCTGGTACCCTGTCAGTGAGGGCAGGGACTTCCGAAGGGCAACATCTGTCGCCTAGGGACTCTCCACTCACTGGTCTCGCTTCCAGCTACAATGAATGTGATGGCTGCCAGCCCGATCTCCTCGTTCGACATGCTGATAGGGGGCTCATCAGCGGGGACAAGAAATTCCGCACTGGGGACCGTTGAACCTACCCTTTCTCCGTGCCGTCGTGCTTCAGGATATAGGACAGGAAATCAGGCTTGTCCGAGCCGCGTTCGATTCTGCGTTGTGCCGCTTTGGCGCCAAAGGTAAGGGATTCTTTTTGGTGCTCAAGCATGTGTTTCGGAATGCAGGCCATCGCGGCGTTTACCATCCAGGACGGGAACAGAAGGATTTCTCGCATGAAGGTGAAGGCTTTAAGTGTCGTGAAGGTGCTTTCCAGCCACGGATGAAGGCTCTCCGTGGCCAGCCCGCCAAACGACTCGCTGAAGGACAGATCGCCGATGAGATCGGTCGTTAGAAAGTTCACCCACTTCACAATGTCGACCACGCCGTGGCATCGCTGCGCTTCCCGGCGCAGGCAGGCGATGTATTGGTCCGTGTGCTTCTGTAAAAATGGCTCTTGCATTGAAAGTGCCTTGTCTGAGAAGGCATGGGCTTGCAAGCGGCGAAGTCTCCGATGGTCAACGTTATTGGCGGTGGACTAATTTCGAGTGGTCAGGTCCGGGCTCGTGTAAGCTTCACACTGGGTACCTACGATGGTGTCGACATTCCCAGGCGGTGCAATATACCACTTGGGGTCTTTTGGAAGATTGCCGCCCCCGTCTTTCGTTTGCTTAAGGCCGTAGATATCTTATCGAGGAGGAAGTCAACTCAGCACACCGACCCAAAGGTGCACCTGAGGCAAGGATGCTCGCTTACCAGGCCAAGCTTGACTGCAAGTGTAGGACAGCGTGTCCGGCGTGATTCTCACAATTCGGCCATATTTCTGGTGGAGTTCATGGGCCTTATGTGTTACGTCGCCGCGGAAGATGGAAATGGTGTAGGGCAGGCGGCTTGCAGCCCGATACCAAGGACCTGGATACTCCCGGAGCGGATGAAAAAAGACGTTGTAGACGGTACGGCCCAGAAGGTAAAGGAGACTCTGGTGGCTGATTAGCCGACCCGCGCAGCGAACACGGGGGAAAGATATCCAATAGGGGATTGAAAAGGAACTTACCGTAGTTAATAGGGCCCCCAGAAGCTGGGGTAGAGAGAGGTCCATGGTGAGGGACAAGTCGCAAATAGACAAACCCCACCTGTTATTACCTCGGCGCGAGTTCTCGGGGAAGAGGCTGGGAAAAGAGTAAGGAGTCGTCCCTGCAGATCCTATTTATTCCCGTCATCCCTCAAGTCAAGAGTGTGCACCATCTTTCCCCTCTTCGCATTTGAAGGAATACAAATCTTAGGCTGTACTGAATCCGAAGCCCCGCCCGGCAACGTATGATGACGATGTTTGCGACTCTTATCAAAGCAAGGTGCAAGCCGGCGCGGGCTCCACAACGGGCGGCTGCTAGTCTTCTAAGGGTGGGAAAACATACGAAAGATACGACCAGATACGAGGAGTCCGAAAGAGTCTATACGAAAGGTGCGAAGCGTCCGAAAAGTGCGAGGAAGTGACGCTGTGCGGACATACTACGAGAGTACGTACCCAACATAAGGAATCGGGCTTTAGAAATTTAACGAATTGTCACTGCACGCAGTTGGAAAAGTGGACAACTGATTCGTATATTGACTGAGGATAGCAACGTGAAAAAGAAAGGAAGGGAAACACATGACGGTTCTGGCAGGCCCAAGGTATCTAGGTACATGGAGCCGCACAGACCAGCCTTTCCACCAGCATCCAGCACCTGTTTCAACGGTCTACAGCCGCCAGCGCCGTCACAGTGATTTTCATATGTCATCGTATAATTCCACTGCGGCTAGGGCGTTTTCTGCCACTAAAAGAATAAAATAGAACAGACGCGCTACAACTGCTGCGCTTAACGTACTGCGCCATGTTTAACATGGCAAGGTGCAACGAGGGCCGAAACGAACCGTATAGGTTGCACGGCACCGTTAGATTTATTGATTCGCCACTTTCCGGTCTCTCCTGACCAAGTCGCTCGAGCCGAAAAACGGCGCACTAGAGCTTTTTTTCACCCTGCGGCCTATCTATGCACTGACTATTCATCCCGCCCTATACTGTCGTAACGCTCTGTCTGTCCCTCCCTCCAAACCCATCAACTGAACAATAAATCACGCAGATAATCTCTCGGCTTCTTCACTTTCTTGCTATCACTATCGCTGCTGCTCCTATCCCAGGTGTACGGGCTCTTGGCCATAGCACAGGCTTTCCACCGCGAGACTTGTCAGTATATTATACCAACACGACTAACTAACCTGCTGCTCTAATACCACTGAAACTCTAGTTAATTAACAATCTGAACAACAGCCAGGTGTTTGCTTATGTGACGGGTCGGGACCGTACTGGCGCTAAGAAATTTCTCACGGCCTCGGGAACCTGGTTTTACCCTGTTGCCCCGGAGAGCGCCCACCCTGTAAGGACTAACCCTGCCTTGATATCCATCCCGCTAGGGAGCCATGGCGAGATTTCCGAGATCATCGTTCCTGGCCATCTCGTCTCCGGTCGTGTCTGGGTTTCTCTCGGCGTACTCCAATTCCACACCGTTACATTGAAGGGCGAATCGACCTCCCTTGTGGAACCATCCGCCTTAGCCAACCACTTCGCATATATGCACAATAAGACTTTCCAGGAGGGTGTTACGACCAGACACGCTGTAACAGAGGGTGGGACGCGATACCGCACGAGCTCTTCCACGAATATATGAAATAGCTATTATAAGCCGAATGTAGCTCTACCCGCGAGGTTTCCCGAAGCTAGGCCCGTCGTTTCTTATTATTATAAGAGAAGCTGACGTCTGCCTTAGAAGATATATACCCTTCGTAAGAGGGTACGGCACGTTTTATTATGAGTGCTTACGATATTCTTTATATAAAGGTTATTTTATATCTGTACTATGCTACCCCTTTCCTAGATTACGTTAAATTAAAAGGTAACGTACGCTTTAACTTAAACCGACCTGAGTTATTAGACCACGTATAGCGGTGTTATACGAGTATCGTTAAGCCGCCGGAACTTTATCGCTATGCAGCGTTTACGAGGGAGGGGACACCTATATAGGAGACCGTGGAAGCATGTAAGGTGGTGGAGTACAGCAATGGCTCTGCCATGATCCATTGATTTACAGACCGGGATTTGGTTCAACTTCCGTCCGTTAAAGCAGCTGCTGACTCCGCATCTTCCTGATGGCTTGAGAGAGACCTTGAAAGCGAAATGGCCTTCGAAATTCGATGGAGCTGAATGTAAGTATCCCACAGGCGAGTTCCCAAATTTTATTCAAACTCCCCACCTTCCTCTAGCAGTTTGCACCGGCATTCTCGTCATCGGTCACAATGCAGCATTGTGTCATTTCCTCCTTGGACATCGCCTGCTACATCAGCACGCCAAGGAGTTCATATCCAGCTCCTCCTTTCGTCTACGTACCATGAATTTCAGGTCGTATGGTACTGTGTACGCCGAGCCCATGGTGACGGGACGTAAATCACCTTGCCCCTCGGCTAGCTTCCAGTCGTACTTGAGCAGGATATGGGCCAGAGCAATCTTGACCTCGTTGGCGGCAAAGAAACGGCCTGGGCATGCGTGTATGCCGTGGCCGAAGCCGCAGTGCTGTGGCGTGGTGCTGACAAGATGCGCCTTATTCTCTTCGCCCGCCTCGCGCATCCGCATGAAGCGATATGGGTCCCACCGCTGTGGTTCGGGGTAGGTTTCCTCGTTCAGCATCGCTTTGCGCCCGTCCATTCTAACTTTGGTGCCCTTCTTGATTACAAACCCATCCTTGAGCTTGACGTCCGCTAGGGCAGTGCGCTGAAAGTAAGCTTAGAGTGCGCAAGGTTAGCTACGGCTACTGCTTGTGAGATACTAGGGGCCCCGGTGAAACCCACCGAGCATGACGGGCCGTAGTCTTTGAGACTCCTTAAAGCAGCTGTCCATGAGCTTGAGCTTCTGAAAAGCCGTCTTGTTCAAGCCGTCGGTGCTGAGAACTTGAATGGCCTCCTCTCGCAGCGGGCCAAGGATTTCTGGATTTCTCGCAATATCGAGCATGGTCTGCGCCAGTAGGTCCGTCGTGGTGTGGATTGCAACCAACGAGAGTGTGATTTGCAGGGCGGCCGGGTTGTGGTCTTTCTTCATCTCACGTGAGAACCATTCAATCGAGTCGTTGTAGGGGTGTGGCTTGCCCTGCGCTTCGGCAGCGGCCTTGACGGCAAGACGGCGGTCAATGTGCGGCTGCAGGACGGCCTGGCAGCGCCGGAGCCGTTGTCGGAGCTCAGAAAAGCCAGGAAGAAACCAGTGCACCACCGGGCGGACAGTTCGCGGCCACATGTTCAGGTTGAAACTGCACTTGAAAGCGGACAAGACGTACTGCGAGGAACTCTCGATCCACTCTTTATCGTTGCAGAGATCTTCACCCATGAAAATGCGAGACGACATGCGGGAAACGACGAGCATAATATCGTCGGGAGTTACCACGTGCCACTCTATATTTCCGAGCTTGAGCAAAATGCTTGTGATGAATCGCGGGAGGGGTGGGGGGTTCACCTTTAGAATCTGTGAAAACGTCGCGGAGAGAATTGGTCGCCTCTTTCGAGATGGGTTCCGTGAGGTGCACTAGACGGGAAACGGTTTGTCAACATCATGGTGAGGATGGAGGAGTTGGGTGAGGAAGAGGAAGAGGATGTATCGTTACCAAGAGCTTTCGTGAGGTAGTTTTGAACAACCTTCATAAAATTTGGGCCGGGTTCGCTAGAAAAAGGCTCGAAGCCAGGAAGGTAACCGTGGCTAGCCTGTCAACTGGTTGGCACCCTGAGCGAAATATCAGAACCCGTCCAGGCACCTAGACTCACATCGGATGACGACACGGCGAAATCCATCGCGCGATTGCTCTTGAGCTCGTCGACGTACCGAGGTGGCACTATCAGCACGTCACCAACTTCGGTATAGAGCTTGTAGGGCCTATCCCCAAATTGGCGATCACCATGGGCCAGTAGCTCTGGGCTCCCTCCCATCCAGTCGAGGAGTCGCGAGCGCCAGGTCAGCTCGGTGGGCTTCTTGGGGTTCAGCCGTGGCAGCTCCGGGTAGCTCTCCCGACGGCTGTATAGAAACAGAACGAAGAGCGCGGCCGTGATGATGTAGGGCGCGTGCAAAGACACCCCGTTGCTATTGCCATCAAGCTGGAACGGGGAAATAACGTGGGAAACGTTGACTAGAGACTTGAGCGACGACATGGCCATTGGTGGGGTACCGGCAATGGTGAGTGGCCCCGTAGTTCAGTGTGCCCACGATTAAGCTTATGTCACAGGGAGCGGGAGGATTTATAGTTGTGGTGATTGGGGGCAGAAAAGGCTCTCCCCACGAGTCAATCCATCGCACGCAGTCCAGTGGAATGACATTCGGCCGCCAACTAAAACCCGAGGTCCCGAAAAAGAGGTGACGGGCCTAATATGGCACATTTTGCGCTAGAGACTTGGCAGGCTAATAACGGCCGCGGGTCCTTCCTTACCGTGCACTCCACCCCGCTTTCTTGGCTCTCGTCTCGCTCGCATTCTTGAAATGCGTGCTTAAAGGTAGGCTCCGACCCGCCGGTTCATCCTCATAGGTGGCCCACTCTAGCCGTCGTCCAGTAACGAGTCGTTGGGCACCTCGCACACTCGGGCCATCGCCGAGGCGGGGCCGCAGCACTCCCAACCGGTCACGCCGCCCGCCCCTAATCTCTCTGAGCCACGACCTAGTTCTGCACTATAACTGCTACACCCGCACAGTAACCGTCGTACGACCGTAACACGATAGGACTCCCACAACGTTCCCTGAGACTTTATCTTCTAAAGTCTCGCACAAATGGTACAAGAAGCTCATTGCCGTTGCGCGGTCGGCCTATTCTATCGCATGTTTCCAACCTCCTAGCTGTTGGATCTTACAGAACCTTCCAAGCTATCAGTATGGGACCAGGTGAACCCGAAATGGGTGGTTCAGGCCCCTCTTCCATATCTTCAATATACCTGCTACGTTCCGCTTTGTTTAGTCGGCCTATGCTGACTGGAGACTCGTTTCCCTTGCAGCTGCTCACAGAGCGCAGCATGTTGCTTTGCTGACGTGGGCTTCGGGCGCCTAGAAACACGTCTCTGGTGCTATCCCTCCGTGAATTTAGTGCTAGAATCCTAATGAGCATCTTGACGGCGCCGCCGCGGTTAAGTCGGTGTTGGGACCATCTTTAGCACGTGTAACCTGTGTCCAAGAAAAGCGAAGAGTCAAGTACGTGATGAGAAGAGGGCTGATACCTGGAACTAGCTGAATCGGTCAAACCCGGTGGTATGGAGGTGTAAGTCGCGCCCAATCTAAGCAGCGTTAACAGCGGCAGTGGCGACGATGGCTTTATAGTGTCAGCAAGCCTGGTATTGAGGCAGGAACCGGATTCCTCAAGCCGCCGAGCTGATGCAGTGTAGGTCTCAACAGCGGGTTGGCTCGATTCCGCCATGGTAGGCCTGGTAGGCGGAGGTACCTAGTAAGTTTAACACCAAACATGCGGGCCGCCCTAGAGATGGGCCACCACACCGATCGTGAGGCCTCATGAGCTAGTTTTTGGTGTTTTGTAGCAACTACTTGGCCTAGCTGGCGAAAAACTGGCCTATATCTCGTCGAGAATCTGCTCTATCTCCTTATCCTTGTTATTTTTAATTTCCGGTACTTCCGATCACACTTTCACTTTATAGCGCGTAGACCTCTGAAGGTGTATTCGATTAACCTTATATCTTAAATAGTCACGTAATTTAACATATCCTTCATATTAATAAAGGCTTATGTCGCACTGGAGTGGTCGTAGGGTATAAAAGGTTCAAGTTGTCTATTAAAGGGAGCAGAAAAGAGGTAGGTGTCTGGTGCTGCAGATATACATGGTAACTTGTGATATGACCTCCAGACCTCCGTATGAGGTCAGGTGGCATGACAGGTAATAGAAGATAAGGCTCCTGTGCCTTGACCTGGAATATCCTCATATGCGACATTTATTTATTTATTAGTGATATAGTTATTAGCCTATCTATTCGTGGTGTAGTTATCCTTCCATCTATAGTTAAAGTCAATAGCGATAAGGAGGATAGTCTACTTTGTTAATAGCTTAAGTCTAGGGCAGCCCGAGTGTTGAACTTACTACGAAGGAACGATGACTCGGATCGCCCCTCGGTGCTATCCCGCGCTTGGTGAATTCGGCCTCCGGAACACCGCTGTTACGACCCGAAGAACCCCAAGCCAAGAAAGGTGGCTGAGCCCCACACTAGCCACTGGAGGACACCTCCAAGCCACAAGAGCAACAGAACAGGAAGAAGGGAACAATCAGAAAAGATCCCCTGGGAGGAAAGGAACATTTCCCCAGGTAAGGAAACATTCCCTAAGCAAAGCAGCCTTCCTATTTGGGAAAGAAAATGAAGGGAGGTCACGTGACGATCTGAGGGATCTGGGGGATCTGGGATAGATCCGGCAGATCCAAGTTTGGGATCTGGAGGATCTGGGACAGATCCAATAGATCCAGAGAATCAGTGAGGGAATGACTAAGTATATAAGTCAGAAGGATTTCCTATGTAGTCAGACAGTCATTACCTCAGTGATCAATCTAAGCATCTATTTACCTATAGATGGGAGTAATCTCCTAACGACCTATTGTGAATCAGCTCCCCAGCATCGCATCGCCGTCACTCAGTCAGTTACCTTCAGCCAATCATCGGAAACTCAGTGTTCAAGTTAGGCAAGTCACGGACTTACCTCAGACGCTTTCTATCCCTGAAAGTACAAACCCTACGTACCGCATTACCTAGGTATAGCGTTCGTTACAACCGCATTCGCTCTTCAGCCGGTGTTTTGGAGTTAACATAATATAAGATTGTTTAAGCTTAAACTATTTTACTCCAAGTAAACGATAACTACCTCGGAAGCATTGACGTCGACACTAAGTTGGCCTCCCTCCACGTCAAACTTCTCAACCACACTCTCTCCCTTCAGAGAGCAATCGTCGTGTTCAAAATACTGACCTATCATCATTGTTAACACCTCTTCCAGGCAGGCACTACAGGGGAGGGTCGTAAGAGGGAATGGGTGGCAGCCTTGGCCAAAGCTTACCTCCGATTGTGGGCTCAAGCCGGGCGTCGGACTGCTCCAGTGATGCTATGCTGAGACTCGAGGGCGCGGTCAGGCGAATGGCGGTCACGTTCTCGGCGGCGAGGCCACTCAGGTTGAACCGGGTCCTGGAACGTGTGCCCGTGCCCAAGTAGAAGTCGGTGTTGACCAGAACTACCTTGAACGGCTTTCCGTCCTTGTAAATGACGTACTGTGCGTACTGGTCGGTCCCGTCGTCGCTTTCCTTGATGTGGTGCCCGTCTGCGACAGAGAGAGCAGCCGTGTAGCCGCCGTAGAACGGGGTGTTGACTTTGTCGGACCGCCACCAGTTGAATGAGGCTGCAGAGGTGAGTGTTTGACCTGTGGCAGCCGACGACGCGGAGTGTGGAGACATACCTTGGTTTATCGTGCCCTGGTGGTAGTACAGGCGCGAAACGCCCGCGGACAGAGCGCGCAGCGTCTTGTCCACAATCTGGATGGCGCCGCCGAACTGGGCGTCCATCTCGAACTCCTCACCATGGAATCCGGTCTCACCTAATAGCACGGCGTGGTGTTAGCGCGTTTTGTCTCCGGATGGAATTGTGGTCACAAGTCCTCTGAGTCGGGAATGAAGGGGGCTAAGGCGGGAGCGCACCGAGGATATAGGGCTTGCCGTCGTCAAGGGCATTTTTAATCGGCAGTAAAGCGACATCTTGTACCGTTCTGGTGTGGCTCATCTCAATGGCGAGACCGTTGGCGCTCGCGTTCGAAAAGGCGTACAGGTGGCCGTTGTACTCCTTGGTAGCCGCCTTGACGCTCTGGTTATAGGCCTCAGAGATGAGGTAGGGCAAATTCGGCCAACCTTGGCGGTATGGAAAGGGAATGGCGTAGCCTCCGGCGGCAAGGATGGGGAGGGGGGACCCCCAAACAGCCTTGAAAGCTTCCGCCCAGTCCGCCGCGTTGTTAGCCTCCTGCGTTGCGTTCCATGGCGCCTCCGCCACCGGATAGTTCCAGAACTCAAGGTAGACTAAGACCCTAGTTAGCAGGTCGTCCGCTAGTTAACAGCTTCCACTGTCTTCCGCCGCTGGTAGGGGTGGCCGGATTACGGTCAGGCTCGTTGCCAAGCTCGATGGCGTCGACATATTTGACAGACTTCTGCTTCAGTTCTCCAATGGCTTCGAACGTGTTGCTGCGGCTGTTCTGGGCACGATTGAATCCTGGTCTGCAGTCAGTCGCGGCGCAAGTAGGCCGTGTTGGGGGGGCAGGGTATAAGTAAAATCGTACCGATAGTGGTAGGCGCACCAAGCTCATCTACCAGGCAATTGGTGATTAGTATCACACAGAATTCGGCGTAGCGAGAACAAAGGATACTCACTGATCAGATCAAAATACCGGGGTCCATATAGCAACTTCATGGGGGCGTCGAGGGGGTCGTCCACTTGGTACGAGACGTATCCGTCAAAGTCCGGATCGTACGTCGCTCGGTCCTGCGTGGTGCCTCCGATGCGGACGGGTGTCTTCCGGCCATAGACGGCATCCAACTGCTTCAAACACTGCAGAGAGATAGTGATATTCCGCATATACGATGGCCACATGAAGAACTCGATCCTGGACACAGTTTCAGCTGGGCTTCCATGGCTATGCATCGGTCAAACCGAATGCCAACATACGAGACTGCGACAGGGGTTTGGTGCAGAGGCACCGCGTCAGATGGGAGCGTGGCCGGAATCGTGTAAGATGGCCCGCAAGCGAGGGCGGAGCCGGCACCGAGAACAGCGAGGTAGCGACGGTAGACCATTTTGGCGGCGATGTGCGATAGCGTATCGGATGCTTTCTGAGAGGCAGCAGGACGAAAGAGGATATCGACAGAAGATATATTTTCACCACGGCTGGTTGTGCAACTATCGAAATGAGCGCCCGACTTTCCCCATGGGGGACACTAACCGGCCAGTAAAACCCACTTGCTGGGTGGCTGGTCGAAAAGAGCAGACAGCAAGCCTTTAGTGGGACCCAGCAGTACCCCAGAGGCTATGACAAGCTGGTGCCGCGGCACAGCGCCCATAGTTCGCTGTGCAAGGCACGGAAAAGAGGGCGGTTCGAAGACGGGCGAGTAAGCCGGATCCGAGCGTGCAGGTTCCTTTGCGGGGCGACGCGCTCCTCGTGCCCAATTCCAAGACCGGGGCCGAGGAACGGGAAAAGCGAGTTGCGGGGTCGCGGTACGAGAAGTGCGATCTGGGGCATCCATAAACGCAAATCATGCGCCGTGCACGTACGTGGCGTCGGCCCAACATAGCCCGACATCCGCTCCCCGACGGTAGGACCGGCTCGCCTCGGTGAAGGCGCCTCCGACGGCAGCAACCAGCCGCCTGCCACGTGCTTTATAGCTGGAATATAAACTATGCCCTGTTTGTAGCAGCCAAGCGCGGTGCTAGTGCTTTTCCCACGTCACGGTCTGGTGAGAGATTTATTCCAGCTGCCTAGATTTACCAGACGACGCCACAAGAAATATTGCTGCCAAGAGCACCCCCTGGTACCTCCCTAGAGACGCAATCATGGCCTCAGGGCAGGTGGACAGAAGCTGGATGTGGCACGCCTCCTTTTCCGAGGAAAGAACCGACACGGCCGGCTTGTTTGTGCACTTCCGGCGGACCGTACACATTACGGACCAGGAGCTCGTTCCGTTGTCCCTGCTGCTTCATGTCACCGCCGACACGCGGTATAAGCTCTACGTGAACTCGCGTCTCGTCTTATTCGGGCCCGTCAAGGGCGACGCGTCCTTATGGTTTTACGACGAAGTCGACGTCGCCCCCTTCCTGAAACCGGGGCTGAACCAGATATATGTGGTTGTGTTGCGTTTCTTCCACGGTACACATCACGCCGTCTCGTTCCCCCGACTGTCCGTCGGCGGCCTGAGGCTGGTTGTGACGGGTGACGAGGGCGTCTGGGCCGCCAGGCTCGGCAGCAGCGCGTCCTGGGAGGCCGCCATTGACCCAGACACGCTACTTCCGGTGGACGAACCCGAGGACGACTTTCTGCACATCTACGAGCACACAAGCCGGCATCCCGCCCGCGTCTGGCGCTGGCTTCCTGTCAAAGTGCACAGTTTCCTGGTATCGACAGGAAACTCGACGCCCTGGACGCTTTCTCCGCGCTTGACCCCCCTACCGGCCCGCGGACGGGACAACTTCAGCCACCTGCATAACTTGCGGAGCAGCCTCGATAGGGCGGCGTGGGAACGTCTCCTTTTGCACGGGGGGGGCGAGGCCCTGGTGCTCCCCCCCGGCTCCGAGCACCAGTTGGATCTCGAGATGGCGGTGCACACGACGGCCTTCATCCGTTACCACTTTTCCAGGGCGGGCGCCGAGGGAAGCGTCTTGCGCGTCGTCTACTCGGAAGCCTACGAGGACACCCCGACGCTCGTTCCGTACCTCCGTCGCAAGGGGGACCGAAGAGACACGGCCAAGTCCCTTCTAGGGCCCTCGGATACGTACTGGCTGGAAGGCCCACGCAACGGACCGCGCCACTGTGACGACGAGGAAGAGGACGAGGTCTACGCGCCCTTCCATTTCCGGACCTTTCGCTTCCTCCGCGTCAGCCTAAAGGTCGGCGCTTCCGATCTGGTGCTCCGAGGGTTCCAAGTCGAACCCATCAGCTATCCGCTCGATGTCCAAGCGAGGATTGAGTGCCCGGACGAAGACGCCAAGCTCTGGGACACGAGCATTCACACGTTGCGGAACTGCATGCACGACTGCTACGAGGACTGTCCCTTCTACGAGCAGCTGCAGTATGCCATGGACACCCGAAGCTCCATCTTATTCACGTACCGCCTCTCCGGCGACGACCGTCTGGCCCGCCAGGCTATCATCCAGCTGCACAACTCGTTCCAGCCGCGCCTTGGCCTCACGGCTAGCCGGGCGCCCTCGCACACGCCTCAGGTCATTCCTAACTTCTCGCTCTTCTGGGTTTGCATGGTGGCCGACCATTACGAGCACAACGGCGACGCCGCGTTCCTCGCGCCCTTCTCGCACGTCGTCGACGCCGTCCTGGGCTACTTTGGGTCATGGATCGGCCCGCTCGGCCTGGTCGTCAACGACTCCGGGCCGGGCCTCTGGAACTTTACCGACTGGGCGGACGCGTGGCGTCCGTACGGAATCCCCCCCGCCGTCGAGCGCACGGGGATATCGACGTACACTAACTGCCTCTACGCGTACGCGCTCCGGCACGCCGCGACGGTGGCGGCTGCCATTGGTCGCGAGGCGTTGGCCCAGGAGTATCTGCACCGAGCGAAGCGCGTCGTGAGCGCCGTGAGGGACCACTGCTTCGACGGCCGGTTCTTCGCCGACAGCGTGGCCGCTCATGCCGACGAAGCCACCGACTACAGTCAGATGGCGCAGGCGTGGGCTGTCCTGGGCGGCGCCGTGTGCGATACGGACGCCCAAGCCCTCATGCGGAGAACCCTCGACCCGTCCCGCGGCCGACCCTTGGTCGGCAGCTCCATCTCCATGTCCTTCTACACGCTGAGAGCCCTCAGCGCAGCGGGGGGGTCCGTGTACAGCGACTTGTTCGGCCGGTTTTGGGACCCCTGGCGCGCACAGCTAGCGCTCAACGTGACGACGTGGGAGGAAGACGACGTCTCGCAGCGCTCCGACTGCCACGCTTGGGGGAGCGCGCCAATCTACGAGTTCACGGCCGAGGTGGCCGGGATCCGGCCGGGCGGGCCTGGCTGGTCGTCCATCGTATTTGCGCCGCGTGTCTGGCTCTACCGCACGTTTCGTGCAAGCTGCCCGATGCGCATGGCCGGTGGGGAGCTCACGGGCATGGCTCAGGCATCCTGGTTCGAGGCTGAGAGCGGCGAAACGGAAATCTCCCTGCGATTCGACATGAAAGTGGAAAAGGCCATCCCCGTTCACGTTCAGGTGCCGACACAGGACGATAGCATCATGGACACAACGCGTGAAATCGTGCTGCGCGTGAAGAGGCGCGAGTAGAACGCAATGAACGGTAAATAGACGGAGGCGTTGCCGGGATGATTTGCAAAATCACGTTCTGAAGTGTTAGGGTCGCTACTTAGCCCATCATCTTTGCCTTTTGATGGCCAGGCCCATGGCGGCCTCTACCTGTGTCCTCTTTGCACTAGAAAAGCGCAGACGACTAGCGGAATAGGTACGGTCATCGCTACGTTATTGAAACAAATTGGCGCCGAGCGAAGATCTGCTACTACCTACCTGAGGGTGAGTTCGTGAAACTTATTCGACCAAGCCACTTGCGACGTCACCGGCCCTCTTTCATACCGCATGTGCAAATCCTGTGATATCATCTCTCAGCTGCCTGCGTCCAGGTGAGACGCACGAAGTACATCTAGAACCAGCTGCCGAGGTTTTCGGAGGTATACAGCTGCCCGCCATCGGGCCCCGTGTCCGGCAGAATCGGATTTAGGTCGTGGGGCTAATGTCTTCGACCACGGATGGCACAGGTACGCCGGGAAAAATGGGATCGATCCGCGCCTGATTCTCCAGCTAACACATGTCACGCGCCAGTCGGCCATTATTCCGAGGAGTCGACACACCTCGCCACCCCCCGTTCCAACCAGCAACAACCTCCCAACCTCTTCGCACGACCATTTTTACCGCTACATATGGCCATTTCGGCTAAGATCGGGGGTATTCTTTCCGGAAATCGTAAGGCTAACGGCCAGTTCGCTCCCGAGGTGAAGGCGGCGATTGCTTCATTCGCGGCGGCAGGGGAAAGACTGCCCCGAACAAGACGTGAGACGCAAGAGACGGCTGTCCCGCGGGGCCCTGGTCCGTCAAGACGTGTCGGGCATCCAGGAACGGCAGACAGGGGTGAATGTGGCGAAAGTAGAGGGACGTCGGCGAGTACACCAGGTCCAGAGAAGCCGTTGCTTTCTTGATTCTCTGGGGACGCGGCGGGTCGGTTAGGGACCTTAATCCGGACGCAAAGAGTGATTCGGGTCCGGGCTGATCATGGGACCCACTTAATCGCGATTGTGCTCCCGGGGAGAAGGGATGGTTCGGCTCCCTAGGGGAACTTTGCGGTGCTTGCGGGCTCCTCTACGCTCGGTCCTAGGGTGTGGTCGCTACCGCTGCCTTGGTATCCATGACCGTTGGTCACAAGGCTCGCCAATTTCCACCCCAGGTTCCCCGGCCAGTCAAAATGACCAGCTGTGTCTCCAGGAAGGGCCAGCCGTGGGGCGAGGATCAGGCAGGCTGCGTATAGGATACACACTAATACTGATTCCCAGGCCCCGTTTTGTGGCTGCTGGAAAAGCCCGGCCGTTTCCGGGCTGCCTACTTGCATCGACTACCAGTGCGCCGGTATGGTAGCACTCTGGCAGCTGACGGTCGCACTTCTCCTTGAGTGGTTTGCAACGCCCACAGCTACGCGGCACAGGATCCAAATCCGCGGCGGCACGTGGACGTCACCAAAGGCACCGTGGCAGTAAAAGCCGGGGATGCAGGAAGATTGTAAGCGACTTGTCAATACCCCGCGGGGCAATGTCCGCTCCCTAGGGCCGGAGTGGACCCTTCATCGTCGACTCCGTCCACACTGGGCTGGCGTTAGCCTCGCGTCTTCCAAAAAGTCGGGCCCAGAACGTGATTCCGCGCAAGAGCGGGAAGTGGGTGGCTGTTGAAGGTGCAGCAGCTGCAAACGGGGTCTTCGGGCTATGTTACACCTTCGGGGGCGGCCGAAGCCCTCCACACCTTCGGGTTAATATGGTCCGAAGGGATTCGCCCTGGCACGTGGAGACGTGCCCGAGACTACTGATGAGGGGCACATGTCAATGGGGACGCATCCGGGGACGCCCCGGACTTTTGCCTGCTTCAGCTGAACTACAGGGGTCCAGGGGCGTAGAGCGCGTCTGGACTTTGGCCCCAGGTCCGTCCGTTCGGCCTACCCCTTTCCCAGTACCGTCTACCTCTTGGGAATAAAACCGCGTTTGTCTTTGCCTTGCGTGCCGGTTCTGAAGCCTCAAGTGGAACTCATTCAAGGCCTGGGGTCGTCAATCACCTCGCATCCCGGTTAGGAAGACAAAAGCCTGTTGAAGGCCCGTTCGTCCTCCCCCTCCGTTCGACTCCCGCCTGAATCCAGATTCCCAAGCAACATCATGGGTGCCCGAGACCATTCCACCGCTCCCGAGCCGCCCTTGGGGGGCCTTAACGATGCAAGCCTGTCGAAAATCGACCTCAAGCACTGGTGGCGACACAAGAACCTGCGCGCCTTGAACCTATGGCTGATTATCCCCCTCCTGTCTATCTTCTCCCAGGGGTAAGTCCATCGGCCCAGAAAATGAGCCGGCAACGTTCACCAGCCTGACGATGGGTTGTACGGCAGTTTCGACGGCTCCATGATGAATGGCCTCCAGTCCGTATCGCACTGGCGCAATTACTTCGGCACCCCCAGCGGCGCGACCCTCGGCATTTTCAACGCGGCATACCCTTTGGGTGGCGTCATTGGTGTTTTCTTCGTATCGCCGGTTGCAGACCGTTGGGGCCGTCGCTGGGGCCTTGCCCTCGGCGCTGCTGTAACCCTCGTCGGTGCTGTTCTCCAGGGAGCCGCGCAGAATATCGCCATGTTCGTCGTGTCCCGAGTGATCATCGGTGCCGGCAGCGTCATCGTGGCTGGTGTTGGTGCCCCCTGGATCACCGAGATCGCCCATCCGTCCCACCGCGCGACAGCTACGGCCCTCTTCCTCACCTCGTATTCCCTCGGCTCCATCGCCGCCGGCTGGACGGTACGTAGTCCCCCTCCCCCCCCCCCCCCCCCCAAATCTCCATGTCGTGACTGGAACTGCGCTGACGGCCTCACGCTTGCCTGCAGACCTTCGGCACCTTCCACATCGACGGCGAGGCGTCCTGGCGCATCCCCTCGGCGCTTCAGGGGCTGCCCAGCATCGTGCAGCTGGTCTTCCTGGCCTGGGTGCCCGAATCACCCCGCTGGCTTATCAGTCGCGGCCGCAACGAGGAGGCCCTGGCCATGCTCGTCTGGTACCACGGCGAGGGAAACGACCAGGACCCCGTGCCCAAACTCGAGTATGCCGAGATCGCCGCGGCCCTGGAGGCCGAGTCGGAAATGGCCGGCGCCAGCATCTTGAGCGTAGTACGTGGGGCTTTTGGTTCCCCGGCCAACCGAAAGCGCCTTGCCATCATAATCTGGGCTGCTATCTGCTCCCAGATGTCCGGCAATGCCTTTGTCAGCTACTACCTCAGTCCCATCCTGACGTCGGTCGGCCTCCGCAGCGACCTACAACAGACGCTGATCAACGCTACAAACCAGATGGTCTCGTGGTTCTCGGCCATCTACTTTGCCACCCTGCCCGAAAGACTCGGCCGCCGTGTCATGTTCCTCTGCTCTCTCTTCGCCATGCTCCTCGTCGTCAGCTCCATCACCGCCGGCAGCATCATGTTCGCCAAGGACGACACCAACAAGGCCGCCGGCTACGCCGTTGTCGTTTTCCTCTACCTCTTCTCCCCCGCCTACAACTTCGGCTTCAACGGCAACCTTGGTCTTTACATTCCTGAGATCCTCCCGTTTAGTATTCGCACCAGCGGTCTGGCCTTCTTTTACCTGGTTCAGTTCGCATTCATGATTCTCTCAACTTTTGCCGTCCCCGTGGGCCTCGAAAACATCCAATGGCGGCTCTACACCGTCTTCATTGGGTGGATCGTTGTCGAGTTGGTGGTTGTCTACTTGTTATTTCCCGAGACTGAAGGCCACTCTCTGGAAGAGATTGCCTGCATCTTTGACGGGCCCCGGGCCGATGATGAGAATATCTGCAAGACGCACGAAGTGAGGATAGAGTTGAAGGAGTAAATAGGGGTTCCTGTTCTCGCCGCAGCCGTGAGACGGTCGATGGAGGTTGCCGTGTTTCAAACCTAAGAGAGATAGTTCTTCATCAATCGTATACTACTACCACGACGAGTCGTGCGTCCTTTCGGAAACAACCAATGTCCATGGACCTGCATAGCGAACGCTAAACAGTGTTAATAAGAAGAAGTCCAACGGCCTTGGAGGTAAATCTATTTCGCTGCAAACTCTTTACTACGTACACTTTTCTAGCTTTTGCTGTTTAGCTGTCTCGTTGCATCCTAATGCTCATGTAAACACTGCCACTGAATCAGCCGTGGACGACCACCCCCTTCGCTCCAGAGAAAATCACTACCGACCACAGTCAATATTAAGGCCAAGGAAAAGAAGCGAAGTCTGGCGGTATTTTATTAGTGGGGGTGTACGAATTCTGCGAACTGAGTGAGGAGAGAAGCCGAGAAGTGCGGCATGTTGGTGGGGTATACGAATCATGCGAACAAATGAGAGACGTCCTGTCTTTCACAGTGCCGGAATAAAAGGATCGCGTGACGCGCGCGGAGAAGTGGATCTCCAATCCATGTTCGAGCCCCATCTCTCCGCCCGGCGCGGGAACTAGATCACAAAAGTACATGCTGCATATGCGGTACCCCAGACTGGGCGCCTACCACCCCCTTGATACAATTAACCGGATGGTGGCGAATGTACCTCGTAGATTCATGGTCACGAGCTGGGCACACACCAAAAACATACAGGTCGAGGTGGAACCAACGGCACGCTTTCCACAGGGAGCAGGATCATGTTGTGGTAGCCCCTTTCGGGAAACATGTATTGTCGAGCCCTTTTGTTAAATAGGAGCAACCCGGATTGAGCAAGCCTCGGTTCCGCTTATTCTCACAGTTAGTGGGTAGTCAGAAAAATCCCTATAAATCAGGCGCGTGCATCAGTTGATCCTGCCCACTGGCCGTTGTAGGCCCTGTGGTGGTCATTCCTATGTGCCCAAGTCCCCGACTGCGCAAAGTCGAACGGTAGCATCAGTATGTTGCGACTCAAGCTTGCCACGGCCTTGTGCGCCGGCCTGCTTGGCCGGTTCGGTGCCTGCTCTGCTTCCCCTTCCGGCCCTTCCGAGCATTTTCTGGATCCCCAAGCAGAATTTCGACCAAAGTTCAGATACTGGTGAGTGAAGTCACGTCGAGCAACGCAGCACAGGCTTTGTTTGACCGGCCATGACAGGATCCCGGACGCCAGTGTACCCGCATCCCAAGTCTCGCAGGACATTCGAGATATGGGGGCTGTCGGCGTCGGCGGGGTGGAACTGATCTCCTTCTTCAACTATGGCCACGGACCCGCCCTTACCGACTGGAGTCGCAACGGGTTCGGACAGCCGGCCTTCAAGGACCTCATGACAACCGCCATGAAGACTTGCAAGGCAAGCGGCATGTCACTTGACCTCGCTATGGGGCCCAACCAAGGCCAGGGTGTGCCGTCCGAAATCGAATCCCTAGGTCTGGCCAAAGAACTCGTCTACGCCAATGTGAGCATCGGGGACGGCGCCACTTTCGACGCGTCCCTGCCTCCGCCCGTGGTTGCCTACAACGCCTTGACCGACAACGTGATGCCGAATGAGCCGTGGGGTCGTAACGATCTGCTCGCCGTTGTGGCCGCCGAAAACCTGGGGCAGTTCGTCTTGGCCAACCCTTTCTCCCTGGCCGTGCTGAACGAGTCTTCTTTGGTTGACCTCACGTCCCTCGTCCAAAACCAGACACTGTCATGGACGGCACCAACGGGGGACCACTCGTGGGAAATATTCTTCATCTACGAGCGCTTCACCAACCAGAGAGCTAGCATTACCACTGGAAGTCCTCCGCTGGCCATACAGAACGGTTCATGGGTTGTGGACCATTTTAGTCGTGCCGGGGCAGAGAAGGTGGCCCAGTTCTGGGACGAAAACCTGCTTGATGACGAGGACATCGTGTCACTGCTTCGCGATGTTGGAAACTCTTGTGAGATCGTCCGTTCATTCTGAATTTCGTCATGAGCAATGCTGACATTTGCATAGTCTGGGAAGATAGCCTGGAGATCCAGGCGGCGCTGTGGTGGACACCTGGGTTCGCAGAGAGGTTCGAGAAGTCGCGCGGTTACAGCATCGTCAAATACCTCCCTATCATCTTCCACGCCTCAAACCAATGGGGGGGATACTTGCCACCTTACAACACCATTTATAGTCTCGACGCCGATTATTCGCCCAAGGGAGGGAAGTACCACGAAGACTTTCGACTGACGCTGAGTGAAGCGTATCGAGATTACTTGGTGGCCCTGCAAGACTGGGCGGCTTCGAAAGGAATGAATTTCTCAGCTCAGCCAGCCTACAACCTGCCACTTGATATGGTCAGAACTACTCTACGTGCCCTTGACCTTTCGCCCAGCTAATACCCGCCATAGTCCTACTCGGTGCCTTTTGTTGGTGTGCCGGAGCTCGAATCCTTGTCTTTCATGAGGAGCATCGACAACTATCGTCAGTTTACGGGCGCTGCACACTTGGCTGGTCGCCGAATCATCTCGACTGAGATTGGGGCCGTCAGGGTTGGTGCTTATACGCAGACAGTGCCGTCACTTCTTCGTCTCTTTGCAGATTCCTTTGCGACGGGGGTCAACCAACTTATTGTGCATGGATTCGCATACAGCGGCGATTATGTCAACACCACCTGGCCCGGATACACGCCCTTCCAGTACGACTTTACCGATGCGTGGAACCCGAGACAACCCGCGTGGCGACATCTGAACGAAACCTTCCTCTACGCCGCCCGGAACTCGATGATTCTCCAGCAGGGAACCCCGAAGATTGACCTTGCTTTCTACTATAATGCTGTCCCCTGGAATCAAGGCGGGGACATTTATGTGGGAGCAGACCTCAACTCTGTCGGTGGGTTACTTTGGCCATGAGTGCTTATACCTGCGGATGACTAACTGTTCAGGCTACACACACGAGTACCTGGGCCCTCAAAACTTGTTGCTGGATGAAGCGCAGGTTCGGAATAGTGTTTTGGCTCAGGAAGGGCCATCATTCAAGGCCATCGTCATATACCAGCAGACACAAATTACACCGCAGGCGTCTTCGGCTCTCCTCGGCTTCGCGGCGAAGGGTTTGCCGATTTTTATCGTGGGCGCCGTTCCCAATACCACCATTGGTGCCATGGGACAAGATGAAGTGTCTGCTAACATGGCCAAGCTGGTGGCAATGACCGAAAAAGTCCACCTCCTGCCGCAGAACCAGCCCATTGCACCCGCCCTAGCAGCTGCGGGTCTCGTCCCTCGGGCGAACTTCCAGGGCGGTGACGACGCGTCGGACGTGTACACATTTTGGACTTCGGACACCACCAGGGGCCAAGACTACGTCTATCTGGCGAATCGAGGAACGAGCGGATCTTTCGATATCACATTCGGCGTTGCGCAGAACAAGTGTGTGTACTCACTGAACCCTTGGACGGGTGCCCAAGATCAGATCGTCACATACGAGGCCTCATCGTCAGGAATCCGGTTGGGTTTGAGCTTACAACAAAACCAGACCGCGATCCTGTTATTTTCGGGCGAATGCGAGAACGCCGTTTCAGTAACATCCCACTCGGAGAATGCTGTTGCGATTCGCGAGTCCGAAGGACGGTTTGAAGCGCGGTTGTCGGATGCTTCCGAGGGCTATGTGAACCTGTCGAACGGTACCACACTGGCCATTCCCGCTGGGAACGCCACCGATCCCATCGACATCACATCCTGGACTTTGTCATTCGAGGCTTACGGGGCTTCGGAGGACTTCTCGACAGTGGAAAACAAAATCACTACCATTTCGGTTGGTGCGCTCGAACGTTTGGCCCCCTGGACCGAAATCCCTGCCATCAACCACTTGAGTGGACTTGGTATATACGATGCCGAGTTTCAAGTCAGCTGGAGTCCGGATGAAGTGGCCACACTGCTTCACTTTGGACCTGTTCTTAACACGTTGCGGGCATGGGTAAATGGTCACCCAGTCGGTGCTGTTGACCCATTTGATCCTTCCTCTGACATCTCCCGCCTTGTACAAAGTGGAACCAACACAGTCAGGATCGAAGTTGCCGGCACTTTGTTCAACAGTGTGAAGACTCACTTAGCAGACATCCTGACCGGCTCTGAGCCGGTGAAGACCCCCGACGTTTATGCCGATACGGCCTGGGCGAAATTTGGGCTTATTGGGCCAGTAACGGTTGAGGCACAAAGAAAAGTCGTGTTTCCGTAACGTCTTGACAGTATTACCTGTCGAGTTGGCACAATGAAAGCCGATTGTATTAGTAAGAAACGCAGCTCTCAGGCACGACTGTGAATACCATATTGCTACAGCCACAAAGCGGGACCACCCATTTGCCACTCCTTACGTTGTTGCGCCAAGAGGGATGCGTTGTGCTGGATGAACACAGGCCCAACAGGTCCAAACTCAGCCAAAGGAGCCGAGTCGGAAAACGGGTTGGGCTGTCCAACAAGGACACCCGTATGCAGTATTGTGTCTATCCGAGCCTGTACCGCCTCAAGCAGCGTTGGTGTGACATTAACTAGAAAAGTGTTCGACCTCTGGCAGACCAAGTTGGTAATGTCCACTCGAGAGTTAGTGACGTCGATGCGCCCAGAGTGTGTCCTCGACGTACCCGAGGGAAAGGAAGGCGCCGAACTCGTTGGGGTCGTAACGGAAATCGAAGCTGCTAGTTGTAGTCATTAACGCCACTGACGGGCGCAAGGCCCTCAACGTTGGTCCTTGGATTCAATGGCTGGACGAGCCGCTGGAGATACTCAAGCGCCAGGGGCGTGCTCGCGTTATCAGCGGTGACGTAGGACGTAACCTTCAGGCTCCAGTAGTCATTTTCCTGGGCCGGAAAGATTTTCTCATCTAGGTGGACGAGGAGTCCGTCGGACAGGGTGAGGTTGGCCGGCCCGGAACCCCTTAGGAAGCAACGCCAAAGACGGATACCAATACACAACGCACCATGCCGACTGGAGCATTGCATCCAGGCTGCGATGAACATTGCACCCAGAGGGTGTTATTACAGTCAGTGAAGCGGCGTAGGTAGTCTTAGTTGCCTTCGGTGGGCGTGGCGGGATAGTCGGCCATAACGGCCTTCCTGACGCTAAAGCCGTCTGCCTCGTAAACCCATATTTCGTTATAAGGGAGAACATACCCACTTCATTAATTCGTATAATCAAAGAGGAGCGATAGATAACGGAAGAGGTCGCTGCCCCAGCTACGTAAGAACCATTATGTCAAAGACGGTGTTTAATTCAGCGCTACTTACATCTCTATGCTGTGCTCCCGAACTATAGCCGATAAGGATTAGGGACCTCATGCAAGGATCAACGGAGAGGGATAAGGAATGCTAATAATATTTTGCGACATCCGGAACTGACTACATTATCGCGTCTGCGTTAAGTAACGTCGTGTCCAAGGAGTCAGTAATTCTTTTGATCCCCTCCGCACTAAAATGATCCACGATCCACGAATCATTCGTAAAGCCGTCCGTGTCCCCCAAAGCCGCCGAACAGGACCTCTGGTTAGTGTATTGCTCACATTAAAAAGCAATAATTTCCCAAGGAGCGTTTCCAGCAAGGGCTCTTCAGCGTAAGCGGCCGCCAACAACCTGCGGCGTTAGATCCAAGATGGAGGTCTCATTAGGGACAATCGGACCCGCGTTCAACCGTCCCGCGGGCACATCCGAAACTATCACAGAGGTTAGCCGACACTCATAGCCACGTAGAGCCAGCCTGACACACTTTCATCGACGGCGCTGGCCACAACGGCCTTAAGCTCGGGGGTTCCAAACTTTTCCGGCTCGTGCCAAGCTTGAACAACGAGTCGTCTGTGAGCAGACGGAAAGGAGGGCAAGGAGGCGCAGCCGTCACGTGCCAATTCCACCACGAGCCCAGGCGACTGGGGGTCCGACGGCACGCCTTGGACTTGGCCGGTGCCTTGGCCAACATGCAGCAAGCGACACGGCGTCTTGGCCCCCTACAGTGCCACTTGAAGCAGGCGTTTGAAGGCGGGTGATTGATCTTACCGATAGCATAATGTGAGTCGGAACTCGTTGGGCGGGGATACGAAGTCAGCAACGATAGTGGTTCGGCCCGGAGCGGCGCCGTAGAGAAGGCCCAGGGCCAATGAGCCGGCCGGGATGCGCATGTCGTCGGACTCTTTACAGCCCTCCCGTCAAAAAGCCTCAGACGCAAAATAACGCCTGTAGATGCTCAAGGCCCCCTTTCGAAAGAAGCAAAGTAAAGCTGTCTGTGGGGACCCCTGTACTCGGGCGAATCCCGGTTTGTGGGGAGGCCAACATGGTCTCGCAGGCGCCGCCAAGCCTTTGTGAATAGCCTCATTTTCGCGACGCCTTGTCGCTTGGGACGCCAGCCCAGGATAAGGAGTCAAAGCAGGCGGTTACACTTCTGGGTGCTGTTCCAAAGGATGTGACATAGGCCTTCGATATCGCTTTTTTGTACTGAGTAGGTGCCGCCCGCTACTGTCTAGGGCTTTCTCACCCCCGCGATGCCGTGGTATCATGACTGCCGATGGTATACTGGGGTTGACATCGAAATTGAAGCCCCCCAAACATTGGATTAACTCACGGGTCTCACGTAGCCGTGTCTAGCTGCTGTCTATATGGGTCCTAGTCTTTTATAACAATCTCTCAGGCCTCCCTACGTCATTCCCAGCTTAGTTGGCGCCCTTTGCTAGCTTTCATAAAGCTCGATTTCTTATATTTTGTTACGTGTTCTCTTCGTTGGGCTAGTTACTCCACGAAAGCTCTTGGTAACGATACATCCTCTTCCTCTTCCTCACCCAACTCCTCCATCCTCACCATGATGTTGACAAACCGTTTCCCGTCTAGTGCACCTCACGGAACCCATCTCGAAAGAGGCTACCAATTCTCTCCGCGACGTTTTCACAGATTCTAAAGGTGAACCCCCCACCCCTCCCGCGATTCATCACAAGCATTTTGCTCAAGCTCGGAAATATAGAGTGGCACGTGGTAACTCCCGACGATATTATGCTCGTCGTTTCCCGCATGTCGTCTCGCATTTTCATGGGTGAAGATCTCTGCAACGATAAAGAGTGGATCGAGAGTTCCTCGCAGTACGTCTTGTCCGCTTTCAAGTGCAGTTTCAACCTGAACATGTGGCCGCGAACTGTCCGCCCGGTGGTGCACTGGTTTCTTCCTGGCTTTTCTGAGCTCCGACAACGGCTCCGGCGCTGCCAGGCCGTCCTGCAGCCGCACATTGACCGCCGTCTTGCCGTCAAGGCCGCTGCCGAAGCGCAGGGCAAGCCACACCCCTACAACGACTCGATTGAATGGTTCTCACGTGAGATGAAGAAAGACCACAACCCGGCCGCCCTGCAAATCACACTCTCGTTGGTTGCAATCCACACCACGACGGACCTACTGGCGCAGACCATGCTCGATATTGCGAGAAATCCAGAAATCCTTGGCCCGCTGCGAGAGGAGGCCATTCAAGTTCTCAGCACCGACGGCTTGAACAAGACGGCTTTTCAGAAGCTCAAGCTCATGGACAGCTGCTTTAAGGAGTCTCAAAGACTACGGCCCGTCATGCTCGGTGGGTTTCACCGGGGCCCCTAGTATCTCACAAGTAACAGCCGTAGCTAACCTTGCGCACTCTAAGCTTACTTTCAGCGCACTGCCCTAGCGGACGTCAAGCTCAAGGATGGGTTTGTAATCAAGAAGGGCACCAAAGTTAGGATGGACGGGCGCAAAGCGATGCTGAACGAGGAAACCTACCCCGAACCACAGCGGTGGGACCCATATCGCTTCATGCGGATGCGCGAGGCGGGCGAAGAGAATAAGGCGCATCTTGTCAGCACCACGCCACAGCACTGCGGCTTCGGCCACGGCATACACGCATGCCCAGGCCGTTTCTTTGCCGCCAACGAGGTCAAGATTGCTCTGGCCCATATCCTGCTCAAGTACGACTGGAAGCTAGCCGAGGGGCAAGGTGATTTACGTCCCGTCACCATGGGCTCGGCGTACACAGTACCATACGACCTGAAATTCATGGTACGTAGACGAAAGGAGGAGCTGGATATGAACTCCTTGGCGTGCTGATGTAGCAGGCGATGTCCAAGGAGGAAATGACACAATGCTGAATTGTGACCTATGACGAGAATGCCGGTGCAAACTGCTAGAGGAAGGTGGGGAATTTGAATAAAATTTGGGAACTCGCCTGTGGGATACTTACATTCAGCTCCATCGTATTTCGAAGGCCATTTCGCTTTCAAGGTCTCTCTCAAGCCATCAGAAAGGTAAGAGGCCACCATGTTCCACATACAACAAGCAGATTGTCGGCATACAGCGTCATGCTATGCAGCATCTAAGCTCAAACCCCCTTCTGCAGCCCGCCCTATCACTGGTCCGAGCTCCGAAACACCATCTTCGACACTATTCTATGCTTGGAAATAGAGATAGCTAAACCAATATAATGACCAGCTGCTTGGCCTCATGAGGCCCAAATTTCCTCCGCGTTGGATACCAGCTCTGCATCGAAGATATCCACGAGTGCCATATTCTCCTCACTAGGAACACGTTGGGGCCCCCTAGTAATGTCGCCCATACTTTCCTTAACTTTGCGCACGTCTGGCAGGCCCACCGACTTTCTTTACGAAGCCGGATCAACTTCTCTGCATTTCTGCGGCTTTTTGTTTTATCTAGAGCAGCCTGTAGATAGTCTCTTTCGTGTCAGACTAGCACATTGACGGGCTGTGGAATTAGGTTATCCGACTTTAGATCGGAGAATTCACAGCCTTTCTCCTATTTCCAGCGTTGACGGACGCCTTTCATCTTCAGACCGTTGGACTGCGAATTCGCTTGTCGGGCTTTTCTAAACACAGGGCAGGACAATGCTTGGAGTCGCTGAGGAGAGACGGGGCATGCCTCATCCACGGTGTCTCGTCGCGTACCTGCGGACTGTATTTTGCGTGCCATAAATTGAGAATAGCGCCTCATGACCCCGATGCGTTCAAGCTCAAGGTGGCGTGGGCGTAGCACCCAAGTGGTTACGAAAATGGAGGGAAAGCCGATGAAAATTGTATAAGCAAAGTGGGGTCACCAAACAGAGCAGCGCGGCTAAAACATGCTTTTGAATATGTACATGGCTTTTTTATCCATTAGCTGGGATGCAGAATGCATCGAGTACGAGGGGGGCAAGAGTGGCTCAACCCCGTCACTCTATCACCCTTACGGCTTTCGGACCTGCTGCAGGACAAAGTTCTCTCCACCCGTCACAGCGAATGACTGGCCCTCCACGGTCTCTCCGTTGACGGTGAAAACCGAGTCGTCAAGCGCGACACGCAGGTCGTCCGGCAGCTGCACCGTGCCCGAGGTACCGGCGGGCGCCTTGACCGTCATGCTGAACAAGCCGCTGGCGCAGGCGAACGCCCACTCGACGGCGACGGCGCCCACGGGGGTCGGCACGCGGCCGTTGGCCGCGTTGAGGCCCAGTGTGAGAGGCGCGACGACGAAGCTCTTCCAGCCCGGCTGCGTGGGCTGCGCGCCCAGCACGAAACGGCTCAGCTCGGCCGTGGGCCCCGCGGCCCAGCCGTGGCAAAGGCTTGTAACAAGGCCCAGACCCGGCTTGCCCTCGCCGTCCAGGGTCTCCCAGTAGGTGCCCGTGTAGTTAGCGTTGGACGGGTCAGCCATGGGCGCCCACAGGCTTTCGAGCAGCTCGCGCGCCACGTCGCTGGCGTTGACAGCCATGGCGGCGCGCAGGTGGTACGAGGCGGCGTAGGGGCTGATGTACGGCCGGAAGCCGGCGGCGATGGCCGCCGAGGAGAAGGCGTGCGGCCCGGCGGGCGTCATGAGGCCCTTGGACAGCGTCGACAGGATGGTCTCGGAGGAGTGGCTGGCGTCCACGTTCACGCCGGCCAGGATGGCAAGCGCGTTGGCGTCCTGCGCGAAGGCCGTCGGCAGGTCCTCGGACACCACGTACGCCTGCAGCTCGTCGCTCCACAGCTGGCCGTCGATGGCCCGACGGAGCTTCTCGAGGCGCGTCTCGTAGACGCTGGCGTCAATGCCGGCGGCGGCGAGGATGGTCAGGCTTTCCTGGAGCGAGTAGGCGTAGAGTGTATTGAACTTAGTGACGACGCCGGATTGCTGGGGGTCGTAGTAGTTCCAGTCGCCGCCAAAGGTGGGGTTGGAAATATTAAACAGGCCATTCTCCAGCGTCTGCGAGTCGGCCCAGTCCAGCATCCGCTGCATCTTGGGCGCCCAATTCTTAGCGAGCTCGGCGTCGCCCGTGTGCATGTAGGTCGAAGCTACGGCCGACAGGAAGTTGAACGAGTAGCCGATGAGGCCGGTGATGTCGATGTCGAGGCCATCCGTGAGCGGGGCCTGCTGGATTTTGGCGGTCGGGATGAAAAAGCCGGGCGTGGCCTGGTACGAGCCGAGAAGATCGAGCGAGCCGAGGAGGGTCTTAACGTTATGGGTGCTAACGAGCGCGGAGGGGCCGGCAATGTCGAGGTCGCCGGCGTACGCGATGCGGTCGCGGCGGGAGCCGTCGACGACGACGCTCGCCGGGTTCGTGCCCATGAAGAAGTCGGCGAGGAAGCTCGGGTTAGTCATGGCGTGCGAGTAAATAGCGTCGCCCGTCGGGCTCGTCAGCGCGAAGTCGCGGAACACGGCGCGGTGGCCGAACGAGGCACCGAGGCCGGCCGAGCCGTAAAAATGCGACGTCTGCGAAAGCTGCATCACGTCAACGCCATTAACGGAGACGGAAATATCCGTCATGGCCACGGCGGCGCGGACCACGTATAGCTGGCCGAGCTCGACGGTGAGGTTCGCTGGCAGCGCCGTCTCCATTAAGACGGGGTTGACCGTCGTGGACCCTGAGTAGGCCGTCATGCGCTTGCCGGCAACGTCGCAGGAGAAGTAGATGCCGTCGTTCAGGGTGTCACCGAGGACCAGGAAGCCGAAACCCCCCACGACAGGCTTGACCTTGAACTCGAGGTTGTAGTTCGTGAGCTGTGCGGCCGTCGCACTTCCCAGGACCTGCGGCGCGAGGCCGTCGACCACAGCGCCTTCCGGGGTGACCTCCCAGAATTCTGGAGTCGAGCCGGCCTCGATCTCGGTCATCTGGACGGTGCGAGCCCCGGCAGCCCAGATAGTGTTGAGCCGCGAGTCGGAGCTGTTAAAAGAACCGGGCAACTCGGTGAGGGGAGTGTTGTCAGTCTTCGAGGTCACTCCGACGCCGCGAAGTTTAAGGACACCGGGCGAAGAGAGGTTAAGCTTCTGGTAGCGGAAGGCTCCCTGGATGAGGCGGTTACAGATTTGGCCGGGCTCCGTAACGTTGTAGCGGTTAACACGGTAGGTATCCATGGCGGCGGCCAGGGGAAGGGGCCCATCGGACTGGAGTCGCCGTCAAAAGTCAGTAACGGTATAGGTTGCTGGCAGTCTACGGACGTCGGCCGAGGTCGCTTACCATGTATGACTTCAGCGCGGCGCTGCTTTCTCCGTAGGTAATTTCGAAGACGGACGTGTCGCCTTCAGTCGAAACAACCTCAAAGGCGGGTATACCATCGATGCTGCGGCCATAGTCGAGAGTGTGGATGGCGGAGCCGGTCGAGGTGGCGTCCATCACGATAATGTCGTCGGAAATGCTAATGAAACCATCGGATGCACCTTTGGCCTGATTGATTTGGCAGTTGGACAAGGGCGAGGAATTCAGAACCGCCCTCGTCTCCGATAAAGAGACGAGTGGCAGAACTACCCATGGGAGAGTGGCCCGCATAGTCGCGGCAGAGACCAAGGGGTTCGGAACGAGAGAGGGAGGGGTTAAGATATAGAAGGAGTGTAGACAGTGAGTGATAAAAGTTGATTAAGAGGGAGCGGAAGCTAAGGTGAAAGAGTGAATATAGTTAATGACAACAATACGGCGGGACAGAGAGCCGCGAGTACAGTGTCTTATAAGAGTCAATCCAGCAGCAGTACGAGGACTGTGAGAGAAGCCATGGTGATTAGTGCGAAAGCGGAAAAACGGACGTGCAGCATCGGCACCCGCTTGTCTTTGCCCTATTTAGCCTGGTTGGCCGATTACCGAGTAATGGTGTTCTTGATCTCTGCCCAGAGGGAGACGTTCGGGGGCGCCGGGCGGGGGTCGTAGCGCGAGAAAGTGAAGTGGACAAGTCTTGGATGAAGGTCGAATCCGAGAAAGCCGAGCAGTTCCTTAAAAAAACCCAGACCAAGCCCGAGCCTAACTATTCAGACCCATGACCGACCCACCCGCACACGGCACACAAGGCCAACCAAACTGGAGCACGCGGCGCCCCGTCTGCCGGCAGTCCATCCATTTAGGGTAGAATCCGCGCGCGGGCTCGGCCGCCGCAAGATCAATGCACGATGCGATGCTGTGAGGTGAATCTTCCCCCCCCTACCGCCTCCGTGATGTATGCATAGGGCCGAAGAGCCGCGGGTGGCGGGCTGAGCGGGAAGCTAGGACGGAAAACGCCCTGCAACCTCGTAGGGCAGAAGCACGGCAAAAGGCCCAGTCATGACGAAGAAGAAGGAAACGGGGCCGCTGTCAAGGGTTCGTCCATTGCAGTTTCGGTGAAACGGTGGCTCTCTTAGAGCGGTATAAGTTTTGTCGTCACGTTGCTGACACCGCCCCGGCGGTCGCCATCCCCGCGTTGCCGATACCCGAGCGGAGTCGCCTCACCTTACCATCGGTCTGGGTTGAGCACGGAGCTGTACGATAAGACGTAACCGCACGAGACCGGAGCTTGGCTGCTGGGCGAGACAGCAGCCTAAGACACGCAGCGCGGCTGCGGCTCTTGAACCATGCGGTGCTGTTTTCCCGGATACTAAATCCGCCAGTTCAACGGGTTATCCCCTTGCTTGCTCAGCCGCATTGACGGGGCGAACTTCGGAGAACGCATGGGTTTGCCTTGAAGAGATACAGCTTTGTGCCAAATGCTGCTGGCCCCGGGCGAAACGCGAGAAGTCCGATGAGAGAGGGCAGAGAAGTGCGAATTGTACGAGCTGGTGCGGGCCACTCCACTGGTGCACCGCTGCCGCACAGCCCCGCGTGCCCGCACGAGTCGTGTAGTACGACGATAGCGCAGCCTCCCAAACGCTGGCCTTCGACTCAGTACGTGCCGAGAGCGCCTCAGGTGGCTCTCACATTAAGATTGAACCGACTCCCCACCTGTTCGATTATTTGTCCGTAATGACCGACTCGAACGGGGCTTCCCGATAAAATTTCCTAGCCGACGGCCAAAGCAAGGACATCTCCGCCAGCATCACTTTTTCCGCGGCCGGCTCTGCTTTTATCCCTTTAGACATCGTTAAAGCACTGGGCCGACTTGTCTCGCACGTTTCCGCATACTCGCCACCATCGACGCTCTTTTTGGCCCTCGTCTCCGTCTGTCTTCGCTCATCGGTCGGGTCGAAAAGCACAACTTGCACAGCTTACCGCTGCCGCTGCGCGCAGCCACCATGAACCCCCAAGACGCGCATGGTCGTGAATGGGCTACCGAGGCGCCCCCGCCCTACGAATTGCACTCCACCGGCGATATTCTTGGCAGCTCGGCGGCCGTTACGGGTACTTCCATCGCGGCCGAATCCGATGGGGTTTCGAAGCTGACCAGGATAACGCAGATGAGGGCTTGATCGAAATCGCCTTCAAGTCGACTGCGCCGGCCGAGGTCAGGCCGTTGATTGATCGTCAATCGCAGCACCAACAATCTCATCCCGATGCGCCGTCGGCGGCCTTGGCCCCGTCACCACCCGTAAATGTCCCTCGCTTGAATATTGTTATCCAGGTTGTGGGCAGCCGAGGTACGATTTTCGCCAGTTGCACTCGCCGAAGCACCCATAGACGCCGTGGCGCTGACACTTCGCATCCCAGGCGACGTGCAGCCCTTCATCGCTCTCGGCGCGGCGCTCAAGCGATTCGGCCATCGCGTGCGTCTCGCCAGCCATGACACCTTTGCCCAGTTCGTGAGGGACGTTGGGATCGAATTTTACCCCATCGGCGGCGACCCTACCGACCTCATGGCGGTGCGTAGCAGGCGTGCACATTGGCTGTGGCTTTTTTTTCCAGCTTGCTGACGCCCTTCTGCTGTCTAGTACATGGTCAAGAACCCTGGTTTGATCCCTTCGCTCGAATCTCTTCGAGGCGGCGACATCGGACGCAAGCGGCGCATGATCAAAGAGATGCTTCGTGGCTGCTGGCTCTCCTGTGTCGACGCCGACCCCGTATCCGGGGCCCCGTTCGTCGCCGACGCCATCATAGCCAACCCCCCCAGCTTTGCCCACGTGCATTGTGCCCAGGCGCTGAGCATCCCTGTGCACATCATGTTCACGATGCCGTGGTGCGCCACGAGGGCGTTTCCCCATCCGCTCGCCAACATCAAACAGAACGAGCTCGAACCCGCGGACGCCAACTGGCTGACCTACGGCGTTGTAGAACTCATGACATGGCAAGGGCAAGTATACCCAGTCCTCGCGTCTCCTGTGCCCTGCTGACCGCACGTATGCCACCAGACTCGGCGATGTCATCAACGCGTGGAGGAAGCAGGAACTCGAACTGGAGCCCATGGCGGCCTCCATGGCCCCCGGAATCACTAGTTATCTTCGCATACCACACACCTACTGCTGGTCGCCCAGTCTGGTCAGCAAGCCGAAAGATTGGGGTCCTGAAATTGGTAAGCCCGCCCTCAACGTTGGCTTCGTTTCAGCCGCCAGCACATCTTAGTCGCCCTAACAACGTGGAGTAGATGTTTGCGGGTTCTTTATGCGTGAAGCGCCCGCGTACGAGCCTCAGCCAGATCTGGCAGCATTTCTTGCCGCCGGCCCCCCTCCCGTCTACGTCGGATTCGGAAGTATCGTGCTGGACGATCCCGTTCGGCTCACTAGCGCCATTATCGAAGCGACAAGAAGGTGCGGCGTGCGCGTCATCATATCGCGAGGATGGAGCAAACTCGGCGGGGACTCCCCTAGCAACGACCATGTCTTCTATTTGGGAGACTGTCCACATGGTACGCCGCCTGGCTCACGGCGCGCGTGGCACGTTCGCTGACGTAAATTAGAGTGGCTTTTCCCAAGAGTCGCTGCTGTGGTGCATCATGGCGGCGCAGGTACGACGGCTTGCGGTCTATCAAATGGCCGACCGACGATTATCGTACCCTTCTTTGGCGAGTAAGGCGGCCGCCTCAGCTTTTTTCTTTTTCTTGTAAAGTACGACAACCTGTACTAACTGGCGTCGCAGCCAACCTTTCTGGGCCAACGTGGTGGCAGCCGCCGGCGCTGGGCCCAAGCCCATCCCGCAAAAGGAATTCACCGCGGAACGGCTAACGGAAGCCTTGCAGTTGGCCCTGTCTCCCGAGGCGGGCCGGGCCGCTATGACGCTAGCACATCAGATGAAGCAAGAGGACGGCGTCGGAGCCGCCGTCGAGTCTTTCCACCGCTGGCTTCCGCTCGAAAAGATGCAGTGCCAGATTGACCGCAGCCAGACGGCTCGGTGGGTGCTAAAAGCGGACGGAAAACACCAGATACGACTGTCCGATGCGGCTGCTTCGGTTCTCCTAGCGAACAATAAAATCAAACTAGACCGACTACGGCCGTGAGTACCATCAAAGGAGTAAACTCAAAATTCTAGTGTGCATTACTGACGATACGGCAGACTCAAATCTAAGGAATACAGCACCGACGTAAACCGATGGGACCCTCTGACCGGAGGCGCGGCGTCAACTTTGGGCATTGTAACCGACTTTACCACGGCACTAGGCGGCACGTTCGTCGACCCTTTCCGAGCTTATAAGAGCAGGAGAAAGGATGGCGGCGGCGCGGCTAGCGGTGCCGCGATGAAAAGCGTAGCCGGTGGCGTCGGGTCCATGGCCGGAGTTGTCACTAAAGGAGCCTTGGTCGATTTGCCCTGCGCTCTGGCCGAGGGCTTCAGAAATGCCCCGCGACTGTATGGCGAAAAGCCGAAAGACCATGGACGTGTGACGGGGTGGCAAAGTGGCGGTGTGGTTGCTGCCAAGGTAATTGTGGCTTTTCCTCGGCACGACCAGCGAAAGGGGGGTTCGCATTCTGACCATGGACACAGACTTTTGGTTCCGGCTTCTATCACGGCATCACAGGGTTCGTAGCCCAGCCGTATAAAGGGGCAAAGGAGGAGGGAACGATGGGATTCTTAAAGGGCGCCGGCAAGGGCACGGCGGGACTCTTCGTCAAGCCGGGAGCAGGTATGTGCAACCTACACGAAAAAGTGGTCAGGTAAGAACGGTACTGACAGATGCAATAGCCATGTTTGGACTGATGGCCTATCCGGCACAAGGAGTCTATAAGTCGATGAAAGCTGCTAAAGGGCGCCAAGCCGCTGTCACCAAATCTAAGCAGCTGATGCTCGAGTCGCAGGCGGCTTTAGGTGGCCCGCAACTGGACAGCACTAGGGTCTGTTCTGAATTCGAGGCTCAGTCTCGAGCGGCGAAATGATTCTTCAGTAATGAATAGCTCTCTGCCATAGTGAAAGGGATGTGGGAGAATGTTAGATCGACAGTATGTCCTGCCGCGCGTGTCGGAACTCCTATCTCTCCTACATAGCTGTGTCCATTCGCGACGGCCTAGTCGTTGATCTGTTGTCCCACGTTCCGGGTTTGCCTGATGCTCGGATCCCAGGCGTTGTATCATGCGTTACAGTCCCCCGCGACGACACAGTTGGGTGGCCACTGTTGAGCTCATCAGCATGTCAGCGTAGGTGTCTTGCCGCTATACCATCCTGCAGGAGGACTACGAGGTGCATGTGGCGATGCGCAAGCGCCAAAAATGATTTTCAAATACCCACGACGCCTTCGGATATACTTTATCCTCGTGCAAGTATGGCAGGTCTTGTGCCGTCCCGCGCCGTCCCGCCTCTCTGAGTACCCGGTCTACTTCATCCATGTGCGCTTCTTGCCGGGTTGCTACTTCCGTACTGCGTTCTCTGCTGGCGATCTTTCGGATTTTCGTGCGCTCCCCGTACCATGCCTCCGCCCCGTAGGTGAGAATAGGAAGAACGCAGGTGAAGATGGCCTTCCAGAGGGCTCTTGGCGGAGGGCCTCGCTGGGAGTTGGCTAGTCTTCGAAGGTGTCGTACGACGTTCCGCGCTTGTGCCGCTTTCCTCTTCACGTGCTCCGTGAACCGAAGCTTCGGGTCGAGCCAGACGCCGAGCCATCGTACAGGCTTCTCCGAGGCGTGCACCGTAAGGCCGTGGTCTCTTGCGCCTGCCCTCGTCGGCGCAACGCAGCCGGCGCCCCTGCGCCCGGGTCCTCGGAGATCAATCGAGCTGGGAACCCCAACAAGCTCCCTATTGCGTATGGTACGGACAGCATTACGGCACGCAATAGGGTCCCCCTGGACCTTCCGTATCGCTTCGGAAAGCAGAGACGCCCGGTAAATCCCCTTGCTCTGTTATACGCCGCAAAAACCTGGCGAGCGATGGGTGTCAAGGCGCCCTCGATTGTTGAACCCCAAAGTTCCTGCGACCTAAGCCGCCCCGCCATTCGACTCTCCTTACACAGCCCTTGAACCGAACCGGGGACCACGAGGCGAACCTCGCCCACAGCCCATCACCGAGAGCAACAAAAAAGGACGAGGACAGACTAGCGAAGCACCTCCTCGGCAGCGCGTCGGCTCACGACCCCACGTGCCGCGCTACGCGTCTGGGCGGTCGTCGTTGGGGAGCAGACCGGCACCGTAGCGGAACCCGTCAGGAGGTCTACGCCAGGATTTTTCTACGATTGCCGGCCCGAAGCCGCTTCGAGACAGCGTGGCCCATACCCCTGCCTTGTCGCCTCAATCGCCGCCCTTTGTGTCCCACTCCTCTCTGGCGCGAAAAAAGATGATGTACACCCGGCTTTGCGCGTGCTGGCCTTTCCTACCACGGGAGCAACCACTTTCACGAGAAGGTCGTCAGCCGAGAGGAAGTTCGGGCCATGCTCAAAAACGGACGAGTACAGCACTGCACAGCTACGACCCTCCGCCCAGTCGTCTCGCCCCCGCATGAGGCGAGCATGGAAACCTGTCCAGATACCCGCTGTTGGTAGACAGTATGCCTTGGTTCAAGATGCAGCTATCCATTCGCTAGCCGTCCCACATGGACGAGCTTGAGCACATACATTTGCATAGGCAAAATGGCTGCCTTTGTACGGTGGGCGGCCGCAGCAGGCGTTGGATGAGGCTGCATGACCCCTGCCATACTCGCTAGACATGCACGCACAGCGCTACGCCAGTGAGGCAATGCCAAGGTCATTACTTAGCATCAACTCCATGGCTAGAACGTCCTGCACCTCACATCTATGTCTATCACCCATCACAAATGCTTTGAGTTGCGATGCGTCTTCTGTAGTTGGCAAGCGACGGGGACTTCCTCCTGACCAAAGATTTGGTCGACAACATTCCCCCGTATGCCATTCTTTCGCACACATGGGGCGACGACGACCAAGAAGTTACCTCCCAGGACGTTCAGGAGCACGCCGGCCAGCATAAAGCGGGGTACCGAAAGCTTACGTTCTGCGGCGCGCAGGCTGCCTCGGATGGCCTGCAGTACTTTTAGGTCGACACGTGCTGCATCGATAAATCGAGCAGCGCCGAGCTGACCGAAGCAATCAACTCGATGTTCCGCTAGTACCAGAGCGCGGCGCAATGCTACGTTGACCTGGCCGATGTCTCTGCTGGCGCCGGAAGCAGGGTGGAGAAGCTACCAGGCGTCCCGTGGACGGCGGCTTTCCGGAACAGCCGGTGGTTTTCGCGCGGCTAGACGCTCCAGGAACTAGTCGCCCCCAAATCTGTCATCTTCTTCTCGGTGGAAAGCCAAAAATTAGGCGACAAGACGTCGCTAGAAAGGCTCCTACAGGAAATCACGGGGATCTCGATCGATGCCTCTCGAGGACAACCGCTATCTCAGTTCAGCGTGCACGAGCGATTCTCTTAGATGAGAAGCCGTGCGACGAAGCGTCCGGAGGATCGAGCGTACTCGCTGCTTGGGATCTTCGACATTCACTTGCCATTGATCTACGGCGAGGGGAAGGGAAATGCATCCATTCGACTGCGAGAAGCAATTAGGAATCGCTCGCGAGGTTACTCCGTACCGACAAAAAGTACGTAAAACTACTAAGACGACGTCGTGACCTCTAATGTTTTACGATAGACAAATTCGACGCCCACACTATTGTACCGTTTGGACAGAATGAAGACTTCGCGGGTCGAAAAGACATACTGAGCCAGCTTCTCGAAAGGCTGCCTCCAGCCGCATATCCTAACGCATGTCAGCGGACCATCATCGAGGGCCTCGGCGGCATTAGCGAGACACAAGTCGCTATCGAAGCGGCGTACCGTGTCCGCGATGCGTATCCCGATTGCTCTGTTTTCTGGGTCCCGGCTGTAAATATGCCCATGTTTAAGAACGCCTACCGCGAAATTGACCGAGCTCTGGGAGTCTACGGGGTCGACGATGACAAAGCCGACATAAAGAAGCTCGTCGAGGCCGCTCTCAGTCAAGTTGACGTGGGGCCGTGGCTTCTAATTATTGATAACGCCGACGACGTGCTACTATTATCATTATTCTTATTCTTATTCTTACACCTAGCGACCTATTTAGGCCATGAGGACCCCCTGCGTATCTATACCTAGGAAAACCGTTCCGGGCTGACGTCCGGCCGGGTGAGAAACCTAGGTTCCACTGTGTCGCACCGCTTCTGACTGCTCTCTGACCTGCTATACCGAGATCGGGCTCAGCGTGTCCGCTTCCTAGCTGATGAGTTGATTCGCTAGCTGGAACATGCCAAGCCTGCCCGAACGGAGAAGCCATCTCGCTATAATCCCTGCTTTCCCTGGGGTATCGAGCATCCTGTCTATGTCTATCGGTTCTCCTAGATCTTAGGCGAGATTCTCTCGTCTTTCTCTCTCCTTTGGGCAGAAAACGAGGATATGCCGGACGGTCTCCCTACCTTGGCCACAGTCGCACCATGGGCTGTCGAAGCCGGGACCCTGCGCTTGAAGAGGAAGTCGCGCAGCCCGATCTTGCCAGTCCTTGCCTGGACGAGGATGGAGATCTGCGCCTTATGAAGCCTCTTATGAAGCTTGAGGACATGCTTGTCTGGCGGCTGTTTAGTTGCTGCTGGATTTCGCGATGTCTGGTTTTGCCGTGATGTTTGGCTTTGCTGCCACCTCTGGAGCCAGTCTCTCTCCTCGGCCTTGCTTGCTGAATCTCCGGCTAGTCATTCGTCTAGCCACTTCTTGCGGTCGGGGACTTCCGGACCTTCCGGTCTACGCCTTATAGCGACAGTAGCACCGGTCGTGGACTATGCCTCGAGCGTGTGGATGCACGAGTGTCAATACAAAGCAGCGAGGCCAATCCACCGGATCCAGAAGACCAGGGCTCAAGCCATCATAGGGACACTCATGACGGTCGCGACTAGCGTGGCGGAGGCCAAAGCCAACATCGTTACCCTCCAAGGGCGGTTCTGGCGGAAAGCGATCAAGACGTGGACGGACATCCACACACGTCCCGACACGAACCCCCTACGCAATTGCATCGGCAGCATGCGCAAGTTCAGAAGCTACCACCGGTCGCCCCTCTATCAAGTCCCCGACGCACTGAAAGAGATGCCGATAGACTGCCTCGAGACAATCGACCCGTTCACGCTGACCCCCTGGGAGTGCCGAATGCGGACAGCGACGGAGGAATCAGCAGAAGAACCCGTCACCGACTGCGCGGTGTGCATCGCTGTCAGCAGCTCGGCACGGAATGGTCTCGTTGGCTATGGTGTGGCCGTTGAAACACAGACGTCGGTTCATAGCGAGTCCACGATGAACACGTGGTCTGCGACTCTCGGCCTAAGATCGGAACAGAACCCGTTTACGGGCGAGCTGGCGGGAATAGCCAGTGCCTTGGATTCGCTGCCGAGGATGCTGTATCGCAACATCGTACTACTGACAAGAAACAAAGCGGCGGTGCTTACGTTAAAGAAACCCCGCCAGCAGTCTGGCCAAAGGCACGTCCGAAAGGTCTACGAAGCGATGCAGAAACTACGAAGAGGCGGAAACAGCATCACTATTACCTGGTTCCTAACAGATGAGATCGACGAACGCATAAACCTGGCAAAGGAGGCAGCGAAGATATCGACACGGTTAGGCGCCAGTCCGCTGATACCGATACCCGGAGCACGATCAACAATCCTCAATAATGCATGGCGCGAGAAGATGCCGTCGAATAGGCTACCAGAACAGGTCGGAAAGTACTCCAAAAAGGTCGATACGGCATTACCAGGCAAGCACACGAGAGCACTGTACGACCCCCTCTCATCGAAAGAAGCCAGCGTACTCGCCCAGCTACGAACGGGCATGGCCAGGTTGAACGCATACCTCCACCGAATCGAGGTGGCGCCGTCCGACCTGTGCGCCTGCGGACAAGCAAGAGAAACGGTAGACCACTTCCTCTTCCGATGCCATCAATGGACAGAACATCGACGAGACATGCTACAATACACCGAAACCCACCGAAGCAACCTCTCTTTCTACCTTGGGGGGAAGTCAGCGTCCGACAACCAATTCTGGACCCCAGACATAGACGCCGTTCGGGCTACTATACGATTCGCCATAGCCACAGGCCGACTCGACGCGCAGCAGCCCGTGAGAGAGGTGCACTAAGAATACACGAACAAACAACCTAACTAACATCCACTATTACCCCGTGCCTCCAAACGCAGGCGCCGCTTCAGCTGCCGAAGATAGGATGCTGGACACTTAAAGAAAGGCCTTTAAGCTAGCTTGCGCAGACATACAGGACTGAAACACGGTGACTTGGTCAGCAGAGGAACGGCAGAAAAGGGAAGACAGGCCAAAAGAGGACTATATAAGGGCTTTGGGTGACAAGAGAAGTGTCAGCAGTGTAAGCACAGCAGCGATAGTTGCCCTTTCGGCTCCGCCGCCCGGGCGTCAATAAATTGTGTGTGTATGTGTGTACTAGCAAATCAAGAATATCTAGGCTTGTACCCAACCGGCGCGTTAAAGGCCTAGATTAGAAAGGATATCAATGCCTGCTCCAGTACAGAACGCGGCTGCCATTGAGGATCCAGTTTGCAAAGAGCTTGGATTTGGCCTGGAGGTGCCAGAAGACGTTGACTGTTCCTAGCCTGGCGGCATATAATGGGCCAGCTCACAAGTCGTCTTCCATATACATACCGGGACGGGTCTTTGCATTCTCTACGAATGCTTCCATTTGTCCCAGCACCCTCTACAGTTGTTTAATCTCTCTACATGCGTGCGCCGGTTCTGGTAGATGGCATACCCCCAGCCTGTGCGCCCTTCGATCTGGGATCCGTCGGAAAATACTACGACGTCTGTCGGCGGTAGCTCCTGCCACCACTTCTCAAAGACCTTAGCTTTCGCCTTCTTTGACATGTCCGCCACCGGCTGTAGGTAGCCAGGTAGGTGTCTCGGGAGCAGGAGTATCGGCCTGTCGGGCTGTCTATACCTCCTGTAGGCTCGTTGCAGGCGTGTCCGTATCGGTTGGAGGCCACTAGCGCTCTTACCCCTTTGTCTTGGCCTCTGCACTAGCCTCGGGACTAGCGGGTGCGCGGTGTCCACAGAGACTGTCCTGAAGGCCATTCGATGTCTAGCCTTCTCGAGAGCGACCTCGATCGGGGGGATCCCTGCCTCTATAGGGAGGGTGCCGTTCAGAGCCGTCTTCCACACTGGCAAAATAGCCCGGAGGGCCGCGTTCCAGGGCTTCGAGAGGGTGTCAATGTTCCCTTGTTGGCCTGTGCTGACCGTCTGCGGCCTGTTCACAAGCCGGCTCGTGGGTGTCTTCATCTTGCCCGGCCACCACGCCTCTGCCGCGTAGAGTAGAGTTGGGAGCACCACTGTCGAGACCGCCTTGCGTATCTGCTGGGAAGGCGGGCCATATTTCGTGTTAGCGAGGTTGCGGATGTGGTTCGCTACCGCTAGGCCTTTCGCAGCCCTAATAGCAGCGTGTTTATGGAACTTAAGGCGACTGTCAAACCAGACTCCCAGCCAGCGCATCACTGGTTTGTCGTCTGCGTTGGGGTTCGTAGGTTTAATCACGAAGTTGTGTCTCTGGACCTCTATGACCGGTCCCGCGTCCTCCTGCCCGGTAGGGGGTTTTCTCCGGGTGAAATGCATCGCCTCCGCCTTATCCGGGTCGAAGACTGTCTTGTTCTCTAGGCCCCAGTCTAAGAGCTCTCCAACTAGCTCCGTGAGATGCTTTGTAGTCGCTTCGTGTGTAGGCCCTTCGCAGCCGATGGCGATGTTGTCCGCGTAGCCGAAGTGACTTTGGCCGGTCTTTGGGAAGGCGTCCGCGATCGACAGCATGAAGAGCACCGGCGAGACTGGGCTCCCCTGGGGGAGGCCGCACTCTGGATGGAAGTAGTCTGACGTGGCCCCGTCTAGGCGCACTCTGGCGCTCCTATCTGTGCAAAATGAGATCGCCCAGCGTACTAGGTTCCTTGGCCAGCCCTGTCGTAAGAGGGTCAGCCCGAGTCGGTTTTTCTGGACCGCATCGAAAGCCCCTTGTACGTCCAGTGTAGCCACCGAGAACACTCTCTCCGATTCGAGCGCGTGCTCGATATCGTGAATAAGACACGCGAGCAGGTCCGTGGCCGATCTCCTAGGCAGGGCGCCGCACTGTTGGTGGTTGAGGATTCTCTCCCGCAGGGAGATCCGGGCCATGAGTCTCGCTACCAGCCTCTCCAGTCCTTTGCCTAGGCACGAGAGGAGTGCGATGGGCCGCCACGACTTTGGGGTCGTGTAGTCTATTTTGCCGGGCTTCTGTAGCATGACGACCTCGGCTGCGCGGAACGCCCGTGGGTGGTAGCCCGTCTCAAGGCAGGCTTGGCACAGGGAGGCGAAGACGGGCCCGATAGCTTTCCATGCGGCTTTCAGTAGCCGCACCGTTAGCCCATCGGTTCCGGGGGAAGTGTTCTTTATGCCTGTAGTGCACAGCTCGAGTTCCTCGATAGTAATCTCGTCGTTCCACAGAATCGTCCTGGAGGGGACTACGGGCACCTGGAGAGGGTCGGTAGCGATGTCGTCCGTAGGTGAGAAGCGTCGTAGAAGCTTCTCCCCTAGCACCTCGCATTTCTCTTTCGCGTCGTCTATCGTGCGCCCGTCGACCACTAGTGGCGGAGGCCCGCAGGCCGTGCCCAGCTTATGCCAGGCCACGATGCGATAAAGGTCCTGGTCTGAGGTGGCTCCGTCGATCAGCCTCCGCCAGTATTGTCGCTTCGCCGTCCGAACAGCAGTCCGGAACGCTTTCTTCTCGGCCCAGGCTTCCGCGAGGCTCGAGGCGCGGATGGTGGCCTTGTATAACCTGTGCTTTGTGCCGCATTCTTCCGTCCACCAGGGTGCGCAACCACCTGGCGGTCCTGGGGCCTTCCCGGCGCCTCGGACGGCCGTCTTTAGTGTGTCGACGAGAAAGTCCGCCACGTCGTCGATTTCCTCGGGCGTTTTTATCCTAGGTCTCGGGGCGTGCTGAAGACCCGCCGTGACCAGTCCTGTGAAGGCTTCGATCTTGTCCTCGGGGACGGTGAACCTATGGTGGTCCACCCGGATCCTGCCACCGATGGGGAGCGTGACTCGGAGAGCCGAGTGGTCGCTAGGGGCTGTGAGTGCATCATCCACTATCGAGCTGGCGAACGGGACATTAGAGAAGGCCAAGTCTAGGGTGTTGCCCCTATCGTGTGTGGCCCTGGGGTATTCTCCAATAAAGGAAAGGTTATGCGCCGCTGCCCAGGCGGCCGTAGAGCGTCCGGCGCTGTTTTCTTCATTGGGGGTGCAGAACTGCCAGACACTGCTGATAGCGTTGAAGTCCCCTACTACGAGAAATCTGCGGTTAGGGGGTGTGTATCTGTGGAGTTCGTGGTGCCACTGTGGGTTGCGGCGATCTCGATACGTCGTCATGATGGTGTAGCCGTTAGTTACCATCCAGATCGCAAACTTGGTCGGGAAGCATATAAGCTGCTTCGCGTTAAGAGTGCCGTCCTTACGGACGTACATTTGGGCCCTAGGTCTGTCCTGTTTGTTTGTCCAGTGGGAGACGGACGAGTAGAGCTTATAGTGGGCGTGTGTTACTGCGAGCGGGCCATGTTGGTCGCTGCCCCAAGCGGGCTCGGTCACGCAGACAACGTCCACCTTCTGGAAGGCGGAAAGCTCTAGGAACGCCTCGTGGGACGGCCTCGCGCGGGCGACGTTTTGGTGTGCGATCGCTAAGGGCCGGTCTGTACCGCCTCGGCCCCTTGCCCGGGGCTGCCTCCGGGGTCTACTCGCTGTCGAGCAATTCATTAACGTGGGACGGTAGCGAGTCGAGCAGGCGGCTAGAAGACATCCTGCAACGGGTCGATCGGCGTTGGATTTCTGCCAAGGCCTTCGTCGGGGAGTCCGGGAGATCGGTTAGGTCGATATCGCCCTCCTGATCCCTCGGGGGGGAGCCCGAGACTAAGATGGTGGGCTGCGTCGGGGTAGGGGTCCGCCCCTCGGGGCAGCCGTTATTCGTTTCGTGAGCCGTGACCCTTGTCCCCTTCGGAGTTGTAGGGACTGTAACGGCTTCGGCCCGAGTGGCTAGCCGGGTGGTCTCGAGGGTATGATCACCGAACCGCTCGGGATGCGCGGCCCTGTAGAGCTGTTCCCCGGCGGATCGGAAGGATGCCCTCTGCTTTTTCGTGGGGTGCACCATCTTGCCGCTTTTCCGTACCGGTTTAGCGGGGCAGCCGTCGTGGTCGGCGGGCTGTGGTCCGTGGCAGTTAACGCACTTCGGGGGTCGTTGGCAGGGACCCTCGTGCGTCGTCTCCCCGCAGGTCATGCATCGGGGGTCCCTAGCGCAGTTGCGTCCAGCGTGCCAGCCCTGGCAACCTGGCTCGTGTCTGTGGACGGCCGTGGCTTTATCGATAAGCCTGGCCATCGCTGACGAGCCGAAGAGCTTGAAGGGCCGGACCTTCTCGGTGAAGGAGACGATAAGTGTGACGAAGCCTGCCTCCGTAGGCCCCTTCGTGGACCGCACGACTCTCTTCGGCTGGAGTCCCGTCTGGGCCTCTGCCTCCTCCGCCGCCACGTCTACCGCGGGTATCGGCTGTAGGGTAGCCTCGCTTAGGGAGAGTTGTGGAACCTCCCTCGGGCACCTAGGGACGACGTAGTTATACCATTTCTGGTGCGTGTCAAAGGCCTTAGCCCCGAACAGGCCTCCCAGCTCGGACTGGGCTTTGTCGGAAAGGATAAGGAGTTGGATCTCCCTGGTCCTTGGTCGTATAGCGAAGCCGGAGGGGGTATGGTGTATCTCGGGGATGTCCGCTAAGGGTATCTTGAGCTTCTCGGCGGCCGCTTTTCGCAGGGCGAAGGTCGGTTGTCTCCGGGCCCAATCGAGCCTCTCCTCGTACACGCGTACAAGGACCCGTATGTCAGGCGGGGGGCCCTTCGACTTATCCGACCCATCGGTTCCAGTGGACTTGTTCGTCTTATTCGTCTTTGCTGACAGGGAGCTAGTACTTTCGTCCGAGAAGGTGACGGATTTCGTAGAGGCTCTGCTCGTCGTGGGGAACGAGGTCGCGGTAGCGGCCCAAGTTGGGGCTTGTGTCGTTCCGGCGGTCGCTCGGCGCCCCGGTTTCGAGGCTTGTGAGTCGAGGGTGGTCGGGGGGGACACGCTAATGGGTTCTCCGAGCACCTCTTGGGCGAACATGGTGGTACGAAGGTGGGTGAAGATGCCCGCCGCCACTTCGTCCGCCATTTCACGTTGGCGGGGGGGGAGGGCTGTGGGGATCGAGTCCAGAGCCCTGGCTACCATAGTCATGACCTCCTCTCGGTCTTGGTTCTTCCTCCTAGCCTCAGCCAACTGGTCGTAGAATTCCGAGGAGGCTTTGGTCGGTCGGGTTGCGGCCTGGGGCGCGTGGACGGACTCCTGCAGGCCCTGAGTGGCTGCAGAATGTGGTTCGGCAACGCTCGTTAGGTCGATCACCTTACTAGCCTTCCCGCTTGGTAGGGTCGTGGGGGCCGGGCACGGGGAGTCGTTGATGGGGTTCCCGTTCCTAGCGCGTTTCTTGCGTTGGTGGGGGGTCAGGCCCGCACTCGCGCGGGGCGTCGAGGCCGTCATGGCCTGTTGAGTGGCGTCGAGACCGGTACGTGGGTCTTCCGACTCGGAATCCGACAGGCGTGGATCGTCGTGATCGCCGTATCGGTGTGCTGCGGAGGCGTCCATGGCAGCTATCGCGATGGCGAGCGCGGCCGACCGGAGGTCCGCCACGCTCCTCGCGACAAGGGATCTTGGTGTTTCGATGCGTTATGGGACCTTCAGGCCCACTGTTAAGGAATCTAGTGCGCTGCACGCTTAGGGGCTAACAGCTCCAAGCGCACGGAAGATAAATTAAAGGGAAGGTGTACCGTATTACCTAGGTATAGTGTTCGTTACAGATTATTAAAGAGTTATAAAGAAAATCTGTTGCCATCGATAAATAGACCAGATATATGTCGGGAGCGCCTGCTTGGAAATCGGCAAGATAGGCCCATTGACTGAAACGTACAAAGGTCTGCTCATCGACGTCATCCCACACGACACGACACTCTTTTGCCTCCCTCATTTTGTCTGTGAGAAGTGCTTTCAGAGGCTTGGAAATGGTCGAGATAGCCTTTTCGTGAACGATGAACTCCTTCCGATCTGGTCCTACCACCTATAGAGATGCGGAGTCAGCAGCTGCTTCAACGGACGGAAGTTGAACCAAATCCCGGTCTGTAAATCAATGGATCATGGCAGAGCCATTGCTGTACTCCACCACCTTACATGCTTCCACGGTCTCCTATATAGGTGTCCCCTCCCTCGTAAACGCTGCATAGCGATAAAGTTCCGGCGGCTTAACGATACTCGTATAACACCGCTATACGTGGTCTAATAACTCAGGTCGGTTTAAGTTAAAGCGTACGTTACCTTTTAATTTAACGTAATCTAGGAAAGGGGTAGCATAGTACAGATATAAAATAACCTTTATATAAAGAATATCGTAAGCACTCATAATAAAACGTGCCGTACCCTCTTACGAAGGGTATATATCTTCTAAGGCAGACGTCAGCTTCTCTTATAATAATAAGAAACGACGGGCCTAGCTTCGGGAAACCTCGCGGGTAGAGCTACATTCGGCTTATAATAGCTATTTCATATATTCGTGGAAGAGCTCGTGCGGTATCGCGTCCCACCCTCTGTTACAGCGTGTCTGGTCGTAACACCCTCCTGGAAAGTCTTATTGTGCATATATGCGAAGTGGTTGGCTAAGGCGGATGGTTCCACAAGGGAGGTCGATTCGCCCTTCAATGTAACGGTGTGGAATTGGAGTACGCCGAGAGAAACCCAGACACGACCGGAGACGAGATGGCCAGGAACGATGATCTCGGAAATCTCGCCATGGCTCCCTAGCGGGATGGATATCAAGGCAGGGTTAGTCCTTACAGGGTGGGCGCTCTCCGGGGCAACAGGGTAAAACCAGGTTCCCGAGGCCGTGAGAAATTTCTTAGCGCCAGTACGGTCCCGACCCGTCACATAAGCAAACACCTGGCTGTTGTTCAGATTGTTAATTAACTAGAGTTTCAGTGGTATTAGAGCAGCAGGTTAGTTAGTCGTGTTGGTATAATATACTGACAAGTCTCGCGGTGGAAAGCCTGTGCTATGGCCAAGAGCCCGTACACCTGGGATAGGAGCAGCAGCGATAGTGATAGCAAGAAAGTGAAGAAGCCGAGAGATTATCTGCGTGATTTATTGTTCAGTTGATGGGTTTGGAGGGAGGGACAGACAGAGCGTTACGACAGTATAGGGCGGGATGAATAGTCAGTGCATAGATAGGCCGCAGGGTGAAAAAAAAAGCTCTAGTGCGCCGTTTTTCGGCTCGAGCGACTTGGTCAGGAGAGACCGGAAAGTGGCGAATCAATAAATCTAACGGTGCCGTGCAACCTATACGGTTCGTTTCGGCCCTCGTTGCACCTTGCCATGTTAAACATGGCGCAGTACGTTAAGCGCAGCAGTTGTAGCGCGTCTGTTCTATTTTATTCTTTTAGTGGCAGAAAACGCCCTAGCCGCAGTGGAATTATACGATGACATATGAAAATCACTGTGACGGCGCTGGCGGCTGTAGACCGTTGAAACAGGTGCTGGATGCTGGTGGAAAGGCTGGTCTGTGCGGCTCCATGTACCTAGATACCTTGGGCCTGCCAGAACCGTCATGTGTTTCCCTTCCTTTCTTTTTCACGTTGCTATCCTCAGTCAATATACGAATCAGTTGTCCACTTTTCCAACTGCGTGCAGTGACAATTCGTTAAATTTCTAAAGCCCGATTCCTTATGTTGGGTACGTACTCTCGTAGTATGTCCGCACAGCGTCACTTCCTCGCACTTTTCGGACGCTTCGCACCTTTCGTATAGACTCTTTCGGACTCCTCGTATCTGGTCGTATCTTTCGTATGTTTTCCCACCCTTAGAAGACTAGCAGCCGCCCGTTGTGGAGCCCGCGCCGGCTTGCACCTTGCTTTGATAAGAGTCGCAAACATCGTCATCATACGTTGCCGGGCGGGGCTTCGGGGATTCAGTACAGCCTAAGATTTGTATTCCTTCAAATGCGAAGAGGGGAAAGATGGTGCACACTCTTGACTTGAGGGATGACGGGAATAAATAGGATCTGCAGGGACGACTCCTTACTCTTTTCCCAGCCTCTTCCCCCGAGAACTCGCGCCGAGGTAATAACAGGTGGGGTTTGTCTATTTGCGACTTGTCCCTCACCATGGACCTCTCTCTACCCCAGCTTCTGGGGGCCCTATTAACTACGGTAAGTTCCTTTTCAATCCCCTATTGGATATCTTTCCCCCGTGTTCGCTGCGCGGGTCGGCTAATCAGCCACCAGAGTCTCCTTTACCTTCTGGGCCGTACCGTCTACAACGTCTTTTTTCATCCGCTCCGGGAGTATCCAGGTCCTTGGTATCGGGCTGCAAGCCGCCTGCCCTACACCATTTCCATCTTCCGCGGCGACGTAACACATAAGGCCCATGAACTCCACCAGAAATATGGCCGAATTGTGAGAATCACGCCGGACACGCTGTCCTACACTTGCAGTCAAGCTTGGCCTGGTAAGCGAGCATCCTTGCCTCAGGTGCACCTTTGGGTCGGTGTGCTGAGTTGACTTCCTCCTCGATAAGATATCTACGGCCTTAAGCAAACGAAAGACGGGGGCGGCAATCTTCCAAAAGACCCCAAGTGGTATATTGCACCGCCTGGGAATGTCGACACCATCGTAGGTACCCAGTGTGAAGCTTACACGAGCCCGGACCTGACCACTCGAAATTAGTCCACCGCCAATAACGTTGACCATCGGAGACTTCGCCGCTTGCAAGCCCATGCCTTCTCAGACAAGGCACTTTCAATGCAAGAGCCATTTTTACAGAAGCACACGGACCAATACATCGCCTGCCTGCGCCGGGAAGCGCAGCGATGCCACGGCGTGGTCGACATTGTGAAGTGGGTGAACTTTCTAACGACCGATCTCATCGGCGATCTGTCCTTCAGCGAGTCGTTTGGCGGGCTGGCCACGGAGAGCCTTCATCCGTGGCTGGAAAGCACCTTCACGACACTTAAAGCCTTCACCTTCATGCGAGAAATCCTTCTGTTCCCGTCCTGGATGGTAAACGCCGCGATGGCCTGCATTCCGAAACACATGCTTGAGCACCAAAAAGAATCCCTTACCTTTGGCGCCAAAGCGGCACAACGCAGAATCGAACGCGGCTCGGACAAGCCTGATTTCCTGTCCTATATCCTGAAGCACGACGGCACGGAGAAAGGGTAGGTTCAACGGTCCCCAGTGCGGAATTTCTTGTCCCCGCTGATGAGCCCCCTATCAGCATGTCGAACGAGGAGATCGGGCTGGCAGCCATCACATTCATTGTAGCTGGAAGCGAGACCAGTGAGTGGAGAGTCCCTAGGCGACAGATGTTGCCCTTCGGAAGTCCCTGCCCTCACTGACAGGGTACCAGCCGCCACCATGGTTTCGGGAACCACATATCTTCTACTACGCCATCCTGACGTGCTGCGCAAGTTGACAGACATTATCCGGTGCGATTTTCCGGAAGACACGGATCTTAGAAACGTGAAGCTGCAGCACCACGAATACCTGAACGCCGTCGTCAAGGAGGGCTTGCGCCTGTACCCGCCCGCCACGGACTTCCTCTTCCGCGTCACGGGCAACGAGAGCGCCACGGTCGCCGGACGCGTGGTGCCGCCGCACACGAGCCTGACAATGAACCTTTGGGCGGCGCATAGGGACCCCGCTAACTTCCACCGGCCCCTCGAGTTCATCCCCGAACGCTGGTTGAAGGACGCGCCAGTCGAGTTCGACAATGACGACAGGGCGGTTTTCAAACCCTTTAGCTATGGCCCACGAGACTGCATCGGAAAGAAGTGAGTCTGACACCCTCCAGCCTGGCGGGGTCTGCTTGTACGCGAAAGGAGAAAGCTGATCCTATTCTCTAGTCTTGCATGGGCCGAGATGCGCCTGATAATCAGCAAGATGATCTGGTGGCTTGATATTCTCTCTCTCGAGCCGGACAGCGACCACTGGATTGAACGACAGAAAACATTCAGTCTGTGGGAGAAATTACCTCTAAACGTCAAGATTGCCCCGCGCGCGCAGTAGCATGAGGCGGGAAGTTTAAGTTCATCGCTAGATGTGACGCTTGCGGGATATCGGAGGTATAAGTCTGATAATGAATGTAGAAGTCGCCCCGAACCTTCTAAGTGAGGCCCGGACTTAAGACCTAGGCAAATACAGGTAGAGGAGTGAAGGGCACCCCTTGCGGGCCCTCTAGTAGCTGATTAGTCAGGTCAGGTGACCTGTAGACCCTGAATCTCTATTTCAGGGGTCGCGTCAGCGCGACATAAGTGTATTGGCATGTAGGACTGCTGAATAGCCCCTAAAGACGGCCCCTGAGGACGCCCCACCGTGTCCCATTCCACAGCTGCTCGAGACAGCATTCAAGGGCCCGGTAGATCCAGCAATATCGCATGCTGTAGGCTGGTGCAGGATCAGATTTTCGCTCATTGGTTGTGAATATCGCAGACCACTGTCTAAAAGTGGTAAGCCGAGCGATGGCCCATAGTGGTCGACGGCTTATCCTTTTATTGGGGTCAGTTCTGCCCACATTCTTACGGGGGAGCTGTACCTGGGAATGTTGGCTGCCGGCCGGCGTAGGCTAGCTATCCCTGACATACGACTTTAGGTTCCTGCATGGCTCCGTATGGTTCCCAGACAACGTAGGTTTCCGACTGTGCCTGTAGCCACTCCGGAGCTCGGGCTTCACAACGGGACATAGGGTAACCACTATATACTGCTCTTGGCGCGACATTGCCTCCAACTTTCTGGTCCTGTATTGCGGGCTTACGCCGCTCACTTGTCCGGTTACGGGCTCCGTTAGCGCTAGACTCGCGCTACTGTGATACTCCTAACTTCCTGTGGAAGGCTCACCCGAATAGTGCGAGAGATACGAAGCGTTTCGGGTCACGGTGTGATAGGCCAAAAGTCGTATGTGGCTGTTCCACACTGCCTTGATCGGCTAGAGCCCGACAAGAATCACCTATGCCCAGAAACTGGCAGCCTAAACCGAGGAATAGATATATGGGGAAGTACTCCGTCTAACTGCGTACCAGAGGTTGGGTGGCTAGTACTGCCTAGCACCGAGTCGCGTTTTCGCCTTGCTTTTCTGAGTCCGAAAAACCCGACCTCCTTCTCTCGTACAAGCACGCTTGCCGATTCGAGATCTCAGGAGCCTATCTACCTTCCTTCCGACAGCCTCAACCGTAATCCATGGCGGACCCGAAGCGCAAAGGTGTGGCTAGTAGGAAGCCCCACATCAAGAGCCGCACCGGGTGCCAGAATTGCAAGAAACAGAAAGTGAAAGTACGTACTTACCTAGGTTTTGACGGCCGTTGCCCGTGGGTCCGCAAGCAAACTGATGGCCTGCAACTGCAGCGTGACGAGAAAATACCGTCGTGCGGGAACTGCATTAAACACAACGTCGAACGCGAGTTCCTAACGTCCACGCGAGGCATCCATCCCCGTCGCTCTGCGGGCACAGCCCCAGTCCCTAAATATGGTGGATCTGGAACTGCTCCACAACTTCAGTACGAGAACCTATGCGACGCTCTCCGAGCGCCCGGTGGTGCGGGACTTCTACCGTATCACCACCGTTGAGTACGGCTTCCAGCATGAATACATCATGCGGGCTTTATTGACCGCGTCGGCCTGCCACATAGCCTTTTACCGGCCCGAGCAGCGCGACCATTACCAGGGGCTCGCCATGTCGTACCACCAGATTGCGACCAAGTCCGCTAGTGAGCAACAGCCTCAGCTTCCCCCTTCCCATGGCGGAGGCTTGCGCGCGCGGTCGCTGACGATGTACGCCCGGCAGTGGAGCTGATGAGAAACCCAACGCCGGCCGAGGCCGAGAGCCTGTTTCTATTCTCAGCCCTGACCATCTACTTCGCGCTGGGCTGCCCGCGCCGCGACGACCGCTTCCTGCTGGTGGGCGAGAGCGGCTTCCCCGACTGGATGTTCCTACTTCATGGCACGCGCACCTTCACCGCCATCGCCGGCGCATGAGCGGCGGGCTGGCGCCGCTGTCAACAACGGCAAGGACTGCTGGGAGGCGCGCGAGGCCAACCCGAGCCCCGGCGCCGAGGTGCACCGCCGCCTCGCCGAGCTCCGAGGCCTGATCCGGGGCCGCGAGCCCGACGCGAACCGGCGCGCCGCCTACGCCCACGCGCTCGACGAGCTGCATCTGTCCTTCTCCATCTTCGACACGGGTGGCGACGGCGACGGCCGCCGGTCCATGCGTTGCGACCTCACCGACGCCTTCCTGTGGATCCACGAAGTGGCCGGCGACCTGCTGCCGCTGCTGCACGACACCACCCAGGAGGCCGTTGCTATCTTTGTCTTCTTCTCCGTCTTTGTGAAGCGCGCCGGCAGCCAGTGGTACGTGCAGGGCTGGGCTGACCACCTTATCGCCAAGTGCTACGACCTGCTCGCCGGGGAGCACCGCCTCTGGATCCAGTGGCCGTTGGAGGAGATCGGCTGGGTTCCCCGCGTCGGCACGGAGTCGCGATACCCTGGTGACAGCGCGACGCCTTCCTCATATATTCAAACACCGCCGTAAGGATGGCTCTTGCAACAGAACACTATGGGCCTTCGCAAAACTCAATTGATCGACATCAAGGCCGACCGGGCACTTTAACTACAGTGGCATGACAATATTTTGCTCAAGTACCAAGGTACTCGCAGAAGTCTCGGAAGCCTTGGCGCCAAGGAGTTATACTATATTTAGTATGGTACAGGATTTGCTAAAAACCTCTCAGTACTTCGTGTACCGCCCCTCCGCGTCAATAACAGCCTGTATGCGTCGAACCATACTTGCGGAGAAATTTTCAAGGACCTCGTCTCCTAGGGTATTACCGACACAGTGACCGAGTTGCCCGAGCTGAATGTTTGGTCCAAAGACCGAGCCGGGTCCACTGGGCGCCTAGAATTAGTACCCAAAGCACCTAGTGGCCCTATTTTTACAGGGCAAATATGACAGTCCTAGGGGGTCGGAACCGCTAACGCCGGCTCCACTGATCGGGGTCGAGCTGGCATCCCACCTACGATAAGGTGTACCGTAGATTGCATTGCTTGATGGGTTGGTCCATGAGCCAAGGATGAGTACATGTACTGATAGATGGGCGAATGCTATGACTGACAGCTGATAATCAATCATATGGCTTTCCAGGCCTTGATATTATGGCTAAGTGAGGTAGGGATTTCGAACTGTACTGAAGTTTTCGCACAAGCAGCTTCGACCCAGAACCTAGTTTCCCAGGCCAAGGGAATCCATTGTCACCGCAAGCTACAACCACACAGATTCCCGAAGTGCCAGCAGCAACAACGATGGTGATAGCTTCATTGGAAAGCGCAGAAGAATTCCATTGGGTGAATAGCATCGGGCCAACAAAGCCTGTTCATAGATCCCCTCGTGGATGTACGCTAGGCGGCTCCAACAATCAAAAACCCCCAAGTAGTGTGTGTGCGGGTCCCGATTCGTATAACTCGTATAATTTCCCGCATTCCTCAGGTGCTCAGCTCACTAGCTCCTGCATTCCCTCGCATTCCCCGGGTGCTCACACCATTAGTGCTTGCTGCGCCCCTCCCCCAGGCACAGGTACATAATTCTTTTAACCGTCAAACCCTAGTAAGATCCTATTCAGCTTTAGCTTGAGAGGTTTCTACCTCTCGGTCGACTAACTTTTCTTGCGTGTACACCAGACTCCTTCCTGTATTCGGGGTTTTCTTTACTCATTCCTCTTTTATCAATTCTGACTCCTTCCAGCCATGGCAGACACCCCCGGAGCCGGGGCCGGGTATGATGCGGCCGCCGCCGACGCTTTCGACTTCAAATTATACCGATACACACCGTCGCTCCCGGCCGCCATCGTCTTCGTCGTCGTATTTACCGTGCTGAGTGTGCTGCATACTTGGAAACTCGTGAAGCACCGGGCATACTACTTCACCGCATTTACCGTGGGCGGCTACTGTAAGAGCACTTCGGATCTCCTTCGACTACCGGTACCATGAACACAGATCCTAACTCGGGGGTGCGCCCCCTTATCAGTTCAGGTTCTCGGCTATAGCGGGCGCATCTGGTCGCACTTCGACACGCTCGCCATCGGGGGCTTCGTGATGCAAGCGATCCTGATCCTGGTGGCGCCGGCGCTGTACGCGGCGTCCATCTACATGATCCTGGGGCGGCTGGTGCGGCGGCTGCGCGCCGAGCGCCTCTTGATCCTCCCCGCCGCCTGGGTCACCAAGATCTTCGTCGCCGGCGACGTCGTCTCCTTCACCATGCAGGCCGGCGGCGGTGGCGTCCAGGCCGCCGGCACGCTGGAGCTGTACAATATCGGCGAGAAGATCATCATCGCCGGCCTCTTCGTCCAGATCGCTTTCTTCGGCTTCTTCCTCGCCGCCGCCGTCCTCTTCTACCACCACTACGCCCGCGGGCCCGCCCGCGGCCGAGATGGCGGCGGAAGCGGCGGAGGCGCTTCCCTCGAGCCACCCAAGGCCGCCGTCCCCTGGCGCCGCCACCTCGGTGTCCTCTTCGCCGTCAGCGCCCTCATCCTGGTCCGCAGCGTCTTCCGCGTCATCGAGTACCTACAGGGCAACAAGGGCTACCTTATCACGCACGAGGTCTTCTTGTACATCTTCGACGCCGTGCTGATGGCCCTCGTCACGGCCATCTTCCTAGTGTGGTACGTGGACGATCTGGACAGCAAAGGAGATCCTGATTTCAACATGGAAGAGGCACAATAAAGTAGGTGTGGTACAAAAAACGGACCCGTTAGTTGCCCTGCAGTAACTGCGCCTTATATGCGACAGTAGGAAAGTTCGATACATCAGATCTTACGAAAAATGGCTGTATATGAAAGTTTGCAACAAATCATGTCTTTTGTAACTGTCTCTAGCCCTTTCGCCTTACCAGTACGTGACGTACGTCGAATTACCCGTCACGACTCTAGTGAACTCGGCCCCGATAATCTCGTCTATCATCTCGGTTAATCTAATGGACTACGCACACAGCAGGACATTAAGGGAAGAAAAGAACTGTACGTACGTGCCCGCTGCGTTGGGTGTAGCTCCTCGAACCTAACCACACGGCCACTTCAGTTAGCGGCCCATCTATTTTCATCTCACCAGCTCTCGTTCCGCACACTTGGGAGAAGTAAACAATAAAGGGGGGCAGGGGGAAAGGGAGCTGACTCACCATAAGAATAATGCAAACGGGTTCGACGCGATAGTGCAGTCCTCTTCGTTATTAGGGTCGCAGCGGTAGTAGAAGCCGACGGCGTCGGCGGGGCGGTCAGCAATGTCGGACAGGAGGCGGTGGGTGTTGAAAACGGCGATGGTAGCGCCGGGCCATCGCTGGTCGATACGGAGCTCGAAGGGGTGGCTGGCGGCAGCCACAGTGTTAACGCTAGCAGTGTTATTAAGCATCTGCTGCTCCTTCTCCGTAGCGTTACACTCTGCGGGCTTATCGGGCCAGTACTCAGAGGCTAGAACACCTCCGTGCGGAGGTGCCTGCTTAGCTCACAGTGCCTGTGTCGCAAAGTGGTCCAAGGAGTAGGGTCTATAAGCGGAATTGGAGATGCTCCCTTGGTTATCGGACTCTCTGAGCCTAAGGAAATCTTCATCATACCCTCTCAACATAGATTGGGTGACTATCATTGAGTGCATCTCTGGATATGACAAGGCAATTAACCCACTGGTGATCTTCTACGGCAAGAACGTTCAAAAATAGTGGTTCGAGGAGGAGATGCTAGATGACCCCGATTTGAAGGTCTGGGAGTTCGCCAGCAGTGGCTCCGGCTGGCCAAGCAACGAGATCACGCTCCGTTGGCTGCGAGGTCTTCCTGCCGTCGACGAAGCAATAGAGAGCCACACAGTGGCGGCATCTTATCATCAATGGTCATAACAGCCATATTAACGAGCCCCTCCTTCTGGAGTGTCTCCATTCGAAGTTCTGGTCGAACTTCCTTCCAGCGTACTACTCACAGATCCTCCAGCCTCTTGATTTCAGTCCATTGTCTGCTTTCAAGAGACGTTTCAGAGAAATCCTGCACGCTTCGTGTTACGCAATAATAGCCACGGTTGCGGGCGGCTTCAGCAGCTGTATCGGTGCTATCGATGGCAAAGAAAGGAGTCTCTCTCCGCCGACCGTGTCCAATCTCTCTATCTTCAATCAATCGCCTCTATGACACCTACCTTCCTTCAATATATCTAAGGCTACGACCTGTAGGTGTAGAGTGGTTTCCGCAGATGTTTGTTGCCTCTCATGTCCACCCTTTGCAGACTTGTTTGAGCTCCCCAGGAAATGTTCTAAATTTTACTCGAGCTTTATTTCTTTAGCGAATTTAGCCGTGATAACTACCTAGTGTCCATCCCCTGTATCATGGTCACGTTGACCTCTTCCGCAGGTCCGCTACTATCAGTTTTACCACGGTTAAACGGAAGTGAGTGTGATCCATTGAATAAAGAGACTGCCTGTATATACAAGTGAATCACCATTGGGGATACTGCGCAGTCTTCCAACAGAAACTGTCCTATGCGTCGTCTCCACCCATCTGCTTTAAGGTGATGTCCTGCATAGCCATCACCAGCTTCGTAAGCAGCTCCAGGCTCAGGCGGTTCACGGGCCTCTTCCATCCAAGTTCGTACGGAAGACGTTCGTTTCCTTCAGAGGCATTGTCAGTCCTTGGGTTCTTGCAGAGAGGAGAGTGATGATTAAGTTTTCACGGATCGCCTCGAAATAAGAAAAGGGTAGGCCATACGGAAGAAGTACTCGACAAGGTCGGTTGGGGTGTGAACCATGTCCTTAGGGTCGGTAGCGTTCAAGTTCCACTCGCCGAAAACGAACTGGAAAGCAGCCGACTCGCCGTAGATGAAGTCACGGCCCACCTCGGGCAGGCTGAACGCCGGGTTCGTTGACGCCGAAGTGACGACGCGGGCCGTGCGGGCCCGGCTCGCCTTCGCCAGGTCGATAGTCGGACCAGTGAGGTACTTCATTGTCTCGTTCCAGGTTCCCTCGTCGAACACGTCGGCCGGGCCGAACCGAGCGTCCATCCGACTGAGGGCCATTCCCGTCAGCTTCTCCTCTTACGTCCATGGTGGATAGCCGCCTTACCTCAAACTAGCGTCGTGCTCGAGGATGTTGTGCTTGGACAGATGGTTGAGGTCGAAGCTCGTCCCGTTAGGGTTGGTACGCTGCGCAAAGTCGTACAGATCGTTGACGGCCGTCTCGTCCCAGTTGAGGGCGGTGCTCAGAACGTCGACGGCTAGCTTCTTATTGATGTTCTTACCGTCGCGGGGCATGAAGCCGTGATTGGCAAGCGTGTTAAGCATCGGGCAAGGACCGCGGACTGCAGTACATCGGTCAGATATTAGACACACTTATCGGCGGGACGGGTGGGTGGTTTCGCAGCGGCTATCTTACCTTGACCCTCTACAGGCGCCCTCCACGTGTGATCATCCTCAGCCGGCAAGGCTAAGGCCGGAGAGAGAGCGAGCGCAATCGAAATAATCGTGAACTTCATCGTGTGAGAAAGTCTTCACTGGTGAGGCTCCGTTGGTCTTGCAGGTCAATTCGATGCTAGTGAGAAAACCCCAGATTGTAGCTCGGTAATTTTCTTGATTTATAGATCAGGGCATTTCCCCCTTTCCCACCGAATGTTGTGTGCTTCAATGTCTTAACGGCGTGGTTGAACGCGCGTCTGTAGCCATCGTTTAGCTCGTACCATACTCGCTTACACCCGAGCCAAGACACCTGCACTAGAGCGCGATCGTGGAGCGCAATAACCCGCATGCTGCATATGCCGGAAGGCTGGCTTCACCAAGTGCCTGCTCGTCATGTAACCTGAGCCATTATTACCGAGCGGACCCCATGGACGCAGCGAATCAGATAGCCCTGATTAAGCAGCGAGTTGGCGATGGCAGCTTCGCACTTATGCGGATCCCTGGCTAGCGTGATAGTGTGGCGGGTGGTGCCTCGCCGGGTACATAGTTCCAACATTGGATGGGGCTCCCGAGTTATACGACAGAAGCTGAGATGTACGAAAAATTTCAAAGATTCTAGCCGCTACCCGATCAGGCATGAGCCGCCAGACTGACAGCCCTGCATACCGGAATCCCACTCCGCCACTACAAGCGCCAATTATGTTTCAGGCACGGACACACTAATGCGTGAAGGTATTCCTCTACTCAGCCTACTCCTATTTTGCAGGACGCAAAACGCCCGGTTTCCTGTCATCCCTCATCCTTGCTCACTATGGGGGCGGTGCTGCAGTACCTTCTCCTTTCCCTCGGGCGGTCGCCTTCCCTCCACCATGCCATCCCTCCACCATGCCATCCCTCCACCATGCCATCCCTCCACCATGCCATCCCATATGCTTCCCTGCTAAAGGGTAGGGCATCCCTGCCGGCCCAGTAAGAAGTGGGCAGGCATGTACCTCGGCATGCTGCCATGGCGCCGGCAGGTGCATGGCCGAGGGGCGTTGTGCGCGCGTCGTACACACGCTGGACCCGTCCCGGAGCCGTACCCGTACCCCAAACTCAAGAAGTAGCCACCCAGGCGGAAGGGGGCAGTGAAGGCCGGCCAAACGAGGTATTCATTTGTACCTGCTCCCTCGCCTTGTGAGGAAATGAGCAAGCACCATCCGTCAGTCGTCCTCAACCTGTGTCCTGCCGCTTGTGTTGCCTCGTTTGTCGTCCTGTTCTGGCCCTCCCGTCGCGACCAACATTCTTCACCCCTCCACCATCCTGTTGCATCCCGGCTTCGTTCCCTCCCTGCACGCAGCCAGCAAACGGCCATTCACTTGGAGGCTGCCCCGACATTCACCCCCTCGTCAGCATCTGCCGCACCGCGTCGTACCAGTCGACCATCAGGCCTCGCCGTTCGAAGCGTACACGGCCCGGAACATATTGAGGCCACCGGCTGACGGACGAAGACGACCATCACCGCCACCGCCGTCCTCAGCGACCGATCCCGAACCCCGGCGCCATCTGCGACGAGCGCTTTCCCACCCACGGCATCCCTTGGTTCGACCCCGTCCCGTTTTGACTTGACCGGCAGCGCCCAGGCGCTTTTTCGCCCATCATGAACTGCAACCGCGTCATATCGCGGCGCCAAATCGAGGACCTCATCGCCGAGGGCCACACCATCGTGATCTTCGACGACGACGTCCTGCAGCTCGATGGCTGGCTCGACAAGCACCCGGGTGGCCGTCTCACCATCCTGCACATGGTGGGGACTGACGCGACCGACGAGATCAAAGTGTAAGTTGGCTACTCGCCGCGCTGCCGCACCCTCTTTCTCGTTACGGCCCTTCTCGGAGCCTTCGGTGGTGTTTTCGCAGTCGCGCGCGGCCGCCAGACGTGGTGAGGCGGGTTCGCGCGATGTGTGGCCGCCATCGGAGGCTAAAGAGAGAAAAACCCGAGTAGGGTGTACCTTGATTCTAATGGCGCCGAAGAATAAATGCGACGGCGTGTGCTTATTTTGTATTTCTAAGTATCCAGGCGATGCGTGGTCCCATTGGGCGCCGGCGCTTCTGATGAGGTTAGCCACATTAGTCATCACATCCATGGCTGACACTGGCCCTACTGCAGGTACCACAGCGACCCTACGCTGCGCAAGATGTCAGCCTTTCGGATCGGGCGGAAGCCCGTGGGACCGTGGGTCAACATGACCCCTCCCGTCCGGGGGGGTGTCTATCGGGCCCTCGAGAAGCCCGAGGTCGACGCCGACGATGCGTCCCGCCCCACCGACAGCGACCCTGGCGAGGCCGCCTTCGACAGTGCCGACGATAGTGAGACGGGCTGGTCGCTCTCGGCCCACTCCAGCCAGACCTCTCTCACCTCCCACTTTGCCAGCTCCGGCGTCGACGACGTCGACGACAAGGTCTTGCACGCCGTCGTCACCCAGCGCCGCCGGATGCAGACAAATAACCCCCAGCAGAAGAACCAGCCCGCCGAGCCCACCCCAGCCCTGTCCCGGACCCAGTATGCCGATGCTGTCATCCAGTCCGAGATTGACGAGTCCATCTCGGGCTACCCGTCCCTGTCGCCGCTGGTGCAGCAGGATATTGTCGCCAAGTACCGCCAGCTGCACGACGTGATACGCGAACAGGGTCTCTACGCCTGCCCTTACATCGAGTACGGCAAGGAGTGTGCCCGCTACCTCAGCCTGTTTGCCGCCTTTTTGGCGACGCTGCGCTACGAGTGGTACATGACCTCGGCTGTCTTCTTGGGTCTTTTCTGGCACCAGATTATGTTTACGGCGCACGATGCAGGACGTGAGTCTTTCGCGAAGACTTCTACTTCTCTTCCTTGTTGCTGACACGCACTGCCTACACAGACCGCGCCATCACCCACAATTTTGTCTTCGACACGGCCATCGGCCTGTTCATCGCTGATTTCTGCTGTGGCCTCTCGCTGGGATGGTGGAAGAGCAGTCACAATGTGCACCACCTGATCACCAACATGCCGGTATGTCTGGGCCCCTTCCCTGTCGGCCCCTTTCCTGCTGACCGAACTCCCTTCTACCAGGAGCACGACCCGGATATCCAAAACGTACCCCTCTTCGCCACTTCGGCCAAGTTCTTCAAATCCATCTCGTCGACGTACTATGATGGTTTCGTCTTTTACTGGGACGCGGCCGCCGACGTGCTGGTGCCGTACCAGAAGTACACGTACTACCCCATCATGGGCATCGCGCGCTTCAACCTGTACCTACTATCGTGGCTGCACGTACTGTCAGGCCGGTCCTCAGGCCTCGGCGGCAGCACGGCTTGGTGGATCCGGCCGGCCGAGATGGCGTGCATGGCGTGCTACTGGGTGCTGTTCGGCTACTGTCTGCTGTGGCGAACACTGCCGACGTGGACGATCCGGGTGGCCTTTGTGCTCGTCTCGCATATCATCACGATGCCGCTACACGTGCAGATTACGCTGAGCCACTGGGCCATGCCGACGTCGGACCTGGGCACACGTGAGAGCTTCCCCCAGCGCCAGCTGCGCACCACCATGGACGTCGACTGCCCGGCCTGGCTTGACTTCATCCACGGCGGCCTGCAGTTCCAGGCCGTCCACCACCTGTTCCCGCGCGTGCCGCGCCACAACCTGCGCAATGTGCAGACCCTTGTCCGCCAGTTCTGCGCCGAGACGGGCATCCCCTACATTATCCTCAACTTCACCGATGGCAACAAGAAGGTCCTCAGCCGCCTCGGGGAGGTCAGCGAGCAGGTCAAGGTCCTCGTCAAGTGCCAGAAGTACATGGCCGAGACGGGCGAGAGCGGTATGCATTGAGGGCGGGATGAGAGTCGGCGTCTAGAATAGAGCGGTTGCGAATCGGCATGTAAAATAGATCCATTGCTATTTGAAAATTTCTGCCCTGTTACTCCTCCTTTCAGTAGTACCGCGTGATAGCGTGGTGACCTTAACCTTTGATGCTGCGTGTTTAACACTGGCCCCTAGCATTTCATCGGGGGAGTGCGTGTCTCGTATTAAAACGTCCTCGTGCTCGGGCATACGGCTGTGCCCGTCTGCGCGCGAATCACTTGCAGAGTTAATTAAGCCCAGCCCTGTTTTCCCCCTTGTCTCACTTGCAGCAGCACAGCAACTTTGGCCTCCCGTAACCGTTCCTTGTAACAACCAACCCATATCCTCTGACGCGTTGATATCCGACGACATATCGTCGGCTACTGCGGTCGGATCTGGTCACACATGGAGCTAAACTCGGTCCTGGGCTACAGCATGCAGCAGCTGTTCATCCTCCTCGCCCCCGCGCTCATGGCGGCCTCTATTTACATGATACTATGGAAGATTATACACGTGCTTGGAGCCGAGCACCACTCGATGATTCCTCTCCGCTTCCTGACCAAGATATTCGTCATCGGCGATGTCATTTCCTTCATAGACCAGGGCGGTGGCGGCGGAATCCAAGCTGCCGGCAGTCTCGACCTTTTTCACCTCGGCGAGAAGATCATGGTCGTTGGCTTTTTTATCCAGATCGCCTTTTTCGGTTTCTTCATGGTCGCCACCGTCATATTCGACCGCAGGATCAGCGCCCGTCCTACCGACTGAGCCCTACAAGGTGTCATTTCGTGGAGAAAATACCTCATCACCCTTCACGTCACCAGCTTCATTATCATGGTCCGAAGCGTCTTCAGGGTTATCGAGTACGTTCAGGGGAACAACGGCTATATCATCAGGAGGGAGTATCTCCTCTACATCTTTGAAACGTTCTTGATGTTCCTGGTTATGCTTATCTTCTTGGTACAATACATCGATGGTTTGGACGCCGGAAGGAAAGCTGCGAAATTAGACGAGGAATCGGTTTACCTGGTTGAGATGTGTTCACCGTATTAAATTCCGGGCTCTAGATCGATTGGGTCGTGATGCCGGCCGACACGGGGTTTGTGGATAATAATAATTGTTTTACGTCATAGGTGGCTGCGAAGCAGCCACAAACCTCCCGAGGGGTATGGGACGTGACTAGCTAGTTTCCGGTACATGCGCCCTTCTTTCCGTAGGAGCCAAATCATGTCTCTAGGACTCAACATATCGCAGTCGGTGGTCGCTACGGTCCGATCCTCCCGACTCGTTCCTTCGTTTCTCAGCTCTTGCTGAGTGCCTTCATTCCGTTGTCGTCAGTGGCCACTGGTAGACGGACTCTTCTTCAGACCCTTACGGTCTTCGTGCCGCCGTTATCATCGCCTGTGGGATGACAATCTCTAGTTCTTCACCTTCTTCGTCTCTCAAGTCGTACGCGTCCGCTGCTGCGTACTCCGCTCGTCTCTCGATGCAGCACCATTCTCCTACCTCCCCAAAGGGAGGGCAGATACGGTCGAAATACCGCGTCGTTTGGCAGAACTTCTGGAACTCGAGCGGGTTCTGTATGAGCCATGCCCAGTAGGCGTCTTGGTGAGTCGAGCTGGTCAGTTCGAGCCTATGTAGTCGCATTGGCCAGCTGTCCTCTAGCCATTCCGTCCCGTCCCGTCTCTTTTCCGGCTTCGGGGGTCGGGGCCACGTGTGTATCGTGGAGCGCAGCGCGTAGCAGTGAACCATATGCTGCGGCCCCTTCTCCTGTCGCCCGTGTGCGTAGGAGGTACACGGACAGTGCACTTCGGCGTCCCGGTAGTTATGGCGGTCGTGGTACCACTTGAAATCGCCGGGGGCCGAGAGCACGCCGAGGTACTGTCTGAGGACTTTTCTCTCTAACGTGAGGGCCTTCGGGCACTTGCCTGCGTTATACTTCATCCTCGCCGTGAGGAAATGGCTCGGTACGTTCGTGTCCTCGTGCGTCCATCATTTCGTGGCCTGCTTCCTGGTCCGTTGTCTGGCGATTGCCTTCGTTGAGCACTGGAACCTCGTTTGAACCATCCCAACACCAGATCGGAAACGCTGACCTATATGCTAACGCGAAGGAAGCGAAAGGCTAGGAAATAGAAGTGCACGTAGACCTCGTCGTCTTTTGACTCGCCCCCGTGGCGCGGTCCGCCGCGTGCGCCTTTTAAGTATTACGTATCCGAGGGCCCTAGAAAGGCCTTGGTTGTGTCCTTTAGGCCACACTTACAACATAGGCACGGAAGAAATAGCGATGTATCCTCGTAAGCCTCCGAGTAAGCGACGCTTAAGACGTTTCCGCTACGCCCGCCCTATTCAATTAATAACGGATCAAGACCGTCGTGTACAACGCCTCTTCGAGGTCTAGCTAATGCTCGAAGCTAGTGGGGGACCCTAGGGCCTCGCTCCCTCCCTACATAAGGAGACGTTCCTACGCGGCCCTATCGAGGTTGCTTCGCAGGTTATGTCGATGGCGGAAGTTGTCCCGTCTGCGGGCCGGTTAAGGTATCAATCGAGGCGAAAGCATCCGGGGCGCCGAATTTCCCGTCAATACAAGAGAACTATCATCTAATACGCAGGTACATAACAGATCATTAGGTTTCCAGATGGGCTGCCGCGGACACTAAATTACGACATCTCCTTGTATTAATCTATTCAGAGGCCTCACTATCTCTAAGAGGAGGCCAGGCGACTCCATCTACTTTATTATGTACCCATACCTTCGCTCTCCAGGACGGGACACAACCGCTCATCATGCTCAGTTGCACCTCCATTCATCTTGGCCAGCTCATGGAGCCGACGGGTCAGGTCACGTCAACTTCCAGACCACGACGCCGGCAGTCGGAATGTCGCCTACCTCTCCAATGATCCTCTCACCCACCACCTCGGGCGCCGCCACCGGCTCGAGGCCATAGTTAAAGGCCCAGAGCAGGCGGCCGCGGCGCAGCAGGCGCAAGGAGTTGCCGAGGTCGTGCGCCTTGTCCGCGAGGCGGCCCGTCAGGTCGCGGACGCCGGCGCCGGCTGCCACGTCGCCGAGGTAGGCGACGAGCAGGTCGACGGGCGGGTTGAAGGCCAGGTAGTGCAGGCCGTCGTGCGAGCACGCGGCCGGCTGGCCCGGCCGGTGGCGCGACGTGTACGTGACCGTCGCATTGCTGGTCGCGTCGCCGCGCGCGCACGTAATCCACTCTTCGCGGGCCGTGATGGCGTAGCGCTCGCCGTTGTACGCCACGCCGCTGCCGGCGTAGGCGGGCGGGGTCTCGACGCGCGACACGCGCATGGGGAGACGGCGGCCCAGCGTGCCGTTGCCGGGGTTGAGGCCCGGCACGGTCGCGAAGTTAACATCCTTGGACCCCGTGTGCGGGCCAAAGACCACGGGGCCCGCGTACGCGGCCAGTGTGGCGTCAAAGGCGTCCGTGATGATGGGCATGCTGGGCACTACCACCATACGGTAGCCGTCGAGCACCTGGTACGGGTCGACGATGTCGACGGAGAGGCCGAGGCGGCGCAGCGCGGAATAGAATGTGTAGACGAGGTCCGAGTGGTAGAGCGCCACGCCCTTGTACGAGGCCGACTTCGGGTCCCAACTGCCGCTGTACGGCTCAATGCCCCAGACCCAGGTCGACGTGTAGTCGAAGACCAGCGCCACTTCGGCCTGCGGCTCCGTGCCCTCCAGCTCGGCCCGGAGGATGGGCAGCTCCTCGGTCGCGAATAACTGGGACTCCACGAAGCCCTGGTCCTCGACGTTGTCAGAGGTGAAGAGGCCAGAGAGCGTCTGCTCCTGCGCAAAAGGGGCCTGGCGCCAGCGGAAGTAGTTGACCAGGTCGCCTGCCGCCGCGAAGAGCTCGTGGGTCCAGAGTCGGACCATGCCCTCCAACGGCGAAACGCGGTTCTGGTTCCAGTTGAGCAGGCCGGGCTGCATCTCCATGACGCCAAAAGGCCCGGCGTTCTTGCCGTAGGCGGCGCCGGCGACGCTCCGGTACAGGGCGTCGTGCATGGCCTGGTTGTCGGGCAAGCCCTGTCGCAGGCTGTCGGCCACCTCATCCGCGGATAGCCAGGTATAGAGGAAAGGCCCGGCCAAGGCGTATTGATCAAAAGTTGCGAAGTCGATGCCAACCTCGCGCGCAAACTTGTGGTGGTCAAACTCAAGGGAAAGCATCATAAAGTTATGCGTGACAGCGTGCGTGGGCGCGTATTTGCGCAGGATCTCCGTCTGTTCCTTGGCGAACTCTATAACCATGTCGGAGCTAAAGGTGTACCAGTCCAGCGCGTGTGCCTCGTTGGTGGTGTAAACCTCAAGGAACGGCGGCTGGACCGTCTCAAAGCTGGCAAACTGCGAGGACCAGAATACACGACCCTGGAGGGTGTTCATGTTCTCAATAGTGCCGTACTTCTTCTTGAGCCAGGTGCGGAATCGCTGGGCGGCATTGTGATCGTAGCTCACCGTAGTCTGGTGGCAGCCGAACTCGTTGTCCAACTGCCAGGCCACTACGTGCGAGTTGTTGCCGTAACGCTGGGCCAGCTTGGTCGTGATGCCCTGGCTAAGGCGGCGGTAGTCGAAGGACGAGAAGCTGTAGTGGCGGCGCGACCCAAAGTGCAGCGTGGTGTTGGTGACGTCGACAAAGTCAATGTCGTATTTCTCCGTGACCCAGTTGGGCGGCGTCGCTGTCGGTGTGCCAATGATGGCTTTCATGCCATACTTTCCAATCAGCTCGACCGTCTTGTCCAGCAGCGTGAAGTCGTACACGCCCTCGGAGGGCTCGAGGATGGTCCAGTCGAATTCGTTGACGCGTACGTACGAGATGTTGGCCTCACGCATGCGGGCCAGGTCGGGCTCCCACATGGACTCGGGCCATTGCGCCGGGTAGTAGTCGACTGCCAGATGAAGACCCCTCGGCACACGGTCCAGCGAGGGTCCGGCGGCGGTTGTGTTGGCCCCGGCAGGTCGATTGTTCGCGGCAGCCAGAACGCTCTGGGCTACAAGTGCCCCCGTGCGGAGAGCCTTGAGCATTCTCATGGTGGGAGAGGTAAAGACTGTAAGTATTTGGGTGCTCTGTCACTAGAGATGAATAGATAGACCTAGAGCTGGGACAAGAAGCCTCGCTACTTATGGGCGGCCGTCGAAGCCCATGAAAAGTTGCTCGGATCATGATGGACCACGACAAGGATGAAAAGCGAGGCGACCCGAGCCGACCCGAACTTGGCGAGCCCGAGGTTAGCGAGCCCGAATTGAGCGAGCTCGCCCCTCTCTACCCCCCGCTCACGGAGAACGCGTGGAACCGGATGCTCCATACACGGACCCAACAACTTCGCGGGGTCGCCGGCACTAGGGGGCCGGTTTTATGGAGAGGGGCAGAGGTCGTCACCGAAACTAGCGCATCTGCCCGGCCAGAAAGTAGACAAGTGCGGTGCGACGCAGCGGAACCTAGGTTTTTCACCCGGCCGGACGTTAGCCCGGAACGGTTTTCCTAGGCTGAGATGCGTAGGGGGTCCTCATGGCCTAAATAGGTCGCTAGGTGTAAGAATAATAATAAGAATAATAAGAATAATAAGAATAATAAGAATAATAAGAATAATAAGAATAATAAGAATAATAAGAATAATAAGAATAATAAGAATAATAAGAATAATAAGAATAATAAGAATAATAAGAATAATAAGAATAATAAGAATAATAAGAATAATAAGAATAATAAGAATAATAACCCACAGCCCCGACACGAATGAATTGCCACTATTTGACCGCATCGTATATGGAGGTTCTCGCCTCTGAGCGGATCGCTTGCACCATACGAATATCGTGTGGTTCCGTGGTTTTGAGGTACGTGATTAAAAAAGGAACACGACGTACTAGTCAGAATTCGTGCGCGGCGTCTGGTTGTTGAGATGACTATAAGTGACCGTCTGATGGTGATGCTGAAGGTCACAATTTCTTTGTCAAGCACCCTGGATCTTAGCCGACATTAAGCTGACGAAAAAAAGCAATGAGAGCTCTAGCTTAGAGACTTATAAACGGCACGATTATCAGTACTCACCTGCCAACAAGAGCCCAGGATCCTTTGCATGTCTACAAGGTAAGTGCGCCTTCGCAGAACGTCTTCGCCGCAGTCCGTTCCATCATTGTCTTCTTGTATGTGCTGGCAGGCGCTGAAAGCTTGATACATGACTAAAGGCTGTTGAGGGAGGCTCTCAGTTTCATTTTTCGGCTGCATTTAGCGCCGGCTTGAGTGGCTGCGGTGATCGGCAGCGAGGTTAACGATGGCGATTTAAGTGCGGATACGTCAAGGGGAGACACTATTCAAGGCATGATTTCAATCCAATCGTAGTGCCATCTGCGCGGTTTCGCAACTGGCCTATCACGCCGTTAGATAGTTTCATTAGGTGACTATTTCCCCGCCATTCCGTCCTCGTCACTTTGCACGTGATGCCCGGAACCGAAAGTCTGAGCAAGGTTGCCCCAACGGGCCACGGAACAATAATAATGCTAGCATTTATGCCTAAATTTGCGCCCCATTCTTTGGATTCTAACCTCCCGTCGCATAGCTTTATCGAAATCAAACCATCAAATACTGCCATCCAGCTGATCCTCTCAACCTACACTATAATGAGCATTGAATCTGGGAACGCCGCGAAACGTTTCTTTGTCTCCGTGTCAAGAAAGAGCTCTCATCATGATGATGCCTGGGATTCCCCCGAGAAGATTATCCTGAAGGCGCTCGATCTTGCCAAAACAAAAAACCTCGCCTCTTGGAAGGACACGCCAGAACCTCTACTTCTTGCAAAAGAAAGGGCGAATCGAACCATGATCGTCTTCGACATCTTCAACGACGCATACGACCCAGACAATGCACACCTCCCGAATCAAAACAATCCGCCAGTGATCGCCGTCCACTTTAGCTGGAAAGAGGGAGCTGACAGTGGGAATGCGTCACTTGCAACTAAGGGATTGGAGGTGGAAGTGAACGAAAATATTCGGGAACTTCATGACTGGAACGGTTTTGACACAAAGCCGCCTTACATCGTCGACCGCAGTGAGGGCAAAGTACCGACTTATCCGAATCCCCGTTCTCTAACGAAGAACCCTCCGAGGACCTGATTCACCAAGCTTGTCATACCCAACCAGTATTCATCTGGTCCCATTACAAGACACAGAGAGCTCAAGCTTTCATTCCGGGGTTGGGTATGCACAAGTCGCACACTTTCCTTGTCTTCGAACGTTCACGTTTGACCCCTGATCATACGCTTGATGATCTCCCTGACCGCACTCAATTGTTCTGATGCGCGAGATCTCCCAATGACATCTGGTGCATTGGTAGATGTCCCAGTTACACATCTTGATGTTGTAATCTGCAAAATAGATTTAGCACCAAGCACTCGAGAGGGACAGCCAAGTTCACCTTTATTTACAAGATGAAGCACCGTACAACACAAAACTTGTTCAGTGTGGGGTAGCGTGTATGGGTTGGTAGCTGATGTGGGTGATGCTGTATCCACTTGGTCTCAAAGCATAGGGACGATTGTACCTTAAATACACAATTCCGTAGTTAGGTGCACCCCCTCTCCTTTGCAGTGAAAGCCTGGCACTCACATGGTTAACTGTTTGAAATATCTTAAAACGATGAGCTGCAGCACGGAAATCGTCGACTATAGAACACTGTCACCGCGCACATAAAATCCGTGAATGGACCACACTCCCGCCGAACCGAGAGTGGCTTATCGCGTGAGATCTGCTTTACCCCTCCCGGCTAAGTCCAGCATAACCCCATTACTTACTAGTAGCAAGGATTAAGCCAATCAGTCTATTAATAGCTTTTGATCACCTTGCATGATGGGCTAGGTGGAGACATAAGCCACGAATAACGTAGGGAGGACACGGTCCATTTCCATCCCTTCCATCCCTTCCATCCCTTCCATCCCTTCCATCCCTTCCATCCCTTCCATCCCTTCCATCCCTTCCATCCCTTCCATTTCATTCCATTCCATTCTATTCCAAGTCATCCTTTCGTTGCTCCGCCACTGTGCGTAAGCAATAGGGATCCAACAAACATATAGAAACGGTTGAAAGCCACAGTACAACTCACAATCGTAGCCGTGCTCTGGCCGGTTGGAGCGTTTGAACGTTTCAGTGTACTCCGACTCGCGACCCGCGTAGAACCCTTCGCTGGGAAAGCATCTCGCATCGGCCGCGTTCGTGGAGGGACGCCCGCAGCGCCCTCGCGGATTTGGGCGATATCGGAAAGTATGTCGCTCGCCGATTCCTGGAGTCCTCTGCAAAAAATCTACCGAAGAAACGAGTGGTTAAGTGGATCCATCCATTCATTTCCATTTCCACCTCAGCCTGGCTAACGTGTCGACCTCTTCTCCGCACGGCATTGCTCATTGCCCATTGCCCGTTGCCCATTGCTTTGAAATACTGATATCCCGCCGCGCGACGCTCAAACCCGACTCTCCGAACCTAAGAAAACCATCCCGGGCTGGCGTCCGGCCGGATGATAACTCTAGGCTCTATTACGTTTTTCCGCTTCTTTCTGCTTGCGGAGGCGCTCTGTCTGGGTGTCGCTGAGCGTTTCGGCCTTGCTTTGCGCGATACGAGGATGCCACTTTAAGGCTCCATAGCCTATAGCGGATCGTACGACGGCTGTATATGTGACGGGCGTGACCAATGTGGGTTTCAATTGACTATCCTGATTTGACGCGTATAACAAAGTTGAGGAATAAAACATCCAATATACAGGAGTCCTGAGCTGCCACTCATACTAGGGATAAGAGGGCTTGCAGCATCATCGCGAAGCTTGTCGAAGCTTGTCGAAGCTTCGGTAGGTCCAATGGCTGAGGGCATCGCCGAACGCTAACCATACAGGCCCACAGCCTGTGACAGTATATACTTGGCGGGTTTGTTGGAGACATGCACCCAGGTATCTATCTGCATCTTTCATTTAGGTTCCCACACGCGGCCCCGATCGCTTGGGTGACGTTGGGATAGCGTTAAGATAGTTTTATTAGTCGGCTCCACCGTAATCTCGTCTTCGGTTCGGCCCGCCATTATCGCATCTGACGCTCGCCGTCACTCTTTCACAACCTCTTGTTGCTGTAAATTTACGATAATAATGCAATGACCCGAGGAACCAGTGGTCCAATGCTTTTCCCTTTGGTCAGTTTTATCAAGGATATCAGCTTCTGAAGTAGCAGGCCGACCCACGCAGAGTGGCAGCTTCGCACGGGTCACAGTGGGCGACACCTACTGTGGCCCGTGCGGATCCAATTCGGAATTTAGTACCCGGAATTCAACCGACGTCGCACCCTTGTTTTCTCAAGATAGCGGGCTTATATGTAGCCAAGATGCCAAGACCTCAGTCTAGCCTTGCAACGCCTAATCACTAGCTTCCGTGAATGGTGTTCATTATGAAAAGCAAACCACGAGGACCTCAGTCCTTTCGTATCCGACCTAATAGTAACGGAGAAAGGTTATAGTTGCAATGGGATGCCTCTTGTAGTAGTGGAAGCATGGAAGTAGTTATAGGTACAACAAGGTGACAAAAGTCTGCGTTGTCCCCACACATCGTCCCCCCCCCCCCTAAAGCCTTTAACCTCTTCGAGGTCCGTTTTCTCCCCTAATATGCATACGAAAAAGGAATAATTAGATTTTTTGGATTCGTAGCGAAGAGCCCTTTAATAGTGGCTATGCCAGCCCCTTGCTAAACGAACGGCGCGGATACGACGCGAGATTGAAGCTAACAGCCTATAGATTTTGTCGTGATCCAGCTCACTCCACGCCAACTGGATTCACTCCTCCGTGTAGGCCTCGTCGGCTAGGTTCTTCTTAAGGCAATGAAATCGAGGCTCGAGCTTATGGATCTTAAGCTTTAAGGCCTTCCAGACGTGCTCAATAGGGTTAAGGTCAGGGCTGTGAGGAGGCCATGGGATCGTCCATTAGCCATGCTGCGCCAGCCACTCCGGAACGCCGTTTTGGACGTGTATAGGAGCGTTATCTTGTATGAAAGCGTCCCTAGCTTCGTATAGCGGGAAGAGGGCTTCCTCAAGAACCGTTTTATATACCGCTGAGGTTACTCCTCCGTGTGGAGCGTCTGGATCCCCTCGGCAGAACAGTAGCGCCGACTTGCCGGCCTCTCCATAGCGTTGCCAGATCTTCGCCCATACCATGAAGCTTAAACGAGGCCTCGAATGGGGCTGGAGGTTCACGAGATCCTCGCGATACCTCTCGTGGGCGAAACGGAATACCCACTGGCTAGGATACCCTGGTTGACTCTGGATGGTGCATTCGTCGGAGAATAACGCCCGTAGCAGCTCTAGTTGCTTCGTCCTAGGAGTGTATTCGTAACAGAACTCGAGCCTCTTTTTGGCGTCTTTAGCGGTCAGCTTAATACGCTTGGCGCAGCGCCAACGCTTGAGGTGGTGACAAACGAGGATACGTTTTAATGTGCGACCGCAGATAGGGCGTTGTGTACCGTCCGCTGGAGATGGACAGCCTAAGTAGATACCCTTAAGGCTCATCCGAGGCCTTAATCGCGCTGTTCGAAAGACATACCGCTCTTGGCGAGGCGATAGCCTCCTCGGACGTCCCTTTCGCGGAGCAATCCGAGCTGTTTTTTGGTGTTGTACGCGGGAGCAGATGTCTCCTATAGTCTGGGTCCGCCTCGCGCCGAAAGCCTTCGTAATAGCTACATGGCTTTCCCCTGCCGCTGCGAACGAAGCAATCGCTGCTTTCGCCTCGGGATGAATTGGCCGTTAGCCTTACGACTTCCGGAAAGAATGCGAGCGATCTCAGCTAAATCGGCCATCTGTGGCGGCCAGACTCGTCGTACGAAGAGGTTGGGGGGTTGTTGTTGATTGAAACTAGGGGTAGCGAAGGGTGGAGACACAACGCAGACTTTTGTCAACTTATTAGTGTAACTATTACTCACAGCCACATCATTCTCCTGTTGCTCTCCCTGCCTGGGTTTTTGACTTCTAGGTAATTCGTTGAGCAACAATAGCTGAGACTTTGCGTGGGGACAGGGCCCTTGCCCAAGTCCTACGCTACCATACCTGCGATTGGGCACTTTTAAAAGGTAACAGCGGACAATATGCATCCTAGTTTAGGTGGTTATTTTGACCCGGAAGGCGATATTCTCGTCGGCCCGACGCACCCCCCGCCCGGATTCAAAAACTTGAGACTCTTGAAGCACTTGTATTAGGCCCGAAAATTCCTTGAGCAATGCGTGCTAAGTAATTAGGCGGGATGACCGTACGTTTTCTGTCAATATGTGTGGTTGCGCGGCTTGCATTACTCCCGTCCTGCGCTTTCGTGGCTTCAGTGTAATCTTCTGTCACCTTGTTATTCGAGAACAGACTGAAAAGGTGGAATTCTCACTGTGAAGAACCGTGTGTAGCAATACCAAGTCAGTGACGAGGCTGCCGCGTTGCAATGGATGGCCAACAACACGCCGGTTATACTTCAACGTCATAAAACTATCATATAGCGGTGTGACCAACGTGGCATGATCTTTGGCTTATCACTACGACCCATGTCTTGCCGGTGTGTTGTCTCTGTGATCAGCAGTAAGTCGTCTGGCGTCGCGGTTGGTCTAGGTGCCAATATTCCGGGTATCCTGACCCTGGTGCTGAAAGTACTAGACGCAAGGCCGGTGTGGCTGTAATATAGAAGTGCATAAAGATAAATAGGATGTCGTAGCCTTCTCAAGTGGGGTCTATGTCGAAAAGAAACTTGCTATCTGGGAAGCTGAATTCCGTGTGCGACTCATCTAATACAACGGCCAGACCTTTTATGGCATCCTGCTGGCATCAAGACAGGCCGAATCAGATGGCAAGGGGCAGTACTGTGATGGACAGACCTTCGTGCAGCCCTAAGGTATGTAAAGGGCACCCTGCAATTACATCAGAGATCGTAGGAGGCGGGGTAAGAGGGTTGGATTCCGATCTGGGTTCCGAACCCATGGGTTGTCATGGGATTGAAATGGAGCAGCTGACGCGAACAGTGGGATGGCTCGCTATCCGACGCGGTTTTCTACGCATTCAATATAGTGCTTATCCATGAATCTATTAGCTCTTATTTGTGGATTTTTGGAGGGATCTGCTGTCAGGAAAATGATGAATGTGCACGAAAGACGAAATCACTATCTGGGGACCTTCGTTGCTAATTCAATCTGAATGGCGCTTTCCACTGAGTCTCAGTTGGTTCCCAAATGTATCCTCCATTCAGCGATGCACCCAAGGTCCTTTAGTCGATACTGAATCCTCTCGCTCAATACTGCTTTTCCAGACACCACACATATGTGCGACTTGGCGCTGCACGGGTTGCCTTATATGCCAGCTGTGGCCTTGTCTATGTCAAATAAGATTAATCAACTTCCATTCCTATCGGTCTGTTGGCATGCGCCCCTTGTATCACAGTGTGCACGTCCTCACCAATAGCGCTGTGGTTTGTACGCAGGCTTAGATATCACAAATGCTAGTGCAGTTACGGTCTAGTGTGGCCTGGGGCGTAGAAAACACTAGTGCATTTATAGTCTAGTGTCAATGTGGGCTTCATATATATGTAGAACCTCTTCGTCTTGTCACTCGTCGCTCGTCAGTCCCCAGTCCCCGCTCGTCACCCCCACTCGTCGCTCGTCGCTCGTCGCTCGTCGCTCGTCGCTCGTCGCTCGTCGCTCGTCGCTCGTCAGTCGTCGCTCGTCAGTCGTCAGTCGTCAGTCGTCAGTCGTCAGTCGTCAGTCGTCAGTCGTCAGTCGTCAGTCGTCAGTCGTCAGTCGTCAGTCGTCAGTCGTCAGTCGTCAGTCGTCAGTCGTCAGTCGCCTTTATCACCGCTTGTCTCTCGTCGCTCGCCGTTTAGACGCGCTCATTGGCGATTGAATTTGGCAATCAATTTGGTTCCCATGGCGCCCTCCCCCCTCCTTTACAGCCCTTGGCATGCCCTCGGTCTCTCCCCACTCCAGAAATACACCGCAGACGAGATAAAAAAAGCGGAACGCAAAGCATCCTTACATTGCCATCCCGACAAACGTTCCCCCTTGGGCATCGACCCCCGAAGATGGCCCACTATAGACCATATCAAGGAGAGCGCCGCTTACCTCCTTGGCCTGGTCGACAATGCATTTTTCAGCCTCCTTCACCCACCGATTGATCTCGGAGACTTCCCTCGGACATTCCATCCTAGCCATCCTCCTGGCAGCCCCGCGGTATACAGCCAATGTGAAAAGGCCGGATTTGTCGCCTGCGAGACATGTTGTATGGTGGTCCGCACAAGGGCGGAAAACGAACATTTGTTATCGCATCAGTTACACAGGTGTCTCTGCTGCCAGACCGTCGTAGCAACGGAAGACTGTGCATCGCACTACCAGACTTGCGACAAGAGATGCCAATGCCTTGAGCTGGAGGGCCATGGGCCTGAGCATATCGCTCTCCACCATATCTGCCCTTATTGCCACGAATATTGCAACAAACGGGAAGCCCTGCCGAAGCATATCCAAATCCTTCACGGGTGCCAATGTTCCGATGCCGAAAAAGACGAGCTGGACTTTCATATTCGTGATGCACATATCTGCTGCAACCGATATTACCCTAATTTGGACCAACACCACAGAAAGCAGCATGCGTGCGAATGCTGTCCAGCAGAACCCGACGAATTCAGTCGTCATGTGGACCGCCATCACCGATGTTCCGATTGTTTTGTGTTCACATTCGACTTAAATCAACATATCGATGACCACCATTCCTGTCCTCATTGCGACAATCATTACAGCAGCCTGGCCAAACACATCAAATCCGACCATCAATGCTGCTATTGTCATACCATGTGCATCAGTCCCGAGGAGCATATTCAATCCGATCACATGTGTACCCTTTGTAACAAGATTCATACCGACCTTGCAGCCCATAAAGAAAAGAAGCACTACTGCACGAAATGCGAGACCGATGTTGCCAACCTTCAGAGTCATTCGAGAAAGCATTGCCCTCTTTGCTTGTTTCGTTCCAGTGATCACCGCTCTCTCCAAGAGCATCTTGAGTCGCACCATGGCTTGCGGTATTGTAGGGATTGTCCAACATCCCCAGACCACAAGGCGCAGTTTCTTGAGCACATCCTTACACACCAATGGCATGAGTGTCCGCTCTGCGGCGATCGAGTGGATGATGAAAACCTGCATCGCCACCTGGAGGAGCAGCACCTGTGGAAGAAGTGCGAATCGTGCCCAGACCCGGCGTCCGCGAGCGCGAAAAGCCACATTCGCACTTTTCATGCTGAACAGTCTTGCGACTTCTGCTCGTTGCGCTTCTACGAAGTGGGGATGGACAAGCACCTTGTGGAGGCTCACGGCTGGAAAGAGTGCCCCTATTGTTCCGCCCTTAATGAAAAGAACGCAATGGCGAGGCATGTCCAGGACATCCACAAGCTTCGGCCATGCCCAGAGTGTCCTGAGCGTCACCCGGCAGCTGCTATGGCGGCCCATCTCGGCGTGGCCCACGGGTGGAAACACTGCAGTTTCTGTCACCACATCGATGTGGACGAGCGACTGCAAGATCATATGGACAGGTGCCATGCCCTCTGTGGGGTTTGTGGCGAACGGACGGCTAAAGTGGACCTTCCTCAGCATCAAATCGACGTGCATGCATGGGAACGCTGCCCCCACTGCAGTGATCCACAGCCGCGTAGTGCGATTGCGGAGCACATATTCGGGCACCGGCTTCGGCTATGCCCGCAGCTCGAATGCCAAAAAGAGATCCCTGAAGACCTGTTGCCTTCACATATGAACAACGCACACGCTGAAAAGTTGTGTTTATTCTGCGGCCAGGGAACTACAGATCTCCTGACCCACATCGCTTCCCATACATTCGACGCGGGCCAAAGGAGCAAGTGTCATCACTGTGAAGAGGAAATCGAGACGCTGGACCTCCTGTCTCATGCTGTATCTCATCCCCGTACTGAGAGACTTGAAGAGAGTAAGTCGTACCAACCTGTTGCTAAATGCAGTGCTAACGAAGCAGGTGCGACCGACCGCGACAGAAAGGAGCCTTCGGTTCAGCACAGGTACAGTCTTCTGATCTCCACATGGTTGAAATCGGGTATTCAGTTTCGTGCAGGGCGTGTCAAGAGCGAATGGCCAAATTGGAACGCTTTGTACGGACCATTTCGGTGAGTCAGCTTCGGGAGCACCTATAGCATGAACTGAAAAGTTGCAGGCTGAAGCGTCAGGCCTACTAGAGGAGGTCCATAACTTTAGAGTTTCACCGGCTCAGCCAGCCCAAGCTAGCCGAGAACCTCCACCCCACACAGATTCTAACAGGTCACAAGAGAGGCCTAATACAACCAAGCCACGCGAAAACAGCACGGGAAAAAGCGTGCATTGTCCTGTATGTGGAGAGTCCCGGGACAGGTCGAACATAGCCAGGCACCGCAAAAGATGCGAAGAGAAGTCCCGGGCCGATGGCATGCAGAGCCAGTCGGAAGGACCAGCAACAAAACGAGCCCGTAGAGAATAGATTAGTAGGGATCTATGGTTCTCAGATCCTGAGTTTCGAGATCCTTCGAATGAGACCTAAATTCAAGCTGCTCTGGATCACGATACCAGTGGCAAGAAGCCGTTGGCTTGCGCCATGTAAAATCGGATGTTCTTGACGCTTGGTCTGGCAGCAAAGACAGAATAGACCTTTTCCATCCTTGTGCATATGCGCCATTGGACAATTCAAAAAGGTAGACAGCCCTCTCCTGTACGTGGTTTATTGCAGGTCATCTATAAGCGTCTATGTTAAAATAGGAATCTTTGTCGAGATCACAATGCATATGTACTTTGCGCCTAGCCCTTCTCATACCTTATGCAATGTATTCATAGGGTGGCAAGAAGCCCCATGCGTGCCAAGAACTGTAAACAATCAGCAAAGGCCTCGTATCGACTAACACCATTGCCCGCTGAAAATGAATGGCAAGCGACGGGCGAGGAATAACGAATGACGAATGACGAATGACGAATGACAAATGACGAATGACGAATGACAAAGCAGCCACCTATGAAGTAAAACGATTATCATTATAAGCCTGGGTAGCTAGTTTCCGGTACATGCGCCCTTCTTTCCATAGGAGCCAAATCATGTCTTCAGGACTCAATATATCGCAGTCGGTGGTCGCTACGGTCCGATCTTCCCGGCTCGTTCCTTCGTTTCCTTGCCCTTGCTAGGTAACTCCATTCCGTTGTCGCCGGTGGCCATCGCATAGGCGGGCTCTTGTCTTCTGGACCCTTACGGTCTTCGTGTCGTCGTTACCATCGCCTGTGAGATGACCATATCTAGTCCTCACCTTCTCCGTCTCTCGAGCCGTACGCGTCCGCTTCTGCGTACTCCGCCTGTCTCTCGTTACAGCACCATTCCCCCACCCCCCGCAAGGGGGGCAGACACGGTCAACGTACCTCGTCGTTCGGCAGAACTTCTGGAACTCCAGCGAGTTCTGTATAAGCCATGCCGAAGAAGTATCTCGGCTCCTCGAGCTGTTTAGGTCGAGCCTATGCAGTCGCACCGGCCAGCTTCTCTACGCAAGGTGGAACGGAAAAGACCGGAGGGAGGACGAACAGGTAAGGCGGCGGTTCGAGAAACGCAAGCAGCGAAAGGAAGAGGTGACTCAAGGTAAAGCTTATTCCGCCACGGAAGGACTGGGGACGTCTTCGGTAGAGCAAGCATGCATTACGAAGGAAAGGATCCCTTACTAAATATTGTCTAGTACAGCTACCTCTCGGGGAAGCAAGGCGGCAGCCGGTCGTGTGCCACGATAGAAACTATTTATTCGTACGATCCGTTTTGATAGCACGTCTGCACCAACGTCCCGGTAAGGCATAAAGCAAAGTTTCGGGGATAATAATTCTGTTGGAGTCATTCTATCCAGTTCTGCACTATAAGGGCTTACTACTGCAAGGGACCAACCTGCCAGACCGTAACATTAAAGCACAGCGGCCAGCGTTTGCCTTTGAGACCCTTCGATAACGATGAAAAACCAGCGAATCGTGGTGTCCTCACGAGGAGGTGAAGCCATCAAAATGATGGTCCCAGAGTCCATCTGGCCTCTGGGTTGGCGTTGAGGCGCCGTTAGAGGGTTGTTAAGGATTTGGCAGTAAATAGCGGGCTGGCACTAACAGTGGGTGCCAGAAAAGAATAAATAAGAAGGAAGGTGCGATTACTCCCATCTATGGGTAGATAGATGCTTAGATTGATCACTGAGGTAATGACTGTCTACTAGGAAATCCTTCTGACTTATATACCAAGTCGTTCCCTCACTGATACAGGCTGGATCGTTGGATCGTGAAATCCCAAGTTGCGATCTTATGATCCAGTGGATCCCTTGGATCATTGGATCGTGGATTCTCAATCTGCGATCCCACAATCCGTCACGTGACCTCCAGAATCTCCCCACTGGGAAGATTCCTTTCTTGCTCTTGGGAATGTTTCCTTGTCCTGAGGGTTCCCTTTCCGTTGTGCCCTTTTGTTCCTATCGTGGCTGGTGTGGGTCCTAGCCACCTTTCCTGCTTGGGTGCTTGGGGTCGTAACAGAGTAGGGCTAAAAAGTAATTATTGGTCCTGGGGCTGCATAGGGCACGGAATGTTCTAAAACTTTCGCCGGGGTTTCTCTCGTGTGATACTCTTGTTTCCCAGCAGTATTAGAAAACAAGGAGGATTTTTCACTGAGTCTAATCCTCGCTGCTCGTTGAAACTGGACTCGGGCTTCTCGAAGGTGTCTCACTCATGTCTGTGTCATAATCTCCATATTCATCGCCACTTCCGCTCTGGGTGCTGTCACTTCCGTCGCTACCGCTGCCGTCGTATTCTTCATCGGTGTTGTCTGTATGCAGGCAATGGCTGACGTATAAGCATTGACTCCGGATGTGTCCATCTTGGTGACAAATCGAACTTGAAACAACGTACCGTCACTCTCCGGGTGGCGTCGAGAATCGCAAGAATAACTGCTCTTTGCAATCAAAATGCCACAATAGCGGCAGTAGGTACTGGAAGTTCTACGCCCAAATCGGCAGCGTTGACAGAATTTATCTTTGCCTGAGCCTGAACGATGATAATGCGCCCGCTCTTTTCCACAATTTTCGCACCACATTCTCAGGATAGTGGATAAGAATGGTTGATGTAGTAGGGCCGTGAGATCGCTGGTGATTGATGAGTGGTCACTTTAATGAAGCAGGTGTGATACGGTCTGCTAGGGTCCTTTTCTTCAGGCTGAATATGAATTAGGAGAGTAAGCCGTAACAACCACAGGGCCAAAAATATGGAGTTTTGAGACTGGTTTGAAAAACTAATACTTTTCCAAGCAAAGGAAATTCGCGAGGAGACACTAAATACTTATACTTCTCACTTTGCAGCAATTTACGGGACCTAACCTTCCACAACTCACTTAGATTCCGCTAGCCACGCGTATTTTATGAGTAATTGAATACTTGGCCGTGCCGATTGTGATAGGCCCAAAATCATTCCGTCATCATCTTGACATAACATTACCGGAATGGCGCAACACAGCTTACATCAAAGTATGCCTGAAAAGCGGCTTGCACGCTAGTTTCATGTTGGCATGGACGCCCAATCGATTTTAAATTGGCCAGCGCAGCCACCAATTAATGAGTGGTAAGACCTCGCTTTCCTTTTTGTCGCCGCAGGAAGCGCTGGCTTTGATCTTGGCCTGTCCATGGATTTGCCCAGGTCGAACTCTTAAGCATACTTCCGGGCTTCCACATTGTCGTACATTCACTCTCGCGTAAATGTACTATTGAAATTCAGCAATTGCTTCATCCACACTGCTGTCAATAGTATGGCCCGGTAGCCTCCGGATCATATTCAGGGCCCCTGGATACGTATTTTCGGCTTCTTCAGTGTATGGTTTCTGAATGTGTTTATATTTATACTGTCAAAGCATAGCTTTTGCGAGGTTGAATTTTGCTGCGATGACCCGGTGACTCGAAGCCTCCTCCAGGAAGTCTTTGAGAGAATACGGAGTGCAAATATGGATTCGTGTAGACCCAATCGTGAACTTCCAGCCGTGGTGACTGCCCTAAATTGTCAAGGGTAATGTGAAACATCTTGCCTTGAAAATGCGGCTGGATCATGCTGAGTCTTGCCCGAAATACCACGAAGGATAACCAAATTGTGTGGCATTGAGCCTGCATCGAGTGCTGCGGTGTGAACCATCGCCAACTCACATGAACCATAATGGTTATGCAGCGGCTGAGTGTACGCTGCCCAAATCAATGGTGCTGGCGACGCAATCGAGGCACAGTGAGTCATCCAACCTACATAGCCTGGTTGAGTCGCAAAAAAGGATTGCTACTATACTTAGATTTTGAAATTCTAGACCTTACTAATGCAGCTTTGGCCCGAGCCAAGACTACCTTGTGGGGGGAAACAAGCCTCTGTTTGACTCGTTTCTTCAAAGATGCTAGTGATCGCTGGCGCTTACACCTACCGAAAGCCTGATGCCGACTCGAACAGACTGGGGGACATCCAGAGCGCCTTTTAGCCCCTCAGGGGATTTCAGAACTCCCCGCAGCTGTCGAACAGCTACTGGAAAAGCGGAGGGGATTAATAGAGGAAGTTTGACGCCCTGCTGACCAGTGCGACCGATGTCGGACGCAGACTCATCAGCTGATGCAGCCTCGTTCGGCGCCACTAGAGCGCCACGAAAGATCTAGCTCTCTTAGCAAGACACACGGCGTGGGGAGGTCAGCTGGAGGCGCGGGAAGTTTAGCTCCCCACCCAGCTGTTTCACTAGAAGTATGTAGACCCAACTCAGGAAGGCAAGCTACAGCCCCCTCTTAGTCTACATGCACCCCTGTGCTGCAGTCGTCCCGGCTCAGCTTTCAGGTGCTACTTGGCGTCAGGGTGTCAAGGTTCGGCGACCCAGCACATTAGGGTCTAGACCAATTGCTCTCTCTAGAAAAAATGCCTCCACCGCTGATACTGCAGCCCCGCTAAAAGAAATAAAAACATACGTAGCTTTTAGATTCTACGGCTTACAACCAGTGCATTATTGCCCGCAACGTGCTTTGCAGCTGAATAATCAGCCACTGAGGCGTAAAAAGCAAGTTCTTCAGTACGCCACATTAGGGCCACCGCCGGAAAGCGCTCTTAGTCGATGATGTTTGTTAGCAATACATAACAACACTACAGGGTTAAGATCCAGATATACAAATCATAAACTGACTAACAGGTTATATTAACACACATAAAGCGGAAGAGATACGCCACTTTCATTGTCTTTATTTAAATCGGCATCGCTGCCGAATGTTTACTTTCTAGCCCTAACTTCATTCACTTTACTAGTCGTATTATCCTAACCGTGAGTCGGTCTATCCTATTCCTATTATTATACACTGACTTTCTAGTGCTCGCGATATTCTCCATTCAAATACATCTCCCACTTAAACAGGCTTCGCTAGCATTTCGATAACTCAACATGGGCTATTGCGACCAGCCTGGATGTATGTCCACTATCGACACCGATAAACAGCAAGAACGTCACGATGAAATTTTCCCGAATAATTGCGGCGAATGCGGATGCTTCTCTGGCAGTGCGAGAAAGCACATGATGAAAAGGCGACATCGGGTCTGTGGCTTTGGGACCTGTAAGGGCAAAAACGTTCGATTCAAATCGGATGGCGACGTTCGGCGCCACTGGAACGATAAGCATCGTGGAAACGACTTAATGATCATGGAAGATCGTTTCGGAAGAGATCTATATGAAGATGAGGATGATCTTGACGGTGGTTACTACAGCGAAGCGGCTTAGTAGCAACATAGTACTATATGAAGCTACAGGTTTTTCTGGGGTTATCCTGGCTTGGTGCCGGAGGTCGGTACTCGACATTGTAGGTGACCCCTTGTCACAGAAACGGCCAGTGGTCGCAAACGCGAGGTTGGGAGGCGCAATGGCGTGGGGGGACTGGTCGTGATTGGTCAAATGAGGGGCCTACAACAGATCTATTTAGCTGTTTGGTACGATACCGGAGTTTGGTGCCTTTGGGGGGACACATCTGATTGTGATTGATTGGTCGAAAGGCCGACAACAGAGCTCCCGCTCTCAAGGTCGCCTCGACCACATCCGTCAGCAAATCGGGGACTCGTGCCCCGCTGATATCCGCGTGCGTTGGCACCATCCAATCGTCTCTAGTGGTTGCATTGCATGAGGGGCAGAGAAGTGGCAGCATCCCGATTGACAGCACTTTCGCTCTGCAATCAAAGAGGTGGTGGGCCTTTCGCCGGGACGGAGATCACGTCTTGCGTTGAGAGGACCACCATAGCAACATGTCCTGTCACTTCGGGATGCGACCTGACGAAAGTAATCAGCCCGGGCCAGCAGCATCGTAGGCAGCGGTGGTCACGACTGGAGCCGGTCCCCGGGACAGATAAGAGATCATGCATTGTTTCGTTCCTCCAGAAAGTTCGCCCGTTCCGACTCTTCGGCGCGAGCGGTCCCGCGCGGCTGATTGAAAAGCGGACGCCTCCTAGCCGACACAACCCAGGCTGCCAAGGATACCACCCGAGCCGAGTCTGTACACGAACCGATAGATGCGAGAACTGCAGCGCCCGGCTCCCGGCGGGACATAGCCACCCGCAGCCATGTCAGGACCGCCCGCGATGCGCAAACTGCTACGGGCCGGCTCCCGCGAACCACGAGAACTGTCCGGCGAAGCCGGTCGCGAAGAATGGCAAGCTCGTACGCCCTACGCGAAACGAGCTTGCGAAGATCCGCCAAACGGGCAGCCTCCTCTACAAGGCAGCCCAACCCCGAGAAACAAGTCAAGGAGGCAACGCACAGGAGGAGACCGGGCCGGATACCGACAGGAACACCGCCGATGTGACCATGGAGGATCCTACCCACACGCCTCTAGAATCCCTAGGAAGACGGCCCCAGCCCGCCCGAGACGACAAGCCGAAGCGCAGCCTACGGAACGTTCCACGCGTCGACTACAGCGTACTCGACCGTATGGGCACTGAGGACGATGAATAGAGCAAACTATCGGACACACCCGACACGCACCAGGCCAGGACGACAAGTTCTACAGGTCGCGCAGGCTAACGTGGGCAAATCGCCGCCGGCACACACGGCCTTACTACAACAATGCTGGGAGGACCACATCGACGTGGTCCTCGTACAAGAACCATCCCTTACCAACGGCGGCCGAAACAGATTCAACTCCCACCCGGGCTACAGTGCTTACGTCCCGATCGATAGCTGGGACGGAATCGCCTCTCAGCCTCGGGTCATGACCTACGTCAACAAAAACAGCAGGCTACAGACGAGACAAAAGCGGCCTTGGAAATCTAGAGACCTCTTATGGCTCGAGATCGACCACTTTACCTTGATTAACGTGTATAAACCCCCACACGAGCCGCTAAGCCAAGCGACACGGCTCCTTTTGGATCTGCAACCACCCTCCCGCACCTTGGTCGCAGGAGACTTCAATGCATGGTGCAGCGCCTGGGACCCAGACGTGCCCCAAACCCGAAACGGGGGAATCGAGATCCACGATTGGGCTACTTGCAACGGGCTCAGCTACATTGGCGAGATAGGGGTCCCGACACACGCAGCGGGACGGACTATCGATCTGGCCTTCTCTAACATCCCTTTTGCGACGGCAGAAGTGGACCCGAGGCTACAGACAGGGGCTGACCACGAAACGATCCGGATTTCGATTCCTAGGTGTGACCAGACATCGGGCACGCAGTTTCGGTACTCAATACCAGACTACAAGCTTCAAGTCTTTGCCGGCTTGGTCGAGCTCGGCGTACAAAGCCTTACGCCGCTCCCCCGGATACCGACGACGGACCAGCTGGACCATTACACCACGGAGCTCTTAGGCCTCGTACGTAGAGCTCTAGAAGCGACCGGGAAACAGCCAGCTAAGAACGGGCACGACGCACCATGGTGGACCGACGCCTGCCGGGAAGCCCGGGACGTATTTCGGCGAGCAAGAAGACACCACCAAGGGGACTGGAGACACCTAGAAGAACGAAGACGCTTCCTCGCGGTAGTGCGGAAGGAAAAGCGAGAGTACTGGCGACGTCAAATCGACTCGATCCAGTCCGATCAAGATCTGTACAAGGTCGTGCAATGGCATAAGCTGCAACCCGCCTTACAAGCACCTCCCCTTATTATCGATGACAAGACGATTGAGGACACGGAAGAGAAGGCGCATTCCCTACGCAAGGCTCTCCTGGAGCGATTCACGGACGCCGAAGACCTCGAGGACGACCCCCTCGAGATCCCGACGGTACCACGGCGCATCCTACCTTGGAGTACCTACATCTCGAAAGAAGAACTGGCAGCCGCCACGACCGCGGTCAAGAGCACCTCGCCAGGGGCCGACGGCATCTCGGTACGGCTATTGAAAGCATGCTGGCAGGCTATCTAAGAACCGGTCCGAGCACTCTTCCAAGCCTGCCTACGGATAGGACACCACCCACGTCCGTTCCGCACAGCCGAGGTCGTGATGCTTCGGAAGCCGAATAAGAAAGACCTCTCGAACCCTCGCTCCTGGCGACCAATCGCGCTTCTCTCCTGCCTCGGAAAGGGCCTCGAGAGGCTCGTAGCGAGACGAATAGCAAACATCACTCTCCTGTACAAGGTGGTCAGCCCACAACAGGCGGGGGCCCTGCCAACACGAGCAGCCTCGGACCTCCTTGCCTGCTTAACACACGAGATCGAGCATTCCCTAGAGAACAGAGGCACGGCTTCGATCCTTACCGTAGACGTGAAAGGCGCATTCGACGCCACCCTGAAGAAGCGGCTCATGCTCCTTATGAGGCAACAGGGCTGGGCCACCCAGCTGGTCAAGCTTGTCGGCTCTTTCATGGAAGAAAGGCAAGCACGAATTCGACTGGAGGACGTCACAACAGCAACACAGACGATCCAATGCGGCCTACCACAGGGATCGCCCGCGTCCCCTGTCCTCTTCCTTCTGTACATTGCAGATATTCTGCTCGAGGACACAAAACACCGATTTGGATACGCAGACGACATATGCTTCTACCGGGCAAGCAAGACACTTCATAATAACGCACGGCTGCTAGCGGAAGACCTAAACGACGTCCTTAGCTGGTGTAAGGAAAACAAGGTCGCGATCGACCCAGAGAAGAGCGATCTCCTCCACTTCACGCGTGCAAAGAACGCGGAAGAACTCCCCAGTGTGACAGCACGGGACCATGGACTGACTATATACGCCTCGGACCAGCCTGTACGATGGCTCGGCGTCTGGTTCGACTCGAAGCTACGGTTTACGGAGCACGTGAAGAAGAAAGCGGCACAAGCACGAATTGTCGTACAACACCTCCGGAGCCTAGCGAACACCCAGCGAGGACCTCCACCAAAGGCCCTTCGGAAGGCCATCTACACCTGTGTACTTCCTGTCCTTACCTACGGGGCGGAGGCTTGGTACGAGGGGCGCACGAAGACCCGGATGCACGCGAGCCGTACACTTAACATGGAGATACAAACCCGGCAAGAAGCCCATATGGACGAGTCCCTCCAGTGCGACAGGAATGTATATAGGGAGATAGATTGGTTATTGAACATATGCGAGGCATTCATAAAGCCCCTCTACTTCGTGGTTTACATTGAAACCTGGGTTTTATAACATTTTATTCTCCTAATTACAACAATTTGGCCTCGACTAAAATACATCATGGCGCAAGACGGCATGCTGCGACGAATAAGGCAGTCAAAGTGGGCAGGTGGTGGTCGAGGTGGTGACAGGAGAGGGACGGCAAATCCGCTTAATACGACAGCACTCCTAGCAGTCTCAGGGCACGAAATATAGTGTGTCTGGTTATGGGTCGATAAGGCAGAGCAAGCCGCAACCGCAGCAGTAGCAGCAACAGAGCAGGCATCCCGCGCCAGTACGGGCGAAAGACGTATTATATGGCTTCCGGTATCGTGGGCAGGTGGAGCTTGTCGTCTTTCATACCCTCCATTAGGTTGGCCGATTTCATTACTTACCGTACTTCCTGCTTCTCGCTTCGCTCGCTTTCTGATTCATTCAATTCCTGCTTTGTCCGTTTCGTACTTTGTCTGCTCCCACTCTATCCGATCCCTGCCCCATCCAATTTCTGCGTCCTATGGTTCTTTGTTCCGCTTCCTTCTTCGTCCGCCTCCTTCTTCGTCCGCCTCCTTATTCGTCCACTTCTTGCTTTACCTTAGATCCTCCTACATATTCCTGTATCAGCTTTCAGTCCTGGGCGCAAAGCGTACCATCTCGCGCTTGCCGTCTGAGTCGGCTCCTGTTTGACGGTTATTTGGAAGGGCGCTATTGCTATGCCGATCCCTTTTCTTGCTTCATTTGTTCTGCATTGGAGGTTGACCAGAATCTCACTGGACTTCGTGTCGACGGCGGCCTAGACGACTTGACCCGGCGTCGCTGTGAATACTTAATAGGAGTTCATCAACGGCGTATAACAGCGCAAGTTAGGCCAGAGAATGTTACCTACATTCGATCAAATAGCTCATTGTCGAGATTCTGCACAGGGGCACGTTAAGATCCTTGGTATTTCCCTTTGTGAAAACTAGGTGGCTTCTAGTGGCGCGGGTAATAACAGGGTCGGGTGTTTTCCTTGTTCTCCCGTGAATGTGGCGACCATCTCAGGAGTGGCTGCCAGTGCTAGGTGGAATAACCGAACAATGCTTCGCATAAAGAACGGGTGTAGGTTCCAAGTCGGTCTGACTGGAGGCTTTGTACCCTTGTCTGTTTTTACGCTTGACCACGCAATACTCTCTGGCCGAAGGAAAAAAGGGAGGAAACGAAAGATTCAAATACAAGCGGGGAAATAACGCGGGAAGTAGAATAATACCCTGTCACAAGAGAACACCAGGGCATTTGAACTCGTGTTTTTGCAATCAGATGGCCAGTTTCTTCCGCTTCGGGATTTGGAGTTCGAGACTGCCTTGCATCACTCGGTGGCTATTCGACTACTTCCGTCCACCTTCCGTTCTTTGACGCCGTATGATAACATGTGTCAATATCCTCACAAGCTTCTCGCCAGCAGAAAAGAGCTATGCGCTAACGGTGGGCGGCGGCGATTTCTGATAGCCTAGATGTATTAGTGTGTGGCAAGCTAGCGAAGTTGAAGAACTTGGCGCGAATTCAAAGTTCCTCAATTGCCGCGTTACCCAGAAATCCAGTGGATTCACTGTTCCCATACTCCAGCTCTTTTGATTCCCGCGTTCAAACGGAAGCCTACGAGAGCAACATAAGAGGCCTGCCTTTCTTACTTTCCAGCCTATGTGTTCTTTGTGGTTCCCAGTGGCACTACCGTACGCAGTGCACCGAGTCCGGCAAATCAAGGACAAGGATTATGAAAGACATGCGATAGTGATCATGATATTCCATATCTATCCCACCTACCTGGTTGTAAATCTCTAGAGGATTGAAAGGCTGTAGCATAGCATGCTTACCGCATTTCAATTGCATAAAAGATATATTGATAGGGATGGTCTGCATCGAGGCAAGCTTCGGTGTGCATGTTTTAAACCACGGCAACCAGTGAAGTGGAAAGGTAGGGTGGGGGGGTGGGGGGTAAAGGTTAAAACCTACCGTTTTTCCGTGTGTAACGATCGACCCTGAAAACATATATTTGCCGAGGGTTCCGATCACTGCCGTGTTCCCGGTGATGTATACGTAAGAAGGCTTGGTAGCTGAAACTAATACCATTAAAGTTACGGAAAGCAAGCTATGAGGGTAATCTACAAAAGCTGACTGCCGGCAATCCGTATCGGGAAGTATGAGAATGCTTGTCATCCGTCATTGTTGGTACATTGTGGGTCTTCTGCACCATGCAATTATGGATACCGGCGCCGAACTCTTCATGCTGATAACCGATATGGGATTACAGCAGAATTGGGAATCTCCACATTAAGTACGGTAATCCGGCCATGGCCAGACAGCTCTAGGTTTCGGCGATATCTCACTTAGCTCGACCGAAGAAGGAAGCCTAATAATCCTAGTTAAGTAGGACAATCAGGATGGAGGGTGTTGGTGTGAAAAGAATGACGAGACCCGCGCTGAGTTTGCAACGCCAGCATCCACTCCAAACCAGCTGGGTAACTACAACGGATAGCACAGGCTGGGTAGTTGAGATGGATTGGCGCAGTAATAGTACTTGAAACAATACATATGGAGAAAGTGTGTTTGCATGGATGTGTGCGTGCACGCGCGCTTATGTGAAAGATCGTCTTCAAACGTCTCAGCAATGGACAAAGTATAAGAAAAAGAGCGAATTATGAATGTTCCAAGGGCTGTTGGATCCTCTCAGGAAGTCAAATTGTGAGCAACGAGGATCCTCAAAGTGAAGCTACAGTACACCGAAACGTGGTCTCGCGGCGCACTTGGTTCACGTCGCCCACCAAAAGCTTTGGCCGATTCTGAACATGCAAGTTGTACCACGTTACCTAGAGTAGACAATACCTTCGCCACATCATATGTATATTGTGCCTACATATAGTTCTGAATGGCCCAGTCAACAGTCCTCAGTCTTCTCCTGGAGCCGTTTTCTCCACCAGAAAGTAACGATCTTCGTCTGTCTTGGTGTCCCTCTCGTGTTGGATGGCAATCTTGGTAAGCCGGGCTAAAGCGTCCTCGACCGCAGTGTTTTTTGCATGGCGGTCTTTGCGTCCTAGATCGTTGAGCCACTGAATCTTGCCAAGCACAAAATAGATCATGGCGATGAAGACGGTGACACCAAAGGAATAGCACCAGACGATGACGACGGTGACAATGTCGGTCCAACCATTCGAAGAGTTGTGGAAAACGGTCGGCGGCGTGGTTCTCATTATCCCCCCTCCAGACCCAGAAAGCCAGCCAAACAAGGCGAAGATGGTAGCCAGGATGTCAACGCATAAGATCGCGCCAATGAGTTGCCACGATGGCCAAGTCTTGCCTCCACGGGTGACAAAAATCAGCCAGTTCTCGGTTAAGGCGATTTCGAGAAACAAGACCTCCTGAATCGACCCGAAATTTTCAACGATTCCGCCATTGCGAAGAAACATTGTCCCACGTATGACCCACGTCGCTGTAGCCAAGAGTATGCCTAGCACCAGACTTATCAGCCAGACCTTCCGTAGTTGCCATTCCACGGGCCTTGGCTCAATGTGAGCGTTGTCGTATGCCACGGCGACGGTGGCTAAGTCGGCAAAGAGGGCAAGGAAGACGACAAGATCGGGGCGCACTGTTTCGTTGATGATGATCATTGATGTCGTCAAGTAAATTTCCAGATGTAGGCACAAAGCAATGCGGTACTGTACGTATGCTTTCATCCGTTGAAAGATCTGTCGAGCCGTCTTGATTGATAGGATGATTGTGCTCAAGCCGGGGGCTAGGAACACAATATCTGCCGCGGCTTGCGCCGCCTCCGAGGATCCTTCCACGGCAATTCCACAGTCTGCTTTCTTCAGAGAGGGGGCATCATTCACACCTAGAACCTCGTCAGCGCAATCTATTTCGGGGGCAACAGCCCTGCCCCTCTGTTCTCTGGCCCCACAGCCGGGATTGGGGGTGTTTAGAGCCGGTCTTACCATCACCTGTCATAGCGGTCAAGGAGCCACGTTGCTGCAGGATCTCCACCACGCGATATTTGTGTTCGGGAAATACTTCAGCAAAGCCATCGGCTCTTTCGACGAGATCATGTTGTAGGGAGCCGGACAGGCCACCGGAGATCAGTTTGGACGAGTTGTATATCTTGGTCCCCAGGCCAAGCATCCTGCATGTTTCCTGCGCAATAGCAATCGCATCACCCGTCAGCATTTTCACCGGCACGCCCAGGGCTTGAGCTTCAAGTAGGGTTTGGGCAGTGTCCTCGCGCGGGGGGTCAAAGAGAGACAGCAGTCCCAATAAAACCCAGGCCTCGTCGTTCTTCTTCACCGCCACGCCCAGGCAACGGAACCCGCGCCGGGCGAATTCCTTTGTTTTGTCATTGTAGGTGCTTCGGACATCTTTATCAGCATCAACAAGCTGCAGGATATTTCTTGGTGCACCCTTGACGCATGTGTAAAGATCGTCTCCCAGGCGGCACTCAGTCGTTATGCGCTTCGAAACTGGGTCAAACGGAGTGAATTTGACAGTCTTCCAACCTTGTCTCAGAATGTCCCGAGCTTTGGGGTATTTCTTGAGGCACAGGATGGTCACCTTGTCAATTGGATCAAGGGAGGCGATGTTGTGGGAGCTTGCGAGGGCAGCGACGGCCATCATCCAGTTTATGTTCTCTCCGTCTACCACGTAAGGGTCGCGAATGCTGAGCTTGTTGGCGGTAAGCATGCCGGTCTTATCCGAACACAAGACATTGACGCCCTGGAATCTCGCGAATGTCAGTACAGGTACTTTGATAATAGAACTCTGTTCCTATCAACATGTGGCGACCTACAGCAAGAGACTCAATCGCGGTGAGCTTCTGCACAATAGCTCTCTCCTTGGCGAGGTAGGCTGCCCCAACCGCCAAGGTGGTGGTTGTTACTACCGGCAGACCGACTGGTACGCCGATAATCAGCAGTACCAGCGTGTAGTACAGCAGTGCCTGTACACCTGGGGAGGCTATGGGGATATGATGGAAGAAGCCGCCGATCCACGCAACTAGGATAAAGAACATTACCAGTACTAGCAAGGAAGTCCCAATGCTGTCCATACTTGAAGTACAGTGGGTGGGTTATCCCGCAACCCGGGCGCATACGAGCATGGAGGCGGAATCAAAGTTGAAGAACGTTTGCCCCGACCTTCTTCATGAATATTGGGAACGTAAAGGCGGGCGAAGCAAGCATCTCGCAAAGCGTGGCCGACCGAGAGCGAACCGTTAATGCTCAATCTATGCACTCTACGTACACTTCAAGTGATGGCGGTCCTTGACCTTTCTGTAACGAACACTATACCTAAGTAATGCGGTACGTAGGGTTTGTACTTTCAGGGATAGAAAGCGTCTGTAGGTAAGTCGAAGGCTTGCCTGTCCTGAACACTGGGTTCCCAAAGACTGGCTGAAGGTAACTTGATTGAGTAACCGGTGTGCGATGCTGAGAACTGATTCACAATAGGTCGTTAGGCTTTAGGCCTATGTATGGGTAAATAGATGCTTAGGTTGATCACTGAGGTAATGACTGTCTACTAGGAAATCTGTCTGACTTATATACCAAGTCATTCCCTCACTGATACTGTGGATATGTTGGATAGCTAGCGATCCTTCATATCCACCCCTGCGGATAGCTTGGATAGCTTGCGATCCAACATATCCATCACGTGACCTTCTGAACTTCCCAATTTGGGAATGTTCCCCTTTGTCTAAGGGAACTTTGTCCTTGGCTCTGGTCGGTTCTCTCTTGTGGCTGGTAGGGTGCGTTGGTGGCTGGTGCGGGGCTCTAGCCACTTTTCTTGGCCTAGGTTTTTGGGGTCGTAACAAAGACACGGAACGGCCCGCCATTTCCAAAATCTTCTTACAGCTCATCGTAATATGTCCTTAAGCAGTTAGTTGTGCATCGGCCTCATGTCGGCGCCTCGTAATCGCGCTATCTATTGCATGGTGAGTGTAGGGACGTGGACCTTTATTTCCTCCAATCATATCTGACTAGTGTGTGATGCCAAGTTGGCACTGCCGTCGGACGTCGCATCCAGCTCTCTTTCCCTCTAAAATACACCCATGACATTAATCACAACTACAACCTACCCGTTATATCTCATGATGGCTGTCCCATTGCAGCAAGTAACAGTGGCTAACCTACGTCATTCTTAGCAGTTTGGCTGCCTTTTGTTATCAATGTCTTTTCGACGTGACATGGATAGCGCCCCATGTCGAGCACCCTCCAGCTCCCTCGAGAGTCTCCATGATGTTGTGTTGCCTTACCATTGGTTCGTTAATACAGCCATACAAAAATGAGACAAGCATAAGTATCCCGGTAATCAAGATAACAAAGCTCGTTCATCGGCCGTGGAGGTAGTGAGAATTATTTATAACACTGAGCCCGTCCCATTCGTCTCTTCTCTTTTTATTTGCCAGAAGTTCCATGATCGCCAAAAGCAGCCAGCGGCTTTCTTCTACTCCGTTTAACTACTACATGAGCGTCGTATTGGCATACACTTAAACATGGACCGGCAAGGTGCCAGCACTACCACAGCAGTGCTACAACACTTGCAAGCACATCAGTCCGATAGTCTGGACATCCTGGAAGTCGCATTCCTGAAAGCTGCGGTTGAATCAGCGTCCTATTACGAGGTGCGGATGCGCTCAGTGCCAGCATTTTCCAACAATCTTGACCTTCTATCCCATGCGATCCGGTCGGCAAAGCTCAACGGACTTTATCTTGAATTTGGGGTAGCAACCGGCACGACTATCAACCACATTGCCACACAAACAGAAAACGACAAGACTGTCTTTGGCTTCGACTCCTTTGCAGGCCTGCCCGAGACATGGCGCACCGGTTTCAGGAAGGGGGCTTTCTCGCAATGCACCCTTCCTGCAGTGGCTAATTAGGTCACTTTGGTCCAAGGTGTTTTCGACGAGACGCTGCCGGCATTCCTAGAGATGTATCAAGACCAGGTCGCATTTATGCACGTGGATTGCGACCTGTATACATCCACCAAATCGCTATTCAGACACCTTGCCGACCGTATCAGTGAGGGCACGGTTATTGTATTTGACGAATATTTCAACTTTCCTGGCTGGCAGCAGGATGAGTACAAGGCCTTTCAGGAGTTCGTCGCAGACCGCCATCTGTCATACGATTACATCGGCTTCGTGTCGAACCACCAGCAGGTCGCAGTCTGCATCAGGAATGAAAAAGACACGTCCTAGTGTTACGACCAGTCCTACAGCATCAGAGGCTTATGAGCAATACGACAGACTGTATCTATGCCCACCAAACAAGCCACAGGGGGGAATTGCGCAGCTCCTAAGCAGAACCCAGTCGTTTGAGGGGGTACATTGATTCTAAGACATATTGCACAGTGAAGATCTTGGCATTCCGGGCAGATCCGACATTGGCGAGGGAATAATAGGTCAAATAAACCAGCAGTGTTTCCTATGTAGCAAGACAATCAGTCCAAGCATATATCTCGCTCATACTCTGATGACCCAGGGCTTTCGGTGCATGCAGTCCGCCACTTTTGAAAATCAACAGAATACCTCTTGCCTTCGGCATATCGATTATAGTTTCCAACTTCTGAGCAAATTACTACCCGCGCGCTTGGCAATGCAAGCCTGTAAAGATGCATTGCACCTTCCACAGTTGAAACGAATTAAAAAGCTCGTTAGTGAAGAAACAACAAGTTAGCCAGCCCGGCCAGTAAAAGAACGCGAGGCTATCCCTAGCCGAAAAACAGCTTACCGTAGTACGTTACGACACATATCCAAGAAGTGGCCTACATCAAGGAGACGTGGCTCGACCTGTACAAAGAAAAGCTTGTAAAAGCCTGAGTTGATTCCTATCCCCATTTTAGTAACGCTATCACTTCGCGCGTTGAAGGTGTTCATGCGCTTCTCAAGAGCCATCTAAAAAAAAGTCCACTCGTGATCTGTTTAAGGCCTAGAGAGCTATCAAGCACGCATTAATGAACCAGCTTGGCGAGTTGAGGTCTAAATAGGCGAAACAACAGATTCGATCCCCAATCGAACTATCTGGGCCGCTTTATGGTGTGGTACGCGGCTGAGTATAACACGAGGCTCTCCGGAAAGTTGAAGAACAGCGAAAGCTCCTAACGTCGAAACTCTTCTCGATCGCCCGGTGATCCGACCCGTGTTCTGTCCGAGAGGGTGTGCATAGTAGGAGGCAGTCTGCCAGCTTTTCCGTCGCGAGGACTAGGTCAATCGTCGTGGCGCTGTCCCCTTTCTGTCACGTCTTCGTTCCCCGGGGCAAGAGGCTCCTGAGGCCCACCTCGCTCATCAGGCCAATGATCGGATCGGCCTCGCCCTGCCTGATGGCCGAGACCTCGTCTCCTTCCCATAGGAAGTCGTGCTGATTGAAGTCTCCGAGTAGCAATACCTCGACTGGTACACCTTCCCTCTGCCGCACCCTGCGGATCGTTCGGTGTAACAACTGACATGTGGTCTGTAGGGTTAATGGGTCTGTAGGTGGCACGTATACCGACACCGCCAGCATCTTCCGGTCCGTAAGCCGCACTAACGCTGCTGTTAGGTCCGGCGACGGCATAGCCACCTGTTCGGCCTCCAGCTCCTTTTTTACCCACAGCATGCTTCGGATCGCCCATCGACCCTCGTGGCGGACCGGAGGTACCATCTTCGTCCATGCATGGTGGGTCATCGGCACCGTCCAAAGGCGCCCTTCCTTCACCGCTTTCTTCTTGTCTTTCTGCGGTTCCTGCCTCGGCGTTTGTCTCTTCGGGAGGTAGTATGGCCTCTGAATATCGGGCAGAAGTCTAGCTGCTCTCTGGAGCCTGGTCCGCGCTGGCTGCAGGGAGCTGTAGCCAATACCGGGAGGGTACGGCCGCAGCGCTGTACGCGCCGTCAGCATGTGGTCTTTTTCCATCGACTGGAGCCGTTGTCCAAAACGATATAACGCCGTTTCTAGCGCGATTCGTGCCGTTGGGACACCTGCATCCTTATAGAGCGTGGCTATCGGTGTTGTCTTCCATACAGGTAGGACAGCCCGTATAGCTTCCCTTAGTACCCTGTCTATTTCGTCCATGTGTACCTCTTGTCGGGTCGGCACCTCCATATCGAACTGCCGGCCCGCTGTCTTCCGGATCTTCTTCCGGAGAGCTTTTGGCGGGGGGCCTCGCTGGGTGTTGGCTAGACTTTGAAGGTGTTGTACGAGAATCCGTGCCTGTGCCGCTCTCTTCTCTACATGTCGCGTAAACCGAAGCTTCGTGTCAAACCAGACACCGAGACATCGTACCGGCTGGTCCGAGGCGTGAATGGTCAACCCATGGTCCTGTGCCGTCACGCTCGAGAGTTCCCCTGGGTCTTTCGCGCATGTGAAGTGGAGGAGCTCGCTCTTTTCCGGGTCGATCGTGACTTTGTTTTCTTTACCCCAGTTGAGAACATTATTGAGGTCGTTCGCTAGCTGGCGTGCATTATCGTGAAGGGACTTGCTTGTCCGATGGAAGATGTCGTCCGCATACCCAAATCGGTGTTTTGTGTCCTCGAGCAGACTGTCTGCAATATATCGAAGGAAGATGGCGGGGGAGACGGGGGATTCCTGTGGTAGGCCGCATTGGATCGCCTGTGGCTCTGTTATGGCATCCTCGAGTCGGATTCATGCTGGTCTCTTGCAGAGACGCTCGGAGGTCCCTCTGGGTTCTTTCCGCATGTAAAGTTGAGCAGATCACTCTTCTCCGGGTCGATCGCGACCTTGTTTTCTCGGCCCCAGTCAAGGACGTCGTTTAGGTCGTTCGATAGCTGTCGTGCATTCTCCTGGAGGGACTTGCTTTCTCGGTAAAGGCATATATCATCCGCGTATCCGAATCGGTGTCTTGTGTCCTCGAGCAGGATGTCTGCAATGCATAGGAGGAAGAGGATGGGGGAGGCGGGGGAGCCTTGTGGTAGACCGCATTGGATCGTCTGTGGTGCTGTTGTGACGTCCTCGAGTCGAATCTGCACTTGTCTCTCTTCCATGAAGGAGCCCACGAACTTGACTAGCGGTGTGGCCCAGCCCTGTTGTCTCATACGGAGCATAAGCCGCTTCCTAAGCGCTGCGTCGAATGCGCCTTTCACGTCCAAGGTGAGAATCGAGGCTGTACGCCTAGTCTCTAGGGAGTGTTCAATCTCGTGTGTTAAGCAGGCAAGGAGGTCCGAGGCTGCTCGTGTTGGCAGGGCCCCCGCCTGTTGTGGGCTGACCACCTTGTATAGCAGTGTTGTGTTGGCTATCCGCCTTGCGACGAGCCTTTCAAGGCCTTTCCCCAGACAGGAGAGGAGGGCGATCGGTCGCCAGGAGCGAGGGTTGGAGAGGTCTTTCTTGTTGGGTTTCCGTAGCATCACGACCTCGGCTGTGCGGAATGGGCGCGGGTGGTGCCCAGTCCGTAGACAGGCTTGAAAGAGAGATCGTACCGGCTCTTGGATGAACTGCCAACACGCTTTGAGTAGCCGTACCGAGATGCCATCAGTCCCGGGCGAGGTGCTCTTGACCGCGATGGTGGCGGCAGTCAGTTCTTCTTTAGAGATGTAGGTATTCCAAGGTAGGGTGCGCCGCGGTACTGTCGGGATCTCGAGAGGGTCGTCCTCGAGGTCCTCCGCGTCCGTAAACCGCTCCAGGAGAGCCTTGCGTAGGGCATGGGCCTTCTCTTCCGTGTCTTCAATCGTCTTGTCCCCAATAACGAGTGGGGGTGATTGAATGACCGGCTGTAGCTTGTGCCATTGGACCACCTTGTATAGGTCTTCGTCTGACTGGATCGAGTCGATTCGTTGGCGCTAGTACCTCCGCTTCTCTTGCCTTACTACCGCGAGGAAATGTTTTCGCTCTTCGAGGTGTCTCCAGTCCCCTTGACAGTGTTTTCTTGCTCGTCGGAATGCGTCTCGGGCCTCTCGGCACGTGTCGGTCCACCATGGCGCGTCGCGACCGTCTTTGGCTGGGTGTTTCCCAACTGTTTCTAGCGCTCTTCGTAAGAGGCTTAAGATCTCCGATGCTTGTAGATCCAGCTGGTCCGTTGTAGGTGTCGGAGGGAGTGGCTTGAGGCGTTACAGAGCTAGCTCGACAATGCCGGCGAAGGTCGTCAGCTTATTTTCCGGTACGGAGAATCCGTATTGCGTCTTGGATACGCGACCGGTCCTGGGGATGGAGATTCGGATCGTCTCGTGGTCTGCCCCTGCCTGGAGTTTGGAATCCACCTCCGCAGTAGTGAAAGGGATGTTCGAGAATGTCAGATCGATCGTATGTCCTGCCGCGTGTGTCGGGACTCCTATCTCTCCTATATAGTTGAGTCTATTCGCGACAGCCCAGTCGTGGATCTCGAGCCCTGCATTTTGGGTTCGTCGGATGCCCGGATCCCAGGCGCTGTACCATGCGTTAAAGTCCCCCGCGACCACGCAATTGGGTGGCGGTTGCATGGCCAAGAGGAGTCGTGTCGCCTGGCTAAGAGGCTCATTTGGGGGTCTGTATACGTTAATAAAGGTGAAGTGGTCGATCTCGAGCCATAGGAGGTCTCTAGTCTGCCATGGCCGCTTTTGTGTCGTCTTTAGCCTGCTGCCTTTCCGGGTATAGGTCATAACCCGGGGCTGATTTGTGATGCTGTCCCAGTGGTCGACCGGGACGTAAGCACTGTAGCTGCAAGTGGAAAAACTTACCCGTTTCCAGAAACCTTGGATATGCATAACCAATATGTGATCAACGTGGTGCCTAAGGAACGGTTATTAATCATGAAGATGAAAGATGGGTGGGAGCCACTTTGCAAGTTCCTGGGAAAGCCAATTCCGGACGAGCCATTTCCATGGGTTAATGATTCCGAGGCAGCCAGCAAGACGGCATCCCGGATTGTTTTGAAGCTCGGGTTGATGTGGCTGGGCCTCTTCACTGGCATTGGCTTGACCGCGTATGGCGGCATGAAGTTGCTGCGCTTGTAGAGCTGTTTGCATATAGTGCTCCATTGACATTTACGGTTTGCCCGTATGGATTGAAATTATCGGCCTTGTTTTTTGTTTAAGAAACTAAGTATTTAATCGATAGCCCCTTGGACTATTTCTTAATTATTGCAGTCTGCGCGCCGTATGGTTACTAAGCAGATAGTAGAGAATGTAATAGTCGAGCGATGCCTGGTGATTCTGCTGGGAAGGACTGGGCATGGTACTTATAGTACTGTTCTTGCTGTTGATGCTTGATATCGACTGGTCACCGAGTACCTGCATCCCACTGAGCTGGGATAAAATGATGACCGCAGGAGGAGTCAAACCTCCCTATAGTAGTAGGGTAAGCATACTATAGGGATACTACGCTATACCATTACACCAGCCCGGACTTTAGTTTCTTTTTAAGGGTCTTCGAAGCTAACTGGCTTAAATATTAGAGCAATGTGGCTTGTTGATTAGGTCTAGAGAGAAGAATTAAGGGAGATACAGGGGTAAATGGATAGCGTGCAGCTAACTGTTAACTCAGTAGGTGATAGTGCCTTTGGCTTATTTCTGAGCCAAGGACTGGTCCTCGTAGTGATACATAAACCGAGGGTAGAAGGGCTTTTGCGCGATGGCAACATGACTGCAGAAAGTAAGCATCGGTCGATCCCGGCTTGGCTGAGGGCGACCTACAATTGCACATACCAATGAATATCGATACTACTCATGTCCTTTTCTATCCGTTTTATAAGTCCATCAATTTCCTCTGGAATCAGTCCTGCGGTTTCGAGGAACTTTCTGTAGCTGTCGGCAGCGGCATAGATGGCGCGCCCCACGTAATACCCGCAAAGCTTCATCTTGGGATCCTCAGGCCACGGGCTCCCGGGCGCGGCGAGTTCAATAACTTGGATATTAACGAAACCGGCCTTTTCAAGGTAAGCGCGAAATCTCGTCGACCTGTTCAAATCGCGACCAAGCCTCTGCGCGCCGTTATTCATAGCCCAGAAGAATTCGGGTAAAGAGGTACCCATGGCGGTGCCATCGTCACATTTCAGGTCGAGCGCGCCGTCTTGAAGCTCGATCCAGCCGCCTGGCTGTAGGTTGTCGTAGCACTTCTGTAGCACATCACTTAAGTCGTCGAAACACGGCCCGGTGGCGCGGAGGTGGATGTAGTCAAGCGGCTCCCAGTACGTCCACTCTTGCTTCTCCGAGTTCTCTTGGATCCAGGCGCAGTTGTCCACCGGGGGTGGCCTAGGTTGTATGGCACTCAGGTCCGTGCCAAGGACGAACGAGGTCGGGTTCTCCTTGGCGAACTCGATGGCCCAGATGCCGGTTCCCGTTCCAATGTCCAGCACCCATTTGGGCGGCTTCTCGAAGGGGACGATGCTCAGATTACCATCAAGCAGAATTTTGTAGAACTGGTGGCAGAAATCCAGACGATCCTGCTCCGCGACATCGATAGGCAGCAAGTACTCTGTCTCGGAGATGGTATTAGTACTGGCCGAGAGGTCATAAGGGGAGAGCCTGTAGGCCAAGCCAAAAGAATGCTCACCGCCAGGCATGAAACCCCCATACAGCCTCCCGCCGTCGATGATGGGCGGCGTGCCCTCGTCCTCCCACGTTTCGCCACTCATTCGCCGCCCGTTTCGGCGGGGCACTGGATGGGGATCAAACCGGCGATCGGGATCCCATTGTTTAACAGCGACGGCTTGGACAAAAGGTGTCCAGCTGTTCGGGTCCATTTCATTGGAAGTGTGAAGTAACCTGCGGGTGCTTGAGTCGGGCAATGAGGGGGTGAAAGGTGGGAGGGGCCCCCTAGAGGCAAATGGAATCCGGATATTGTAGGGTTAAAAACGGTGTGGGAACCCCATTCAGTCAACGGCGATGGCTCGATGGCATGGGGGGCCATGGAATGTGCCAGACCCCCCTTGTAATGCGCAGTGGGGCTGTTGTAATACAATACCACCCCGAATGTGCCGGGCAGGGGATCGTGCTTGGCTTGGTTAGTCACGTTTTTGTCATGGCGCCTAAAACCCCGTGAACCCTTGGCGATCCCCTCCCAGAAGCACCAGGGAGCAGAGGTGCTAGAGGTGCGAGTTATGGAATCGTGTATCGAAAAGCTAGGGGCAGGCCACCCTGACACACTCGCCGCGATGAGCAATCTTGTTTTGTCGTACTTCGTATCAAACCCTTATGACACACTACCCCTCCAAATGTGATTTAAAGGCGTTTTGCCCCAACCATGCGAACATCCGATGATCCATTTGTAGGGTAACCCAGATCCCTCTCTAGATGCAAGCCTTCCACAGTCGCTTTGAACGCGCTAACTGTTGGCGTTAGATGCGCATGCAAGCTGCATCGACATATGTCAGCCTCGAGAAACGAACTGTGCACCTTTGCCATACCCCAGCCGTCATGGTATGGTTTCTTCTTTCTCAGTCTCTTCTTCGAAGCTTTGGGTTTTTCATGCAGAAATTTCTCATCGGACCACCCATCCCCATATTGTGAACGATCAGGGATATTCTCGTCGCTGGAACAATGGTCCTCGGCCGGCAACTTACACCAGCTGGGAGATTGGAAGCCGTTGATGATTTTGGAGACTGCCAAAAAACTCCATCCATCAAAAGGTTTCGAAGGTCGTGGCTGGAGCAAACTGTGGCAATCCATTTGCTTTGTTAACGCTCCCAGCAGTATTGAATCACACTCGAATGTGCACGTTGTTCTTTCACGAAACTTGCCGAGTTGATCATGCAGCAACACAATGGTGCCCTCCAGGAGAATTTGGCGTCGCATATCAATCATGTCTTCGGTTATCATTAGCATAGAAATTTCGCTCAACTTTACGGCACATACCAGTGATTTCCGTTCGAATGGGGAGATCCTGGATAATGATTGGGCCTTCGCATTGCAATATAGCGATGCAGGTGACTGACTGAAAGACTGCGACTTCGTGGAACACAAATGCTACAAGAATCCAAAGAACTAGGTCTCTGCAGTAGTGACCTGGTATTGAGGTTTCGAGTTGGCGGATCCATATGTCGGAAAACACCTCGACCGGTTCGTAGCACTCCAATTCCTCGACGATAACGGAGATTTTCGCCAACATCTCCAGATCTACCGAGCGAGGGACACACCTAGTTCGGCCATGGATGATCTCCATCACAATTTTGTAGGCTTGCAGGTCCACAACTTCGGGCTCCCAATGCAGAAGACCGTTGGTATAGCATGCGCTGCTACTGTCCGCGACTCGTTTCAGGATTCGTTTCGCATAGGGCGAAGCTGCCGTGATGTGTTTCAAAGAGGCTTTCAGGCGAAGTTCGGGCCATGGTACGTCCGCCATACTTGCTGGATCCACGGAAGTGTTGGCATCATCAAGGGCTTCAATCATTGTTAGTATGGATACGTCCACAACATATGCTTTACATCATCATAGCGCCTTACAAGCTAGCCTATTCTCTTCGTTTGGCTGAGACGATCCGGGTGCCATCTCCAGCTTTTCAGTAGCGCAATTCAGATCCTCCAAGATTGCGAAAGGTCTTGGTGGCGACCTTGCGATAATGAGTATGTCCCCGTCGGGATCGAGAACTTGGAGTGGTGTTGCCATTGTGGTGTACTTCAAACCATTGAAACGGGTTTCAGTCATTCGGGCTGATAAAGAGCACCCAAAGGCAGACCGCGATACCAAGATTTTGAGAAGCAACGGCAAGTAAAAAGATTAGATTTTGTCCTCAACCCCGCTCCTCATTGTTTCCGACACCGGGTTGGTCAGCCGTTATTCCGATACCGGGCGCTTCTGTGGCCGCCGCACTAATGTGGTTTTGGTTACGCCCAGCTGGCAGCTGCAACGTCAAATGACCATATTGAAGCATTCTACGAGCGGCTGATAGATTAAGTGACTGTTGTTATGTCATGTTTGTAATCAAAGCCATTCCGCAATCCAAGCCGCACGGCTCCCTCTGCCTCTGCCCAATCGTCTGTCTCAATTCAGCCGAGTGATTTGTAGGCAGGGAGTAACCTGCCGATGCATCGTGCCTGTCTTGCTTGGTGGTCTTGCGACTCGGGAAACCGGCGACCCTCGTTTCCCAGCTCTCGCACCGCATTGTCCTTGCTGTCACGTTGGACCTTGGCACCATCGCGAGGTGCCCCGCGTCGGAGAGGAAGAGCCGACTGCCATGGCCGGGCCCTTCGATGGCGGGGCTGCTGCCTTCGCTGTCCTAACGGCTACATGGCCGCGCCCGCTCTTACGCTAGCGAGCCAGTGGAAATCCACGGAACGGTGGCCAGCACAGCCGCGCCTTGGCAGCAACTAGTTCCAGGTGCGCCGTGCAGGACGCTTGTTGGTTCGGTCGTCCTGGCAATAGGAACCTTGCTGGCAAGACCCGTCCATTTCACCGCAAAGCGAATGCAACGATGTCTATTTTGGGTTGTCGCTGAGCTTGGCGGGGACGCGCCATAGCCCGTTGGGGCCACTAGTTTGGCTGTTTCTGTCAAGCCGGTTTTGTTCCGTTTTATTCCTTGTCCTTCGGTTGGGTGCCAAACTGTCGGGACGCGCTTCCTCCTCGCATTGGTCCTTCGTCCCACCAACACAGCGCCCTCCGCTTATTGCCCTTGTTGAGGAAATCGGCCGCACGGATGGGGGCTGAGGCCAAGGTCGGCTAGCTCATCATGAGGGTGTTCGGAGCTCCAAAAGGTAATTCGTAGCGAACGTCCATGGACTCTTTCGCCTGCTCGCACGGAATGTTGGCCTGCCGAAGGGCCCCACACTACCCTCCGGGGAAATGAGTACACTATCCGGAGCGCCAACATTCCTATGCCCCTGCCGCTATGCCTCTCCCGGCCTGGTGGGGTATGTCGAAGGTCAAGCACACCCACAACGCGGCCTATGCTCCATGACTCGTGCTCCCGCCTTGAACGCTAAGCGCCAGGGCTGTTGGCAGCGAGCGCCTGTTGCGGCTACCCCTACGGAGTGGATCGCCGGATGCGTCGAGTGCTTCCATATGGGGCTACGGCCTGTTGCACCGGATGACGCGAACTGTCTGAAGATGCTCCGAATCTCGGCATCCAGCTTGCATCCCTCATTCTTGGGCCAGGTACGATTGTGGTTATGTGGGACCACCGTCCTGTCGTCCCCATCACGTCGGGATGTGACCTGACGAAAATAATGAGCTCGGGCCCGCACCATCGTACACCGCTGTGGATACTGGCTGGCTCCTTCACTCTGGACCCAGTTGGGCACGCCTTTGGGTGATCTTGCGCGCTTCGGGGCTCTGCCAGCTGTGCCGATCCCATCCCCATAGGCACAGGGCTGCTCTGCACCATGCCCATCGTGGCCTCGAACGAATGCCGCCAAGCGGTTGGTTCGTCCACGTCTGTTGCCTGTCCTATGATGGCCTGCCCTATGATGGCTCTATGACGCCCGGAGAAGAGGGTCACGCTGCCAATAGTCGCATGCGCAATGCAACATCCTACATCCGTGAGCGGGGTCACGTTATCTAGGAGGACCATTCCGGTTCGTATAAAGGCCACAACCCTGGTCCCACGCCATGTTCACGAACCATTCTGTCGCACGCGCATTCGTCGCCCCCAACACGCGTCGATCCCTTCCTGAGACAATGTGAGCAGCTAAGGCTCTAGAGAAAACGACATTCGAGTGCCATTCCTGTCCGGCTCTCACGGCGACGCAAGGAGACTGCCTCGCCCCCCGAGCCAACGGAATTAGAGCAGACCCAAGGGCGTCAAGGCGTAAGATCCAACATTCTTGGCATCGACATCCTGCCTCGCAAGCGGGCAAGAGGGGGCGTCATGCCTACAAGCCGTTCCGACGTGATCTTTACAGTATCTATCGATATCTGGCATTAGTCGTCGACGTAGATGGTTCATTCCCGACGGTCAGTCGGACGACCGATGGAGGGCTGGTTTCGCCTTCCACGGATGGCAGGCTCGTTGCTTACCCCGCATCTGTCGCAACGAAGCCAAGCAGTCTGGTTCCTGGGAACCCTGACCGACAATGGCCACCCCTGGCGGTTGGTGCAAGGATGTCCTCGCCACCTCTACAAAAGTCATCCCATTGCAACTATAAACTTTCTCCGTGGCAATTGGGTTGGATACGAAAGGACTGAGGTCCTCGCGGCTTGCTTCCCATGATGAAATCTATTCACGGAGGCTAGTAGGCGTTGTAAGGCTAGGCTCCGTAAAGCCTGCTATCTTTGGAAGACGAGAGGACAAGGGTGCGATGTCGGTTGAATCCCGGGCACTAAACTGTAAATTGGATTTGCACGGGCCACAGTAGGCGTCGCCCATTGTGACCCGTGCGAAGCCACTACGCATCTCCACGTGGGTCTGTCTGCTACTTCAGAAGCTGCTGACCATGGTAGATGTCCCGTTTCGCCACCACGGCAATGACAACACGTCCCGACACGATCATTTGGCGTACAGAGACGTTGGGGTTTTCAGACGAACGTAGAAGCCGGAAGCAATTACCTCTGTCCCCAACATAGATCTGGCAGACGGACGGACTACCTGGCAGGCCAGCCTGGGTCACTTCAAAGGCCCATTCGCCGTCGTGAGTACCAACAGGTACTATGGCACCGGAGATACGCCCGATGAGGACCCCCTCCTGGTAAGCAGTCTCTCCCTCTTGATGCGATACAGCTTGGAGCCCGAGAATCTGTCCTCCATAGCGCTTGATGCGAGGCGTTGCAGTGCTAAACTTCTGCACGATGCAGTCACATTGCGACTCCGGGCAAAGCTCACACCAGGGGCCGTCCAGAACCAATGTTGGATCGCTTGACCACTGGCAAGATTCGGGCTAGCCTTCTGGTCGCGGCCATCCTGGATATTGATCCGGATCGTAGATGTTGTCTTCGCACGCCGATACGGGTTGAAGAAGCGATGCTAGTTCGTTCCCGGGCAGTGGTTCCGTCTGACTGTCAAGCCCCGTACAATGGGTCTCCCAAGCGAACTCTATGTCGGGTGTCTGTCCTAGGACGGATGCTTGGAACGCCTCTGCGGCCATATATAGTTGTGGAAGCAACGAGTCCTTCATAAGATCATGAAAGGACTTGATGTCGCGGCTCTCCATGCGTAAGAAGTCGTCCGGACATAGAGAGTAGGGCTTTTGCTCTCGTATTGGTATGAGACAGAGCAAACCTGGCGAGGTACCGCACAATCGCCGCCAACCCCTTCCATGGCGAAGATGGTGGTGGAATGTACTGCGTTTTTTAACGACCAACCGATCCGTTCCATGCCTTTCGTAATCTCATGGGTATCAGTTCTGGATTAAGGAGACAGCTGGGTGCCGTCTACCTCACGGGCCATGTGGAACTGCAGCAGTCGGATCAGGACTTTGTCGTGAACAGACCTGCTGCTAAGCAACTCAAGGCTTTTGAGGAGCTGTACTGTGCGCTGGGAACTGGGACCAGTCGTGTGCAAGAGCCCAATGTCGGTCTCGCATTTCCGTCGAAAGGCGACGAGCGAACAGAGCTGTCGGATGGCAGGCCCTCCCTGCACCGCACAAAGCCGCCGGAACATAGCGGGGTCGATGGATGGTGTGACCACGACGTCGGGCAGAAGCCGGTCATGTTTCTTGAACCCGGCCTTCAAAGCACTCAATTCTGCACAAGGCGCTTGTCGCTTCGGTCGGCTTGGCGTTGTTTTGGTGGAAGAAACATGGAGCCTCTTAGGATGACGCGGTGGTGGGTCGGGAGCGCATCGTTTTTGTGGCGTCACAATCGAACGCTGATGAACAGAGCGATGCCTTGAGTGACCACTGTCGGTGGCTGAATCCGTACATTGACGAGGCCGTACGCTCTCCTCTGTGATGACATTCGAGGCGCAGGCCTTGGAACAGAACTGGTAGTCGCAGGGCGTATCTAGTGACGATAGGAACTCGATGTTGATCGCTCGTGCGTAGTTCTTTCCCAAGTTTAGGATCTGGTGATACGCCCGCGGCGCCGTTACGATGGCCTGGCCTTCTTCGCAGCAAACAATCGAGAATGGTATGTTCCATTCTTGTAGCTTCGTCGGACAGACAGACAGTCCAAGGTGGCGAACGGCTTGGGTGCAACGGCTCATCTCCGGAAACTCTTGACGCATACGCTTCTCAAACCGGTTGGTGGCCTCGGGCTCGATGATAAGACGCAGCTTGGCCGCGCCCGACCGAAGGATGTTGAGGGAAAAGAGGTCGAGATCTTCCCGGTGTATAACCGTCGCCATAGACTCATCGCTCAGGTAGAGGTAGTCGTAAGCGGTCTGGATGCCCTTAAAGACATCGGGTCGAGAGCCTCTCTGTTCCAACCGCCGCCCTGGGCTCAACTGAATGTCGTCGAAGAGCGGAGGTCCAATCATATACGTCGATTGCAGCTGCTTGTGCTTGATGGCGTTCACCCAGATCTCTTCCAGCATTTCTGGAGTGTGCAGACACGGACTGTGGGGCAATGGGAATGCCGGGAAGTTGATGTAGATTTTCTTCTTCCGCGGGGTGATCTTCCTGTAACTGCCCTGATGATTGTGCGTAAACGCAGTGGTATGTTCGGCGTTGGGTTGTGGAATGTGGTCAGGTGGTCGCACTGGAGGCAGACCCTTAATCGACATGTGGATGTACCCTCGGTTCCCGGCCTGCTCAAAGAGCTGTTCGAGTACCGCCTCGTTCAGAGGAGACAGATCGCGGCAGTGAATTTCTGGTAAGGCCGGGCCGGTGGTGGCAGCGTCGGGTCCCGAAACGCTCGGGGGCACGGGTTCCTGTGCCGCGATGGGCACGCTTAATCCCGAGCTAGTCGCGGGCGGGTGGGTACGCACAACCGTGGCAGTTCCATAGAGTTCGTTAGCGGTTTCTGCGTCGTGTCTTCCGGTTCGGTCCGCGCGATCGGATCCACATGCTCCCAGCAGGCGCTGGGCTTCTTGGATGATCGATTTGAGGATAGTTTTGAAGGACCCTTGCGGGGCCAGCTCGGGACGAGGCTCTCCGCCATGCTGTTCTGTCGGAAAGTCAGAAGCGCCCTGCTTTTTGGCGGCCTTCAATCTTTGAAGCAAGTCCTCTGTCGTCCGGATGAGCTCATCCAGCTCGCCCTGTTGGGGGGCTTCATTGAGTTCGGTGTTGTCCATCGTGCTGCCGGCAATGGGGAAGAATGGCAGATGGACGGAACGTGCGTGACGGATGAAGGTCTTTTGGGCACGCTTTTGCATGGACCACTGCGTCTCGAGTCCTACACTACAAGGACCGCTCGTCCCAGATAGGCTTAGGTCCATCCTCCGTTCGTCACAAGCTCAAGGCACGGACAGCACCTGCATGGGGGCGTAGGAGCTCCGCAGCAAGACGAGGGGTTGGAGACGCGTCGCGTTAGCAGGCCAGTACCCGCAGCCCGCGGGGCGATAACACGCGACAAGGTTGGCATGGCAGGCCCAGTCCAGTCCAATGAAGCAGATATGGGATGGAACGTGAACTGGAAAGCTGGCGCCCTGCAAGGGGTTCTCCTAGCTTTGGAGGCTGTAAGATAAACGACATCAAGAGTACCTACCAAGGCAGTGTTGGTAAAACACGTTCGTGTGACCGGGCCAAAAGTTTCCAGGTGGGCGAGCCTCCCATTGTCTGCCACGCATCCATTCTTTCCTCGCCGATCGTAAGCTTCTTTGTACGGTGCTAACGTGATTGTTGGAGCTTCTCAAGTTACACAGTGGAACCTATCACAAGAACTACATAGGTCTGTCGAACAGGCCCTACGTAACTTCTCAATCATGTACTCGTGTGTAGTCTCACCCGCGAACGGCGCGAAACAGCCAGCCGGTCTACTGAGGTACCCGGGGTCAGAATCGTGTTTGATATGGGCCACTGGTTCTATAAACAGGTCATGTTGTGTGCATACCACATAGACGCCTTGACGTGGCTGTGGAAGAGAAAGTACTGCCTCAGTAGCCCTCCGCTTCCCTTCCACGACGTCAAGCTCACGGTCCATGCCACACACACCAGACAGGAAACCATCATGCGTATCCCGCGCCGCACTATTCAGCGATGCAAACCTCCTATCAGCTGTTGAATATGGCGTACTCAGAAGAGAGCGCTAGGTTGGCAAGGGCTCTGCTCCAAGAACAGTTCGTAGAGGGGATCTGGTGTCGTTCGGTCCACGTAGTCGCAAGGAGGTGAGAGGAGAATCTGTTGGGTTCTGTTCCAAGACGCTTCCAATGAGTTGCAGGTGTGGCAGGTAGCTATCGGGTTGCCCTGTAGCTGGGCTTGGTGGGACATCTGCAGTTGCTGGGGCCAACCAACCGCGCAAGGGCTCCAGGGGATGCATTCGGATACCGAAACCCTCATGGTCTCCAACCTCTCGCATAGTTGGGCGAGCTGACGCTTGCTACTCTCGAGCTGAGAATGTAGCATCTGGTTTTCCACCCGGAGCTTTTCATTCTCGGCCCGAAGCTCTTGGCTGTCGGCCCGGCGCTCTTGGATCTCCTTCCGAAGCTTCTGGTGGCCTGTGGCATCATAGGTACATGGTGCGTTACGCTTGATGCATGTTTGGCAGGCCGGCCGTTGGCCATTGCACTGCAGGTCAAGTTAACCCACGGTTACATAGGCACGCGATAGACTTAAATCACCTTTGCTTTTTGGCTGCGACATCGCATGCATGCCAGCTCGACCGTCGCTCGCTTTGGTCGAGTCCGCTCCGACTGAGCCACCTGCGGCGGGCTGCCAGGGAGCTTGGGCATCAACTCTCGAAGCGCTGTAGCCATGCCTATCCAGTGCGACAGAGTAGCGAAATTAGGGAAGAAGTAGGAATTGGATCCTGTCCCACTGCTACGTCGGCCTTTATCCCTCTTAAATAGATACACATCGTAGCTTCGTGCAACGTCGAGTCCGCGGTGCACGCTGTGTGCAAATGAACACCATGCAGTTAGTTGGGCCAAACGGACACATACAGGCGCGTGGAGCCTCGCGTTAACATGCCTTCAGCTCGTTGGTGGGATACTTGCAGTTCATTTGAGGTAGCAAACATCCTCTACGGGTACGTACATAATAGCAAACAGCCGAGGATACCATGTCACACCATGCAGCCCCGTTACTACCGCAACAGCAAACTTTTCCGGCTTGATACACGCCTGCGTGTGGGTTAAATGGATATCGTGCTGAAAAAGACATCTTGGTCGATGAAAGAGATCGATCCTATGCCCGTGCATACTCATTTACTCTACGGGTGTGGATATCCCGGTCGGGTGCTACCCGAAAGACCGAGAGCAAGACTCATCGGAAAAATCGTATGGTGCAGGGGGCCGAGACCAGGTATGTTGTGCACAATAACGGCTGTTATGGCGTAGCTGTAGCGGCGTGCTAACCACCTTGTGCGAGACTCGTGCTCCCTTGCAGCTAGCGCAATTTCCACCATATCATGTGGTGCCGACCCAAATTTGCAAACAGCTTCGGCATAAATTATAAGCTGCTACCACATTTACAAAAGTGCACCGCTGTTCAAACCTGCCACAAGCCTTCATTTTCCTGGATGGTTTTTGTACGCCGCCTCCTGAGGGGACCTATTGCTAAGTTGTTGATGGAAGAGCTTTTCGAGGTGTCCTGCAGTTGAGGAAATCTGTTTCCAGTTTGACGGTGTACTCTTTTCGGGTTTGCCCCGAGCAAAGATGAAGTAGGATCTCTGCAATCGCCCCTAGTCGTGGTGGCTCATATCGAGCACGCCAGTGTCGGATAAATGCTAAAAGAGTTCTTTACAGCATGTTTCCGCCTGCTCCTTCCAGGGTGAGGACGTAGGCATAACCCCAGTTGGCATGGACCCCAGTCCGGGTGGTCAGGCAGGATTGTGTTACGTAGAGGCCGAATGAGGATCCCAGCTTCTCCCCAGCGTCTGCTCGGGATTTTATTTTCAGCCGAGATAGCTATACGTTTTCCGTAACCTATAGTCTCATAAAAGTTAGTATAATCGAGAGAAGAAAGGGAAGGAAAGTAAAAGTTTTAAAGCAACGGAGTACTTGGCTTAATCTCGTCTCCCTGGAATATAACTGGAGAGTAGGAGGAAGAAATGAGAATAGCGAAGTAAATCGCTGAGAGCGTGACTGTCAAGCCTAATCGCTACATATTGAGCTCTTCATACCTCTTTTATCCTTCGTCAAACCCGCTAAGGAAACCGCGTCTCCCTGGGACCTAGTGGGCCGGAGATCTCTTTGAGCCAACTCCTCGTCGAAAATGACTATTGATTCCGGTGTCGGAACTTCCAGGCCACTTGGCCGGGGCTTATCCGTTTATTCCTGCCTCTATGACTTCAGAACTTCCTGAGAGTCTTCTTGCGCAACTTCTGGAGGCGCGGACGCGGTACCGGGCGCCAATCCAACCTGGGCGTTGACCCTGCACTTTACTGCCCACGACCCTTTTAGGGAGCTAGGTTCATAGGTGACACAGCTCTTCTCACGATCGGAGTTCCTATGCCATAGATTGTTGTCACCCAAGAAGTGGGGCGAAGGGACGGATCTTTCGTGACGATAGACACTCTGAAATTCCATTTGTGCCCTTCGCCCCGCCTCGTATGGGTCTTTGTCGCCGGTCAACCATTTGCTCTTACATTCTTCGAAGGGGCCAGGAAAGCACTCATCGACCAACTGCACACCTCGGCCATATGCGACATCAAAGCCCATAAGGTCGTCCCTATCTTTGTGCGTCTTGATAGTCTCGAGATGGCGGAGCGGTAGGTTACGCTCTTGGGATGGAAGCCCCTTTGCCGCCAGCCACACGTTCTGGAACATACCCAGATAGCCTACACACATGAGACACTCAACATAATTCTCAATGGCAGCCACATTCACGAGAAGCAGCAGCCAAAGGAATGATAGTACTGAACAGGCGATATGTCTGAGGGAAAGCCGAAGGGAAGGTTGAAGAGCGTTCTCGGTGCCGACAGGCTTGAGCCGGCACGCTGCGTCGCACGCACGCAGATTGTCGTCGCCTCATCGCCGGCATGGAACGGCGCGATGATTTCGGCATAGTTAAACGAGTGCAGCACGATCTTGGCCGTGTTATCATTCCAAAAGACATCGAAGCCTCCAGTTAATAGTGTCACACAGAAGCTATTTCGTCCGCATTCTTGTGCGATACACTGCGATGCCCGGTTCAACATTACCCTCGGACTGCCACAGGCCGTCGTGCTGCAATGTCAGGAAGCGGAAGCGACCCTTGAGTCTTGGTACCACTGGACGATAGACTTCAGGATAAAGAAAGGCCTGGCCTGAGAGAATGGTTAAATTCACGAAGAGGCAATTCCCTGGATCTGGTCCGGAACAAGCACCCCCCGCTGGGAAGCCTCAACCCAAAGACTGGTACCATTCACAGAAAGGCACAAGGGCGGTCTGGGCCAACTGTTGGACCTGCTGGATGATTTTGTAGACGCCCAAGGCCGTTTGGGTGTCACCGAGAGGCAGTCGGTGCCAGAGGACCTGTGGACGAGGCCATATTTAGCTCAGGGAACTCGGGGATGGCGGAGGAAATTAAAGCGAAAGAAGAGAGAAACTCACTGTCTGTTGGGAGTCGGGATCGCGCGAGCAAGCCACGAGGCTCCAGTCGTGGCCCTGGATAAGCAGCGACAGGAGGTAGGTGGGGCGGGACACGGACGATCCGGGGGCCAGCTCGGCCATCTTGTTCCACTGGGCGCCGAGCCAGGCGAGTAGCTGCAGCTTGGCCTCGTCGCCGCCGTCGCCGGCGCGCTTGACCTCGACCGAGAGCACGATGGGGCGGTCGCACAGGCCCGGATAGGCTGTATGGTTGAGGCTGGCATCGGGCGCTGGCGCGCCCCGCAGGACGCGTCGGAGGCGGTCGGCGGCGGCGGCGCGTGGCTGGTACGCGACGGCGAAGTCGACCTTCTTGAAAGGCGCCGGCATGAGTCGGTACCGCGGGATGACGGAGGCCGACATGCAGGGCACAACAACAAGGTCCTTGAAGGGCGAGGCAGGCTCTCCCGAGCGAGGACGGCCGAAGATGCACCGCAAGAGCGGGTAATGCACCATGTTGGACCAGGCACCCTCGTCGAGCAGGTAGCGGTCGCACTCGCGGGCCTGCTGTACGATGTCGTCGACGAAGGCGGGCGCCGGCGTCGGGCCCAGCGCGTCGCGTTCCTCGCCGTAAAGCGCCGCATCCACCCATTGCCGGGCGGCCCGGGTGCCACGGTAGTGTTCTTCGATATCGGGCCGTTTCGCGAGACTCAACAGCGGCACCCGCGTCTGCAGCGCCAGCAGGAGGTCGACGAGGTCGACGGGCATGCGCTCGTCCTCAATGTCGATAGGGCACGTCTCAGCGCCGCCCGGACCCCCAGCGAGGCTGCGCAGGCTCGCCAGCTGCTTCCGGGGCGAGCCCGATCGTGATGTGCCGCTCGTGTAAGCGGATGAGGACGAGGGTCCGAGGGACGCGGGCGCGGCATCGGCAAGGCGCAGCGAGCGCGTCGGTCGCGGTGTCGCTTCCTCGAGGGGGGGAGGCGGGCTCGGCTCCTCGGTGGCTGACAAGGCGACGCTGCCGTCTTCACCGCGCCGCCTCTTAGGCGGCGAAGCACGTAGATCGGTGGACATAGGCGGCGATACGAGTCCACGGGGCCGTTTGGATCGAGGGGACGGACGTCGCTCGCTTGCTTCGGTCGGGGTCGGCAGGGAGGAAAGCCAAGATCGCACGGCGTCGGGACGCATTGCCTCGTTTCTTGGGCTTTCCCTTCGTCACGACAGCGAGTCCCAAGGTAGGCCGAAGGAAGGTAGCAATGTGGAAGTAGATGCGACGGAGGATGCGGTTGCTGGCGATGTCGGTCGGCAGTGGGAGATGACGCAAGTTGCGAAAAGTGACGGCTTCAAAACAATCCCGCATGCATTGCCCGTTCGTCCCCTAGGCAACCGATCGGCTAGGCGAGGTTAAAGTGGCACCGGCCACCCTTTTGGCTGGTATGGTTGGCTGCTCTGCGACGCCCAAGCTGCAGCCAGCTGCAATTTTGAGAAGCTGCACGTACCTCAGGTAAAAAGCTGACATGATGGCAGCGGCTTCCTCAACCAGGCAGTGGCCATGCGCCTCCATGGAGGGCCCACGCGCCACACAGTCGATACGCTCCTAGTGGTCGGCCTGGGTCGCAGTCGAGACTCTCCTGCGTTGGCGAGGGGGCCCCCTACAGTCGCGACGCTCCGGTAGGCAGGGGTACGCCGCCCAGCACGACAGGCTGTGTCGGCCGGTTGTCTTCCTACCGATGTGGCATTTTTGTCGTGCGCTTGGTTCCCACCCTCGTGTGACCTATGCCTTCCCACGGGGGATGTCTTCCTAGGTTGAACGCTTTGTTCCCTCTGCTGCGCGTCTCCGGCGAGGCGCATTACCTCCAAGACTGCCGAGCTCTCCTGTCTAATGACGGTTGAGACTCTTGTACATGACGGCCGAGTATCTTTTGCCATGACAGTCGAGCACCTCCTGTCCGGCATCTTTATGCCGTTGACTCGGAAGCCTTCTTTCACCACCCCACAGTTAAGAGCCGAGCATCTCCTGTCCGAGGCCTTCATACAGCATAGCCAGAAGGCTATGCCCTTCGAGGCAGTAGAGTCGCTCTTGCCCGGAGGTTTGATGCTAGTTTAAAAGCCTGCAATATACTTAGCGTGATGTCACTGCTCGTACCATAACGCCCATCTTCGTGTCGTGTAACTTTCCTCGTGCCGTGTAGCATCCCTCGTCCACTGTGGCTTCCCTCGTGTCGTGTAGCTTCCACCTTGAGCCATGTAGCCGCCGTGTACTTTTGGAGTAGGTAGTCGCAACTGCTCCCAGTGTCCTGCGTCTGTATGTCTGTATGTCTGTATGTCTGTATGTCTGTATGTCTGTATGTCTGTATGTCTGTAGCCATGCTTGCCTCGCCGTTGCATTACATCGCCATGTCGCTTGTCAACTCCCTGGCCTCCATTTCCGTTTCCTTTTGTCGCCTCACCGGATGGACGGTGGCCGTCCTGGAGGCCTTGTGGTGCATTGTAGCCACCGGAACCTCTTACGACACGGAGCCTGTCTGTGTTGCTGCATGTGCCGCTGCATGTGCCGCCGTCTGTGCTGCTGTTTGTCTTTGTCGACGGCCTTCTCTGTGCCAGCCTGCGTATACCGACCTCTCCCTCAACGTGTATGCGCCCGTTGGGGCCCGGCGCGCTTCCACCAGCCGGGTGCCGTTGTGGGCGGGGCACCGCGTCGGGGAGTCTGTGCCTAGGGAGGTTGGCTGCTCGCGTCTGCCTGTGGGCCGCGCCGTGTCCGACGCCCGCTCTTGATCCTGTCCCACGTATGACCCTGCCGATAGGGCCGCGGCCGTTCTGGGTTGGGTCGATTGTAACGCATTCTCGTTTGCTATTTCTGGCTGTGCCTGGCTCTCTTAGCACAGCGCGGTAGAGAGGACCCGGGTCAGCTTCGGGGTGTGCGTCCTCCCATGGGCGCGGACCGAATCCGGCGTACTCCACTCTTCTTCTTTGCCTTGTTCTGCTTCGTCTGGTTCTGCTTCATCTTGTTCCTGCTTCGACTAGTTTCTGCTTCCTGCGCCTTCCAGTTCCTACTTCGTCCACTTCTGCCTCGTCCGCTTCTGCTTCATCGCTTCTGCTTCGTCTGCTTGTGACGCGAGGCCATTGGCTCTCTTTGACTGTGGTCGCTGCACTTAGGACAGCGGTGGATAGGGCCTCGTGCTACTTTTGGCGCGGCTTCGTTTCTTACGAGCGGCGACCGGATCGAGCGTAGTCGAACCAGACGCCGAGCCATCGTACGGGCTGCTCCGAGGCGTGTACCGTGACGCCGTGTTCTCTCGCCGAGACGCTCGGAAGTTCCTCCGGGGTCTTTCCACATATGAAGTGAAGTAGATCGCTCTTCTCCGGGTCGATCATGACTTTGTTTCTTGGCCCCAGTTGAGGACGTCGTTCAGGTCGCTCCCCGGCTGTCGTGCGTTCTCTTGGAGGGACTTGCCTGCTCGTTAAAAGCATATGTCGTCCTCGTATCCGAATCGGTGTCTTGTGTCCTCCAGCAGGATGTCTGCAATGTAGAGGAAGAAGAGGATAGGAGAGGCGGGGGATCCTTGCGGCATACCGTATTGAATCGTCATTGGCGCTGTTGTGATGTCCTCGAGTCGGATCCGCGCTTGTCTTTCTTCCATGAAGGAACCCACAAACTTGACTAGCGGTGTGGCCCAGCCCTGTTGCCTCATACGGAGCATGAGCCGCTTTTTGAGCGTTGCGTCGAATGTACCTTTCACATCCACTGTGAGAATCGAGGCTGTGCGCCTGGTCTCTAGGGAGTGTTCGATTTCGTGTGTTAAGCAAGCAAGGAGGTCCGAGGCTGCTCGTGTTGGCAGGGCACCCGCCTGTTGTGGGCTGACTACCTTGTATAGGAGTGTTGTGTTGGCTATCCGTCTCGCGACGAGCCTTTCGAGGCCTTTCCCAAGACAGCAGAGAAGGGCGATCGGTCGCCAGCAGCGATGGTTTAAGATATTTTTTTTGTTCGGTTTTCGAAGCATCACGACCTCGGCTGAGGGAAAAGGGCGCGGATAGTGCCCAGTCCATAGACAGGCTTGGAACAGAGATCGTACCGGTTCTTGGATGAACTCCTAACACGCTTTCAGTAGCCGTACCGAGATACCATCGGTCCCTGGCGAGGTGCTCTTGACCGCGATGGTGGCGACTATCTGTTTTTCTTTCGAGATGTAGGTGCTCCATGGTAGGCTGCGCCGCAGTACCGTCGGGATCTCGAGAGGGTCATCCTCAAGGTCCTCGGCGTCCGTAAACCGCTCCAGGAGAGCCTTGCGTAGGGCATGGGCCTTCTCTTCCGTGTCTTCAATCGTCTTGTCCCCAATCACGAGCGGGGGCGATTGAATAGCCGGCTGTAGCTTGTGCCATTGGCCCACCTTGTATAGGTCTTCGTCTGACTGGACCGAGTCAATCCGCTGTCGCTAATACTTCCGCTTCTCTTGTCTCACTACCGCAAGGAAATGCTTTCGCTCTTCGAGGTGTCTCCATTCCCTCGGTAATGTCTTCTTGCTCGCCGGAATGCGTCTCGGGCCTTCTGACAGGTGTTGGTCTACCATAGCGCGTCCCGACCGACTTGGACCGGCTGTTTCCCGACCGTTTCTAGCGTTCTTCGTAAGAGGCCCAGGATCTCCGTTGCTTATAAGTCTAGCTAGTCTGTCGTAGGTGTCGGGGGGGGGGGGGGGGGGGGGTGAAGCTTTGTAGACCTTGTTCGATAATTCCGGCGAAGATTGTCAGCTTGTTTTCCGGTATGGAGTATCGATACGGCGTCCTGGATATGCGACCGTTCCGTGGAATGGAGAGTCGGATCGTTTCGCGGTCTGCCCCTGTCTGGAGGCTTGGATCCACCTCCGCCATAGCGAACGGGATGTTAGAGAATGTCAGATTGATAGTATGTCCTGCCGACGTGATTGAGGCCCATCTGAGGGTAGGATAGATGCCTAGATTGATCACTGAGGTATTGACTGTATATACAGGCAATCCTTCTGACTTATATATTAAGTCATTTCCTCATTAATGCACGCTAAATCCTTGGATCGTAAAGTCGCAGGTCGCGATCCTATGATCCACTACGTGACCTTCAGAACTTCCCGACTGGGAAGGTTCGTCTTTCGCCTTTGGGAATGTTTCCTTGTCCCGAGGGGACTTTCCTGTCGTCCCCTTTTGATCCCTTGTGGCTGGTGGGGACCTCCGGTGGCTAGTATGGGCTTCAGCCACCTTTGCTGGCGTTTCTCGCGATGGAGCAGCCGTGCAGCTGCACACCTGCCATAGTAGGGTTAGTGCGTTGGAGACTCCGTCATTACCTTCCTGGAGATTTGACAGCCCCAGTGCGATATTTGTCTATCCGTCTTCGCAATTCTGCTCTGCAAATCCAGTGCGATGAATCAACCAATAAACAAGACAATAGACTTGGACGCTCACGAGCGACTCCTACTTCTCGGCGAACCCAAAGCGATTCAAGTGGAACGGTTCTTGAGCGTCATCCGTTCCTGCGACAGCGAGGAGAAGAAATACGACCTGTGCCAGCAGAAGCGCGACCAGCTGCTTGGTATCCAAAGCACATTACAGATCGAATTCGCCTTCTACGAACGAGCATTTTCCGAGTCCGCAATATACAAGGCCAAAAAGCTAGATACGAGATGGCGAAAGTTTACCAGTACCGCGGCCGAGGGCTCGAAGATCCGCCAGAGATTGAAGAAGGCCACCGAGTACTGGGGACAGGACGTCGTCCAACGCTATTGTGAAGGGCAAGGCATCAGCTTCGTTATCCAGTTCGCCGCCACCGCAAGCCAACATCGGAAATGGACAACCGAAGCGTTGCCGAGACTTCAGCAGCTAGTACGCCGGCGCATCCAGTTGTCCAAGTACGGCAGACACCGGTTCGTTCATCCCATCGAACGGACCGATTTGGTCAATGCGAGGCTGTGGAAGAGCGACAGTGCCTTTACGAAGCAGAACGATCCAGAAGGCGTGCCGCTTCCCTGCACACTGCTGGCGGAGAAAGAACTGCCGCACGGCTACGGCTTTGATCAACACGGTCTTCTCGTCCCACAGGACATTTCTGGTCATGGACTCAACGGTAGCAGTGGTCTTGCCATTCATCCTCATGGCACAGATACAGCGATACCCCCGAGCGCGAATATGGTGGAGGCCATAAGTACAAACGACACGGACAAGACACCACGTCCCACACACGACACCGGCGAGAACACGACAGATGGAACAAACACAGGTACGAATTCCGGAAGCGACACTGCCTCAGATACATCAAGGAACACCGCCGAGACAGACTGCACGACCGTAGAAAGCGACGCTGCCGCCAGCGTTTGCTGTAGCAAGTGTGGGGGTGCGTCTGTGGAGACAAGCCATCATGAAGCAGCTGGTCCGGGTCCAAACCGCAGTGGACTCAACGGCATTTCGCGAAAAAACAGCGGCGACGGTTCTACCGTCGAAGATCTACTCTATGAGGACCTTCGGCAGCCAATAAAAGACGACAAGCAATGGACAAGGACGAGCGGACCAAGTCATTCATCATCCCCTTCGCAGCGATGGAGATGGACCAATAGTAATGCACGAAGATCGGCTAAGACAAGGGAGAAAGCCCGCTCGACCTTGGTGAAGCGTCATTTACACATGGAACGACTGAAGACTCTTAGCAACAGGCTATCAGGTGCGACAGCGAGCTGCCCAACGGTATCGTTGGAAACCTCTACGGTTCCTCTGAAAAGACAGCGTGCCGCCTCTTTACCGCCTGACACCCCTCAGCTCAGCACGGCCAAACGGCAACGGGTTACCCATCCGTCACTGAGTGCTGATGTTGGGCTGTCTCGTGTTCACGATCATGACGCACGTCCTGTGTGTGATTGGGTATCCGACGAGGCGTATCTTGCTCAGGCTATCGTCGAAGCGCTCCAAAGAACGAAGGAAAACTCCGTCAGCCGGAGCTGCCAAACCGCTCGATGCCTGCTTCCCATTCTACAAAACTGCAAGCACCCTATTACGGCGGAGAAGAACGGGATGATCGAATTACTCCTCTTGGACGGGCACCAAGCCAAGGCTCTTCTTGACAACACGACCCCCGACGTGCCTATCATTACGGAGCGGCAGCAGCACTTTCAATGGACGCCCCCGGCTAGGCCAATTACCGAGTTCTTTGAATGGATTGAAGACCACGATCAGATGGTCTCTGTCCAGATACCCTCTCGTAGAGCTGATGAGTGCTCGTATGAAGCGCGGAGTATGCGACAAGTTCAGGAGCGATTTCTCTTCACAACGAAATCAGACGACCCATGGAATGTACTGGATTGCAGCTGTCCATTCCCTTCCACACTGCCCGACTTTCTGACGGGACGGAACTGCCAGCTTCTGGCTCGGATACGCGACAAAGTGTTGAACGGAGATAGGGCCGAGAGAACTGTGGCACGTGGAGAAGAGTGGGCTGAATGGAGAGATCTTGAACATTGGGCCCTCCTGTCCGAAGGAGGACATTGCACGGCTCCCCACACGGACAGCCATGGCCTCGCTACATGGATCACCGTCCAGGAAGGTTTGTTCGGCTTCGCATGGATGTCTTGCGCCACTAACGAGCAGCGTACAACGTGGATGGGTGACACCGAGCACTACGATGCAGGACAACAATGGCGCTACTGGATATTGAAACCGGGGCAGACCGTCTTCTTTCCTTCTGGCACAATCCACTGCGTCTTCCGGGTCCAGCAGGCGCAAACGCTCGCGCTTGGAGGCCATATCCTCCAGTGGTCTGGCATTGACCGATGGATGGATGTGGTCAGCCAGCAGGTCGAAGCTCCAGGCAGTACGAACGAGGATATGGCGGATGTCTGGAGGTGGTTTCCCGTGGTTGAGAATCTCATCCAAAAAAGGCTAGAACGTACCAGGTCGTAAAGGGAGTCTCAGTCGGCGAAATAGTCCCCATTGATATGTTTACTATGTTGGATATTCCTTGCTGTACCACCAAAATTTTGAATGGGCTTGACACGAAGGCGGGAAAAAAAACTAAGGAATTTATTGCCAGGTAAAGGCTACTGTGATTATGTGTAGACTTGGGATTGGAGGCAATGAAGAGATGTAGATAGTTCGCAGAGCTTGCTTCAAGTATACTCTAATGTTGCGTCCCTAGCCTGTCTACGCCGCCCATTTCAGGTGGGCGGAACGCCATGTAACTCGACTCCAAGCCTAGAGTATCTATCACGAGCTATATCAACTAATCTATCCGAAATGTCGCGGATATGTTGCTAATCTTAGTACTGCTTGTGTTGGCCATGAGGGGGCGCGACCAGGTCGGCGATTCGGATGGGCATTGGCGTCGGTGCTACAGGCAATATGAGGGGAGTAAGATTACGCATCAGACCGACGCAACCCTCCCCAGGGTACAAAGCCAGCAACTGGTACTTTTCAATGTTCTCGTTAAGTATATACTGACTCACGATCTCTTAATCCGGGACGTTCCTCATGATGTCTAAACATAAGCCGTTGCAGGACATCCACAACAACCTGAAGCAACAATGAAAAACAAGTATGGCATCCACGTCAAATAAAACTCAGGAAGTGACCGTCGACAAATTAAACCATTTATCGGTAGGTCTCTACTGGGCATGTTTGTTCTTGACATGTCTGGTGAGGTGATCAGGTCTAGCCAAAGTCCTCTCACTTGTGGTGGGGTCCAAACGGTTTGGGTAGGGGCATACAATCCTCATCCTCGGTGCGCCTTTCATGTGTCTCATCTCACAGTGGCGGATCAGGTCACGTTTTCAGGCGAATCTCTCACCGATCGCATGACGCACATCGCAGGGGCTTTTTTCTTTTCCTTCTCTCTTTGCTGTACGTGCGTGGTGAGCGTAGTGTCATTTGAGAGTTCAGATACTTACTTGAAATCACATTGACGGGGCACTTTGGGCCTTTCTGCTCGCTTGGTAGCCCTCTTGGACTCTGTCACGCGCGGCATCATCCTGTGTGGTTGAGCTGGAGGCGGTATCCGCTGCTATGCCGCTCTTCGAATTTCTGACGATCTACCAGCAGAACGAACTCGATTGTTTTTGGCAGGGAGAGTTTAAAATGACTGGAGTGCTTCGTGTTTAATATACATAGGACGGATTGGCTTTTAGTTGTGTCTGAAAAGTTTTCGAGATTGCAGGTCAAAGTGGTATTGATTACGGTCATTGATGAAGACTGGGTTTGTGGTGGGATAAGAGAGAGGCTGGATTGATACTGAGGGATTTGTCATTCTCAGACTACGAGTGATTCGTCGTGGGTGCGGCTGGTCGCCCCTCTGCCAATGTCTGTTACGGTTAGTCTTCCATGTCGCTCTGATTGGCATGCTTGGCCGCATCGAATCTTGTTCATGGAACGTCACCAAGGTCGATTCGGTACAGCCAACAGGTCCCCTACCATGGGTGGATGAAAAGGGACGGCTCCCACGGTTGCCTTGCTTCAACACGAGCTTCTTGACGGAGAAAATCATGCGCGGAGATGGGAATCGTTGTAGGTAAGTAAACCCATGTTCTTGCCTCTGGAGCATTTGTCAGGCGACAGTCCATTGTCAGTTCCGTCTGGAGCGATGCTCGCTTCAAATAGCTTCGACGTTTTGATATATGCAAAAAGATAATTCAGCCCCTGAATGGTGGCCGTAAGGCTTTCCCATTCCCATTGCACTGGTAGCTGAGGTTAGCAAATACTCCTTGGGAACAACTCTGAGTGGTGTTGATAGCAGTGATGAGGTATCCTCGCGATGTTAAATAGGGCCAAAAGACCGCCTACAAGCATGGTTTTGGGTCTCCCTAGGTGCTGTAACATAACAACACAGCCAACCTCGTTGGCGGCAGGCTGCGCAAGTAAGGCGCGCTACATCGCACTTTAGAGGGAGATGCGCCGAAATGCGATTAGATTATACAAATAAAAGGTTGGGTAGTACGAGGCATTTCACTGGCTGGCTGTCTCTTCTCAATTCTTGTGGATTTATGGTTTTCCGCCATGAAAGATCGAGGACCCCATTCTAGAAATACACTTGGAGTGCATAGAATTACCACCGACGGTTCGTTCTTGGTCGTCCACGCTTTGCGAGATGCTTGCTTCGCCCGCCTTTGCTTTCCCAATATTCATGGAGTAGGTCCGGGCAAATGCTCTTCAACTTTGATTCCGCCTCCATGGTCGTATTTGCCCGGGTTGCGGGATATCCCACCCACTGTACTTCAAATACAAATCGTTTCTTGTGCTTCTCATGCCTCAAGATTTTGAAGACGTGATAACATTCTGGTGGACAGTCTCCAGTTCGGAAAAGAGCTTGGGTTCTTCCGCCTTGCATTCTCCAGTACTCGTATAACGTGTCTGCAGCTCCATTCTGGATTTCTTCTTCAGGTTCAAAAGTGGCCTTTTCCGATTCATCGGCCCATTTGACAAGCAACTCGATTTTACCGTCTGAAAGTCTACGGTGTCTCAAGAGTTTCTCCACCTCTTGCTCGACTTCCATGGTATCGGTACTCTCGACTTGTTTTGGGGGCTCGTTGGCTGGATCATATTCGTCGACGTTGTCCAAAGGCGTCGGGCTCTTCGCAGTGGGTCCAGGGACGGATTGCTTGTTCCGAGAAAGCTCTGGCAAGAGGAGTTCTGGCGATAGAGATACAGTCAGATGTACTGCAATGTTTCTAAGTTGGGGTTAAAAACTGACCAGAATCATCCATATTGGCCAGTGGAACTCCTTGTCTTCGCTCGTTTTTGGCCGTATCGTCTTTGGCCGGGGATTGTGTTCGACGCGCCGGGGATGTAAATTCCCAGTTGTCTTCCTGACCGGTTTGTCCACGCTTTCTTGGATTGCGCTGCGCTACAGTACGAAGTCAATCAAAATATATTTTCGAGGATATGCTGTCCGAACTAACTTGTATTGTCCGTTAGCGAATGTCGCGACCGGACGCGTCGTGCTGATAGAAAGGCTTTGTCAGCCGCGTCACCTTAGTTGAGCCCGGGGCTCGAACACTCGGAGTCGATTGCTTGCCTACCATCGCCTCCAGATCCTTCAAGTGAGACTTCATTGCGTTTAAAGCTGGTGTTCATCATGATTTGAGCTGTTGCTCCGCTCTCTGTCGATGTTTTGGTTGCTGAGAGGAATCCGAGGATACCCTTCATGACAGGATTCATGGTCGCGCGCCGAGAAGCAGATTCAAACCACTTTGATCGGGTTGACTCAAGTGCCAGCTGGGATTAGACTAGCGCAAAGTGGCGCAGAAATACTAAGCCATAGGCGTGGCGCAGCCGGAATTTTCTCATCCACAGACACCGACCATACATCCCAGGCAACGCAGGATCGATGACAAATCGGCCGCATGGAGGACCCTCGATCTCCATAGAGTTTCGGGTAAAAAGATTATAATCAAGCATTCAATATGTGCATGGAGCATAGTGGGCTCCTAATAATAATAATAATAATAGTTGTTTAACGTCGTGGGTGGCTGCTTCGCAGCCACAACCTCCCGAGGGGTATGGGACGTGGCTAGCTAGTTTCCAGTACATAAATACATATGCCCTTCTTTCCATAGAAGCCAATTCATGTCTCAAGGACTCAACATGTCGCAGTCGGTGGTCGCTACGGTCCGATCCTCCCGACTCGTTCCTTCGTGTCAGCCGTAGCTGAGTGTTTCCGTTTCGTGGCCGCCGGTGGGCACCAGATGGATGGGTTGGTGAGCTTGCGCTCGGTGTGTCGAGGCCGGTGACGGCCAGGTGAGCTTACGCTCAGCGTTTCGGGGCAGCTAAGTCTATCGAGACGGCTTAGCTACGGTTGTCGAGGTCGAGGGTGACCAGTTGGGCTTGTCGCGGTCGAGGGTGACCAGGTGGGCTTGTCGAGGTCAGAGGTGACCAGGTGGGTGTGTCGCATGAGCTTGCGCTCAATGTGTCTAGGCCGGTGATGGCCAGGTGGTTGTGAGCTTACGCTCAGTGTTTCGTGATAGCCAAGGCCATCTTACGGCTTCCTTCCCTTGAGCCCTTGAGAGGGCTCGCCGTGGTGTTTCTGGTGTTGGTGCAGAGTTTTCTGCCCCACTTTTCGAAGTGAAAAGAAGTTGTAGAGGGGAAGGTTGTGGGCTCCTAATAGGCGCACGGGATCCCGTGCGCGTAAAGCTACACGGGACCCGTGCAAATTCCATTCACAGTATAGCGTTCGCTCTATTAGGCTAGCATTCCCTAGTGTTTGTGACTTTGATGTAGCATATGATTGGTTCTCTAGCAGGTCCCGTCAGATTAGTAGCGCTCTGTACTTATCAAAGCAATGAACCCAGCGCGGCAAGTCCAGCATACCAGGAGCAGCAAGTTTAACACAGTAGCAAACTTCCAGATTTAAGCATGTAATAGCGAGTATAGCGAGTATAGCGTAATAGTCTTTAGAACACGAAGGCATCCTATATACCCTAGGTATAGCGGTGCGGGCCCCTAATATCAAAGACTACGTAACCGGTGGCAGCAGGCCACTGGGACAGGGCTCAATACAAGCCTTAACACAGGCCTTAGGCACTGCATGCGACAAGAGCTCAGAAATAAGTCATATAAATTAACCAGACAGAAATAGCAAAGTCTCGCGACTAATAATATACGTCCTTTTTATTATTTACTTTGAACGAGAAAGCTCGCATTAGCAAGTGCGGAATCACAGCCACAGGAAACATCGAGTCTGGCATAGTGGTAAGCGCCACGATCGAACGCCCTGCAATATTTAGATATATTAAAAAGACGGTGGACCCGTGCGGATTAGATGACTTTACACGCACGGGATCCCGTGCGCCTATTGGGAGCCAGCAAACGAGGCCGCCGACGAACTCGCGAAAGCAGGGGCGGAGAAAGGGCCCCGGGACCCCGGCGCCGTGGCGACAGCCGCCGGGATCAAAGTCATAGCCAAACGACAGATCCGGGAGCAGGCCACGAAATGGTGGACGCACGAGGACACGAACGTACCGAGCCACTTCCTCACAGCTAGGATCAAGTACAACCCGGGCAAGTGACCGAAAGCCCTTACGTTAGAGAGAAAGGTCCTCGGACAGTACCTCGGCGTGCTCTCGGCCCATGGCGACTTCAAGTGGTACCACGACCGCTACAACCACCGGGACGCTGAAGTGCACTGCCCGTGTACCTCCTACGCACACGGGCGACAGGAAAAGGGGCCGCAGCATATGGTGCACTGCTATGCGCTGCGATCTACGATATACACGTGGCCCCGGCCCCCAAAGCCGGAAAAGAGGCGAGACGGAACGGAATGGCCAGAAAACAGCTGGCCGATGCGACTGCATAGGCTCGAACTGACCAGCTCAACGAGCCGAGACGGTTATTGGGCATGGCTTATACAGGACCCGCTCGAGTTCCAGAAGTTCTGCCGAACGACGGGGTACTTTAACCGTGTCTGCCCTCCCTTCGGGGAGGTAGGAGAATGGTGCTGCATCGAGAGGCGTGCGGAGTACGCAGCAGCGGACGCGTACGACTCGAGAGACGAAGAAGGCGAGGAACTAGAGATTGTCATCCCACAGGCGATGCTAGCGACGGCACGAAGACCGTAAGGGTCGGAAGACAAGAGTCAGCCTACCAGTGGCTACCGGCGACAACGGAAGGAAGTCACTCAACAAGGCTGAGAAACGAAGGAAGGAGTCGGGAGGATCGGACCGTAGCGACCACCGACTGCGATATGTTGAGTCCTAGAGACATGATTTGGCTCCTATGGAAAGAAGGGCGCATGTACCGGAAACTAGCTGGCCACGTCCCATACCCCTCGGGAGGTTGTGGCTGCTTCGCAGCCACCTATGACGTAAAACAATTATTATTATTATTGGGAGCCAGCATAGTGCAGATATAGAGTGCAGTAGTGCACGGGCCATTCAAGCAATGCCTCTCCGTCACTACAGTATCTGTTGGAAGCCCAAGTACCATTCAGGACTTTACGTGCTCGTTGTGTCCAAGCTCATCGTCAATCCAAACACCACCTTGACGCCATTTTACTCACAGCGAGAGAGTCCATTACACCCTGACAAAAAAGTGAGCCGTGACCACGGAGTACAAGGCGAACATATCGATGCCCGCAGGCCACCTCGTTGGCTACGCCGCCCCAGCAGGCAATTCAATCGAGCCACCCACCCATTGCCTGCCCGCCCTATGGCATGGTGGATAATCTGGGCCGCGATGCAATCACCCGGCTGCCTCCGGTGGAGGAAGAGCGGGGAGAGCGGGGAGGACGTTAGCCTTAGTGCCTTACTCACCTGTACCCGCCCAGTCGTCTGTCCTAATTAGACTAAGCCTGGCAACCCTACCTACGATGGCTGAGCAGCTGCTTTCGCTTGTCCAGCGCTCAGTTTTACACTATGTCTTCGACTAAAGACCCTGTAGCAGCGGCTATTCAATAAACAGCTTAACGGCAAGTCTATTGGCATGGTCGACTGATAGGCGATCCAGACTCGAAATGGTGTAATGTTAGAGTGGAATACGCAAGACACCAACGAGAGATGGAACAGCCGATGTTGGCTACAGGCGAAAGCTTAGCATCTCCGCGCGCGAGCTTTACATTTCTGCATTAGCAAACAAGGCCACTTGTCTGTATCGGTGAGCGTGGCATAAAGTGGGTCGGCTGACCAGCAAATGAACCCACAGCTTCGCAAGCTGGACCCATGCGTGACGTGGCACGCGCTTTTGTTTAGGCGTCCTTGCAACTTTCATACCCCCACCAGTTGCTGGTACAATGTTGTTGTATGGTGTTATCAAATGGCGAACCGAGAATCGATGGAAACACTGTTGAGGCGCGTTCGAGAGCTTGAAGAACGCAACGATCTAGAACGACAACGTGCCAACGATGCAATCCAGCGCGCTGACGAAGCAATCCAACGCGCCGAAGAAGCAGAGCAGCTCAACCGCCCGACAACCCTCTCCGAATATCTTGAAGCGTGTGACCAGCTCGTGTTCTCCAAGTTTCGAGTCGAGATCGATCGTAGCCTTACGTCGAAGGGCTCCGTCACCAATCCGCGAAACAAACACTGCCCGGCGCGCCTCGTTCCTTGGTCGAACTTCCTCGATAGACAGAGGGATGTCTTCGGTAGCATCCACTCGCTGTATCCGACCGCTACCCGAGCATTCGAAAGCGTGGGGTTCTTGCGCGGCCTCGGGGAACGAATCGCGCGAAAGGGAATTGCCAATGAGAAAGATCTAGAATACTTCCAGCACATCAGTGTGGAGGACCCGGTGCGGTCGATCTTCGACCACCTCGTCTCCGTAGCCAAGGTCCGGGACGCATTCGACCTCGGAGAGGGAATTGTCTTCGAGAACCATCCGAACGCCATTAGCGACGTCGCCGAGGAGGTGGTCGACCGCCGTGCTGCTCCGCCGCGGCCTAGCACGCCCGAGCAAGCGCCCATCGACCGAGCCCGGCTGCGACCCGATCAGATCTGCGTCTACCGGCGGGATGAGGGCTCTTCGACCCGACGGGCCATGTTGTACATCAACGAATATAAGGCCCCCCACAAAATCACGCCGCAGCACCTCCGCGCTGGGCTTCGTCCCATGAACATTTACGACGAAGTCGTAAACCGGCCTACGATCCCGACGCGCGACGATCCGGTGGCGCTATTTCAATACCATTCCGAGCGCCTGGTCGCGGCCGTCATCACGCAGACCTTCCACTACATGGTCGAGGGCGGCCTGGAGTACGGCGTGGTTACAACAGGAGAAACCATCGTGTTTTTGAAGATGGACTGGTCGGATCCCACCACACTTGCGTACCACTTGGCCGAACCGGCGGCGGAAGTGCTTGCGCATCCGCGTGACGGTTGCTATTGCACAGCGGTTGGCCAGATGCTTGCTTTCAGCCTAATGGCTCTGGACCCTGTCAGGGAGAGGCGGTCCCACGGGCAAGACGAGCGGCGGTCGGCCATGACGCGCCTGAACACGTGGTCAGAAGACTACGAGACCATCCTAGGTTCAATGCCGGTGGAGGAGCGAAAGGCCCCGCCTTCCTCGCCTGCGTGGGAGCCAGAAACATACAGCAATGAGGATCGGTCGCCGCGGGTCCGTTCAGCTAGAAAGAGACGGAGGCCGAGGGGGGATTCGACAGCGCTGGTCTCACGAGGACGGTCGCCTGATTCTTCCGATGAGGAAGATATACGGCCATCGCCGATGACACCGGCGCCCGCCGAGCCGAGGTCCCAAGGCGAAAGAGGGCGGCAGAGCAAGCGAAAGCTTGCCCATCGTCTATCCGATCATGACGGGGCGGGAAGCTCTTCGTGTGGCAAACGTGAACAGAATGCGCCGTATTGTACACAGAATTGCCTTCTTGGACTGATCGACCAGGCCCTACTCGATGAGCACTGCCCTAATGTGGCACTCCATCGCGGTCATGGTGATGGAGTCCACCACCCTATCAGCCACGGGGATTTCTTGACACTGCTCCGCAACCAGCTCGAGCAGACGTTAGACGACGGCATCGAAAGGCTTGACAAAGGCGGAGCGCGAGGCGTCCTCTTCCGAGTGACTCTCATGGCCTACGGCTATACCTTCATTGGGAAGGGCACCGTTCCCGAGTTTATTGAGGACCTCGAACACGAGGCCACAGTCTATACGCGTCTGCGGCCGGTGCAAGGCAAGTGTGTGCCCGTTTTTCTCGGGACAGTCGACCTACGTGCGATATCACGTACCTACTACTACGACTTCCGGGTGCGAATCCAGTACATGATGTTTTTGTCCTGGGGCGGTGACAGCGGGACGCCAGCCGAGGGCGCGATTAGCGCTAAAGATCTACACCGGCGATTACTCCATTCGCTCCGCAGCTTGCACGCCTGTGGAGTCGCCCACCGAGATCTCCGGCCCCCCAATGTGCTACTCAACAGGGAGACGGGGCAGATTATGATTATTGATTTCGAACGAGCTTTTCTAATGGATCCGCCTCGCCCCCCTCTTGCGTCGCTGGCGCCGAACAAGCGGAAGCGTAGCGAAGTCAACTGCGGAGCTACTAGCAAAAGAGTGCGTCAAGGTTCTCCGGTAGGGAAGAGCCAACAATTGATGCGCAACGACACCCAGGCAGCCATGGCGATGTTTGCGGGGCAATCAAGTACTTAAGTCGACTGAAGCATGTATAGCAGAACTTGCTATTTTTCGTGGTTTTTTTCTCATTCGAAACACTCTGGCCTTGACCAAAAGTCGGCGGTGCGTAAGATTGGTTTGCTATCCTGACGTATGTGGTGACGAATAAGCCAACCTCGGGCTGGCCACAGATGGCCTTTGGAAGATTGCGCATGTTTTCTATTTATCTTCTCACAATGTGGCATATGTGGGAAACAGTTTTCTCCAGCGGGTTCGCTCTGCTAGCTCGGTGTGCCGTTGTGTTCGTACGTCTTTATCTGGCGGCAGGGAAGTAGGACTTGGTGGTGTCGACGTTCACATGGCAACAAGCAACTCCAGGGCCGCCGTGGGCACTGTAGATTCATGACTCCAGTTGCCGAACCAACAGCGCGTTACGAAAGCCTACCGGCCTGTCCTAGTTTCTAAGGGCGGAGCCTGGGGTTCAGCAGGGACCAAGAGAACCTGCTGCGGGGTAGCTCATGGCCCCATTCGAGCTTTGGCGACGTCTTCTCCAACTAGAATCTCGAGGGCTAAGCTTAAACACTGGCACGCGAGAACAGGACGTAGGGTGTCGAGGGATTGAAGAGCTTGCCATGATAGATTTCAGTTTCTTTTCCATTTCACTAGGCCTAGCCTCCGCCTACTCTGGAAGATCTTAGTCCGTGTGGATTTCCCGGCCGACGGAGCTCGGAGGGCCGTTCAGTGGACGCCATGTTTCCAGCTACGTCGAATGGCTTCGTTATCTACACAAAGTGCCGATTATATAGACAGGAACAGATACTGCCGGAGTTTCCGCTTGCAGGGGTTTATCGAAGGGCTTCGGTCGTGCTCCGACGCTCTGTTTGGTTGTTTTCCGTTGGATCTTAGCCGCCCCCCTCGCCTTGGACCTCCGTGAACCATACCTCTCGGCCCTCTCGGCCAGCACCACCAGTGGATCGGACGTAGCCTCAGGAGAGGTGACAGTTGTTCTGCGGGCGCAGAATTTGGTTGCGCGGAGCCGTGCCGCCCCACGAGCTTTCCGTAGGCGGGGAGTTTAGTAATCAAATAGTCCACAGCTCCCCGCCACTAAAGTACATGGATACGCTCCTGCAGCGCCTGGACGAGTTGTCCCTACAGCACATGGGATAGTCGTAGCTGCGTAACCTCACTTGATAGTTGGGTTATAGTGATCTGGAGGTGTATAACTTCTTGACGCCAGGTGACATGCGTATTGTCCAACTGGGCTGACCGGGGACGTGTTGGTGGTGGCGAAAATCTGCATGGCAGCGAGGAGTTGCCATGGATCGCGGAAACAAGTTTCTAGGGCAAGAAACCTGCTGTCCTTCGCGTTCGTCATTGGAAGCAAGTGATGAATAACTCGATATGGCCCGAGATGAGACGGCAAATGAAAGAGATGCTTGTTGGATAGCAGTGGAATGAACAGGATAGAACATCGCTTCAGCAGCTAGTAACCCGGCGCTGCTCCGAAAAGCCAACATCGCCATGCTATCTTGGTCGCATGGTAGAGAACATATGTATGTATACATGCACATACTGGTATGTACATAGTTCTAAGTAATCAAGGTCAAGTCTCCGAGTAGCGAAGTGGCTATAGGCGGACGAGACGGGGAGAAGAAAGAAGCGCTGTCTCCCGAGGGCGTGCAACAGAGCAATCGGGCAGGCGGGGCAGGTAGTGCAAACGAACCAAAGCGTCCAAAACCAGAGCAGGGTCGACTTAGGCACCATGGCGGCTGCATCACCCCGCCTACAGGGCTGAGCTCCACTGTCGACGCCGGAATGGACAGCGGCCAAGGTGGAACTGAGCCACTGCCGACCTAACGCAGGATGCGTCGCCTCCAGCCCCCTCTTCTGCAACTTCTCCCACTCCCTACAACGACGCCCAGGCAAGATCAACACTCAGTCGTCTTTCAAATCCGACACTAGCAACTATTTCAGCATGGGCACCACGAAGAGCATTCTGTCGGCTATCGTACGGCCTGGAAGCCGATTCCGTCAACCCAAGCGCGACCATGGCCCACAGCAAGGGCCAGAAGGACAAGATTCGGAAGAGCGGCTTGTCTCTCCAGAACAAGGCGATTAAGCTGGGCCAACAGTGTGATGTCTTTAGCGCCCTCGCGTACTGGAACCCAACGCATAAGAGGATGGAGACGGTGATGCATCTCCCGCGCGGCCAGACATTGCCTGATATGAACAGACTGGTTTGTGTTCTCCCCGACGGCCCTCTTCATCAGCCGGTGGCTGACAGCAATAGCTGCGCCGGCTAGCAACCGAAAACACTCGTTCTCGAGCAGGAGCTCGCGTGACCCGATCCAGCGCCGCCGCCCAACCAATTGAGCCCCAGCATGCGCGGGTCACCGATCATGCCTTGAATGCCGACCACGAACCAATGGTCGACCCTGATGCGAACGCTGACCCCGACATGGACGCCGAGTACGAAAACGACCCCGACTACAATCCAGATACGGTAGCTATTCCGGGCCCCGTGTCGGCCTACGATGACTTTCCCGACGATGAGGGCGTCACCGTGGGTACCGACAATCCCCGAAGCAGGCAGCAAAGGCTCTTACCACAGAGACTCGTGCAGCCGAGGATCATGCAACAAGAGCAAAGAGGTAGGCACGACCAGGATTGAAGCTAGGGCCATCATAGCATGCATTGCTGACCATCGTCTCACAGAATACCAACTGGCCGTCAGTCAGCCTTCCAGCGCCGCGTCGAGCGATATGACAAATAATGCGACACCGTCTGTACCAGCAAGAAATCATGCTCCCCACAACATTAAAAAACCTTTGCCGACGGGCTTCGGTAGAAAGCACCGGCGACAGCTGGGACGGAAGTTAGTATCACTTACGTCCCTCGAGCGGACGGGAGGGCAGCGCGTGGCCGTAGGTGGCTTCGGTTGCCCGAGACCACCGGCTGCAGGGGCAGGCCTACGGAGAGGGGGGGCGGGGCTGGCGTGTAGGCGCATGCAGGCGTTAGCGGATGGCCGGAGGTCCTGGGTCAAGATGCAGCGAGAGCAAGTGGCGAAGATTCTAAGCTTGTTCGACGAGCTGAGTACAGGCTTGGGAAACATTTCGTTCCGGCAGAGGACCATCTCCGAGTAAAAGGTATGACTATGGAACGCTTTGTGCTTTTAGAGTTAGGTCTCGCCGACTGTATGCTCATGAACGGGTACCACGTCATGCCACGGACTGCAAGCGCGTGGCTGACGGGTCTCGTGCTGATGATGGTGTACGAAGCCCGCATTTTTCTATCGCGCCCTACTATCACGCTGGTGGCCCAGTCGTCGAACAGTCGGTGCGGCCGTGGGCTGGATTGTCCACACGACCGATGTTGAAAGATCGGTCGCCTAGTGGGATGTTTGTTTATATTGCTGCCTAGATGAGCACAGAGTTACGGCTTGCCACTGGTACAATACATGATCGGGTACGAACAAGATCTCTGTGTGATTCTAATATTCATCTCCATCTCGGCAAGATCTCGATGGTCGTTACAGCGACACGGAGATGACCAACGCGCTGGGCGGCCTCGGCTGCACGGTAGCCCTCCTTTCAGCAAGTATACCATCGTCGCCGAAACCGAGGTGACCCATATTGTAGGTTCTAAGAGGGAGTCGGTAAGGCCTACGGCTGAGCCCACACACCGTCGTCCTGCATATCCTCTTCGCCCCGCGTGGCTACCCCCCGCTCGAAGACCGCCTTGACCTGCGACAACCAGGCCATGAGCCGTTGCATCTGTTGTTGCAACCTGATCGCACCGTGTGAGAAAGAGGGAACGATGACGGACGATCCAGAACTTACATGCGCTCTATCTTTTCCGTGCTATAGAACACAGGACGGTCAGCTCGACCCCTCCCTAGGGTTCAGACAACTTACAAATTCTGAATGCTGCGAGAATCGCCGATTACGGTTAGCGAATGCGACCAACGGAATCGGGTCGACTTACGCCTGGCCACAGCGGTCCAATTCGGCTTCTTGGCGGCTAAATCGACGCGAAAGTTCGTGGAGCTCGTGCAGGACCATATCGAGTTTCCGGGACACCTCGGTAGCGCCATGAGATGATCTGCATCTCCATCAGCATAGCTTCCGCGTGGGGCCAGAGAGGAGGGAGGGCTTGTACATGGGCGATGGACCGAAGGGGTCGTACCCGCACCCCTCCTCATACCCCTCCGGCTCGCCATCGTACAAGCCAGTGACGGCCGGCAAAGACATGTGAGTCTGGGAGGGTTGCGCTGGAATAGGATGGGAGGAGGCTGGCACGGGCGCAGGCGGAGCAGGCGGGAAGTTTGAATCCTGGCCTGTGATCCCAAAGCCAGCCGAGTTGCGAGGGTGTCGCGGACGGCCCTGGCGCTGGCTATTGTACTTCTGGGAGCTCATATTGCCTGCGGAAGGGGCTTAGACAGAGAAGAAACAGAAATCTGACCTGGAAGGCCTCCAAGGGTAATAAGAAGTGGCCTGACGGGTGTCTACCATGTGCTTGATATAGGAACCGAATCGATACATACGCTTATCCTGTGGAACTGGATATAGCTCAGACCAGAAAAGATGTTTCGCAGGTCCTTCCTGAACAGCTGCCACTCGGGTGCATTACGTTGCCCATATTCGAACAGGCGCATCGCACCCACAAGAGGAGTGACGGATGGGATACAGGAGAACAGCAAGTATGAGCTTAAAACGGCAGGACTGAACCACGGCGGGGTGGATGTTGCCACGGGCAGAAGCTACTACAGAAAGAAGCTGAGAAGGACAGAATCTACTCCTAGAAAAGCTACTACTAAAAGACGATGTGACGGGGGAGTTTTGCCACGAGTAGAAGCTGCGACGGCTAGAACCTTCGCCGGAAAACAGCATCGTATGAAACATCAAGTTCCGACAGGATGAGCGTCCAGCAAATTCGGGCCTCAATCTCGCCCATCGCATGCTGGACAAAAGGGTGTTTTGGGTGCGAGCGACCGGGAGCTGGTACGGTGCCGACACTGGAGCAAGGCACAAGGGACGAAACAGATGAAGCAGAACAGAAGCTGTCGCGGCAACAGGGCTTTTCATAACGACCGTCGAGCAGGAGCCGACACAGACGGCAAGAGCGAGATGGTATGTTTTGAGCCCATGACTGAAAGCTGATCCTGGCATATGCAGGATGATCTAAGGTGAAGCAGGAGGCGGACGAAGAAGGAAGCGGAAGGAAAGCGGGCGAAGCAGAAAGTGGACGACGCAGGAAGTGAACAAAGAACGAAGCGGACGAAGCGGGAAGTGGACGAACGAGGAAATCAACCAAAGAAAAAGCGAGGCAAAAAGAAAGCAATCGAAGCGAAGTGCAGGAAGCAGGAACTGGAGGAAATAAAAATCAGTCAAAACAAGAAGAAGGAACTAAAAAAAGTAGAGATCAAACGAAGTAAGAAGCAGGAAGCAGAAGAAGCAGGGAGCAGAAGAAGCAGGAAGTGGACGGAGTAGGAAGAGCGAGTACACCATATCCGGTCGACGTCCACGAGAAACGGAGCACAGCCAGAAGCGACACAAGATCATATTGGCCGCACTGCCTTATGAGCGCCAAACACACCTAACACAACTCACGACCACGCGTCACAACAGATGCGATCCAGACTGGCCACGGCCAACACGGGGGGCTGTGTGTGGGTATGATAGGGATCTGGGGTTGGACGCGGCGTGGTGTACAAGCAGCATGTGAGCAGTAAGCCTTCGAAGCGGGACGCAGGAACTAATCGAAGCAGAAGCGGACGGGACAGGAAGCAGGAAGCAGACGAAGCTGAAGCGGACGAAGTAGGGACTGGAAGAAGCAGGAAGCAGGACCAAGTTGACACAGGAAGTTGTCCCAGGTCGCATCTGCCGCTGTCCTGACAGTGCCGGGCACAGCCCAGAACAGCCAACGAGCATGCTTCAGAATAGACCCGACCCAGAACGGCCACGGCCCCACCGGGAGGGCCGTGCTGGGGTGCGAATCGGGGGCCGGAACCAGAAGCAGACGAGGCAGAAGAGTGGAGTACGCCAGATTCGGTCCGCGCTCATGAGAGAACGCACATCCAGAAGCTGACACAGGCCCCGCGTCGCAAGAGGTTCCGGTGGCTACTATGCACCACAAAGCCTCCAGGACAGCCACCGTCCATCCGGTGAGGCAACACAAGGAAACGGGAATGGAGGCCAGGGAGTTGACCGGCGACATGACGACGTAGCGCACCGACGAGGCGAGCACGGCTATGGACATACCGACATACCGACGTACAGACATACAGGCATACAGACATACAGACATGCAGGACACTGGGAGCAGTTGCGACCACCCAGCCCAAAAACACATGGCGGCTGCAGGCCCAAGGTGGAAGCTACACGGGACGAGGGAAGCTACGCGGCAAGAGGGAGGCTACACGGCACGAAGATGGGCGTTAGGGTACGAGCAGTGGCATCACGCCAAGTATATTGCAGGCTCTCAAACTAGCATCAACCCTCAGGGATAGGAGCGACTCCACTGCCTCGAGGGGCACAGCATTCAGGTTATGCTGCATGAAGGCCTCGGACAGGAGATGCTTGCTTCTCGACTGTGGGAAGGGGAAAGGAGGCTTCCGAGTCAACGGCACAAAGACGCCGGACAGGGGGTGCTCGACTATCGTGGCAAGAGATGTCGATTGTCATAAAAAGATCTCGATTGTCGTAGACAAAAGACGCTCCACTGTCGTGGCACGAGATGCTTGGCTGCCATGGGGCAGGAGACACTCGACTGTGGTGGACAAGAGATCTCGATTGTTGTGCACAAGAGATGCTTGGTTGTCATGGACAGGAGTCTCAACCGTCATCGGACGCAGAGCTCGACTGTTTGGAGGGAATGCGCCTCGCCGGAGACGCCCAGCAGAGGGAACGAAAAGCTCCACTCAGGACGACACCCACCGTGGGAAGGAACAGAAAACACGAGGGTGGTAACCAAGCGTATGACAGGAATGGCACATCGGTAGGGAGGCAACCGGCCCACAGAGCCTGTCGTGCCGGGCGGCGAACCTGCCTACAGGAAAGTCTCGACTGCAGGGGAAGTTTCAAGAACGCAGGAAAGTCTCGACTGCGGTCCGTCCGGAGAAAGATCGTACGGAGTGTGCGGCAGAGCTCGTCGTACCGGGAGGCGAACAGGCCTACAGGAGCGTCTGGGCTGTAGGGGGCCCCCTCGCCAATGCAGGAGAGTCTCGACTGTGAACAAGGCCAACCACCAGGGGCATATCGACTGTGGGTCGCCTGGGCCCTCCATGGAGGCGCATAGCCCCGCCTGGTTGTTGCGCCTCGCGGCGTGTGTGCGCCGAATGCGTCTCTACATCGGCTCTCCCTACCTCGAGGGAAGTAGGAAGATTTCCAGCCGGCGCCACGTGGAGGCTGTAGAGTCCGACTTCGCCCGCCGCCCATGGAGCGTATCCGCTGCATGGTTGTTGCGCCTACCACCGGGAGTGAATCACCGTATGGATCGTTGGCCAGCCACCAGGGTAAAAGGCGTCTACGTGGCTGTCGGCCTACCACCCGGGACGAGGTCTCGGGGCGGATCGTTGGCCTCCCATGGGGTATAAAGAACCCATGGTTGTTGCGCCTACCACCGGGAGCGAATCATCGTATGGATCGTTGGCTGGCTGCCCGCTAAGGCAGCCGTTGGCCTACCGCCCGGATGCGGATCGTCAGCCCCCATGGAGTGTGCCCACTGCATGGTTGTTGTGCCTACCACCGGGAGCGAATCACCGTATGGGTCGTTGGCCAGCCACCAGGGTAAAAGGCGTCTACATGGCTGTCGGCCTACCGCCCGGACGCGGATCGCTGGCCTCCCGTGGGGTGTACACACCCCATGGTTATTGGCCTAACAACCGATGTTCATCACCGAGCGGATCATGGGCCAGCTACCACAAGGACCAAAGTCAACTCTAAATGGCAACATACGTCCACTTGGACGGGCGAACTTGACGGAAGCACAAGGAGGAAAGGACATATCCTTCTCTACGGGACGGCGGTCCCCCTTATATAGCCATCTCGTGCTAGCATCGCCGTACTTTCGGCGCCCGCCAAAACCTTGGCCACCGATAGGCCCCAACCTCGTCCAGACACAGAAAGCCTTCCATAACCAGCTCCAACTTGGCTGGATCGATTTTATTAGGTCAATATGGCGGGCTCGATTTGGTGTCATGATTTCCTTTTGCTCTACTTTCCCTCCGGATCGGCCGCCTATCCGGCTCCTGGCACCTATTCAGCTCTTGTCGCTTTGGTAGGCTTTTGGCTGGGCTGGAAGCTACGGTTCTTGCGCTGATTCGCTTTACAGAGCTCGGCGTCCAGTCTGCCATTATTGCCCTATTAGTCATTCTATCTCTTCCTAGCTTTCCTGTCTTGCCCTTCCCTTTCTCTGTTCCTCGCCTTTTCTCTCACCGTCCCCGTCTCCCTATCTCATTCCACTCTCGCTCTCTTACTCTTCTTCCCTCCACATGCTGGCTGTGCCTCCTTTGACCAATTCCGCGTTGGGTCTTCACCGTTATTACTGCTCTCACTCTACCTTTCTGCTGTCCTCTGTACTCTTTCTATCCACTAGCGATGTCGCCGGCCTCCTCATCCTATCCTGTTAGCAAACTGGAAATATACGACGTGTGTCCGTACCCAACATCATCCAGGTTTGATGACCACCAAACGCAGTACAGCGTTAAGCTTGTGCCGATGCTCGTCGAGACGAGCGAGAAAGCTCTGCTTTGCCAAGAGAGGCAACACCCCCAGTTTGTTGAGCAGCAAGAGCAGCAGCGACATGGGCCGCAGCAAGAACCCGAGAAGATGCACGGCCAGCATCAAAGACCCCCACAAGTACCATACGGAAACTCATCTGCTCGTCGTGCCCGAGCTAGTCGTCCCCGCCTACCACCCACCAGCTCCACTCTGTCGCTCTCAGAAAAAGACAACGGTGGACGCCGCGGACAGAAAAGAGGGCGCCCACAAGGAAGGCAGGTCCGGCGCCAGAGACGACGACGTCGGCGCTTGCCGGGCATCTCGTCGACAGCGCCGGCAGCCCCATTACCCCACGCGAAGTGACCTTCTCTACTCTGGGATTACCTGCCTCCGCGTCGAGTGGCGCACCAGACGTCCCAATTGGACAGACCAAGTGGACGAACCAAAGATGCGACAGACAGGAGCCACGATCAGAGGGACGTCACTGTCCCGACAGGCATGCGTTTCCCGTTGTCCACCATGGGTGCCACAGTAGCAGCCCTGGTATGACGCCAGTCGATCTGGGGGACGTCCACGAGCCGGCCTTGAGCCATGACAAGGTGGAAGGGTCTAGGCTGGGAGACATGGAGCTGCGGCTGCCCCCTGTGGGGGAGGTGCGGGAAGACCCGGAAGGGTGTTTTCAGCCTAGTGTCTTCTTTCCATCCAAGCTATTTCGCAATCCAAGCCACTCGGCTTGATCTGCCTCTGCCTAATCGTCTGTCTCAATCCAACCGAGTGTCTCGCAGACAGTATGACTTGCCGATGCATCGTGCCTGTCGTGCTTTATGGCCTTTTCATCTGCGAATGGTGTGAACCTCGTACATGTTATCGTACTGGCCTTGCTGTTGCGTTGGTCCCCGTTGTCGTCCGATGCTGAGCCCCCGAGAGCATTCGAACCACCTGACCTAGCAATCCTGCAAGTGGCGTGGCTATCAGACTCGCTTGTCCAACACCTGCGGAGCTACACCGACTTATGTTAGCTCGTCCAGTGGAAATCCGCGGGGGCGGCTCCCACAGCTGGCTGCTTGGCAGCAACCCCAACGCAATATGCGCGTACAGCGGGGCTGTTGTCGGTTCTGGGTTCGTTAGGAATCCTGGCAACCGCACCTACAACCGCTCGATAGCGATCTCCGACAAAGCGAATGCAAAGATGCCTACTTCGTTTACCTTACACCTTGGCGAGGACTCTACAGTCCATGACGACTAGTCAGCTTTGCCATTTCCCGCAAACCTGTTTTGCTCCCTGTTCATCGGTCGCCTCTTCGGTGGCAGACCAGACGGCCGGGACGTGATCTTTCCCCTTATTGGCCAGCCCAAGCAATAGAGCGCCTTGGGCAGCCTTCCCCCTAGGGAAGCCAGCCGCATGAACTAACTGAGCTAGGGTTGGTCACACCATCGCGAGGGCGTTCGGAGCTCAAGGGTACAGACCGTGCCGAGCAAGAGGGTTGCTGAAATAGGCCGTCGCTGCGATCCCTGCGTCGGCTGTTAGTTGCTTTTCTCGCGTCGGATCAGAACGGGCCGGGCACTCCTATGTTCTGTTGGCTGCTCTGCCTACCGATATCAATATGGAATGTGGGCCTGTCGAAGGCCCAATATTTACACCCAAATGAACCAACACCTGGAGCGCCAGCATTCCTCAGCCTTTACATTAGCGCCTTCGTCCTAACCTGGTAGGTATACGGGAGATCAAGCATACTCACGATGCGACATATGACTTGTGCCCTCTATCTAGGAGGCTCAATGTTAGGGTTGTTGTCAATAACCACACTAGGGTCCGTCTTCCCAGAATGGATCTCTATCGCGTCGAGTGCTTCCGTGGTGGGTTACAAACGTTTACACCGGATAACACGATGCTGTCCCAAGGCGCTCCTGTTAGCTGGCTGCCGGGATTCTTGGTGCTGTATTCCTTGGGCCATAGGCGCTTCACCGCTCCGACAGGGGTGCAGGCCTCGTTTGTGCTGAGATAGGCCCACTCTGTGCCATTCCCATCCCGAAGTCAAATAAATGCAGCTAAGCGCGTGGTTCAACCAAATCCCTTGGTGGCCCGATTCATCCTTGAAAGTCGTCGCGGAACATGGAGCGGGAGATAGGAACTATCGCTATTTTGGGAATGCATCACGGCTGCTGCGCCTATCCGACGGCCTTTTCCTAAGGAAGGTTTAGTCAGGTGAGATGTTCCCAAAAAGGCATATGCAGCAAGGGCAATTCAAGGTATCTCTGGGCGTTCTGTGTATGCAGCTCTAACTAACGGCCAGTGTTTCCGCCTTTAAACCATACAGTGGGGAATATTAAGCCGTCATGCCAAGCGAGTTCGTTCTACCCGTACTAGGTTTGCTCGTCTTTAACTCGCGAAGCTCTAGAAACCAGGATGCTAGGAACAATTGTAATCGACCCGACCGGTGATAGGGGGCTAAGCCATCCGCCAATTGTCGGCAGGTTTGATTTTGTTATAGCAAGGACGAAACCGCATTTAAGTTAGTTAAAGCAAGGGAAAGTATGGCGAGAAGAAAAGAGTTGGTTGATCTGGACAATCAATCACGCTCTGCGATAAGCCAACGAGCAGCTTCGTGAATACTGATATTTTACTCATTCTCATTGATCTACGCGACCCCGCTGATAACTTGTAAAATCTAGATTGCCGAGTCCCATGAAAGGTAGGAGCCCCTCAATCGCGACCATCAAATAAGCAATGTACCAATACGTACCACAGCACCACAACTCTGAAAGCGTCTGCGGTGTTATCCCGAGCAAGGGGTATAGATACGGGGGTTAACGGCCCAGACCTCTATTTAAAGACGACTAGGCCCCGGTTTGGAGAGCTCTACAAGATTCATCAGGCCACCTCACCATCATGGACCATTATCAGCATCACTCTGGACGCGTGCCTGGGCAACAAACCACTGGGAGCCGCCTGCCCCGCCGGCGACGGCCCCGTCAGGTGCAATATCCTCATTTCACGGAAGATAACGTCAGCTTGGACCCAGAGCAAGTCCCACGAGTACTCATCAGTCACTCGCCCAGCACAAGCGAGAGCAATGCCGGAAATAGAACGGCGTACGTTATATCGTAACAGTCTACGTAAAACTATGCTAACATTACTAAAGTACGAACATGCCGCTTATAGCAGGGCTAAGACGCCTCGAGGAGCAGCTTAGGGAGCAGCTTGCAAGGATCGAAGCTAAGTGCGTTCATCCACCGTCACAGGGGAGGGTCAGTCTAACTTACAGAGCCACCACTTTGGAGGGTCGATAATATGTATGTGAATCTTAGAGGGGACAGATCTCAGCTTCGTTGGAACTGACAGAGAATTTAGGTCACAGGAAAACAGACAAGGGTAAGCGTTCGCGGAGGGTCATGAAAGGTGCTAACCAGTATACAGACTTGAGAATGTGGTGAAGGAGCAGAGAGTCTGGGCTGAAGACTTGAAACGGACTATGGAGCGAGCCATGACGTCCTTGGACCAGGACGAGGTACTGGATCCGACATTGTTACAATTTTAGTTGAATAGGAGTGGTCTCTGACGGAACACGTGTGACCTGAAAACAAAAGGCCGCGGGATCTAATTTCATGCGAGTACTGTCTACATACTCTGGCGAGTTATGCTGATAACATCGAAGGTGCGTCGATAAAGAGGGTCGTCAATGTTGTCTATCTTGGATTGTATAATGCGCACCAAAGTTGCGCCGCAGCCTCTGCTTCGTATAACGAGCCATCTTGAAATGATTACCTTTCTGATCCTGGGGCTCTGTCGATCATCGAACAGTCCATTCTGCTTGGCTCACAGAGAAAGGACATGACTGATAAGTGTTTGCTATCTGCAGCTGACTAAGAAGCTAGACCAGCTAACAAACCTGTCCTGAATAGAAAGCACACTTACTTGTATGGCTTAAAGGTTCAGTTGGATGAACCACTGTCACCGAAACATAGGTGACCACGGTCAGGATGCTACGAAGTTTCGGGGTCTGGCAGTACTAACAACGCTGCTACTAGTGAGCGGGCTTGGACCACATAATGTCCACCTTGAAGTGGTTTTTCTCCGCTGGGGTATTTACGCGTCGGTGTGGGGGGAGACGGATAGGTGACTTCCTTCTGCGAGGAAAAAGTAGGAAGGAAGTATTGTACTGTCCCTCCTGTTGCATTGCTCCCTGACACCGTCGTTCGGTATCCAGTGTCGGGGAGAGCATCCGTCGACCCGCTTGGTCGTAATCAGGTAGTCTCAAGTGGGCACTGTAGGAAGCGTGCTCGCGCGTTTGCGGTTGCCTCCATCCTGGCGAGAGGAATCCTGGCTGGCAAAACCCATGCATCCCGCCGCTCACTGGCGCTGTCAGGCAAAGCTAATGCAACGATGTCTACTATCGTAGCCACTGAGCTTGACAGAGATGCCACGGCCCATTGTGACCGCTAACCTTACTGTTTTCGGCAAGGTCTGTATTCTTCCTATCGGATTTTTTGCCTTTCGGTTGGGGAACCAAACTGTCGGGACGTGCTCCCTTCTCCCATTGGTCCTTCATCCAACCAATAAACCGCCCTCCACGCACCCCCCTCCGCGCATCCCCCTCACCAAGGAAGCCGACCGCACGGATGGGGGCTGAAGCCAGAGTCGGCTAGCTCATCACAAGGGCGGTCGGAGTCCCAGGAGGTAATTCGTAGCGAACGTCCCCTGGGACGCAACGGTTGGTCGCCGCGACCCATGCTTAATTCTCGGCCCTCCTCCGCGCCGGATCGAAACGGCCAGATACCGGTATGCTATGGGCTACTTCGCCTGCTCGTACGGAGTATGGGCTTGCCGAAAGGCCCCCACACCACCCCCCGGGAAATGAGCACAATATCCGGAACGCGAACATTCCTATGCCCTTGCCTCTACACTCTCCTCGCGGCCTGGTGGGGTATGTCGAAGGTCAAGCACACCCATGACGCGGTCCACGGTCCATGACTCGTGGCCTCGTCTAGACGCTCCGCGCCAGGGATGTTGACAGTGAGCAGTTGCACCTGATGACGCGGCGCTCTCCCGGCCCTGGGACCCGACGTGCTGCCAGACGACCATGCGCGCTTCTGGGCTCCGCCAGCTGGGCAGATCCCACTCCTATTGGTGCAGGACGGCTCCGCACCATGTCCGTTGTGGCCTTGAACGAATGCCGCCAAGCGGTTGGTTTGTCCGCGTCCGTTGCATGCCCTATAATAGCTCTATGACGCCCGAAGACAGGGTCATGCTGCCAATAGTCGCATACGCAATGCAACGTCCTACATCTGTGAGCGGAGCGGGGTTACGTTGTCCAGGACGGCCATTCCGGTTCGTATAAAGACCACAGCCCTTGCACACACCAGGTTCGCGAGCCATTCTGTCGGTACGCACGACGTGCGTTCCATAGCCTCCAACATACGTAGATCCATTCCTGAGAAGAGAAATAGCGGGCAGCCAGGGCTACAGAAATAACAAAATTCCAGTGCCACCCCTGTCCGGCCCACACGGCTCCGCGAGGGGAGAGTCCGGACTCCGAAGCTAACGGAATTCAAGCGGACCCGAGCGCCCGAAGATGCGAGATCTGGCATTGGTGGCACTGATAGCCTGTCCCGCAACCAGGCAAGAGAGTGCATTGTGGCTACGAACCGTGTCGATTCGAATCCTTGCAGTACCTATCGACCGCTCGCATGAAGTGCTGACACTAGTGTTTCGTTCCAGACAATCACTTGGACGGCAATTGGGCATCGCTTGGACGACTAATTCCGCCTTCCCCAAACGGCAGGCTCGTTGCTTGCTCCGCACCCGTTGCAAAGAAGCCAAGCAGTCTGATTCCTTGGACCCCGGCCGAAAATGGCGACTCCTGACGGTCGGGGCAAGGATGCCCTCGCGACACCGGATGCGTGCGGTGCGTCGCCCAACCGCTATGCGAAGCAAGTGCCAGGCGCTCATGGCGGAAGGAAGAGAGAGAGGGAATGCCCACCGTTGTTGGAATGTAAGGTGGCTGTCGCCCCTTTCGGATGGCCTTAGCAAGGTGGAATGCGAGCCAGGTGAGACGCTTTCGATGCGGTCTTTGTAACAAGAGCGGCTAAAGGCAGGCGCAGGCGCACCAGAATGCAGTCGCCGTATTGAGGCAGCTCTCACCAACAGCCACTACTTCGCCTTGACCCTAAACCTTTCCTGGTCCATGATGCCGTCCTGTTTCTTTCCAAGGTGCATCGCTAAAGGCAAGTGGCCTCGTAGAGTACTGAACCGCACATCGTGACCTAGAGGCTTCTATGGAATACGCGGTCCAGATAAGCGCATGTCGCGCGGATATTCACCGACCTAGTACATTCTTGCCACACTGGGCCTCACCCATTGTACCTCGTCGCAAGTATGTTCCCGCGCCCAGGCATCGACATGGTCCATGTTCCAGCCACTCACAACTTGGGTCTGCAGTGATGACGACCCTCGGCCCTCCCCAGAACTACCCACAGTACCCTCCCCATCCTCAGAAATTGTAGCGCTACCAAGGTCGAATGCTTCCCTCAACACACATGTCCCGTGGTCGAGCTTGTATTGGAAGCACCTGCTGTCCACTTGACACAACGTCCGACATTCGAGTGGATACCCTGCTTGTGTACGCTGATACTCCCCCCGTCCCCCGTTATCCCAGTTCACCCTCTCCTCATCCAAAGGTTTCCACTGGGCTCGTGTATGTTCAAAGAGATGTCAAAATACGAGTGGTGTCTAGAGGCGACTTGTTAGCAAAGACAAATCACGCGAGGGCTCCGAACAAAAGAGGAGAACCCACACTCCGTTCTCGACGGCTCTGTTCCCACCGCCGTAGCTTCACCATCGCCTCTGGGTCTGTTTTGTGCAACGTCAAGACAGGCTGGCACCAGTGGCCTGACGATCAGGGGATCCTATCCAGCGGGTAAGGATTAGGGTACCGAGCCTAACTCAAAGCTTTGGTACCAAAAGTTCATCTTCATCTTTGATTTCATATTCCGTAAGCCGTAGACACAATTTTGTGCCTTCTGTGTTAGATTCCACAACACTAGGCAAGCTCTTCTCGATTTAGCTTCTGGATAGCGAGGCTATTATGCTTAGGTGAAGGCAGTTATTTGTCTAGTAATCTGACGGATAAAACACGCTGTATGAGCTTTAGTTGTGAGCGAAACCACTCCAACTGCCCTAGTGTGAAAGTAAGGGAAACCAAGGAAATGCAAGTTGAGTAGTCACATGTTACTAGCCCGGTTGTGTCTCAGTCGTTGCTAGGAAGAAAGACCTCGTTAACACAGTTATCCAAGTGCTTTTAAGGGAAAACTTCACATCTCTGCTCACGTCACACAATTGCCACATAAAGAACAAAAGAGTATAGACCGAATTGGACTGGAGTAAACCAGAGGGCAGGAATTGTAGGAGGAAATAGGATCGCAGGTAGATGCGATACAAGAAGTGATTTTTCCGCCAAATGGACGGTCCTTTCTCTTATGTGGCATTCCTTGACGGCCATGTGTTCCAGCTTTATAAAGTTGCATCGTCCATATGGCCGATGTTTCCACTCCTTACGCCCGAAAGCGCGGTGCGAATGGCTGAACCCATTCTTTCCACGAATCATCCTGGAAAGTGTCTGCGGAAGCATTGAACATGTACTTTTGTGTGCGCCCGCAATTTATTGCAAGGACGGGCAAAGCTGACTTTCTTGGCGCTCTAATACTTTCCACTTCCTCCCATGATACTTTTGCGACTCGAGCCATCATTATCGACAATTGTGTTCCACGATGCATTGGCACTACTGTCGCTGTGAAAAGAGGCCACAGTATTTGATGCATAGGGTGCTTCCCTAACTGGTGTCATGCCTATTGTCACAATATCACTGGCCTTATTCACGTCATATTAGCTAGATATTCATCGGACTATGGAAAACCAATAATTTGCAGATACGCCGGCAAGAGGAGCAAAGAAGGGATGCACGTACCTCAGCTGGATCCGAGTTGTTAGAGGTGTCAAAATACATGGCGAACAGCTTCCTCAGTGGCGGGAGCGAACTGGCAATGATACCCAAGCTGCATTCGACGTTGGAGCATATTGTGATATTGGCCACATGATCTGAAGGGCGGAACAAAAGGTATCAGTGGTTAGCTAATGTCCATATAATTCGCAGTAAGTACTGCTAGGCAACCTAGCAACGAGAGAGAGACTGACAAAGGAAGTCATGGGGGTATTTGACCGTATCCCAATACTTCAAGTAGGGCATGCGGACGCAGGTAGCGATGCTGGCGAAGATGCCAAGGCCGAGCACGCAGACAATGGCAATCTTCCGGCGGTGCGGCATCTGCAGGCCAGCTACAATAAACCAAGGCAGAATTGCCGAGGCCCAGTCTGTAGCCATCTGAATAACCGATACAACGTAACTGATGGTTGTCAGGGTGACAACCTTCTGGCAGGTGCCCCTATTTCTCCGTGTTAGCGACTTTATCAGAAACAGATGCAATTGCGAGTGAGCAATCATTCCTCAGTTTTACCGTATGACTTACAGACTGGGGTTCCAGTTGGCAGCAAAAGGGCTGCAGTTGGTGAAGACAAAAAGCAGTGCACCTGCTGCTGTGAGAACCATAATCGCCATATTGATAGACACGGGAAAGACGATCCGCCGACGTTTATCCACGCGGATGCATGAGAACCCAATGGCGCATTTGATAATTGTTGACGATATGAAGTATAAAATCTCCCAGTAGATAATATATTCCGCTGCACGCATCTGATATAAGGGCGAAGGGATGTCTTCGTCGCGGCGACCGAGGCCATAGCGGGCTGCACACACAGCGAATGCAACCGAGGGAAGGAATGGAAGCTGTTAAGACCACGTAGTTAATATGGAGGAAGATCCGTTTCGATCGGCTGGATATCTGTTGTGGGGTGCTGCACTGGCCACGATTATCGGAATCATACTTACAAATCCGACAACGACAAGATAGTCGTCGATTCCCCATATGTTGGCGGTCGCCTTGGAGAGTCCAGCTCGTACGTATATACGAAGTGCAAGGGATATCGTCGCCACGGTACCAAAAAGAATCGACAAAACTTCGACAGCGAGACCGAGCCCATGGGGATCGAGAGGGGGTATAACATTGGAAATTTCAGCCAGCTGCTCCCCTGAGGGCGCGCTTATTGACAGGTTTCCCATGGCTCCCAAAATCTCGTATTGATGTAGAATAGAAAAGTCCTATAATGACGGTAACGGCGATTACTAACGTGCTGTCCTTGGTGGAAAACAGCACATTATCTACCCTTTATAGCCCCCAGCAAAACCGATGAACGAGATACGGAATACAGTACAACTATGTAAGGGGTCAGCTGTTGCCGATACACGCTCGTCGCAAGTACTGGGCCAGGGTAGGCCGAATATATCCCATGTCTTCCCGCAGACCCTCAAGCTGCGTTTGCACAGGCGTAATTTCAGTTCCCTGCTTTCCCTGCATAGCCTGCATTCATCCCAATCACGGTTTCACTCATAGTGGATCTTCCGGTGCCACTTTCTGCACGTATGGTCTGATGAGTGCGTCCATGCTTGGTCCTCCTGGGCTTCGGGGCCAGTCAAATGCCGTTACCAAGCCGTTGGGACGCGCGCGACCTTCTCTGGATGGGAAGGTTGTATGTATTGGCCATGCAGTTCTGATGCCCTGGCACCCGGGCAGGATCCCCAACCAAACGGAACGTGCCCCGCACTTGAGTTTCTCCACGTCGTCTTCCAGGAATATGGCAAGTTGATGGCGGGGCTTTCTGTGAAATGGCCCTACATGTTTTCACGGGCCGCTCCACCGGTTCATCCGCCCGCCGTGGCTGAATAGGAGAACCCTATCTTTTGCGCGATCCCCCTCGGTTCATCTCACACACACGTTGTTTGTCATATATTCAATCGGCAGTATATTAATCCCTTGCATCTTGAGTAAACATTTTCACGCAATCTTCTCCTGGGCCACGGTCTACCCTCTTGTTGCACAGCACTTATGGCGTCAGGATCCGAGTATGAGCTAGCAGGAGTGCAGCTCCCGCCCGCGAACTGGTTTCTTCGGCAATGGGTCAATAGCTTGACAGTGTGTGCCGCCTTGGCCGTGGCCTACATCTTGGGCCAGGCTATTTATTCTCTCACTTTGCACCCCCTGGCCGGTGTACCCGGACCGAAGCTCTGCGCCGTCAGCCGCCTTCCTTACTGGTATTACTACTTCCAAGGGCGAGATGTCTATTGGATACACCAGCTGCACCTTCGATACGGAACAGAGCTCCGTTTCGGACCTATGGACATCAGCTACACGGCCCCACGCGCTTGGCAAGATATTCACGGCTTCCCGAAGGGTCAGATCGAGAACCCTAAAGCGCCCGGGTTTTCGGTTCAGCCTGTTAATGGTAATAACTCTACTCTCTATTCAATGTGCTACAATCTCCTACACTGTTCGGCTTTCGAGCTGGGTTGACACAGCCTTATTGCAGGGGTACCAAGCATGCTGAATGCCAATTTCGAGGATCATGCCCGCGTGCGCCGTCTGTTCTCTCCAGCCTTCTCGGAACGAGCGCTGCGAAGCCAAGAGCCGCTGTTCCAGCAATAGTGAGATGTCATAACAGAAAGTGGAGGCTTACTTTTAGTACTGACACGAACCGAACGCTGTAGTGCACGCCTCCTGGTCGAGAAGCTCCATGGACTTGGAGCAAACGGACAACCAGTGGAGATGACACGGCCGTTGAATTTCGCCACATTCGATGTCATGGCTGAGCTTTGCTTCGGCCACCCGCTTGGTCTTTTGGAGAAGAATGAGTACAGCCCCTGGGTTCATTCTATATTTGCCAGCCTCCGGATGCTACCTATTGTCTCCATGATTCTCTACTATCCGCTCCTCACTACCATCTTCGACTACCTCGAGCCGCGGTCAATTACCGAGCAGCGAAAGGTTCATTGCCAGCATTCCGCTGACCGCGTTGATCAGCGCCTCCGCGAGGGTGTCACGGGGAAGCCTGATTTGTGGCGGTTTGTTGTGGACGCTGGGGGTGAAAAGTTATCCTTGAAGGAGATGCATTCTAATGCTGAAGTTTTCATGCTTGCAGGCTCTGAGACTGCCGGTACTTGAGCATACTCCTTTATTTTTGATCAATTGGCTAACCAAGATCACAGCTACCGCTCTTAGCGCAGTGTTATACCATCTTCTCGTCTACCCTTCTACAATGGAGCGGTTGGCAGCTGAAGTGCGCGGCACTTTCAGTCGGCGTGAGGATATCACTTTCGAGCGTCTTAACAGACTGCCATACTTGAATGCCTGCTTGAAAGAAGGACTGCGTGTTTTCCCACCGGTGCCTATCGGCTCGCCTCGCATCATTCCAATTGGCGGCAGACGTATCCTGGATCGTTGGGTTCCACCTGACACACACGTTGCTGTAGGTGGCAATTGGTTCTTTTTATGGTTCCTTTTCACTACCAATGCCCCTGTTCGCCCTCTTTTATGTTTTTCCTCCCACGTTAGAGCTTGGAGACGTTGCAGAATCTGCTCCAGGGAAAGATGTTGACTAACTCAAGATAGGTCCATCACTTCGCCACCAATCATTCCCCAGCGCACTTCAGGGATGCTGAGATTTTCGTGCCCAGCCGTTGGTTACCAGAGGGGATTGAGGGACGGTACTCTGATGACGTCTGTGAGGCCACATCGCCGTTTGGCTGGGGCCACCGAAATTGTATTGGCCAGGGGTGAGTCCACTCCTCCCTACCTTGATCTCTACTTCCATCGACGTGTTCCGTGTGTGGTATAGAAAACATTCACTGACGCCTGTGTCTATATAGTATGGCCATGCACGAGATGCGTCTCCTCCTTGCCTGTCTCGTTTTTTCCTTCGATTTCGAGCTCTGCGACGAGAGTCGGGAGTGGGCGTATGCTCGGGCATTTGCGCTGTGGGAAAAGAAAAACCTCATGTGTCGGCTCAAGCCTACAGGAAATTAGCCGTCTCGCATACTATAATGCGCTAAGGTTGCTACACGAAAACAATTCATGTGCCCGAGGTGATGTAGGCGGGGCAGATGCAGTCATGAGCGTGCTCGCGATGTGCGGACGGCAGATACTGGCACCAGGAATAAACAAGAAATCGGATCGAGATATTCAGTCTCTGACTTGACGGACTTGCGACGTGGTGTAGTCCCACCAACCTCGTAGATGAAGATCTGCTTCAGCAGAAAGCTCCGACATCAGGGGAAGGCGAATTCTTCCGAACCACTTCCGTGCGGCCCGTTGGCCTTTGGGAAGGATACCAAGTAGGGCAATGGTCCGAGCGGGCTGTTGAAGACCAGCTTGGTGGTGTAGTAGAGGAGCGGCCAACACGGTAGCTTTCTCAACGAGTAGAATGCAGTTTACTTCGATCCTGTCCCAAGTACCCAGCTTCTTGAGACTTCTACATTCGCATTTTGAAGCAGATTCAAGCGAGTCCTGACTTGACTTGCATAAAAAGGAGGATGGCACTCGTAAGGGCTTCGGTCCCACGTCCGGAGGCATACATACCACGAGATACTCCATACCGGATCGGGCCAACCTACAAGGATCCACGCCGGGGACGGGCCTGGCCCATTGCATGGCCAACCGTGGCGTTCGAGGTCGCATCGCGAAGCCTACTCACCGGTTCCTATGCCTCGGGGATGATGAACGGAAGCCGTGTTCCTCCCGTAGTCAGTGAAGGTAGCCTTCACCCAATACGGATTAGACTCGCACGGGCTACAGCATCAACTGGCTGTTGCTGTAGTTCGTGCGGTATTGAGCACGGAGTCCATGTTATCCGCGGACTTGAGTGAAAGACAGAGAACGGACTTACTGGATTGATTCATCGATTATTGCTGTTTTGTTGCGCCGGAAAGGTGGTGAATTGAGCGAGCTGAGGTGGCGCGACCATGGCGGCCCGTGCCGAGGAATCGATTGTGGTGGGGTCGCAAAACTCAAACGCGACGACCGTCGCGAAGCCCGCCACGGTGGCCAGCAGACGATCGAATCGCGCGACGAAGCCGACCGCCAAACTCCAAGAGAAAGCGAACCGAGACGCAGAAGATGATGAAGAATCCGGGACACCCGAGGCGACGGAAAAGAGCCGCGATGGCGGCGCCGCTAAGACGTACCTGCAGAAGATCCTGGAGCTCGTCGCGCACTCCCGAAGCGAGATTCAAGACCTGAAGCAGATGGTGGTGGCCCAGAGCGACACGATCCAGGAGATGAACCAGCGATACGAAGCGTCGCAGAACGAGAACCGGCAGCTCTCGAGCGAGCTACAGCGAATTCGAGAACAATTGGAAGACATTCAGAACAGCCCGGCCCTCCACGCCAGCGCCCAGACCAGCCCGCAGGCGTCCTACGCGGGGATCGCTCGAACGCCGCCGACAAGCCAGCCTAGCAACGTCCGCACGCTTAGCTCGATGAACACGACGCCAACTTCGTTCACCGACACATTGTACTGCACTATCGATACATCCCACATGGGAGACGACGAGCGAGCCAATGTCTCAGCCGGCACGGTCCGAAATGCCATCGAGAAGGAAATGCGAGCAATGGAAGAACACAAGGAGTGGCGATGCCGCGCGGTCACGACGGACCCCAAGAAGCCGCAACGAATCAAGATCATTTGCCGAAACGAAGACGAGCACCGACTGGTTAAACGAGCGGCGGAGAAGACAGCCGTCCCCGGGGCGCGCGTTCTGCGAGACGAACTGTACCCGATCAAGGTGGACAGCGTGAAGCGCACAGCGGTCCTAGACGAAAACGACCAACTACGAGACGGCGCGGCGGAAGCGTTTGGGCGAGAGAACGAAACAACGGTGGCTAAGATCGTGTGGCTAAGCAAGAAGGACAACATGAAGGCATACGGCTCGATGGTCGTCTACCTAACGAAAGCGGCCGACGCCCGTCGGTTCCTGGACGAGGGCTTCTTCTACGCTGGAGGTGAATCGGGCTACACACGCGTGTTTGAGCGACGCGAGCGGCCGGAGCAGTGCTACAACTGCCAGCAGGTCGGACACAAGGCCTTCCAATGCAAGAACGCGGAGACATGCGGGCGATGCGCGAAGCAAGGGCACAGCCACCGCAATTGCGAAGAGCCTGTCTTGAAGTGCGTCCCGTGCGGAGGCCCGCACGAATCGTTTAGCCGCAACTGTCCGAAGCTTTACCCGGCCCGTCATGAGTAAAGCGGTCCGCATGATTCAACACAACGTTAGGAAGCAAGGACCAGTGCTAGACAGCCTAATGAACGACGAGACGATACGGGACGCAACAGTCCTAGCGATACAAGAACCACACGCGAGGAAGATTCAGGGACGACTCCTCACGACGCCTATGGGGCATCAGGAATGGGTCAAAATGGTCCCGACCACATGCAGGGAGGGGCGATGGGCCATCCGGAGCATGCTCTGGATCAACAAACATGCGGAGGCGGAGCAAGTCCCCATTCCCTCTCCCGACTTGACGGCGGCGATCGTACGGCTGGCCGAGCGCACGATCCTGGTCGTGTCTGCCTATGTGCCGGTGGTGGAGGTTCAGGCGCTCAAAGACACGTGCGAGGAACTCCGCAGGACCATTGGGATGGTACGAAGCAGCTCCGGCACGGCCGTCGAACTGGTCATTATGGGGGATTTCAATCGGCACGACCAACTCTGGGGAGGAGACGAGATACGACTCGAGCGACAAGGCGAGGCGGATCCGATCATCGACCTGATGAACGACTACGGCCTCACAAGCCTGCTTCCGCGGGGCACGAAGACGTGGAGCGACGGGGAAAACAGCACGACCATCGACCTTGTTCTTGCCACGGGAGAGCTGAGAGACACAATGATCAAGTGCAGGACACTGGACACGGAGCATGGATCGGACCACCGTTCCATCGAAACGGTCTTTGACATCGCCGGACCCTCCCCGACCCACCAGGACCGACTCCTGTTCAAAAACGCACCGTGGAAAGACATCAAGGCCAGAATTGCGGATGCGCTAGTGGCAGCCCCGATAGGAGGCAGTGTACAGCAGCAAACCAACCGCCTGATGGGCGCAGTACTGGAAGCCGTGCATACACTTACCCCCAGGGCCAAACTATCGCCGTACGCAAAGCGCTGGTGGACAACTGACCTGACGCAGCTGCGACGCATCTACACATACTGGAGAAACAGAACCAGGGCCGAACGGAGAGCGGGGCGGACGCGAGCGGACCTGGAGAAAACGGCGCGAAGCGCGTCGAAGCAGTACCATGAGGCGATCCGTCAGCAGAAGAAGAAGCACTGGAACGAGTTCCTCGCGGACAACGACAATATCTGGAAGGCAGCCAAATACTTGAAGTCTGGTGATACGTCGGCCTTTGGAAAAGTGCCACAACTCGCGCGGGCGGATGGCACCAACACGGCCGACCACAAGGAACAGGCAGAAGAGCTGCTCGCCACGTTCTTCCCTCCCCTCCCGAGCGAGATTGCCGACGAGGGCGACAAACCACAGAGGACTCCTATCAACATGCGTGCCATCACGATGGAAGAGGTCGAGAGGCAACTATTCGCAGCCAAATCATGGAAAGCGCCAGGAGAGGACGGCCTTCCGGCCATCGTCTGGAAAGAAACGTGGCCCGCGGTGAAGTACCGGGTTCTGGCGTTGTTTCGTACATCACAATCATTCCGCTCCGGAAGCCGGGGAAAGACGACTACACGAAAGCCAAAGCCTGGAGACCGATCTCGCTCCTCGCAACGCTGGGCAAGGTATTAGAGTCGGTTATCGCCGAGAGGATCTCATATATGGTCGAGACCTACGGCCTCCTACCCACGAACCACTTCGGAGCCCGCAAACGGCGGTCCGCCGAGCAGGCGCTGCTTCTCCTGCAAGAACAGGTCTATGCCGCTTGGCGAGGCCGAAAGGTTCTTAGCCTCGTCAGCTTCGACGTCAAAGGGGCATACAACGGGGTATGCAAAGAGAGGCTGATTCAGAGGATGAAAGCGCGCGGCGTGCCGGGCGAACTACTCCGATGGATCGAAGCATTTTGTTCCGACCGAACGGCGACGATCATGGTTAACGGGCACGTCTCGGAAGCCCAAGCGCTACCGCAGGCCGGCCTGCCGCAAGGCTCGCCGCTGTCCCCCATCCTATTCCTCTTCTTCAATGCAGACTTGGTCCAGCGACGGATCGACTGCTATGGGGGCGCGATCGCCTTTGTGGACGACTTCACGGCCTGGGTTGTGGGCCCGACGGCTCAGGACAACCGCGTCGGTATAGAGGCCATCATCAAAGACGCCCTGGACTGGGAAAAGAGGAGTGGCGCAACGTTTGAAGCCGAGAAGACGGCCGTCATCCACTTCGCCCGCAAAGCGTACAAGGCCAGCGAGGAGGCCTTCATAATCAAAGGACAGACCGTTCAGCCCAGAGACCATGTCAAGATCCTCGGGGTGGTCATGGATACCAAGCTCAAGTACAAGGAACACATTGCGCGCGCCGGGGCCAAAGGACTCGAGGCGGTGCTGGAACTGAGGCGTCTGAAGGGGCTGTCGCCGGCAACGGCACGGCAGCTCTTCACAGCAACAGTGGCGCCGGTGGTGGACTACGCCTCGAGCGTGTGGATGCACGAATGCCAATACAAAGCAGCGAGGCCGATCCACCGGATCCAGAAGATCGGGGCCCAAGCGATCGTGGGGACGTTCATGACGGTGGCGGCCAGCGTGGCGGAGGCCGAAGCCCATATCGCTACCCTTCAAGGCGCGGTTCTGGCGGAAAGCGATCAAGACCTGGACAGACATCCACACACTTCCCGACACGCACCCCCTACGCAATTGCATCGGCCGCATGCGCAAGTTCAGGCGCTTCCACCGGTCGCCCCTCTTCCAAGTGGCCGACGCACTCAAAGAGATGCCGATAGACTGCCTCGAGACAATCGACCCGTTCACGCTGGCCCCCTGGGAGAGCCGAATGCGGACAGCGACGGAGGAATTGGCAGAAGAACCCGTCACCGACTGCGCGGTGTGCATTGCTGTAAGCAGCTCGGCACGGAATGGTCTCGTCGGATACGGCGTGGCCATCGAGACGCGCACGTCGGCCCATAGCGAGTCCACGATGGACACCAGGTCTGCCACCCTGGGCCCAAGATCCGAACAGAACCCGTTTACGGGCGAGCTGGCCGGGATAGCCAGGGCTTTGGATTCGCTGCCGAGGATGCGGTATCGCAACATCATACTGCTGACAAGAAATAAAGCGGCGGTGCTTACACTGAAGAAGCCCCGACAGCAGTCTAGCCAAAGTCACGTCCGAAAGGCCTACGAAGCGATGCAGAGACTACGAAGAGGCGGAAACAGTATCACCATTACCTGGTTCCCAACAGATGAGATCGACGAACGCATAAACCTGGCAAAGGAGGCAGCGAAGATATCGACACGGTTGGGCGCCAGTCCGCTGATACCGACACCCGGAGCACGATCGACAATCCTCAACAATGCATGGCGCGAGAAGATGCCGTCGAATAGGCTACCAGAAGACGTCGGAAAGTACTCGAAAAGGATCGATACAGCATTACCAGGCAAACACACGAGAGCACTGTACGACCCCCTCTCATCGAAAGAAGCCAGCGTACTCGCCCAGCTACGAACAGGCATGGCCAGGTTGAACGCATACCTCCACCGAATCGAGGTGGCGCCGTCCGACCTGTGCGCCTGCGGACAAGCAAGAGAAACGGTAGACCACTTCCTCTTCCGATGCAACCAGTGGACGGAACACCGAAAAGACATGCTACAATGTACCAACACCCACAGAAGCAATCTTTCCTTCTACCTAGGAGGGAAGTCAGTATCAGACGGCCAATTCTGGACTCCGGACGTGGACGCCGTTCGGGCCACCATACGATTCGCCATCGCTACAGGCCGACTCGACGCGCAACAGCCCGTGAGGGAAGCGCACTAACAACACAGCAACAAGCAACTTAACTAACATCCACTATTACCCCGTGCCTCCAAACGCAGGCGCCGCTTCAGCTGCCGAAGATAGGATGCTGAACACTTAAAGAAAGGCCTTTAAGTTAGCTTGCGAAGACAGTTACAGGACAAGAAGCACGGGAACTTGGTCAGCAGTGGGAGGGCAGAAAAGGAAGACAGGACGGAACAGGACCACGTATGGGCTTTGGGTGATTGGAAAAACGTGAGCAGTGTAAGCACAGTAGCAATAGTTGCCCTTTCGGCTCTGCCACCCGGGCGTCAATAAATTGTGTGTGTGTGTGTAGATATGTTCTCTACCACGCGACCAAGATAGAATGGCGATGTTGGCTTTTCGGAGCAGCGCCGGGTGACCAGCTGCTGAAGCGATGTTCTATCCTGTTCATTCCACTGCTATCCAACAAGCATCTCTTTCATTTGCCGTCTCATCTCGGGCCATATCGAGTTATTCATCACTTGCTTCCAATGACGAACGCGAAGGACAGCAGGTTTCTTGCCCTGGAAACTTGTTTCCGCGATCCATGGCAACTCCTCGCTGCCATGCAGATTTTCGCCACCACCAACACGTCCCCGGTCAGCCCAGTTGGACAATACGCATGTCACCTGGCGTCAAAAAGTTATACACCTCCAGATCACTATATCCCAACTATCAAGTGAGGTTATGCAGCTACGACTATCCCATGTGCTGTAGGGACAACTGGTCCAGGCGCTGCAGGAGCGTATCCATGTACTTTAGTGGCGGGGAGCTGTGGACGATTCGATTACTAAACTCCCCGCCTACGGAAAGCTCGTGGGGCGGCACGGCTCCGCGCAACCAAATTCTGCGCCCGCAGAGCGACTGTCACCTCTCCTGAGGCCACGTCCGATCCACTGGTGGTGCTGGCCGAGAGGACCGAGAGGTATGGTTCACGGAGGTCCAAGGCGAGGGGGGCGGCTAAGATCCAACGGAAAACAACCAAACAGAGCGTCGGAGCACGACTGAAGTTCTTTAATAAACCCCTGCACGCCGAAACCCCCGCAATATCTGTTCCTGTCTATATAATCGGCACTTTGTGTAGATAACGCAGCCATTCGACGTAGCTGGAAACATGGCGTCCACTGAACGGCCCCCCGAGCTCCGTCGGCCGGAAAATCCACACGGACTAAGATCTTCCAGAGTAGGCGGAGGCTAAGCCTAGTGAGATGGAAAAGAAACTGAAATCTATCACGGCAAACTCTTCAATCCCTCGACACCCTACGTCCTGTTCTCGCGTGCCCATGTTTAAGCTTAGCCCTCGATATTCTAGTTGGAGAAGACGTCGCCAAAGCTCGAATGGGGCCATGAGCTACCCCGCAGCAGGTTCTCTTAGGCCCTGCTGAACCCCAGGCTCCGCCCTTAGAAAATTAGGACAGGCCGGTAGGCTTTCGTAGCGCGCTGTCGGTTCGGCAACTGGAGTCATGAATCTACAGTGCCCACGGCGGCCCTGAAGTTGCTTGTTGCCATGTGAACGTCGACACCACCAAGTCCTACTTCCCTGCCGCCAGATAAAGACGTACGAACACAACGGCACACCGAGCTAGCAGAGCGAATCCACTGGAGAAAACTGTTTCCCACATATGCCACATTGTGATAAGATAAATAGAAAACATGCGCAATTTATCAAAGGCCATCTGTGGCCAGCCCGAGGTTGGCTTGTTCGTCACTACATACGTCAGGATAGCAAACTAATCTTACGCACCGCCGACTTTTGGTCAAGGCCAGAGTGTTTCGAATGAGAAAAGAACCACGGAAAATAGCAAGCTCTGCTATACGTGCTTCAGTCGATTTTAGTACTTGATTGCCCCGCAAACATCGCCATGGCTGCCTGGGTGTCGTTGCGCATCAATTGTTGGCTCTTCCCTACCAAAGAACCTTGACGCACTCTTTTGCTAGTAGCTCCGCAGTTGACTTCGCTACGCTTCCGCTTGTTCGGCGCCAGCGACGCAAGAGGGGGGCGAGGCGGATCCATCAGAAAAGCTCGTTCGAAATCAATAATCATGATCTGCCCCGTCTCCCTGTTGAGTAGCACATTGGGGGGCCGGAGATCTCGGTGGGCGACTCCACAGGCGTGCAAGCTGCGGAGCGAATGGAGTAATCGCCGGTGTAGATCTTCAGCGTTAGTCGCGCCCTCGGCTGGCGTCCCGCTGTCACCGCCCCAGGACAAAAACATCATGTACTGGATTCGCACCCGGAAGTCGTAGTAGTAGGTACGTGATATCGCACGTAGGTCGACTGTCCCGAGAAAAACGGGCACACACTTGCCTTGCACCGGCCGCAGACGCGTATAGACCGTGGCCTCGTGTTCGAGGTCCTCAATAAACTCGGGAACGGTGCCCTTCCCAATGAAGGTATAGCCGTAGGCCATGAGAGTCACTCGGAAGAGGACGCCTCGCGCTCCGCCTTTGTCAAGCCTTTCGATGCCGTCGTCTAACGTCTGCTCGAGCTGGTTGCGGAGCAGTGTCAAGAAATCCCCGTGGCTGATAGGGTGGTGGACTCCATCACCATGACTGCGATGGAGTGCCACATTAGGGCAGTGCTCATCGAGTAGGGCCTGGTCGATCAGTCCAAGAAGGCAATTCTGTGTACAATACGGCGCATTCTGTTCACGTTTGCCACACGAAGAGCTTCCCGCCCCGTCATGATCAGATAGACGATGGGCAAGCTTTCGCTTGCTCTGCCGCCCTCTTTCGCCTTGGGACCTCGGCTCGGCGGGCGTCGGTGTCATCGGCGATAGCCGTATATCTTCCTCATCGGAAGAATCAGGCGACCGTCCTCGTGAGACCAGCACTGTCGAATCCCCCCGCGGCCTCCGTCTCTTTCTAGCTGGACGGACCCGCGGCGACCGATCCTCATTGCTGTATGTTTCTGGCTCCCACGCAGGCGAGGAAGGCGGGGCCTTTCGCTCCTCCACCGGCATTGAACCTAGGATGGCCTCGTAGTCTTCCGACCACGTATTCAGGCGCGTCATGGCCGACCGCCGCTCGTCTTGCCCGTGGGACCGCCTCTCCCCGACAGGGTCCAGAGCCATTAGGCTGAAAGCAAGCATCTGGCCAACCGCTGTGCAATAGCAACCATCACGCAGGTGCGCGAGCACTTCCGCTGCCGGTTCGGCCAGGTGGTACGCGAGGGTGGTGGGATCCGACCAGTCCATCTTCAGAAACACGATGGTTTCTCCTGACGTGATCACGCCGTACTCCAGGCCGCCCTCGACCATGTAGTGGAAGGTCTGCGTGATGACGGCCGCGACCAGTCGCTCGGAATAGTATTGAAATAACGCCACTGGATCGTCGCGCGTCGGGATCGTAGGCCGGTTTACGACTTCGTCGTAGATGTTCATAGGACGAAGCCCAGCGCGAAGGTGTTGCGGCGTGATCTTGTGCGGGGGCTTGTATTCGTTGATGTATAACATGACCCGTCGGGTCGAAGAGCCCTCGTCCCGCCGGTATACGCAGATCTGGTCGGGTCGGAGTTGGGCCCGGTCGATGGGCGCTTGTTCGGGCGTGCTGGGCCGCGGTGGAGCACGGCGGTCAATCACCTCCTCGGCGACGTCGCTGATGGCTTTTGTATGGTTCTTGAAGACAATCCCCTCCCCGAGGTCGAATGCGTCCCGGACCTCGGCTATGGAGACGAGGTGGTCGACAATCGAACGCACCGGGTCCTCCACACTGATGTGCTGGAAGTATTCCAGATCTTTCTCATTAGCAATCCGTTTTCGTGCGATTCGTTCTCCGAGGCCGCGCAAGAATCCCATGCTTTCGAAAGCTCGGGTCGCGGCCGGGTACAGCGAGTGGATGCTACCGAAGGCATCCCTTTGTCGATCGAGGAAGTCCGACCAAGGGACGAGGCGCGCCGGGCAGTGTTTGTTTCGCGGATTGGTGATGGAGCCCTTCGAGGTAAGGCTGCGATCGGTCTCGACTCGAAGCTTGGAGAACACGAGCTGGTGGTACGCTTCAAGGTATTCGGAGAGGGTTGCCGGGTGGTTGAGCTGTTCTACTTCATCGGCACGTCAATCTGCTCCTCCAGCGTGTTGCTATCCTAGCCGATTGCGTTCTTCGAGCTCTCAAACGCGCGTTAACAATGTTTCTATCGATCCTCGGTTCTCCATTTGATGAAACCATAGAGGAGCGCCGTATCCGCAATCGACGGTCAATCTGGAAGTTGAAACGATGCACAAACAGAAGAGCGGGCCATGTCGCGCGGGGTGCTTGAGTGGGAAGCAGTGGATTCGTACACTACATAATTATATACGCGTACAATAGTTTGTACGCATACTGAACGCTTGGTTGTGACATGGTTTTGCCTGAATCCCTCCCTCTATGGGGACGGGGGTCTTCACTGCCGTTGATTTGTCGTCGATCCCGCGCCGCCTGGGGGTGTGTGGAGGTGTCAGCGCAGGAGGGAAGATTCCGGTTGCGCCGCGGCCCAAAAAACGTTCATCAATGCCCATCTCGGCGCAGCAGCCCCAGGAGATCAACGCAGCGATAGCAACTCATTGCACTCTGGAGCAAATGCGTTTGTGAGTTGGTTTGACTCTGCTGAAACAAACAAGAAGATATCCAGCGAGCGCTGCAGGGAGGGTGCGAAGTCTGACTACGCCAGCCTAGTGGACATGAAGTAGTGGACATCGGAACAGAGGGACTTAGTATTTCCGCGCCGCTTCACACTAGTCTAATTCCAGCTGGCACTTGGGTCAAAACGGTTAAAGTGATTCGTGCCTGCTTCTCCGGGCTCGACCACGAATAATCTCACGACGGCGTCATTGGATTCCTCAAGCAGCCAGACCAGCGGCAGAGAGTGGCACAGCGGCCCAAAAGCATTATGAACGCCAGCGTAAAGCGCAAAGCAGGCGCATTCAATGAGTCCGGAGGCGATGGTAGGCAAGCGATTGGGTCCAAGTGTTCAAGCTCCGGACACAACCGAAGGTGACGCGACTGACAATCTCCTTCTACCAGCACGATTCACCCGATCGCGACATTCGCCGACGAACAACACCAGTTGGTTGAGACAGTGGAACATTTGTCGTATCTGTTGATTGACGTTGCATTGCAGCACAAGATCAACGAAAGCGTGGACAATCCGGACGGAAAGAGAATGGGGCATCTACATCAGCGTCGCACCGAACACAGTCCAGGACAAACGACGATGCGGGCCAAAATGACCGAAAATTAGTGGTCCCATTAGCAGACATGGGTGACTCTGGTCAGTTCGGTGCTCCAACCTTAAAATATCGCAGTACATCTGATTGCATTCCTGTCGCCAGAACTCTTTCAGAACAGGGAATCCGCTCCTAGATCCATTACGAAGGACTCGAAGCCTTTGGACAACAGCGAAAAAGACGACCCAGCCAATGACCCCTCGAAACGAGTCGAGAATATTGATACCATGGAAGTCGAGCAAGAGCTGGATAAACTCCTGGGATACCGTAGGCTTCCAGACAGCAGAATCGAGTTGCTTGTCAAGTGGGCCGATGCATCGGAGGAAGCCACTTTCGAACCTGAAGAAGAAATTCAGAATGGAGCTGCAGACGCGTTATACGAATACTGGGGGACGCAGGGCGGAAGAACCCAAGCTCTCTTCCGAACCGGAGACTCTTCCTTTCCAGAGTCTTACTACGTCTTCACGATTTTGAGGCATAAAAAACACAAGAAAGGGTTTATACTTGAAGTACAGTGGGTGGGTTATCCCGCAACCCGGGCGCATACGACCATGGAGGCGGAATCAAAGTTGAAGAACGTTTGTCCCGACCTTCTTCATGAATATTGGGAACGTAAAGGCGGGCGAAGCAAGCATCTCGCAAAGCGTGGCCGACCTAGAGCGAACCGTTAATGCTCAATTTATGCACTCCTCCACGTACACTTCAAGTGATGGCGGTCCTTGACTTTTCTGTAACGAACGATATACCTAAGTAATGCTGTATTTAGGGCTTGTACTTTCAGGGATAGTAAACGTCTGTAGGTAAGTCGGAGACTTGCCTGTCCTGAACACTGGGTTTCCGACGATTGGCTGAAGGTAACTTGACTGAGTAACTGGGGTGCGATGCTGAGAACTGATTCACAATACAGGGTTGGGCTTTAGGCCTATCTATGGGTAAACAGATGCTTAGGTTGATCACTGAGGTAATGACTGTCTACTAGGAAATCCGTCTGACTTATATACCAAGTCATTCCCTCGCTGATACTGTGGATCTCGTGGATCTCGCGAGATCCTATCGAGCGCAGCTCTCTGGCTCTCGCCCAGATCCCGAGATTCATCACGTGACTTCCTAGTCCTTCTTCCCCTTCGGGGAAAGTCTTCTTTGACTTAGGGAATATTCCTTTTCTTAAGCAACCTTGCCTTTGGGAATGTTTCTTGTCTTGGGGATGCGCTTCCCATCGTTCCCTTCTTGCTGCTTCTCCTCGTGGCTGGTGAGGTCCCTGAGTGGCTAGTGTGGTGCCCTAGCCACCTTTCTTGGCTTGCGTTCCTGGGTCGTAACAAAGGTAAGGTTGAATTTAGATGTGATAGTAACAGACAACTTCACTTATAAGCATGCAAGGAGCACAGCCTAAATAGAGCGATATGGTTTATTATTTATATAAGGTTAAGGGATCTGTCTTGATATTGGCCAAAGGACAGGATGAAAGCTGGCGCACAGGAAAGGGTGTAGCAACCGAGGTTCACGTTTATCTCAGTAGGATCCACTATAGGACTCATTTAAACTCTTCAAAGACCTTTGTGAAGTCTTCCTTGCTAATACTGGCGATATTATGTGTTTCTATCTATCTAGGCGAGATGTGATGGAGGCTTCGTCATCAAGACGATAGCTATGCCCCCACGCCCTCGACGGGCCCTGGCCAAAGGTCCGGAGCGGCGTTAGTGCAAGAGCGTGTGGTTTTCCATTCTCCTTGCCACTCCCCCCGCTACCGATATTGCGAAAGCACGGCAGTTGTTTCAAAAAGGGCCGCAGGGCCGAGAGCGCAGCGGCGAAAATGCCTATGCCCACTTCGATGATCGAACTGTAGTGAAGGGGAATCAAAATATAGAAATTAGAGAGCCAATAAGGAAGATATGCAAGCAAAGATGGAAAACATACTAGATAGTCGCTTCCACGGTCAGCTGAATGATATCTGGGCTGGCGAGACTTTTGGTCTGGGAGAGCTGGGCGAGATCGCTTATCATCTTGAGGCGAATGACGGTTGCCACCGAGCTTCTGCGATACAGGTTACTTTCAAGTTTCTCGATAAGGGCTGTGGTGACTTGGCTCACACTGCACCAAGCCCAAGCAAGAAGAGGACGGTGACTTTGAGTTTGATCGGCATCTGTGTTTTATACAGCATCCAAACAGGTAAAAGCTGTGGTCCTAACCGATTAGCCGGAAGTCCATACGAAAAGAACGGTCGTGTGTTCTTCCTTACCCCATACAGCCAACTGGCAGCTACGTCAACGGCCAACATGACCATGGCTGCGTTGGCAATAATGGTGGTAGACATGCATGTGCCTGAGCCTACGCCCCACGCGACGCTGAGGGGACGGCATTGCAGTCCGATGATGAGGGCCACGACGAGCGCCACCGCGCTGACGACGACCATGGACACCGTCAAGATCAGGTTGAGGAGTCGGATGCCGGCGCCGTGGGCCAGGCGGTACAGCACCAGCGCGATAGCGAGCTTCGAAATACCCGTGGTCAAGACGTAGACGGCTTGCGCGATGGTGAAATACTGTCGCGCTTTGAGTTGACACCTAGCCACATGTTCGTTTCCAAGGACTCACTTACCATGGCAGCTTTGACCAAGTCAAACCCGGGCTCAATCTCCGTGGCGCCGATACCGTAGCTGATGGACGCCAGCTCCATAGCGCCGAAGAGCACGAAACCGACCTTGTCGACCGTGAGCATGTCGCGTTCCCAACCAACAAGTTATGACGCGGACAGTGGAAAACTCACAAAGGAAACAGCCAAGACCAGGTCGTCATAGCCAATCGCATCTCTTCGATAGCGCACCCAGAGCCGCAATGTTACGGCAATGCTATTAAGCACGACGAAGACAATGACGAGGGGGTAGTAGCTATCTCGCGGAGTCATTTTTGGGGCCCTCAAAGAATGGCGAATGGTGGAATGGCCGGGAGAACAGAAACCAGTGAAGTGCAGCTTCTAGTGGTCTCCCAAGGTCCGCTTCCGCGGGTCCTTTTGAAGTTGCTGGCCCCCGTCGCATCTCCTTATCGCATACGAGGACCGGGCCGGAGGGAAGTCCACTTTCCGATGCACATAGTTCCGAGTATAGGTGGTTCGCTGCGACGTCCCCTCACCTCTTTAAGCCCGCTTCTTCGTCCTGAGCAGGGGCGGACGTTGTGCCGCTCCAGTTATGATTGTCATTGGTCCCAACTGCATGGTTCACCAATCACGCCTGTTCTCTCGCCGCCCAAATTGCCATCCCCCGTTTTTCTGTCGTATGATCACTGCAGAAGCGAGATTCAAGAGCCTTTGTCAGCCTAGTTCATCAGCAGACCGGTGGAGTATTGGTGGATAGTAGGCAGACTGCTAGCCGCGGCTGGCGCAATGCTATCCAGGCCTGTCCGCAACTCCCAGTGACCCCTTGTCAGTCCTTGCCTCCCCTTGCCTGTACGACTCGCATTGGGGCGAAAGATGGCTGGAGATAAGAAGCCTAACTTCGTGATGGGGCCGTTGTGGGGTTTCCTTGTGACCGGCGATCGCTTCAGGCAGTGTTCAGCCACGGCCGAATAGCCAAGGGCCAGTGCCTAACCCACATAAGAATGCTGCTCGGCAGTGCTTCGCTGCTCACCGGTCTTCTCAAGCCGAGTTTTCTTTTTCACTTCATCCCACCAAAGCATAACTCCCAAGTTGAAGTTCTGCAGAATGGCGACAGTGACCGAGTCAGTCACTCAAACCTGCGATCCCATCGCAAATGGGTCCGCGACCAACGGCCCTCGTGCCAATGGTTCTGCGACCGAAGGCGCCCACAGCGGACACTGCGTGCCCACCGCCCCAGAGGAGATCACGGCCTCTTGGCTGGGCGGTATCCTGGGTCTCCCGGTCAAGTCCTTTACCATCACGTCGAGTATCCAGAACGAGGCCACTACGAAACTCTTTATAACCCTCGCATACGCGGACGGCGCTGTCGTTGATGATACCAGCCGCTTACGGCCCGATCGAGTCTGTCTCAAAGGCTCCTTCAACCCCGCGAAGCTGGCCACGCCGGGCTATACTGAGGTGCTCAAGGCCGTCTTCACGCGCGAGGTCGACGTCTTCGACCGCCTGCGGCCGCGGCTGTCCCACACCGGCCTGCGGCTCCCCCGGGTCTGGGGCACGGCCCGGAGCGCCGACCCTTTTCAGGCCGTGCTCGCCATGGAAGACCTGAACCAGCGCGGCTGCGCATACGGGGACCCAGCGACGGCGCTGCCGGTGCCGCTCGTCACGACGGCCGTTGAGCAGCTTGCCGCGCTGCACGCCGCCACCTGGGGTTTCACGCTCGCGGACCACCCCTGGCTGACGCGCGACTACCCGGCCACCATCCTCTCGCTGGCCGTCATGTGGGACGACGTGGTTCTGGGCGCGGACCGGCCGCGCGTGCCCGACGTCATCCGCGGCCGCGACCGCACCGTGGCCGCCCTGAACAAACACTTCGCCGCCGCAAGCCCGCGCTTCCAGTGCGTGCTGCACGGCGACCCGCACCCGGGCAACGTCTACATCGACGCGGAGGGCCGGCCCTCCTTCCTCGACTGGCAGATCTGCCACATCGGCTCCGCCTTCCACGATGTCGCCTACTTCATCGTCGGCGCCTTGTCGGTTGCGGACCGACGCGCGCACGAGCTGGCCATCCTGGACCACTACCTGCAGACGCTAGCCGAGCTCGGCGGCCCGCGCTTATCCCAGGATGACGAAGAGGTGATGCAGGAGTATAGGCGGTGTATGATCACAGGCATGGGCTGGGTGATGACCCCGTACTTCATGCAGCGCAAAGAACGGCTGGTGCCCATGGTGGAGCGGTACTGTGCCGCCATGGTTGATCATGAGGTTATTGAGTTGGTCGAATCGCTTCCGTAGAACTAGCATAGAAATAAGATCGAACACGTGCCCTTGTTCCCTCATGCCTACCAGGAATATATCTAAGCAGACGCATCCGATGTCACCGTCCTCCAACACCTAGTTCAAGTTGAATCCGCGTGCACCATCTCGATCTAAACCTTCTGGGCCTTCTCACCCAGTGAGAAAACCCTCTCGTCATGATGGACGAAGCGGTAGAAGTACTCGCCGTCGGGGCTGGCGCCCTCGTCCGTGATGGTCTCGACGTGGTCCCAAGGCGCGTCTGGGAACGCCTCCTTCTCGGCCCGTGTCGTTGCTGTTGCTGCTGCCCGATACACTGGGGGTGTTGCCTTGCTTGCCAAGGAAGAGGCTGCTGGCCCACCTCGACGAGCATCGGCACCAGCTCAACGCGGTACTGCGGTGGGTGGTCAGCAGACCTAGACGACGGTGGATACGGCTGTGCGGTGTACGGACTCGTATGCCGGCAGGATAGGATGAGGAGGCCGGCCACATCACTACTAGGTTGGCCGCGGTCGGCCGGCGGCACGATCTGAGCGGTGCGCACGAGCTCCTCCACGTTCTCCTGCTCCTGTACCATCCGCCGGTAGGCTAGCGTCGGAACAGTGCTTCCTCCTTCAAATGACCAACTCCCTAATTCCGCTTCGTCTACTGTAATCGTAGCGTAGAGGGGGTTGTGGGCCTGCAGCCAGCGCAGGGCTGTCCGGAGAACGGGTGGGCGTACGGTAAGTAACTTCCCTACATCGGCCGGCGATGGCTGCTTAACGCCGGTCCAAATGATGTGGACTTGATCGAGAACCGAGATAAGCGGGTGGGGTAAGACTCTTGTAGTAAGAGACTCGACGTCGTTCGGGAAGACTGTGATATGCCCCGAAACGTGCTTTCGGTAGGTTGTACCGGAAGCTTGGCCGCGCCGCACGTTAAACTTAGTGATGAAGCCGTAGGCCGAATTCAGGGCAAGCAGCTTCTCTTCTAGGGGCGTCAAACCCTCCAACTCTTTCGGGTACTTATGTTCACACCCGATGCGTGTAGTGCTCCCTTGGCACGAGTCCGGCACTTGGTTTCGGTCGAATGCCGTGCGACACTTCGAACATATAAGCACAGCAGCCGAGGCGTCGTCTTCGGGGAAGCAGCTTTTGCAGGCGAGAAGACCTGGCACGACACGACGGACGTTCGCCGGGAAGGCACGCCGCCAGTCCACGCGATCCAAGTCTCGCGGTTTCCGCTTCAGATAGCAGACCGCACAGGTCGCCACTTCTAATGTCTCCTCATTATGGAAGGCCTGAAGAAAGGTCTGGACCGTGCCGACCTTCCTTGTAAGGGGTACTGGGCTGCACCAGGCGCGTCTTTCGGACGCTTCCCAGTTTTCTTCGAAAGAAGCATCGGCGGCTGCCAAAAGCCGACTTACCGCCGCTTCCTGCTCTGGGATCGCCGTGGGCAGGCTCGAATCGGTAGTCGCCTTACTCCCCCGGGAGGTAGCCGTACTAGATACTATTTAGTAAAAGACCCCTTCCTTAAGAACGTATGCTTACTTCGCCGAAAACACCCCCCCTCTTTACCGACCGGAAGAAACTTTGCTTTGAGCCGCCTCTTCTTGTCGCAGCTTATACTTCTCGAACCACTGCTTTACCTGCTCGTCCTCCCGCTGGAGTCTCTCCCGTTCCGCCTTACGTCTCTGTTCGCGTCTGTCGTCTCGTCCTTGTGTTCTTTTCGTAGAGGCATCATGCACCTGCTCTCCGTCCTCCAGGGGAGGGCTCCGTCGTAACTGGCTAGATGCCGAGATTTGCTGGGGCGCCCCTTTCTGGCGCTGTTTATGTGTCGTGGGCCTCTGCCGTACCTCCGCATCAAAATAACGGGGTGCTCCTACCTGAGCCGGCTCCCTTGACTGCGCTTTCACGGAACTACCACGATTGACGCCGGTAGGCGCCACAAGACCTTGCTCGGTCCGGCCTGGATGAGAGCTAGCTTGCTTTCGCTTGGTCCCGACTACCGCCTCTCTCTGCGCCTCGTCTCGAATTTGCAGCCAGGACAGAGGAGTCTGTGCCTCCTCTGCAGCTTCACGGCGTGACTTCGCGTAGGCCTCCTCCTCTTGTCGCCTCTGATACCTTTCAAACCACAGCCGTACCTCCTCGCTCTCCTGCTTGAGCCGTTCGCGCTCCTGCTCGCGCTCCCTACCTCGTTGTTCCTCCCAAGGGCGCGGCACCCACGCCGCAGAACCAGTTCGCCCCGCCTCAGCAACTCCTAACGTCCTTACTTGCCTGCGCTTAGAGGCCTGTTCCTCGTTTCGGGAACGAAAACCGATGTACGTATGCGGTGTAGCATCGTGCTGGGCCGATACCGAAGGAGAGCCGGCTTCCTTTCGCCGTGGCTGAGTATCTACCTCCGCTTGTGCAACTTCGTTTCGCTTGTTCCATCGTAGACGAAACATCTCGGTTTCGGCCTCGTCGGCTCGACGACGAACCTCATCGCCGTAAGGCTGGCCTGATGCGCTGCTTGCCGTACAGTCGTTTCTGCTCCTATCCATCTCGCACTGCTTTCACGGCCCTACGGAGCCTTTTCCGCAGCTAGAAAGAGAAGCGTACACAAAAGACAAAGTAGCTACTGTAACCACATGGTTACCGGTCAGATCTAGAAGTAAGATACACACACGAAGACCAGCCCCCCTACCTTTATGAAAGTGAAGCCACTCACGGTCCGCGACCGAAGCCGCCACTACGCCTCACACCGGGCCTACTATCCCTCGCGTAAACCACACCAAGAACACGAGACCTAAAGCGACCCTACTGTCAGCGGTGACAAACCACGACGAATCGTAAGCTATGCGACCAGGGCCGTATCCCTGATCCGCACCGGAAGCGACGGGAAAGGGACTCCGACCTAAAGAACAACATAGACTATCAACGTTTATCAAAGTACCTGGATTCTGCAAGCGATGGGCCACTACTGAGGCGATCACTAAGAAACCTAGAATACCCCGCTCCTCCTTGGAAGCCTCGGAATAACTTCCAGCTTAAGAACTGACCAACGGGATCCCCTACACGCCCCCCAGAAAAACCTAACCCGAGCAGTCATACACCTCTACCTAGAAAGCCACGGAAAGGCGGCTGGTAATATTACCCCACCTCGGAAGCTGCGGAACAGTCCCAGCACTAGGGAACCAAGCCACCAGAATCCATATCACCCCTGAAAGACACCAGGCTAAGCTTCCTACTCCAACGGCAAATCGCAACCTCGGGACTTGATCACCATTCTTACAAACTCCCGCCTAGCGCTGCCTTCAACTCCTCTCGATCCTGACGTGCGCCCCCGCCACGAAAAGCAAAAGCCGGGAATCTATCTTGTTTCGGCTAAGCCTAGCCCCCTAATACCGAGTCAAGCTACCGGCAATGAAGGAATCTAGTCAAACTCTAATCCGAGAGGTAGAACAAAACTACTCTGGCCCACCGCTACGTAAGAAACCACCGGCATTTCTAACCAACCCTCCTGGTTCCGGCTTGCCGTACGAGTCTCCTCTTCGAAGCGGCCGGCATAGTCACCACCTACAGTAGCATGCGAAAAGGGAGGCGCTTACGGAGCTAGAGAACCGCTCGCAGTTCCCGATCCGCGTAGACCGAAGGAAGAGCGGGAGCACCGCAAAGAACCAGCCGAGAAAGCGAATACCGACGATAGCAACACCCAAAACATAAATAAAAGCCTTCCCAAGAACATGGCGGTATACTTTCGGGTATAGAAAGAGGCCAGGGCCATTACAACACCAAGACGGCGCGTATCCAGTCTACATGCCTTCAACCAACTATGATGTCCCCTGAAGCCGCTACGATCTACCCTGCACCTCCCCTCCCGAATAAACGCGGCGAGGCTCCAGTGGGAGGCGACCCCATCCTTACGTACCACTCTGACTTGGTGAATTGCATGCTACTACCCCAGGGAGTCCGTTTCATAACAGCAGGAAACCTCACGGCTACAACATTCCTCCCATTCACTCCCCCACCATTCATAACCGAGATATGGCCACGCCTCCTAAGCGGTGACGAAGGCGAGGCAGACGGAATCCCTCTCCAGTTGACGATGCACAACAACCAAGCTAGATCGGCGACCCTGGCCGAGGACTGGGAGGGGCGGTGGTTCACGATTATCGCCCGCGTCGTTCCGAACCGGCTCCGGTTCGAGGGCGTCGTTGCCCCACAAGGACAAGACGAACCAAGTTAAGATATATGCACCGGGCTTGTTCTACCAAGAGACGGCACCCTAACTCCGTACGTCCCTCTCCTTACTAAGGCTACCTAAACCAACTCACCCTATGCTATTAAGCTGACGGCGAAGAAGCACAATACCGAGACACCTCGCCGACGATGACCATACCGACTGCTGGCTAACGACGCCGGCTCACGTCTCTCTGACTGCACCAGTCGACGTCGATACCTTCCAGCTGAAACCTGCGCAGACACTAGAGCTACTACGAAAGTGTTCGGTATTTGTGAGACTGGGATCCTACATAAACCTAGAGGACGACAAACCTCCCCACAAGGGCATACACATATGCTACGCCCTCCTAGTCTTCCCTATCGAGGTGCAACCGTGGAAGGCCCTTTTGGGCTGGATACAGGAGGCCCTAAACCCCTTTCCTCGCGGAACCTGGATCGACTGCAGTGGACGGATCCTTGGCGTTCTGAACCGTGATATGGTCGAAAATGCGGTGCTGGACAGTACTGTCCGAGGGTCCTGCCTGACAACTTCAACTTCGTTAAGGTGACGGCGACCACGACGAACCCAGGGTCAACCCCGACAACAGCAAGGAAGACCAACAACCCTCTAACGCCGCGGCCGATAGGAAGGGACGGGGTAGCAAGTAGGAACCCAGGCCTCTCGCCCACGGCCACTAAAAGCCTAGCGCCGGGGGCAGAAGGGGGGCCGGCGCTCACCACACTGACGGTCTAAAGTGGACAACAAGCGAGAAGCGGTACAGAAGATTCCCGTGCCCTACGTATGTTGTAACCCATATTGTGCGGTCTGAACTAAAACCTCCAACAGAAGATACAGTAGCAGAAGACAGCTCCGACACAGAGCAAGCACTCTAGAGCCAAATCTCGGGAGCGGACGCCACACCGACGCGAAGAAAACGGGAGGCGTCGACAAGACTAGAACTGACAACCAAGAGGCCCAGGCGACCACCGAAACTAGTGTGAAATGGAAGACCACAGAGGCGACACAGGAGAAGATTCGGGTTCCCTTCGTATAGATAGATAAGAAATTGGGTGCCTACTCGATTCAAAAATGAAGTTGACCTGGGAGTGGATAGATTCTGCTCCAAAACCTGTCACGATGTAGGCCGTGAAACACGTGCGATCCCCTAAGACCCCAGTAAACCTTGTGCTAGTAGCGGCGGCCGCTAGGCAGCGTCCCCCTTGCTAATAGCTACACAGGCCCAACAGCCTCAAAAGTGAAGTTATATAGCTGTACAAATTCACCAGCGATACACCTGAATACCGACAACTAAAACTTGACACTTGCACACATACACGCCTCGTGTTCCTCTAGGCTAGATTGCGTGCCGCTTCCGGCACGGTCCCCCTGTTATTATTACGGGCTCCCACCCGTGCGATTTTATGTGCACGGGCCACAGTAGGCGGCATCTACTGTGATCCGTGCGCAGGCTATTTTAGGGCGTAATAATACAGGGGGACCGTGCCGGAAGCGGCACGTAATCTAGCCTAGAGGAACGCGGGGCGTGTATGTGTAGAAGTAACGGGCTTTAATTGTTGGTATTCAGGCGCATTTCTGTTGGCTTTCTATAAAACTGTATGTCTTCGCTTCTGAGGCTGTCAGGCCTGTGGAGATCGCGGCATCGGACTGCTCTCCGGCGGCTACCACCAGTATAAGGTTTGCCACTTGTACTGGGGCATCGCAGACGTTTGGCCACGCATTTGACTAGTGGCGTGTGGCAAACCGGCAGATAAACCTCAGGCCTCCTAACTTTCAATTTTAGTCGTTTTGCCCGGTTTCTAGCTGGGGCGGGGTGGTGTGGGTTATTGCCTAGGGTGCCTTCCCACCAGCTCTGTTATACCGGGCAGACTTCATTGTTTATTTCGTAGATCTTCATTCTTTTACCTATTTATATTCGAAAACCCTGCATCCGACCCTGTAAGAGTCAAATATCTGATTTCACCTTAGTTTAGGTGGTCGCCTAGGCCTTTCGCAGTTAGTTCTGGTCTTTCTGAAGCTTCCCTTTTCCTTCGCGTGTGTTACGGTACGATACAAGGTACATCCGGTGGTCACATGACGGGTACATGAGGTGAGGCTTAAGGGCGGTTCCTGATTGGTCCAAGGGCATTGCAGGCTCGGGGAGCTTGATATATTACTCCAGCCTGCGATTTAGCTAGATACCCTCTCTTCCTTCCCCCCTCACACCTAGTTCTCGCATCTTAATAGAGCCTCTTCGGTCCTGCCAGACCTTCGCTCCTTGAACCGTGACAGCCTAGGTGTGGTGTCCGTTCCCGAGATTTGGTTCTGCAGTGCTTGCTCTATATCGGAGCTATCGTCCGCTCCTGTGTTTTCTATCGGGGGTTTTAGTTTAGACAGCATAACGTGGGTAGTAACATACTTAGGGTATAGGTGTCTTCTGTACTAGTTCTGGGTTGTTGCCCACTTTAGGCCTGGAGGGTAGCAAGCGTCGGCTCGCCTTCTGTTGTCGGTGCTGGGTTCTTCGTGGCCGTGGGTGACAGGCCCGGGTTCCTACTTGCTACCCTGTTCCTTCCTATCGGCCGGGGCGTGAGGGGGTGCTTTGGAGAGGAGACTTGTACGGCACGCCATAATCGGGCGGGTTGGCTGTATATGCCGGCAGATGCCTACGTAGCGGTGGGCCAGGGCAATTTTGTCCCAGTAGTGCATTACGACGACGTCACTTACGTGTTGGAGGCTAGCTAGATCACTTTATCACGGGTAGCTTGAGTTAGTATCAGGGGGCTAAATTTCGCAGAAACAAGATAGATTCTCGGTTGTTGCTTTTCGGTACGGGGCGAAGGGTTGCATCTGAAAGGGTTTAAGGCTGGGCTGGGCGGGGGTTCTATAAGGAGGGTGATCTGATCCCGAGTTTATGTTTTGTGGTTAGGGTAGGAAGCTTGGCCGGTTGTTTTTAGGGGTGGTTTGGAGTATAGCTATTAGGTTGTTTCGTGCTGGGTTTGTTCCGCGGCTGCCGAAATGGAGCGGTATTAATGCGTGGACAATATCGAGGTGCGCGGGCACGGGCCAATAGAAAACACATCTCCATCTTCGCCGCTAGCTACTGTACCGAGGCGGGCAGCCCGCTTTCGGTAGCAGAGCTACGTGACGTGCTCTCTTACGGAAACGACTCCCACCTTCCGACGGCCGGACGGGCAAGCCCAGCTTCCGGCAGGCAACGCACAGGGCTGGGTCCCTCTAGACGCCAGAATTCGCCATAACGGACCAGAAGAGCTGAGGAGAGCAGTTTCTCCACGTGATTACGAACCTGCAATGGCACCAAGGAAGCCGACCGAGCTTCGTGAACCTCTACATCCAGCTCTCGCGGGCGGAGCGGTGGGAGGGACTCAACCTTCTACGGCAGAGCGGTTTTCGGCGGACGCAGGCGAGGCGGCCCTAGTTCGGTCGTTAGGCGGCCACGCGCGAGAGAACGTAGCCGCCACGGGCGCGTCCTCACCCCAGCTTCCCGAAGAAGAAGATGGCTTCTGGCCCCGCGGTAGGTCGGACGAACAAAGGAGAGCCAAAGCGATGGAATGGTCCGTGCGGCGAGATGGTCTGTGCGACGAGATTTCTGGGCGGGAGCCGGCGCGACATAAAGAAGCCTATCGTTCCTCTAGGCCATCGTTCCTCTAGGCCAAACGACCCCAATCTTACCCGCTGAGCCGCCGCTAGGACGTATAACGTCTCCGAAACCTCACTACGTCGAAGAATGAACGGAACACGCGCCCGGCAAGACACGCGCCCTAATAGCACTCGACTAACGGAACTAGAAGAGAATGTGATTGTCACGTACATAATGGAGCTGGATTCGCGAGGATTTGCGCCCTGGATGCTTAACGTGAAAGATATGGCCAATGTTATCATCGCGACGCGTCACGCGTCACGCGTCGGGACGCGTTGGGCCTCGAACTTCGTTAAGCGGCAACCCCAACTCAAGACGCGTCTTTCTCGTGCATACAACTACCAGAGGGCCCTCTGCGAGGATCCTGAAAAGATCGCAGCTTAGTTCGAGCTTTTCCGTAACATGAGGGCGACGTACGGCATCCTCGACGAGGATCTATACAACTTCGACGAGACCGGCTTCATGATGGGCCAGATCACAGCCTCGATGGTCGTTACGGGCGCCGATCGCGACGGAAAACGAAAGAAGGTCCAGCCTGGCAATCGGGAATGGACTACCGCGATCCAAGGCGTGTGTGCGGACGGCTGGTGTGTCCCGCCGTTTATAGCGGTAAAAGGCAAGACCCATCTCGCAAACTGGTACACCGACAGCACCCTACCACGCGACTGGGTGATTAAACCTACCTCGAATGGATGGACCAATAACGAGACTGGCCTGGAATGGATTCGGCATTTCGAGAAACACACTGCCGCGCGTACAAAGGGTCTATACCGGATGTTGATCATCGACGGGCACGAGAGCCACGTTTCGGCCGATTTTCAAGCTTTCTGCAAAGAGAAAAACATCATCACGATTTCAATGCCTCCGCATTCGTCATATCTACTCCAGCCTCTTGACGTCGGGTGTTTCGGGCCATTGAAGAGGGCGTACGGTCGCGAAATCGAAGGGTTCATGAAGGCGCATGTGAACCATATTACGAAGGCCGAGTTTCTTATCGCCTTCCAAGCCGCGTTTGCGAAGGTTTTTACGCCCGAAAACGTCAAGGCGGGATTTTCCGGAGCCGGCTTACTACCTCTCGACCCGGAAAAGGCCCTCTCGAAGCTCGACCTGAAGTTATCAACGCCTTCGCCAACCGGGAGCCTCCCGATCGCGGCTGTCCCATGGGCCTCTCAGACGCCACACAACCCAATTGAGGCGACTTTGCAAACCGATTTTATCAAAAACCGAGTCCGCTGTCACCAGGGAAGCTCTCCGACACCAATTTTATCGGCAGTCGATCAGTTTGCGAAGGGTGCGATGGCAATGATGCACGAAGTCGCTCTCCTACGGGCCGAGGTGCGAAACCTTCGAGAGGCCAGTTCTAGCCTCGCGAAGCGTCGTAGGGCAAAGAAAACGCATCTACGGCAAGGAGGCACACTTAGTATCGGCGAGGGACAAGATATTTTAGATCAAAAGGACGTGAATGCGCAGTTAGGAGAGGAAACACGTGCGAGTAGTAGTCGCGCAAGGAGGGCGCAAGCGCGCGAACAGCGCTGTGGCGTCTGCGGAGACACCGGTCATAATGCACGTACCTGTGAAATGGATGTAGAAACCTCCAGAAAGTCGGACTCCGATTAGTTCGAATTGATTTACGGCGTTGTGGTTGAGTAATTAATTGATTTCTCGTGGAGATGCCGGAAGGTGCGCCACTCGCTTGCCTGCGCCACTCGCCTGACATCTACGTTACCCCGCGGGAGGTTTTTGCTAGTTTGCAGCCACCTATGACGTTAAGCCATCATCATCATTGGGTGTCAGCCTTTATGCGTAGGTAGTGTAGTAATTCCTAAGTACCCACACACATAGAATAATTCCCTCACCCGCTGAGGGAATAAACTCTACCTCCATTCCCCTAATACCGTAATGTATGCTTTTTCATCCATATCCATACCAACTGCCAATCTCAACCATCTTCCTACAGAGCCTATATTACATGTCCGCCGAAAGCAACTGGAAAAAGGGCGATGGATTCTATTGAGCCAGAAGGTCGCGAATCCATCCGTAATGATGCGACTTTGACCGCCCAAGACATATACTCCCTGTCCCTAAGATGTAAAGAACTGTTCGTCAGCTATGCAGAACAGCAACTCGCATTTACTACTCAAGTTACTGACAGCCAGCGCCGGTTTTTGACCTGGGCAAGCTTTTTAGGCGTCTTCGCACAAGAGAGCGTCTCACTCAATCGTCGCCTGGAACTTGAGCCGGATTTCAAAGAACTTGTGACGTCGATGCTTCACGTCCTTGAAAATAACCTCGAACGCGGTAAATAACACCGAAGCTTATCTCACTGTTTTTTTTATTTTGTGTTTGATTTGCTGACAGGCACGATTTGAGCCCTTACCTGGCACGCACCCGAATATTTGACGAGCAGGAACGTGGCAGTGGAGAATGATAGCGCACTGTACGGTATCACAGGAGCCATCGATCGTCTTTATCGAATCGCCGAGGCCCTCCGACAACCCCCAAGAACTGATGAAGTAGCCAGAGTGCGCAACTTCATAAGCAAGCAAAAGCCCGACCATTTCCCCGAGATTATAACTGCCTTAATTCGGTTCTTCTTCCCCGACGCCGAGGAGACGTTGCAGACCCAGCTGGTGGATTCGATTGTCTACAGGCGTCACAGAATGCTCTGGAGCCGGAGGCACTCAAAAGATTTGGGACAACAAAGGAAAACGGGAGAGAACAGGCAGCCAAGAACAAATGAAACCGCCCTTCTTCCAGCCAAGCAGTCCTATTACCCAAGTGCGTCGACTCTTGATGCTCAACCTTCCCTAGAGCCCAAAGGGGAGACTGTCTATTCGTCGACACTACCTTCGGAGCGGCCCTTGGATAAGAGGATAGGAGCAGTTCAGCGTGACCGACACGATGATCATCGCAGTGCTCGCTCTTCCGACCCTCCTCCGAGAGCGCAATACCCCCCACCGCCAGGCCTGCTTCCGGGCGAATCCAAGATATCATGTCCCTACTGCCTCACCGACATTCCGCTATCGCCTATGACACCTCAAGCGAGGAAAGAGACAGAGTGGAGGTTCGTTATTCATTCTTATCACGCCTAATATTTTGACTGGAATTTTAATGAGATTTTAGGCATCACTTAGACAACGACTTGCAGCCGTACGTCTGTGTTTCTGAAGAATGCAGGAACTTCCCTACGTCATTCTCTACCAGGAGAGAGTGGATAGCACACATGAACGGCCATGGTGCTGAGTGGACTCGACACATCCATCATGTGAAGTGGACATGCACGTACTGCTGTGATGATGCAGGCTCTTTTCCTAGCGAAGATCTGTCAGTCCACCACTTCAATGAAATTGAAGGAGGGAAACATCCGCGAAGCCTCAACGCTATTGAACTTACCAGAATCAAAATCCAATCTAAGACGACCAATCTCAGACAGGTGCACGATTGTCCTCTCTGTGGACCACCACCTTGGAGCACACCCGGAACGCTACGTAAGGAAGTCAGTGTCTCGACTGGCAACCCGGAAGATCTACCTACGCATTTTGCTGAGCATTTGCAGCAACTAGCGCTCCTGTCAATTTCATGGTGGGACGAGGATGTTGGTACAGCAGCTGCTTCACCGAACAGTGACTATGGCTCAGCGTACACGCTTGCACTCAACTCGGCAAAAGGCGTTGATCAAGAAAAAGAGGTGATCTCTCTGGTTTGGCTTGAAGATGATCTACTACCCGAAAAAGACAAGATCCGGGCCAAAGAAGAATCCCGGAATCAGCTATGTCAAGAAGAGTTGGTGGAACAACAAAAACAACTTTGGGAACTCTTGCAACCAGGACTGGAAAGATCCGTTTTAACGAAGTACCAAAAGGTTCGAGACGACCAAACTTTACGCGAGCAGAAACAGCAAGGTTCTATACTTGAAGATCTCCATAATCTTCATGAACACCTCCGGCGTGATACAGAGGCCCTCATTCCCCAAACGGCGCGTCTTGACATGATCACTGGGCAACATATAGAACCGCCATACACCAATCCGATTGCCATTTCAGAGGAATGGGAGCCAATCACCAACCTGCATGGTTCGATTGCTGATGAATCCGATCCTGTGCTTAACCATATGATGAAAATACGGCATACTCTCGAGGAATTGAATCTTGCACCTGACTCCATACTATTCGAGAATGAAAACATCTTTCTCGGAGAAATGGACCTAGCCGAAACCAGTAGCGAAGGGTCCTTACTACGGGTATGACAAGCTTAATTCCACGACCCTATTTACCCTTTTGATCTAACTAGTACGTAGTACCCGTCGGACAGTTGGGTTTTCCGTTCCGACCGCGCCTTCACCGATGGTCTTCCCGCCGTCGTCTTTCGGCATATCTCGCAGAATGCCCCATCACGACTTTGTGGTCGTTGCTCTGACGCCGATCCTACACAACCGATTAGCTTAGGGCGGCAAATCGAAGGCTGCGATTTGTGCACACTACTGGGAGGACCCAGTCACCAAAACGAAGATGCCATTCGTCTCACGAAACGCCCAAATGGCTGGATGCTTTGCAGGACTGAAGGTAGTAGATCCTACGTGTAACTCGTGAGGCGGTCGTTCACTAACTGTTCGTTACAGAGCGATGGGGAGATCCTACGATACCACGTGGACTTCCGCAACTTCCCGAACTTGGAGGCGTTGCCTATTTTAACCTCCTCCGCGCATGGGTTAACGACTGCGATATGTCAACAACGGGGCATCAGCATTGTTCACGAGAACCGACGACTTTCGAGCCGCCTACTAGGCTTATCGATATAGGCATCGAGAGATCTCCTTCGTCTCTTCGCCTTGTGTCTGATATGGCCGAGAATACGTCCTATATTGCCCTATCCCATTGCTGTGGTAAATTGGAGCAAGGAATAAGAGACCGGATTAACACGTCGGGCACTAATCTGCAGACACGAACGGTAGGGTTTCAAATGGATGAAGACTTCTGGCCACAGACGTTTCGCGACGCAATCCGGGTGACGCGAGAGCTCGGGCAACGCTACCTCTGGATTGATGCCGTCTGCATTAACCAGAGCGACCCCGAAGAATGGGAACACGAGTTGCGTCGTATGGAGAAGGTGTTCGAGAATGCGTACTGCACCATCGCTGCAGTCTCTACCGATGATTCCTCTAAGGATGGCTTCCTCCGACCGAAGCGACCTGAGAGACCATACGTGCGGTTAGACACCCCGTCTTATGGGACCGTCTATGTATGCAAAGACATCGACCAGTTCACGGACGACGTGCAAGACAGTCCCTTAAACCAGCGCGCCTGGGTCTTGCAGGAGAGAGCGCTCTCACGACGAACGATTCATTTCACCACGAACCAAACCTACTGGGAGTGTGGTGTCGGTATACGCTGTGAGACCTTAACCCAGATGACAAGGTACATGAAGCACTCGAACTATTCCGTGGAAACTATATGCTTTCTCTTTCTTTCTGTTTTACATTTGAGCATTATCCTTCAAACAAGGCAGAGGCTGATATTGTTACTCTAGCGGAACGTCGGCTTTCCTAAGTGACCCGCGCTTCCCTGCTGCTCTTAGTGGTACTGGAATAAGATCTCATGTTGGTCTTTCGCAACACCTATACAAGCGGTATACAAGGCTCGGTCTAACCAAATTGAGCGACCGACGTGTCGCGATCTTGGGGGTCGAGAAGCGACTAGCAAACACGTTCGGAACGACATCTAAATACGGTATTTTCCACGGCTTATATCTTCACCGAAGCCTTCTATGGCAGCGTCACGGCCCGGTTAGGATGGAACCTATCGATTACCTACATCAGCATAAGGTTCCATCGTGGTCCTGGATGGCCTATAATGGTCAAATCGACTATATGCCGGTCAATTTTAACCAAGTCGATTGGGTGAAGCCGACGCCCTCCCATCTCCAAGTCGATGTGGGTATGCTCAGGACGCAAGTCTGTGGGCTCCAGGCTTGCGAGGTAGCTCAAGTCGTCCCCGGAACCGAAGATGAACGATGCAGCCTAAAGGATCAAAGAGGGGAATCCAAGGTGGATTGGTGGCTCAGGTTTGATGGGGTCGACCTAACCAAGGCCGAGTCAATTGGATGTGTCATTATAGGAAGGGAGGCATCGGAGTCTGGGGATAGAAGGCTATACTACGTGCTGGTTGTGGCCCCTCTGCTGGATGGCACACCCGTATTGACGGAGGGGCATCAAACCTACCAGCGAGTCGGAGTGGGATCTGTTCCCCAGAAGTTTATGTCCTTCAAGATGGTAGATGGATGTATCCTTTGACTGGTTAGCGATGGGTTGGTATGCTAGCATGCGATGCGGGTTTCCTCAGCACACACATAGTTCCTTTCCCTCTCTTCAATTCCACTCTATTCCCGTCATTTTCTTATATTTCCGAGGATATTGAGATGGTTAAGACACATGGCTCCCGAATCTTATCGTCGCCCAGAACAATCCGTATTGACAGGGCCAACACTGCCAAGATGCGATTGCATAATTTCCAGGCGCATCTGCCTGTCACCCCGTAAGACCCTGTGCTGTTTAAGGGCACGGTGCGCTCCGATCCAGATCCATTCTACAGCATATCGATACCGACCGTTCATAAAAACTACGGTGACGCACGATGGATGAGCAGACACACAGGGGATATCACAAGAGCTATGGGAACGCAACAAAGACCAGTGAAGCTTCCGGGAAATGTGCGAGCAGAGCGGCGAGAGGGACACACTGCGAGCGACGTGTTTGAGCGAGCAGTGACGCGGAAGATGAAGCAATCGCAGCCTTGTGAATAACCTAAGGCCCTTACTTGATAGTAAGTCCAGCAGTTGCCAGATTGAATAATTATACCTTACTCAATTCATTCTATCGAACAATATCGAGTCCGATCTTCTGGAACAAAAGCGGTAAGTTATACATAGTTATACTAAGGAGTTCCTACTCTTCCGTGTTTCTTATATCCCTTCAAGAAACGACCTCCGGCTATATCGAAAGAGTCTATTATAAGGATTGCTTCCTCTTTTTATTACGACATAGCATCACTACCTTTAACATCCCCATATATGTGATTCTGATATACCTATTGCCCAATCAGGAAGGCCCCAGATTAGGTCAACAGATAAGATCTCGATAAGATACCAGCCCATCTGGGGCCACCCCTGGGAGGTCACGCATTAAATGCCGGTGTCACAGAAGAAATCCACTATCCTCAGTGGTACCGTCCTCAGCCATCCTGGACCTCATCGTGCCCCCTGTCGCTCCCAGTACTCCTGCATCAAATCCGCAGAACCTTCCAGGTTGGTCTCGCTAATCAAAGAGCTGTGCTCGTGGCCGTACCCTTTCCACTTCATTGGGTACTCCTTGCGGTCTCGTCTGGTCATGCGGTGTCGAAGAACAACTTCCGTTTCGAAGATGCTCCTCGTGCCACCCAGCCCCTGGTGGTCCTCGACAGGTCCAGGAGGGGGCATGTTGCGGTGGAAGGGGTCTTCGCTATCAGCGGGAGGGTTAGAGATGAACCACAGAAACCACAGGATAAACCTTGAACGTTGCCAGCAAATCGCGACGGTACGCCAGCCGACCGACCTTTTGGAGGACTGTCCAGAGGCCCAGTTGTTGCTGCGAGTAGCTCTTCGGTGGCTTCCCTAGCAAGTAGTATCCGTAATGGATTCGCAGGAATACCTTGTCGCCAGGGTTGAATTCCATAAGCTGATGTCGGTTGTCGCACCGATGCTTGGCATTGGCGTTTGCGAAATTCATGGCCAGCATAGCGTCGCGGCGGAGGTGTTCACGAAGGTACTTCACCTCTTTCAGCTTCTTCAGAACGCTGCCTATCTCCGTTACCACATTCAATGGACCAGGAAGTTTGAAACCGAACAGCATTTCATGAGTGGGAGCTTGGATCGAGTCGACATAAGCGTTGTTGATATTCCATTGCGAACGAGGAAGCGCATCCGTCCAGGGCTGGTCGGGGTGCATAAATTAGTGATACCGGAGTGCAATCTGCATGGTCTGGTTTTTCCGTTCGGACAGTCCGTCAGCCTGGGGACGGTAGGCGGTTGTCATGAGCAGCCGAATGCCCCTCGCTTTCCACATGCCGCTCCAGAACTCAGAAGTAAAGCGACTATCCCGATCGGAAATGATTTCTTGCGGGATGCCCCAATCTGCGAGGATGAGCACTTGGACCAGTGCCGTGCCTCAATCCTGGGCGGTGTACTGAGCGTTTACGGGTATCAGCGCTGTAAGCTTAAAGGTAGGGCAGGACACCGTCATCAACTAGTCGTAGTGGTCGTGAACCTTTTGCACCTGCAGTTGCCATGGGATGCTCTGCGACCGCATCAGCGGCAGGCCGTTTATGAAGTCGATCACGAAGGTCCTTATCGGCCAGTGCCACGGTGAATCGGTTGGTAGTCGTCTGTCGGTGGGGTCCGGTGCGTCTGCTTCACTTCACACACGGGATAGTGTTGGACGTACTTCTTCACCAGCCTAGTTTTTCCTCGAATCGCTAAGGTCTCCAGGTACTTAAGCATCCAATTCTGGCCGAAGTGGTGCTTGTCATTGTGAGCGACTACGAGAAAATGTAGAACAAGATCGTGGGGAACGCAAAGGCGTCGACCCTGTTCTTGACCCTCGACGTCGTATTATGGGCTTCCACCTATAGCCCCATACGGTATCCATGATTTATGTGCGGCACTTAGGGAGGGGCATGAAGAAGCCTAGAGGAACTCTAGGCCATAGGCGGCTGCCGCCACCTGCCTTGTGCACCCTTGCAAAATTCCAATGCAATGCACCACTGCGCACTGATGCGTGCTTGCATAATGCTACATAGTATGACCCTATATGCCGACACGTTAGAATTTGAGCCATTCAAAAAATGTGTTGGGTCTGCTAATATCAGAATATTTTTGTTTGAGTTGCGATCATCAGACAAGACAGGTGCATATCTCCCCTGCTACCTTTTTGGATGAGCCCAGCCGTAAGTACAGTATTTGGAATGCTAACAGATGTTCACCTTACACGTGACACAATAATCTAGGAACAGAATATTCATGTGATCAATCTCCACTCAATAGGAAGCATGTGGCTTTCAAATCCGACTCTCCACCGGTCTAAATTTCCAAAGCTCATGTTGTGCTTGATATGTATGCACGTCGCAAGAAAGCCGGATAAGAAATTCCATCCAAGCGGCATTTCAGCCTAAACCGGAACCTCACATCTTTGGTAGCGCAATGCAGCAGCCGTATATGAGGGGAGTAGATTTATGTAATCTTTCGCAAAACCCGCCAACCTGAGCTAATGACTGAATCAACTCGAAAGAGTACGTTCCCTGGCTGCCTTATTGACCAAATTTTGCAGATCATGAAGTAATAGATAACGTCTGGGGGGTGGACATCAAATCAGCTGTATCCTTTGCTGGTTATTTTGGCAAGTCTGTTCCGTCGCGGCGCCAAGATGATTTTACCTCGGCTATTTAGCTAAGGCTCTGAATGAGGTTCAAAATACCAACATAAGCGACTGACAGGGGTAGAAATCTGTTCTTTATTAGGTGGGTCTACATCGACAAACTACGGAGAAGAATGAATACTCCAGTGTCCAAGGTGGCAGGAATGCATCTTCACGTCGAGTCCTTTGGAGCTGCAGTATATAGTGGCGATGCACCACATCAACTGGTACGGATTCCTCACGTTTTCTTTACAACCTCCGATTATTTCGCGTCTGATGGTACCTTTTATCGGTGTAGCTCAAAGCTACTTACTTGTTGTTCTTGCAAGAAAAAGCAAATACTGTAGTAGTACGACGATAAGATTAGGGCTCACTTAGGCCTCAGATAAGATTATTTAAATCCAGCAAGTGGACGCATCATGCTTGTCTAATTAGTGATTACATCAGGCCTCCTTACATTTGTCACCATTGGTTACCAGTATCAAGTTCCAACCACCTCTCCTCCGACACTTGGCATTTCGTTAAACACAATCATGTATCCCTGGAAGGATACGCTCGTTTCTTGGACTGAATCAACAAACTTCAAACTTGACGCTCTCAGCCTGCTTGCAATCGTTGGCGCGGCAGACAAAATTGACGCCACCGTTGGCCGCCTTACTCCCAGCCGTTACATGGAGTTCCTACCACTGGTCGGCGCTTTTGTTTTCGCCAACAATCGATTCACACAAAAACAGTCAGGATTCACACTATACAACTTGTCCGATGGGTTTGTTACTACAGATGTAGCGGGTTGGTTCTCCCGCTGGCTGAAGGCACAGCACTTGGATCACACCCACATTGTGGAATGGGTTGATGAGGAAAAGAAGCACACCTACTACTTTTGGCCGGCGCTAGCTTTGGCTGTTCCCTATCATGGGCTCCTGATCATACTTGCTTTGATGTCAGGGGACTGGTGGGGTTTCGTCAACGCTATGGCTATAATCTTCTCGGTTATTGTACGCGCTGTCCTAACGTCGCAAAATCGTGCTGGGATCAATGCTGGTATAAAAAATGCCGCACGAAAGCGACATGAAACAAACATCTCAAACACCCAGCCCGCAAAACTCCTAGTAGCGACGGATGAGTCCAAGATTGTCACGATACGCGCACCTCCGGACTTGGTACGTGACATCCTCGTGATGAATCCGAAGGTACCCAATCGATATCTCTACAAGTCGACACGCGGAATAGGATGGCTGGCATTTTCGGCTCACGTCATCAGCATTGGTATGGCTTCTCTGCCTGTGCAGATATGCACAGTCGTTATGGTTATGCTCCTGACGCTTCTCACCGTACTCAAGATCGGCTATGACGACAGGGATACACTTGGCCGTATCAACTACTCTGCGAGTCGGGGGTCAGGCAAAGTATCTTGTCGAATTTCTTCGCGGCTGAAGGCCGTGTGCTCCAAGCATTCAGAGGGAAATCAGAATATTGGAGGACAAGATACCGACACCGTGTACACACCCCCACACGACGAACAGGATACTCGACCGCAAGGATTGAACAGCTCAGATCTCGAAGCACAAGAAAAAACGGAAAGTGCCACACGCCGGCAAGACATATTTGTTTGGTTGGATCTGAGCCATGAGGAATTGGAAAACATGAAAACGTGGCATTTAGTCCCGTCCGCCACGAATACACTATGGTGGGAAGAATTCAACAACAAGAAAGAAAAGTGGCAACGAAAAAATAAAACCGTGACAACTCACAATGGATAAGTTTTTGGCATTGAATCTTCATCCATAAGGTAGAATATACGTCTATTGGTTTTCGCATGGATCGTTGTGTGTGATAAATTGTCTATCTGGAAAACTTGGCTGTTGTTTCAATCCTCTGTTGCCCCTTCCACTGGTTTCCAGTCTGTTCCCGAATGCGACTACTTGCTCCTCTGTACACCAAAGTTCCTTTGTCCAGTTGGAAGCCTTCAGCTATATGCAGACAATTTCTCATATTTCGTTACTGTGTGTACATCGGGGTTAGTTAATTAGTTAATTAGTTAGTTATATTTAACGCTATCTAATAGGTTTGCCAGGCCTTCACACCCGTAGTGTATTTCGCGCGCTAAGACCGTTCAATAACGCCTAGTGTGTCTATCTTCCAGTATCGTGTACTGATTAGGCGTTCTATGTATAGGCCGTTCCCGTTGCCACCGCCAGTTGTGGTCGTGTCCGGTGAGAGAGTCAGAGGGGGGCGATTCGCGAGGGCCGTCCCTGTACCGATACCTAGCCGCTGGGTAGCGGGTTGATATGCTTTGTGCGTCAACGAGCGTGTTTGTAAGGTTTAAGGGAGTATAGTATGCACCCCTTTCGAGGTGGGCTATCCCGGTTGTCGGTGGCTAGAGGCCTGTGTGTTATTTTGAATGTTTGCGTACTGTGTTTCGAGCTCTTACGCTTAATCACCGAAGTTGGCAGCTCGCTGCCTCTTTAGGCTAGGGCAGATTAGGTCGAACTTCGTTATACGAATAAAGGCCTCGAACTCTTTTGGTGACACTAGTAGGTGTTTCCAGAAAGTCATCGAGTCCATCTGCGTGGCCGGGGGCCTATCGGGGCTGAAGTGAGGCCACAGGTGTCGAAGCCGAGTTGTCTTCCGGCAGTGTGTCATGTGTTCAGGGGTTTTCTTTCTACCGCATGAGCATAAGACCCTCGCGTATGTGTGCCTGAACTTCCTGTGGTACTATGCAAAGTCGCCGTGTCTAGACCTAGCAGCGAGGAACCGGTGTAGGATGCTTCGTGGCATTGCGAGCCACTTTGGGCAGCGTTCGATAGCCGCTACCTCGAGGTCCGTCTAGCGTTTGTGTCTAGGTCCTTCGGTAGTCCACCAGCGCTGGAAGAGAGTCTTAGAGGCTTCCTTCGCTGTCTGTTTTACGTACGCGATTGTCGGAGGCCGTTTGGGGCCTGGTGGTGTCATCTCGGTTCCTAGCTTTGCGAGGTGGTCCGCTTCTTCGTTTCCTTGTACCTTGGAGTGTCCTAGGACCTAGTGTACCATGACCCTTGCCGTCCGTGCCAGGGCTTGGAACTGGACGAAGGCCTTCTAGGAGCTGTTGGCGGGATTTCCCCTGAGACAGGCTACCACTGAGGTGTTGTCGAGGCAGATGTGTATGGGGTAGCGTTGCAGGCCGAGCCGGAACGCGCCCTTTAGGCCTGCTAAGGCCCCTTCCGCCTCCGCGTCGAAGACCTCGGACGGTCCTAACCGTCCCGAGTCGCATTGTAGTGTGCGCCGGTTCTGGTAGATGACATACCCCTAGCCTGTGCGCCCTTCGATCTGGGATCCGTCGGAAAAGACTACGACGTCTGTCGGCGGTAGCTCCTGCTACTACTTCTCAAAGGCCTTAGCTTTCGCCTTCTTCGACATGTCCGCCACCGGCTGTAGGGAGCCAGGTAGGTGTCTCGGGAGCAGGAGTATCGGCCTGTCGGGCTGTCCGTACATCCTGTAGGCTCGTTTCAGGCGTGTCCGTATCGGTTGGAGGCCACTAGCGCTCTTGCCCCTTTGTCTTGGCCTTTGCGCTAGCCTTGGGACTAGCGGGTGCGCGGTGTCTACAGAGACTGTCCTGAAGGCCATTTGATGTCTAGCCTTCTCGAGGGCGACCTCGATCGGGGGGAGCCCTGCCTCTATAGGGAGGGTGCCGTTCGGGGCCGTCTTCTACACTGGCAGTATGGCCCGGAGGGCCGCGTTCTAGGGCTTCGACAGGGTGTCAATATTCCCTTGTTGGCCTGTGCTGACCGTCTGTGGTCTGTTCACAAGCCGGCTCGTGGGTGTCTTCGTCTTGCCCGGCCACCACGCCTCTGCCACGTAGAGTAGAGTTGGGAGCACCACGGTCGAGACCGCCTTGCGTATCTGCTGGGGAGGCGGGCCATATTTCGTGTTAGCGAGGTTGCGGATGTGGTTCGCTACCGCTAGGCCTTTCGCAGCCCTGATAGCAGCGTGTTTATGGAACTTAAGGCGACTGTCAAACTAGACCCCCAGCCAGCGCATCACTGGTTTGTCGTCTGAGTTAGGGTTCGTAGGTTTAATCACGAAGTTGTGTCTCTGGACCTCTATGACCGGTCCCGCGTCCTCCTGCCCGGTAGGGGGTTTTCTCCGGGTGAAATGCATCGCCTCCGCCTTATCCGGGTCGAAAACTGTCTTGTTCTCTAGGCCCCAGTCTAGGAGCTCCCCAACTAGCTCCGTGAGCTGCTTTGTGGTCGCTTCGTGTGTAGGTCCTTCGCAGCCGATGGCGATTTCGTCCGCGTAGCCGAAGTGACTTTGGCCGGTCTTTGGGAAGGCGTCCGCGATCGACAGCATGAAGAGCACCGGCGAGATTGGGCTCCCCTGGGGGAGGCCGCACTCTGGATGGAAGTAGTCTGACGTGGCCCCGTCTAGGCGCACTCTGGCGCTCCTGTCTGTGCAGAATGAGATCGCCTAGCGTACTAGGTTCCTTGGCCAGCCTTGTCGTAAGAGGGTCAGCCCGAGTCGGTTTTTCTGGACCGCGTCGAAGGCCCCTTGTACGTCTAGTGTGGCCACTGAGAACACTCTCTCCGATTCTAGCGCATGCTCGATATCGTAAATAAGGTACGCGAGCAAGTCTGTGGCCGATCTCCTCGGCAGGGCGCCGCACTGTTGGTGGTTTAAGATTCTTTCCCGTAGGGAGATCCGGGCCATGCGTCTCGCTACCAACCTCTCCAGCCCCTTGCTTAGGCACGAGAGGAGTGCGATAGGCCGCCACGACTTAGGGGTCGTGTAGTCTGTTTTGCCGGGCTTCTGTAGCATGACGACCTCGGCTGAGCGAAATGCCCGTGGGTGGTAGCCTGTCTTAAGGCAGGCCTGGCATAGGGAGGCGAAGACGGGCCCGATAGCTTTCTATGCGGCTTTAAGTAGCCGCACCGTTAGTCCATCGGTTCCGGGTGAGGTGTTCTTTGTGCCAGTGGTGCATAGCTCGAGTTCCTCGATAGTAATCTCGTCGTTCCACTTGATCGTCCTAGAGGGGACTACGGGCACCTGGAAAGGGTCGGTAGCGATGTCGTCCGTGGGCGAGAAGCGTCGTAGAAGCTTCTCCCCTAGTACCTCGCATTTCTCTTTCGCGTCGTCTATCGTGCGCCCGTCGACCACCAGTGGCGGAGGCCCGCAGGCCGTGCCCAGCTTATGCCAGGCCACGATGCGATAGAGGTCCTGGTCTGAGGTGGCTCCGTCGATCAGCCTCCGCCAGTATTGTCGCTTCGCCGTCCGGACAGCAGTCCGGAACGCTTTCTTCTCGGCCCAGGCTTCCGCGAGGCTCGAGGCGCGGATGGTGGCCTTGTATAGCCTGTGCTTTGTGCCGCATTCTTCCGTCCACCAGGGCGCGCAACCACCCGGCGGTCCTGGGGCCTTGCCGGCGCCTCGGACGGCCGTCTTTAGTGTGTCGACGAGAAAGTCCGCCACGTCGTCGATTTCCTCGGGCGTTTTTGTCCTAGGCCTCGGGGCGTGCTGAAGACCCGACGTGACCAGTCCTGTGAAGGCTTCGATCTTGTCTTCGGGGACGGTGAACCTATGGTGGTCCACCCGGATCCTGCCACCGATGGGGAGCGTGACTCGGAGGGCCGAGTGGTCGCTAGGGGCTGTGAGTGCATCGTCCACTATCGAGCTGGCGAACGGGACGTTGGAGAAGGCCAGGTCTAGGGTGTTGCCCCTATCGTGTGTAGCCCTGGAGTATTCTCCAATAAAGAAAAGGTCATGCGCCGCTGCCCAGGCGGCCGTAGAGCGTCCGGCGCTGTTTTCTTCGTTGGGGGTGCAGAACTGCCAGACACTGCTAATAGCGTTGAAGTCCCCTACCACGAGAAATCTGCGGTTAGGGGGTGTGTATCTGTGGAGTTCGTGGTGCCACTGTGGGTTGCGGCGATCTCGATACGTCGTCATGATGGTGTAGCCGTTAATTACCATCCAGATCGCAAACTTGGTCGGGAAGCATATAAGCTGCTTCGCGTTAAGGGTGCCGTCCTTACGGACGTACATTTGGGCCCTAGGTCTGTCCTGTTTGTTTGTCCAGTGGGAGACGGACGAGTAGAGCTTATAGTGGGCGTGTGTTACTGCGAGCGGGCCATGTTGGTCGCTGCCCCATGCGGGCTCGGTCACGCAGACAACGTCCACCTTCTGGGAGGCGCAGAGCTCTAGGAACGCCTCGTGGGACGGCCTCGCGCGGGCGACGTTTTGGTATGCGATCGCTAGGGGCCGGTCTGTACCGCCTCGGCCCCTTGCCCGGGGCCGCCTCCGGGGTCTACTCGCTGTCGAGCAATTCATTAACGTGGGACGGTAGCGAGTCGAGCAGGCGGCTAGAAGACGTCCTGCTACGGGTCGATCGACGTTGGATTTCTGCCAAGGCCTTCGTCGGGGAGTCCGGGAGATCGGTTAGGTCGATATCGCCCTCCTGATCCCTCGGGGGGGGGGGGGCCGAGACTAAGATGGTGGGCTGCGTCGGGGTAGGGGTCCGCCCCTCGGGACAGCCGTTATTCGTTTCGTGAGCCGTGACCCTTGTCCCCTTCGGAGTTGTAGGGACTGTAGGGGCTTCGGCCCGGGTGGCTAGCCGGGTGGTCTCGAGGACATGGTCACCGAACAGCTCGGGGTGCGCGGCCCTGTAGAGCTGCTCCCCGGCGGATCGGAAGGATGCCCTCTGCTTCTTCGTGGGGTGCACCATCTTGCCGTTCTTCCGTACCGGTTTAGCGGGGCAGCCCTCGTGGTCGGCGGGCTGTGGTGCGTGGCAGTTAACGCACTTCGGGGGTCGTTGGCAGGGGCCCTCGTGCGTCGTCTCCCCGCAGGTCGTGCATCGGGGGTCCCTAGCGCAGTTGCGTCCAGAGTGCCAGCCCTGGCAGCCTGGGTCGTGTCTGTGGACGGCCGGGGCTTTATCGATAAGCCTGGCCATCGCTGACGAGCCGAAGAGCTTGAAGGGCCGGACCTTCTCGGTGAAGGAGACGATGAGTGTGACGAAGCCTGCCTCCGTAGGCCCCTTCGTAGAGCACGCGACTCTCTTCGGCTGGCGTCCCGTCTGGGCCTCTGCCTCCTCCGCCGCCACCTCTACCGCGGGTATCGGCTGTAGGGTAGCCTCGCTTAGGGAGAGCTGTGGAACCTCCCTTGGGCACCTAGGGACGACGTAGTTATACCATTTCTGGTGCGTGTCAAAGGCCTTAGCCCCGAACAGGCCTCCCAGCTCGGACTGGGCTTTGTCGGAAAGGATAAGGAGTTGGATCTCCCTGGTCCTTGGTCGTATAGCGAAGCCGGAGGGGGTATGGTGTATCTCCGGGATGTCCGCTAAGGGTATCTTGAGCTTCTCGGCGGCCGCTCTTCGCAAGGCGAAGGTCGGTTGTCTCCGGGCCCAATCCAGCCTCTCCTCGTACACGCGTACCAGGACCCGTATGTCAGGCGGGGGGCCCTTCGGCTTATCCGACCCATCGGTTCCAGTGGACTTGTTCGTCTTATTCATTTTTGCCGACTGGGAGCTAGTGCTTTCGTCCGAGAAGGTGACAGATTTCGTAGATGCTCTGCTCGTCGTGGGGAACGAGGTCGCGGTAGCGGCCCAGGTAGGGGCTTGTGTCGTTCCGGCGGTCGCTAGGCGCCCCGGTTTCGAGGCTTGTGACTCGAGGGTGGTCGGGGGGGACACGCTAATGGGTTCTCCGAGCACCTCTTGGGCGAACATGGTGGTACGAAGGTGGGTGAAGATGCCCGTCACCACTTCGTCCGCCATTTCACGTTGGCGGGGAGGGAGGGCTGTGGGGATCGAGTCCAGAGCCCTAGCTACCATAGTCATGACCTCCTCTCGGTCTTGGTTCTTCCTCCTAGCCTCAGCCATTTGGTCGTAGAATTCCGAGGAGGCCTTGGTCGGTCGGGTTGCGGCCTGGGGCGCGTGGACGGACTCCTGCAGGCCCTGGGGGGCTGCAGAATGTGGTTCGGCAACGCTCGTTAGGTCGATCGCCTTACTAGCCTTCCCGCTTGGTAGGGTCGTGGGGGCCGGGCACGGGGAGTCGTTGATGGGGTTCCCGTTCCTAGCGCGTTTCTTGCGTTGGTGGGGGGTCAGGCCCGCACTCGCGCGGGGCGTCGAGGCCGTCATGGCCTGTTGAGTGGCGTCGAGGGCGGTACGTGGGTCTTCCGACTCGGAATCCGACAGGCGTGGATCGTCGTGATCGCCATGTCGGTGTGCTGCGGAGGCGTCCATGGCAGCTATCGCGATGGCGAGCGTGGCCGACCGGAGGTCCGCCACGCTCTTCACGATAAAGTTCTTGGTGTCTTGATGCGTTATGGGACCTTCGGGCCCACTGTTAAGGAATCTAGTGCGCTGCACGCTTAGGGGCTAACAGCTCCAAGCGCACGAAAGATAAATTGAAGGGAAGGTGTACCGCATTACCTAGGTATAGCGTTCGTTACAATCAGCCGCTTATAGTCCGAATCTGTAGACAATGAGCAACTACAGAATGATACCATACATACTAGGAATCTTATATGTTGATAGGATTGCGATCATGTACTCTCTGTCCCAACGACGAGATTCTGCGGTATGAACTAAAATAGGTACTGTGCTTGTCGGAGCAAGGATGCAAACCTGCCCTGCCAACCCCACATTCTGAACGGATCTTCCGGCGTCGCTCCGTACAACGGAAGGTTCTAGCTATGCCGGCAAGTAGTGTGTCCTTGGCTGTGCACCATCGTCAGAAGGCCCAGCACAATCAACATGAGTCTTCCACGGACTACGGCCGCATTCGTTCGCATAGGAGACGCGCTATCCATTGTACACAATTCGTTGATGAGCCTTGTTCTCGAAGATTCCGCCACAAAGGTGCGAGGTTTGTAAATTTGTGCCGCCCCCCAGGACCTTCCTATGCAAAGAGATCAGAAAAGACAAGAGCTTCGAAGCTCCTTAGGAAGGGTTAGTAACGTGACAATGAAAGAGATAGACCTGGCCGGACGAGCAACCGAGAACAAGGTGCGTGCCCCGCCCGGTTGCGAACACCGCGAACACGGCCGACCGACTCGGCCGGTACTCGGGCGGGAGCCAGAGGACCGGATGGGATTGCTGCTGAATCCAAGCCCCATCGGCACTCAGACCGAAGTCGTTCAGGGGCGCGGGCGCTAGGTTTGGGAGGGGCGTATCGATATTTACCGGCATCAGCTCGTCGATGGTAATGTTGCCATTGTTGGTATGGATCCGGGTGCCCGTCGGATCGAACGCGACCGTAGAGGTGTAGCCCTCGTAGGAACGTATGCAGGCACCCGTCGCCGCGTCCCAGAGCTTGACGGTGTGGTCTTCCGATGCCGAGACGACGCGCCGGCCGTCGGCCGAGAAAGCCGCCGAGGAAACGGCATAAGTATGGCCCGCGAGCGTCGCCTCGCACGCGCCCGTGGCCGCGTCCCAGAGCTTGACGGTCTTGTCGTCCGACGCCGAGACGACGCGCCGGCCATCGGCCGAGAAGGCCACCGAGGAAACGGCATAAGTATGGCCCGCGAGCGTCGCCTCGCACGCGCCCGTAGCCGCGTCCCAGAGCTTAACGGTGCGGTCGTCCGACGCCGAGACGACGCGCCGCCCGTCGGCCGAGAAGGCCGCCGAGCTGACCTCCCACGTATGTCCCTTGAGCGTCGCTTCGCACGCGCCCGTGGCCGCATCCCAGAGCTTGACGGTCTTGTCGTCCGACGCCGAGACGACGCGCCGCCCGTCGGCCGAGAAGGCCGCCGAGTGGACCCTATCTTTATGGCCCGCGAGCGTCGCCTCGCACGCGCCCGTGGCCGCGTCCCAGAGCTTGACGGTGTAGTCCCACGACGCCGAGACGACGCGCCGGCCGTCGGCCGAGAAGGCCACCGAGGAAACGGAATAAGTATGGCCCTCCAGCGTCGCCTCGCACGCGCCCGTCGCCGCGTCCCAGAGCTTGACGGTGTAGTCCCGCGACGCCGAAACGACGCGCCGGCCATCGGCCGAGAAGGCCACCGAGCTGACCTCCCTTCTATGGCCCTCGAGCGTCGCCTCGCACGCGCCCGTGGCCACGTCCCAGAGCTTGACGGTCTTGTCGTCCGACGCCGAGACGACGCGCCGCCCGTTGGCCGAGAAGGCCGCCGACCGGACCCTATCTTTATGGCCCGCGAGCGTCGCTTCGCACACGCCCGTAGCCGCATCCCAGAGCTTGACGGTGCGGTCATGCGACGCCGAGACGACGCGCCTGCCGTCGGCCGAGAAGGCCGCTGAGTGTACCGTATCTTTATGGCCCGCGAGCGTCGCCTCGCACGCGCCCGTGGCCGCGTCCCAGAGCTTGACGGTGTGGTCTTCCGACGCCGAGACGACACGCCGGCCATCGGCCGAGAAGGCCGCCGAGTGGACCGAATTAGTATGGCCCTCGAGCGTCGCCTCGCACGCGCTCCATTGTTTCACCAACTCTGTTTTGCACTCGACCCACTGGGGCTTCTCGTGTTGGAACAGCCCGCGTATTAGGCTTCTTGTCGGGCTCAACACGAGTGCCGATGTATACGCCTGAAGCGGCCGGCTCTCAATCGCCGGCCGGAAGGTTTGCAGAAGACGGTAGACGTCCTTTACGAGTGTCGGAAGCCCAGCCGCCCCCGATCGGTCCTTCGTCCTATTAGCTCTGTAGGAAACCGTCACAGAAGTGTGTAGGCTTACCTGCAAATACCGTCCCAGCCTCTCTAGTCCGAGCATCCCTTCCGAAATACCCCGGAGGAGACTTAACGACTCGATCCAGTAGAGACCCTTGCCCCGTAGGAACCTGTCTACTGCCTCGTCGCCTCGTACGTTGTTATCTCTGTCTAAGGCCTTGCTGGCATCGATCAGGTGGTTGACCCAGTGGATGCAGGCGTACCGTATCGCCGCTAGTGGGTCCGGGTTGGGTACTCGTTGAGGGACATCCTTAACAGGGAAGCCTGGGTTGCATAGTCCATAGATGTCGCGCTTCAGGGCCTGGGACATGGCCTCGATCGACTTGGAGGAGATCTGGCCATGTACGGTAGCTTGACCTCCGGGAAAGAGGACGCCGGACTGCTCCTTCATTAGGAAGTCCTTCGCTGACTGGTGGACGAAGTAGACTGTCTTCTCGCGCACCGTGAGGAACGAGCCGCAAAGGCTAATCATGTCGTGGATGGGTCGGATGTTACCTAGCATGCCTTGCAATTCCTCGATGAAGATTGTCGACTCGGCGAACGAAAGTGGCCGGTATGCAGTTGCGACCAAAGCCAAAATCTTATGACAGAGCGCTGCATACTGCGACGCGGAGATCTGCTCCATCATACGTTGGTAAAGTGGCCTAAGTCCTGGCGGGAATGATTTCACCACTCGCACAGCGTCCCATGCAAATACCTTGCTCAGCTGCTCACAGACCAAGGCGACCCAGAGGAAGGTGCCGTCGGCGTTTGACGACAGGTAATGGCGTACTTCTTCGGCCGTGTTGTCGCGATAGCCTTTACGTCGTATAAGGTCAGACACCTTATGCGCGATGTAGCTGTCCACAGCCGCTGCGACGGACACGGCATTGACCTCGAGCGACAGCCTGTGTGCCACGTTACTCAGCTCTTCTTTTATTTGCGGCAGATTCCGGCTTGAGACGAGCCATTTGACGCGGGTGGTTTTCGAGGTCGTAACAATCAATTTGAGGAGCTGCGGTAGGCCATCTACACACTCGTCCAGTGCGTCGACGACGAGGCGCACTCCTTGGAGCTTGGGGTCTTGAATTATGCCCGTGAAGACCTCGCATAACGCCTGCCACGCGTTCGCATCCTTAAAGGGTGCCCTGCTGGCGGTGTCGTATTTCTTCATATGCGAAACGAGGGAGGCGTCTTGGTTAAGAAGCATATAGATGAGGCCACGCACTACCGCTGTCGCGGTGTTAATACGCTTATCGGTAGCCTGGCAGAAAAAGTAGGCGAGTCGCCTTTGCCTAGCGGGGACGGGTTCAATGCGTTTGTTGGTAGTGAGGCGGAAAAGATGGCAGAGGCGCTTTTGCTTCGCGGGAGCAGTTTCCAAACTGTCGATGATGCCGCAGAGGAGCATGGTCTTGCCTTTGCCTGGGTCGCCCTTGACCCAGAGCAGCCGCTGGTCCTTGTGGTCGCGCCATTGGCGGAACTCGGGGTTGTCGAGCACCCAGACGTAGCAGTCTGAGAGCAGGCCGCCTTTGGTGTCCTGGATGCGTTTCTTGTCGTGGCGGGGATCGGTGACGCGCAGGTCGGCGACGTATCGGTCGGTTGTCTGGTAGTTGTTAACGGTATCGCCTATGTTAAGGTTTCCGCCGTATATGGTGTGATTCCCAGAGTTCTCGGATCCATTTAGGTGGATGTTCGTTCCCATGATGACGATCGGTATTCATCCAACCCAATCTCGCATACATGTTTAGAAATTCGTCCGTGCTAGCCTTTCGCAACAGAACACTTACATCTGAATCTAGGGCTCTTCAATGCCGTCATCCCAGCAAAGCCGCCCGGGGCGTATGTCAGTCCGTTGATAGACACAGCCCGGTATTGGAAGATGACAAGTCACGGTAATGAAATCGCCGCAGAAATGTCCAGATCATAAAACCGCTTGTATGGAATCCAGAAAGTCCTCGCAGCATATGGACGTGCTTGTCTGGATGACTTGGTTTAGTTCGAAGAGTAGCTCTTGCGTGGGCCAAGTCTGTTGAGAAATGGATTGCCCCAACGCCTAGCTGCAGCAAGCTAGACGCTAGCTTCAAGCTCGAATTTCACAAGTACCGCCCTGTCACCCAGAGCATATGGCGTTATATCGGTGCACCCATTGGCAATACGAATAATGACGTTTACATTAGTATTCGGGGTACGATGCTGGCTTGCCATGTAGTTCTCTGATTGGCTTTTTTCCAGGCAAAACTACCACAGCTGGGTAGAGGCTGAGCCAATAGCTATGCAGTGATGACCTTTAGGCGCTAACGTCGCCGCTCAAGCCCATAAGCACTACCAGGGGTATCCACGCCTTGTACAGCCACGAGACAGCTCGCCATTGGTACCAAGGGGCGTTAATGGTACGGAAAGATCCCGACACCCAACTCACATGATCTCAGCCACTAGGATCGAGATTTGCTCCACGCTTAGGCCGAGATCGTGCTGATGCACTGACCAATGTAGTTCAGGTTCTGGTTGCATCTCGTCCACACAGAAAATGCCCGCCGCATTAAGGGCCGAATAACACCCTCCACGGTTTCGTGAAGCTGGGTTTTATGCGCGCAAACTTGAATAGAGCATCTACTGACCCCAAATACTAATCCTTTTCACAAATAAGGGTACTTCACAAGACTGTCATACGTTCACCTTCACGAACGCTACAGGCGTTCTGGGTCCTGGCCTTGTGACGTGCGTAGTAGACTCTCGGTTTCGGGCTAGCCGCAGCTCTAGCCAGTCCAGTAGAAACCTGGGATTTTTGGTGTGTACATTGGGGCGGTGCTGAGTTGGCACTCAAAATACCACATGGGTGGATTCTGGCGCTTTGGCGCTGATATGAAACACAGCTGGAAATTGGGCGGCGCAGCCAGCTGCTACTCGGTAAACTGCGCCTTACCAGGCTGAATTACTGCGCCTCACCAGGCTGAATTACTGCGCCTCACCAGGCTGAGTTACTGCGCCTCTTCTCCAGCGGGCCAATCGCACGTCCTGGGTGTGCTGATTACCAGGATGGCGCATGCTTTGTCTGCTTTTACGGGCCCACTCTAGTTATACTTGGGATCAACTCTATTATCGCTAGATGTTTCTATATAAACAGTCGGTTTCTGTTGGCCGTCATGCTCGGGTACAGGTTAATCCTTGTGTTCTGTTTAGGCTTCAGTCCCATCCCTATACAATTCCCTTCTTCCCGTAAATTGCCAAGGAAATGCGGTATATCATTCGCGGCTGCGCCTGCTTGACGGACTAGATCCGAGACCAATCGGCTACTATAGCCTGGGTATCATCAATCTGACCTGCATAAGCCACCCAGTCAGGACTTGCTCATCTGACTGTAGACTGACCTCAGTCCCGAGCCGGATGTGCTCGCAGCCTGGCCCGCTCTGTTGCCACAAGTTTTACACAGCGACGATCTGGTATAAATACCCGTCGCATGTCACCTCTAAGATACGATCAGTCGCGGCTTGTATTTGAACAGAATCAACAACCATCCCCTCAGATATTTACCACTACTGATTAGAAATGGTTTGCTCTATACCAATCGATGTAAGAAGTGCTGATCTTAACACACATCTAGAGCAATCAAACCGTTTTGATGGATCGTGGAAAAACACCAGAGCAAGATGTTGAGGATATGTAAGCAGGCCTTCTTATTCCTCATTGATTGTTATTCATAAACCTTGCAGGATGGAGAATAGCAAGACGGATGAGAACTCCCAGCTTGCTACGCAAAGAAGAGATACAGGCGTCGTTCGTGCGCACGAGTCTGTCCCGCTTGGAGGAGGTACAGCCCAGCAGCATGACGGAAATCCTAGTTTCCACTATCACGCCGCCGCGGCTCCGATCCCCGGTCCGACGCCAGGCCCGAAGATCACGCAGGGCGGTTCGAGGAACAGCAGCAAAGTAACCGCCCGAGGCAATGCAAAAGTGACCCGAGGAGATCAAGTGAACAACTTAACATCCGGCGAGGTTGACCAACGGGGATCGCACAATAGCGGGTCCGCCGACCTTGATGACCACGCAACCTTTGATGAGGGCGATAGGGTCAATGGGCAGAAAGCCGATAATTAGCTGCGATGCGTTCTTGTGCTCGGCGTATGCATTGATAACATGATATATTCAAGTCGTTCATTGTAATTCTGCACATAAATACTCGTGCTTCTACATGATCAATGGACACACCTCGGAACCCCGCTCGCTACCGCAGGCCGGCCTGCCGCAAGGCTCGCCGCTGTCCCCCATCCTGTTTCTCTTCTTCAACGCAGATTTGGTCCAGCGACGGATCGACTGCTACGGGGGCGCGATCGCCTTTGTGGACGACTTCACGGCTTGGGTGGTCGGCCCGACGGCTCAGGACAACCGCGTCGGTATAGAGGCCATCATCAAAGACGCCCTAGACTGGGAAAAGAGGAGTGGCGCAACGTTCGAAGCCGAAAAGACGGCCATCATCCACTTCGCCCGCAAAGCATACAAGTCCAGCGCAGAGCCCTTCATGATCAAAGGACAGACCGTCCAGCCTAAGGACCACGTCAAGATCCTCGGGGTGGTCATGGACACCAGGCTCAAGTACAGAGAACACATCGCGCGCGCCGGGGCTAAAGGACTCGAGGCGGTGTTAGAACTGAAGCGTCTAAAAGGGCTGTCGCCGGCAACGGCACGGCAGCTCTTCACAGCGACAGTAGCACCGGTCGTAGACTACGCCTCGAGCGTGTGGATGCACGAATGCCAATACAAAGCAGCGAGGCCGATCTCCCGGATCCAGAAGATTGGGGCCCAGGCCATCATAGGGACGTTCATGACGGTGGCGACCAGCGTGGCGGAGGCCGAAGCCCACATCGCTACCCTCCAAGGCCGGTTCTGGCGGAAAGCGATCAAGACCTGGACGGACATCCACACACTTCCCGACACGCACCCCCTACGCAATTGCATCGGCCGCATGCGCAAGTTCAGGCGCTTCCACCGGTCGCCCCTCTTCCAAGTGGCCGACGCACTCAAAGAGATGCCGATAGACTGCCTCGAGACAATCGACCCGTTCACGCTGGCCCCCTGGGAAAGCCGAATGCGGACAGCGACGGAGGAATTGGTAGAAGAACCCGTCACCGACTGCGCGGTGTGCATTGCTGTAAGCAGCTCGGCACGCAATGGTCTCGTTGGCTATGGTGTGGCCGTCGAAACACAGACGTCGGTTCATAGCGAGTCCACGATGAACACGTGGTCTGCGACTCTCGGCCTCAGATCGGAACAGAACCCGTTTACGGGCGAGCTGGCGGGCATAGCCAGTGCCTTGGATTCGCTGCCGAGGATGCGGTACCGCAACATCATTCTGCTAACACGGAACAAAGCAGCGGTGCTTACGCTAAAGAAACCCCGCCAACAGTCGGGCCAAAGACACGTCCGACGGGCCAACGAAGCGATGCGAAGACTACGAAGAGAGGGAAGCAGCATTACTATTACTTGATTCCCAACCGACGAGCTCGACGAACGTATAGATCTGGCAAAGAAAGAAGCGAAAATATCGACACGGCTGGGCGCCGGTCCGCTAACACGGATCCCCGGAGCACGATCGACAATCCTCAACAATGCATGGCGCGAGAAGATGCCGTCAGATAAGCTACCAGAAGACGTCGGAAAGTACTCGAAAAAGATCGATACGGCATTGCCAGGCAAACACACGAGAGCACTGTACGACCCCCTCTCATCGAAAGAAGCCAGCGTACTCGCCCAGCTACGGACGGGCATGGCCAGGTTGAACGTATACCTCCATCGAATCGAGGTGGCGCCGTCCGACCTGTGCGCCTGCGGACAGGCAAGAGAAACGGTAGACCACTTCCTGTTCCGATGCCATCAATGGACAGAACATCGACGAGACATGCTACAATACACCGAAATCCACCGAAGCAACCTCTCTTTCTACCTTGGGGGGAAGTCAGCGTCCGACGACCAATTCTGGACCCCGGACATAGACGCCGTTCGGGCTACAATACGATTCGCCATGGCCACGGGCCGACTCGACGCGCAACAGCCCGTGAGGGAGGCGCACTAACAATACAGCAACAAACAACCGAACTAACATCCACTATTGCCCCGTGCCTCCGAACGCAGGCGCCGCTCCAGCTGCCGAAGATAGGATGCTGAACACTTAAAGAAGGGCCTTTAAGCTAGCTTGCGAAAACAGATACAGGACGAGAAACACGGGGACTTGGTCAGCAAAGGAACGGCAGAAAGAGAAGACAGGTCAGAACAGGACCATGTAAGGGCTTTGGGTGACAAGAGAAGTGTCAGCAGTGTAAGCACAGCAGCGTTAGTTGCCCTTTCGGCTCCGCCGCCCGGGCGTCAATAAATTGTGTGTGTGTGTGTGTGTGTGTAAATGCGCTAGTTTCTGCTTAGTCCATGACCACACTAGACCGTAATTGCACTAGCTTTTATGATATCTAAGCCTGCATACAAATCATAGCACTATTGGTGAGGGCCTGCAGACTATGATACAAGGGACGCATGCCAACGGGCCGACAGGATAGGAGGTTGAGTGGTATCATTCGATAAAGATATAGTGAAAGCTGGCACATAAGGCCACCCCATACAGCGCCAAGTCGCACATATGTGTGGTGGCTGGAAAAAAAGGATTGAGCGAAAGGATTCTGTAGGGAGTAATTAAAGGATGTTGGGTGCATCGCTGAATGGAGGATGCATTTGGGAACCAATTGAAATTCGGTGGAAAGGGCCATTCAGATTGAATTAGCAACGAAACCCCCCAGATAGTGAATTCGCCTTCCATACACAATTCTTCATTTTCTGACAGCAAATCCATGCAAAAACCCACAAATAAGAGCTAATGGATTCATGGATAGACACTATATCGAATGCGTAGAAAGCCGCTTCGGATAGCGGGCCATTCCGCTGTTCACGTCGGCTGCTCCATTCCAACTCCATAGTGACCCATGCGTTCGGAGCCCAGATAGGAATCCAACCCTCTTATCCCGTCTCATACGATCTCTGGATGTAATGGCAGGGTGCCCTTTACATTCCTTAAGGCTGCGCAAAGGTCCGTCCATCGCTGTACTGCACCTTGCCATCTGACTCGGCCTGCCCCGACGCCACCAGGACGCCATCGGGATGCCACCGAAGGTCTGGCCATCTGGCCAGACGGGTTGCGCGCAGAATTCAGCTTCCCACCTGGCGAATTCTCTTCGGCATTTGACCCCACTTTCAAAGGCTACGCCATCCTCTTTATCTTTATGTACTTCTATGCTGCACTTACTCCGGCCTCCCGTCCTGTAGCTGGTTGGTATCAAGGGCGCGATACCCGGCACCTTCACATCTCAGCCAATCGCGACGCCATACGGCTTGCTGCTTATCACGGCGACAGCACACCGACGAGGTATAGGTCTTAGTGATAAGCCATACATCACGCCACTTTAGTCACACCGCTTTAAGATGGGTTTGTGCCGTTGCAACCTAACCGGCGCATTATCGACCGTCCATTGCAGCGCAACAGCCTCGTCACGAATCGCAAGGTAGCAAAAGCTTCCACCGGAGCCACGAAAGCGCAGGACGGGGGTAATGCAAGCCGTGTAACACATATTGACAGAAAACGTACGGTTATCCCGCCCAACTGATTAGTACGCACTACTCCAGGAGTGTTTGGGCCTTATACAAGTGCTTCCGGAGCCTCATTTCTTTAATTCCGGGACGGGAAGGCATCGGATCGGTGAGATTATCACCTTCCTGGTCGAAGTAGCCACGCGAACCAGGGTGCATCTTGTCCGCTACCACCTCAGAGAGTGTCTAGCCACCGGTATGGTGGCGTAGGATTTAGGTGAAGGCTCTGTCTTCACGCGAAGTATCAGCTATTGTTGCCGAAAGAATCACCTAGAAGTCAAAAAACCAGGCTGGGAGAGCAACAGAAGAATAAGGTGGCTGTGCGTGGCAGTTACCTATAACTATTTCCATGCTTCCACTGCAACAAAAGTCATATCATTGCGACTGTGACTTTTCTCCTTTCCTATTGGGTTGAATATGAAAGGGCTGAGGTCCTCGTGGCTGGTTTTCCATGATGAAATCCATTCACGGAGGCTTGTAGGCGTTGTGAGGCTAGACCATGGTCTTGGCATCTCGGCTTCATAAAAGCCTGCTACCTTTAGAAGACAAGGGTGCGATGTCGGTTGAATCTCGGGCACTCAATTGCAAATTGGATCCGCACGGGCCACAGTAGGCGCCGCCCACTGTGACCCATGCGGAGCCACCAATCCATTACCCGCGCGGGTCTGTCTGCTACTTCAGAAGCTGCTGGCCATGGTAGATGTCCCGTTTCGCCACCACGGCAATGACAACGCGTCCCGACACGACCATTTGGCATACAGAGACGTTAGGTTTCGCTGACGAACGTAGAAGCCGGAAGCAACTACCTCTGTCCTTAACATAGATCTGGCACACTGCTGGACTGCCTGGCAGGCCAGTCTGGGTCACGTCAAAGACCCATTCGCCGTCGTGGGTACCAACAGGTACTATGATACCGGAGATGCGCCCGACGAGGGCTCCCTTCCGATAGACAATCTCTCCCTCTTGATGCGAAACCGCTTGGAGCCCGAGGGTCTGTTGTTCATAGCGTTTGATGTGAGGCTTTGTAGTGCTGAAATTCTTCACGATGCAGTCGCATTGCGACTCCGGGCACAGCTCTCATCGCGGGCCTTCCAGAACCAACGTTGGATCGCTTGGCCACTGAAGTGTGGCAGGCCAACCTTCTGGTCGCGGCCATTCTGGATATTGGTCCGGATCGTAGATGTTATCTTCGCACGCCGGTACCGGTTGGAGAAGCGATGCGAGTTCGTTCCCGGGCAGGGGTTCAGTCCGGCTGTCAAGCCCCGGACACACCGTCTCCCAAGCGAACTCCATATCGAGCTTTTGTCCCAGGACTGCTGCTTGCAAAGCCTCTGCCGACGCACACAAGTGTAGGAGAAACGAGTCATTCGCAAGATCGTGAAATGACTGGATGTCGCCATCCTTTATACATAAGAAGTCGTCCGCGTATAGGGCGTACGGCTTTTGCGATCGTAATGGTATGAGGCATAACAAGCCCGGCGAGCTGCCGCACAGGCGTCGCCAGCCCCGACCTTGGCGAAGATGATGGTGGAAAGTGCTGCGCTGCTCCAGCGGCCAGCCGATCTCTTCGATGGTCTTCGTAATTTCATGAGTATCAGCCCTACACCGAGGAGCTGACCGAGTGCCGTCCACCTCCTGTGCCATGCGGAACCGCAGCAGCCGTGTGAGGACTTTGTCGTGTGCAGACCGGCTGCTGAGCAACTCAAGGCTGCGGAGGAGTTGTACTGTGCGCTGGACATTGAAGTCAGCCGTTTGCAGGAGCCCTACGTCGGTCTCGCATTTCCGCCGGAAAGCGACGAGCGAACAGAGCTGTCTGATTGCGGGCCCCCCTTGCACCGCGCAAAGCCGCCGGAACATGGCAGGGTCGATGGATGGTGTGACCACAACATCAGGCAGAAGCCGATCATGTTTCTGGAATCCGGCCTTTAAAGCGTTCAATTCCGTACAATGCGGTTGTCACTTAGGTCGAGTAAGAGGTATCCTAGCTGGGGAGACATGAGGTCTTTTAGGATGTTGTGGTGTCAGATCGGGCGCACGCTGTTTTCGTGGTGTCGTCATTAAATGCTCGTGAGCGGAACGATGCATCGACCGACCACTATTGGCGACTAGATCCGTACGTTGGCGAGGCTGTACATCATCTTCCGTGATGGTATGTGGATCGCAGGACAGACGCGGCAGTGGCCTCGCCTCTGGAGGTGAGTTCACACACACACACAATTTATTGACGCCCGGGCGGCGGAGCCGAAAGGGCAACTAACGCTGCTGTGCTTACACTGCTGACACTTCTCTTGTCACCCAAAGCCCTTACATGATCCTCTTTTGGCCTGTCCTCCCTTTCTGCCGTTCCTCTGCTGACCAAGTCCCCGTGTTTCAGTCCTGTATGTCTGCGCAAGCTAGCTTAAAGGCCTTTCTTTAAGTGTCCAGCATCCTATCTTCGGCAGCTGAAGCGGCGCCTGCGTTTGGAGGCACGGGGTAATAGTGGATGTTAGTTAAGTTGCTTGTTGCTGTGTTGTTAGTGCACTTCCCTCACGGGCTGCTGCGCGTCGAGTCGGCCTGTAGCGATGGCGAATTGTATGGTGGCCCGAACGGCGTCCACGTCCGGAGTCCAGAACTGGCCGTCTGATGCTGACTTCCCTCCTAGGTAGAAGGAAAGATTGCTTCTGTGGGTGTTGGTGCACTGTAGCATGTCTTTTCGGTGTTCTGTCCACTGGTTGCATCGGAAGAGGAAGTGGTCTACCGTTTCTCTTGCTTGTCCGCAGGTGCACAGGTCGGACGGCGCCACCTCGATTCGGTGGAGGTATGCGTTTAACCTGGCCATCCCCGTTCGTAGCTGGGCGAGTACGCTGGCTTCTTTCGAGGAGAGGGGGTCGTATAGTGCTCTCGTGTGCTTGCCTGGTAATGCTGTATCGATCCTTTTCGAGTACTTTCCGACGTCTTCTGGTAGCTTATCTGACGGCATCTTCTCGCGCCATGCATTGTTGAGGATTGTCGATCGTGCTCCGGGTGTCGGTATCAGCGGACTGGCGCCCAACCGTGTCGATATCTTCGCTGCCTCCTTTGCCAGGTTTATGCGTTCGTCGATCTCATCTGTTGGGAACCAGGTAATGGTGATACTGTTTCCGCCTCTTCGTAGTCTCTGCATCGCTTCGTAGGCCTTTCGGACGTGACTTTGGCTAGACTGCTGTCGGGGCTTCTTCAGTGTAAGCACCGCCGCTTTATTTCTTGTCAGCAGTATGATGTTGCGATACCGCATCCTCGGCAGCGAATCCAAAGCCCTGGCTATCCCGGCCAGCTCGCCCGTAAACGGGTTCTGTTCGGATCTTGGGCCCAGGGTGGCAGACCTGGTGTCCATCGTGGACTCGCTATGGGCCGACGTGCGCGTCTCGATGGCCACGCCGTATCCGACGAGACCATTCCGTGCCGAGCTGCTTACAGCAATGCACACCGCGCAGTCGGTGACGGGTTCTTCTGCCAATTCCTCCGTCGCTGTCCGCATTCGGCTCTCCCAGGGGGCCAGCGTGAACGGGTCGATTGTCTCGAGGCAGTCTATCGGCATCTCTTTGAGTGCGTCGGCCACTTGGAAGAGGGGCGACCGGTGGAAGCGCCTGAACTTGCGCATGCGGCCGATGCAATTGCGTAGGGGGTGCGTGTCGGGAAGTGTGTGGATGTCTGTCCAGGTCTTGATCGCTTTCCGCCAGAACCGCCCTTGAAGGGTAGCGATATGGGCTTCGGCCTCCGCCACGCTGGCCGCCACCGTCATGAACGTCCCCACGATCGCTTGGGCCCCGATCTTCTGGATCCGGTGGATCGGCCTCGCTGCTTTGTATTGGCATTCGTGCATCCACACGCTCGAGGCGTAGTCCACCACCGGCGCCACTGTTGCTGTGAAGAGCTGCCGTGCCGTTGCCGGCGACAGCCCCTTCAGACGCCTCAGTTCCAGCACCGCCTCGAGTCCTTTGGCCCCGGCGCGCGCAATGTGTTCCTTGTACTTGAGCTTGGTATCCATGACCACCCCGAGGATCTTGACATGGTCTCTGGGCTGAACGGTCTGTCCTTTGATTATGAAGGCCTCCTCGCTGGCCTTGTACGCTTTGCGGGCGAAGTGGATGACGGCCGTCTTCTCGGCTTCAAACGTTGCGCCACTCCTCTTTTCCCAGTCCAGGGCGTCTTTGATGATGGCCTCTATACCGACGCGGTTGTCCTGAGCCGTCGGGCCCACAACCCAGGCCGTGAAGTCGTCCACAAAGGCGATCGCGCCCCCATAGCAGTCGATCCGTCGCTGGACCAAGTCTGCATTGAAGAAGAGGAATAGGATGGGGGACAGCGGCGAGCCTTGCGGCAGGCCGGCCTGCGGTAGCGCTTGGGCTTCCGAGACGTGCCCGTTAACCATGATCGTCGCCGTTCGGTCGGAACAAAATGCTTCGATCCATCGGAGTAGTTCGCCCGGCACGCCGCGCGCTTTCATCCTCTGAATCAGCCTCTCTTTGCATACCCCGTTGTATGCCCCTTTGACGTCGAAGCTGACGAGGCTAAGAACCTTTCGGCCTCGCCAAGCGGCATAGACCTGTTCTTGCAGGAGAAGCAGCGCCTGCTCGGCGGACCGCCGTTTGCGGGCTCCGAAGTGGTTCGTGGGTAGGAGGCCGTAGGTCTCGACCATATATGAGATCCTCTCGGCGATAACCGACTCTAATACCTTGCCCAGCGTTGCGAGGAGCGAGATCGGTCTCCAGGCTTTGGCTTTCGTGTAGTCGTCTTTCCCCGGCTTCCGGAGCGGAATGATTGTGATGTACGAAACAACGCCAGAACCCGGTACTTCACCGCGGGCCACGTTTCTTTCCAGACGATGGCCGGAAGGCCGTCCTCTCCTGGCGCTTTCCATGATTTGGCTGCGAATAGTTGCCTCTCGACCTCTTCCATCGTGATGGCACGCATGTTGATAGGAGTCCTCTGTGGTTTGTCGCCCTCGTCGGCAATCTCGCTCGGGAGGGGAGGGAAGAACGTGGCGAGCAGCTCTTCTGCCTGTTCCTTGTGGTCGGCCGTGTTGGTGCCATCCGCCCGCGCGAGTTGTGGCACTTTTCCAAAGGCCGACGTATCACCAGACTTCAAGTATTTGGCTGCCTTCCAGATATTGTCGTTGTCCGCGAGGAACTCGTTCCAGTGCTTCTTCTTCTGCTGACGGATCGCCTCATGGTACTGCTTCGACGCGCTTCGCGCCGTTTTCTCCAGGTCCGCTCGCGTCCGCCCCGCTCTCCGTTCGGCCCTGGTTCTGTTTCTCCAGTATGTGTAGATGCGTCGCAGCTGCGTCAGGTCAGTTGTCCACCAGCGCTTTGCGTACGGCGATAGTTTGGCCCTGGGGGTAAGTGTATGCACGGCTTCCAGTACTGCGCCCATCAGGCGGTTGGTTTGCTGCTGTACACTGCCTCCTATCGGGGCTGCCACTAGCGCATCCGCAATTCTGGCCTTGATGTCTTTCCACGGTGCGTTTTTGAACAGGAGTCGGTCCTGGTGGGTCGGGGAGGGTCCGGCGATGTCAAAGACCGTTTCGATGGAACGGTGGTCCGATCCATGCTCCGTGTCCAGTGTCCTGCACTTGATCATTGTGTCTCTCAGCTCTCCCGTGGCAAGAACAAGGTCGATGGTCGTGCTGTTTTCCCCGTCGCTCCACGTCTTCGTGCCCCGCGGAAGCAGGCTTGTGAGGCCGTAGTCGTTCATCAGGTCGATGATCGGATCCGCCTCGCCTTGTCGCTCGAGTCGTATCTCGTCTCCTCCCCAGAGTTGGTCGTGCCGATTGAAATCCCCCATAATGACCAGTTCGACGGCCGTGCCGGAGCTGCTTCGTACCATCCCAATGGTCCTGCGGAGTTCCTCGCACGTGTCTTTGAGCGCCTGAACCTCCACCACCGGCACATAGGCAGACACGACCAGGATCGTGCGCTCGGCCAGCCGTACGATCGCCGCCGTCAAGTCGGGAGAGGGAATGGGGACTTGCTCCGCCTCCGCATGTTTGTTGATCCAGAGCATGCTCCGGATGGCCCATCGCCCCTCCCTGCATGTGGTCGGGACCATTTTGACCCATTCCTGATGCCCCATAGGCGTCGTGAGGAGTCGTCCCTGAATCTTCCTCGCGTGTGGTTCTTGTATCGCTAGGACTGTTGCGTCCCGTATCGTCTCGTCGTTCATTAGGCTGTCTAGCACTGGTCCTTGCTTCCTAACGTTGTGTTGAATCATGCGGACCGCTTTACTCATGACGGGCCGGGTAAAGCTTCGGACAGTTGCGGCTAAACGATTCGTGCGGGCCTCCGCACGGGACGCACTTCAAGACAGGCTCTTCGCAATTGCGGTGGCTGTGCCCTTGCTTCGCGCATCGCCCGCATGTCTCCGCGTTCTTGCATTGGAAGGCCTTGTGTCCGACCTGCTGGCAGTTGTAGCACTGCTCCGGCCGCTCGCGTCGCTCAAACACGCGTGTGTAGCCCGATTCACCTCCAGCGTAGAAGAAGCCCTCGTCCAGGAACCGACGGGCGTCGGCCGCTTTCGTTAGGTAGACGACCATCGAGCCGTATGCCTTCATGTTGTCCTTCTTGCTTAGCCACACGATCTTAGCCACCGTTGTTTCGTTCTCTCGCCCAAACGCTTCCGCCGCGCCGTCTCGTAGTTGGTCGTTTTCGTCTAGGACCGCTGTGCGCTTCACGCTGTCCACCTTGATCGGGTACAGTTCGTCTCGCAGAACGCGCGCCCCGGGGACGGCTGTCTTCTCCGCCGCTCGTTTAACCAGTCGGTGCTCGTCTTCGTTTCGGCAAATGATCTTGATTCGTTGCGGCTTCTTGGGGTCCGTCGTGACCGCGCGGCATCGCCACTCCTTGTGTTCTTCCATTGCTCGCATTTCCTTCTCGATGGCATTTCGGACCGTGCCGGCTGAGACATTGGCTCGCTCGTCGTCTCCCATGTGGGATGTATCGATAGTGCAGTACAATGTGTCGGTGAACGAAGTTGGCGTCGTGTTCATCGAGCTAAGCGTGCGGACGTTGCTAGGCTGGCTTGTCGGCGGCGTTCGAGCGATCCCCGCGTAGGACGCCTGCGGGCTGGTCTGGGCGCTGGCGTGGAGGGCCGGGCTGTTCTGAATGTCTTCCAATTGTTCTCGAATTCGCTGTAGCTCGCTCGAGAGCTGCCGGTTCTCGTTCTGCGACGCTTCGTATCGCTGGTTCATCTCCTGGATCGTGTCGCTCTGGGCCACCACCATCTGCTTCAGGTCTTGAATCTCGCTTCGGGAGTGCGCGACGAGCTCCAGGATCTTCTGCAGGTACGTCTTAGCGGCGCCGCCATCGCGGCTCTTTTCCGTCGCCTCGGGTGTCCCGGATTCTTCATCATCTTCTGCGTCTCGGTTCGCTTTCTCTTGGAGTTTGGCGGTCGGCTTCGTCGCGCGATTCGATCGTCTGCTGGCCACCGTGGCGGGCTTCGCGACGGTCGTCGCGTTTGAGTTTTGCGACCCCACCACAATCGATTCCTCGGCACGGGCCGCCATGGTCGCGCCACCTCAGCTCGCTCAATTCACCACCTTTCCGGCGCAACAAAACAGCAATAATCGATGAATCAATCCAGTAAGTCCGTTCTCTGTCTTTCACTCAAGTCCGCGGATAACATTCGGATAGGTACAGTAGGTAACGAAATCGGCCTCCTATGTGCGCATCAAGGGGACAAACTCTCCGCTTGGGCCACCTCTATTTTTGGATCGTATACTGTGTTCCTCGACCGCTGACCAACTGTGTCATCGAGTCGCCCTGTCAGCCTTGGCAGGTATCTGCCATCAGCATTTGTACCCGGCGCTAGTCTGAATTCGTCGTTTTGTAAGCAGTCAGATAATATAGTCTAACCCCATTACTTGCAGCCATACAAAAGCCTGGCCATTCACACTATCACGGCTTCGTACATGACCCTCACTGGAAAATCTTCTTAATTCCTGGTCCTTCGGTTGTCTATCCACTTGGACGTGTTTTGCCAATGGTCTTAGCTGGCCCCAGTCTAGCGGGAGATCGTTAGGATCGCCTCAGTGGCCCTACTGCAGACCCGCCGAATCCGCGGATAATGTGGCGTACAAGGATGTGGCTTGCTTGCCCCGCAGACAACCGTCCAGCTTTGGAACGCGACCGTCTGCAGTCACTGAGGGCATCCGTTGTTGGCTTTCATCAACCAACACCCGCGTAGGCAGGTACGATCCATCTTCGGATCACGTCCATATCCAGAATATGCCAGTCAAGGTGCTTGACTGGCTTTCTAGAACTTTCTACATTCCAGTGCGAGCCTTGCATTCCAGCGAAGATGAGTCACACGCTGGGTCCGATTGCGACCATCGCGCTGTTTGCCGCCATGGGTCTGTCAGGTCGCCACCTCTCTTTTCCTCATGCCCCAAAATGGACCGCCACGTTAGCCCCCAGGATAGCTTCCTGGACGAATCTGACTCATGGTATCATGAACCGGTTGAGCCATTTTCGTTGCCCTGGGTAGAGGTTGAGAGCGTGCGATCATCGCCTGCGCCGTTTGTCGGGTCCGATGTAGGAGAGTCTGCTTACTGCGCTAACGGCAGACAAAACGGCAGCATCCCGGCGACGCTGCCGTTGCTGCAGCTCGCCGATTGGGATGAAGACGAGGCGTACGAAGAACAACCTCCTACTTGCCTTCACTACTCGATCGAATGGAAGCTCACCTGCAACGGCAAAACCTGCGAAAGGATACCGAACCTAACCTCGTCCTCGCCCCCGGCGCGTACTGGCGGAAGTTCCTGCAGCCCAAGCTGGAGAAACTGGCTAGGAACAAGCTGCGAGCGCGGGACTCGGCCGAGATTGACGATACGGACGTAACGGTTTCGGTGCGCGACCGCTCCGAACGCGACCTGGTGAAATGCTTCGATGGGTTCGACATCAATTGGAAGCTCATCGAGAGACAGCTCTGCGCGTGGGCAGCGTTGTTTCTCGAGGGCAAGCCTCTTCGACTAATTGTCTCTTTCAACTACGCCGAGTCTGAAACACAGGGCACTGCCCCTATCCAAAGCAGGAAACGTGGGCGGATCTCGGCGACACGATCGATGCTGTCCAACCGGGCGGGGCAGCTTGATGCGGAACAAGCCTCCGGACAACAGTCGACCTGGAGCGAACTCTACCAACTGATGCGGTGTCCCGGGCCGCCCTGCCATCTCGGGCCCTACTGCTGGCGCGATAACGAAGGGAAGAGGCACTATAAGCTTCTTACGCACCATCTCACGAGCCTTGTTAAGCACATTGAGCAAGGCCATCCTATCCAGTGTCACGATGATGTGCCTAACTACATTCGTAACCAGCTGTACGCAGAGGAACAGCAGAAGACCGAACGAAAGCGGAAGCGCGATTCGTCTCCGACTAAGGGTGTCGCGCCGATTCAAGTAGTCCTGCCTACACAGCTTCCTCATACGCTAGAAGAAGGGCGCATAGGCACGCCTCGAAGTCCCGTCACAATTATAGGGCTGAGGGACCAAGCCGTCCGAGAGTATTGCAAGTGGCAGTGCTCTAACGTTGGTGATAACGATCTGAAGCTGGAGTTTCAAAAGGCGCAAGACCTGACGCTGGCGGAGGGTCTCGACCTCGAGCAGCTGTATGAAGAGCACGAGCACCAGTTCCTTGTAGAGAAGGGTGTTAAGCGCGGCATCGCTAGGCGCTTTGTGCGCGACATCAAGACGTGGGTCCGGCAATAGGAGGAAACATTCGCTTCCAGTCTTCATTCTACTCTTCCTTATTCTCTAGTACCTCAATAGACACGCCGGCATGCCGGAAATGACCTTCCGCACTGGCCTTCCTGGATCCGACAACATGTACGCACCACTCCAGGAAGTGGCCGAAGTCTTGTTGCGCATTGTAGAGATGCCAGTTCCGTTTGATAAATGCTTTAACTTCGGAAAAGAACTCCTCGATGGGATTCAGATCGGGTGAGTAGGGCGGTAAGAAGAGTAGCTTAACACCGGCGTCATTACACAGCTGCTGCAGTCTCTCAGGCTGGTGGAATCCAGCGTTATCCATGATGAGAACCGACTTCGGCTCTGGCTATCTCCCGCAAAGCGGTAGAAGCTCCTGTATAAACTGTTCGAACACGTCGCTGTCTGTGGATCCCTTAAAGACACGCGAAAGAATAATCCCATCCTGTGCGTACGCAGGCAGGATCTGGTATCGTTCATCGCGATGGAACCGACTGACCTGGGCCGGCGTCACCCCAAGAGGAGCCCAGCCTGTCCGTCGGACGCCAACGCGCCGGTCGCATCCCGACTCGTCAATGTAGACCAAGTGATACGATCGGAAGTCGGAGAGTGCATAGCTATAGGAATCACGCAGATCGGCATGTCGCTCTTTCGCTATGTTTCGCGTAGTTTTCTTTGGCCACGCGACCGAGGCCAGCGATCTACTAATACTCATCTTAGTTACTATCACGTCGAACTCCCGCTTCAGGAACTCGGCCATCTCGTGTTGGTACATGTCGGGTTTCGTGAGCAGCTGGTGTCGTAGTGCGTCGAGCATAGGCGGCGTGATAGATCGAGTTCGGCCGACCGTGGTTCGGGGTGCTTTCGTGGATCCGAAGCATCGCAGGTTCGCTCGAATCGCCCGGATGCATCGCGTACTGCAGCCAACTGTTTTCGCAATCTGTGTATCGGTCGTGCTGCCTTCTTCGATCATGCCTTGGACCAGTTCGTGCTGGGAGGCGGCGAGGTTGGGTGCCATGCTGGACTCCGCTGACGGTGGGTGAAGCACGATGGATTTCTAGATCCTTTAATGTGGCCTCAAAGGGGCGGGGAAAGCCTAGGCCGCCCCTCAGCACCTCTCCCATGACTAGCACACTCAAAAGCCTAGTGTCTCGGCCCAGGCACAGCCTAGGGTCTGCGTAGCACGAAAATCAACCCACTGTAATATATTCTGCACAAGGCGTACGCATTTTACGCCAGGACCTCTCGTGAGCCGTTGGTATATAACTAATCAATCAAATGGCTTGGTCTGCCTTCGTGATTGCGGGATGTTGCGACCAAGAATAGAGAGGCACGGCTTGATGTGCTAGGAAACTGCGGTTGTCAAGAACCCCGCTTTGTGCCGCCTGAGCTGACGTGGCAGCTTGCTATGGCAATCCAGAACATTTGCCTCAAGCCTTCCCAGGCCCTCTGTAGGCCATCCATACGTTCTACGATCGAAACCGTCCGTCCAAACCGTCTTAAGTCTCGCAGCCGAGGCTATCGATCACTATGCGCCTCCTTCAACGACGAACAGATGGCGAGTTCAGCCTCACCGAAGTGTCTCAAGACATCCCCCCGTACGCGATACTTTCGCATACTTGGAATGACGAGGAAGTCACATTCCTAGACGTCACAGAACGCACTGGGCGACACAAGAAAGGCTACCAGAAGCTTGACTTTTGCGCAAGACAAGCCGCCAGCGACGGCATCCCCTACTTCTGGGTTGACACCTGTTGTATCGACAAATCGAACAGCGTTGAACTTTCCGAGGCCATCAACTCCATGTTTCGCTGGTATCAGCAATCGGCCAAATGCTACGCATACCTTGCAGACGTTTCGAAAGACCACGATAACGAAACCGCCGAACTATCGCAATCGACGTGGGAGCTGGATTTCCGAAAGAGCAGGTGGTTTACCCGCGGATGGACACTTCAAGAGCTGGTTGCGCCGGCTTCGGTAGAGTTCTTCTCTCGGGAGGGCCAGCGCCTGGGCGACCGAAGATCCCTCGAACAACTGGTCGTCGATATCACACACATCCCCGAAGCAGCCCTGCGAGGAGGCAGCCTGTCCGATTTCAGCATAGGCGAACGTATGGCATGGTCGAAAAGCTGAGTTACCACCCGCGAAGAAGACATGGCGTATTCCCTGTTCGGAATATTCGGTGTCTTCGTACCACCAATCTACGGCGAAGGGGGGAAAAGCGCGATGTCTCGGTTATGGAGAGAGATATCCGCAACACAGGACGCCCGGGCGGCCGTGCTTGCGAAGTTGCCTACTGCGTACGGCGCTTCTTTCGACTCCCACGCTGAAGAACATAACTCGACCTGCCTCCCAAATACGCGTGTCGAGCTCCTCGACGGTATCAACCAATGGATTCAGGATCCGACAGCCGAGGGAACGTTTTGGCTGAACGGCATGGCTGGAACGGGTAAATCCACGATTTCGCGAACATTGGCACATTCGGCGCAAGTCAAGGGCTACCTCGGCGCAACGTTCTTCTTTAAGCGAGGCGAGAGCGATCGAGATGGCGCTTCCAAGTTCTTCACGACCATCGCAGTTCAACTTGCTTCACGACATCCGGCGATCATCCCTTATATACAGGCTGCTATCGATACCGATCCCTCGATTTTTTATAAGAGAATGCAGGAACAGTTTCAGAAGCTTGTTCTCGAACCCCTTTCGAGGGCATCTGGAGCTAGTGCTGATAGCAGCGTATTACTCATTGTTGTTGACGCACTGGACGAATGCGACAATGATGACGATGTCAAGCGTCTCATCAGCCTTTTGTCCAGCTCAAAAGATCTACAGCATCCAAAACTCAAGGTCTTCCTCACGAGCCGACCCGAGCTACCTATTCGTCTTGGCTTCACCGCTGTTCAGGGAGCCTACCAGGACCTCATCCTTCACGAGGTGCCCGAGCCGATTATCGAACACGACATACATGCCTTCCTCGTCCACGAGATGGAACATATCAGAAAACAATACAACTTGCCCTCTGGATGGCCGGGTGAGTCAAACATTCGGACACTGGTCGAGATGGCAGTACCGTTGTTCATATTCGCCGCAACAGTCTGCCGTTATTATTATTATTATTATTATTATTATTCTTACACCTAGCGACCTATTTAGGCCATGAGGACCCCCTGCGTACCTGAGCCTAGGAAAACCGTTCCGGGCTGACGTCCGGCCGGATGAAAAACCTAGGTTCCGCTGCGTCGCACCGCTTCTATCTGCTCTCTGACCTGCCATACCGAGATCGGGCTCAGCGTGCCCGCTTCCTAGCTGATAAGCTGATTTGCCAGCTGGAACATGTCCAGCCTGCCCGAACGGAGTAGCCATCTCGCTATAATCCCTGCTTTCCCTGGGGTATCGAGCATCCTGTCCGTGTCTATCGGTTCTCCTAGAGCTTGGACGAGATGCTCTCGGCTTTCTCTCTCCCTTGGGCAGAAAACGAGGATATGCCGGACCGTCTCCCTGCCTTGACCGCAGTCGTACCATGGGCTATCGAAGCCTGGAACCCTCCGTTTAAAGAGGAAGTCTCGCAGCCCAATCTCGCCAGTCCTTGCCTGGACGAGGATGGAGCTCTCCGCCTTATGGAGCCCCTTATGAAGCTTAAGGACACGCTTGTCCGGCGGCTTTTTGGTTGCTGCTGGAGCTCGCGATGTCTGGTTTTGCCGTGATGTCTGGCTTTGCTGCCACCTCTGGAGCCAGTCTCTCTCCTCGGCCTTGCTTGCCGAGTCTCCCGCTAGCCATTCGTCTAGCCACTTCCTGCGTTCGGGGACTTCCGGACCTATCGGTCTGCGCCGTCGAGTCGGCCTTATTAGGATCCATCTAGCTGCCTTGTCGCATCTTGCTTGGATAAGTGACGCGATGCACGGCTGTTGAAGCCTCTCTTCCGATGCCGCCACTCTTTTGTTAAGCCATGCATCTAAGGGTGATACGTAGGCTTCAGTTTCTAGTGTCGCCGCTGCTGTTGCCTTGAAGGCACCTGTAACCTTATGGAGGCAATCGGTCTGGATATCGCTGAGTATTTTGGCCCTATTCTTCGAGATCTGATGGTGCCATTCGGAGGCTCCATAGCCTATAGCAGACCGCACAACCGCTGTGTAGACTTGGCGGGCTCGCTGGAGAGACGCACCCCATGTCGAGCCGGCTATACGGTCTAAGGCATAGACCTGCGTGGCCATCTTCTTGGACATCGACTGGATATGGGTGTCCCAGCGTAACCGTCGATCTATCTGGACGCCGAGTACGCGACACGAGTCCTCTGGTTGAATTTCGTGGCCTTCTAGGACGATCCTAGTGTCTGGGCCCTTTCGCTTTCGGGTGAAGTGGACCAGATGATATTTCTTGACTGCAAAGGTCATGCCGTGGCTGATGGCCCAGTCTTTACAGACCTTGTGGGCGGCTTCCAGCCGCTCGCAAGTCTGTTCTGGGTCTAGGCCGAAGCCGAGGAGGTTCGTGTCGTCTGCGAAGGCTATGGCAGCTATTCCTGGGACGGCGCGGAGAGCTTGATATAGGCTAGCTGTATAGAGGCAGAAGAGAATAGGCGACAGAGGTGAGCCTTGCGGAACGCCGGCTGGGATCGGGATCTCGTCCGACTCCTGGCCATCGAAAAACAGCGTTGTTGATCGGTCAGATAGGAAGCTCCGGATCCAGTTGACAGTCCATATAGGGACCCTTAACGTTCGTAGGTTAGCAAGGAGCTTTCCATGGTCAACCGAGTCGAAGGCCCCCGAGATATCTAGCGAAAGGAGGGTTGCGGTGCCTCCATGTTTCCAGGTCGTGCGGACCAGGTCCGTTAGCAGCCGCAGGGCCGTTTCCGTGGAGCGTCCTTTCCGGTTGCCCATCTGTTCGTCTGGGAGCAGCCCGTTCTCTTCGGAAAAGCTGGCCAGCCGTTGTGCCAGCAGGCTCTCGATTACCTTTCCCGTAGTGTTAAGCAGCGCAATAGGTCTCCATCCGCCAGCTTGGTGGTACTCGTTTGGCTGTTTTCCTGGTTTTCGGAGGATAACTGTCACGGCTTTTCGGAACGCTCTTGGATGGTGTCCTATGCGCCAGCACGCTTCCGCTAGGGAGGCTAAGGCCTGGAAGAGGGGCTTTCCCAAGTGCTTGAGGAATCCGTTCGGAAGCTGGTCTGGTCCAGGCGCCTTCCACTGACCTGCCTTGGTTAGGACGTCTTGGACTTGCTCCGCTGTCACCTTGCAGTCGATGTCGAGAGGCGGTGCGAGCCGATTTGTTGTTCGAAATCCGGTAGGCGTAGCCTTGGGGGAAGGATAGAACCTCTCTCGGAAGGCCTCTGTTTTTTCTTTATGGCTCGTTGCTTCGCCTCGCTGTGTGTGAAGCGTGGGGACGGCTGGAGGTAATGGCGGCGCGGCCCCTTCGGTTCTGGCCCATCTCGCGATGTTCCAGACGCCAGCTGGCTGACTGGAAGCCTCATGCAGCATGTTTCTCCACGCCGCTGTTTTTGCTTTACGGATCGCTTTCTTCTTCGAGAGTGATGCTTGCCGGAGGGCTCGCCAGGCCGAGTCCGTCCTCTCTGAGAGCCATGTTCTCTGGGCCCTTCTTTCTTCCTCCATGACTTCTTTTATGTCTCGATTCCACCAGACCTTGCCTCTCCCCTTAGAGTGGTGGAGGGGGGCAACTAGGTCGGCTATCCGGGTGAGCTCTTTCGTTAACGTTTCGGCGTATCTGTCGATTTCCTCTGGTGTCACGAGTAGCCCTGGCTGTGGTAGGTGTGCTGCCTCTGCCTTCGCTTGGTTATAGTCGGCTGTTTTCCAGCTGCGCCGTAGTCTATCCTGAGGGTCGCTTCGAGGTCCGGCTACGCGTATCACCTGAGGGAGGTGATCGGACCCAGAGTATGGGGCGTACCCATCGTATGCAGCTTGGAGATCGTCTGTGGTCCAGGCTAGGTCGATTGTAGAGTCTGCGCTCCCTTTTCGGGTCCATGTTGGCGTTCCGGGAGGTGTGATTAGCTGGAGGTTCCAGGATTCGGCTAGCTGGAGTAGCTTGTCGGCTGCCTTGTGAGGTCGGACGTTATATCCGCCCCAAACTGGATGGTGGACGTTGAAGTCGCCTACCAGGATTGTTCGTCTCGGCTGGGGTTCGGCTTGGAGGGCTTCGATAACTGGCATGTCTGGTCTGCTGATAGATCCTGGTGGGGGAGAGTAGACGCAGATGATAGTTATAGGGCCGTCCGACAGTTGGATCGTGATGCGGCAAGTATATGGCTGTGCCTCGTATGTCCACTGGGCTGGTGGGTATCTTTTGTTTATGTAGATACAAGCTCTGCCCCCCTCGGTAGCGTAGAGCAGGTAGTATGGAGATGATCTTGGACAGTAGGTGGTCGGTGCGTGAGGGTTTTGCCACGGTTCTTGTATAGCGAGTATGTCGTATTCCTCGTTGATGGCGTCTACCACTGGCGCCTGTGTTGGTTTGCGTATATGCGTGTTCCAATGTAGGATTCGAAGCGCTGTCATGGACAGGCGTGGATGCTATCCTGTGTCGGCTCCGGCCTTTCGATGTCCATGTCGTCTGCTGCTTCGTGGGTTCTGCTGCGGGCTCTGCCAGTGCTTCTAGTGCGGCAGCTAGTTGCTCGACGCTTTCGTGGCTGTACTGTCTGCCAGTCTTCGGTTGTTGGCTTAGGGAGCTCTTGCGGGGGTAGCGCGAATCCCTTCGGTCTTGAGATATAAGCAGCTTTGGCGATCTGGACTTGCTCCTGGCGGACCGGGCACTCTTTAGACCACGCTGTGTGCGGTCCTCGGCATGCCGGGCAGCAGTACCGGTTCCGGTTCTCGGTTTCTGGGCATTCTTTGTCGTTATGTTTAGTCGAAGAGCAAAGCCCACACCTTCGTGCGTGACGGCAGACTCGGGCAATATGTCCGTATCGATAGCAGTGGTAGCATTGTCTAAGCTGCGCTCCTTCAGCGAAAGGCTCGCATGGATAGTAGCCGTACTGCCAGATAAGGCCATCTCGGCATAGCTGTTCCGCTTGCTGGACTGTGGCGACGGCGATGTATAAGGCCGTGACCTTCCTAGGTGAAGTCCTGGCGTTACGAGGGAGCTTTGCTTCTAGGACGTCGATAGGGCCGCCGGGCTGGTTTCGAAGTTGGGCTCCTAGCTGTCCTAGGTTCGTTTCTGCGGCTTCCTTGTTAATGCCATGGGCAACTACAAGGATCTTCTTCTTCTGGATTAACGCGTTCTCTCCGAAGGCCTCGGCGGTCCAGGTCCGGTCAGTTTCCAGCATTCGCTTCTCCTCTGCTGTCTTACAGGTAATGGCGTAGTCTCCGCTAGGAAGCTTCCGTGCGGCTACCGCTGCTTCTCTGCCTGTTGCTGCGTTAACTTTCCGCACGATCTCCTCGTAGGTGCGGCCTTCGGTTCCCTCGGTCTTAACTGTGATCTCTCGTTCGTGTCGAGGAGGCAGTGTCTTAGCTACCTGGGGGGCCCTAGGTGTAGGAGCGGCGGTAGGGGCAGTAGCGGCTATGGCGTACGTCTTAGGGGCCTTGATGTCCCTATGAATGGCCTGAAGCGCATTCTCGATAGCGTTGATACGTCTTTCAATGCTGGTCTGATTCTTTGGCTCCTCGGCCGTCAGGGCCGCCTCTAGGATCGGGATAGCAGTTTGAGCCGCTGTGGCTATAGCTGCCATATCCGGTTCACCAGCTAGGAAGCGCTTGAAGCTATTGATCGCGCTGCGTATAGCATCTAGACCAGGTCCAGGTGCTGCGAGGCTGTGTGGCGATGGCGTTCTCGAGTCCGGAGGCGTCGGCTCGGGCGGTGGGGCGGGCGGTTGGCGGCTCCCACCACCCGCGCTTTGCCCCGAGGGTGGTGAATGAACCATTTCTAGGCTAGATGTAGCCCTAGGAACAGTTTCCGGGCTATCCGGTGGCTTAGAAAGTCGTGGTTGTGGAGTTATCGCCGTGTGGGGTCAGTTTCTTTAGAATAACAGTCTCCATGATTATGTTTCTTATGAACAACATCAGCAGTTCTTTCGTGGAGACTGTCGATATGTCCTGTGCTTATTGCCGTTCAAAGTCACATTGGTGTCATGCTCCAGGCTGGGGCCCTTGGGCATCCGTAGTACAAGCTCCACGGCCGCGTCGGCGCAGCTCTCCACAATTGGGGCCATGGCTCACGGTCGACAAGCCGCTCCATGCAGGTCAGTTGGCGCCAACAGCGGAAGTCGTGGCGGAGCCCTATCTTAGTACGATCGCGTATCACGATGGGCCAGCCTGCGAGCCCCTCACGAGTAGCTGCCAACACCATCTTTCCTGCTCATGGTGTACTCAGCACATTCGCAGGACTCATGGGACTTGTACATTAGACGCGATTTGCATGGCTCCGCAGGGATGAACAGGGGGTGATTCATACGTAGTGACTAGTGATTGCTCTCGCACCAAGTTGTTGAGTGTGATGGATGGCAGCTTTATCCTAGGTTTCTTACTTGGTCTTTAGCCGACTCATTATGAATGGCCGGCCCAGAAAAGGCATTCCTCATTGAGAAGGCAGGGTTGACTCTATATAAAACCTCACGCCTGCATGATGAGCCTCATCACACGGAGCAGCGAGTGGCTTGCTAGTTTCCTCTCCAAATCCAATCCCCAAACATCATCAGTGCAGTGATGGGTGCGCGGCTTGCCTGGCTCCTTGGGCTGTTCCTCGCCTCTCGCAAACCAGACTTCAAGATATGTTTGCTAGGCAGTCAAGGCGTTGGGAAAACACGTCTTATCGAAGCGACACTGGGCAATTTAACGGGACATGTAAGTGAGGCTGCGGATAATCCAGTAATGAGTGGCTAATGGTCTTTCCCCAGTACACCCCGACAGCTGAGAACACCGAGTTCCATCTCACAGTATCGATTTTGCACGGCGAATACCACCTGCTGATTACCGATACAATGGGCTGGCGCGATTGGCTAGATGCCAAGTGCAGCCTCCCCGATCATCAAGGCGTCGCCGGTTTCGACGCTTACATTGTCGTATATGACAGCGGAAGATTGGACACATACGACGCTATTGAGGAGGTAGCTGGTGCGCTAGAGTCCCTTGATAAGCCTGTCCTACTCGTATCAACACTCGAATGCGAGGTCACGACGCCTCAAGTACCACATTCGATGGGATTTTACCTTGCAAAAGCCTACGAGTGGGAGTTTTGGACGGTCGTTTGGAGCGATGAAATGCACAATGACATTCCCTTCAAGAAAATCACTAACCAGTGCTCTCGAAGGCGGAGGAACGATGGACGGAACTATCTCAAGATGGACAAAGTCTTAGGGGCGTCATATGATATGGGAGGCCACGGGCCACGCCGTTCAAGCGACTTCGAAGACGCCGCGCAAGGGATTATAATCCCAAGAGAGATACGAGGTACTAAATCCTGGTAGAAAATTGTTCTGCTCTGTTACCATGCGGTATCATGACAAATAGCATCGTCACTAAAACCCTCGAGCTGTACTCGATAAACTTGCAATGGATGTTACGTGCATGTGCCGCCAATGAGGATAACCACTAATGGCGTTGTGAGTTGGTGTATGTGTACACAGATCCCATTCGAGTCATCGACCACTCTGGGTCTGCATACGAACCATGATTATCGCCTTCAATTCGCATTCCTACAGGCATAGATCGATCCACGTACCCGCAGCTTTACCGGTTGATGGATGCATACGAACTAAACATCTCACTCTATACGATAGCCTGCAGCCTGTACTAACGTATGAAACGTGTGCGAGAGGGGCGTGTTTCCCCGTCGTACTATTTTCACCCATGATCGTTTGCGGTGTCTGCCTCGCCCGAATAGGGATGCTGGCTGTCAGCATTAGTATTTGTATTTGTATTTCTCATGTACGCTGCTTGGTCAGCCCCCTGGCGAGGGGTCGGGTATTTCGGAGTGTCACCAGGGGTCCACGCTTGCAGCCTTGGGTGTGACTCTATGCCACTAGTGTGATACCAACATAGTGTACGGGCAGTACAGTCGCAGGGGTCACTCTAGGTTGGTGTCCTAATAGGGAAGGTACAATTAGGTGCTGCATCCTTCCTTCCCCTCTTCCCCTCTTCCTTCCCCTCTTCCTTCCCCTCTTCCTTCCTCTCCCCCTTCCTCTCCCCCTTCCTCTCCCCCTTCCTCTCCCCCTTCCTCTCTCCCTTCCTCTCTCCCTTCCTCTCCCCCTTCCTCTCTCCCTTCCTCTCTCCCTTCCTCTCTCCCTTCCTCTCTCCCTTCCTCTCCCCGTTCCTCATCCTTCTATCTCTTCCCTCACCTCTTCCTGCCTCTCTCCCTTCCTTCGTTTTTGCACTTGATCGTTCAATAATCATGGAGGATAGTCCTCAAGATAATATGATGTCGAAATGCATACACGACATAGATGAAGAACGGAAGTTCACTCACGGCTACCTGACACAGAGCCAGCAGTCTTCACTTGATACAATCCTGACTTTGTTCAAGGAGGCTGAGAATGGATTCAGAGATTCGAACGGCGCAAAGAGAAGCCGCCATAGGGCGGCGCATGGCGTGCTTTCCGCTATTCTCGAGAAATTCAATTCTGCGACTTTTCTCTTATGCGCACTTTCTTTGACAATGACGCGCTTAGCAAGAATCAGGACACAGTGGTCGAGTTTCGAAAGAAAACTTGAGCAGTGGCTCGGGCGAGCTGAGATTCCCGATGAGTTTTGCCGTCTTGCGAATAAGCTGCTTTCGGAACGTGGTGTACACAAATGTTGATTTGAGTCCTTCATGGTCAAGGAGTAGGTGCTGATACCTCCACAGCCGTTGCCCAACCACCCAAACGAGCTGCATGCGATGCGCAGCAGAACTTTGAACCTCCAGCCAAGCGCCGATTGACTACCAACGATGATGAGGTCATTCGCGGACCTGCTTTGAGCAGTAGTACATGTTCGTCACCAGATACAGCATGGCATCTGCCCTTAATAACATGGCATCTACAGATCTGCCTCCTTCCAACGAGACGAGTACTGGGTCTCCAGAGAGCGACAGCAACAGCGACAATGGGGAAGAAACGGCGCAACAACACCTAGTGGATGGTATATTGTATAAATGAGTGAGAATGGTACTGTCACACTGATAATCACTAGGCCCACTTGATGGTAAAGTATACCAACTGAAGCCCATGGATGTCATCCGTGTCGTTGCGACGAATGAAAGCCTAGACTTTCGATTGACGATGCCCAACCATGCCGGGCATATGCCGTTCATCACTCTGCAGTGTCCTACGAAGCTGGCGGCAACATTCCTTGCTACACGGGAAAAAAAAAAAAAAATCATGTAGATGTCTCCTTAACGACGGCACCGATCGTATGTTTCCCGTAGCAAACAAAATGCAATCTCTCCTTCCAGGGTATAATGATAAAGCCTTTTGACTCAGCACCAACCATGTCCTTCTCTTGGTCCTTGGCATCGAAAATTCGTATGTGGCCGTCTGCTTTACTTCGGTTGATGATGATCGCCAATACGTCCACGCCTGGAGTGACGGAGTCGAGGTCATCATACTTAACCCAGGTGAGAGTGCATTTTTGTTGCGTCTGGACCAAATTAGCTTCTGTGGAACATGTGGGATCGGATACGTACTATGCGTTGGCAAATCTCCAGTAAATCAGAGTCTGAACTACTCTTTTCTGCAGCGTGCTTTTGCATTCCCTGTGTAGAATAGACGATCGGGATTTTCGGTTTTCGACCGCTTGGATGAGGGGTTTGGGATACTGCGTTGTCTGTGGTCTGATGATGACTATCAGTCGAAGTGATTCTGAATGTAGATAAGTGTTTTAGAAGGTGTAGCATACCGGAATCGTATGAAATTCCTCCTGCGCAGCAACCCAAGCATAGTTGAATCAGCGCCTAAAGATTTGCTGATGCCCAAATGCAAGCAGCATTCGGATAGTGGAGGCATAGGAAGGAGGGGTGTATGATTTGACTGTGGGTTGTATGATGGCAGAAAATGGGTAGAAGGAAGGCGGTGGAAGAACGAAACCGGTGGATATGATGGCAGAAAACTGGTGGAAGGCGGTGAGAGCACATGCAGCCACCATTGGTCCCATCAATAGCGTTCGGCGTTTGGTTCCTCACGACATTTAGCCGGTTTCTGCGGTTCATGTATCGTGGCCGAGCCGCCATGAGCGTTGGGCGGGTCGGGCAGATTGTCTGGGGCACGCCCAGTTCCAGCGACCGGTGCCGCTATTTTCTGGATGCTATTTCTACCCGGACTTCCCCGACGCTACCTGGGGCCTGAAGCTTCGTGCCACGACAACGGCATGGATCCAGAACCCTGAGGGGTCTGACCGCTCCATCCAATTGACCTTGATGCGACATTAACGAAGACCGAAGCGAGCCTCACCAATATCTACATAGAGGAGTGGTGTTCAAGTATCGACATCGCGTGGTGAACATTTCAACGACTGGTGACGTGATGGTGAGGAGTCGGTCGCGCGCAGAATGCTGCTGCAGCCGAGCTGCAGGTTGTACTCACCGAAATGCGTGTCATATGTCGATAGCAAGATAGGTTGCAAGTGTCAAAAAGGCTTTGATAGCCAATTCAGTGCGACGGGACTTCGCGATGGGATCATCGACGGAGTGGGTGGTGGAGCTAGTGACGGAGCCGACCCATACCGTTCCCTCCGTTACAAGGCTGGCCTGCTGGCCAAGCTGGGTGCAAACTAGCACAGACAGTATATATGCTTTATAAGTCCTACAATCACCGGACAAGGCTAGCTGAGTAGAGTGAGCGCTATACTCTAAACAGAAATTCGCACGGGACCCGTGAGATTTTATCCGCACCCGTGCGCCTCTTGGGAGCTCCAAGCACCGCACGTTAGCAAGTGGCGCGCGGTCTCGTAGATCCTCTCGCACTGCCCTCCAAGTACAGAGTATGTGGGGTGCAAGGCCCAGACTGATTTCGGTATTTAGCTGTCTACATTGGTACGACAGCATTCATTAGGTCAATAAATAGGAAAAGGACGAACACTAGTTGCCAGGCGAACTGGCCTGCTCCTCAATGCCTGGTCAGGGGTATCGCGGTTGTCGGGAAGTGAAACGAAGAGTCCGATGCTATCTACATCCTATTCTTGGCTGTTTCGAGCCTGTCGAAACCTGCCTGCCCGCCATGCGTGCTGCTGCGTGGTAGCTCCTTCCTAGGGAGCACCAATACCCCTCCGTCGCTGCCTTAACCGCGACGCTCTGTTTATGCTGCCGCCCCTGGGGGGTTGTACGCGTTGTGCTTTACCACGGTCGTCAAGCTCCACCAGATTGAAGGTTCCACGGGCTGTGGCTGACCGTGTCCGTGGCTCCACTAAATTGAAGGTTGCTCGGGCTGTGGCTGACCGCGTCCGTGGCGGCACCACGGTCGACGGTGGGTACCGCTGGTTCTTCCGAGCCAGCTGCTGTCGTCGCTGGGTGAGATGGCTTTGAGCGGGATTTATGTGGGTCGTAGCTCGTCGTAATGGGTCTTGAACGCAGGTAGAATCGTTCTTGGCGGAATACAATAACGTCGCGGTGCCTGCATCATCCAAGATAGGCGAGGGTTCGACATAGCCGCCGTCTGATTCTCTAATAATGTATTCGTCATCGTCATTTGGTTGTTGTTCGAGCGTGTAGTCGATGCGATCGTCTTTCTCTTGTTCCATGGCCCAGCGAGGAACTGCCTCGATTGGCGGCCAAGTTCTGTCCTTCGCGGGCATTTTGCAGGTCGCGTGGATCGTCGTCGTTTGTAGCCAGTTTGGGGGGGGTTCCCGCTTCAGACCTAAAGCCTTGGCCTCGGCGCCAGCGCGGTCCATCTCAGAGAGCAGCGACTCGATGCTACGGCCTGAGTCGCTCGGGTCTGGCGATGCCATGCCGTGGCGCGCCCTTTCGCGTTGTCGCTTCGTATGCTCATTGTCGGCCCATGCAGTCCATTCTGCCGCAGTGCGTTTCCGCCTTGGTGCGCGGGGCATATTGGATCGATGGGTGGATGATGTGGGAGACGCAGCGTCGGGAGCGTGTGCTGAGGCTTTGAGGGTGTTTCGACAACGCGGCCAGGCCTTATCGGATCGGATCGGATCGGGTCGAGAGTAGTAAAGGAGAAGGCCGTACGTATTAAATGTTAAGGCGAATGAAGTCGTATTGATAAGGACGATGATTTGGAGAGTCGGGGAGGGATAGCGAGAGGGGCGGATGTGAACGTGGTGGATAATTGAGGTCATGTTAAGCAGTGTAGATTGTTAGCTCAGGAGGGTCAGCAAGAACATCACACAAACCTAGTGGTGTGGTCCGTGACCTGTTCGGCCCCGCAAAACGCTATGGCTCTCTTGATCCCTGTCCTTCTCCACGCCCCATCATCGATCCGCTTGTCCCACGCTACCAGCCAACACATAACATGGTAGGACTTGACTTACTCCAGCTCCCGTCCTCATTGAGAACGCTAAGTACCGACTGTAATTGTCGTTTCTCGCGCGCCCACGCAATGCCTGACTACACCGACACCGAGGGCAGTCAATCGACCCAGCCGTTCAGTCCGCCGCCGAATAACGACCAGGCGGCGACGCGCTTCTTAACCCTGATGCCTGACAACGAACTCGCTACCCGTGTCGTCGCTCATTGCGCCGTTGATATCTTGCGTGATAAGCATCACCGCCGCTTTTTTGATCCTGACGTTAAAAGCGTCTTGGAACCCCAGGAAGCAACACCAGCCGTAACTACCGCTAATTCTGTTGCTACGAAAGCCGATGACGGTACCGCAGATAACGACGACGCCATGGCCGACGCACCTCCCGTCCAGTGCTTTGTCCTGGACCTCACCAATCTGCCCATCACGCCCGAAATGGGCTGGTCGTTTGGTTCTGGCTCCTCACGGAACAAAAAGCACCGCGGCGTTGACTTGCTCATTCAGACCACCAGATGCATCCTACCGTCCCCAATCATTGGTCTGATCTCTATTCATCCGGAGTCAGGCGCCTTCATGCTCCGCGCCATGTCTGACCGGTGTCCCATCGTGTACCGCTCGGCCCTGAACGGCCGCGACCAAACCCTTCGCAAGGGCGACAAGACGGTGCTGTGGATGGAGCGCAATATTCTTCGCTTCGGCCTGCAATCCCTCGACTTTGTGCTCGACATCGCCGTTAGCGACCAGACGCTCTTCGCAGGCTACCGCAATAACTTCCTTCAGTCCATGGAGGCCCATCATCTGCCACACAACAGCCTCGATGTTGTGCCCTCGACTGCCCACATGCGTATGAACGACTTCATCCTGCACCCGACCAAACTCGGTCGCGGCACATTTGGTCGCGTCCGCGCCGCCGTGCAGGCATCGACGGGCCGCGCCGTCGCTGTCAAGGTCTCTCACGCTGACAACGCGAGCCAAGTCAAGGCGATCCAGGACGAGATCACTATCGTGGAATTGCTCGACCATCCTCACATTGTCAGCTTTCTGGGCACGTGGTGTGATCACGGTTCCGTCCAGTGCGGATCTCCTTGCGACTACTACATGGCTATGCCACTGGCCGAAATGAGCTTTGCCTCGCATTTTCGGATGGACGATGTCACGGCGCCAATAAGACGCCGCCTTTTCCGCGACATCTTGCAAGGGTTGGCCTTTCTGCATGCTAAGGGCATCATGCACCGCGATATTTCGCTGAACAACCTACTGGTCTTCCGGAGAGAAGTGGCATCGTTACATGACTACCCCTGGACGGGCCAGATCTGCGATTTCGGGAAAGCCGTCAAAGCTCAGCGTCATTACGACACGCGCATTGGACCCATCGACACACTCGCTCCTGAGGTGTGGCCATTGCTAGACGACGGCGCACGGCAGAACGAGAACCGCTGGTACTCGAATCGGATTGATGTGTGGGCTCTGGGCTATGCCTACATGTGCGCTCTGTCCCCTGCTTCAGATGCTCCGGACCGTCCAAGGACGGATGCCCGGCGCCACCAAAAGCTTATGGTCTCTGTAGAACGACTGTTCAAGCATGAGCTGATTGGCAGCTCCGAGAGAGATCTCCTTGCTCTCCTCCTTCAGTTTGACGCCGAGGAGAGACCCTCAGCCGATGAAGCTCTGAAACATCCGGCCTGGCGAGAAAGCGAGCCTGTTACCCACGATGAAGCGTTCGGGATGCGGACACGGACGGTCATGTCGCCACAACCGGCTGTGTTTCCATCCAAGCGCACACGCCGCTTCTTTGGGGCGGCAGCGGCAAAGGAGCCCGTGACGTGCGAGGCCGAATTGCCGGACACCTTACCTTGGGAGTGAAATGATGCTGATGGCGGCACTGTCGCAGGGTGGGCTCGGGCTAGTATAGTGGTTTGGGTCTTGGATCTAACAGTTTTGTGACTGCACAAAGAGACCAGAGTTAACTAAGTCGTTGATGTTGCCGGCTAGTCCATGTGGACAGGTGGAGATTTATATAACGTTATAGTCTTCCATGGTGCCACAGGTGTAGACGTCGTTATCGTACTTTGTGTTGTAGTTGGGGCCTCATACTTCTCATCGAGTGTCAGGCTCGAGAGCAGCTTTGCCCTGTCGGACAAGGGTACGATCTACGCGACATGATAGTCCGTCTGTCGCAATTTCTTCAACAACATTGTAGGGTAGTGATATCTCAGTTTATACTCGAAAATAGTGCACTATGGCTTGGTAATGGAGCCGGCTGAATGTTAACGAGCCTCAGACAATCACAGTTGACGCTGTCCCGAGACCTCAAGCCCGCGGGCCTAATCTCTTACAATGAATCTTTGTATCCCTCCATTGCCACTCATGGGCATGGCACAGCCCACTTTAGGTGTTCGCAGTGCAGCCATAATGCAGGCTGCATGATTGCGCTGTCCGAGAGGCTGGCCCGGTGGTTACAGCGGCTGGTGGTTCGCTAAGAGATATTTGACAGGGGCTGAGCATGCATAGACAAGGTGGATCAGGCACCCACGCACCAGAATAACGCACCTCGTTGCCTCGTCGTCAGATTGGTGGCTGTCTTCATACTCCGGGGACATGATCGCTCAGATGACTAAAGGACCGCGATGCTGGTGTGAAGCTACGAACATCGTCGCCGGCTGGTTCGCTGCAGGCCACTCAATTGGCGGTCCGACATCCTGAATGTCCCGGTTGCGAAGCAGCATAGATCTCTTTGTTCCTGTTCCTAACCAAAGCAACCTCTGCGTCGGCCTGGATGCCCGCTGTGATCATGTCACCTGCTTCTGCATCAGTATGTGGCAGGTCCTTGGGCAGCTGGCCGTCATGCGTCCGCAACTTAAAAGGCCTGGAGGTCCATCATCTCTGTAACCAGTAGGAAGCTTACGGTAGACAACACCTCACGAACCCAATTTACGCACCTGATTCCGAGGAGGAGATCAACCGCAGGCTTATGCGGAACCTTTTCAGCCTCTGTCAACAGGTTCCGCAAGCCGCTCCGTGGACTTCACATGTTGGTTATGGAAACTTCACTGCCCCTCGAGCGGAAAGGATGTTGGGCTTTTCGACAGGTATTGTATTATTCTTAATTCAGTCCGGCTATTTCTTTGTAGCTCCCGCCTTTCATCATACCCGTGTGACCCCTTCTTGAGGTGGCAAGTGTACAGTTCACGACACTCCAACCCTGCAGGCTCGTAACCTTGAGACACCAGGGTAGGTCTGTGAGGCCATTTGGTTCGAGATGCTAAAGGAAGTATAAACGCGGGCACTGATTTGTGTCGCTTCCTTCAGCCTAAGTGATATACCCAGTTGAGCGCCCTGGTCAGCCTGAATCGGAATGATCACCTGGTACAATCCAACACCAATTCGACTTCATCACGATACCCGACACTTCCCTTGACCGCGTTGAAAACTTCCTCGCTGAACAGCTCTTTGATAACGGCTTGACGGCAGTCCGAGATAGTGAGTTGAGGGCTCGGAATGGGACGAGGCGGGATATCGCGAGGAAGAGACACTCGATCGACATCGATGGAATAGGAAGGGAAATCAAGTCAGCGCCTGGTCGAGCCGGCGCGGCCCTGTAAAGCTAGCCTCTTTATCTGGTTTCGGTTGCATGGTACAATACGACCTAGCAGGGCCAAGTGACGAGGCTATACCCCCAAGCCCTGGAATGGCCATAGGGGCGTGGGAAACGGACGAGAAGGAAGCAGCGCTGTGTTGTTTTGGGAGGCCCGCCTCCAGGGCTCGATTCCACTGGGGGACTCGGAATGGAGGCTAACACCGAGGTGGACCCGATCCACATCCGATCCAGCGCGGAATGTGTAGCCTCCAGCCCCGCCCTCTTGCGCAACCTTTCCCACTCCCTACAAGGATGCCCAGGCAAGATCAATACTCAGTCGCCCTTTAAACCAGAAGCTGGGCAGCTACTTCAGCATGGGGGCTGTAAAGCGCATAGTGTCGACGATCGTACGGCCAGGAAGCCGATTCTGCCAACCCGCGCGCGACCATGGTCCATAGCAAGGGCCAGAAGGACAAGGCTCGGAAGAGTGGCCTCTCTCTTAGGAGGAAGACGATCAAGCTGGGCAAAGACTGTAACGTCTTCAGCGCGCTCGTGTATTGGAACTCAACGCATCGGAGGATGGAGACAGTGATGCATCTCCCACGCGGCCAGACATTGCCCGACGTGAACAGGCTGGTTCGTGTTCTTCCCGACGGTCCCCCTAGCGGCCCGCGGCTGACAGCAGTAGCTACGCCGGTTGGCGACCGATAACGCTCGTTTCCGAGCAGGCGCTCGAGTGACGCGATCAAGCGCCGCGGCCCAGGCCATCGAGGCTAACCATGCGCCGGTTGCCGACCATGCCCTGAATGCCGACCATAAGTCAAGTGCGGACCATACCTTGAATGCCGACCATACCATGAATGCCGACCACGAGCCCATGGCCGACCCCAATGCGAACGCTGATCCCGACGTCGACGCCGCGTACGAAACTGACCCCGACTACAATCCAGGTGCGGCGACTGCCTGGGGCCCCGTATCGGCCTACGACGACTTTCCCGAGGATGAGGGCGTCGCCGTGGGCGCCAACAGGCCCCGAAGCAGGCCGCCAAGACTCTGGCTGCCGCGGCCCGTGCAGCAGAGGTCCATGCAACAAGAGCACAGAGGTAGGCAGGGCCAGGATTGAGTCTAGGGCCGTCCAAGCGTGCGTTGCTGACCATCGTCTCGCAGAACACCAACCGGCCGTCAGCCAGCCTTCCAGCGCCGCGTCGAGCGATACGACAAACAAGGCGACGCAGTCGGTCCTGGCAAGAGAGCATGCTCCCCACAGCATAAACAGGCCTTTGCCGACGGGCCTCGGTAGAAAGCACCGGCGACAGCTGGGACGGCAGGCGGTATCGCTCGCGTCCCTCGAGCGGACGGGAGGGCAACGCGTGGCCGCGAATGGATTCGGTTGCCTGAGACCACCGGCTGCAGGGGCATACTTACGGAGAGGGGAGACAGGACTGGCGTGTAGACCCATGCAGACGTTTGCGGCTGGCCAGAGGCCCTGGGTTAGGATGCAGCGAGAGCAGGTGGCGAAGATTCTAAGCTTATTCGACGAGCTGAACACAGACTTAGAAAACGTACAGTTTCGGTAGGACCTATCTTTAAGTAGGAGGTATGACTATGAAACGCTTTATTCTTTTTAGAGTTAGGTCTCGCCGACTATATGCTCATGAATGGGTACCACGTCGTGCCACGGACTGCAAGCTCGTGGTCGACGGGTTTCGTACTGACGATGGGGTACGAAGCCCAAAGTCTTCTATTGCGCCCTACCGCCAAGCTGATGTCCCAGTCATCGAACGGTCAGTGCGGCCATGGGTTGGATCGTCCACACGATCGATGTCGACAGATCGGCCGCCTAGAGGAGTTTTCTTTTTTTTATAGTTGTTGCCCTGACGGCCACAGAGTCACGGCTTGCCATGTACGATATATGGTTAGACATGAAAAAAGCCGCTGTATCTTTCTAATATTCATTTCTCTCCCGGCAAGATCTCGATGGTGGCTGCAGCAACACAACCATGGCCCACGTGCTGGGCATTCTCCGCTGCATTGTATCCCTCTTTTCTGCCACTATTCCATTATCGCCGAACCTGATGTTTCAAGGTAGAGTCACCAAGGCCTACGGCTGAGCCCACAAACTGTCGTCCTGCATATCCTCTTCGCCCCGCGTGGCTATCCCCCGCTCAAATACCGCCTTGACCTGCGACAACCAGCCCATGAGCCGCTGCATCTGCTGTTGCAACCTGGTTGCACCGCGTGAGAAAGACGGGACGATGGGAGGGGCCGTCCAAAACTTACATGCGCTCTATCTTTTGCGTGCTATGGGACACAGGACGGTCAGCTTGGTCCCTTCCTAGGGTTCGGGCAACCTACAAATTCTGAATGCTGCGAGAATCGCCGATTACGGTAAGCGAATGAGGCTAACGGGTTCGGGTCGACTTACGCCTGGCCACAACGGTCCAGTTCGGCTTCCTGACTGCTAAACCGACGTGAAAGTTCGTGGAGCTCGTGCAGGACCATATCGAGTTTCCGGGACACGTCAGTAGCGCTATGGGATGATCTGCATCTCCATTAGCACAACCTCTGCGTGTGAAGCCCAGAGGAGGGAAGGTCGCACATGGGCAACGGGCTGAACGGGTCGTCCCCAAACCCCTCCTCGTACCCCTCCGGCTCGCCATCGTATAGGACATTGGCGGCCGGCAAAGACATGTGAGGTTGGGAGGGGGGTGCTGGAATAGGATGGGAGGAGGCGGGCACGGGCGCAGGCGGAGTAGGCGGGAAGGTTGAACCCTGGCCCGTGATACCAAAGCTAGCCGAGTTGCGAGGGTGTCGCAGACGGCCCTGGCGCTGGCCATTGTACTTCTGGGAGTTCATATTGCCTGTGGAAGGGGCCTAGACAGAGAAGAAACAGAAATATGACCTGGAAGTCCTCCAAGGGTGATAAGAAGTGGCCTGACAGGTGTCTGCCATGTGCTTGATATAGGAACCGATTCGATACATACGCTTATCCTGTGGAACTGGGTATAGCTCAGACCAGAAAAGATGTTTCGCAGGTCCTTCCTGAACAGCTGCCACTCGGGTGCATTACGTTGCCCATATTCGAACAGGCGCATCACACCCACAAGAGGAGTGACGGATAGGATACAGGAGAACAGCCAGAATGAGCTTAAAACGGCAGGACTGAACCACGGCGGAGTGGATGTTGCCACGGACAGAAGCTCCTACAGACAGAAGCTGAGAAGGACAGAATCTACTCCTAGAAAAGCTACTACTAAAAGACGATGTGATGGGGGAGTGTTAGCACGAGTAGAAGCTGCGACGGCTAAAGCTTCGCCGGAAAACAGCATCGTATGAAACATCCAGTTCCGACAGGATGAGCGTCCAGCAAATTCGGGTCTAAATCTCGCCCATCGCATGCTAGACGAAAGGTTGTTTTGGGTGCCAGCGACCGGGAGCTGGTACGGTGCCGACACTGGAGCAAGGCACAAGGGACGAAACAGACGAAGCAGAACAGAAGCTGTCGCGGCAACAGGGCTTTTCATAACGACGATCGAGCAGGAGTCGACACAGACGGCAAGCGCGAGATGGTATCTTTTGAGCCCAGAACTGAAAGCTGATCCTGATATATGCAGGATGATCTAAAGTGAAGCAGGAGGCGGACGAAGAAGGAAGCGGAAGGAAAGCGGGCGAAGCAGAAAGTGGACGAAGCAGGAAGTGAATGAAGTACGAAGTGGACGAAGGAGGAAGTGGATGAAAAAGGAAATGAACCAAACAGAAATTGAGCCAAAAAGAAAGTGATCAAAGCGAGGAGCAGGAAGCAGAAGAAGAAGGAAGTAGACGGAGTAGGAAGAGCGAGTACACCAGATCCGGTCGACTTCCACCAGAAACGGAGCACAGCCAGAAGCGACACGAGATCCCATCGGCCGCACGGCCTTATGAGAGCCAAACACACCTAACACAACCCACGACCACGCGTCACAACAGATGCAATCCAGACCGGCCACAGCCAACACGGAGGGCTGTATGTGGGCAGGATAGGGGTCTGGGGTTAGACGCGGCGTGGTGTAAAAGCAGAATGTGAGCAGGAAGTAGACAAAACAGACGCGGACGAAGTAGGAGCTAGAAGAATCACTAAGAAGTTGAAGCGGGAAGCGGTAACCAGACGGAGAAGAAGCAGACGAGGCAGAATCAGACGAGGCAGAACCAGACGAAGAAAGCAGGAGGTGGACGGAGTAGGAAGAGTGGAGTACGCTCGATCTGGTCGGCACGCGTAAGAAATGAAGCCGCGCCAAAAGTAGCTCTAGACCCTGTCCTGCGCTGTCCTAAGAGCCCCAACCACAGCCGAAGAGAGCCAATAAACAAGCGTCAGAAGAGACCCCATCCGGAACGGCCACGGCCTTAGAAGAAGCAGCAATCAGCCAAATGTAGTAAGTGGACGGAGCAGGAACCAGAGGAAGCAAGAACCAGTCGAAACAGGAAGCAGCAACGAGTTGAAGCAGAAAGTTGCCCTCGGTCGCGTCTGCCGCTGTCCTGACAGTGCCAGGCACAGCCCAAAACAGCCAACGAGCATGCGCTAGAATAGCCCCGGCCCGGAACGGCCGCGGCCCACCCGGAAGGGTCATACGTAGGACAGGATCAAGAGCGGGCGTCGGACATGGCGCGGCCCACAAGCAGACGTGAGCAGCAAACGCCGCTGTGCGCAGGCTCCCAGACGCGGTGCCCCGCCTACAATGGCGCCCTGCTGGTGGAAACGCGCCGAGACCCAACGAGCGCATACACGTTAAGGGAGAGGTCGGTATACGCAGGCTGGCATAGAGAAGGCCGTCGACAGACAAATAGCGGCACATACTGAGGCACAGACAGGCCCCGCGTCGTAAGAGGTTCTGGTCGCTACTATGCACCACAAGGCATCCAGGACGGCAACCGTCAATGCGGTGAGGCAACAGAAGGAAGCGGAGATGGAGGTGAGGGGATTTGGCTGGCGACATGGCGACGTAACGCAACGACGAGGCGAGCACGGCTACGGAAATACAAACATACAAACATACAGACATACAGACATACAGACATACAGACATACAGACATACAGACATACAGACATACAGATATACAAGACATACAAGACACTGGGGGCAGTTGCAACCACCCAGCCTAAAAACTCATAGAGGCTGTATAGCCCAAGATGGAGGCTACGCTACACGGCACGAGGGGATCCAGAGGGGACGAGGGACGCTACACGAAACGAGGATGGACGTTATAGTATGAAAAGTGGCATCATGCCAAGTATATTGCAGACTTTCCAACTGGCACCAAACCTCCGGGGCAGGAGCGACTCCATTGCCTCAAGGGGCACAGCCTTCTGGTTATGCTGCATGAAGGCCTCGGACAGGAGATGCTCGGCTCTCGACTGTGGGAAGGGGAAAGGAGGCTTCCGAGTTAACGGCATCAAGACGCCGGACAAGGGCTGCTCGACTACCGTGGCAAGAGATGTCGATTGTCATAGACAGAAGATCTCGATTATTGTAGACAAGAGAGGTTTCACTGTTGTGGCAAGAGATGCTTGGCTGTCATGGGCAGTATCCTCAACCGCCATAGGGCAGGAGACGCTCGACTGTGGTTGACAAGAGATGCTCGACTGTGGTGGACAAGAGATCTCGATTGTTGTGCACAAGAGATGCTCGGCTGTCATGGGATAGGAAACCTCGATTGCCGTGGCAAGGGATGCTTGGCCGTCATGGACAGGAGTCTCAACCATCATCGGACGCAGAGCTCGACTGTCTTGGAGGGAATGCGCCTCGCCGGAGACGCCCAGCAGAGGGAACGAAAAGCTCCACCCAGGACGACACCCGCCGTGGGAAGGAACAAGCCACACGAGGGTGGGAACCAAGCGCACGACAGGAATGGCACATCGGTAGGAAGGCAACCGGCCCACAGAGCCTGTCGTGCCGGGCGGCGAACCTGCCTACAGGAAAGTCTCGACTGCAGGGGAAGCTTCAAGAACGCAGGAGAGTCCCGACTGCGGTTCTTCCGGAGAAAGCTCGTACGGAGTGCGCGGCAGAGCTCGTCGTACCGGGAGGCGAACAGGCCTACAGGAGCGTCTCGATTGTAGGGGGCCCCCTCGCCAACGCAGGAGAGTCTCGACTGCGACCAAGGCCGACCGCCAGGAGCGTATCGACTGTGTGGCGCGTGGGCCCTCTATAGAGGCGCATGGCCCCGCCTGGTTGTTGCGCCTCGCGGCGTGTGTGCGCCGAGTGCGTCTCTACATCGGCTCTCCCTCCCTCAAGGGAAGTAGGAAGATTTCCAGCCGGCGCCACGGGGAGGCTGTAGAGTCCGACTTCGTCCGCCGCCCATGGAGCGTATCCGCTACATGGTTGTTGCGCCTACCACCGGGAGCAAATCACCGTATGGATCGTTGGCCAGCCACAAGGGTAGAAGGCGTCTACATGGCTGTCGGCCTACCACCCCGGACGAGGTCTCGGGGCGGATCACTGGCCTCCCGTGGGGCGCGGACACCCCATGGTTGTGGCGCCTACCACCGTGAGCGAATCACCGGATGGATCGTTGGCTGGCGGCCCGCTAAGGCAGCCGTTGGCCTACCGCCCGGATGCGGATCGTCAGCCCCCATGGAGTGTGCCCACTGCATGGTTGTTGTGCCTACCACCGGGAGCGAATTACCGTATGGGTCGTTGGCCAGCCATCAGGGTAAAAACCGTCTGCATGGCTGTCGGCCTACCGCCCGGACGCGGATCGCTGGCCTCCCATGGGGTGTACACACCCCATGGTTGTTGGCCTAGCACCCGATGTTCAACATCGGGCGGATCATGGGCCAGCTACCACAAGGACAAAAGTCAACTCTGAATGGCAACATACGTCCACTTGGACGGGCGAACCTGATGGAAGCACAAGGAGGAAAGGAAATCTCCTTCTCTACGGGGACGGCGGCCCCCCTTATATAGCCATCTCGCGCTAGCGTCGCCGTGCTTTCGACGCCCGCCAAGACCTTGGCCATCGACAGGCCCCAACCTCGTCCAGACACAGAAAGCCTTCTATAACCGACTCCATCTTGGCTGGAGCGACTTGATTAGGTCAATATGGCGGGTTCGATTTGGTGTCATGACCTACTTTTGCTCTACTCTCCTTCTGGATCAGCCGCCTATCCGGCTCCTGGCACCTATTTAGCTCTTGTCGCCTGGGTAGGCTTTTGCCCGGTTGGAACCTACGCTTCTTGCGCTGATCGGCTTGACAGAGCTTGGCGTCCATTCTGCTATTATTACTTTACCACTCATTCTGTCTCTTCCTAGCCTTCCTGTCTTGCCCTTCCCTCTCTCTGTCCCTCGCCTTTCCTCTCTCCATCCCCGTCTCCCTTACTCTCTTTCCACTCTCGATCTCGCTCTTCCTCCCTCCGCACACTGGCTGTGCCTGCTTTGCTCAGTTTCCCATTGGTTCTTCACCATTCTTATTGCTCTCACTCTACCTTTCGGCTTTCATCTGCACTCTTTCTATCCACTAGCGATGTCGCCGGCCTCCTCATCCTATCCTATCAGCAAACTGGGAATGTACGACGTGCGACCATATTCACCGTCATCCAGGTTTGATGATCAGCCACCGCAGTACCGCGTTAAGCTCGTGCCGATGTTTGTCGAGACGAGCGCGCAAGCTCTGCCTTAGCAAGAGAGGCAACACCCTCAGTTTATCGATCAACAACATCAGCCGCGAAACGAGACGCAGCTGCAACCAGAGCAGACGCACGGCCAGCATCAAAGACCACCACAAGTACCACACGGGAATTTATCTGCTCGTCGTGCCCGAGCTAGTCATCCCCGCCACTCACGCACCAGCTCCACTCTGTCGTACTCAGAAAAAGATAACCGCGCACGCCGCGGACATAAAAGAGGGCGCCCACAAGGAGGGCAGGTCCGGCGCCAGAGACCGCGTCGGCGCTTGCCGGGCGTCTCGTCGACAGCGCCGGCCCCACCACTGGCGATCAAGCTCGAGCCGCCCATTGCCCCACGCGAAGTGACCTTTTCTATTCTGGGCTTGCCTGCCTCCGCGTTGAGTGGCGCACCAGACGTCCCGATTCGACAGACCGAGTGAACAGACCAGAGGAGCGACACCGAGGAGCCACGGTCGGAGGGACGTCACTGTCCCGACAGGCATGGGTCTCCCCTTTTCCACCGTGGACGGTATAGTAGCAGCTCTGGTATGACGCCGGTCGATTCAGGGGGCGTCCAGGAGCCGACATTGAGCCACGACAAGGTGGAGAAGTCTGGGCTGGGAGACGCGGAGACGCGGCTGCCCTCTGTGGGGGAGGAGCGGGAAGGGCGGGGAGGGTGTTGCTAACCTAGTTTCATGCTTGTTATCGAAGCCATGCCGCAATCCAAGCCATTTCTCGATTCAAGCTCGATCGGCCTCTGCCCAATCGTCTGTCTCAATCCACACGAGTGTCTCGCAGGCAGTATGACTTGCCGATGCATCGTGCCTGTCGTGCTTTATAGCCTTCTCATCTGCGAATGGTGTGAACCTCGTAAATGCCATCGTACTGGCCTTGCTGTTGCGTTAGCCCCCGTTGTCGTCCGATGCTGAGCCCCCGAGAGCATTCGATCCACCTGACCTAGCAATCCTGCAGGTGGCGTGGCTATCAGACTCGCTTGTCAAACACCTGCGGAGCTACACCCATGTATGTTAGCTCGTCCAGTGGAAACCCGCGGGGGCGGCTCCTACAGCCGGCTGCTTGGCAGCAACCCCGACGTAATAAGCGCGCACAGCGGGACTGTTGTTGGTTCGGGTTTTTTAGGAATCCTGGCAACCGCGCCTAAAACCGCTCGATAGCGCTCTCCGCCAAAACGAATGCAAAGATACCTACTTCGTTTACCTTGGACCTTGGCGAGGACTCTACAGCCCATGACGACTAGTCAGCTTTGCCATTTCCCGCAAACCTGTTTTGCTCCCTGTTCATCGCTCGCCTCTTCGGTGGCAGACCAGACAGCCGGGACGTGATCTCTCCCCTTATTGGCCAGCCCCAACAATAGAGAGCCTTGAGCAGCCTTCCACCCTAGGGAAACCAGCCACATGAACTAATTGAAGCTGGGGTTGGTCACACCATCGCGAGGGTGTTCGGAGCTTAAGGGTACAGACCGTACCGAGCGAAAGCATTACCGAAATAGGTTGTCGCTACGATCCCTGCGTAGGTTGTTGGTTGTTTTCCTCGCGCCGGGTCAGAACGGGCCAGGCATTCCTGTTTCCTGTTGGCTACTCTGCCTAACAATACAAATACGGAATGTGGGCCTGTCGGAGGCCCATAATTGCACCTAAATGAACCAGCACCTGGATCGTCAGCACTCCTCAGCCCTTATTGGCGCCTTCCTCCCAACCCGGTAGATATACGGGAGATTAAGCATACACACGATGTGACATATGACTTGTACCCTCTTATCTAAGACACTCAACGTCAAGGTTGTTGTCAGTAACCCTCCTAGTGTCAGTCTTCCCGAAATGAATCTCCAGCGCATCGAGTGCTTCCGTGGGGGGCTACGAGCGTTTACACCGGATATCACGATGCTAACCCAAGGCGCTCCTATCGGCTGGCTGCTGGGACTCTTCGTGCGGCATTCCATGGGCCATAGGCGCTTCACCGCTCCGACAAGGACGCAGGCCTCGTTTGTGCTAAGATGGGCCCACTCTGTACCATTCCCATCCCAAACTCAAATACATGCGGCTAAGCGCGGGGTTCAACTAAGTCCATTGGTGGCCCGATGCACCGTTGAAAACCATTGCGGAACATGGAGAGGGAGAGAGGGGCAATCAATATTTCTGGAATGCATAGCGGCTGCTGCGCCTATCAGATGGACTTTACCTAAGGAAGATGTGGTCAGGTGAGATGGTCTCAAAGCGGCATATGCAACAAGGGCAACTCAAGGTATCCCCAGGCGTTCCATGTATGCAGCGTCAACTAACAGCCAGTATTTCTGCCTTTGAACTATGCACTGGGACATATGGAGCATTCATCTCGATCGAGTCCATTCTGCCCGTAAAATGTTTGCTCGTTTCTGACTCACTAACCTGTAGAAAGCAGGATGGTGGGAGTAATTGTAATCGAGACTCGTCCGGTATCAAGGGGGCTGAACTATCCGCCACTTATCTCCAGGTTTAATAGTGTTATGGGAAGGACAAACCTCTATTAGTTGGGTCAGTTAAAGGAAGGACAAATATGACGAGAACAAAGAAGTCGGTCAATCCGGACAGTCGATCAGGGCCTGCGATGTACCAACAAGCAGCCTCACGAACACTGATGTTTCACACTTCATAATGATCAATCTACGCTACCCCGCCGATGGCTGGTAAAATCTAGATTGCCGAGTCCCATGAGGGGCAGGGTCACGTCAACCGCGATCATCAAACAAGGAATGTACCAATACGTGCCACGGCAGGACATCTTTGAAATAGTCCGTAATGATAGCTCTAGCAAGGATTATAAGAACGGGGGTCAACGACGCAGGCCTCTATTTAAAGACGAGTAGGTCCAGATTGTGCGAGCTCTACAGGATTCATCAGGCCACCTCGCCATCATGGACTATTACCAGCATCACTCTGGACGCGCGCCGGGGCAACAAACCACTGGGAGCCGCCTGCCACGCCGGCGACGGCCCCGTCAGGTGCAATATCCTCATTTCACGGAAGATAACGTCAGCTTGGACCCAGAGCAAGTCCCACGAATACCCATCAGTCACTCGCCCAGCACAAGCGAGAGCAATGCCGGAAATAGAACTGCGTAAGTTACGTCCTAGCAGGGTACACAGAACTATGCTAACATTACCAAAGTACAAACATGCCGCTTATAGCAGAGCTAAGACACCTCGGGGAGCAGCTCAAGGAGCAGCTCGCAAGGATCGAAGCTAAGTAAGTTCATCCACAGTCAAAGGGTAGGGTCAGTATCGCTTACAACGCCACCAATTTGGAGGGTCGACGATATATATGTGAATCTTAGAGGGGACAGATCTCAGCTTCGTTGGAACTGACAGAGAATTTAGGTCACAGGAAAACAGACAAGGGTAAGCAATTGCGGGTGATCATGAAAGGTGCTAACCAGTATGCAGACTTGAGAATGTGATAAAGGAACAGAGAGATTGGGCGAAAGAGTTAAAACGGAACATGGAGCGAGCCATGATGTCCTTCGACCAGGAAGAAGTACTGGATCCAACATTGTTTCAAATTTAGCACAATGGGAGTGGCCTTGAACGGGAAACGTGTGACCTAACAAAAGAATTGCCTGGGATTCAGTTTCGTCCGAGCTATGTTTACGTATTTTTGAGGGCTATGCTGATAATACCAAAGGTTTGTCGATAACGAGGATCATTAATGTTACCTATTTTGAATTGTATAATGCTCACTAAAACTGCGCCGCAGCCTGTCGTCTATATAATTAGCCATCTTCAAAACGTTGCCTATCTGAGCCTGGGGTTCCGTCAGTCATCAAAGAGTCTCTCTTGCTTGACTTATAGAGAGAGGACATGACCGATGAGTGTTTGCTGTCTGAAGCTGACTAAGAAGCCATATCAGCCAATACACCTTTCCTCAATAGAAAATGCACTGGCTCGCAGGGCCCAAAGGTTTGGTTGGGTGAACTACTGTCACTGAAACACAGGTAGCCATGGTCAGGATGCGACGGATTTTCGGGCTCTGGCAGTACCGACAGCGCTACTACAAACGATCGGGCTTGGACCACATCGTACCCACCTCTAAGTGGCCTTTCTCCGCTAAGGCGTTTACGGGCTAATGTGGGTAGAGGCGGACACGTGGTTGCCTACTGCGAGGAAAGAGTGGAAAGGGGGTATCGTACTGTCCTTACTGTCATATTGCTCCCTGACACCGTTGTTCGGTATCCAGTGTCGGAGAGAGCATCCGTCGACCCGCTTAGTAGTACTTAGGTAGTCTCCAGTGAGCACTGTCGTAGGTGTGCTCGTGCGTTTGTGGTTTCCTCCCTCCTGATGATAGGGGTCTTTGGTAGCAAAACCCATGCATTCCCCCGCTCACTAACGCTGTCAGGCAAAGCTAATGCAACGATGTCTACTATCGTCGCCACTGGTCTTGACAGAGATGCCATGGCCCATTGCGACCGCTAACCTTACCGTTTTCGGCAAGGTCTGTACAGTTCCTGTTTGATTCCTTGCCTTTCGGTTAGGGAGCCAAACTGTCGGGACGTGCTCCCTCCTCTCATTGGTCCTTCATCCAATCAATTAACCGCCCTCCGCGCATCGACTGCTCGTCCGGACAATGGGCTTTGTCGAAGGGCCCCACACTACCCCCGGGGAAGTGGACACATCATCCGGAACCCCAGCATTCCCATGCCTTGCCGCTGCGCCTTCTTCGCGGCCTGGTGGGGTATGCCGAAGGTCAAGCACACCCACGACGTGGTCCATGGTTCATGACTCGTGCTCTCGTCTAAACGCTCCGCGACAGAGATGCTGGCTGTGAGCAGTTGCACCTGATGAAGCGGGGCTCTCCCGGCCCTGGGACCCAGTTTGACGCGCCATTAGACAACCGTGCGCGCTTCTGGGCTCTGCCAGCTGTGCAGGTTACATTCCTATGGATGCAGGACGGCTCTGCATATGTCCATTGTGGCCTCGAATGAATGCTGCCAAGCGGTTGGTTTGTCCGCGTCCGTTGCTTGCTCTATAATTGGTCTATGGCGTCCGAAGACACGGTCACGCTGCTAGTAGCTGCATGCGCAATGCATCATCCTACGTCCGTAAGCGGGGTCACGTTGTTCAGCATAATCATTCCGGTTCGTATGTATAAAGGTCATAATCCTGGTCTCACACCAGGTTCGCGAACCATTCTATCGGTACGCACGACGCGTATTCCATCAGCCCCAGCACACGTCGATCCATTCCTGAGACGACATGGGTAGCAAGGGCTCCAGAGAGGACGCCATTCCAGTGTCCCCCCTGTCCGGCTTGAACGGCGCGAAATCCGACGTTCCTGGCGTCGACAGCCTACCTCACACGCCGTCTGGTTCCTTGGACCCCCGGCCGATAGTGACCACCCCTGGCAGTCGATGCAAGGATATCCTCGCGACGCCGGGTACGTGCGGTGCGTTGTCCGGCCGCCAGGTAAAGCGAGTGCTAGGCGCCCGTCATGAAAGGGGGCAGGGGAGAGGGGTGCACCCACCGTTGCTGCAACGTAAGGTGGCTTTTGCACCCATCGGATGGCCTTGGCCAAGTAGAAAGCTAGCCAATTAAGATGTTCTTGGGATGGTTTTTGCAACCAGGGCAGCTAAAGGCAGTCGCAGGCGCACCAGAATGCAGTCGCATCATTGAGGCAGCTCTCACCAACACGAGTGCTTTTGCCTTAACCTCAAACCTTTCGTAGTCTATGATGACGTACTGTGTATTGCTAAAGTGTATCGCTAAAGGGCTAGTGGCCTAGAAGAATACCGAACCGCATATCGTGACGTGGAGGCTTCCTATGGCCTACTCGGTCCAGATAAGCGCATGTCGCGCGGATAGCCACTGGCCTAGTACATTCTTGCCACACTGGGCCTCACCCATTGCACCTCGTCGCAGGTATGTTCCCGCGCCCAGGCATCGACATGGTCCATGTTCCAACCACTCACAACTTGGGTCTGCAAAGATGGCGACCCTCGGCTCTCCCCAGAACTACCCACAGTGCCCTCCACATCCTCCGCTATCGTGGCGCTGCCGAGGTCGAATGCTTCCCGCAACACGCATGTCCCGCGGTCGAGCTTGTATTGGAAGCATCGGGTGTCCAGTTGACACGACTTGCGACATTCGAGTGAAGACCCTGCTTGTGTACGCTGATACTCTCCCCGGCCTCCGTTATCCCAGTTCGCCCTCTCCCTATCTAAGGACTTCCACTCGGCTCGTGTACGTTCAAAGAGATGCCGGAATAATAGTGGTGTCTGGAAGCAGCCTGTTAGCAAAGACCAACCACGCGAGGGCTCCGAACAAAGAGTAGAACCCACACTCCGTTCTCGCCGGCTCTGCTCCCACCGCCACAGCTTCACCATCTCCTCTGGCTCTGTTTTGTGCAATGTCAAGACAGGCTGGCACCAGTGGCCTGACGAGTAGGGGATCCTATCCAGCGGATAGGGATTGATCATGGGCCAAAATCCAGACACTCGGATCCCGACATGAAGCAGGGCCCAGCCTAATATTGCGTCACCACAGCAGTCGTGACGTACATTGTCCTCCCAGCGTTGACTGAGGGGCCCCTCGAGGTAATCCCCATCTTGGCCCACCTGGCGATGTAGTAGCTTCACCATGGCCGCCTGGCTCAGAATGAAGCCTAAGCCGCCGTAAGCGAAGTGTGACTTCTCCTCATTCTTGAGACCCCCAGGAGATGGGCTGCCGATGTAAAAGGGCGTGTTGGCATCCAGGTTTTCCAGGAGGCGGAACAGGTTATCCCACACAACGTACGTGTCCGACTCGTAGAAAAAATACCATGGCTTGTGGGGTCGCATAGCCCACGCCCGTTCCACCATGGGCAAAAATTTGAACTTGTCCATGACCCAACCATCAAGACAATAAGCTCTTGCGTCTCCCTTCCGTAAGGTGCCTCTATCGTACAGCTCATGCATGCGGGTATAATTGGCGAACTCGGGGTTGCCCATGTGGTACGAAGCGGGGAGGTCGGCGAGCACATCATAAACAGGATGGCCAGCGATCGTGTCTTCAACGTCGGAGAAGATAAGGAGGTCGTTAACACAGGCTGAAATGCTAGCGAATTGGGCCTGTATTCGTGCTGGAATATCGAAATAGCCGGTTCGGAGAACGGGTTGAACAAGTTCGTTCACAAGCCGCTGCGGGAACGACGCACACAAGTCCTTGGTCGTCATCTCATCATGAATGGGAATTGAGACCGGCCGGAAGTGGCTCATCGTGTCCCATCGGAAGAACTTCGGGCGGTTTGGCCCGTCTTCGTTAGGTGCCTGGGGAAAGCGGTCTGGAGCCTCTAGTTTGGTCCAGAATGGTCGGCGGATAAAAATAAGCAAAAGAAAGAGAAGACATGTGGTGAGGGAGAGAAGCAAAAGCTTCCGAAACCGCCAGCTGGATAGCATAGTGTCCCAGTTGAACATATAGTAGGTGGTCGACGGGCGAAGTGCGAAGGCAGGACGCTGCTTCACACCGATGCCGTGCATTATAGCAATGGTACCAGTGAGTAAGTGAATGTAAGAGAACTAAAGAAAGTATTGGACACAGCGAAGACAGCCCAGCGCAGGATGCACAAGCACAAGCTCATTACAGAACTATGAGGGGGCAAAGATCAACTTCGGGGCTATTCTTTGGAAATGGGTCTTCCTGCTGCAATCCCTGCCGCGTTGGGGGATCCTTGTCACACCGGCCGGCGCTTTCCAGTCCCATTTCCAACCAACGGAATGGCAATTCCGCTACAAGGTTCTGGAGGCCACGACCCGTTGTGTCGGTAGCCAACCGGATGCGCCGCGTCGTGGCATTGCTTGAGGAAAGCATTCGACTGATTGTAGGCACGTCCACACGGGTTAAGAAAACGGGTCGAAAAGTGACCAGCGGCAGGATGCAAAATGCTATTCAAGACATAGCGTTTCGAAGCCTCGATGGTAAGAAAAGCGTAGTCTGTCTTTTGGTATTGCCAACTACAATGTGTAGTGCGGCACTGGTACTGGACGAATAATAAAGCCGAGTCATGTCTAGTCATGTTGAATGACCAGGTAGGCATCAGTCAGGCTGCGGAGAATGCACGGCTTGCTTCAGCAGGCTTGCCCAATGTAGACCCATTTGTCACACCCCAAGCCCGTTTAGCAGCGAATTGAGGTCCTTTGCGACCTGAACAACTCTACATCTAGCATTCGATCGACACGGAAGCGAACAGAACGCTGTTGCATCCTTCGCGTACCATATAACTGTTGCCCCGGCAGTTGTTCCCGCTCCAAGCCCGGACCTTGCACCCACTGGAGATTTCAGAACTCTGCCTACAAAGATATCGGATTATGCCAATATGCGACTGACCTGTTGTCTGCGAAAACAGAACGAACACTGCTGTATGGAAGGCATCGATATCCGCCCTGGAAAAGCGTCACGGCATCGACCTGGTTCGTACAGGTATCGCTGCGGTAGACGCGGACGGTTGCTTCGCCCAGCTTTTGGACGGTGCCGTCCGTGTTGGCAGAAGCCTTGGGTGGGGCAGTCACAGCGCTGGCAAAAGCGCCAACGAAGGCAATGACGGAAGTGATGTGGAAGAACTGCATTGCGGCGAAGGTGACGGGGAATCAAGGTGACTGTGGTGAAGAGCGAAATCGAATGTTAAAGCTAGTAGCATCCGTGGACCTTGGCGGTGATGCAGTGCCCGGAAAAGAGAGCCGAGGAGACAATTTATATTGTCTACTCTGATATGGGATACCGTTGGCAAGCAGAGAGCATACATGAGCCAGCGAACTGAAGCCTCGGGACGGACCACGGCTGGTGGCTTCCCTAAAAGGCGATGGGTCTCACGAAAGTCGACCGAATCTGGCGTTCTCCGTGCAGTTTCCGGCCGTCGCAGCTTTTACTCGTGGTAAATGTTCCAGTCTTAACGTGTTATTTCAACAGATCTCCTCCATATATAAAGCTTATTCCTGATTGAAGTTGCATTCGCTATATTTTCTAACGCAGCTTATTACTATAATGAATATACTCGTCTCTATCTTCCTTTCGCAGTTGGCCATGGTGGTGGCCGCCCACCATTGCTATCCAACCGCCCTGACTCTATCTCGAATGCCGCCTTCCAACTCTACGCAGCGCGTCATGTCCTCCTCGGTGGTTAGCTATGTGGATAACTTTTGTTCGACAAGTATTACACATACAAATACACCATTGCCTAGCACTGCAGAAAACCATCCAAGCAATTGGAGTACGACAACTATCAATGGCACTGTTTATGTTGGCCCCGTAACCACCATAAAACAGGATTACACTACCTGTACGACGACAACCAATACACGCACGGCTTCTCCTGAGTGTTATTAGGTACAAGACCTAATCCTCGCTCAGAGCCATAGCGGCTCAAGAGAAGGTGTAACGATATTGTCGCGCAAAAACGGATCCGCAATTACGCTGTAGTAATTGCGCCTTAAGTGCGACAGATATGTAGGCCAATCAGGTGGCACCGGACTATGGAAAGGTGCACCTCAGGGCCGGTGTGTTTGATGATGGTAAAGCAAGCGAGATGGCTGGTGCCCATAAAATGGGACAGAAATGAAGGAATCCGCGTCAAAGAGTACAGAAACTATAGCGCTAAACCATGTAACTAGGTAGCCTGACTGATTTCTCCCAAGACTGTCTAGCGCTAGCTGTCATGGATCATCGTAAGATGCTAGAAAAATACTACCTTTTATCCGAGTATAATTTTCCAAACATGCCCTGCTTGATGCGTCCTAACATAGACAAAGAGGAGACGAAGTGAAATATAGGAGCAATGATAGGATCCCATGGATCATACAAAGTCCAAGCAGTTGGAACGCGGACATCTTAACCAATCTGCAGATGCTCTATGCGAAACAAAAAAGCCGCATTATCAAGTAGTCCACCAGAACTGCTGCCGTCAGTTTACCAAGCGCAACTCCCACGTCATTCATTCCTGCATAGTGGTCTGGTCATAAGATCTCTCCCTTCGTGACTGACGCCGACCCTTTCTCACACCGGCCCCTTTGCTTTTGATAGCCTTTGCATACTGCGACGCACTCCAGAACCGCCGACGTCGGCCTCGAGCCTTCTCCCTCCACTCCCGCAGGAAATCCTCCATATGAGCGAGATTGGTGTCTGGCTCCAAGGTAGGCGCCCACGCGACCGTGTAGTGATCCATGCCATTGATCGCCTTCTCTCCAACGATCATGCCTTTCCATGGGTCACCCTCCCGGAACACTTTTTGATTCTCGCATTTGGAAATCTGGCCGTTCGAGGACGTCCTGTGTGCATTCCATTCTTGGACCAACTCCACAGTCAGGTCGCTACGGGGTAAGGTGGTGGATATCCAGTCCACCAAGTAGTACTTCTGGCCACCCAGCACCTCTTCATCGCCACCACAACACTGGCGTCAGCGATAGACCATCCTGGTTCAGCTACACAAGGTTTCAGGACGCAGCTCATATAAATGAGGAGGCTAGCTTGAATGGTGCAGTCCCGGGCTCTGGCCAAAGTCCTGTTTATTTTGCAGCAATAAGGGGAGTTGCAGTGAAGAAGTGGCGAAGGTGATGATCCGGCTGTAGTTGGCCCTTGGCCGCGGCACGATAGTCAACGGCGAAAAGGGGAGAAACCTTGCTGCGTGAGGGATTGGAATTCCCCCCTTCTCACGTTCCTCGGGCCGCCAAGAAAACGCCAGGCGTGGAATACTGACGCAGCGCATCCAAGGCGGCAGCAACACGCACATGTGGTTTTTTTGGTTAAATGAGTCACAACCTTGTTGCCCCCTCCTTTGCCCTTGCGTACCTTGGGTCCCTCAATGCCACACCAGCGGAGCCGAATCGTGGCACTTCGATGTTTGGAGTTTAACGAGCTCGGACCAATTGGGTTCTAACGAGGGTCACTTCTAGAATTCCGTCGCGGGGCAGCCAAGTACTGACGTATTTGGTCAGGGTCCGCAAAAGGCTAGCGTAAGTGCCTGGAATCTTCGCTCCGCTTAACGTATGAGTCCTTGTGGCGCGTGGCCTGCCAAAGTAGCCCGGGTAAAATTCAAAACATTGACGCGACGTGTTGGTGGCATTGGAATCCATCAGCTTATGCGAACGGACCTGCACCAGCCTTTTCTCTTCTATCAATTATTCCGTCAGCACCGACGTGTACCCATCTCCACAACCTGGTTCAGCGCGCATCGCCGCTGGCCCATCACGATGACGGTGGCCGAACCCCCGTCCGAGGAGACCCTGGCCGAGTGCCCCTTTCGGATCGAGTATCCGGACCCAAATGGCCCCAAACGGCGAAAGAAGGGCCGCACGTGTGGCACTAACGATGCCGTCCTTTTTCGCCTTGGACCCAAGGTACAGGCATCCCCCTTCCTGCCGAAGGACGAAGGCGAGGACCCTCGCAGCCGTGCGAACCAACTCTTCCTGGTGCAGCCCGCCCAGAAGTGGACGAAGCTGACCAAGTACAAAAACTTTGTCCGTACGTCCGCCTGTCCCTGTCCAACGATTGTTCCGGCCCACGCGTATGCACTGACCACGACGGGCGGCTCAGTTAATGAGGTGAAGTACCTCCAAGGGTCCTTTGTGTCTGTGGCCAACAGTGCCACGCTGCGCCGGCCCGCGAACGTCGTGCCCGGTGCTCCCCCCGACACCGCCGTGGACCGGGACTGGCTGGCATACATCTTGGAGATCCGGGCGAGCGATGCAAACCATGTCTACGCTCGCGTATACTGGATGTACCAGCCCGATGATCTGCCTCAGCACCGGCACCAAGGGAAACGGTGCCCCGTCGGCCGGCAGCCCTATCACGGGGCAGACGAGGTCATTGCCTCCAACCACAGTACGTCGCCCGGTCATAGTTATGGTAGATCGTGATAAGCTAACATCAGAGGCAAGTGGATATCATCAATGTCATCAGTGTGACCGGGGCCGCCACCATTTCCCATTGGGACGAGGGGGACCACAGCCAAGTGCAGCCGGGTCTGTATTGGCGACAAGTCTTCGATATCCGGCGAGGCGAGCTCTCGGTATGTGCGGTTTCCGCCGTGTGATCCAATGTGTACTGTCTTGCTGACCAGATTCCCCCAGTCCGCGCAACCACGCTGCAGCTGCCTGCGGCCGGAAAACCCCGACAAGACACTGTTGCAGTGTCCTAATGTCACATGCCACACCTGGTTGCACGACGAGTGCCTGACCCACGCCGCCTTGATGCGGACGTGGGAGAGCCTCGGCCCCGACAAACCACGCCATGCACGGGCTGCCGACGTGCAGAAGGAGGAGCCGGAGGCCTTGGGAGATCCCGGCGTGCAGTCGCCGATGCTACCAGACGAGGATCGAAAGAAAAATACGGGCGTCTCAAAATCCCGCCACGCGTCGACCGATGACCCGCGGAGGCCACGCACGCACGCCACCAGGCCGGCAGCCCCGGCGTCCACGAAACGCAAACGGCCGCCTGGCGCCGACACGCCGGCCTCGGATCTGGAGAAGCCCTACCTGGGTTTGTTCGAGGCCATGACTCGGAACAGCGCCCCCGCACCGGTGGCGGAGATTCACGACTTGCGTCCACGCGTTGTGGGCGGCGTGAAGAGTTGGTTGGAGCCCTTGAGATGTCTGGTGTGCGATAGCGCCATGGAATGACAGTGTGCCGTCGTGGACACGAAATTTTTGTGGATGGCGCAGATGAATGGATGGGTGGATAATAAGGATAATAGTTCCAATCCAGTGGAACGGACGCCTAGGGGGGACCAGCGTTCGGAAAATCCTGGTGCTGTAGGATTGAGCCTAGGTATCGAAAACTTATTTCTTTGTTAACTTGCGGAGGTATCCCTGTTTCTCTAAATATATTAAGAGACCCAAAGATCACGCACGTCTTTCCAAGTGATGGCAATCCGTCACTCCCGCGTCCCAATTCGTCGTGGCCTCACGATTTTCCCAACATAGAACCCACGTTCTTGTTACGACCCCAAGAAACCAAGCCAAGAAAGGTGGCTCGGGCACTACACTAGCCATCCAAGGACCTCATCAGCCACAGGAGCAACAATCGACACAAAGGGAAGAATTGGGAAGGCACCTCCCCAAGTAAGGGAAACATTCCCCCGAAGGCAAGGTCGCCTAGGCAAGGAAGCGTTCCCAAGGAAATCTTCCCTTTGGGAAAGAGGTCACGTGATGGATCATAGGATCGTGGATTGAGAATTCACGATCCAATGATCCAAGGAATCCACTGGATCACAGGATCGCAACTTGGGATTTCACGGTCCAACGATCCAGCCTGTATCAGTGAGGGAATGACTTGGTATATAAGTCAGAAGGATTCCTAGTTAGACAGTCATTACCTCAGTGATCAATCTAAGCATCTATTCACCCATAGATGGGAGTAATCTTCTAACGACTCTTATGAATCAGTTCCCAGCATCGCACCTCAGTTAGTCAGTCAGTTACCCTCAACCAATCATCGAAAAACTCAGTGTTCAAGTTGCGCAAGTCTCGGACTTACCCCAGACTCTTTCTATCCCTGAAAGTACAAACCCTACGTGCCGCATTACCTAGTTAGTTAGTTTTATTCAATCGCTATTCGACAGGCTTGCCAGGCCTTCACACCCATATTGTATATAGCGCGCCGGGGACCGTTTAGTAATGCCCAGCGTATCTATCCTCCAATACCGTGTACTGGGTAGGCGTTCTATGTGTAGACCGTTCCCGTTGCCACCGCCAGTTGTGGTCGTGTCCGGTGAGAGAGTCAGAGGGGGGCGGTCCGCGAGGGCCGTCCCCGTGCGGATACCTAGCCGCCGGGTAAGCAGCTTGGTATCCGCGTTTTGCATGTGCTCCTAAGTTAGGCTAGGGCAGATCAGGTCGAACTTCGTCACACAAATGAAAGCCTCGAACTCTTTCGGTGACACTAGTAGGTGTTTCCAGAAGGTCATCGAGTCCATCTGTGTGGCTGGGGGTCTATCCGGGCCGAAGTGGGGCCACAGGTGTCGAAGCCGGGTTGTTTTCCGGCAGTGTGTCATGTGTTCAGGGGTTTTCTTTCTACCGCATGAGCATAAGACCCTCGCGTCTGTGTGCCCGAACTTCCTGTGGTACCATGCAAAGTCGCCGTGTCCAGATCTAGCAGCGAGGAACCGGTGTAGGATGCTTCGTGGCATTGCGAGCCACTTTGGGCAGCGTTCAATAGCCGCCACCTCGAGGTCCGTCCAGCGTTTGTGTCTAGGTCCTTCGGTAGTCCACCAGGCTGGAAGAGAGTCTTTGAGGCTTCCTTCGCTGTCCGTTTTACGTACGCAATCGTCGGAGGCCGTTCGGGGCCTGGTGGTGTCATCTCGGTTCCTAGCTTTGCGAGGAGGTCCGCTTCTTCGTTTCCTTGTAACTTGGAGTGTCCTGGAACCCAGTATACCATGACCCTTACCGTCCGTGCCAGGGCTTGGAACTGGATGAAGGCCTTCTGGGAGCTGTCGGCGGGATTACCCCGGAGGCAGGCCACCACTGAGGTGTTATCGAGGCAGATGTGTATGGGGTAGCGTTGCAGGCCGAGCCGGAACGCGCCCTTTAGGCCTGCTAAGGCCCCTTCCGCCTCCGCGTCGAAGACCTCGGACGGTCCTAACCGTCCCGAGTCGCATTGTAGTGTGCGCCGGTTCTGGTAGATGACATACCCCCAGCCTGTGCGCCCTTCGATCTGGGATCCGTCGGAAAAGACCACGACGTCTGTCGGCGGTAGCTCCTGCCACCACTTCTCAAAGGCCGTAGCTTTCGCCGTCTTCGAAAAGTCTGCCACCGGCTGTAGGGAGCCAGGTAGGTGTTTCGGGAGCATGAGTATCGGCCTGTCGGGCTGCCCATACATCCTGTAGGCTCGTTGCAGGTGTGTCCGTATCGGTTGGAGGCCACCAGCGCTTTTACCCCTTTGTCTTGGCCTCTGCGCTAGCCTCGGGACTAGCGGGTGCGCGGTGTCCACGGAGACTGTCCTGAAGGCCATTCGATGTCTAGCCTTCTCGAGGGCGACCTCGATCGGGGGGAGCCCTGCCTCTATAGGGAGGGTGCCATTCGGGGCCGTCTTCCACACTGGCAGAATGGCCCGGAGGGCCGCGTTCCAGGGCTTCGACAGGGTGTCAATGTTCCGTTGTTGGCCTGTGCTGACCGTCTGCGGCCTGTTCACAAGCCGGCTCGTGGGTGTCTTCGTCTTGCCCGGCCACCACGCCTCTGCCGCGTACAGTAGAGTTGGGAGCACCACGGTCGAGACCGCCTTGCGTATCTGCTGGGAAGGCGGGCCATATTTCGTGTTAGCGAGGTTGCGGATGTAGTTCGCCACCGCTAGGCCTTTCGCAGCCCTAATAGCAGCGTGTTTATGGGACTTAAGGCGGCTGTTACCGCATTTCCTATGTATAGCGTTCATTATAGTGTGTTCACGCGTATATTAGACACGCCGACCGCATAGCGTAAAGTCAACTTACAAGTTAGGGTAAAGTGACAAAGGCATAACCGAGCTAAATTGACCACACTAAAAAAAGCGAGAAGGGAGCAGCAAGCTAACAGATCGCTTCCGGACAAGGGAGGCATGTTCTTGAAGCGAGCCGATGCCGTCCTCCCGGGACAACACCCGCACTTACTCTACGATCCATTACCGTACTAAGATGCACGCATGCTCGTCTAATTACGGACAGGTAAGGCGGTACTGAGCTTCTATCTGGCGTAAATAGGAGTCGTTCCGTCGGCAGACTGCGCATGCGGCTAAGTGGAGGAAACTGTGAAGTACTTTTTGTTTCGGTGCAACCAGTGGACAGCGCACCGGACGTAGCTGCTAGAGTAGACAGAGACTAGAAGTGGCAACCTATCCTTTTACCTCAGAGGAAAGGAAAAGAACGAAGATAAGAAGTGGAAGCCCGACTTGGGCGATGTTAAGGTGGCGATCAAAAACGCTATAGCTACAGGGAGATTTCAGTAGAAGAGAGGCCGAGTCGAAAGTGCCGTTCCATCGAAGCTTATAGAGGAGGCCCTATAGGCAGTTATACGCTTATACAAAAACCTAACAAGCCACGCTTCAGTCGCCGCGGGTAGAACTCTGAATACTCAGGGAAGCGGCTCTGAGTAGATTTTTTACTAACGGCTCCGTGTATCGAGGTTTGAACAGTAGCGATTTGCCCATGTCCAATCACATTGTCCTTGCCGCAGACTCTTATCATTATAAGAATGAACTCATTTAGAACCACAAGAATACTTTGCTGAAGTGACCGTCGTCCAAATCCCGACCGGCTTGTACTCAGGCCGGATCAGGCCTAAAGGTCAGCCGGATTTAGAACCCAGTCAGCGTCAAGGGCCTATTTTGCCAAATTTCACCACCTGTCATTCTGCTTACGACCATGCATGAATGATGATATCCGCAGCCTGATTCAGAGTCAATGAATATGGAGTGAATCCAGATAACTGCATGGACGCCATGTGTTTCTTACCTTCTCCCCAATCGCGTATGCCAAGGAGCTCAGATGGGAACCGGGAAGCAGCGGTGATACACTCATGTCCACGATCCTGAGCCTGTCCGCTCCGTGTACCCTTAGGTCCTTTCCAACCACACCACCCATTTCGCGTGGAAGCATGGCCGCCGTGCAGCACGGATGGTTCAATGATAGCAGCATAGAGATTCGGGCATACTCTGCGAGCTGCTCCGTAGTCGCTACGTCGGCACCAGGTGCGACCTCAACGGCACGTCGCGCGCGCATGGTGGGTGTAACAAAGATCTGGCGCAGGTAGCGTAGATGGGCAACACTGATGGCAATATCGAGTGGGTTGCTCCCGCTGCGGTAGTCCAGGATTGGCTGCTCAAGCGGGTGCGTCACGTTCAGTCGCACGCTGCCGCGCGAAAAGGGATGTAAGTTTATTGCAGTCAGCGCGGTACCGCTAGCAAAAGGGACTTCAAGACTCGGCGAGGACACGTTAGCGTGTAGCTCGAGTAGGAGGGCTAGCTGGTGCTGGTAACCCGCCATCATAACCGGCGAGGTGTTGATATCGGGAGGAAGGTATAGCGCTGCATTTTCTGAGGGGGGCGTTGCAAGCTGCTGCTTGATGGCGGTAATCGTTAACTCAGAGTCGACCGACATATTGGCCAAGGGTATGTAGATGGCACTGTTGCCCATGGCCAGTGTGTAGGGCCCCTTTGCCCGTGTTTCATTGAAGCTTGCTGTGGCGCTAGCTTTAAATGTGAGATTATTCATGTCAGCTGGTAATGGTGAGAGATCCAGGGGTCTCGTGTCTTCACACCATTTGCTTATGTCAGTACCTGGTCGACCTTAAATTCCCCGGGCAAGGACTCACAATTCCATGTGATGACTGTGGCTGAATGATCTTGTAGGTTTGCACCTATGCCCGGGAGGTCCACCATCGTAGCGATACCAGCTTTTTGCAGTACCTCTGCGGGACCGAATCCACTGCGATGCAATATAGTCGGCGTGTGTAGGGCTCCAGCCGATAGAATGACTTCTAATCTTGCTGTCACGTTAAACAATTGGCCGCTCGACAGTGCCCTCACTTCAACATGGGGCGGGCGCCCCTCTTGTGCCTGTCCATTCGGGTACAAGATCCTTAAAGCTTGATGCCGCACTAACAGATCGTAGTTGTCCCGTGTAGCATTCACGGCCGCATGGTGTCCCAGCCCGGAGTGAGAGCGTCGGGTTGTCGTCGGATGACCCGAAGTGGGTATCCAACAGATACCCGCTTTATCCCCGCCGGCGCATTCCTGTTGGCTAGGAATCTTCATCTCCTTCCATGCTTCGCGGATAATGGACAGATCAGCCCACTGGAACGGTGGGTAGCTGGAATGTATGGGCGTGGTGCCTCCGTAGACGCCTGTGTCCCAAGTGTAACCGAACTCTTGGACGCTGGTCTCTGGGGGCTCGGCGAAAGTCACGCTCTAGAGAATGCCCATCGTTAGAACTGTTTCCTGTGTTGTCCGGTGTTTTATTGGGAATACTCTCACAGAGCGACAGTGATCGCGTACCTTTTTGAAGTATGGGAAAAGGCCCTCCCAATCCCACCTGTGTTCACTCTGGTCAAACTCGTCGATGCCTGTTCTCGTTTCCCACACGTCAAAGTCATGGCGCGAACCGCGATCAAAAAACTGCCCGTTAACGCAACTACTACCACCGACGACCTGCCCGACAGCTACCTTCGCTGTCTTGTTAGCTACCTGCGGACTCGGAAACGATTCGAATGCCCATCTGCTGGCACCCGGGAAGTTTGGGGCGTACTCGACCTGCGGCGGGTCGAAGAAACCGCGGCAGTACTCGACATTCCCATACTCGATGACTAGGACGGTCTCTGCGGCAAATTGATCAATTTTGGTAACACGTGTGGGCCGGCATATTCTGCTTACTGCGGGGAAATGCCTCGGTAAGACGATCTGCAACTGTAAGGCCAGATGTGCCGCCGCCGAGGATAACAAAATCGTATTGGTCCCGCAGTTGTGTTGCTTGGCGCTTGGTGGTGGCGTGTGGTATGCCTTGCGCGAGGGTCTGCAGAAAACTCAGCAGCAGAACGCTGTGGAGGGCCACCGGAATCATTGCGAAGTCTTTGCTAGCTACGCACAGTCGCTATGCAATTCTTCATTTGTATGTCGAGGAGGTAGTCTTATGTACGTATCCTATTTTCTGTAGCACCTCCGCCAAGCAGTTACAAGCCAATTCCCCGCTCGATGAAGGTCACGAGGTATGTTAGCACCTGCGAAGCGATTGTTATACGAAAGATGCAGGCTGAAAGCCGCCCCCCATGCACCTGCAGAACAGCGCGAGCTGAGAGGCAGTAGATGATTCGAATAGTGATCGCTGGGGTCTGTTTGAAGTTGCTGAGCTTGAGTTTAGCCGGCCTTGGAGGCTTGGCACAAGTGGGGGCGCTAGAACGAGATTTAACCGTAAGTGACACAGTATGCTCGATGAAATGCGATGCGTTGCATTGTAATGGTTTGCGAGAGGCACATGTCAGTTAGATGTAACACCCAGGCTGATCTCGTGGCGGTGGTAATCACTAGGATGGCGGTGCATCAAAGACGTGGCCCCCTCACCAGTGTGTACGCTCGGCGTAATACGTTGTGGGTCGTACGAGTATCATGCACCTTGTGCATAATTCACTCCTCGGCGGACCAACCTATCAGATAGGAAGCGGGCAGGGCTTGATACATTGACGCGAGGGCATCCAGCCCAGTGTTCTTGTGATCTCCTTATCTGGCCGAACGTCAGCCCAGCACGATTCTCCAAGGCTTGGATAAATGGGAGGTCCTCATAGCCTCCATAGGTCGCTAGATGTAAGAATTTGCTACCACTAAATAAGCACTATATACGGCCAAGAACGGCGTGGATGGGTGATGGGCCAGCTGGTTGGCTGGGCCAGCCATACTTACAAGAGGGGTTCATGACCTGAAATCACTCTCCTGCACGTTTCGCAGCCTGTGGCTTGCGTTCTAATAAGGAACCCACCGCCGCTTAGCCGTCCGGCTACGCTGGGCGCCGAGACGGAACGGGTAAATAGAGACCCCAATTGCTCCTGCTGCCGCGCAGGGTCGCAATAGAACGGTCCAGCTATCGCGTGTCGGCCATGGCTTCTGCATTGGCATAGTAGGTCTGGCTGCCGTGTGAGATCCCCGTATCTCGGCCGCCTATCCCTAGCGAAGCGCCCTGGGCAAGGCGTCAAACTGCAGATAGCATAGCTAAGCCGTTTCGACAGACTTAGCTACCCCGGTCACCATCGACCTCGAAACATTGAGCGCAAGCTCACCGATAGACCCACCTGGTCCCCATCGGCAGTCACCAAATGGAACCACTCAGCAACAGCTAGCACGAAGGAACGAGTCGAGAGAATCGGACCGTAGAGATCACTAACGGCAACATGTTGAGTCCTAGAGACATGATTTGGCTTCTATTGAAAGAAGGGCGCATATACTGGAAACTTGCTAGCCACGTCCCATACCCCCAGGGGTTTGTGGCCGCTTCGCAGCCACCTATGACCTCAAAAACTTCTTATCCTTCTTCTTCCTCTTCTTAATTTTATTATTGTTATTATCCTTGTCCCCTGGCGAAAGGTGGAGTACCATAAAGCTCGATGTTCGCTTGCAGGTGCATCGGGACAATGTGATGCCGCGTTGTGTATGCAGGAGGATGAGTAACAATGACAGATGGGCACGTGGGTGCTGTACTCGTAGAACCAGGAGGCATGCAATGCCCTATCGTACAGGATAACTGCATTGGGCAGATCCATCCCTATACAGAGGAGAGAGACATCTTGGCTGACGTTGCCACGGCTTGGCTTTCGAGAGGGACGGCTTAAAATCCCTCTTGCCAATTCCATACCACCGCCACCAAAACCGTTCCGGTATTAACACCCGGCTATCCTGACAAATATAATGCTTCGTTTGAGCTATAACTGAGATCGTCCTCCTTCAGCTTCTCATTTTCCTATCACTCTCTCGATCATTTTCGTGTTACAAGCCGCAAAGGAACCGCAAGGATGGAGACCCTTCACGAACGGGCAGCCGCCCTCCTCCGCCTGGGGCTCTGGGACGGGGTATTTCTCACTCACGGCCTCGCAGCCCTCTGGAAAGCCCTTCGCACATTGGTGGCGTGGGCACGACTGCGGCACGTCCCGGGCCCGCCCCTAGCGTCCGTTTCGTACATTTAGGGGCTGCGAGCAATGCACTCGGGACGCATCTACGATACGATTCAGGCCGAGCAGAAGAAGTACGGTCGCGTGATGCGCATCAGGCCCGACGCTGTGTGCATCTACGAACCCGAGGCCCTGTGGCGTATCAATGCAGCGCGCTCAGCGTAGGGGCGCGGCGGCTGGTACAGCGCCCTGCGCTTCGACTCGCGTGGCTACTCGGTCCTGTCCGAGTGTACACGGCGCGCCACGACCAGCGGAAGGCCAAGCTAGCCGCAGTGAGTAGCTTGCAGTGTCCCCTCTCTATTTCCCCCTTAATCATCTGTCCTTCACGGTTTACTTTCCATGTCCTGTGTTTTCTGTCTTTCAACCCCCAAAACACTCACCCGAGCGTCCCTATAAGTAAATGCTGAGTCTGGGGAACGAAGGTCTGTTCGGGAAAGGGCCTGCTAGACCTTGAGACAACTATCGACACGAGCATCAAGGCGCTTATCCAGCACATCCACACCAGGGTTGCCGGCGGCGTTGGGGTCACCACCGTCCAAGCACACCAACCGGCTTCGGATGCACTAACCCCGATCCTGCGCGATATGGACAAACGACACAACACCCGACGATCGGTGCTCACTAAGATCGCTCGCGCCCTGGACAGCATTATCGAAGAATACCACGACGAAGACAAGGAGCTAGCTACGGAGATTGCGAGAGGTTTCACGGAATTCCTGCAGGCTAAGACCGGGGACACGATCAGCCCCCACCCGAACGAACGCCCCTACCGGGGAGCGGCCCGACCCGCGCGGAGCCTCTCGGGGCCCCCACGCGCAACTGGGCCGAGACCGCCGGAGCTGGACAAAAGCCAACACCCCAGGACAGTTTGGCCAAGCGAACTAAAGAAACGAGGGAGATACTCCTCCGAAGGAAGGAAGAACTAGCTCGAAGCCTTCGAGCGGATGCAGTCGAGGTCCCGATCACGTGGGTGAACTACGTGGTCCCCGGCTACCCGACGCACCTTTCGAACGTATTCGGCGAGACTTTCGAGACTATTCCCCTCCTACGAGAAGAAGTCGTTACGCAGACTAGTATCGAGCTAGTAAGCGTACGATAATCACGTCAGGATCCGGTCCCCGGGGCGAACAAGAGATCATGCATCGTCTCGTTCCTCCAGAAAGTGCGCCTGTTCCGGCTCTTCGTAGCGAGCGGGCCCGCCCGGTTAATCGAGAAACGAACTCCCCCCAGCCGACACAACCCAGGCTGCCAAGGGCACCACCCGAGCCGAGTCTGCACACGAACCGATAGATGCGAGAACTGCAGCGCCCGGCTACCGGCGGGACATAGCCACCCGCAGTCATGTCAAGACCGCCCGCGATGCGCAAACTGCTACGGGCCATCTCCCGCGAACCACGAGAACTGTCCGGCGAAGCCGGTCGTGAAGAATGGCAAGCTCGTACGCCCTACGCGAAACGAGCTTGCGAAGATCCGCCAAACGGGCAGCCTCCTCTACAAGGCAGCCCAACCCCGAGAAACAAGCCAAGGAGGCAACACGCAAGAGGAGACCAGACCAGATACTGACAGGAACACTGCGGATCTGGCTATGGAGGACCCCACCCACACGCCTTTAGATTTCTTAGGAAGACGGCCCCAGCCCACCCACGAAGACAAGCCGAAGCGCAGCCTACGGAATGTTCCACGCGTCGACTACAGCGTGCTTGACTGTATGGGCACGGGGGACGATGAATAGAACAAACTATCGGACACACCCGACACGCACCAGGCCAGGACGACAAGTTCTACAGGTCGCGCAGGCTAACGTGGGTAAATCGCCGCCGGCACACACGGCCTTGCTACAACAATGCTGGGAGGGACCATATCGACGTGGTCCTCGTACAAGAACCATCCGTTACGAACGACGGCCGAAACCGATTCAACTCCCACCCGGGCTACAGCGCTTACGTCCCGATCGATAGCTGGGACGGAATCGCCTCTCAGCCTCGGGTCATAACCTACGTCAACAAAAACAGCAGGTTTAAGACGAGACAAAAGCGGCCTCGGAAATCCAGAGACCTCCTATGGCTCGAGATCGACCACTTTACTTTGATCAACGTTTAAAAACCCCCACACGAGCCGCTAGGCCAAGCGACACGGCTCCTTTTGGATCTTCAACAACCCCTCGCTGCTTGGTTGCAGGAGACTTCAATGCATGGTGCAGCGCCTGGGACCCAGACGTGCCCCCAAACCCGCAACGGAGGAATCGAGATCCACAATTGGGCTACCTGCAACGGGCTCAACTACATTAGCGAGATAGGGGTCCCAACACACGCAGCAGGACGAACTATCGATCTGGCCTTCTCTAACATCCCTTTTGCAACAGCAGAAGTGGACCCGAGGCTACAGACAGGGGCAGACCATGAAACGATCCGGATTTCGATCCCTAGGCGTGACCAGACATCGGGCACGCAGTTTCGGTATTCAATACCAGACCACAAGCTTCAAGCATTTGCCGGCTTGGTCGAGCTTGGCGTACAAAGTCTGACACCACTCCCTCGGATACCGACGACGGACCAGCTGGACCAACATACTACGGAGCTCTTAGGCCTCGTACGTAGAGCTCTAGAAGCGACCGGGAAACAGCCAGCTAAGAACGGGCACGACGCGCCATGGTGGACCGACGCCTGCCGGGAAGCCCGGGACGCGTTTCGGCGAGCAAGAAGACACCACCAAGGGGACTGGAGACACCTAGAAGAACGAAGACACTTCCTCGCGGTAGTGCGGAAGGAGAAGAGGGAGTACTGGCGACGGCAAATCGACTCGATCCAGTCCGACAAAGACCTATACAAGGTTGTCCAATGGCACAAGCTGCAGCCCGCTCTAAAAGCACCTCCTCTGGTTATCAAGGACCGGACGATCGAGGACACGGAAGAGAAGGCGCATGCCCTACGCAAGTCTTTCCTGGAGCGGTTTACGGATGCCGAAGACCTCGAGGACGACCCCCTCGAGATCCCAACGGTACCACGGCGCATCCTACCTTGGGATACCTATATATCCAGAGACGAGCTTACAGCCGCCACGATCGCGGTCAAGAGCACCTCACCAGGGGCCGATGGCATCTCGGTACGGCTATTGAAAGCGTGCTGGCAGGCTATCCAAGGACCGGTCCGAGCACTCTTCCAAGCCTGCCTACGGGTAGGACACCACCCACGCCCCTTTCGCACAGCCGAGGTCGTGATGCTGCGGAAGCCGAATAAGAAAGACCTCTCGAACCCTCGCTCCTGGCGACCGATCGCGCTTCTCTCCTGCCTCGGGAAGGGCCTCGAGAGGCTCGTAGCGAGACGAATCGCGAGTATCACGCTCCTATACAAGGTGGTCAGCCCAAAACAGGCGGGCGCCCTACCGACACGGGCAGCCTCGGACCTTCTCGCCTGTCTAACACATGAGATCGAGCACTCCCTCGAAAATAGAGGCACGGCCTCGATCCTTACCATGGACGTGAAGGGCGCATTTGACGCCACTCTCAAGAGGCGGCTCATGCTCCGTATGAGGCAGCAGGGCTGGGCCACCCAGCTGGTCAAGTTTGTGGGCTCATTCATGAAAGAAAGACAAGCACGGATCCGACTCGAGGACGTCACAACAGCGTCACAGACGATCCAATGCGGCAGCCACAGGGATCGCTCGCGTCCCCTGTCCTCTTTCTTCTCTATATCGCAGATATTCTGCTCGAGGACACAAGACACCGGTTTGGATACGCGGACGATATATGCTTCTACCGGACAAGCAAGTCTCTTCACGATAACGCACAACAGTTAGCGAACGACCTAAACGATATCCTCAACTAGGGCAAGGAAAAAAAGTCACAATCGACCCAGAGAAAAGCGAGCTGCTCCATTTCACATGCGCAAAGAACCCAGGGGAACTCCCTAGCGTGACGCGCGGGACCATGGGCTGGCCATACACGCCCGGGACCAGTCCGTACGATGGCTCGGCGTCTGGTTTGACACGAAGATCCGGTTTACGGAACACGTGAAGAAGAGAGCGGCACAGGCACGGATTGTCGTACAACACCTCCGGAGCCTAGCGAACACCCAGCGAGGACCCCCACCGAAGGCCCCTCGTAAGGCTATCTTCACCTGCGTCCTTCCTGTTCTTACCTACGGAGCGGAGGCATAGTATGAAGGACGTACGAAGATCCGGAGGAACGCAAGCCGGACACTTAGCATGGAAATACAAACTCGACAAGAAGCCCATATGGACGAGATAGACAGAGTCCTACGAGAAGCCATACGAGCCGTACTGCCCGTATGGCAAACAACACCAACGGCCACTTTACACAGGGACGCAGGAGTCCCTACGGCACGGATCGCGCTGGAAACGGTGTTCTATCGCTTCGGACAACGGCTCCAGTCAATGGACGAAGACCACATGCTGACGGCGCGTACAGCGCTGCGGCCGTACCCCCTGGCATTGGCTACGGCTCCCTACAACCAGCGCGGACCAGGCTCCAGAGAGCCGCTAGACTCTTGCGCGGTATTCCGAGGCCATACTATCTCCCGAAGAGAGACACGCCGAAGCTGGAGCCGCAGAAAGACAAGAAGACAGCGGCGAAGGAGTTCACCGCATGGCAGTCAAAGCTTCCCGATACCCACCTTGTCGTCTTCTCGGACGGGTCAAAGGGACCGGACGAGGCAGTCGGCTTGGGTTTGGCCATCTACAGGGGTATGCGGAAAAGTAGCCAAGGTAAGGGCCGACTAGGCCTCGCGGAGGTCTTCGACGGAGAAGCCGTCGGAGCGTGGCAGGGCCTACGCCAAGCCCATCGGATCGACCCAAGCGTAACAATCCACCTTTGCCTAGACAACACGTCTGTTATCCAAGGCCTCACGGGAAACGTACCAACAAGCTCGCAAGAAGTTTTCCTTGACTTCAGGAGCTAGCGACCATAGCTGACGTCCGCGTCCGATGGGTACTGGGCCATGAGAAGATCCAAGGAAACGAAGAGGCCGATAGGCTTGCGAAAGAAGGGGCAGCCCTCCCGGAGAGCCCTGGGACGCCAGCCACCTATGCTGGAGTTAAGAGACTCCGAAGGACGACTATGGAGAAACAGTTCGCCATATGGTGGGAAGAAGCCTCTCAAAGCTGCAAGCGATACCGGGACCTCGGATTCATCGAGGCTACTCTTAAGGCACCCAAGGAGTTGGACCTTCCTAGACGAACACTCCAAAACCTCCTCGCGCTTCGATTAGGACATGGAGACTTTGACTGGTACCACAAGAAGTTCCGACACCCCCAGAACGACCGATGCGCCTGCCGCATGTTGCGGACACCGGAACACCTAGTCCACTGCCGGAAAACCCGAAAGCTCCGGGCCCGGTGGCCAAAATTCGACCCCGAACCGAAAACCTTGCAAGAATACTGGCAATGACTAGTACATAACCCGGTGAAGTTCCTCTTCAGAGACCTCGAGCTCAACTACGAATCGTTTTGTTGCCCGACCTTTGCCTTTAGGAACGCTGGAGGACGCCAGCTCCTCCTTCACTTTGCGCACGTCTGTAATCCTCACGAACGCTTCCTGCGCAGTCTCTCTGAATTTTCGACGTTTCTGGGGCCTCTGACGCTCTAATGCAGTCGCCAATTGATCTCTCTCTTCGCTCAGCGTAGAGATCCTCACGATTGTTTCGTCGAGAGCCTTGCCAAGCTTCGACTGGAAGGATCTGAACGTTGGAGACCGGTACGTAGGGTCCATACTGCGCAAGTCCTTGGCGATAATATTGATCTGGCGGAAACTCTTTGGCGTGGAGATATCGATACCACTAATTATCGCTAGTCCTGGCGCCTCTGGCATTCTCCAGAGGCTGGAGTCTGGCTGGTCACGTAGATGCTGGCGCACCAGCCTGCTATTGAGGACTTTAGAGCGATTCCTTGGGAAGATACCGGCCGCGCGCCAGCCAGCAGCGATATTTAAAGCCGTGAAGGCTTCCATACGAGCGACCATCCAAGCCTCCAGGAAGTCTGGCTTCTTTGGTGTCAGGGTGAGGCTGTTGCGGCATGCAGCGCGTAGATGGTCGCGATACTTCTTCAGAACGCTGAAGGGGACCAAATCAAGAGGCTGGAGGACCTGTGAGAAGTACGCTGGCAGGAAATTAATCCAGATCTTGTTCTCCAAGCAGCGTAGCATAAATAGATCGTCGGTATGGCTATTATGGCCATCGAGGATGAGGTGTCGCCACTGGCTGGGGTTTTCAGGCGCTGTAAACGGTAGAAACAGTTCCTCTAGACACTGTAGAGTAATTGCCTTGCTGGTCCAACCGTTTGGACTGCTGGCAAACATCCATTCGTGATAATCCTCGCGGAGTTGTTGGTCTCCAAACTATTGCTGTTGAATAGAGGCGCCGGCCAGGCTTCATAGCATAAATCTTCTGGAGGTCTGATGGGCTGAACACCATAAAGTTATCTGACCAGCCAATATGAGCTCCAACTTGGTCCACGTTATACGTGTGCTCTGGAGGAATATAGCCTGCGTCTCCTTGGTTAAGGCGATCGAAGAACTCCTGGATATTATCACGGGAGGCTCTATTAGCGCATTCGAAGTCGAGCGGCGTATATTGTATAGTCTTTAATAGCGGCTAACGCTTAAGAAATTTCGTATGCCAGTGCTTGCCGACCACTCTAGAGTAGACCTAGTTAATAAGTAGCCTCTAGGCGAACCAGCGAAATCGTGAGGACGGAGGAGCTTAGCTAAGTCTACCTTATATAAGTATCTAGTCGGCTAAACCTTTCTTTAGCGTTAGCAAAAGGCTCTATCGATAGCTGTGAGCAAGGTATCTAAGGTTGATACCGTCGATTCGGCGCTTGAGGGTGTTTCGAGATACGTGGTATTATTCGGCCACGTTACGGAGAGAGTCTCCCTATAGTACCTGTGAAATCGCAGCGGCTAGCGCTAGGTCTTCCACATCTGGCATCACAATAAAAAGAAGAAGAATTGAATGCTAGAGATAAATTCATCTTCATTATAGCCGCTCTCGGGCCTGATATATAAGTGAGTGTTTACACGGTGTTTAATTGAAGTGTCATATTGAGACCATGGTTCACCAAGGGGCTGATGCACAAATGAGTGTCTCACCTTACGCTGAGCCCGATCTTGGTATGGCAGGTTAAACAGCAGAAGGAAACGGGACGACACAGAGGAACCCAGATTTTTCACCCGACCGGACAGCAGCCCGGAACGGTTTTCCTGGGCTTAGATACGCAAGGGGTCCTCATAGCCTGGAAAGGTCTCTAGTGTAACGAACGCTATACCTAAGTAATGCGGTAGACCTTCCCTTCAATTTATCTTTCGTGCGCTTGGAGCTGTTAGCCCCTAAGCGTGCAACGCACTAGATTCCTTAACAGTGGGCCCGAAGGTCCCATAACGCATCAAGACACCAAGAACTTTATCGTGAAGAGCGTGGCGGACCTCCGGTCGGCCACGCTCGCCATCGCGATAGCTGCCATGGACGCCTCCGCAGCACACCGATATGGCGATCACGACGATCCACGCCTGTCGGATTCCGAGTCGGAAGACCCACGTACCGCCCTCGACGCCACTCAACAGGCCTTGACGGCCTCGACGCCCCGCGCGAGTGCGGGCCTGACCCCCCACCAACGCAAGAAACGCGCTAGGAACGGGAACCCCATCAACGACTCCCCGTGCCCGGCCCCCACGACCCTACCAAGCGGGAAGGCTAGTAAGGCGATCGACCTAACGAGCGTTGCCGAACCACATTCTGCAGCCCCCCAGGGCCTGCAGGAGTCCGTCCACGCGCCCCAGGCCGCAACCAGACCGACCAAGGCCTCCTCGGAATTCTACGACCAAATGGCTGAGGCTAGGAGGAAGAACCAAGACCGAGAGGAGGTCATGACTATGGTAGCTAGGGCTCTGGACTCGATCCCCACAGCCCTCCCTCCCCGCCAACGTGAAATGGCGGACGAAGTGGTGACGGGCATCTTCACCCACCTTCGTACCACCATGTTCGCCCAAGAGGTGCTCGGAGAACCCATTAGCGTGTCCCCCCCGACCACCCTCGAGTCACAAGCCTCGAAACCGGGGCGCCTAGCGACCGCCGGAACGACACAAGCCCCTACCTGGGCTGCTACCGCGACCTCGTTCCCCACGACGAGCAGAGCCTCTACGAAATCTGTCACCTTCTCGGACGAAAGCACTAGCTCCAAGTCAGCAAAGACGAATAAGACGAACAAGTCCACTGGAACCGATGGGTCGGATAAGTCGAAGGGCCCCCCGCCTGACATACGGGTCCTTGTACGCGTGTACGAGGAGAGGCTGGATTGGGCCCGGAGACAACCGACCTTCGCCCTGCGAAAAGCGGCCGCCGAGAAGCTCAAGATACCCTTAGCGGACATCCCCGAGATACACCATATCCCCTCCGGCTTCGCTATACGACCAAGGACCAGGGAGATCCAACTCCTTATCCTTTCCGACAAAGCCCAGTCCGAGCTGGGAGGCCTGTTCGGGGCTAAGGCCTTTGACACGCACCAGAAATGGTATAACTACGTCGTCCCTAGGTGCCCAAGGGAGGTTCCACAGCTCTCCCTAAGCGAGGCTACCCTACAGCCGATACCCGCGGTAGAGGTGGCGGCGGAGGAGGCAGAGGCCCAGACGGGACGCCAGCCGAAGAGAGTCGCGTGCTCTACGAAGGGGCCTACGGAGGCAGGCTTCGTCACACTCATCGTCTCCTTCACCGAGAAGGTCCGGCCCTTCAAGCTCTTCGGCTCGTCAGCGATGGCCAGGCTTATCGATAAAGCCCCGGCCGTCCACAGACACGACCCAGGCTGCCAGGGCTGGCACTCTGGACGCAACTGCGCTAGGGACCCCCGATGCATGACCTGCGGGGAGACGACGCACGAGGGTCCCTGCCAACGACCCCCGAAGTGCGTTAACTGCCACGCACCACAGCCCGCCGACCACGAGGGCTGCCCCGCTAAACCGGTACGGAAGAGCGGCAAGATGGTGCACCCCACGAAGAAGCAGAGGGCATCCTTCCGATCCGCCGGGGAGCAGCTCTATAGGGCCGCGCACCCCGAGCTGTTCGGTGACCGAACCCTCGAGACCGCCCGGCTAGCCACCCGGGCCGAAGCCCCTACATTCCCTACAACTCCGAAGGGGTCAAGGGTCACGGCTCACGAAATGAATAACGGCTGCCCCGAGGGGCGGACCCCTACCCCGACGCAGCCCACCACCTTGGTCTCGGGCTCCCCCCCGAAGGATCAGGAGGGCGATATCGACCTAACCGATCTCCCGGACTCCCCGACGAAGGCCTTGGCAGAAATCCAACGTCGATCGACCCGTTGCAGGACGTCTTCTAGCCGCCTGCTCGACTCGCTACCGTCACACGTCAATGAATTGCTCGACAGCGAGTAGACCCCGGAGGCAGCCCCGGGCAAGGGGCAGAGGCGGTACAGACCGGCCCCTAGCGATTGCACACCAAAACGTCGCCCGCGCGAGGCCGTCCCACGAGGCGTTCCTAGAGCTCTGCGCCTCCCAGAAGGTAGACATTATCTGCGTGACCGAGCCTGCTTGGGGCAGCGACCAACATGGCCCGCTCGCAGTAACACACGCCCACTATAAGCTCTACTCGTCCGTTTCCCACTGGACCAACAAACAGGACAGACCTAGGGCCCAAATGTACGTCCGTAAGGACGGCACCCTCAACGCGAAGCAGCTTATATGCTTCCCGACCAAGTTTGCGATCTGGATGGTAATTAACCGCTACACCATCATGACGACGTATCGAGATCGCCGCAACCCACAGTGGCACCACGAACTCCACAGATACACACCCCCTAACCGCAGATTTCTCGTGGTAGGGGACTTCAACGCTATTAGCAGTGTCTGGCAGTTCTGCACCCCCAACGAAGAAAACAGCGCCGGACGCTCTACTGCCGCCTGGGCAGCGGCGCATGACCTTTCCTTTATCGGAGAATACGCCAGGGCCACGCACGATAGGGGCAACACCCTAGACCTGGCCTTCTCCAACGTCCCGTTCGCCAGCTCGATAGTGGACGATGCACTCACAGCCCCTAGCGACCACTCGGCCCTCCGAGTCACGCTCCCCATCGGTGGCAGGATCCGGGTGGATCACCATAGGTTCGCCGTCCCCGAGGACAAGATCGAAGCCTTCACAGGACTGGTCACGTCGGGTCTTCAGCACGCCCCGAGACCTAGGACAAAAACGCCCGAGGAAATCGACGACGTGGCGGACTTTCTCGTCGACACACTAAAGACGGCCGTCCGAGGCGCCGGGAAGGCCCCAGGACCGCCAGGTGGTTGCGCGCCCTGGTGGACGGAAGAATGCGGCACAAAGCACAGGTTATACAAGGCCACCATCCGCGCCTCGAGCCTCGCGGAAGCCTGGGCCGAGAAGAAAGCGTTCCGGACTGCTGTGCGGACGGCGAAGCGACAATACTGGCGGAGGCTGATCGACGGAGCCACCTCAGACCAGGACCTTTATCGCATCGTGGCCTGGCATAAGCTGGGCACGGCCTGCGGGCCTCCGCCACTGGTGGTCGACGGGCGCACGATAGACGACGCGAAAGAGAAATGCGAGGTGCTTGGGGAGAAGCTTCTACGACGCTTCTCGCCTACGGACGACATCGCTACCGACCCTCTCCTGGTGCCCGTAGTCCCCTCTAGGACGATCAAGTGGAACGACGAGATTACCATCGAGGAACTCGAGCTATGCACCACTGGCACAAAGAACACCTCACCCGGAACCGATGGACTAACGGTGCGGCTACTAAAAGCCGCATGGAAAGCTATCGGGCCCGTCTTCGCCTCCCTGTGCCAGGCCTGCCTTGAGACAGGCTACCACCCACGGGCATTTCGCTCAGCCGAGGTCGTCATGCTACAGAAGCCCGGCAAAACAGACTACACGACCCCTAAGTCGTGGCGGCCTATCGCACTCCTCTCGTGCCTAGGCAAGGGGCTGGAGAGGTTGGTAGCGAGACGCATGGCCCGGATCTCCCTACGGGAAAGAATCTTAAACCACCAACAGTGCGGCGCCCTGCCTAAGAGATCGGCCACGGACTTGCTCGCGTGCCTTGTTCACGATATCGAGCATGCGCTAGAATCGGAGAGAGTGTTCTCAGTGGCCACACTAGACGTACAAGGGGCCTTCGACGCGGTCCAGAAAAACCGACTCGGGCTGACCCTCTTACGACAAGGCTGGCCAAGGAACCTAGTACGCTGGGCGATCTCATTCTGCACAGACAGGTGCGCCAGAGTGCGCCTAGACGGGGCTACGTCCAACTACTTCCATCCGGAGTGCGGCCCCCCCCAGGGGAGCCCAGTATCGCCGGTGCTCTTCATGCTCTCGATCGCGGACGCCTTCCCAAAGACCGGCCAAAGTCACTTCGGCTACGCGGACGACATCGCCATCGGCTGCGAAGGGCCTACACATGAAGCGACTACAAAGCAGCTCACGGAGCTAGTTGGAGAGCTCTTAGACTGGGGCCTAGAGAACAAGACAGTTTTCGACCCGGATAAGGCGGAGGCGATGCATTTCACCCGGAGAAAACCCCCTACCGGGCAGGAGGACGCGGGACCGGTCATAGAGGTCCAGAGACACAACTTCGTGATTAAACCTACGAACCCTAACTCAGACGACAAACCAGTGATGCGCTGGCTGGGGGTCTAGTTTGACAGTCGCCTTAAGTTCCATAAACACGCTGCTATCAGGGCTGCGAAAGGCCTAGCGGTAGCGAACCACATCCGCAACCTCGCTAACACGAAATATGGCCCGCCTCCCCAGCAGATACGCAAGGCGGTCTCGACCGTGGTGCTCCCAACTCTACTCTACGTGGCAGAGGCGTGGTGGCCGGGCAAGACGAAGACACCCACGAGCCGGCTTGTGAACAGACCACAGACGGTCAGCACAGGCCAACAAGGGAATATTGACACCCTGTCGAAGCCCTGGAACGCGGCCCTCCGGGCCATACTGCCAGTGTGGAAGACGGCCCCGAACGGCACCCTCCCTATAGAGGCAGGGCTCCCCCCGATCGAGGTCGCCCTCGAGAAGGCTAGACATCGAATGGCCTGCAGGACAGTCTCTGTAGACACCGCGCACCCGCTAGTCCCAAGGCTAGCGCAAAGGCCAAGACAAAGGGGCAAGAGCGCTAGTGGCCTCCAACCGATACGGACACGCCTGAAACGAGCCTACAGGATGTACGGACAGCCCGACAGGCCGATACTCCTGCTCCCGAGACACCTACCTGGCTCCCTACAGCCGGTGGCGGACATGTCGAAGAAGGCGAAAGCTAAGGCCTTTGAGAAGTAGTAGCAGGAGCTACCGCCGACAGACGTCGTAGTCTTTTCCGACGGATCCCAGATCGAAGGGCGCACAGGCTAGGGGTATGTCATCTACCAGAACCGGCGCACACTACAATGCGACTCGGGACGGTTAGGACCGTCCGAGGTCTTCGACGCGGAGGCGGAAGGGGCCTTAGCAGGCCTAAAGGGCGCGTTCCGGCTCGGCCTGCAACGCTACCCCATACACATCTGCCTCGACAACACCTCAGTGGTGGCCTGTCTCCGGGGCAATCCCGCCGACAGCTCCCAGAAGGCCTTCGTCCAGTTCCAAGCCCTGGCACGGACGGCAAGGGTCATGGTATACTGGGTTCCAGGACACTCCAAGGTACAAGGAAACGAAGAAGCGGACCACCTCGCAAAGCTAGGAACCGAGATGACACCACCAGGCCCCGAACGGCCTCCGACGATCGCGTACGTAAAACGGACAGCGAAGGAAGCCTCCAAGACTCTTTTCCAGCGCTGGTGGACTACCAAGGACCTAGACACAAACGCTGGACGGACCTCGAGGTGGCGGCTATCGAACGCTGCCCAAAGTGGCTCGCAATGCCACGAAGCATCCTACACCGGTTCCTCGCTGCTAGGTCTGGACACGGCGACTTTTCATGGTACCACAGGAAGTTCGGGCACACAGACGCGAGGATATTATGCTCGTGCGGCCGAAAGAAAACCCCGGAACACATGACACACTGCCGGAAGACAACCCGGCTTCGACACCTGTGGCCCCACTTCGGCCCGGATAGACCCCCAGCCACGCAGATGGACTCGATGACCTTCTGGAAACACCTACTGGTGTCACCGAAAGAGTTCGAGGCTTTCATTCGTGTGACGGAGTTCGACCTGATCTGCCCTAGCCTAACCTAGGAGCGCATACAAAACGCGGATACCAAGCCGCTGACCCGGCGGCTAGGTACCAGCACGGGGATGGCCCTCGCGGACCACCCCCCTCTGACTCTCTCACCTGACACGACCACAACTGGCGGTGGCAACGGGAACGGTCTATACATAGAACGCCTACCCAGTACACGGTACTGGAGGATAGATACGCCGAGCGTTACTAAACGGTCCCCGGCGCGCTATATACAATATGGGTGTGAAGGCCTGGCAAGCCTGTCGAATAGCGATTAAATATAACTAACTAACTAACTAACTAACTAGGTAATGCGGTACGTAGGGTTTGTACTTTCAGGGATAGAAAGCGTCTGAGGTAAGTCCGAGACTTGCCCAACTTGAACACTGAGTTTCCGATGATTGGCTGAAAGGTAACTGACTGAGTAACTGGGATGCGATGCTGGGGAACTGATTCACAATAGAGTCGTTAGGAGATTACTCCCACCTATGGGTAGATAGATGCTTAGATTGATCACTGAGGTAATGACTGTCTGACTACATAGGAAATCCTTCTGACTTATATACCGAGTCATTCCCTCACTGATTCTCTGGATCATTGGATCTATAAGTCGATCCCATGATCCGGCTCGATGGCTCGACGACATGATCCATCGATCCTTTCTGGATCATTGGTTCTTGGCCATGATCCAGTCACGTGACTTGTTCCCTCCTCCGTGGCTTCCTGTGGCGGTGCACAGGATCCCTAGAGGCCTTTGTCCTCTTAGTGGGTTCCTGCTTGGCTGCATGTGCGCTTGCCTTTCTTTGTCATGTCTGGTTGGGTGAGGAGGTTCGTAACATACGGGGAGGGAAGCTAACTTGCCATTGCGTACTACAAAACGGCTTTGGGCGCGTTTTTTTATTTCGTCTTGGGGTCGGATAAACGCGTTTCGCTCTCCTTCGCCGTAGATTAACGGCAGGTAGATGTCGAAGATCCCGAGTAAGGAGTAGGCCCGGTCTTCTGCACGTTTGGTTCTTCGCTCTCCTCTCCAGGAAAGTCGCTCCTCCACGCTGAAGGTTGGCAACGGCTTCCCTCGAAGTGCGTCGGTCGAGATCCCTGTGATCTCATATAGAAGTGTCTCGAGCGACGCCTTGTCGCCCAGTTTCTGGCCGTCCTCCGAGAAGAAGATCACTGACTTCGGGGCGATAAGCTCTTGAAGCGTCCACCGACGGGTAAACCATCGGCTTCCCCGGAAGGCCGCATCCCAAGGTATGCCAGGCTTCCCCTTCCTCTCGCTGGCGCCCACTAAAACGTCGGATAGGTAGACGTAGCAATGAACAGCGTTCTGATACCAGCGAAACATCGAATTGATGGCTTCCGACAACTCCGTGCTGTTCGACTACCTGAAGGCGACGCTGCGGAAACGGTATGGCGTGGCCGACCTCCCGGACGCGTACCTGTTCTTTCCAGTGGAACTCGGCGGGCTTGGGCTACGGTCGCCCTTTGTGCCCATTCTGCAGCTGCGCGCCGAGGTAACGCCAGACCCGGGCGCCCTCATCGATAGGTGCTTCGAGCGGGAGAAAACCGAGTACGAGAGGGCACAGCGCGAGTTCGAAAAACGCCAACTCCGCCCCGCCTCGCCTCAGGCCGCCGGCCCCTTTCTCCCCTTCGCCGAGTACGTGGGCGCGCGCGAGGAGTTTTGCTTGTTCGACGAGGACGGCCTGCAAAACGTGTACGCGGAGCTCCTGCGCCAACCGTCCGAGACCCTGACGGCCGTCAAGAACGCCCAAGCCACCGGGCCCGACGTGCTCGACGCGCTCGCGCACCGACTGGGCGGCAAGGAGGAGCTGTGCAAAGTGCTGGGGCAACCCTTGCAGCCGTACTGGGCCTGGATCCTGGCGCTGTACGGACCCGAGGCCCTGCGGCGCGTCGGCGGCCTCGCCCTTGTCGACCGCGGCCTGCTGCCCATGAGCATGGTCAGCCTGTTTCGCGAGAAGAGGGTCAAGTGGCAAGAGTAAGTTGGCGTCGCGCGGCGGTGAGGAATGCGTCGTGGCTAGAGGCTACGCGGGCCAATTGGACGTTCTTGGGTATTTCTATCCAGAGCATACGGCGAACGCGGCTGTGATGGTCGTCGCATCCTCCACATCACTGGCTGGCTTCATATACTGCGGCAAGGACAATTATGCAGCGAGTCGTGATTTTGAGGTAACCTCTATTCCCGTAAGGCTTCTATGGTCAATTGTGCAATTCCCAGCCCTTCCCTCCTCACCAGTACGTGGCGTACGTCGAGTTGCCCGCCACGACCCTGGCGAACTCGGCCCCGATGATCTCGTCTGGCGTCCCGGTTAGTGCGATGGGCTACGCACACAGCATGCCTTCGAAAAAGGAAAAGGATCAAACTTACCAGCTCGTTCCGACGGGTGTAGCTCGTCGTACCTAGATCCACGAGCTATTCCGTCAGCATACCGTATCCCTTCATACCGCCAGTCTTCGTTCGTCTCGCAACTGGAAAGAAGAAGAAGGGAGAGAAAAGGAAGTGAACTTACCACAAAAATGATGACGCTGGGTTCGGCGAATCGGTGTAGTCATCGTCGTTGTTGGGGTCGCAGTGGTGGTAGAAGCCGATGGCGTCGGCGGGGGCGTCGAGATAGTCAGCGGGGCGGGCCATGATGTCGGACAGGAGGCGGTAGGTGTCGAAGACGACGGTGGTGACGCCGGGCCAGCGCTGGCGGATGCGGAGCTCAAATGGGGCGCCGGTGGCCGCTATGGTGTTGACGCTGGCGACGTTGTCGAGCATCTTCTGCTCCGTTTCGGTGGCGTTGCAGGTGCTGGGCTTGTCGGTCCAGTACTTGGACGCCGGGGCGCCGCCGTGTTCGGGCGCCGCGTAGAGCGGGCTGCGGGCCAGCGGCGCCTGCTGGAAGAGGACGAAGCGGCGGGCGCCGGCAGCCTGCAGGGCGTCGAAGACGGCCCAGAAGCAGTCGGGCAGCACCGGCAGCGCGAGACCGGATTTCTGGGAGTCGGTCAGGAAGGCGTCGCGGCCCAGGTCGTTCGTGCCGATCCAGAGCGCGTACACCGTGTTATCGGCGCGGCATGGTACGGGGGGCGTACGAAGACCCGAAAGATCGTTAGCAGAGAACGCAAGACGGAAGTGGCAACCCGGCAAGAAGCGCACATGGATGAAATAGACCGGGTCTTACGAGAAGCGATACGGTCTTCTCTGCCTGTATGGAGGACAACGCCGACAGTCACGCTACATAGGGACGCAGGGGTCCCGACGGCACGAGTCGCACTGGAAGCGGCGTTCTATCGCTTCGGACAACGGCTCCAGCCGAGACGACGCGCCGCCCGTCCGCCGAGAATGCCGCCGAGCTGACCGCCGACATGACGGTCCCTCTATGGCCTTCAAGCGTCACCTCGCACGTGCTCTATTGCTTTGTTAACTCTGTTTTGCACGCGAACCACATAGGCCTCTCATGGGTGAACAGCATACGCATTAGGCTCTTTGTTGGGCTGAATACGAGTGATGACGTTTATGTCTGAAGCACCTAAGCTATGCAAACCGTAGATGTCGCGTTTCAGTGTTTACGACATGACCTCGAGTGACTCGAGAAATACGGTATGAAAGGCTGAGAGGTTTTGGAGGAATATGATGCCGGATTTCTCCTTCATCAGGAAGTTTGGGCTTTTGCGTAGATCTGATATCGAGCTATGTGTGTGATTGATGATCAAAGAGATGGGCTAAATATCTGGGGCATCCGTAGCTATTTCAATCTGAGCTCTAACCTTCATATGGTTCCATTCTCATCCTGAAGTTAGATTATATCAAGCGTTGAAGTGAGCGAGATACAAAACGCAGACGTGCCCAGACGCGTAACCCAGAACGAGGTTTGTGCCTCCATCCACTGTGGCCACAGCGAAGCAGCGAGGCCGGTACTCTAAAGGGAGCCAGAGAACCGGCTTGGACTGCCTTTGAACCCATCGACGATCCGGACTCAGACTATAGGATTGCTGTCGTGTAAGGCATACGTGGCGCGTATCCAAACCCGCCGGAATTGAGTCTATGGTAATATAGCCGGCGTCGGTATGGACAAGCGTGCCGGTCGGGTCGAAAGAGACGGAGGTGGTGGATTCGACCCCGTATGTACTAAGGCATGCACCCTTCGCAGCATCCCATACCTTGACGGTCCCGTCGTCTGACGCCGAGACGACGCGCCGCCCGTCGACTGAGAAGGTCGCCGAGGTGACGGAGGAGGTATGGCCTGCGAGAATACTCTCGCACGTGCCTGTCTGCACGTCCCAGAGCCGGACGGTCTTGTCGCGCGACGCCGAGACGACGCGCTTCCCGTCCGGTGAGAATGCTGCCGAGTAGACATCAGCCCTGTGGCCCTCGAGTGTTACCACACATGCACCCGTTGCCGTGTCACAGAGCTTGGCGGTGCCGACGCGCGAAGCCGAGAGAACGCACCGCCCATCTGGTGAAAAAACTGCCGAGTAGATCTCGCATTCCGAATAATCAAAGAAGTTCACCACACACGCCCCTGTCGCCGCGTCCCAGACACGAATAATGCCCTCGTACGTAACCCCTAGTACGTACTGCCCATTTGGCGAGAAGGCCACTGAGAGAGTATAAAGCGCGAAAGGCTTGCGAGATGTATAGATACAGTTGTCGAGTGTCGCCTGATGCGCGCCAAGGACCCAGTCCCAGACTGTGAAGGTGTTGACATCCGACAACAATATGAGGCGCCGCCCGTCTGCCGAGCAGGCCGCCACGTAGTCGTAGTACCTATTATTTTCGAGGGTTGCCACGTTCCAGGATTTGGCGGTGCGGCCGCATGGTGTCGTAAGGACACGCTGCCCGCCTGCCGAGGTGCTACCCGAGCTGAATTCAGTTCTGGTGGTACGACCTGCGAGTGTTGTCTTGCACGCGCCCGTCGCCGCGTTCCAGATTTTAGTGCTCTTTTCATCTGAAGTCAGGATATGCTGCCCATCCGTTAAGAAATCCACCGAGACGACGGGGGATGTATGACCCTCAAGCGGTGTCATGCATGTGCCCGTCACTGCGTCCCAGATTTTGGCGGTGCGGTCCTTCGACGCCGAGATGATGCGCCGCCCGTCTGGCGAGAAGACTGCCGAGTTAACGTGATTCGTATGGCCTCTAAGTATCGCCTCGCACGTGCCTGTGACTGCGTCCAAGACCTTGACTGTTTGATTTCCCGATATCGTGACGATGCGCCGTCCATCCGCTGAAAATGATACCGAGCCGACTGCGGTATTGCATTTGATCGTCTCCTCGCACGCGCCTGTTGCCGCATCCCAGAGCTTGATGGTGCGGTCCCTAGATACCGAGATGACGCGCCGCCCGTCCGGTAAGAAGGCCGCCGAGTGGCACTCCAGTGTCATTAAGCACGCGCCCGTTGCCGTGTCCCAGAGCTTGGCGGTGCCGTCTTCTGATTCTGAAACGACACACCTTCCATCTACCGAGAAGGCTGCCGAGTAGACGTAAGCTCTATGACCTTCGAGCGTTACCACACACGTGCCCGTCACCGCGTCCCAGAGCTTGGCGGTGCCGTCGCGCGAAGCCGAGAGAACGCACAACCCATCCGGCGAGAAGGCGGCCGAGCATACGTAATGTATATGTCCCTTCAGTGTCGCCCCGCACACGCCAGTTGTCGTGTCCCAGACTTTGGCGGTGCTATCGTTTGACGCCGAGACGACGCGCCGTCCATCCGGCGAGAAGGACGCCGAAATAACGGAAGATGTGTGGCCCTCGAGCGTCACCACACACGCGCCCATTACCGAGTCCCAGATCTTGGCGGTGCGGTCAGCCGACGTCGAGATAATGCGCTGCCCATCCGGCGAGAAGGCTACCGAGTACACGAAAGATTCATGGCCCTTGAGCGTCGCAACACACGCGCCTGTCACTGCGTTCCAGACCTTGACGGTGTGGTCCCAGGATGACGACACGACGTGCCTCCCGTCTGGCGAGAATGCAGCAGACGTCACGTATGCGGTATGACCCTCGAGCGTCGTTATACACGCGCTCCATTGTTCTGCTGCCGCCGTCCTACATTGGACCCACCCTGGCGCCTCGTGGCCAAAGAGATCTCGAACGATGCTTTGTCTGGGACTAAATACCAGTGCTGAGGCGTACGTTTGAAGTGGGCGACTCTCGATTCCTGGCCCGAAGCTCTGAAGAAGACGGCAGACATCCAAAGCCAGTGCTTCAAGTTGAGGCACCCCTGTGTAGTCCTGCAGAGGGTTAGGCGCGCGTCAAAAAGAGTTAAAGCATAGACGTTTACCTTCAAATACTGTGTAAGCCTCTCTAGGGTGAGTATGCCCTCGGACACACCCCTTAGCAGACTTAACGCCTCAATCCAGTAGAGGCTCTTACTCCGTAAAAACATGTTAACCGCCTCGTACTTTTGTACGCTGTCGTCCCTACCCGGAGCCTTGGTAGCATCGATGAAGTGGTTGGCCCAGTAGATACAAGAGTATCCTATTGCTGCCAGTGGGTCTGGGTTAAGTACCCGTAGAGAGACATCCTCGATAGGGAAGCCTGGATCGTGTAGTCGGTAGATATCGCGCTTCAGTGTTTGGGACATGGCCTCGATCGATTTGAAGAAGATCCGACCATGGAGGGTTGCTTGCTGTTGGGGGAATAGAACGGCTAATTGTGTCTTCATCAAGAAGTCCTTCGCCGACTGGTGGACGAAGTAGATTGTCTTCTCGCGCACCGTGAGGAATGAGCCGCAAAGGCCGACAATCTCTTCTAGGGATTCAGCATCTTCCACCGTGCTGCTGTCTTCCTCGATAAACGTAGTAGACTCGGTAAGCGAAGGCGGGCGATAGGTTGTTGCAACGAGAGCAAGCACCTGCGTACAAAGCTCGGCATCGTCCGATGCCTGGATTTGCTGCATCATCCGTCTATAAAGAGCATCGAGACCCGGTGGGAAAGACTTGACCATCTGTAAAGCCTTCCCTTGGCGTGTCTTCTCGAGTTCCTGACAGACTAAAGAAACCCAGAGAAAAGTGCCGTCGGCGTTCGATAACAGGTACTGGCGTACTCCTTCGGCGGTGTTGTCTCGATAACGCTTACGTTGTGTAAGGTGTGCAACCTTGTGCGTGATGTAGCTGTCCACTGCGTCTGCGACCGACTTCGCATTGACCTCGAGCGAGAGCCTGTGCGCCACGTTGGACAGCTGTTCTTCGATCTGCGGCCAGTTGCGGCTTGAGACAAGCCACTTGGTGCGGGTTGATCGCGAGGTCTCGGTAATCAACTCCAGGAGCTGCGGTAGGCCACCCACACACTCGTCCAATGCGTCGACAACGAGGCAGACGCCTTGCAGCTTCGGATCGCGGAGCATATCCATGAAGATCTCGGATAGCGCCTGCCACGCGTTTGGTTCCTCGAAGAGTTTTTTATCGGCGGCGTCGTATTTCTTCTTCATATGTAACACGAGAGAGGCGTCTTGGTCGAGAAGCATAAAGATAAGACCGCGTAGGACGGCCGTCGCGGTGTTAAGGCGCTCGTCGCTGGCTTGGCAGAGAAAGTAAGCAAGGACCTTTCCCTCGGCCGACGACTTCTCTAGCTTGTCGATAATGCCGCAGAGCAGCATGGTCTTGCCCTTGCCCGGGTCGCCCTTGACCCAGAGCAGCCGCTGGTCCTCGTTGTCGCGCCATTCACGAAACTCGGGGTTGTCGAACACCCAGACGTACGATTCCGGAAGCAGCCCGCCCTTGGTGCCCTGGATACGCTTCTTGTCGTGGCGGGGGTCGGTGACGCGCAAGTCGGCGAGGCATTGGTTTGCTGTCTTCTGGATGTTGATGATGTTGCCTTGTTGGAGGGATCCACCAGACACGGTAGTAGGACCGGTGAACTGAGATCCGCCTTGGTTGGCCTGGGTTGACATGGCGATAGTCGGCACTTCATCTATCGCCTACCACTGACGCAGAATTAACAAAATCTCGGAGCTAACCCCTTCTAGAAGAAACACTCACATTTGAACCTAGGAACGCCTCCCAGTCGTGACTTCAGCGAAGCAAGCGGTGTTGAACGACATAAGAGAAGAAGTCCTTTGAGTAGACAATGATCCACCTATGAAAACCATCCGTGAGTATTTCCAGATGAAAGAGCCGTCTGCGCAGAGCCTGGAGATGGCCGCCATCCATCAGACTGCACCTGTCTTAGTAGCTTGGCGTTAGCTAGGAGAGGAACCCATACAGTTGGGCGGGTGACCGTAATGCAGCGCCTAGTGACCACAAGCCGTCGCCCCATCGCCAAGCGCATTCAGCCGGCGTACTCCTAGGCAATAAAGATGAGGATGCTTCTATGAGGGATTTAGGCAACAATGTAAGCTATGGTAATCCTCCAATTGGTCTTTTCTAGGCATAGCCACCACAGCAAGCTGGGGGTGGAATATTAATTAGGCAGATAAGTCCCTGAGTGGTGGACAGCACCGCTCTAATCCCGAGCGCAGGGGTCGGGATGCAAAGCAAGTGATTAGGGTGTTGGGCGGTTCAGCGGTGCGCAGCGCTAATGCACTGCAGGAAACCCCGGGTGGCAGAGAGTCGGCGCACGCGATAGGACCATCGCAAGGCTGGGCAAAGCATGCATATTTTCGAGACGGCCAGTGGTGTGAGCAAGGATGCTGGTCCAAGGCGCTACAGCACAGCCTGCTTCGGCCATCATGGCTGTAAGAAGTGGCTGTTCACCATGCTATTGAGGGCAACGCTGAGTCTGCCGTTTACAATATAATAGACACGACACCCATGACCACCTGACAGGCGCGCTGTTCGATGGTTATCAAGATTAAATTTAGCTTGCGGGGTAGAACCGTAGGCTTTGCGGGAGCCCAGTTGTGGACACCGCCCCGCTACTTCGTGCTCGTACAGCAAGCTTCCTTTGAACGGCATTAGCCCATCGGCGCTGGATCAGTTCGGCTTTGCTGCCGCTTACGCAAGGTGAGTACTAAGTATCGGTAAAACGTGGGCATGCATTAACTTCTTACGGCGCGCCAAGGACCCTCGGATGAAGTGGAAAGGAGGTCTTTCCTCCAAAAAGGACTGATCACATGTAATACGATGCGGTATGCACCTCGCTGACAACTTAAAAATGGGCCTGACCCGTATTGCGTCCACTTTTCATCAGGATTTATCATTCACCGGCATCCATCTATCATTTACGCTCCTATATGAATTACCAGCCATCATGAGTACCACCCAAACTCTCAAAGATACCGCTGAGAGACGAATGCGGCTCCAGAACCAGTTGAGTCACTCTATTCAGTGGTCGGGCCATGGGTCTGCACATGTTGGCGTATATGTCCTGCTTGGGCATAGCTAACGAAAGCTTCAGAGCTGAACCGCAGCAGCATGCTAGACTCGAAGCTACAGCTCCTTCCACTCCGGCCTCTATCTCAGGACTGCGTATCGAGCAGACAAAATCAGAGTTTACCGGAAAGATGGAGCTCAGTGGCAATGCTTCAAGTAGCCGCGGCAACATGATTGAGGGCATTACACAGGGTGATGTTGAGCAAGATGGGTCTATGTTCAGTGGGGACGTCAAGGCGGGGGACGGGGCCAAGGTAGAGGATGGTAATCGCATCAACGGTCAGAAGAATTGATGGCACAACAGACGAGCCGTAGCTCCACGCGGCAGTAGCTAGCAGTAAAAAACATTGTGGTCGGCTTCTTGCCTGGTGGTCTGATGTCGTTCCTTGCCTCCGTCTCTTCATAGTCTTTTCTTTGCTTTTCTGGGTTCATTTCTCATGAAGCTGCATTGCAGCCGTTCTCTAAATCCAAGAAAAATCCGGTCCAGCTCTTGATGATTGACATAAATGAAGTCATAATAAAGTCAGTATTACGCAAAATCTAAAGAGATTGGGGAGACACCCCGTGGTTTGCGATCTTCCAGGAACTGCTTCAGCTACAGTACTGATGACAGAGGGCTGGGACGACTTGGAGGAAGGGCAAGTGCCCGTGGAAATAGGCTAGGCGCCCGCGGTGTTGGGTGGTTCAGCTGTGCGTAGTGCCAGGTTACCACAGCAAGCCCCGTGCGGTAAAAAGAGTACAGCGGACAGGCCAATGCGAAGGCAGTAGAGCAAGGCTGGGCAAGGCATGCGCATTTACGGGACGGCTGACGCCGTGATCGAGGATGCTGGTCTAAGGCGCGGCAGCACAGCCCGCTTCGGCCACTGTACCCGTGCGAAGTCGCTGTGCTCTTTGTCCCCATGAGCAGCAGCTGTGCTGCCATCAGTGATGTGCCAGATAAGGCGTCCATGACCATTTAATAGCCACGTTATTCGATGGTCGTCGGGATAAAGTTCAACCTGCGGAACACGGTAGGCTTGTGTGGGCGCAGCCGTGAGCACGAGCTGGCATTAGCTCACGACCCATATTGATTATGTAATTACCAAAGCGATTAGAGCATGCGGCGAAAGCACGCGGTGAATACACATGGAGGGATAAAGTCAGGCGGCATGTTTGGGGCACCAAGCCAGCACCGCGAAAGGAGCATGACTCGAGAAAGTGCGGATCTCTAAGGGCACGATACGGTTCCTAGTTAGATGTGCCGTGCTGGCCACGACCGTGGAGTGTACTGGCCCCCCAGGAGCCTATTCTGGGGCAAGTAGAACGGGCTTTCGAAATTGGGCTGTGGAAGCAACCCATGGCCGTGCGAACGCGGCTGCACGGGAGCCTTGCGTGGGCCAGCATGCTCGGAGGCTAACGCGCGAGGCCCAGGTGACACTCGCTTGTCTGTCCTGCCACACAAGCAGTATGACTATTTTGATGTACCGAGACATATTGATGGGCGTCGCACGTCTCGTTCTTTCTGCTCGCTGGCTAGGCTACTCCGTTTCCCTCGGCGGCATCACTAGCCGCAGTGCCCCCAGCAGCGTTTCCTTGCTCCGCGCAAGCCCAGCCGCGGCGAGCGTCGTTGCTGCATCAGTATCGGCCACGTGGGCTGGTACCGGCTCGCGTGGTAGCACTCGATCCGGGGCCAATGACACATCACGGTCGCCCTTCGCAGTATATCCGGCTGAGCTCGATGTGCTCCAGCCGCATGGTCAAAGCAGGCTGTGCTGTAGCGCCTTGAACTAGCATCCTTGTCCGCAGCACTAGCTGTCTCGCAATCAGCATGCTTTGCTCAGCCTTGCTGTCGCATTCGCCTGCCCACTTTACCCTCTGTTGCCCGGGGCTTACTGTACTGCCTTGGCGCTACACATCACTGAATCGCCCGACGCCATAGGCGCTTGCTCAGCGTACCACTTCATGTGCTACAGGGTATTGGACCGCAGTGCCAGCTGTCTCGTAAATTTGTGCGTATTGCCCAGCATTCTATGGTCCTATCTGTCCAATGGACGTTTTCAAATCAGCGCGTGGCTTGCAGTGGTGTCTTGGCGCGGCGTGCAGCTGAACCACCCAACGCCACGAGCGCTTGCCCTACTACCAGGTCATCTCATTTCCCTACGCGCGGGATCGTAGCCGTGCTTTTCACCACGATAAGGTCTTCTCCGCCCAGTTGCTATTTAGGCATCGAGTCGGCTGTGGCTATATCTCGACAAAAGCCAATCAGAGAAGCATTTAGCCACCTTAGATTGTGGTCTTCGTTACACATACAAACGTGATTATTCGTGTCGCCGAGGGTTGCATCGATAAAACACTATACGCGCTAAGAGACAGGGCAATGTCTTGTCCCAGGTAGACGCTACGTTGGGGTCGTCTGCGTTTCTTCTCTAGCCAAACGAAGCCATCTACAAAGACACAGCCCAATCCTAGGTGATCGCTTTCAAGTCCCATGCGAACAACTGTCTACTCTGAACATCTCTGTGTTTGTTCCATTGGAAAGAAGTAACACCTTTTCATGGTTGGACGCTTCTACCGGCGCGCTTCGTAAGCGACAGACTCTGCTAATAGTGTGGAATAAAGCCTTGAAACAATAGGTAAGTAGATTTGTCAGAAGGAATGAATGACCTCGAGAATCCACGGTGTTCATTTTTCGTCGTGCATTTTAGTTGGATTGCCGATTACCGCCATGGAAACACACGTCCAACACGGATCTCAATACCCAGGATACTTCAAAATTACTGGTGGAAACGTTACCCTGGGCAACACCACACACATCCACGAGACGGCCGACCATTGCCTCGCCGACCTGCACGTCACCGACCCCCGCTATGACAAGAAGCGCATCCAGAGCACGAATGGCGGCCTGCTCGAGGACTCGTACGTCTGGGTGCTCGACAACCCTGAGTTCCGCCAATGGCGGGACCACGACGACCAGCAACTGCTCTGGGTCAAGGGCGACCCGGGCAAGGGCAAGACCATGCTCCTCTGTGGCATCATCGACGAGCTAGAAAAACCACCGGCCGAGGGAAGGGTTCTCGCCTACTTCTTCTGTCAAGCGACCGACGAGCGCATCAGAACAGCGACGGCCGTCCTACGCGGTCTCATCTTCATGCTTCTTTCCCAGGATTCCTCTCTCGTATCACACATAAAGGAGAAATACGACACAGTTGGGAAGAAGCTCTTTCAGGATACGAATGCATGGCAGGCACTATCCGAGATCTTCGCGAACATGCTCCGCGACCCGAAGTTACAAGGTGCCTATTTCATCATCGACGCATTGGATGAGTGCAAAGAGGAACTCGAGCAGCTTCTTGACCTGATAAAACAAGCTTCATGTTCCTTCGGCCCGAAATGGCTCATTTCAAGCCGTAATGAGCCACATATTGAAAGGCGAATGCGCTCTGTTACGAACCGACTTTCGCTCGAGCTTAACGCCGATTCTGTTTCAACAGCGGTCGAAAACTTCATCAAGGCCAAGGTATCCCAGATTGCAGAAGATCAATGCTATCGAAGGAATACACAGGACGAGGTGTGTCAATACCTCTCCTGCAATGCTAACGGCACCTTCCTCTGGGTCGCCTTAGTCTGCCAAGAGCTTAAGAAGACACGCCAAGGGAAGGCTTTACAGAAGGTGAAGTATTTCCCACCGGGTCTCGATGCTTTGTATAAACGGATGATGGAACAAATCCAGGCATCGGACGATGCCGACCTCTGTACGCAGGTGCTTGCTCTCATTGCAACGACCTATCGCCCGCCTTCGCTCGCCGAGTCCACCACGTTTATCGAAGAAAGCGGCAGCACGGTGGAAGATGCTGAATCCCTAGAAGAGATTGTCGGCCTTTGCGGCTCATTCCTCACGGTGCGCGAGAAGACAATCTACTTCGTCCACCAGTCGGCGAAGGACTTCTTGATGAAGACACAATTAGCCGTTCTATTCCCCCAACAGCAAGCAACCCTCCATGGTCGGATCTTCTTCAAATCGATCGAGGCCATGTCCCAAACACTGAAGCGCGATATCTACCGACTACACGATCCAGGCTTCCCTATCGAGGATGTCTCTCTACGGGTACTTAACCCAGACCCACTGGCAGCAATAGGATACTCTTGTATCTACTGGGCCAACCACTTCATCGATGCTACCAAGGCTCCGGGTAGGGACGACAGCGTACAAAAGTACGAGGCGGTTAACATGTTTTTACGGAGTAAGAGCCTCTACTGGATTGAGGCGTTAAGTCTGCTAAGGGGTGTGTCCGAGGGCATACTCACCCTAGAGAGGCTTACACAGTATTTGAAGGTAAACGTCTATGCTTTAACTCTTTTTGACGCGCGCCTAACCCTCTGCAGGACTACACAGGGGTGCCTCAACTTGAAGCACTGGCTTTGGATGTCTGCCGTCTTCTTCAGAGCTTCGGGCCAGGAATCGAGAGTCGCCCACTTCAAACGTACGCCTCAGCACTGGTATTTAGTCCCAGACAAAGCATCGTTCGAGATCTCTTTGGCCACGAGGCGCCAGGGTGGGTCCAATGTAGGACGGCGGCAGCAGAACAATGGAGCGCGTGTATAACGACGCTCGAGGGTCATACCGCATACGTGACGTCTGCTGCATTCTCGCCAGACGGGAGGCACGTCGTGTCGTCATCCTGGGACCACACCGTCAAGGTCTGGAACGCAGTGACAGGCGCGTGTGTTGCGACGCTCAAGGGCCATGAATCTTTCGTGTACTCGGTAGCCTTCTCGCCGGATGGGCAGCGCATTATCTCGACGTCGGCTGACCGCACCGCCAAGATCTGGGACTCGGTAATGGGCGCGTGTGTGGTGACGCTCGAGGGCCACACATCTTCCGTTATTTCGGCGTCCTTCTCGCCGGATGGACGGCGCGTCGTCTCGGCGTCAAACGATAGCACCGCCAAAGTCTGGGACACGACAACTGGCGTGTGCGGGGCGACACTGAAGGGACATATACATTACGTATGCTCGGCCGCCTTCTCGCCGGATGGGTTGTGCGTTCTCTCGGCTTCGCGCGACGGCACCGCCAAGCTCTGGGACGCGGTGACGGGCATGTGCATGGTAATATTCAAAGGTCACGGAGCTTACGTCTACTCGGCAGCCTTCTCGGCAGATGGGAGTTATGTCGTCTCGGCATCAGGAGACGGTACCGCCAAAGTCTGGGACGCGGTGACAGGCGTGTGCCAGGCGACACTCAAGGGACATACATACCACGTATACTCGGCAGCCTTCTCGCCGGATGGGCAGCGTATCGCCTCAGCGTCTGGGGACCACACTATCAAGCTCTGGGATGCGGCTACGGGCGCGTGTAAGGCGACGCTTAAGGGTCATACCGCCGTGGTCAACTCAGCAGCCTTTTCGGTGGACGGCCGCCGCCTTGTCTCGGTATCGGAAGACCAAACAGTCAAGATCTGGGACACAGTCACTAGTACATGCAAAGCAACACTCAAAGGCCATACGAATTACGTTTACTCAGCAGTCTTCTCGCCAGACGGGCGGCGCATCATCTCGGCGTCGAAGGACCGCACCGCCAAACTCTGGGACGCAGTGACGGGCACATGCGTGACACAGCTTGGGGGCCATACATCCCCCATCATCTCGACGGGCATTTCGGCGAATGGGCAGTGCATCTTAACTTCGTGCAAGAACACCATCAAAATCTGGAACGCGGCGACGGGTACGTGCAAAATCACATTCACACGCCGCACTATCAATCTTGGATGGGGGAAATCAGACGGGCCACGTTTAGCTCCCACATTATGGGACCGTACCGCAAAACTCTGGGATAAGCCAACTCCCGAAGGTGGTGGGTACTACGACTACGTGGCAGCCTTGTCGGCAGATGGGCGGCGCGTCGTCTTGCGTTCGGATGATCACACCTTCAAAGTCTGGGATGTGGTGCTTAGTGTGTGTAAGGCGACGCTCGGAAGATATTCCAATACCGATCGGCAACCCTATGAACTCTGGATTACCTCGTTAGCTTTCTCGCCGAACGGGCAACGCGTACTAGGGATACAGGGGGAGGGTGCTGTTCGGGTCTGGGATGTAGCGACAGGGGTGTGTGTAGCGCTTTTCTCTCATCTTGAAGATGGAGATGTCTACTCGGCAGTATTTTCACCAGATGGGCAGTGCGTTCTCTCGGCATCGCGCGACCATACCGCCAAAGTCTGGAACGCGACAACTGGCGCACATATTGTGACGCTTAGCCACGCTGCCAGTGTCTACTCGGCAGCCTTCTCGCCGGATGGGCAGCGTATCGCCTCAGCGTCTGGTGATCGCACTATCAAGCTCTGGAATGCGGCAACGGGCGCACGCGAAGCGACGCTTATGGGCCATACTGCAACCGTCAACTCGGTGGCCTTTTCGGCGGATGGCCGGCGTGTCGTATCGGCGTCCTGGAACCGCACTGTCAAGGTCTGGGACGCTGTGAGGGGTGCATGCCTCGGTACATACGGAGTCGAATGCATGACCTCCGTCTCGTTCGATCCGACCGGCACGCTTGTCCATACCGACGCTGGCGATATTATCACAGACACCACTACAGCAGGTTCAGATACGCACCACGTATGCTTTACACGACAGCAATCCTACAATCTGAGTCCGGACCGTCAATGGGTTCAGAAGCAGTCAAAGCCAGTGCTTTGGATCCCTTCAGAGTACCGGCCTCGCTGCTTCGCCATGGCTACAGCGAAGGGGGGCACAAACCTCGTTCTAGGCTGCGCGTCTGGGCACGTTTGTATTTTGCATTTTCCTTCCTTTTAGGCTTGACGATATCAATTTTCAAGCTCTAAACTCATATTGGCTACTATATGTCGGCATACACAGGCATCATATGCAGCACAATTCAGGCACAAGGAGTGCAACACTCAGAACAGGCCATAACAGGCGAGAGCGTTCTAGCCGGAAAACCCTTCAATGAGATATAGGAACACCAGAAATATGATGGCACCAGATGGAGGCCAGAGTTCAAATTAAAATAGCTATGGAGGCCCCATATACTTAGCTCACTTCTTGATCATCAATCACACACACAGTTCGATATCAGATCTATGCAATAGCCCAAACTTCCTGACGGAGGGAAATCCCTTATCCTATTTCTCCAAAACAGAGTTAGCGGAGCAATGCAGCGCGTGCGAGGCGACGCTCGAGGGCCATAGAGGGACCATCATGTTGGCGGTCAGCTCGGCAGCATTCTTGGCGGACGGGCGGCGCGTCGACTTGGCGTCGGACAACCAGACCATCAAGCTCTGAGACGCGCACATGGGGAAGTATCTCCGTTCCTACAACATCGACTGCACTTCCATCGTCGCATTTGATCCAACCGGTACCTTGATCCATACCGACGCAGGCGACATTCGCATAGACGAGTCGACGCTAGGGGAGGTCGATACGCACCCCCGAAGCCAGCGCCACAAAAAGACTTCGGTTTCGGTCCTAACTGGGCTTAGATTGAGCAGCAATCGAAGGAGACTCTCTTGCTCCCTCCCGAGTACCGGCCAACCGCGTCTGCTGTGTATGCGACAGAGAAAGGCACGCGCCTCGTTCTCGGTTGCTCATTCGGTGAATTCTACTTCTTTCATTTGTCCCATAAATGAAACCGACCTGATCCGTTCGAAGCTCTCGTCTTTTTTTACTTTCTCTGCAAAAAGAGGGTTCTAGGGGGCGCGCTGAATTCATAACCCTAGCGTTGTCGTAGCGGAACATACGAGAACGAAGTTGGTTAGTGAATGATTGCTCAAATATGGCTCATCTTCTACAGGAGCGAATGAGGTCGAACTTTGTTGATGGCCTCCATTGATTGGGTTGGGCGTTCTGACGGCGGCGAACAGTCGAAGGCACGCTGCTTGCGGGTATAGCCAGAACCTTCTGCTGCATGTAGCAACGTCGGAAGGTATATTCAGGATGCGAGGTTGGCACTGTTGAAAGCGAAGCTGGCACCCCTGCGATGTAATTATCGTTGATCAATCAAGCTGGGAGTTTTACCAAGTTCACTAGTGTGTCCACGAACCGTCTAAAGCCGCGCAATTGGTCCTTCTGTACTACGCGCAGGCTCGATCGTCGTTGCGGAGCAGGCCCGCATCGTAGCTGGCCAGTGGCCTGCTCTACCACAAGGGGCATCTCGTCCCGACGAGACAGGCCCACCAGTGGACGTAGGTCGCCTGCAGTCTAGGAAGGTACGAGCCAATGCTGCACGACTCCAACCAACAGCTCAGACATCTTACCTCCACTCCAAGCAACCATACGACGATACCCCACTCACATTCTGGTAGCGATGGCGCCGCAACGCACAAAGAGCAGCCGGCGCATGGGACTTGGAGGCTCCTCCGTGAACGGTCCTAACAATTAGTTCTGGTGAATAATTCGCCTGTAATTTACGACTAAGTTAAGGGGCAAGATTGTTACTCTTGCCTTCCTCTCTCAACAGCCGTATACGGTCCTGAATCGCAAACCTCCATTCCTTCACTACTTTGTACACCAGCAAAGATGCCAGCAGGAGGAGCAGAGCCCAGGAGCATACCATCATAGCAACACCAAATCCATGTGCAAATCCAGACAGAGCCTGTCCGTTTCCTCCGGGCTGGTCCTCGATGGAGACGACCACTTGCAGTCCACTGAGGACCACGGACACTATGCCAAGACAGAACAAGATGGGACCGTAGAAGCGGGCGAAATAGTCTCCGTATTGGTATTCGACTCTCTGGTAATGGGATTTGCGAAGGAGGATGGGCGCGTATAAGTTAAGCCTTGTTAATCGGATCTCGCCGTAGCGGTAACGAGTCGAGACGTCACGGTCAGAGATGGAGGCCAGATCAGCCCGGAAGTGGCAGAACTGCTCCCATGTGACATCACTTGGGAGAAGCTGTAAGTTAGGTTCCTGCGCGATGCGAAAGTCGGACTCGTAACGGACGAGATGCCGATAGGTCCTGAGATAGCCCAGGATGGCTTGACGCATGCGACGGTCATGCTGTGCGTCTCCGGTGCCGTCGCAGGCGAGGAAACGTTGCCAAAAAGTGTGGGACAGAATGTAGCGGGGTAGCGGCTTCACGAAGACGCGATCGTGGATCCACACGAGGTGCAGCTTGGGGTCCTCGGTTACCACAATCGCTCGCCGTTTGACGCGTTGCCGATGGAGGGGAGAGATGCTTGCGCTGTCTTGCTTGGCCATCCACCAGAGCTTGTCGGCCATCTTGTCCAGTTCGTCAGAACAGAATTCCTCGACGAGGAAACTCCGGATGCGGTGCCGGTCGTCGAATGCGATGTGGGGATACCCAGGCAAATGGGGAGCGGGACGGGACGAGCCTAGGTCCTCGCATAGGTCAAAGTTTAGCTGGTGTTCGACACGGAACGGTGGCGATAACTGCAAAAAAGCCATAGCGGCGGATGGAAAGAAGGACACATAGACAGGGGTTCCAACTGGAAGCCGGGTGAGAGCCTCTTATCCTGGCGACGGGACGCGGCTCCCTATGAGCACCGCACCTAGGCGTTGCCGGTCGTCGGACGCATGTCAGCCCAGCCTGCGGGTCAGCCGACATCTGGCGTGCGCCTTGCGCCTCGGCTATGCAACTGTGGAAAAATTCAGGAAGATTCACCTCTGGGTTCTCCCGCGCCCACGTCTCAGCAGAACCACGTTTCGTGAAGCAGAAATTCAACGCCATGGAGCTTTCCGGCCAGCTCCTTGTTGGGATAAGTGTGTTGGCTCTCGTAGCCGCTTGCCTCTACCAGCTGTGCTGGGAGGCCCGTTCCCCACAACGGCCGCGACATCCAGGCAGCGACACGCTCGACCAGCGGCGTTTCCGCGAGTTGACCTTGCGCGTGGACGAGATCCCGACCGGAGCATCGACTGCGGAGCTGGAAAACGAGCTGCAGTCGATCCTAGCTGCGAGTCCGGATTTGCAAGGCCAGCTCGACGGCTGGGTCGTGCGCTCGATCGCGCCGAGAGACCGTACCTGCGCCTGTGCGACTGTGACGGTCAGGACACGACTTCCAGAGGACCAGCTGCTGGCTCGCCTCCACCATGCCAGCAAGGCGTCCCCGTACCGCTACGACTGCACGTTCTACGGCATCACGCCCCTCTACGAGGACCTAGCCGGCGCCCACTGCGAGTATGCACCTCCTTTCCTATGAAGCGTCGTCCTCGCTGATCATCCCATCCGTTCGCAGTGTGATCGCCGTGCCGGGCCTGGCGAGCCACGCGGTCGGCTCGTGGAAATCACCGGGCGGGAACGACCTCTGGCTACGCGATTGGCTCGCGGGCGACATCCCGAACCTCCGCGTGCTCCTGTACGGATACGACACGACGTTGCTGAAGAGCAACGCCAAATCCTCTATAGAAGACTTGGGCCGGCGGTTCCTCGAAAGCCTGACGGCGTTCCGGACAAGCGACGGGGTGGGTTCGTCGACTGCCGCCGACACGGGGCTGGCTAACCACGCTGCAGACCGAGCGTCGTCCGATTATCCTCCTCGGCCACAGTCTGGGCGGCCTTCTCATTAAAGAGGCAGGTTGCTAGGTCCCTTGCGTCGGTCGATGCTGACCTGTCGTAGGCACTCGTCCACGCCTCCCGGAGCCCCGCCGGCAGCCCGACACACCGGCTCCTCGCGCGAACCTGCTGTGGGCTGCTGTTCTTCGGGGTGCCGCAGCTGGGTCTGCGGAACGAGAAGCTCATGTCCGTGGTAGAAGGGCAACCTAACCAGGCCCTTATTCGTGCCCTGGTCGTGGACGACGAGTCGGAACCGTCGGACTTCCTGGCCCGCATGGCCAACGACTTTGCACGGTGTTTCCAAGACCGGCTACGCGTGGTCGCCTTCTACGAGCGCAGGCAGAGCGCGACTGTTGCGGTACGTCGCGTCCAGGTTATCCGACTCCGCCTGGTTCTTTCCTGCTTACCCTAGTGTCTAGTGGCAACCCGACGGCACGCTGCGAAAGTCGGGCCCGCCCGTTCTGATGGTCACAAGGAAGTCGGCGACCAGCACCGGCCTGACCGCGGTGCCCGAGGAAGACATTGTTCCTCTGGATGCCGACCACTCGGGTCTCGTCAAATTCGCATCCCGGCGCGACGACGCGTATGTTGTGGTGAAAGAGCGGATCAAGAGTCTTGTGGCGGGCGCGGCGTCGTGGCCCGTGGACCGTAGGTGATCAACTTTCCGGCCCAGGCACGTTGGTCCTGCGCTAACCTACGCTTCGCCCGCAGCCCCAATGCCTAACCAGAGAGCTCCGCCGCATGCCATCCAGCAGGGCTCCACGTTCGGAGGCAATTACACAATCCACGGAGGAAACTTCTCGCAGGGCAACGTGATGAATCTCTAAACCACGTGTGACCCTGTCAGGCCGGTGCCACGTGGATCGTCGAGCGATGGACGTCTGGTACGAGGTTCGTGCCGCGAGGCAGACGCTTCCTGGGACCGATGCATACAATTGATGGCCGGACGTGGCAAGTCCACGGCGGTCGCCCCGCCGGCCTTGACTCTGCCTACTTTTCCCCTTCTCCCAATCCAGACTGTAAGCCTAACAATGGGCCTGTGTGCTGTCGAGCCTAGCAGACGTAGGAGACTACCATCCCTTGCTGGCATGTTGGGACAGCGTAGCGCGTCGCAGAGGCGCAGCGGACCTGCCGCCGGGCGCAGCGCGGGGTAGCACCCACCCTGCACCTTTCGAAGCCGAAAAGCAGGTCATACGGTGCAGCAGGCGATTCGCAGCACATGTGGGCGCCCCGGGTCGACAGCTGGTCACCCGTGGGCATGTCCACCACTCGTCCGTACAGCGCGTCGCGATGCAATACGGGCAGGCGGTGCGGGGGCGGGGCTGGCCAGATCGTCCTGGGCCCGACAAGCACGCGACGCACGGCGCTGCAAGACGTGCCCCATCGTCGCGTCCCTGGGCAGCGTCCTGGTATCGAGGGCACACCATGAACGTACCTCGACGTGCCTGCGCGGCCCTCGACGTCGAGCCTCGACGACGGCCTTCCTGGGTACTTGCCCGACACGGCGCAGCAGGCAACCCCGCGACCGGGTCATCCTAGACCCGTTCAGCGGGACCCATCCAGCATCATGTTGCGTAGGGTACGGGCATCGTGACGCCACGCGGCGGAGGAGGCCTCGGTACCGCGAGGTAGCGCTTCGAAGACCAGCGCGCCCGGGTACGTGACTGCTTTTCTGCTGTACGCCAGAGAAACGTAACGAACGTCGAAGTACCACATCGTGCTACTTTGTAGCCAACCTGCACCGAGACCGCACTTGAGCTGTTCCCGTCATCCTCACGTACAAACCACCATGCGTCGCACCAGCCTCGAAGTTCGCAACCCAGTCTTGTCCCAGGTTCATGACCGGGCCCAGCTTCGCAAGGCGCGGGACGGCCCAGAGCCGGCCTACCACGCTACGCGCTCTGGCGATCTTCTTGCCGGCCGACCTGCGTTCAAGCGGGGCCTACAGCTAGGTTTACGACAAGCCATCGTGCGATGGTCAGTCTGAACCCAACCCGGGAACACAGGCTCGAAATCCTTCTCTCGTCGTCTCCGTCGTGAACAGTCATGCCCCCAGGGTTTCGCGGCAGAAAGTGAAAGCATGCATTGGGTTTCTTAGTTAGGAGCGCCCACGGTCTCTGGGATGGGAAGAACTCCCGATGTGAAAGACCGGCAGGAAAGAGGCGGGAAACATAACCTGGGAACGCACGGCCTCTTGCCGCACGACTCCGTTCGCCAACCTAGGCCATTTGGACCAAGAAATGAGGACCATAGCAGTCTAGAACACGGGAGGCCACAGGCAGCACACGGTGCAAGACTAGGCGGGATCACAAAACGGAGTCACTCAGCAGAGGCTGGAATAGGGAGGGACAAATCGGGAGGTTCGGGTAAGCACGGATCACTCTGAGTTAAAGTCCTAAATGCACCCGCACAAACGTAATAGCGGGGCCGAGTCAGGCTTCCTTGCCGAGGAGCAGTCATACATCTGTATGACTGCCTTTTGAGGGCTAGTACGTCCAAGCCTCCATCATTGACCGTACTGCGACATCATATCTTCGCTAACGACCCTCTTCTTACCAACCGCTCTCTCCAGTCGCTACGATAGACGCAGCCTCAGACTCTTCTACCGCTAAAGGGTAGGACAATGTTTTCTTAGCGGGGTACATTATGTTGGCCGCAATCCTATGCGGAAATGGGCACGTGACCAACGGTACTGCCCTTCATGGGTTTCTCCAACGCCTGCGGGGCGGAGAGCAGACCGAGGCCGGTTTTGAGCAACTCCGCATACCGTTTATAGCCAGGCTGCTTACCCATCGTTCGAATACAGACGGGCGCCATCACCCTACCAAACCATTATCGCTAGAGCTCGGACATGGCCGCGGTCTTGCGGTAAGCGCGGGCGTGCGGCAAACGCACGTCAAGTTTCGCTACCCGTTACGACACTGGGGTGCGTTCTGCCCCCACTTGCCTCTCCAAAGGTCATCCAAGAGCCCAGATCCGGCGATGCATCCCAAGCATATCATATTCCGTCGCTCAAACTGTGTCTGTTTGCAGACATCGTAGTACAACAATGCCATGGGACTTGACGTGCGCGATATCTCGTGTACATGTAGATAGACTCTCGTACGCTAGATGCCCCTCGGGAGGCGGGATAGTGTCTCAGTATGGCGATACTACATCTGCCTGTCTGCCTCCCAATCCCCACCCATTGACCGACTACTCGCTGCGGGGCAAGGACCCTGCTGTGCAGCGGATAGAATGCCAGGATGGCGATCACTGGGGACACCCCGCGCGAAGACCGGGAAACGGGAAAGAAACCCTTGCACTGTGTTTGCAAACCGGTTTCCAGTCCCCATCCGCAATACAACCTCACGGGCTGGTATGAAATGGGTAATCAAGGTTGTGAGGCTAGTCAAGTATGTTCTACACGGGATGGACGACGCACCTTGTGAACCAGACTCATCTCGTGACCATAACGCTCGTTGTGACCCCCCCTCAGCTTGAGTGCCTAGATCCCCTACCATAGAGACAAGCGGGCACATTGTGACTGCACCCTCCTTGTTATAAAGTCGTAATATTTCTCGCACGGGTTGGGCAACACACCTTGTGGGCCAGACTCATATTGTGATCATGACGCTCGTTGTGACCCACCCTCAGCTTGTGTGCCTAGATTGCATACCATATGGACAAGCAGACACATTGTGACCGCACCCTCCTTGTTACAAAGTCGTAGCACAATCATCGTACCTTAGTAGTGACACCCACTCTTATCATATCTCTCTGCCAGATGGTTCCCTCGAAATTGGCACGGTTCGAACTAAGAATCTTTCTCGTCGGGCGCCTACACCAGAAAAGCCGGCCTCCCTGTGCGACTCCGCTCCTAACACCAAATACAACCTTGGGGGTTCTGCTCCGTGCGTTACGGTCGTAGATGTAAAACGTGTTAGACGCTGCCACTGGGTTGGCGTTTAGCAGCCACCACGCTATCCCGCATTGCCCATGCCCACTACGCTCTTGGAGGGGCCTGGCTTGCTGTCCAGTGACAGCTCCCTCCGAACATCCCTGCAAACCTGGTCTCTGTCAAAAACGGCACCAAACCCCACGATTTCCGAACCCATCGCCTCGAGACTTTGGCAAACCCTTAGAAGAGCAGGGTCCATGGCTTGAGCGACGCGAGTAGCGAGCGTTTGCAAAGCAGGCTCGCTCGTTTTCGCAAAGTTGGTACTAGTGCACATTAGTCGTGTGTTGCTCATGCGACTTCGAGCGTTCCTTACACTAGGGGCTCGGCCATGCTCGAAAAGACCACAAGAAGGAACACGGAAGGGCCCGCAAGGTGCTTCCACCGTTTCGCTGTTCGCCTTAACTCGTGGTCCTTATCCCGGGACCATTGCCTCTCTTTGCGAAGCTCGATGAACCTGTCGATGGCCACCTTGACCGACTTTTGATGGGCGTGCTGGCCCAATTTGCTCCCCATGGATGAGTCTTTCAAGGGAGTCAAAGACTCCCAGCAGCTGCACGTGCGCTATCCTGGCGAACAAGCCTCCGCTGTCAATAGCTTCTTCTGCGGCCCGAAACGCTGCTTGCACTCGACGGTCCGTGCTCGCAATGTTGGCCGGGAAGGCTATGGTCTTTTTCAGATCAATCCAGCGGTCGAGGATGGCGCAAAAGTTGTCGGCGAGGAAGCATTGTGGCTCTTGTACGACAATCTGTTGATAGAACACTTCCAGTTGTTGCTGCATTTTCCATAGGCGTTTCTTTTGGCGACTGGCGCGTCTCGACCTCCCCGCGCCCAGAGGATAGGGCTCTTGAACAGAGGACAAAGCCTGTCTCATTGTGAGCAGAAATGAAGCAGAAGTACGTGCCAGTCTATGGAGTGCCGCGCGCACCTCTATCGGACTTCACGGATATATATTCATTGCGGTTGTATGGCACATACTATAAACCGTATGCGGGTTCGGGTCACACACGACAGCTTCCTGATGGTAAGAGACGCGCATAGGGCAGGAAACCATCCGCCTCACCCAGGCGCCCGGAGCTTGTTACTTTGGGATGTAGCAAGCCAGAACGACAGGTATATCGGCCCGCGAAGCCCTGGCGCAAGAGCCAGAGCCTGCTGGATACCGATGGCAGCCAGCCTGTAGTACAATGCTATTCAGAATGCAGGCTGGCGACCAAGAAGTACCCAGAGGAAGGTGGCGGACATGAATTGTGGATACGGATAAACAGCTAACAATGCTCACTACCTCAACCGAAGGAAAAATGTAGAAAATGTTGGTGATTTTATAAGCGTGAAGGGATAAATGTTGGTGCAACTAGTCCGCTGGCACGTCGCAGCATTGGCGTTGGCGGCCACCGTACCAAGGCGGGAGTTGGCCTCCATCCATACGATGCTGCGGCTGTCTGAAGCGAGGCGTTTGTTATGCAGAACCACACCAGGTAGGCTGGTCGCATTCCGGCTAAGGCGTGCTGGTAGATCGTGGGGACCGTCCAGCCTTTGCGCCAAGTATCGCGACGAATGGGCCGACGAAAAGGCGAAGTCGCATGCGCCAGCCCGCGTTCGTGCCACGGCGTCATCATGGAACGTATTTGCTGCATTGGCACACGGCTGCCTCACGCGGAGGTGAGAAGCTTAAGCCGGTGCCGTGCATCCGTCTGCTCTTGGGTGCGGCGCGACCCATCCCTCTTGTCGATGGCCTCTCTCGGTAGGAGGAGATTGTCCTCGTGGCAGACGAGGCCAGTGCACGCGCACCAGCAGCCCGGTGCATGTCGCCCGCCTTTCCTCGCACCAGAGAGTGGGAGCCCGAAAGAGTAGCGGTCGTGGCGATGAGATGAGAAGGCGATGTTTCGCCAACTCCGAACGGCTTCGGCCGGCCATGCGTGTCATAGGCCTGGTAGCGCGTTCCGCTACGATACTGTCTGCTCCGCAACGACGATCGCCTAAGCGCGTAGCGTGGTAGGCAACGCCGTGGGCTGACCCGCCTCCGGGAATAGAACACCTTGCTAGCTTGCCCCAGTCTTCTCATCCTGTTCCCGGTGATGAGTCGTGGGGGAGGAGTCGCCGTGGTCTGCGGTCTGGTTCGGGGTGCTGGGCAAGGGGAGTCGATGGCGGGAGCGGCTCGGGTCGCAAGGATTTCGAGCCCTCAACGATCGAGGGGCTGCCTCGACGTCCATCCCTCGCCAGGCTTGCGTGGCGTACGGCAGAACAGGGAGACTTACTGGGCGTATCTGGTTTCCAGAGCGATACCGGGCTATACAGAGGGAGCCCTCTGTCGCGTGCCATCACGCTATCCGTACAAACCGCGATAGGGTGCTTGCTTGGGTTCCTGGCTTCGCTGGTCGATTATGGCCCGATTGCAGGGGTGCCGGCGGCTTTGCGTCGACGAGAGCCAGGCGCCGCCATCGTCGAGGCCAGCCGTCGAGAGCCAAGTATGCACGACGGGATATTTCCATGGCTCGACGTGAATAACAGGGAGCGGCCATGCGAAGCGACAGTGAAGCGCATCTTTTGGTGCTCGCGTCGCGTGTTTCCGCGGCCTAGTAATACTGGGCCGCCCCACTCCCACCACCCACCCGCAGCGCGTCATAACGCACTTGCTGACGAGCGATGGACACGACTGGCTCTAGAGCCGTCGAAGACGGCGTCCATCTGCGTCGCCGTCTTCACTTTACTCGAAAATAGATATTACTCAACAGCGGAGCAGGGTGCGGTCCGTCCTACTCTTCGCGTCTTCGCGGCCGTGTCCCGTACGCTCGTAGCCGAACACCGGAGACACCGCTGGATGAACACGCTATTAGGCAACTCTATGGAGTCATGCAAGAGCCGGACGTCCTACATCTCCAGGGATGGTCGCCCAACGTGAGCTCGCTAAAGGATGATAATAACTCTTCGTCCAGTCAGGCTGGGCAGGCGTTCAAACCAGCGGATGTGGCACTTGCGCCTCGCTACCAGCCCTGTAGTTCAGTGGCGCCACGCAGGCCAGCACACCCCAGCATAAGCCTAAACATACTTTACCCACATTCGCCTGTCCAACCTCTTCCGTTGCGGGAGACAGATAGCTAACGCAGCAACACCCAACCCTATTGCAAATCAGCAGCAAGAGATCGCAGCCATAGCAACAGACGGTGAAATAATATACCTAGGGACCACGGCACTCGATAAGAAAAGATCAAACCCAGTCGAACAGATCGCACCGACGGCTAAACGGACTGTGCCATCTTGGGGCAGCCAACCCACCCACACAGCGACCTCGTTGTCACGCAGCTCATCAAATCGCCTCCTGCACCCATGGGTTCCTAGCGGAGCGAAATTATCTCGATCCCAAGTTCGATGTATGCCGGAACTACATCGAGGAGCACCAATACCGACCGAAGCGATGAACAAACTGGTCAAAGTAGGCTATTCTCGGGGCCCGACGCACAATCGTCAGCGGCAAGCGGTCTACGCCTACTTTGGTCGTCGCGGCCGTTTCCATCATCGGGTCGACCTCGACATCCATACATCGCGCAACAGAATATCTCCCGGCCATGTAGAATATGTGTCGCGCCTTCGAGGACTTACGCAATGTCAGATTCGTGCCGCCGTCTTAGACGTCTTGAAGAAGAGGTTTGGGCCCTTCCTGGAAGAAGGTGAGGCGTGAATGCTCGCCTTCGAAGCAGGCAGATACATATCACAAACAGGCGTGGGTTGGTTCAGGGATGCGGTTGCAATTTCATGTGGTCCTAAGAAACCTCTACAACTTGCTTGCTAGAGTCCGTTGTGGTCGGGCTATTTCCATTGAGCGATGGTCTTGCATACCTCAGCGAAGGCCATCTAGCCGTCAGTTTATGGGCTCCCCAATCCGCAATCCTGGTGCCCAACGTATAGGATACCTTGATTTCGGTCTTCGCCGTGTCGTTGCAGTTTCTATCAACGTGATGTTCGGGTAGATATGAATGTTAGAAGACCGCATTCTCTCTGTTTGTATCCTAACGTCGTCGTACCACAGTAGGAAGACACAACTACGTGGCCGTCAAGGTGGCACACGCAAGCGAATGTAACAGCTAGGCGGCTGTTCTATCGACATCAGCATGCTAGAAAACCAGAGGACGACATCAAACCCTGTAGATAATTTGGCCATCGGCGTGACAAGAGCATACGGGCCGTATACTTTATCGCCAGCGAAACTCGTTGCCAAAGAGCTTGCAGCCTGGGCGTGCCGTGGCCGTATTCCCTCGTAGCGCAAAACCTGTTAACACATGTGAGTACGATAAGACCGCCTGGAAGAGCTATGCTTAAACCCACAAGGGGTGAGTGGAACACTAAAGGCTTCTAGCTGGAGATGGCTTCCCATCAACGCTGAATGCTCCCTAAATACGGAAACTCGTCTCTCCTCCCTGTAGGCCTGCCTCTGCAGCCGGCGGTCTTGGGCAACCAAACCCATCCACGGCCACGCGCTGTCCTCCCGTCTTCTTGGAAGAAACCAACGACGCAACCTGCCATCCCAACTGCCGCCTGTGCTTTCTGTTTATGCCCGCTTGCAAAAGCTGAGCCCTGCTGTCCGTGGCATGTTCTACTGCCAGTAACGACTGCGTAACTTTCTTCATTGTATCGCTCGACCCTGCGCTGAAAGGTTGGCTGACGGCCAATTGGTTTTCCGCGAGACAGCGACCAGCGACGCATACTCTAGCGGCCCTAGATCCAATCCAGCCTTGCCCACTTCTCTCCCCGTGTTGCATGGATCGCTGCCGCATGAGTCTGCGGTAAAGTGCAGGATGATTGTAGTTCCTCAAATGACTCACTGAATATTACCTTGTTCAGAACACTGAATGAAAGCGAGCTGATGAGCTCGGTAAGCTGAGGCGTCCATTTGGCTCGGCTCATACAGAACCTACGAAAATTCCAAAAATTCTGCTAAGCCACGGGATATGTTGAGCGAGTCTACTCCCCTGTCAGGAAGTTCGAGGAATGGTACTACAACGAGAGGCGAGCGGACTTTGCGGCAGCAGACGCCCACGATTCGAGAGACGTGGATGGAGAGGACTTGAAGATTGTTATCTCACAAGTGACGGTAATGGTAGGACGAGGGCTAGAGGAGTTTAAAACACTGGAGGCTACAGGCCGCACACGGTGTACGGCTATATGCTACCACAAACTGGAGTCACTCAACAAAGGCTGCGTTCAGGGCTCCTTAGGAATAATATGCGAATGCATGAACCATTTCAAGCTCAAGTCCAAATGCACCCATATCAAAGTAATAGCGGATGTGAATCAGGTATTCCCCGCTATGGAGCAGTCATACACCTGTATGACTGCCTTAAGAGGGCTAGTGCGTCCCCACTTCCTTTTCTTAACGGCCTTCCTTCTGTACGACTGCCCTTCGTAGGTACCACGATAGACGTAACTTCCGATTCTGTACATGTTGCAGGTTATAACGAAATTCCCTCGGTGCCGGGCAGGTCGGAAGCGGACGAGTGGACGCAGTTCGCAGAGGACATCCACTCGTACGAAGGTGACGAAGGGAAATACGCTTTATGTTCTACGCAAGCGCGATGAGTTATTCACCAAGGAAAACCTGGTGCAGATCGACTTTGCACACTACCAGCGATTCATGAGGGCGGCGGCCTCCGGGCAGAGGAGTCAAGTTCGACCCACGAAAGAGTTGAAGAAAGTAGTAGGATTCTGGGGTGAGAAATTCATGCAGCACTATTCCGTTGTAGAGAGGGATACTCCCTTTGCGACACATCTCGCCGGTGCGGCAACGAAGCACCGGAACTGGAAGACGGACACCTTGCCCCGACTTCGATAACTCGCGCGCCGGCGTATACTGCTGACCCCGAAGGACCAACAGAAGCTTATGCGACCGCTCAAACCGACGGACTTGATCAATGTGAAGTCCTGGACAACCAATAAGCCTTACGTGAAGGACAAGGACCCTGATCGTGTGCCTGCTATCGACCCGAAAAATGGGCTTCCCGAGCTGCATCTTCTCAATGGAACCGAAGCCAAGGCTCTTCTCGACGAGACAATTGCCTGATGTACCTGTCATCACGGAACGGCAGCAACACTTTCAGTGGGCAAACACAGCTCGGCCGATTCCGGAGTCCTTCGAGTGGAGGGAGGGCAACGGCCAGAGAGTCTCTATCCAGATACCTTCTCTAGATCGAAACCAGCGCTCGTACGAGTCCCGCACTATACAGGAGGTCCGCGAGCGGTTTCTTTCCGAGCAAGAGCCCGACAACCTATGGAATTTCTTGACTGCTGTTGTTCACTGCCTTCTACTTTGTCCGACTTCGTCACCGGGCGAAACTGCCAGCTTTTAGCCCGGATACGCGACAAGGTGCTGCATGGGGACAGCGCCGAGAGGGTTGTGGCAAGTTGCGCCGCGTGAGCGGAATGGCGCGAGATTGAGCACTAGGCGTTCCTGTCCGAAGGTGGCCACTGTACCGCGGCGCGCACGGATAGCCACGGCCTGGCGACGTGGATCACCATCCAGGAAGGCCTGTTCGGCTTCACATGAATGGCGCGTGCGACGGCCGACCAACGCGCCGCGTGGAGGAACAACACGGAGCAGTACGATGAGGGGCAGCTATGGCGCTACTGGGTTTTGAAGCCAGGGCAGAGCATCTTCTTTCCTTCGGGCACGATCCACTGCGTCTTCCGGGACCGGAAAGGCCAGACCCTGGGGCTCGGGGGGCATATTCTCCAGTGGTCAGGTATTCGCCAGTGTATGGATGTGGCCCGACAGCAGGTGGATGCCCCCCACAGTACTGACAAGGACATGACCGACGTCGGGAAGTGGGTCCCCATCGTAGAAGACCTTCTCCTGACGAGGCTGGGGCGTGCTAGCGCAACGGATTGATTTGGGTTTCTTATGGAATCGCTCCTCTGATGAGGGGCCTTGCTATGGTGTACGATTCGCCATGCGGCCCTCTTGCCTTCTGTGAGGATGTCTTCACCGCGGAGGGCTCATATCTGCGCGGCCGTACAGCAGTTGGAAATAGCACGCAGACTGATGCTATCCTCGAATGCTTAGGCATGCGGCCGACACGGCGCCGCCCCTGCGTGCCATAGCTCTGCATTGCCATAGTGCTCCTAAGGTCCGGGCAGGCCGGCCTCCCGCCTCCTTGTGATGTGATGCCAACGCGACAGTTTACGACGGGTGTGAGGCAGCAACGCTGTGTGCGTGATGCCAGGACCCTGCAGGCCGGACTGTACCAAGTGTGGCCAAGCTGAACTATGCCCAAAAGATAGCTTGTTAGTGGTCTCTTCGTTCTGAGCTTTGTTTGAGACATCGGTCACCGAAGCAGCGTGGCAGAAGCCGGAAACGCCACGGCTAGCCACGACGTCACGGCTCTAGAGCCGCGGAGGAAGGTGAAACGACACCCCATGACGAATTCCCTGGCGACACGAACCACTGGAAACGTTAGCTCACTTGGACGAACGAGTACGCGATGGCACGGTGCCGTTAGAGGCTGCTGCACGACGGGTGCTTGTCCTCGGGGCAGGCGCCCGACGGCAAGACACTGGCAGGTCGCGGTCGACGCGACTGTTTAGCGCGTTTTTGCGGTGGGGTGCCAGCAGCTGTGGACGGGCCCGAACTCTCGTAGAACAGGCCCTGCTGCCCCGCCTCAATGCATGCTATAACCGATCCCGAGCCCGGCTTGAAACTCTCCACGTGCTGTTTGACCCCAATATGCCGTAATGCGTCGCACGCGGCGTCGGTTCGCTTGACCACTTGGCACAGCAGCAGTTGAAGGAAGGGCCCAGGCATGGCATGACACACCTAGCAACCGTGGAGTGACCTTGGAGGGGGGAGAAAACCCATCGGAGCGTCACTCCTGTAAGAACGGCGTCCCTATGATCGGTGGCACCTATCGTAAGGCGAATGCTGCCGCGAAGGCAGGTCGCCGTTACAACGGAATGGCTTCTGCCGCATCGCCCCGCCGCCGACTACACCCGCACTGTAGTTTGAATGGGGGACATGGCTTTCCCAGAGAGACAGAGCGTAGCATCCCTTTGTGCACAAGGCTGTGGACAAACACACGGAAGACTATGGCCAGACGCATGTCGCTCTACGGATTTGAAAGCTGAGCTATTTCTATCACCAAAGTACGCACGCGAGGCCTTGCCTTACCCGGTAGGGCCGTTCACTTCCCGTTTTCTGACGTCTGTGGGCTGGGGCCCTCCGCCTGTTTCCTGTCCGGCAGTCGAATACGATGGAGTCTTTCGACGGGAAACCGCCTCACGTCACCGCACCCGGCCCCAACCTGATTCTATAAACGGGCTGATGCTTGATAAGCCTCGCACAGAGCTACAGAGCCCGGGTGTCGTGGAGTTCGTCCGCACGAGTCCCGTGTTTTATCACTCCTATACTGTGCGCTTCGTGTATTCTACCCCACCATGGCCCCAATTGCCTGCCAGGTGCTCGACAGCTTCTACGAGCCGGTTGCCGGCATGCGTGTCACGCTAGCGTGCCCTGAGTCCCCCGTCCTGTTCCAGGCGTTCACCTCCTACAGCGGCCTGATCAACCGCTGGATGGCGTTCACGGCCCCTCCGCAGCACGAGCCAGCCGTTGTCGACGCGGGAAAATTTAGCCTCTGCCGCCTTACTTTCGACTTAGCGGAGCGTCTCGACGATCCGCTCCCTTGGCCCACCGTGCAAGTCGAGATGAACCCCCAGCGCCAGCACGTTGTGGACCTCTCCTGCGATTCGCTCGGCTACCGGGTCGGCACCACGATCGTCCCGCCTTGCCCACCACGTGCGCCTGGGGGCTTAATGGCAGGACCACCGTTCCAAGATGCACGGGACTATGGTCGGTTCCCATGTGGGCACTGTCCCACGGATGCCGAACGTGGACCGCGAAGAACAACAGACCGACCTGCCCTCCTCGGGACGTTGCGGTCGCCCCCCGCTCCGTCCCCCATGGAGGACGTTCAGTTCACGCATCGGCCACTACGCGAAGGCGGCGCCCGCAACATCCAGCCCAAACGGTCATGGAGAGATGCTGGGGGGAGGCGGGCGAGGGTCCGGACAGCACGCAACAGCACGGTAGAGGAAAGCGCCGCCGGCGACGTCGTGGTGGGGCCAAGAGGGGCCACGCCAGATGTCGCGCGGAGGAGCAGGCGTAAAGAGCAGCGGCCTGGGTTGTCTCGAAGCTGGCTTCAGGTTGTGGTGGCGGCCGCTGGCATCATGTAGTCCCTTTTCTGTATTTTGAATGGTTTTGCTGTTTGATCGCTGCGCACGCTGTGGCTTCCCACGTGTTGTCTGTTTCACCGCCTCGGCTGCGTCTTGGCCTGCACTAGACGCTACGGGGTGCGATGGACGCTGGTGTGTCCCGTGAAAGCACTCGGGTCGTTCTGATTGGCCAATGCATCTCAGTCGTTGGGTTCGTCTCGCGTGCAGCTCTACCCTCGTGCTCTACATGTATCGAAGGCAGCGCCACTTTGTGTACGATAACCGACCCTATACCCTTCGTCGATCTGGAATACGACGCGAATGCTCATAGGTGAAGCATGGCTTCTAGCCTTGCCATCGTGACTGGTCCAAGCGCAAGGCGTAAGGAGACTTGGGCGTCGGGCCTAGTGCAGCGTCCATGCCGCGGAATTGGAGCCGAAGACGGAAAACGGAAGACGCACATCACCTTTTCACGGCCGCGCCCCATATCTTTGCCATGGTTCCTATGAGGGACAGTTTCCAGCATGGTTCCTACTAGCGTCAAGCAGTTCAGTACCAGGCGCAGTACGGCTGTTTGATCCTGAGCCGGCGCTAGTACGGCCACGCGCCTACACGCTGTGCCCGGATACCAATTTCCGTTTGACCAATGGAGACGGCTGGATAGCATGGAGCTGAGGTCGTAGTCCAAGACCGTTTGCCGTTTTTCGATCGTGTCAGGGCCTTATAAGAAGAGCACCGGACGCGCATTAGATCAGGGTAGGCGATGACATCGAGACTGTCCCCTTCAATATGCCAACAACGCGTAGTCGTACCCGTGCAACCGGCGACGCGGCCAATCTGGCGGGATTCCTGGAATGGGCTAAGGCTGCGACCAGGCGCCGCGACATCTCAACCGAGGAGCTCAATAACAAGCTAGTCCACACCATTGAGCAGGACGGAGGCCTAGACAAACTGCAGCAAGCCTCTCTAGATGAGCTTAGGGATTGGATCAACGGACATCCTTTGAAGGCGAAGAACAAGACTAAAGACAAGACCCCCGCCTCGTAGTCGAAAGACAGTACAGCTCCCCAGGCCAACGCCGAGACGACAAGTGCCACGGGGAAGCCTGGCGGAAAGCTACGAAAGCCCGTGGCACCGGAGCCGACCGACGAGGACCGTAGCACCGGGGCTACGCGGGGAGGCTTGCTCAGATCGTTGTTCGCCCCTTCGCAGCCCGCCCTTCCGGTGGAGACAGCCCCAGACGAGGGCGTGGCGTCCCAAGACAGATCGGACTCTTCCGACGAGGAGGAAAGTGACGCAGACATGGCCGACAGGACGATAGCCAGCCAAGGACAGGAGCAGCCGAGGCTCCTGAAGCAGGCGCCTCACGCCACACCGGCCGACATGGACATAACCGAGATTTCGGGGTTGCTTGCGAGCGTGAAGACGCAAATCCTCGAGGCCGATAGGCTGGACCTATCACCCAAGGAGATCGAGAAGCTGCAGCGTCTTAAGAAGCAGTTGGAAAAGGCCAAAGCGTCCAAAACCAACAAGAGAGCCGGTGTCAAGAAGGCCCCGAAGCCTCTACTAGAGAAAAGCAGCCGCATCGCCCCCAGGAAGAAGCCCCTACGCTCTCGAAAAGGCGGACCGACGACGCAAGACATCCCAGCGTGGACCGACACGCGCGGGTACCACGCCCGGTCCCCTCGAGAACAGCCCGCCGCGGTGCAGGCGACGACAAGAGAGAGCCCCAACATGGACGACGACGAGATGGAGGTGGAAACCGAGGATGACGAAGGGCGGACGCGAGGGTTGGGACAGCACGGGCCCGCAGCACGGCGAACCCAGCGTCGGCCGACGCTACGGACGAAGACGAGGAGGAGGGCACGGGTGAAGAAGGCGAAGCCACGGATGAGGAAGGCGAAGAGGAGGAGGAGGGCACGGGTGAAGAAGGCGAAGCCACGGATGAGGAAGGCGAAGAGGAGGAGGAGGAGGAGGAAGAGGACCAATGCGTACCGCATCGCCTTCCTTTCTGTCCCTTCAGCGTAGAGCATATCGCATTCCTTGCTGGCTGCCCACCCAATATGTGGACGTAGGGTCCCGACTCTGTCATCCGACAACGCCGCTGTCCGGCCCAAGCACCCTTTACCAAGGCCAGGGCTGTTGAAAACGTACCCCGGGACTATCCTCTCGGCATGCACGCTGCGCCAGGACCTCCTTGTTCTTGTGTCCACTCTATCTGCTTGACGCCATTCGCGCCATAAACCGGACTCAACAGCCGCTCCCAGAAGAGGGGGTGCCAGCCCAATGGAAAGAAAGCCCAGAGGCAGGGAACCCGCATGAAAGCATGAGGTGGGCTGTTGTAGCGGCTGTCGGGTGAACCAACAAAGCATCCTGGGTACCATCAGGACGGATCAAGGGTTGGTCTATGCCCTTCACTGGCCGCAAGCCTGCTGCAGTACGCAAGCCACAAAACAGGGAGTGCACGTATCACCATGGGACAGCGGGCCTGCCAGGGTGTGGGGACGTATCTACTGGTAGGTGGTATGGAAAACGATTGCAAGGTTTCATCTGCGCTCGCCACAGAACCTGTGTGCGGGGTGGTTGGAAGCCGTTATCAGCGGTAGGAAGCATACACGTGTATATAGGGCTTGTCGTGGGCGCTCCCGCAAGCCCTTCGTGTCTTTCATAGTTCTCTTCTCGTCGTGGTTTTGGCGTGGAGATACCCTAGGAACCTTGGAACGTATTGCCACGGCAGGAACACATCATCGGCTATGGCGAAGAAGACATCCCAAGGTTTAGAGTGGCCCCCAGCCTGGATCAAGGCGCCTGCTGAGGATGTGACACCGGACGTCGGCCCCGAGTTGTCGTATGTCTCGCACTATATATTGCCATTTGACTTCGCACTAACAGTCGTCTGAGTTCCCTACACAAGCCCGAGTTGTCGAATCTACTTCCAATCCCAACAGCCGTTCACCGTCCCCTGCGCCCTCCTCCGTGTGAGCGCCAGGCTTCATACGATCTACGAAGGCTCCAGCGAGATCGACGCCCATGAAGTGCCGGACGAAGCCGGTCATGTGCTTGTCCACTACCTCCATACAGGCACGTATCAGACCCTGCGCAAGTTGCACTCGCTGCAAGATTCGGAGTCGGCGACCCAGTTCGAAACCAGTGTCCACGTCTACGCGGCGGCACGGGCCTATGGCCTCCCAGGTTTGGTCGACCTCGCGAAGGAAATCTCCCGCTGGGATGAGGTGCTATCGGCGCGGGATGTCGTCGGCTTGGCTGCCGACGCATGCGAACTCCTGCCGGACGATGATGTGTGGTTCTTGGCCTTCATGAAGAGACACTTGAGGTCCCTTTTTGACGAACCCACCTCCTGGGACCCCTCGGCCTTTCTGGAATGCTTCCACCGCAGAACAGCCTACGCGAAAGTGCTGGCCAAAGCCATGGTCCAGATATGCTGCGAGAACGCAGCCGCTGTGCACTCGACCAGGCCGCGGGCTTTTTCTTCATCTCGCTTATCGACGGCGATGGTTGAGACTCCCCTGACCGATTCGCCCCAGCCTAGCCGGGACTTGGCTTTGGAGCCTGGTTCCCCGTCTGTACCAGAAGCCGAAACAGCACCCGCGGCAGAGGTCACATGCGCATTTGAGCCGGAGACTATGCCAGCACCAGAGCCGGAGCCGGAGCCGGCGCCGGCGCTCGTACCTGCGGAGGCTGTGTCTGAATCTGACTCTGAGCCTGACCTAGAGCCCGCCCCAGAAAAAGAGGTTGCCGATGATCCATGGCTCTCGATCCTGAAGTCGAAAAAGGATAAGAAGTGGAAGAAGAAGAAACGGTCAGAGGCTTTGGAATGTGAAGACAAGGCGAAACACATTATGGAAAGCGGTTGGCAAGATTGCGCTGTCTGTCGTCGATACCTGGGCAGTCTGGCATCACACCTCTAATGACAAACACATGATCAATCGTGGGACGGGATGTGAGGCAGTTGCCACAGGATCAAAATATTGACGGTCGTTTCGTTCCGGCAGCGCCGGCTTCTTACCAGTACTATTTCATTAGGAATACAGTTCGCGTCATTCTATGCTGTTCATACGCTTCAAAGGGAGCGTCCCGATTGAAGGGTGGAGGTTACGCCGTCTCAGGCCAACCTCGCTGGCTGGCCCCGGTATCTGTCCAGTAAGACGCACCAAGCACGATGTCGAACACAGGGCCTGGGACGGATGTTGACAAGGTAACATCAAGTAAGTTTTCAAATCTGCACTTCATAGTTATCCCATCTCCCTGGTAGGCCGATTTGGCGTCCCAAACAACCATAATGTGTACTGCAGGCACGAGAACTCAATGCCTCCTAGCTTAACATTTTCCGCCACAGGTCCCAAGCCCCCGCGCGGGGCGGAAGCAGGCCCCGCTACTTCCTGCCATCGCCAAATCCACTAAAGAGGCCTACTGCGTCGTGTCGCAGTGGATGCGGCCGTTGTTCCTCAATCGCACTAGAATGCACTCAGATATTCTTCTCCGAAAACCGTTGCTATGTTATACCTAAAACCCTCTCCATTCTGTATAGTATTCAGTTTTCAGTCCTCGGTACCGCACGCATTCATCACGCGAAGTTCTGCACGGCGATCGTTAGACGCTTCACTACAGCGCACGATACACAGGGACCAATACCCACAAGGTGCTTACCAAAGCGTCGGGGCCAGAAGCACCGCGGCACAGGCCGCCTGGCATGTGCCGTAGGCGGAGTTACAGCCCACAATGGCTGCCGGCGCTCCCGCCGCAAGAACGGTGCCGAACGTGCAGCCGGCAGCCGCGTAGCATGCGACCACGACAGTTGAGCAGCCGGCTTGACAGATGCCATAGGCAACTGGGCCGGCCAGAATTGGGGCTACTGTGGCGAGGAGAGGGACGATATGGACGACCTTCATGATAACTTTGCCGAGACAAGGGAAAACAAAGGTGATAGTACTTGAGCTGGGACAAAGCAGAGTCCGAGGAGCGAACATCTCGATGGGATGAGGTGATGGCATGGGTATTTATGCTAGTCGTCATCTGGCAACCACAAGCTATGTTAGTGAAACTTGTGCATACCCCTACCAAGGGGAGGCGACATGGCGTTCATCTGTTCATGATAGGCCTAGGAATGAATATGGCGTACTCCGAGAGAACTGATTTGCAGACCGTTGTTGGAGATCCTGGGGTTATGAACCCACTGCCACATTGGCTGTGATTATATGATAGACCTAGAAGGTCAAGTGTGGCGTAAACTGTTGACATCAGCCGTGCTTTAGTGGTGGTCGTGTCGCCTTGGACCTAGTCGTCTGTGGTGGCCGTCCCTTCCTCTAGCCAACGACTTTAAGCCGCAGACAAACTGTCTGCCGCCAGTCACAACTCGTGGCTGCAATGTCTTCCTTTTTGATACCTAACCGACGGATGATATACCCTTGAAGCGGCTGCTATTATACCGGAAGGCATGATGGTTAGGGGTTCCTTTGTGGTGGCATGTCAGTGAAAGGAGAGGCGCTCACGGCGCCCGGGCGTCGCAGCAACGGTTGTAGGTGGCTGGCCATAGCGGTACGGTCGTGAGCTTACGGCACCTCCCAAGGCACCATCTGCCCCTGCACCTTCGCAGTGAAAGCTACTTGCACGCAGCTCGAAAAGCTTCTGTGATTGGAGAATCGGTGACTAGTTAATCATAACGTCTGAATCGTGCTTTTGGAATGCCCCTCAAGCGTATCGCTTGGGGTTGGGTTGGATTGGATTGAATAAGTCTTGACGAACAGGCTGTTTCGTGTGACACCTGGTGCGGGGCATTGAACTTGCCCGCCATAATTTATGCTTCCATGGGCACAGCGCTCCGGCCGACCCAGTGGAGGGTAGCGGCTATCGTCACGGTCGTTCGAGAAATAGGGCTTTTGCTGGCTTGCTCGAGGACCATACCGGACTGTCAATACCATGTAACACCGACGTGCTCCAGTGAGGATTCGATGTGACTGGACCACTCTTGTGAAGTTGTTCGAAGCTGACCGGCAGAAGGTATTGGACACTGGGGAGAAGGCTAGACTCTAGAAACAGCTGTCTTGCTTAGTTCCTGCCAGCCTGTAGGCGTGGCTTGGCGCTCACATAATTCTTTGTGAATTCGGGCTCGATGCCAAGAAGGTGAGTGTGATTCTGGTCCCAGCATCCCATGCCAACGGCGCATAAATGGACGCATCATCGACCTGATGGACACGAGCGCTGGAATCAGTAAGTCCATGTGTAGCAGAGGGAAAAATAGGAAGCGGTGAGCGTCGCGCAGATGGTTGGGTATCATGGCAGATGTGACAATAGAGCCTATATTTGTCCGTCATATCGAACGTCATTTACCTGGGGCGACGTACTCCTTACTGTAACGTGGTCGAATGATGCGACATACCGGTCCTGGAGCGCCTCCTTGGAGGTTTCCTGGTTCTAGTGAGGTTTGCTCGCACAATAAGTTCCAAGTAGTCTTACTGGCTGATAGGGCCAAGGATGTAAAGACGCTAAACAAGAGGAGACTAGAGCAAATCCGTTGAGCAAAGGGGCTTCTCTACGTGGAAGTGCGAGAGTGCTATAGCCATACCATTGATAAGTATACCGCGTGCATGGGTGCAAATCGAAGTACCTCGTTCCGTTCACCCGCAGCCAACCGATAATAGATTAAAGTCACATCTATTACGGGAATATCCAGCGATCTCCTCCCTATGCAGAGCCACTTATGTGATATTGTGCATGACTCCGATATAAACAAGCTGCAGCAGAAAAAGATATGTCACTTCAAATAAAACCCGGCGTGAGTCATGCTACCGCCTTCGTGTGCTGGTGTCATAAAATGTGCACGTAGTCTGCAGGCAGGTCTCTGGATTATCCGTTGCGGCGACGGTCCGGTGAGTCCGGTGTGCGGCCTCCTGCATGCATGTAACCACCCGGTAGGTCAACCAACCCTGCTCTGTACTTAGTCCCAACCCCAATATTTTTTTTCTTTTACCTTAGGCACTCTCCACGAGGGATTGATCTTGGCCCTGTTCGTACCAACTATATTTGGTCGTAAATCAATGAAATAAACCATGACATTGGAGCTTACACGTAGAATACCAACCGCTTGGCCTCTACAGAACAGCTAACGTAATATTGTCCCGGAATTTATCTCAGGCCACGTATTCCCCAACATAACGTAATCGATCAATTCACTGCTAGTTCATCGGATGTATCCATGGACCTTGCGTGTGCGTCGCGGATGAGAGGGGACTGGGAGCTTGGAACTTGGGGCTTCGGGAAACTAGAAAATTCTTTTGACGGCATTCTTCACTCATTCTTAGCTCTTCGTCAGTTATCACAACACCGGATTGATATGAGCGCAAGGTTCTGCACTTTAAAGCGTTGCAATCACCCTCTAGACCAATGGGAACACAACAGACGCATGCAAGATTCGTGCAAGAGACCAACGATACTACAATAACCAGCCACTAACGCGTGAGCTCCAGTCAGGGATAAAGAAAAGATTACCTTGCATGGTCCGTTGTGGGGGCGACAGCTTCCTAGCACCCCCATATACGAAGGTAATGCGGAGGAACATCACTTAGCATTAGATCAAGGCTGTCGGATTATTGTACTACTGTCGACTGCTTGGACGATCGTGCCATCTTGCTTCAGGAAGCCCAAAACAGGCTGAAAGTCATCACATTTGTATGATACAAAAGATTACAAAGCTACAAATTCGTTTCCTATGCCTTCTCTTTCACTGCGCTGCGCTGTTACAGCTCACTAAAATGTCCAATATCCCCAGAGGCGAGAGCACCGCGAGCGATACCACGCCGCACAACACTATCCTGCACAACACCACCATGCGTGGCACCACAAAAGGCGGTAGCATCATGGGTGTATGTCTTATGTGCAACAAGGCCGGCGCCCGTCTATGCAAGCGATGCAACAGCTCTTTCTACTGTTCGAAGAAATGCCAAGCTGCTGATTACCCGATTCACAAGCTCCTCTGCTCGGACTTCAAGGCCTTCAATGCTACCATTCGCCCGTCAGTCGAGTACTTCCGAGCCATCGTCTTTCCCGTTGACGAGACGAAGCCTAAGTTCATATGGTTGCATTGTCAATCGGATAATGAGGGGTACCAGAGTCCAGACGTCAAGACTCTCCTGGGGCCCAATGCTGCCTTATCGCAAAAGCCAATCCGATACAACCCTGTCTTGTGCAGGCACCTCAGCCATACGATTTTCCTCAATTTCAGTGATGCTGCTCTGTTGGATGGGTCGAAGCCGAACAAGAGCGTCAGATCACTGTTTGATACCAAGGCAGGATCATATTTCGACTGGTGCGGTCAGCTCGGAGCCAACGGTACAGCTGGACTTTCTCTGGACCCGGAGCACTGTCAAGATCTCAACATGAACGACTTTCGCCACATTGCCGATTACCTTATGTCCTTGGATCACCACGGCAATCCCCCTATTGCGCCGTCTGGCCTGCCGACTGCCATTGACGAGGCTGTTCTTACCCCTGAACCGTCAGTGGTTGGCCGGCCACATGGCGGGAACGCCAGCTACCCGAGCAGATCGCGTATCGTAGTGATTCTTCTCCTGGCTCTATTTGGCATTTTACTTTGTTTGCTTTTATTCATTACTTTCTCGTTACCATTGTTGTTTTCGTTTTCGGTGCTATTTTCACTGTTATCATCGTTTTCTTCACTCACTTCATCACTGTTATCATTGTTTTCATCTCTTTTGTGGTCGATGTCGTGTATCTTTCGGCTACTATTACCATGGGTGTTTTCTGTTTTGTTTTATTATCTGGTTGCTATCTGTTGGATTTGGAATTTTGTTGACATAATTCAGAATGACCGTGGATATGTGTATCTTCTGGCCGATATTTCCAGGCTTGTTCTCGGGTTTTTAGTTTTATTTCGTTGCTATTTGTTTGGCTTGGGCTGTGATTGAAGGATTCCAAAATATCCGCAGATCAGTGCTTTTCGACTTAATTTTAAGACACGATTCGCTAGTTTTTCATCTTTATCGAAGGCCCTAAACGGCATAAGCTGGTTGCATTGCTTTCAATAAAAGGACTTGGTACATGAATTGGGTTTAACTTCGAGAATGTATATCTTCTGAGGCACAGACTTGTATGAAGGCCCCGCGAAACATATGCCGCCTGGTATTGATAGTATAGTTGGGACGCAGTAAAAGGAATGGAAACTGGCTTCTAATCGTCGGATAACGGGCGGAGAAATGGAGCCAGGGCCATGGCTGACGGATACGTGACGAGAGATCACGCAAGTCCTGGTCCTTATCTGGACTGGCTAGCGGCTAGGCGTTGGCTCCGTAAACGATTCTGCAATCCAAGCCGCACGGCACCATCTGCCCGTGCCCAATCGTCTGCCACAATCCAATTGAGTCTTTTGCAAGCAGTGAGTGACCTACCAATGTATCGCGCCTGTCTTGCTTGGTGGTCTTGTGACCCGTGAAACCGACGACCTTCATTTCCTAGCTCTCACACCGCACTGGACCGTGCTCCGTGGAGGCGAAGACCCGACCCGCTTGGTCTGGTAATCTTACGATGGTGGGGCTGCTGCCTTCGCTCTTCCCACGGCTGCATGGCCGTGCCCACTCTTGCGTTAGCCAGTGAAAATCGGAGGGACGGTGGCTAACGCAACTGCCGCTTGGCGGCAACCAGTCCAAGGCGCGCCCCGCAGGGCGCTTGTTGGTTCGTTCGTCGCTTGCTCTTCGACTTTTGGGTAACACCCAACCCGCGGGCCCATATTTGTGGAGTAGTTGAATTTATAGGGAGACGCGACCAACCTCTTTCACTGACCAAGATGTCTTTCACCGCACAGCAATCATTTAGCCCGCAAGCATAGGCGAGAATATGTCCGGAAAACCTGATTGTTGCAACGGTGACGGGGTGCCTGATGTGGCATGATCCTGCCTATTGTTTGCTACCATGAACGTACCCGGAGAGGATGTTTGCTACCGCAAATGAACTGCATGTATCCTACCAACGACATCGACGCATGGTAACGCGAGTTCCCACGTGTGCCCAATTGTGCCAACTAACTGCATGGTCTTCCTTAGCATACCACACGGAACCTTGGGCCGGACGTTGTCCCAAACTATGATATCTACATATATAATAGACATAATAATGGGTGTATCAGAGACAAAAATAGGTTGCTACTTACTCTCTGCGTTGGAAATTTACCGCACTAATGGCTACAGCACTTCAAGAGCTGATGCCAAAGCCCCTAGCAGCCCACCACAGATGGCTCCGTCGGAGCTGACTCGAGCAAAGCGAGCAACGGTCCAGCTGGCATGCATGCGATGCCGCAACCTAAAAGCCAAGGTATGTTAAGGCTAGCGCGGGTCGATGTACTGATGAGTTGACTTGATTTGTAGTGCAATGGTGAGCGGCCGGCCTGTCAAACATGCATCAAGCGCGACGTATCATGTACGTATGATGCTACCGACCACCAGAAGCTTCGGAAGGAGATCTAAGAGCGCCGGGCCGAAACCCAACAGCTTCGAACTGAGAACGAAAGGCTCCGGAAGGAGAACCAGATACCGCATTCCCAGCTAGAGAGCAGCAAGCGTCAGCCCGCCCGACTACGCGAGAGGTTGGACACCATAGGGGCTTCGATACAAGAATGCATCTCTTTAAGCCCTTGCTATGCCTGTAATCCATTGAAAGCTTATTGGAACAGGACCCAGCAGGGTCTCCTCCCACCTGAATGCAACTTCTTGGACCCAAAAACACCGGTTCCCCTTTACGAAGCGTTCTTGGTACAAAGCTTTGGCCAACCGAGTAGTTTCTTCTGAGCTATGTCATATTCACTCGGTCATGAAAGGTTTCTGGTGCCGAATATCGCGGCAGGGAAGTGTAGGATGTTCTCTTGTTTAGTGTGGCATGGTTCAAGAGCTTGAAGTCTTGAAAGAGGAAGCGGCGTGCTACCGAGGCAGTACTTTCTCTTCGATAATCACATTAGAGCGACTGCATGGTGTGCAATTGATACAGCCTGTTGTTTACAGAGCCAGTGACCAATGCTAAATACGCTTCGGAACCTTTTCTGCATTGTTGTCTCCCAGAATGCTTTGCAGCCTGGTTGGATGAATCGCACCGCTCGCGAGCGAGACCACATGCAAATACACGATCACAAAGCTACGTGGAACCTGGCCGAAAGAATCGTACAGTTCTAGTAATCGGTCTCATTGTGTAAAATGAATAGCTCCGACAAGCACAACAGTACACCGTAGAAAAACCCTTGGAAGTCGCGAGGAACAATGGGCGCGTGACAAAATATGGGGGGACTTGCCCAGTTTTGTCGCTTGGCCCGATTGCATAAACACGTCCTATTAGCACTTCCCTGCTACCCTCGATGTCGTTGATCTCATAGCCAACTACTTTGATGTAACAACTTGGTCAAGGCAGCCTCGCCCCTCGTTCTTGCCGTTAGCCGAGGGCAATGGGCCAGGCTGATGCGACGCACCTCAACCCCTTGTCTTGCTGCGGGGCTCCCTCGTTCGCTGTAGGTGCTGTCGTATGGACTGAGCCTTCAGCTCGCGACCAACGAAGGAAGGGCCTAAGCCTATCTAGGACTAACGGGCCATCAAGTGTAGGACTGGACGCAAGACGTAGTGGTCCGTGCGAATTGGAGCTCAAACCACACCAACCCTCACGCACTTTTCCTCCATCTGCCATTCTTCCCCAGTGGCGACCGCACCATGCACCACACCGAACTCAACGAAGCTTCTCCACAGCGCGAGCTGGATGAGCTTATCCTTGCGACGGAGACGCTCCTTCAAAGGCTGAAGGACGCCAAAAAGCAGAGCGCATCCAATTTGCCAACAGAACAGCATGGCGGAGAGCCTCGTCGTGAGCTGGCTCTGCAAGGGTGCGTCAAAGCTATCATCGAGTCGATCATCCAGGACACTCAGCGCTTGTTGGAAGCATGTGGATCCGATCGCGCGGACCGAACCGAAAGACCTAGCAAAGAAGCCGCTAACGAATTTTACGAAACTGCCGCCATCGCGCCTACCCACCGGCCCGCAACTAGCTCGGGATTAAGCGTTACCATTGCGGCACAGAAACCCGTGTCCCCGAGCGTTTCGGAAGAAGACAATGCCCCTACTGGCCCGGCCTTACCGGAACTTAACTTCCGCGATCTGTCACCTTTGAATGAGGCGGTTCTCGAACAACTCTTCAACGAGGCCGGGAGTCGAGGGTACATCCATATATCGCTGAAGGATCTGCCTCCAGTGGACCCACCTGACCGCATTCGACAACCCAACGCCGAATATGCCACTGCTTTTGCACACAGTCCCCAGGGCAGTTACAGAAAAATCATTCCAGTGGAAAAGAAAAACTACATCGACTTCCCAGCCCTCCCATTGCCCCATACCATTGCGATCGAAAAATCCGTACGCCCTATGCGCAGACGACTTCTTACGTATGAAGGACGGCGACATCCAGTCGTTTCACGATCTTGCGAAGGACTCGTTTCTTCCACACTTGTGTGCGTCGGCAGAGGCTTTGCAAGCAGCAGTCCTGGGACAAAAGCTCGATATGGAGTTCGCTTGGGAGACGAAGTGTCCGGGGCTTGACAGCCGGACTGAACCCCTGCCCGGGAACGAACTAGCATCGTTTCTCCGACCGGCACCGGCGTGCGAGGATAACATCTACGATCCGGACTAATACCCAGAATGGCCGCGACCAGAAGGTTGGCCTGACACTTGTCAGTGGCCAAGCGATCTAACGTTAGTTCTGGAAGGCCCCCGATGCGAGCTGTGTCCGGAGTCGCAATGCGACTGCATCGTGAAGAAGTTCAGCACTGCAATGCCCCGTATCAAGCGCTATAGAGAGCAAACTCTCGGGCTCTAAGCGGTATTACATTAAGAGGGAGAGATAGCCTACCAGGAGGGGGACCTCATCGGGCGCATCTCCGGTGTCATAATACCTCTGGGTACCCACGACGGCGAATGGGCCTTTGACGTGACCCAGACTGGCCTGCCAGACAGTCCAGCAGTGTGCTAGATCTATGTTAGGGACAGAGGTAGTTGCTTCCGGCTTCTACGGTCGTCAGAAACACCTAACGTCTCTGTATGCTAAATGGTCGTGTCGGGACGCGTTGTCATTGCCGTGGTGGCGAAACGGGACATCTACTATGGCCAGCAGCTTCTGAAGTAGCAGACAGACCGGCGGGAAATGGATTGGTGGCTTCGCACGGGTCACAATGGGTGGCGCCTACTGTGGCCCGTGCGGACCCAATTCGCAATTCAGTGCCCGAGATTTAACCGGAATCGCACCCTTGTCTTCTAAAGACAGCAGGCATTCATGGAGCCGAGATGCCAAGACCACGGTCTAGCCTCACAACGCCTTACAAGCCTCCGTGAATAGATTTTATCATAGAAAGCAAGCCACGTGGACCTCAGTCCTTTCGGATCCAATCCAACATGAACGGAGAAAATCTATAGTCGCAATAATATGTCGTTTGTCGTAGTGGATGCATGGAAATAGTTATAGGTAACTGCCACGCACAGCCACCTTATTCTTCTGTTGCCCTCCCTGCCTGGGTTTTTTACTGCTAGGTCATTCGTTCAGCAAAATAGCTGATACTTCGCGTGAAGACAGAGCCTTCACCCATGCCCGCCTTATATGCCAGCTGTGGCTATATCTTTGTCGAATGAGATCACTCAACTTTCAATCCTATCGGTCCGTCGGCATGCGCCCCTTGTATCACCGTCTGCACGCCCTCACCAATAGCGCTGTGATTTGTATGCGGGCTGAGATATTACAAAAGCGAGTACAATTGCAGTATAGCGTGAACATGGACCCCACATAGACTAGCGCATTTACAGTCTAGCATCAACGTGGGGTTGGTATATATGTAGGACTTCTTCGTCGGTCGCTACTCCCCACTCGTCGCTCGTCGCTCGTCGCTCGTCAGTCGTCAGTCGTCAGTCGTCAGTCGTCAGTCGTCAGTCGTCAGTCGTCAGTCGTCAGTCGTCAGTCGTCAGTCGTCAGTCGTCAGTCGTCAGTCGTCAGTCGTCAGTCGTCACTCGTCACTCGTCAGTCGTCAGTCGTCAGTCGTCAGTCGTCAGTCGTCAGTCGTCAGTCGTCAGTCGTCAGTCGTCAGTCGTCAGTCGTCAGTCGTCAGTCGTCACTCGTCACTCGTCAGTCGTCAGTCGTCAGTCGTCACTCGTCACTCGTCTTCATCACTTGTCACTCATCAATCGCTTTATCCCCGTCCACAGGCAATTGAATTTGGCCATCAATTCGGTCGGCATGACACCCTCCTCTCTTCTTTACAGTCCTTGGCATGCCCTCGGTCTCTCCCCACTCCAGAAATACACCGCAGACGAGATAAGAAAAGCGGAACGCAAAGTATCCTTACATTGCCATCCCGACAAACGTTCCCCCTTCGGCATTGACCCCCATAGATGGCCCACTATAGACCATGTCAAGGAGAGCGCCGCTTATCTCCTCGGCCTGCTCGACAATGCATTTCTTAGCCTCCTTCACCCACCCACCGACCTCGGGGACTTCCCTCGAACATTCCACCCTTACCAGCCTCTTGGGAGCCCCGCGGTATACAGCCCGTGCGAAAAGGTTGGCTTTGTGGCCTGCGAGACGTGCTGTATGGTGGTCCGCACAAGGGCGGAAAACGAGCATTTGTCATCGCATCAGCTACACAGGTGTCTCTGCTGCCAGACCCTGGTAACAACGGAAGACTGCGCATCGCACTACCAGACTTGCGACAGGAGATGCCAATGTCGAGAGATGGAGGGCCATGGGCCTAAGCACATCGCTCTCCACCACATCTGCCCTTATTGCCATGAGTATTGCGATCAACGGGAAGCCCTGCCGAAGCATATCCAAATCCTTCATGGGTGCCAGTGTCCGGATGCCGAAAAGTACGGATTGGACTTTCACATCCGCGATGCGCATACCTGCTGCAACCGATATTACCCCAATCTGGACCAACACCACAGGGAGCGGCATGCGTGTGAATGCTGTCCAGCAGAGCCCGGTGATTTCACTCGTCATATAGATTCCCACCACCGATGTTCCGATTGTTTCGTTTTCACATTCAACTTGAATCGGCACATCGATGACCACCATTCTTGCCCTCATTGCGACAGTTATTACAGCAGCCTGGCCGGGCACATCAAATCCGACCATCAATGCCGCCATTGCCACGCCTTATGCATAAGTCCCGAGGAGCATATTCGATCCGATCACATGTGTACACTTTGCAACAAGATTCATACCGACCTTGCAGCCCATAAAGAAAAGAAGCACTACTGCACGAAATGCGAGACCGATGTTGCCAATCTCCAGAGTCACTTGAGAAAGCATTGCCCTCTTTGTTTGTTTCGTTCTAGTGATCATCGGTCTCTCCAAGAGCATCTCGAGTCACGCCATGGCCTGAGGTATTGTAGGGGCTGTCCAACGTCCCCAGACCACAAGGCGCAGTTTCTTGAGCACATCCTTACGCACCACTGGCATGGGTGTCCGCTCTGTGACGATCGATTGGATGAAGAAAATCTGCATCACCACCTCGAGAAGCAGCACATGTGGAAGAAGTGCGAATCGTGCCCAGAACCGACGTCCGCGAGCGCGAAAAGCCACTTTCGCGATTTTCATGCCGAACAGTCTTGCGACCTCTGCTCGTTGCGCTTCTACGAAGTGGGGATGAACAAGCACCTTGTGGAGGCTCACGGCTGGGAGGAGTGCCCCCATTGTTCCGCTGTGAATGAAAAGACCGCAATGGCGAGGCATATCCAGAACATCCACAAGCTTCGGCCTTGCCCGAGGTGTCCTGAGCTTCACCCGGCAACTTCGATGGCGGCCCATCTCGGCTTGGCCCACGGGTGGAAACACTGCGATTTCTGTCACCACATAGATGTGGACGAGCGACTGAAAGATCATATGGACAGGTACCATGCCCTCTGTGAGGTTTGTGGCGAGCGGACGGCTAAGGTGGACCTTCCTCAGCATCGAATCGACTCGCATGCATGGGAACGCTGCCCCCACTGCAGTGATCCCCAACCACGTGGTGCGATGAGGGAGCACATACTCGGGCACCAGCTTCGGCAATGCCCGCAGCTCGAGTGCCGAAAAGAGATCCCTGCAGACCTATTGCCTTCACATATGAACAACGCACACGCTGAAAAGTTGTGTTTATTCTGCGGCCAGGGAACTACGGATGTCTTGACCCACATCGCTTCCCATACATTCGACGCGGGCCAAAGTAGCAAGTGTCATCACTGTGGAGAGGAAATCGAGAAACCGGATCTTGTGTCTCATGTTGTCTCTCATCCCCGTACTGAGAGACTTGAAGAAAGTAAGTCATACCAACCTGTTGATAAATTCAGTGCTAACGAAGCAGGTGCGGCCGACCGCGACAGAAAAGAGCCCTCGATTCAGCACAGGTATATTCATCTGATTTTCACATTGTTCAAATCAGGTATTTAATTTCTATAGGGCGTATCAAGAGCGTATTGCCAAACTGGAACGCTTTGTACGGTCCTTTTCGGTAAGTCAGCTTTCGGAGTACCTATAGCATGAACTAAAAAAATGCAGGCTGAAGCGTTAGGCCTATTAGAGGAGGTCCATAACCGTGGTGCATCACCGGCTCGGCCAGCCCAAGCTAGCCGAGAACCTTCACCCCACACTGATTCTAACGGATCACAAGAGAGGCCTATTACAACCAAGACATGCGAAAGCAGCACGAGAAAAAGCGTGCGTTGTCCTATATGCGGGGAGTCCAGGGACAAGTCGAACATAGCCAGGCACCGAAAAAGATGCGAGGAGAAGTTCCGGGCAGATGTTACGCAGACCCAGTCGGAAGGACCCGCAGCAAAACGACCTCGTAGAGAGTAGGTTGGTAGGGATCCTTGGTTCCCAGATTCTTGGTTCCTTACGAGAATCGGCATTAACCGATGAGACTCACGGCATGGGTAACAACGAAAGGTACTCATTGAAGCTACGTAGAGAGCTAACGGTACATGGCTCAGGGCATGAGCATACACCATCGCCGACCATGGCAACAGGATTCATATGGACGTGCGGTGATACGGATGCTCGGTGATATGTTTCCGGAAATTTTGCATACAAAACGGAGCTAGCTGCAAAAGCTACGTTGAAATCACGCATTAGAAGGCTTGCCACTGACTTAAGGGGCTTCTCGCATTAACCCCCATCCCCTACACACGTCGGAGTTGGCGGGCGACTCGCTGAAAGCAACCGGGTACAACTGATGGCGTAGAGCAACTTCGTCGACCTGTGTATCTTTGCTAGGGTTCACAACTTTGCGGATGTCATCGCATTGGGAAGGCCCACATAGAAACGCTGCAGTTCGGTACAGCATCCACTGCGAGGTGTATTTAACCAACATCTATACGTAGACTAGCCACTCACGGCGATGGGGGACCGTAAATAATACGGCCTTCGGAATAGAGGCGCCGTCATGGTAGGCCCTGCTGACACAGAAAAAGACATTAGCTTTCTCACTCAGCTTCTGCCAGCCGGTAGGCGCGGCTCGACACTCACGCAGTTCTTTACGGATTCGGGCTCAATGCCAGGGAGGTAAGTGTAATGCTAGTTCCAGCATGAAAGCTAAGCTATTAAAAGCCGTAGGGGAAAGTAGCCTGACATAACAGTTAGTGAGGGAAATAATATGCCTGTGCATTTAGGCGAATGACCCATTGGGCTTTCACAATCGGGAAATCTACGTAGATATGGTGTCCATCCAGCCTTGATCCCGTTGTTCAGGCTGGAGTTGGATAGATATTGGGTGCTGACTGGCTACTTGAGAACTATCTGTGCCGTGAAACTGATGAACTCAAGAGGTAAGGGTGAGAGTTCGGAGAGAGAAGTGCAGCGATGTGGATTGCCAAAGAATTGGGACTAGCTGTCACTGGTTTTTCTCCCTCTTTGGCGGCTGCGTAAATATTTACACCCAACTTTATCCACAGCCCGAATCATCTGACTCAACCTCTCCCCTGCGTAGCCCAGTGCCACAGTCGCGCTTCGGGTGCGCTCCTCCGGAATGGGACAGCTCCCGGTATGTACTGGCGTTTAGGGAGCGAGGAGGTTTTTTGTTCCTGAATCCCGATTGCCGAATCAGATTCTCACATGTTATTGTATCCATTTCGCCCGATTTTGCTAACAGTACGTCACCCCGGGGGGAAGGGCACGGGAGTGTTGGGGGGGAATTGTGGGGGGGGGGGGGTTGCATCCAGGTTATAAGGGGCCTTGCGAGACTGGCCCACATCTACACCGCCTTGTACTATAAAACGGCATGATATTCCTACATGATAAAGAAAGCAGTTCAACTGGAGAAATTGGGATTACTTGCGAAGGACCAGGCGCGCAAGAGCTGATGTGCGAGGCTTTCAATTTCCTGTAAAGTGGAAGCCGGAAAGGCCATTTAAGAAGACCATGCGTATAAGCTCAACGAATCCGGATGCCTTACGAGCCAGACCGCGCCCTCATTTGCCATTACTACCGTTGATCCTGGCGATAACAAAGGCCCGGTTGCACTGCGTGCACGTCACAGATGTGGAGGAGCTGAGGGGCTAACCTTGATGGTGTTTCGGTGGGTTTTGTAGGTGTTGTTGTAACGACCGCATGTCGCCAAAAGAACGGCTACAAGGCACGCTTAGTGGCAGCGCCGATGAGGGAGGGACTGGGGGCTCGGAGCTTGGGACATTGGGAAACCAGACAATGCTTATGGCGGCGGTCTTCACTCATTCATGACTCTTCGTCAGTTATCACCACAAAAGCTCGATATGAGCACAAGGTTCTGCACTTGGAAGTGTTACAATCACCCCTTAGACTAATGAGGATGCAACAGACGCATTAAACGTTTGTGCAGGAGACCAACGATACTACGGTAACCACCAACCACACGCGCGTGGGCTCCAGTCAGAGATAAAGAAAACCCTCGCATGATTCGTGGGGGCGACAGCTACCTGGCTGCGCCCTCGCCCCCGCCCCCCCCCCCAAACATGTCCTAAGGCTATGCAGAGAAACATCGCTTAGCAATAGATTAAGACTGGCTGGTTATTGTTTGTTGTACTGTCGAATGCTGGGAAGATCGTCTCATCTTCCTGCAGGAAGCCGAAAATCATACGAGAACGGACATTACCGCTCATGCTGGCTCCAATTATGAGCGCTCTTACACATCCTAGCTGCAATTTACTCGTATTATGTATCGGGTCGTGGCAGATCGGCGCTACAGAGTCAGAAAATGAGGGACGTGGTGTTGAGCACCTATGATTTGGCTGCTACTTGAGTCCCAATATCGGTGATTTATGTGCATTCCAGCAGGTTCGAGCACCAAGGTACGTCCTGTATTCCACTCGGCTGCCCCCGGTCACTGAATCAAGGGGTAGCTTACCTTGGTATCAAACGATCAAACGATCAGACGCTCCACGCCAGTTCATTTGAATTCAAGGATATTGCTTTGGTGTCTGTCACTTCGGCAAGAAGGCTTTCATGACCGCAGTCGACCACAGTACTTTTGCGAGTCGTCCTTTGCGATAGCCGTGATGATAGCTGAGCCTGGTTTCTGCGATATCTTACAAGGATTGCTTATGCGATGCGACCTTTCAATCACATTCAGCCAAGAATTCACGGTGTGTCAAACCCCGTCATGCCGCCATATCAGGAGCTTGACCCTGTCTTCTCATTTGAAGGCCAGCCTATAGTTTACCTGGTCATTGGTAATGCTGCGAAGTAGCATGCAATGAAACATATGTGGCCCATATCACACCGGCTTGAAACCCCTGTAGCCATAGTTAGAAGCATGCACCAAACCATTAGGGCTACCTTGATACATATAGCCTAGCTGGCTGTGCCTGAATACATGCCGCACAGTAACGGGCGGCATGCCCAGGACTACGTGGTCCAGTGTTTCGTTGCATCGTGACCTCAACCCGGTCGAAACATTTAGAGTATACAATGGCCCGTGGTTTGGGTCCAAGTCGGGAATACGCTAAGGGTTCGTTTGAACGCCCTCGAATCGATTCTAAGGCCAGTTGCATCAGATCTTAGGAAGCATTCTCAAGTCAATGCCGCCTTACCCATGCGCTTCTTTATCCAGTGATGCAATAGACATCCATACAGAGCAAGAAGATTTACTTAATCTATCGCTTTTGTCATGGACCAGAATTTACACGGTGGATGGGATGTTACACTCAAGATATAGCGCGTGGAGACATCGCTTGATGACCACTAAAAGGGCTGGAAGCAGGGTGTAAATAAAACAAAGACCCGGCACACCTTGGCCTCTATGCTCTGGGTGGCTGACTGCTGCATCACTAGTGACATTATTTCTGTGGGAGGCCTACCACTCTCTTGAGATACGGGAGCCTGAGCTACCGGATTTACGGTAACGTGGCACCCTGACCCCTCGCTGCCATAGATCAGTTTCGATGATTCTCCAAAACTACAGTACTGCTGTCCACGCTTCCTTTTACAATCGCGTTCGTACCTTCTCAACTTCATCTATGGTGCTGCCTACCAACCCTGCGACCGGAGACTTTTCAGCCTACATCACAAACAACCCAACTTTGCTGTTCTTGAATCTCTACGTTTACCTGATCGTATCTGTTTTGCTTTAGCCTCCTCTTGCCTTCCGTTGCGTGCACCCGGTCGCTATATTTCTCTTTCCCTTCCAATGCCCGCCGGGGGCCCATGGTACATATGCGTAACAACGTCATGGCACCCTCCCTCGCGGCAATCTTCAACCACTTGGTGCTTCCTACCAAGCTGCCCCAGCAACAGGAGGAAGACCTGGAGGCTATCGAAGTTGACCTTCTCGACCGCACGAAAAGAGCTTGCAAGTTTCTTGCCAGCCATGCTGGCCCCGAACACAGCCCTGTCTGGAACCTTGTATGCGACACTCTAGACATATGCGCTGATGTCAACGGAGGCTATGTCAACAAGGACCGGTTGTGCAAGTGGTTCCGCTCATTTGACCTTCGCCGCTTCTTGGTTCTGCATATCCGGTGCCAGAATGCCGGATTACTTGTCAGGCGTGAACATAGGTATGCTATGACACCTCTCGTCTTCGCTTCTATGCATTTCGACTTTGCAACTGACTGCGTCAGGGGTGACTCCGATGTTGTAATCTTCGAGCTTATCGAGCTGTCCGCGACATCAGAAGCTGTTCTGGCATCTGAGAGCGCGCTCTGTTGGGTTTTCCCCGGCCGCGCTGTTGAGATCCCCCTCCACGAGTTTGACGATGAATGCTTCCAAGAGACTCTGGCCCAGTTTCTTGACCAGGCGAGCTCGGAACCTCTATACGAGTTTGCAGCACATACAACCAAGGCTGGCGTCACTGTCAACGAAGTTCGTGGCACTGTTGACCCGGCTTTACTCACACAGATGCTCATGCCAATGTTGGAGGCTATCGGGAAACCCTCCGAGGTACCGCGTCTCCAAAAGCGCATCAGAGACGATGTCAGCTTCGTCCCTTCTGGCATGCCTTGGCGTAGATTGCCTTTCTGGCTGCTGCTTCGAGTGGCTGTCCAGCGCCAACTTCGACTACTCCATGGAATGGACGCCGGAAATGCGTACTACAAGATGGTGATCGCGACAATGCTCATGCATCTTTTACAAGATGGAGTCACTGAACTTCCACCCGACTCCGTGACTACTTTGGTCTCCAAGATCTGCCGCAGGCTAGCAAAGCTCGAGATGGAGAAAGTCGAAGCTGCTCCGTCATCCAGAACGCTAGGTAGTCTGCTTGAGAAGACCAACCAGATCTTCAATGACACGGTTAAGAACGCCACAGATCATGTCGCCAAAGTCTGGGACGACTACAAACAACGAATCAAACGACCCATCCCTCGGTTGCCACTCCGCGCCCAGCCCAAAGACCAGCAGCTTTTGCTACCTAACAGCGGGGTGTATATTCAAGAACTTCTGAATACCCCGCCGGTATGGAATCCGGGGCGTATCACCCGCGCCCTGCCTGAGCTCACGGGCTCTATGAAGCAGTTCAGCTATTTCTCCATGCGGTACTTCGATCTAGCGAATTCCGAAGATGAGGCTATGGATGCCTGCATCGACCCACATCAAACTTCGCTGGAACTCAAGTGCCGGAACCTGGTGCAAGGCATTGAGTCTTTAATGAACAAGTCTCTCCAGTTTTACAAAGAAAATACCGAGCAGATGAGCAATCTGATCTTGAAGGTGTTTTGCCTTTGGATCCAGCTCGACGAACTGGTTACCAGAGCTTGTCCACTCCTGACCGAGTATCACCCTGTCTTCAACCCAGAGCTTCTGGATGCACTGCAAGTCAGTACTTTTGCTGATCTTGAGCAACTTCGTGGGATACAAAAGTATCTTGTCAACCGAGTTCTGGCATCCATGGACTCCATGGGATCAATTTTCTCTGCTGCTGGCCACAATTCCTTGGCGGCCAGGTACTACAAGCAGTCGCCTAAACTCCAAAGTCTGGGCCAAAAGATTGAGGCTGATTCTAAGGTCTTGCGAGAGAAGAAGAGACAAGAGTGGAATACATACAGTTCGCGGTACACCTCCTTAACTCAGGATGGTCAAGCTGCAACTTGTACCTGCTCCATTGGCATAGACCGAAGCAGGAACTCCCGCGGGTGCCGCAGATGCGGTATCTATGGGAAACGAGCCAGGTTGAACATTTCCGTCCATGAGGACTACCTGCCCAAGTCGGAGGCCTCGAAGGCCGTTGTTCTCTTTGAACTCGAGATGCCTCCTCATCTCGCATTGTACCGTGACGCAACGTGGAGTCTTCTGACTACTTTGGCTCATCCAAGTAGAGAAGCGAACGAAACACCACCGACAACACTTCTGGAGGAGTACGGCCCACTGAGCAATTACCTCAACACACACATTCCTCGTGGCAATATCACGCTCGCGTCCGTTCCTAAGTCCTTCCTCGGCACCCACTACAAAAAGCAGAAGGCAAAAGTGCCTGTCGACAAGGTCACGCTCCCTAACGCTCTCATGTTCCAATACTACGACAAAACCCAAAAGCATTGGGTCGGGAATCTGAATAAAGATCTCACACTACAACACCTCTCTGGCGTTTTTGTCCCACGGGCCTTGCGAGACACGGTCATGCCACCTGTTGAACATCCTTTGCCTGACATACCCGGGCCGACCTCTTATGAGATCGTAGCGAATCAGACGGTGTGCCCTCGTGGCGTTTCAACTCAAGAGTTCACTACCATCCAACAGCTCTTGGCTGGCAAGGACCTGCGATGGTACAAGATGGCTCGCGAGCTGAATTCGCCGAACCTGAACTTCAGCACTGACGAGACCATGCGACTATTCAGTGCCCTCGCAACGCAAGCTGGGCCTGCTGGCGGGGATGGAGACAGTTTGGGTGTTGTGCACGCAGTATTCCGGGATTCGGGATTTTGCCGCCTGCTCTTCGATCAGATCGAGCGTCGCCTCCGGTCCATTCAACCAAACGCGCGAGAAGCCCCGTGTATGGAAATGCTGCTGACATTGAGTCTTCAACTGTACGAGTTGGACAGATCAGCAAATCGTTCGCGGGCACTCGAGCTCGTCAATGATATCCGCCAGTCAACTTTGGGATGGATCACAGCGCTGCAGAAAGAGACGCAATCCTCCGAAACCTCAGATACTGCGCAAGTTGCCGCTGAAAGGTCACTGTACGCGGCTCTACTGTGTCGGAGAACTTTTACAGTCTTCGTGCAAGCTCGCTTGAAAATGACGGAAGATGACCTTAGCGCATTCGTTCGAGCTTCCATTGCCCTTCAACTCAGCCTTGCGGTTGACCCAGAAAAGTTACAGCCACAGATGAAGGCTATGATGATTCGAGACATCAAGATGGCATTCCGACTTCGCGAAACCGTTCGCTCGGCCATTTTAATTTGCTCAAAAGGCCTCTCTTCGGCAGTGGGCGGGATCTGGTCGGATATTGGTGGCGTTGATAGCCAGGCCTTCTCCACTTGGGAATTTGTTAAAGCCACAGAAACGCTGGGCTGGAACAACTCCACCTGGGTTGTGTCAGTTGCAACTTGCAAGACGAGATCCAGGAGCTACCATCAAACGATCCACTACAACTGCCTTGAGGGCCATCTGCTAGTAGACGGGAAGGCCCTGGGCAAGCTTCCCCCGGAGATTCGAGAATCGGAAGATGTCAAAGAACTGTTCGGACAGACGCACCTCATGACAGTCCCGTCGAGAATGCCTGGCATGACACACATGTTGGTTCACCATCCTAAAAACCACCAAGTCCACTTCGGATTGCGCAACGGCACGGTCGTCATCCGTGACAACACAAGGGACGGGGTATTGGAGTTCATCCCTCGGAAGAAGTTGCACACAGCTGATTTCTATGACTTACCAGAAAGCATGATTGGCAATTGCGTTCACTGGCTTTGTCTCGACCGGGGCTGTCTGGAGATCCGACGGAAGCCAGGTGTCTGGAGTGCAAGCAAGCGCAGCAATTGGATTCTGGATATGAAGGAGCGGAGGGCCACCAGGAACAAGGTAACGCTTGTTGATCCTCACTCCAATTTGGCCCAAAAAGTTGCCAAGATCTTCAAGGGTTTCGAGGACCCTCGTCGTCTGACGATTTTTCAACCCCAACGCGGCCATCTATGCGTGGAGTTGAGACACCTGGGGCTCAACTTTGTTGTCCGCGATAACCACTTGCTCGGTTGCCGCGAATTGAAGATGGAGATTGATCCAAACCAAGACGCGGGGACACTCTGTAAGTTGCGAAGCCCCTCTGTCATCGGAAACTCTACCGTGGAGCTCGTCTCATCCCGGACCGTTGCTAACAAATGGAAAGATGGATTTGAAAGCAAGGTTGTCCTGCGCGATATCAACAACCCTCACCGCCGCAGCATCATCACGGCGTCGGGCCCATTGTCCTGGAAGCGTGATGGCATACACGTGACTGTCGATGCAGCCAAGGGGGAAGAGTACTTCCGCTTCTCCATTGACGGCACCCTTGGAAGACTCACATGTCCTCCCGAGCCTCTACTCTTGTACTCGAAGGCCTTGTTCCATGCTATTACTTCTTTTGTAATTGCCGATTCACTCACTGGGCGAACCGGCACAGAAGAGGCCCTCTCATTGCTCACCTCCGGTCAATGTCAGCCCTGGGAGCCCTTGAAAGATCCGCATCGGAGGATTCTCAACGTCATTGCGTCTCTCAGCCCTAAACGAGAATTCTACCCAAAAGAAAAGAGGCACGTACAGACAGTGGTTTGGGATGCGCACACGACGACTACCATCCAGAATGACTGCTATGTCAATGTCATCCATCGAATCTTGTCGAGATCGTCCGACCTTGGCCATTTCAGTCTCCCACCACAGCATCAATGCCCGACAGCTGACACCATCGAGTGTCTTCACCTCAGACGGAGAGGCGAGGTCCACAGAACACGATATGAGAGATTAAACGCGGCATCAGATAAGCTCGCAGCTGGGGTGGACGTGACTTATGAGTCGCGTGACCGCCATGCCCAGACCTCACGATCAGTCAACGTATACCAGGTCGCCACAGCCTTGCGGGCACCTCATGTCCAATTGGCAATGAAGCACGACCTTCTACGTCTGCTCAGCAAATGGAACTTTATTGGCGGCTTCAATAAAGTTTCTAATGCGACAGCCCTACCACTGGATGAGCTTATTGACACGAGTGTAAATGAGCAATGGGGAAATCTTGTCGACTATTGTCGAAAGTCGACACTGAGCACGAGAGCAAAGCTCATGTTCCGCTTGTGTCTGCTTGCATTCAGCAGAACATCTAACATGGACATGATCAAAGTGTTCATTGCGTTTGGTCGCCTGCCTCAACTAAAAGGACTCTTGCCTCCCGACAGGATCTCGTTCACGGACTTTAAAGTTAACGAACAGCCAGATTCATCACGTCTGACAGCTTCTATAGAGGCAGCGTACCGCGACTATATCGACAAACGTCGCTTGAGCCCTTCAGATCAGGCCGTCAGGAGGCAGGAGCACCGCATGGCCATGCGAGAGGCTGGCCAACAATTCGTGCACAACCTTCTTTTGCAATGGCCTATCCCTACGCCGACCGTCCATGGATTTGACACCCAGTATCTAGACACGGATGCAGCACTTCAGATGGTGATGCCAGAATGGGAAAGACTCCTCGGGAACCAGCATCTCGTCGGATATGCCAAGCAAGCTCAAGCAATACTCAATACGGTACGCGGGGATGAGAATGCTGCAACACCGAGGAAGTGGAATGTGCATTACATTTCTATTGACCCACCCCGCAGTGGATCGGTCGTACCTTCGCTGTCGAGAGACTTGATGCTCAGAATAGGATCGATCTCCTACGCAGAGAAAAGCTGGACAAAGAGCTCCCCGACATTTCCACAGGTCGCTGGTCAGCCGAAGAAGGACGAACATCCGCCAAGCGCATTGAACTCCATGCAGGAGCTGGGTAGTATATTGCAACGATTCTCGAGTTCTTCGAACAAGCTCCGCCAGCGATATGCAAGAGATTTGGAGGAAAGCCTCCAAGCCTACAAGGGAAGCTTGCCAGCGTTGCGAAACCAGGGTATGACTATCACGTGGGATTCCATCGATGGCATGATCAACACGATGGACGAGGTGAAAGAGGCGCAATTGGCTCTGATCCGCCAAGCGTTGTCAAGTGGGGACTGTCGATACCGATGGCTGGAGGCGGGACGTCTTTGGCCCTGCACCACTCAAACAGCTCTCTTGGAGCAACTTCAGTCCTGCGTCCGGCTCTCGCAAAACTTTGGTCTGAAGAGGATGCTCACCGACCTTGGGGTTCTCATTACCGTTGTGCAACAGCTTCGTCGTATTCAAGAAGCGCAACGGCAAGCGCTTCATGACAAAGTGCTAGAAGAAGTACGCAACGAGGGCCACACTAGTTGGGATCCTTTGGAATACCCAGAGTGGCTTCTTATTGAAATCGACAGCGACATCCTCATCCGACCCGATCAAGTTGAGGTTGCCCACGCAATTATTTCCCCAAAGTCGGGAAACAACACCGTTCTCCAGATGAACATGGGCCAGGGTAAACATCCAAATGGTGCGGCGCTGTTGGCAATACCTCAAGACTAACTAGTAGCAGGGAAGACATCGGTCATCATGCCTATGGCGGCATCCATCCTGGCCAACGGCGAACAACTGTCAAGATTGGTAGTTCCCAAGGCCCTTTTGCTCCCGACTGCGCATATATTGATATCACGCCTGGGCGGGCTCCTTGGGAAGAGCGTGCTCCATGTTCCGTTTTCGCGCAAGTCTCCAACCAGCCCGGAAATGATGGACACGTACATCGGATTGCATCAACAGACTCGGAAGCGCCGTGGCATCATCTTGGCGACTGCTGAGGCCAAGCTATCATACAAGCTAAGCGGACTTCAGCGGCTAAAGGATGGGAAAATGGTGGAGGCTTCAAAAATGATGGAGTTCCAGACGTGGCTAACGAAAAACTCTCGAGAAATCATTGACGAGTCGGACATGGCCCTGGCAGTCAAGACGCAGTTGATTTACCCCAGCGGTTCTCAAGAGGCTCTCGATGGGAACCCTCAACGATGGCAGGTGACAGAGAATCTTCTCCAACTCATTGAAGACCACCTGCCCTATCTCCAGAGGCACTTCGAGACCGGTCTCAATCTCGTCACCCGCGAGGGCGGATTCCCCATAGCGCATTTCCTAAACGGAAAGGCAGAGGAAGAGTTGACCCGGCGGCTGATACAGGAGATCTCCAGAGGCATGACACCGTTCCTTCGTCTCGAGTGCCGAGTAACGCCGAAATTGTGCATAAACATCAGCGACGTCTTATCCAAGGACAACATTGACTGCGACATGATCAAGAAGCTTTCGTCAAAATTCAGCGACCCATCTTCGGCTTACAAGAACCTCCTCCTCGTACGTGGACTCCTGAAGAACGGAATCCTCCTGCTTTGCCTTAAAAAGAGATGGAATGTGCAGTATGGACTGCACCCAGAGCGCGACCCGATTGCTGTGCCGTTTGAAGCAAAGGGTGTGCCCCATGGGCAGTCCGAGTTTGGGCATCCGGACGCAGCAATTGGCTTGACGTGCCTGGCATTCTATTACGCCGGGATCTCCAAGGAACAACTTCGGGAATCATTGAAGCAGGTTCTGAACTCTGAAGACCCAGCTGCTGAGTTTGATCGATGGACTGGGGGCACCCAAAACTTGCCGGATGGCCTTCAACAATGGAATTCTATCAATGTGGACGACGGCAAGCAAATCACGGAAATCTGGGGTTTTCTGAAGCTCAACAGAAGCGTCATCGCCCACTACCTAAACCGCTTCGTGTTCCCTGCTCATGCGAGGCAGTTTAGCGTCAAGCTGCAGGCCTCCGGCTGGGACTTACCTCAGTTTTTTCCCGAGCCAGATGGTGGCGCAGCAAACCTCACCACTGGCTTCAGTGGCACGAACGATATCAAGTCACTTCTCCCCATGACTATCAAGCAGGATGACTTGGCGAGTCTGCACCAAACCAGCGCAGAAGTGTTGACATACTTCCTTCACGCCCGAAACCGCGAATACTGCCGGGCAGCAGACTTGACCCGGGCGTGGACCGAAGAACAACTTCTAGGAGACTTGAAGAACAGGCGTATCAGACTGCTCATCGATTCCGGAGCCTACATCCTGGATATGGATAATGAGACGCTGGCAGCCAAATGGCTGGAGATTGACTGGGAGGCGAAAGCAGCAGTGTACTTCAAGAATGATAACCGGGCGTGGGTCAAGCACAGAGGGAAAAAAGCCGACACACCTCTTCTGGTCACTGCATTCGCCGACAGCCTTGAGGAATGTGTAGTATACCTGGATGAAGCTCACACCCGGGGTACCGACATGAAGTTTCCCCGTTATGGGAGAGGAGCGCTGACGCTGGCCCTTGGCCAGACGAAGGACCACACAGTCCAAGGTAGGTTTCAAAAATCGCCAGAATGGTGCATTACTAATCATATAACAGCTGCCATGCGACTCCGCCAACTAGGGACAACGCAGTCTGTCATCTTCTACGCTCCGCCAGAGGTCCATCAAAGTATTCTTGATGTACGAACCCGAGGCGGTACAGCAACCAACTGCTCCAACCCTTCCCAAGTTGACTCGGCCGATGTTGTGGCCTGGCTACTTGAACAAACCTGTCGAGCAAATGAACAACTCCAGGGTCTCTACCAGGCACAAGGAGAAGACTTCTGTCGTCGCTCAAACGCTGCCGCGGAGCACGCGGCGCTCATCGAAAATCCCAAACACCGGCAGTCCTATCTCAATAAAATCGTGCAGCGAGAGCAGCAAACACTGGAGCAAATGTACGGTGGCGTCTCTCCAAATTCCAACAGCGACGCGAACTCCTGTACCGCAACCGCCACTTTACCCCGACTGTCTGGCTTTGTTGAGGAGCTGCGGAAGCAACGCCAAGCTGCCACTGGTACTTCCAGGTACGCGGGGGATCTCCTCGCCGAGGTTGAGCAGGAGCGAGAGGTCGAATTCGAGGTGGAGGAAGTTAGACAGATTCGAAAGCCTCTAAGGTATACGGCCCTTGATTTCCCAACGCTTGATCCTAGCATATTGCGGTTCGCCGAAACTGGCAAGCGTGGGTTTTTGCAAGAATTCACGCATGCATTCGAGGCGCTTGGAGAGACAAGTATAGGGAGGAAGTACGGCATACGACGCACACGGTCGTATTTTTACGTGTCCACCGAGTTTAGAAGAACCATCGAGCTGGCCCCGGGTCAACTGAACGATGCCTTCCTGGTAAGTCGAAGCAAACGGCCTACTGGAGTCATTTATCTCAAGGATATCAGCTAATATGATTTGAAGCGCCCGGTTGAGTGGGTTCTCTGGAGCCCGTCTGGCAATGCGGCTCTGGTTGTTATTCCGGAAGAGGCAGAGCTTCTTCTGCCCACTCTTCGGAAGCAAAATCAGCCGCTCGTTCACCTGCTGATCTACGCTGCTCCCGTCACGAAGGCCATGCGAAGCTTTGGCAATTTCACGTTCCATGCTGTGCCTGCGTATCCGGCAGACTACACAACACCCCGATGGATTGAAATTGAACTCGGCATCTTCGCCGGATGGCTCTATACCGACTATGAGAGTTACAGGGAAATCAGAGAGAGAATGGTGGAAGCGGACTCGGGAGCGGATCCGGACGACAAAGAATGGGCTGTCCCTGGCGCAATCACAGCCACCAACCCTATGGCTTTCCTATTGGACTGGCTAACCCTTCGTCGCCATGGTCAAGATATACTACACACTCCAATGGGCAATCTTTGCCAAGGTCGGACGCTCACGGCGGACCACTACCTGTTTGAAGCTGTCAGCAGCCGCCGCAGCTGCCTTGTCACCAAGGATGCACAAAATACCGACGGCGTCAATGACGCAGATGTCAAAAGTCGCGCACCTGAGGGTCAGGCCAATATCGAGAGTGACGAAGAAGAAGACGTATCGGATTTCGTCGACGACGACCTGTGAGCCGTATGCGCTCTTATAGTGCACAGCGGTATCGATTTACCTTTTCGAGTGGATGAGCATGTCGAGGGGATTGAATTGGACATGTCTCTTCACGGAAGTGTGCGCTGAGACCTGAGCCATGTAGGGGTTAGACGACGAAATCAAGGTTCACGAGCTGACGTTTGACACCTCGCCTTTAGGCCGGAGCGCTGATAATTATTACGCAAACGAGATCTAGGCGGGGCTATTTTTCTATCCGATCGCCCGATATTAATAAGAACCCCGCTCTCTCCTCACCGGCGTAGGTCTTCTATTCTTTTCTCTTCTTTACAAAAAAGCATTACTATCAAACCTCAATTCACTATCCCACCTCTATTACCAGCCTTTCGGGAATAGAAGACGGGACGAAATACTAGGCTTACAGCAGCCAGTGCCCATATTGAATATACCCAAGCCCACCCAGGCGACGATGCAACGACTTTGCCCTCATGGCTGCCTTTCGGGACACACGGGACCCGACCGTGCCCACCTACCCCTCATTCTGGTGCGCGCCACTCATGGCGGCAACAAAGGGTCAGCACCACAAAACAGTCCACAACGACCACGGCGTATCCCTCCCAACAGCGGATTCTCGGCGGATAGACATATGCGTCCACGCCAGATGACTTTCAACCCGACACACTTGCCATCGCCACAGGATGTTCGCGGTCATCTTGACCCTGGAAACCGCGATCCCACGCAGCTGTTGTCCTTTGGGACTTGACGCCGCGTTTCTTATGCTATCATGAGATGGAATGAGCGAGGCGTCAAGGATATCAAAGTACATTTCATGCTGACACCCTTTCTTTCCCAAAACACCATGGTGCTTCGCACGACGGACTTGGTAGAGAGGTACCAGCTGTCTTACGTAGAATGTTCAAGGAGGAGTTTCTTGTCCAGGGAATGGTACCTGCTTACTGTTTCCTTGCACGTGAAATCGTCGCAGATGGTCCTAAAACAATGGGCAAATTGCCATATACTGGCTGGGAGGTTCCATTCTTGGCTAAGAGAAAGCCTGATACAATCGGTGTTTTGTTTTCGTGGGAGATGCCGAGCAATTCTGGCAGCTCTGAACGGCTGCGCTCCATCTTGGTGGATGCGACGGGGAGTTGCGATGACTTTCTATTGAGATGCTTCGTTGATTGCTTTACGGAAGGAGGCATATTCACCCATGCGGACTACATCCGTGAAAGCCTGAGGATACAACTTACTTAGCACCGTGTTATATACTTGCTGTAGCTGGTGGAGTACCATTATACTCGTCCGCTCCAAACCGGAGCAGAAATTCATTCAATATGCTGTTGTTCTTAGGGTTGACGGACTTTCCAGCCTTTCAGGGCTTACTAGACTGTCATGGTGGCTTCAGCGCCCCCTGAATGCCTTACGGAACTCATATTATCAGAACCTGTCAGAGAACTAGTTGCGACTGTGGGGTGGCCGTCACTACATTGACAGTTTCGCCCTTGCACGGGAACTACGCCTAAGCAGCTTGGCTTCCAGGGCGCGCTTAGTAGACGCCGGCATCTCTGTCACTCCAGGCACCAGCCTCAGATGAACACCATAAGGTCATCGGCATTAGAATTGCAGCGGCTCTACGGCGTCGTAAGTGATGGTGTAGAGGAATTTTTTGAAAGATTTAAGGAGCTGCTTGTGATCACGTCTACCCCCTGAGCACTCACAATGATGGAAGGATTGGCTGTCTGATATGACTTTGACATAATTTCTTCGTTTCTGGGCTGTAATTCTGAGTACAGTAATATCTCAGCGCCACATCGGAAAAGTCCTCTCGGAAACGACCCCACAAGGCGACAACAGCGCAACCATGACAATCGAGATCTCCTGTCCCACGACAGTCGAGCACCTCCTGTCCAGCGTCTTTATGCCGTTTACTCGGAAGCCTTTTTTCCCTCCCCACAGTCGAGAGCCGAGCATCTCCTGTCCGAGGCCTTCATGCAGGATAGCCAGAAGGCTGTGCCCCTCGAGGGAGTGGAGTCGCTCCTGCCCCGGAGGGTTGATGCTAGTTTGAAAGCCTGCAATATACTTGGCGTGATGCCACTGTTCATACCATAACGCCCATCTTCGTGCCGCGTAGCTTCCCTCGTGCCGTGTATTGTCCCTCGTCCACTGTGGCTTCCATCGTACCGTCTAGCGTAGCTTCCATCTTGGGCCATGCAGCCGCCATGTGGTTTTGGGCTGGCTGGTTGCAACTGCTCCCAGTGTCCTGTATGTCTGTACGTCTGTAGCCGTTCTCGCCTCGTCGTTGCGCTACGTCGTCATGTCGTCGGTCAATTGCTTGATCTCCCTTCCCGTTCGCTTGTGTTGCCTCACCGAATGGACGGCGGCCGTCCTGGACGCCTTGTGGTGCATAGTAGCGACCGGGACCTCTTGCGACGCGGGGCCTGTCTGTGCCGCTGCCTGTGCCGCCGTCTGTGCCGCTGTTTGTCTCTGTCGACTGCTTTCTCTGTGCCAGCCTGCGTATACCGACCTCTCCCTCAACATGTGTGCACCCGTAAGGGCGCGGCGCGCTTCCACCAGCCGGGCGCCATTTGTGGGCGGGGCACCGCGTCGGGGAGTCTGTGCCCCGAGGGGTTTTGCTGCTTGCGTCTGCTTGGGGGCCGCGCCGTGTCCGACGCCCGCTCCTGATCCTGTCCCACGTATGACCCTCCCGATGGGGCCGCGGCCGTTCCGGGTCGGGTCGATTGTAACGCATGCTCGTTCGCTGTTTCTGCTGGTGCCTGGCTCTCGTAGCACAGCGCGGCAGAGAGGACCCGGGTCCGCTTCGGGGTGTGCGTCCTCTCAATGAGCGCGGACCGAATCCGGCGTACTCTACTCTTCTGCTTTGCCTTCTTCTGCTCCGTCTGCTTCTGCTTCGTCTGCTTCTGGTTCCGGCCCCCGATTCGCACCCCAGCACGGCCCTCCCTGTGGGGCCGTGGCCGTTCTGCGTCGGGTCTATTCTGATGCATGCTCGTTGGCTGTTTTGGGCTGTGCCTGGCACTGTCAGGACAACGGCAGATTCGACCTGGGACAACTTCCTGTGTCAACTCTTTCCTGCTTCCTGTTCCGACTGGCTCCTGCTTCCTCTGGTTCCTGCCCCGTCCACTTCCTGCATTTAGCTGTTTGCTGCTTCCTCTAGGGCCGTGGCCGTTCCGGAACGGGTCTCTTCTGACGCGTGTTCATTGGCTCTGTTTGGCTGTGGTGGGTGCTCTTGGGACAGCGGCGGACATGCTCTGGTGCTACTTCTGGCGCGGCTTCGTTTCTTACGAGCGCCGACCGGATCTAGCGTACTCCACTCTTCCTACTCCGTCCACTTCCTGCTTCCGCATCCTTCGTCTGATTCTGCTTCGTCTGGTTCTGCTTCGTCTGGTTCTGCTTCGTCTGGTTCTGCTTCGTCTGGTTCTGCTTCGTCTGGTTCTGCTTCGTCTGGTTCTGCTTCGTCTGGTTCTGCTTCGTCTGGTTCTGCTTCGTCTGGTTCTGCTTCGTCTGGTTCTGCTTCGTCTGGTTCTGCTTCGTCTGGTTCTGCTTCGTCTGGTTCTGCTTCGTCTGGTTCTGCTTCGTCTGGTTCTGCTTCGTCTGGTTCTGCTTCGTCTGGCTACTGCTTCCTGCTTCTTCCAGTTCCTACCTTGTCCGCTTCTGCTTCGTCTGCTTCCTGCTTCCTGCCCGTCCGCTTCTGCTTCGATTAGTTGTTACTTCCCGCTTCGACTGCTTACTGCTTCTTCCAGTTCCTACTTCATCCGTTTCTTCCTCGTCTGCTTCCTGCTCACACGCTGCTTATACACCACGCCGCATCTGACCCTAGCTCCCCATCCTGCCACATACAGTTCTCCTGCGTTGGTTGTGGCCGGTCTGGATCGCATCTGTTGTGACGCGTGGTCGTGGGTTGTATCAGCTGTGTTTGACACTCATAAGGCAGTGCGGCCGATATGGTCTTGTGTCGCTTCTGGATGTGCTCCGTTTCTCGTGGACGCCAACCAGATCTAGCGTACTCGACTCTTCCTACTCCGCCCCCTTCCTGCTCTATGTACTTCCTGCTTCATCGGCTGTCTGATTCCTGCTTCGACTGATTTCCACTTCCTCTAATTCCCGCTTCCCGCTTCCCGCTTCACGCTTCTCTTGCTCTCTGTTCCGTTCACTTCTTGCTTCGCCCGTTTCGTACTTTGTCTGCCCCCACTCCATCCCATCCCTGCCCCATCCGCTTCCTGCGTCCTCTAGTCCCTTGCTTCGTTTCCTTCTTCGTCCACTTCCTCCTTCATCCGCTTCCTGCTTCATCTTAGACCCCCTGCATATGCCTGTAGAAGCTTTTAGTCCTGGGCACAAAACGTACCATCTCGCACCTGCCGTCTGCGTTGGCTCCAGCTTGACGGTTGTTTTGAAGGGCACTGTTGCAGCCACGTTTCATTTTCTTGCTTCGTCTGTTTTGTCCCTTGTGCCTTGCTCCAGTGTCGGCACTGTACGAGCTTCTGGATGCTCGCGCCCTCACAACCCTTTCGCCCGTCATGCGATGGGCGAGGTTTAGGCCCAGGACTGGCTGGACGCCTGTCCTATCTGAACTTGCTCTTTTTAACACTATGCTGTTTTCCGGTGAAGCTTGCCGTCGAAGCTTCTACCTGTGGCAATACTCATCCATCACATCTTCTTTCAGTAGCAACTTCTTCACTCGAAGCTTCTATTCTTGTCAGTTTCTGTTCGTAGCAATTCCTATCTGTGCCAACATTGACCCCGTCGCAGCATTCACCTGTGCAGCTTTCATCTGTGCAGCTTCTGTCATAGTAGCTTCTGTCCGTGGCAACATCCACTCCGCTGTAGTTCTGCCCTGCCGTTCTTGGCTCGTTCTTGCTGTTCTCTTGTATCCCACTGCTACTTTGGGGAAGTACCTACGGAATATCTTTGCTGGGCTTATCTATACCCAGCTCCACAGGATGAGCGTATGTACTGAATCGGTTCCTATATGAATCTTTGACCAGACGCCCGTCAGGCCACTTTTTATCACCCTTGGAGAATTTCCAGCTCATACTTCTGTTTCTTCTGTCTAAGCCCCTTCCACAGGCAATATGAGCTCCCAAAAGTACAATGGCGACCGTCAGGGCCGTCCGCGACACCCTCGCAACTCGGCTGGCTATGGTATCATGGGCCAAGGTTCAACCTTCCCGCCTGCTCCGCCTGCGCCCGTGCCCGCCTCCTCCCATCCTTTTCCAGCGCCCCCCTCACAGCCTCACACGTCTTTGCCGGCCGTCACTGGCTTGTACGATGGCGAGCCGGAGGGGTACGAGGAGGGGTTCGGGGACGACCCCTTCGGCCCATCACCCATGCACAATCCCTCCCTCCTCTCTGGCCCCACGCGGAGGCTATGCTGATGGAGATGCAGATCATCGCATGGAGCTACCGACGTGTCCCGGAGACTCGATATGGTCCTGCACGAGCTCCACGAACTTTCGCGTCGATTTAGCAGTCAAGAAGCCGAACGGGGACGTTGTGGCCAGGCGTAAGTCGACCCGATCCCGTCGGCCGCATTCGCTCACCGTAATCGGCCATTCTCGCAGCATTTAGAATTTGTAGGTTGTCTGAACCCTAGTAAGGGGCTGAGCTGACCGTCCTGTGTTCCATTGCACGCAAAAGATAGAGTGCATGCAGTCCTGGATTGTCCGTTATCGTTCCTTTTTCCTTACGCGGTGCGACCAGGTTGCAAGAACAGATGCAGCGGAGTATGTGACATATCATCAAGTCTAGGTTGCATGTAAGACCCGCGGAGCACGCCGATATAGCACATTCTCGTTCTAGAAAGGGGGCGCCAGCGGAGCAGACGTCCCGAGATTAGCAACCTGGGCGGCACAGGGGCTGTGTTTTCGAAGCGGAAAAATTGTCAGAGTACCTGGAGGGAGTGTGTCGGACAGCACCCTTCTTGCACATTCGCTGCACCCATCCGTGCGGACGCGAGCGGTCTCAGCTTTCAGCCGCCCAGGCGCCAACGCAGAGCCACAAGCGCCACGTTGACTCACCGACCTTGCCGCCCAGCGTCGCCAGGATACTACTTTTGCCATTGGAGAAGATCTGCGACACTGTGTGAGACTTTATTACTTGAACGATCACGCATCCGCCCACATCCAGACGCTCAGCCCCTCAGACGCCCCAATTATTGAAGCAATAGAATCTGCAGGTTTCATCAGCATATGTAAATATGTTGCTTCAAGCCAATCATGAATACCCCCATAACACACGACAATTCCAAAATTCCAAGCTAGACGCTACTTATCATGACACCCTTCCTGAGCAGCCGCTTTTGCGCATGCTGCCACAAAACCTCCCTAACGGCCAACCCACCTCTTTTCAGCCGGACTACTCGAACAGACCTTCCATTTCATTCTGTAGCTAGATGAGATTGCCAGTACGGCTTTGACCCAAGAGTCTGCCCACGTCACGACAGACCACCAGCAGCATTTGCTCCTGCACCCTCGTGGGCCCTTGACTCAGATGGCCTCAGAAAAGAAGAGAGCGAGGACGTTCGCCGGTTCAGAGGTCTTTGGGTACTCTCGTCGAGATAGACCGCGATCGGATTACCGAGACTTGTAAAGGCTAGTGTTGGTTTGCGGGTGAGGTACTCCTGACGCCGGCGCCGCTGTCCCGGGTATCGTAGTAGTTGGCGTATAGTTATGTATAGGCTGAGAAAACTATTGAATAGGAATCGTCAGTCTCTTCCTCGGGGGTCGAAGGGGGCCAAACTGACACTAAAGGGGCAATTATACTATATACTACCCATCGAATGCTTTTTGGGTGCGGACGACACAGATATATGATGCCCAAGGATGTCAGACAAATTTCGACCACCATGTGAGTCTCCAAGTGAAATCCTGGTGGTCTTTGGTAAAGAAGATGAAGCAAGCGAGATATGTCCCAGAGGATGACAAATACTGAACATCCAATCTTCCCATCGTCAGCAGCGCAAAGAGGCGTGGAAGGATTCTAGTGCTCTTGGTCGGTTATACTTACGACGAATGCCAAATTAAAATGATAATTGCTGGGGTCGACATCGGTGAGGTTGAAGGTGTTGCGATCTTTCACCAACCGATCAACTGCCCAGGCATGAAAAGCGACGGAAGACAAAGCGACCAACGGCCGAGCGCAGCGGAGAGGCTTCTGACGCCAGGCATATACTTCTCTAATGTGCCGATGATTGTCCCGAGCAAGGACTACCGGCATATCGTCAAACGTTGTGAGTGGGATCGCCTCTTGTTGTCCTTCATCGCGCTCTCCGTGCTGCCTATCGTCGCGTTCTCCGTCCCGTGGACCATCGCGTTCTCCGCCCCTCAGAAGCTACAGAACAGTTCTGTTAGATGCAAATATCGCCGACTGGTTTGGGACTCCACAGTATCTTACAGACCAAAGGGTATTGTGAGCCAGCATCGGGCTAGATAAGTTGAAGGGACGCAGTAGGCAAAATGACAATCCAGAGCACGAGCCCTACGAACAGGGCCTTAGGGATACAATAAGTAACCAGAGAGTTTCCCCTTTTAATGGCGTGATTATATCAGGATCAGACATGTAACAAGAGAGAGAGCCTGGCACAACCCCGACGCGTTACGTTTACGTTCGGATTTTCGCAAAAGCCAACGGAACAATGGGCATATCAACATTCTCAGGTAGCGCCACCAATCCATCGCAACCAATGGCTCCTGCAACCCCAAACGCCCCCGGCTTAAGCCACCCAGCCTCTACCCTCGTATAAGCGAAGTTTTCCGTTCTTGGCGCGGACGACATTTGGAGATGGCCGTTGTTATTTTTAGGTCAAAAGGCGGCTGATCAGCAGGGAAGGGCGCCAAAGGTATACCTGTGTTACCAGCTATGTACCAAATTCATATGGCGCTGGGCCGGCCACGTCTCTTGATTGTCTCAAATGGATGGGTACGAAAAGCAATGCACACTAAATAATGATGGTGGCTATGGGACACTATCACCAGTCTCTCTAGACTGCTGCATGTCTTTATAGGTCAAGCCGCATCACCAGTAATCCTGTCAAAAAAATTCGAACGCGGTTCACGTTCACTTCATGCTTCCAGAACGGCCAAAATACCCGTTGGTCCCTACCATCCGTCCCTTTTCACCCTGCCGAGGAATTGGCAATTGAAGATGACACGCGTCTTTTTCGAAAGAGGATGGCGTCGAATTGGTGTCTTCAACATTGTCATGGCCTCAGTTTGTGGGTTAAGCATCGTTGGATTCTACGCCAGCTTTGCTCACAAAGGCACATCGATGTTTCGCTCAACTATCATCAGCGAAGGCCCATGCGAAGGCACATCAAAGCTCAGCTTCATTTTACACATCCTTATCAATACTGTGTCCACAGGAATCCTTGCTTCTTCTAATTTCTTTATGCAAATCGTTACCTCGCCTACCCGCAAGGAGATTGACCAGGCTCATATGTTCCTTCGACCCCTCGACATTGGAATGCAATCGTGGAGAAATCTATCGTCGCTGCCATTGTTCAAGAGAGTATGCTGGGTACTCCTCTTTCTGAGCAGTATTCCCATGCACCTATTCTTCAACAGTGCTATCTACAAGACTGCCTACCAGGGCGACAATTACAACCTCACTTTGGCGACCATAGCGTTTACTCAGGGAGAGCAGTACTGGCTGCCTGGTGCAAGCTTAACACCAGCTGGTTCTTCATCGCAATTCAATAAAAGCGATGCTTATGGTTCTTTCGTTCATCTAGAAGACTATTGGAACAATACCTCCAACATAAGCCAAACCATCAACGAAATCGCGCAACAAGCCTCGCTTTGGAACAGACTGAGCCCTCAAGAATGCGTTAAGGACTACAGATCCTATGGATATCGCTCAAAATACACCGACCTTGTCGTCGTATTCCCTGGTGGGAGAAGCAGTCCAGATGGGTGGCGGCTGGATGAAGTGTTTTCCGGCAATATTCCTGAGTTCTGGGACTCGAAAATTCCACGCGGAGCCGTGAACCCATTGTGGTTTTGGACAAACTGTACAGTCTCAGGAGTGAGCAACACATGTGGAGGCATTTGGGACATTCCAGTCGAAGCAAAGGACGGTGCAACACTCAGTTCTGACCCATTCGTTGGTTTTTGGAAGGGCAATATTTCATCAAAACCCTTCGCTGATGAGTGGAAGCCATATGGATACACGGCGGTGAATCACCCAGGGAACATCACAAGCTGCTTCGCAAAGCAGGTCCAGCCATGCAGGGTTCTGGCGTCCAAAGGACTAATTCTTGTCGTTATTTTCTGTGTCCTGATCAAAGTCGTTACATGCATCGCCATATTATGCTGCCAACAAGATGCTTCCCTTGTCACGCCGGGCGACGCAATCGAATCCTTCATCACCGATCCGGATATCTACACTCGAGGACTCGCCACCCTTGACCTTGCGGACGGAAACGTTCTGCAGTGTTCGGCCCGGGAGGAATTTGTGGCAGCAGTGACTAGCGACAGTCTGGCCATCAGGCCCCGTCGATGGCAATCAATTCCTCGTCGACTACGATCTACGATTTCAATGGGGGTTTGGGTACAGGTTTACTACCCAACTTCAATCGCGCTAATTGGTCTTATGGTTGGATTGGCGATCGCACTGGTAGTCTTTCTTGGAGGGTGAGAGCGTTCCCCATTCCCTAATAGCCCCTCAGCTCGATTACTGCGTTTAATAGCACTGTTGCTTTACTGACTTTGGATATCCTAGTGTCAACGTTGACGTTCTCATGAGCTTTGGTCCGTCTGAAGATGTACAAACAATCAACATCTTACAAGATCTCTCCTACTTTTCAACTCTCATCGTTGTCAACACACCGCAACTCATCCTTTCCTTTGTCTACCTCATTGTCAACATGCTTCATACGCACCTTCAGGTGGAGAAGGAGTGGAACTCTTACGGCCTGGGATATAAACCTCTTCGAGTATCCTTCCCCCACGGGGAACAAACCTCGTCTTATAGGCTCCAGCTTCCGTTCAAGTACAGCATCCCACTCATTGCTATCAGCGTTTTGCTTCACTGGTTGATATCTAATTGCTTGTTCATTGTCATCATCGAAGGCTGTAAGTGACTTAGACTTTTCTATGACTCTCCATGGATACTAATAGGTATTTAGACTCACAGGCCGCCTTGAGGGGAAACAATCGTTTACGGGAAGACTTCGGTCTGCCTAAGTCTACTTACGTTACTGCGGGCTACTCTGTGACAGCTATACTCGTACTATTTCTTCTCGGGTCCATGTTTGTGTTATCACCCTTCCTCTTCTCCCATCAGAAATTGAAGAGTGATATGACACATGGAGCGACCAACTCCCTTGTTTTATCAGCTGCTTGTCACATCCCCCGGGCTGAGAGTGATGCAAGTAAGCATAAGCCCCTTTTCTACCAACTCCTAGCAATGCTGACCATAACTCGTTTTCGAAAACAGCAGATGGAAAGATTGCGCATGGAAATACCGCAGCGAACTCACCCCATACGCGCCGAGGCAGCTCACCTACATCTTCATTGGAGGAACACAACGGCGTTCAATACTACGGAGCATCGACTATGCAGTCACCTCTGGTAGATCATGGGGGCAAGAAGGACAAGCTCACTTGCATACAAGACGACAAAGAATACCTGATATCCTTGTCTCGGCGGCCACTGCGCTGGGGCGTCACGTCCTTACCGACTGATCTGGCAAGTGAGGTGTCGTACGAATATGACGAGCCGATTATGCATTTGAGCTTCGGAAGCGAAGACCACGAAGTACGCGAGCCACGGTTTGGTGCACTTTACGCTTGAAGGAAACAACTGGGTGTAACGATTCGAAAGTGTTACATTTCTTAGGGTCTGTTTATTGTACTTTGTCAGAGCTATGACAGGTTTAGGGTTACTAAAAGAAGATACCTAGGGGTTAATCTCTTACTCTTCTTTCTGTTGATATCATGATTGGACGACCTTGCGCCGGCCGCTGCGATTCGACAGGTGTTGAAAGGGCAATCTCTTCGCAGCGTGGCCGAACAATATAAACTATCTTGAAACACCCCCAAGCGCAGAATCGACAATTTCAGCCCTAGATACTTTGCTCATAGCCAGAGTCGGGGCCTCTAGACAACACTGGAGAAAGGCCCAGCCGACTGAATACCCACACAGGGCCAACTTGGCTGAGCTCCTCCATTCTCATGACTTCGCTGGTTCGCTCAGACATTCATCAACTCAGGACACTCAAGGGTGGTATGTATATTGATAAATATGGGAATAGATTAGTTTTTGGTTTTTGATAACAGACTTAGAGTTATGACCTACCGTCAGGAGATGTTTCTGTTAGCGAATATTAACATTCAGCACCGTAAAATGATGCCGAAGACTGTGACTCCAATCAATACTGCCTGTTTCGTGCACCTGGATTCCACTTTTGGCAGCCAGCTATCGCATCCCGAAATTAGTACCTAATCGGTTCGCGCAACTTCGTCACGCGTATGTCATAAGTAGCCATCTGCTTTGATGTGAGTTATTGGGCACTATATTTATGGAGTGTCGATCAAGTCCCCCGTGCCGCCTATTTCCAACACGTCCGAGGGCAGCCTCCAGGTTGAAATTGATTCGATGCACAGCACTCCATAAACATCCCTTCCTGTATCTCGTTGTGTGCGGACCATGTGCCTCCTTTCTTGCATTCCTGTTCCGGGAAGGCTTTCCAAGACTTAGGGTTGATAATAGCCGCTCTCATTTTCATCTCGTCGCAGCCTGCTCCCGCTATACATGGATTCTCCGTCCGACACCCAAAAAAGGGAATTACGGCGTCGCTACAGACATACAAGGTGCTATTTCCAGGACATGTGAGTCCATCGTAAAAGGCCATCTTGGAGTGTCGTCCCTATGGCAGTCGGAGCACGTACCTTGAGAACACAAAGAATAAGGGACAGGAAATTGATATTGCTATGGCTAGAAGTCGATAGATAGATCATCGCAGCCCAGTATCAGATTTAGAGCAGCCCGGGTGCAGTGTGGTGACGCCATTCAGTGCGCCGAGGCGGCAGGGCGCTTCAACTACAATTATTACTGCAATTTTCAAGCTGCGTAGGGGGTCTAGCTGAGCAGCAGCCCAAGCATCTGTCTCTACTTTGATACCCATCACCCACGCCTGACTGGCCATTCTACCTCACCCGCGGGCGATTGCCTTGTCTCGTCTTCAGCATTCAACTATTCGTCGGACTGCTCTTTTTCTTTTTATGAAGCAATCGGCTAGCTCACTCCAATGGCTATTGGAGACATTGTACGACGTGGAAGTCGCGGTTCAATTACGAAAAATGCATGCGGAACTAACTGCATATCAGGTACCAACCACGTTGGGTTGACTTGTCTGCCGAGGGCACAATGCAATAACCGTCCGTCAGCCACCTGACAAGGGGCATAATGCGCATTCCATAAGCTACAGCCTTGAGCGCGGCCAGGCTGAGCGAGCCCCCAGACAAGCTAGAGCGGGCGGCTGCGTGATCCTGCCGGTGATCAAGCCTCACGCCTTGTCTCAGCCTTTCTCCGAGGACAAAAATAGCATTCTGGCGGTAAAGTCGGTGAGCCGATATAGTACTTGTGGCTCTGCGTTGGTGTCTGGGCGGCTGACAGCTGAGACCGCCCGCGTCTGCACGGCGTCCCTACGGATGGCTGCTCTAGTCGCTGATTGGTGAGGTCAGGTGACCTGTAGACCCTGAATCTCTACTTCAGGGGTCGCCTCAGCGCGACAGAAGGAAACAAAGGAAATCTGTCTGTAGGTGCAGTAGTACATATAGTAGCTCAGGACCCCTGTCACCGTGGGAATCCTGGCATGTGAAGAGGAACACATGACCTGGCATAAGATGCCAAGTCTTGTGAATAGCCTCATATGCGACAAAAATAAAAGAACCCGCTTGCAGGGCGCTATCTTTCCAGTGCGCGTTCGATCCCATACCTGCTTCATCAAGCTGGACTTGTTTTGCCAAGTCGCCCTTGTCGCGTTATCGCCGCGTCTGTAGGTACTGGGCAGGCTGACGCAACCTCCAACCCCTCCCTCGTCTTGCTGCGGGGCTCTTACGTCCCCCTGCAGGTGCTGTCGTATGGGCTGAGCCTTGAGCTCGCGACGAGAGGAGGAGGGCCTAAGCCTATCTAGGATGAACAGTCCTTGTAATGTAGGACTTAAAAGACGCCGTGGTCCGTGCAAAATTGAGTCCAAACGGCATCATCCCTCACGTATATTCCGCCCATCTGCCATTCTTCCCCAGTGGCGACAGCACCATGCACAACACCGAACTCAACGAAGCCCCCCAACGGGGCGAGCTGGATGAGCTCATCCGAACGACAGGGGACTTGCTTCAAAGATTAAAGGCCGCCAAAAAGCAGGGCGCTTCGAACATCCCGACAGAACAGCATAGCGGAGAGCCTCGTCCCGAGCCGGCCCCGCAAGGGTCCTTCAAAATTATCCTCAAATCGATCATCCAAGAAGCCCAGCGCCTGCTGGGAGCATGTGGACCCGATCGTGCGGACCGAACCGAGCGGCACGACGCAGAAACGGCTAACGAACTCTACGAAACTGCCATGATAGCGCGTGCCCACCCACCCGCAACTAGCTCGGGATTAAGCGTTCCCATCGCGGCACAGGAACCCGCGGCCCCGAGCGTTTTGGACCCCGACGCTGCCGCCACCGGTCCGGCCTTACTAGAACTTCACTTCCGCAATTTGTCCCCCTTGAACGAGGTGGTACTCGAACAGCTCTTTGAGCAGGCCGGGAGTCGGGGGTATATCCATATGTCGCTTAAGGATTTGCCTCCCGTGCGCCCACCGGATTACATTCGATAACCCAACGCTGACTATGCCACTGCTTTTACACACAGTCCCCAGGGCAGTTACAGGAAAATCATCCAGTTAGAAAAGAAAAATTACATCGACTTCCCGGTGCTCCCATTACCTCACAGCCCGCGTCGTCACACCCCAGCAATGCTGGAAGGGATCTGGGTGGATGCTATTAAGCGCAGGCAGCTGAAATCGACCTATGTGATCGGACCTCCGCTCTTTCGCGATATCCAGTTAAGCCCAGGAAGACGGTTGGAGGAGAGGGGTTCTCGACCCGATGTCCTCAAGGGCATCCAGACCGCCTACGACTATATGTACTTGAGCGATGAGCCTATGGCGACTGCCATGCACCGGGAAGACCTCGACTTCTTTTCCCTCAACATCCTCAGGTCGGGTGAGGCCAAGCTGTGGCTTATCATCGAACCCGACGCCACAGACCGATTCGAGGAGTGTATGCGTCAAGAGTTTCCGGATATGAGGCATTGCACCCAGGCCGTTCGCCATCTCGGACTATCAATCTGTCCAAGTAAGCTACGAGAATGGGACATAACCTTTTCAATAGTCTGCTGCGAAGAAGGCCAGGCCATCTTGACGGCACCCCGGGCGTATCACCAGATCCTGAATCTGGGAAAGAACTACGCACGAGCGATCAACATCGAGCTCCCCTCGTCACCAAATACGCCCTGCGACTACCAGTTCTGTTCCAAAGCCTGCGACCCGCATGCCATCACGGAGGAGGACGTACAACCTCGCCAACCTACGAAGCCAGTCGCCAATAGTGGTCGCTCGATGCATCATTCCGCTTACGAGCGTTCGATTACGACGCCACAAAAACGGCATGCTCCCGGTCACACACTACCACATGCTAAAAAGCCCCATATCTCCCTAGCCAGGACACCTCTTACTCGGCCCAAGAGACAGCTACCTTGTGCAGAGTTGAGCGCTTTGAAGGCCGCTTTCAAGAAACAAGACCGGCTTCTGCTAGACGTTGTGGTCACACCATCAACCGACTCCGCTATATTCCGGCGGCTTTGTGCGGTGCAGGGAGGGCCTGCCATCCGACAGCTCTGTTCGCTCGTCGCTTTCCGACGGCAATGCGAGACCGACATCGGGCTCTTGCACACGACTAGCCCCAATATCCAACGCACAGTGCAGCTCCTCAACAGCCTTGAGTTGCTAAGCAGCAGGTCGGCTCACGACAAAGTCCTCATACATCCGCTGCAGTTCCACATGGCCCATGAGGTAGACGGTACTCAGTTGGCCCCTCGCTCCAGAGCTGACACCCATGAGATTACGAAGACCATGGATCGAATCGGCTGGCCGTCAGCAAAACGCAATACGTTTCACAGCCATCTTCGCCATGGAAGGGATTGGCAGCGACTATGCGGTAGCTCGCCAGGCTTGCTATGCCTCATACCAATCCAAGCGCAAGAGCCCTACTCTCTAGGTGCGGACGACTTCTTGCGCATGAAGAACCATGACATTAAGTCATTTCATGATCTTGCGAAGGAATCATTGCTTCCGCAGCTCTATGTGGCAGCAGAAGCGTTCCAATCATCAGTCTTGGGACAGACACCCGATGTGGAGTTCGCTTGGGAGACCAAGTGTCCGGGGCTCGACCGCCAGACGAAACCCCTACCCGGGAACGAACTAGCATCGCTTCTTCAACCTGTACCGGCGTGCGAAGGCAACCTCTACGATCCAGACCAATACCCAGAATGGCCGCGACCTGAAGGCTGGCCCGAACCCTGCCCGTGGCCAAGCGATCCGACATTGGTTCTGGAAGGCCCCCGATGTGAGCTTTGCACAGAGCTGCATTGCGACTGCGACGTGCAGAAGTTTAGCACGGCAAAGCCCCGCATCAAGCGCTATGGAGAACAGATACTCGGGCTCCAAGCGGTATCTCATCAAGAGGGAGAGATTGTCTATCAGGAGGGCGACCTCATCGGGCGCCTCTCTGGTGTCATAGCACCTACCGGTACTTACGACGGCGAATCGACCTTTGATGTGACCCAGCCCGGCCTTTTAGCGAATCCATTAGTCTGCCAGATCCATTTTGGTGACCGAGGTAGCTCCTTCCGGCTTTTGCGTTCGTCAGAGGGCCCTAACGTCTTTGTACGCCAAATGGTCGTGTCGGGACGTATTGTCATTGCCGTGATGGCAAAACGGGACATTTACCATGGACAGCAGCTTCTGAAGGGAGCCCGTAATAATAATAATAATAATTGTTTAACGTCATCGGTGGCTGCGAAGCAGCCACAACCTCCCGAGGGGTATGGGACGTGGCTAGCTAGTTTCCGGCACATATGACCTTCTTTCCATAGAAGCCAAACCCTGTCTCTAGGACTCAACATATCGCAGTCGGTGGTCGCTACGGTCCGATCCTCCCGACTCGGTCCTTCGTTTCTTAGCCCTTGCTAAGTGACTTCATTCCGTTGTCGCCGGTAGCCACCGGATAAGTGACCCTCTGTCTTCTAGACCCTTACGGTCTTCGTCCTGTCGGTACCATCGCCTGTGGGATGACAATCTCCAGTTCCTCGCCTTCTTCGTCTCTCGAGTCGTACGCGTCCGCTGCCGCGTACTCCGCACGCCTCTCGATGCAGCACCATTCTCCTACCTCCCCGAAGGGAGGGCAGATATGGCTAAAGTACCGCGTCGTTTGGCAGAACTTCTGGAACTCGAGCGGGTTCTGTAGGAGCCATGCCCAATAACCGTCTCGGCTCGTTGAGCTGGTCAGTTCGAGCCTATGCAGTCGCATCGGCCAGCTGTTTTCTGGCCATTCCGTTCCGTTTCGTCTCTTTTCCGGCTTTGGGGGCCGGGGCCACGTGTGTATCGTAGATCGCAGCGCATAGCAGTGCACCATATGCTGCGGCCCCTTTTCCTGTCGCCCGTGTGCGTAGGAGGTACACGGGCAGTGCACTTCAGCGTCCCGGTGGTTGTAGCGGTCGTGGTACCACTTGAAGTCGCCATGGGCCGAGAGCACGCCGAGGTACTGTCCGAGGACCTTTCTCTCTAACGTAAGGGCTTTCGGGCACTTGCCCGGGTTGTACTTGATCCTAGCTGTGAGGAAGTGGCTCGGTACGTTCGTGTCCTCGTGCGTCCACCATTTCGTGGCCTGCTCCCGGATCTGTCGTTTGGCTATGACTTTGATCCCGGCGGCTGTCGCCACGGCGCCGGGGTCCCGGGGCCCTTTCTCCGCCCCTGCTTTCGCGAGTTCGTCGGCGGCCTCGTTTCCTGCTATACCCATGTGTCCCGGGCTCCACTTGATGGCGACCTCGTGGTCTGCTGTGATCCAGTGGATAGCTACGAACACCCACTGGGACGTCGTGGGCGCATCCTTCTGGGCGCTCCAGATCGTAGCTGTGTTGTCGATGCAGAGGGTGATAGGGGCGTCGGGGTAGAGATGGGTTGCTCTTTCGAGCCCGCGTAGTGCCCCGAGAGCTTCCGCGTCGTACACCACGCTGCAGGCGTCGAGACCACCCTGCCCTTCCGCGACCCTCTGCTGCCCCTCGTAGATCACGTAGCCGAATCCGATCCCCTCCTCCGTCTGGGACCCGTCTGAGAATACCGTGATGTCCCACGGGGCTCGTTCGGCGAACCAGCTCTCGAAGGCGGTCGCTGCGTCTTCCTTCTTAACCCCGCCCGTGGGGTCTTGTCTCGAGCCTGTGGGAAACCGCGGGGCGTAGAGTAGTGGCCGCTGGGCCGGCGGGAGGAGTGCGGCTGTGTGTTGCAGCGTGGTCAGCGCCCTCTGGACTCTGGCCTCCTTTCTTAACGGGCGTATCTTTCTCGGTTCCGCCCGGCTGACCAGTACGTGTCCCACGTGCGCTGTCCGTAGCCTATGTGCGAACCGAAGCCTCGCCTCGTCCAGCGCGAGTTGTGCCGTGGGGATTCCGCTCGCGCCGAAGAGCGCGTCCGTGGGGAAGGTCTTCCAGACCGGCAGCACGCCCCGGATCGCCTTCACTAGGGCTTTCTGGATTAGTTGGATGTGTCCCCAGAGGCGCGTGCTGGTGTGTCCCGGCCCTGACTTGTTCTTCTGCTTCGCCGGTGCTGTCCTGCCCTTATACCACGCCTCGCTGCCGTACAGCGCCACTGGTAGTAGGACGGTCCGGACCGCCTTGTAGAGGCTGTCCGCCGGCGGTCCTCGGTTTGTGGCCGCCAGCGACTTGATATGGCCCGCGACCTGCGTGGCCTTCGCGGCCCGGATCTCGACATGCCGCTTAAACTTCAGCTTCCTGTCGAAATGCACTCCGAGCCAGCGTAGGACCGGCGTGGCCCTCTGCTGGCTCCCCACGTCTGTGCCGTCTGGTGTCTCTGCTAGCGGCGTTGGTTGGATTATTACGTCGCCGCGTAGCTTGATCGGCGGGTTCGTTTTCTCCGGGCCTCGGGTAAAGTGTATCGCTTCGATCTTCTCCGGCGCGAAGGCGATCCTGTTCTCCTCGCCATACTTCAGGATCTCGTTGACCTCCTTCTCGGCTGCTTCGGCGCTCTGTTCGATCGTCTTTCCGAAGGTAAGGACGGCGATATCGTCCGCGTAGCCCCATCGGCGTAGGTTAGCGCCGACGAGCTCGCACAAGTAGAGTGTGTACAGCATCGGCGACCAGGGCGAGCCCTGTGGCGTGCCGCATGGCACGTCCCGTGCCTCCGTGGTCGCCTCCTCGAGGCGCGTCACCACCCTTCGGTTCGTAAGGAAACCGTCCGTCAGCCGGATCGCCTCGGGCTGCCACCCTTGCTGCGTCATCCGGCTTAGGAGCCTGTTTTTCAGCAGGGCGTCGAACGCGCCCTGGACGTCCAGTGTGACCAGTGTCGCCTTAACGCGGTTGTGCAGCGCCAGGTCGATGTCGTGCGTTAGGCTTGCCGCGAGGTCCATCGCCGACCGCTTCGGCACTGCGCCCGCGTGCTGTGGGCTGATCAGCCCGGCTTGCAGTGCTGTCCATACCATCCTTCGGGCGACGAGTCTCTCCAGGCCTTTCCCCAGACAGGACAGCAGAGCGATCGGCCGCCAGGATCGGTACGTGCTGAAGTCGGTCTTTCCGACCTTTGGTAGCATCACGACTTCGGCCTCCTTCCAGACCTCCGGGAAGACCCCGTGCTCCAGACACTTTTGGATCAGCTGCCGGTGGTACTCCCCTATCGCGGGCCAGGTTGCCTTTAGGTATTCTACCGTGATGGCGTCTGTGCCGGGCGACGTGGAGGAGACCCCGATCGTGTACCTCTCGGCCTCTTCTAGGGTGACTGCCGTGGCCCACGGGAGAGTGCCCGGTGTTTCCGTCGTTTCCGCTTGCGGTAGGTCGTCGTCCGGGTCGAATCGAAAAAGGATAGCATCGGTTAGGTAGTTTGCCTTCTCTACCCCCTGTGCGATTGTCCGCTCTCCGTCTTGTAGAGGGGGCGCCCTGATTTTCTGGCTTCCCTTATACCAGTTCACCACCCTGTACAGGTCCTTGTCGTCCTTTGCGTTGTCGATCCGGCTGCGCCAGTACTCCCGTTTCGCCTTCCGGACCGCCGTTAGGAAGTTTCGGCGGGCCGGGCCATCCGCCCCGTCCTCTTCCGCCTGCCGGTAGTCCCTCCACGCTTTGTTCGTCTCCTCGGTCCACCACGGTGCTGACTTGCCTCCTGTGCGTTGGATCCGGCCTACTGCTTTGATGCAGTCTTGTAGCATGCTCGTGAGTGCTCGGGCGGCTGTATTAATAGCGTACGCCGTGTCCGCTGTCTCGAGTGGTGGGAGTATGTGCGCCCTGGCCTTGGCCAGGTCGCGGAGTCTCTCTAGGTCCTTCTCGGCGATCTTCCACCGCCGAGCCGTCTCCGGTGGCGGCTCGGCGCCCCGGCCCGGGAGTTGGATCTTGAGGGGGTAGTGGTCGGATCCGCAGGCGAGCTCCATCGCGACCCGGCTTTCCGCAAAGGGGAGGTTCGAGAACGGGAGGTCGATCACGCGCCCTTGTCGGTGTGTGGCTTCGCCCGGTTGCCCGATATAGCTCATGCCCGATCGGGCGGACCATTCCGTGAGCCGCCCTCCGCCGCGTTCCGATCGGTTCCCGGTGTCCCAGTCCGGGTGGGAGGCGTTCGCGTCCCCGGCTGCTATACATTTCTCGGAGGGGATCAGTGCCGTGAGGTACTTAAGGACGTGCTCCGCGTAGGGCGCCCGGTAGTAGGTGAGGAAGTCGACCCCGTTCACCTCGAGCCATAGGAGGTCTCTCGGGTGTACGGCTTGCTTGCGTTCGGTGCGGAGCCTTGCGCCTCGTCTCGTGTACATCATTACCCGGGGCCTGTTTTCCTCCTTCGTGTCCCAGACCTCGGCCGGTCCGAATGTATCGTAACCAGGATGCGTCTGCGTAAGGGTGTTCCCCTGCTTCGAGATCCACGGTTCCGTAATCATAATCACGTCTATCTCTTCCATCCAGCACCGCTGGAGGAAGGCGAGGTGTATTCCCATCGCCCTATTCGTGTTGTAGACGGCAACCTGAATAGCTTTTGGTGGCGGTGGGCTGTGGCGGGGTCGGTGTCCCCTATTCATTAGTGTCCGATGAGTTGGTGGTTTCGAGGTCGGTCTCGTTCGCGAGCCTTTCCCGTATCTTGTCCGCTGCTCGGCCTGGGCGTTGACCGCTCGTTATGGCTTTCGTTACCTTGCTCGAGCGCGTCGTAACCCCGAGGGTCGGCTTCGTCCGCTGCGCTTGCCCTAGCGCCTTGGTCGCCGGGTGAGAGCTCCGCGTGGCCGCCATGATAGTGTCTTGCGTGTCTTCGAGGGAGACGGCCGTGAGCGCTCCCGCGTCGTCCATCTCGTCGTCCTCGGTCGTGGTCTCTATCGGCGAGACCGTGGTTCCTTCGGATGCCGTCCCTTCCGTGCTGGGCTCCTCGACGGGTGCCTCCGCGTCGTTGGGCTCGTCTCCCGCTGGCGGAGCAGGTCGTTTATTCCCTCGCCCCTGCTGCTTGCTTCGTGGGGGCGGGTTGTCGTCGGAGTCCGAGGAAAAGACGGGGGTGGTGTCCTCCGCGTTGGCGTTCGCCTCCGTATATTTCCGTGCCCCTGCCTTCCTGATCGCCTTGATGCGGGCCTGGCTTAGTGGGATCACCGTTCCGTTCTCCCTGTGGGGCTTGCAGGGGCAATCTTCGTGGTCGGCTGGGAAGGGGCCGTGGCAGTTGGCGCACTTCGTTGGCTGGGTGCACTCGTTCTGCTCGAGTGGCGCGTGTCGGTCCTTACGTTCGCCGCAGTTCCTGCACAGCGCCTTTCTGCCGCAGTAGTGGGGGGTGTGGTACCCCTGGCATCCCGGATCGTGACGGACTACCTGGTTCTGCTTATCGACCTTGCGCGCTACGTCGCTCATCTCGAACAGCCGGAACCTCCGGACCGTCTCCCGGAAGGCCACGACCCACGTGGCGTCTCCCGCCTCCGGGTTCACCCCGTGTCGGGACAGGTGGGCGTCTGTCGGGCTGGCCCCGGTTTGGTCTCGGGCTTCGGCCCGCACCATATCCGGGGTGATGGTGATCGGCCCGCCCGTATCCGGGTCGGGTACGGTCGCCGGTACCTTCGGGACTACGTACATAACCCATTCTTCTGGGACGTCTACGGCCGAGGCACCCAGTGTGGCCTGGACTGTGGCTTTGTTCTCGAGCTCCAGGAGCTTGTCCCGGATTTCCATGTTCGCGGTTTTGACGGCCCAGCCCGTGTTCGTGCGGTTCATGGACCGGATCATCCAGCCCTCCAGCCCGAGTTTGCGGATGAGGGCCAGCTTGGCCGTGTAGGGGGGCATGCGTGGTTGCTGCCCTGCCATTCGGACCAGGATCCTAGTGTCTTCCTTGTTCGGTTTCTTGATGGGAGCCGACGGCTTGGCCTTCTTAGCCCCCTGCGGCGGGGGCGTTCCCGGAGGCGCCTGGTGCTCCGTGCGACCTTTCCTTGCTGCGGAGGCGTACGTCGTCGAGGTTTCCGAGCCAGTCGTAGGGGGAGCGTCCGAGTCGGCCGCGCGTTGGGTGCTTGCCGATCGCGCGCTGCTTGCCTGCGGCAGCATGTGCGCTGTCGTGCCGCTGTTGGCCGCGAAGGCCGTGATCCGTAGGTGCGCCGCCAGGTCCTCCGTGTATTGGGCGACCAGCCTATGCTGGTCTGGCTTCGTTGCGGCGTCGAATTGTTCCTGGAGCGTGTCCAGTGCGCGAACAATCGCGGTCACCACCTCCCGATGGATCCGCGTGTTCCTTTCGATGGTCGCCCACTCGGAGTCGAACAGGCTGCGAAGTCTCGAGTCCCTGTCGGCGGCGGCATCCTTTCCGGGTAGGTTCGGTGGGGGTCGGACATCGTGGGTCCTCGCCTTCTTCGGCTGCTGCAGGGTCGTCGCCCGCGTGGGCGTGTCGGTGGCCGTGGTGGCGGTATGCGGTCGGTCGGGTGCCGTGGCTTCGCGCGGCGGTGTGGTGGGGCTCATCCGGTGAGGCCTTCCGGCGGTCGCACGCGACCGTCTGAATTATCACCAGATTTTCCCCTTGGTGTTTTGACGTTCCCGCTAGCGGGACTAGTGGCGTTAAGGTTTTGGGTGCGATGTACGCAATGCTACTAACAATAGCTTGCGCACGGACGATTATTACCGGAAAAGGTGAAGGGAGCCCGTAGGGCGACGGGTACCCGTCGCTGCAAAATTCGACGGGTACCCGTCCCTCCGCCCTTTTGGGCTAAGCGCCACCGATAACGGACGCCTTCACTTAAAAATCACGTGAAGTCGCGTTCCTAGATTTAGAGCGACGGGTACCCGTCGCCCTCAAGATCTTATGCAATTAGTCTTTCATTTGTTAGGAGGCCATGTTAGAGCAAGTAGAAGCGCACTACAGTTAAATGCCATCCAATCTAGCTTAGACGAATCTGGCTGCGTAAACAGCCTGCTTTTCCTCGCAGTCTTGTCCCGCCCTTCTCCAAAGTCTACCCATACCTCTCTGGTTAGGCAGACGGCTTGCCGACTCTTGAGCAATCTGAGCATCAACTCGCTCAGTCTCCGACCGATCCCAGTCCAAATACGCCATCATTTCCTCTCTTGTCCAGCTCCTTGTCCCCGTTGACGTCACGCAATGACTCGTCATCTGCTTATAATCTAAGCACCAATCGTAGCTCGCCTTGGTAAACTGTATCGGCAAGCCCACCGCTTTTCGGTATATCTTGTTGTTGACATAGGTGCCTGGGCGCTGGGCTTTGTACCAGATATCTCTTGCTGTGACATATCTTTCGTAGATTGCCCGCGGATCGTCGTATCTCACAGACTGTTTTGGGGCCTGGTCTTCGGCCGGGTCCTCAGCCCGATCGTCAACGTCGTCCTGAGCCTGGCATTCAGCTTGGATTTGGACTTCAATCTCGTCTTGAATTTGATCTTCCTGCTGGTCCTCGACCTGGAGAGAGATCTGGTTTTCAGGCTGTTCTGCGGCCTGGATCTGGTCTTCGACTAGATCGAAGACCTCGTCTGGGACCTCGTCGAAGATCTCGTTGAAGATCTCCGGACCTGGTGACTGAGCAGGTTTTGGAATATCTTGTCGTTGTTTCGAGACTGCCTCCGCCCGAAGTCGAAGCAGAGCATGCTTCAGAGGACATGAAGAAGAATTCCTTGCATGGCCTAGAGTGTTGCATCTGGTACAAAAAGCAGAGGCTTTCTTTAACCCGCTAGCTCTAGCTTGTACGGCTTCGAAGCCGCTAGGTTCGCGTCGATTGCTTGTTCGGGGCAATGATGAAGCGATGGTAGCTGAGTCGATACGTCGGCGAGGTTCGAGAAGGAAAGGGGCAGTACTGCGACGAGCCAAGTGCCAATGAGAATGGAAGTCCTCGAGCTGGAAGATTTTGTTCTCAGCTAACATAGCCTCGACCTTGTGGACACATGGCAAGCCAAGGGACTGGGTGAAAACGCCAGTGCAGCGTGTCGAAGGGAGTCCATTTCTTCGTAACAGAAGCTTGCGTTGTTCTTCCACCTTCCTCAGTGCCTCGTGCGACACCCAGCCACGTACACCACTGTATAGTGGTCCCGATAGCTCAATCGGCGTTCGGATTTGCTGGTTAGCCTGGTTAGCTCTCAGCTCGGCAAGTTGATTGAGCAACGCATTCTTGATCGCTTTCCAAGCCTCAAACAAGTCCAACGTCGACTTCTTGAGATGGCTTTTGAGGAGTGCATGGATACCTTCAACCCGAGAAGTAACAACGTTACCGAAGTGGGGGTGGGTATCAACCCAAGCCTTGACAAGCTTCTCCTTGTATAAGGTAAGCCATGTGTCCTTCACATATGCTACCTCGTCGATATGCGTCGGAATATACTTCTGCTCGAAGTCAGATACGCGCTGGTCGAACAGCTCCTGGGTAGGGGACTTCATAATCGAGTGCCAATGTTGGTAGAAGACGTTCCAAGCTTCCATACTGTCGGTCTGTGACTCTCGCTGTCGAATTGGTAGTGGACGGGTAAATGCTGGCTGGCAGCGTCGAAGAACCGCTTTGTTCGCATGCCAAAGACAAAGTAGTGACGTAGCAGAGGGAAAGGCGGTCGGAATTGCGTTCATACAAGCAAGACAGCGATCGGTAAGGACGACGGAAGGGAAACGGGCGTGGCTAATCTCATAGAGAGACTTTAGACGATCCAAGGCCCAGACAAAATCCTGCTCAGATTCCCCGGCGAGGAATGCAAAGGCAATGCAGAAGGACCGTTGAGAAGCATCAACACCGATCATATCGAGAAGCGGCATTCCGTACTTATTCGTCTTGTAGGTGCAGTCCAGGACCAAGATATCGGGGTATGTCTGGAGGTAGGCAAGCGAATCGGGATGAGCAAAGAGAACAGCTTTAACTCGATCATCTTGGTCGAGTTGCATCCGACTCCAGAAACCCTCCTGGTCCAGCTGGTTAGCAAGGGCGTTGATCGTACTCTGGCCTTCGCATAGAACTCGTCTGGCATCCGCAATTCGATTGTAAATGTCTTGTTGCGTAGCGACGGAGGTGGAGTTCTGACGAATATAGGTCCTGATATCTTTTGGAGCAACACCCGCCTTCGATAAGCTCGATAAGTGTGAGAGATCTTCGGTGGAGAGTGTCCGGTGTGTTGGATGCGCAGATGGATGTAGGCTAGGTTCGTGGTTATGTTGGGAGAAGCGTCGATCAGGGCGATGCCGCAAGGTCCATGTGGTCTTGTCCAAGGATTCCTTAGCTAGAACAGAAAATTCACAGCCAGTTCCTCGGGTCGTTGTCTTGCGTTGTCGCTCTTTGGAAGCGGCTGGAGGCTTGGCGCGTCGATCGCATTGGTATGTGATAGACAGCCTACCAGTCTTCTCTTTGGTCGACCTTCCGTTGATGAATGCATAGCCTCTTGGGGCTGCCCATGCATTGATTGCTTTGAAAACAGCATCTCGGGATTCGTATTCACCTTCTGGGGGGAGGCAGTCGTCAGAAAAAGCCGTACTTCGATTCTGTATAGCATCCATTCTGACGTAGCAAATAATAATGGTCTGCTAAGCCCAAGGTCAATTTAGACGCGCCACGCCGCGCTACGACGCGGGTGCTGTAGAAATTCAAGTCGCGTTGTAGGCGTCCGCTACCGGCGGCGCTTAGCCCAAAAGGGCGGAGGGACGGGTACCCGTCGAATTTTGCAGCGACGGGTACCCGTGGCCTAGAGGAACTCTAGGCTTCCTCATCCCCCCCGGCCCTCCGCACGGGCCACCAAAATGCCCCCCCGCACGGATCACAGCCAGGCCCGGCCAGCGGGTGCACGGGCCCCCCCTCCCCTACTGGGACGACGGGGGGCCGCTGCTGACGGAATCGATATCGATAGAGCCGGCCCGCACCAGCATAGGGCCCCCCCCCCCTTTCGTCGGGCTACTCTCCTTCGTCCGCATGCACTTCCGTTACAAGCTCTGTATTGTATATATACAGATAGTGTGGGCTTTCGCATGGATCCGATGTCAAGTGGTGTACTATTTAGTTGAGTGTGTGTGCCCTCTGTCTGAACTATCTGGTGGGGGGGGGTTGGGCTGCCATTTCCATCCGTGTGGCCCATTCCACGGGTTTCCAATCTGCTCCTGGATGGTTCCATCTGGTCCTTTGACCATCAAGGCGTCTTGGTTCCCCTTGGAGACCCCGTCTCGGGCAGCGCGTCCCAGCGCGCGAACCAGCGCTGCCCCGCCTGCGCCCCGCGAAAGCGCTGCACCGTCGCCGCCCCGCGCTGCGCCAGCGCCCGGACCGCCGCCCGCATGTCCGCGTCCAGCACGTTCTTGGGCTCGATGAAGTCGCCGCGGGCCGGCTCGCGGAGGACGTACAGCCCGTCCCACCGCTCGGCCCGCGAGAGCTGGACGTAGAGGCTCATGAAGCTGGGCCGGGACTCGGCGCCCCGGCCGCCCCGGTACCCTTTCAGGTTCACGAGCACGTGGGGAAACTGCTTCCCCTGGCTTTTCTGGTCCGTCATCGCGAACGCCGGCGTGCAGGGGGGGCCCGTCCTGTGCGTGACCCGGCGGAAGCCGGGCCTGCATACCCGGCTGCCGTTTTTGCCGCGTAGGCCGCCGGGCACGGCCACTCTCTGGCTCTTGACCAGGAGCGTGCCCGGGGGCAGCCCCGGGGTGGCCCGCCCCGAGGGGCATCTGGCGTGCGATATTCTATCTACGTGTACACGAGATATCCCGCATGTCGAGCCTAATGGTAATCTTTTTGATGCGTACCACCAGGGGGGGGGGATAATAGTCTAGCCTAGCTGACGCGATATCGTTAACATATACAGACTATTAAGAGCAGGATCCGGCAACCACCGGGTCCCCTACCTTTTCCGTGTCATAAGGGGGCCACAGAAGGTGACGGAAGGTTACTGTATTAGGGGCAAAGCAATAAAGAAAGGAAGCAGATATTAATAAGACAAAGGCAACTATAAAGGTGAAGCCTTAAGGAAGCTATAGGCTTATAAAGGGAACAGAGGATAAAGTAGGGCCCTGCTACCCACTTAGCTAGACTATTCTCTCTTTCCTTCCTTAGTGCTAGTTCTTATATCACAATACAACCTCACCGGTCCTTAAAGACCTTACAGTTCTTGTACCGTAAGACCGACGACCTTATCTAGTCCTTTCGACCCATCCGAGAAGACGACGAGGTGGGTGTCTAGGAGCCTAGACTGCTATACTGCGACCTTTTTACCGCTACCTTTTTGTCTTTCTATAGTGCCTGTATCGGCGTGTCTAGTATTACAGAGCTAGTGGGCACACCCTAATAACCTACATTACCCCGCCCCATTAACAACTAGGTAAAAAGACTAAAGTCGAAGGTTAGGAGGGCTTTCTTACGGTATAATACAAGTACATCTAGCGATTATGTGACGGGTACATAAGGTGAGGCGCAAGGGCGGTTTCTGATTGGTTTAAGGGCATTACAGGCTCGGGGAGCTTGATATATTACTCCAGCCTGCGATCTAGCTAGTACAAGTAGCAAACCTTATACTAGTAGTAGCTACTGGGACCATTCTTATGCCGCGATCTCCACAGGCTTAACAGCCTCAGAAGCGAAGACATACAGTTTTATAGAAAGCTAACAGAAATACGCCTGAATACCAACAATTAAAGCCCGTTACTTATACACATACACACCTCGCGTTCCTCTAGGCTAGATTGCGTGCCGCTTCCGGCACGGTCCCCCTGTCACCCTATGGGCTCCCGGACGGCTTTCGATAGGCGCACGGGCCACAGTAGGTGTCGCCTACTGTGGCCCGTGCGAGACCCCCACTCCAGGTGGGCCTGTCAGCTGCTGTCCATGGTAGATGTCCCGTTTTGCCATCACGGCAATGACAATACGTCCCGACACGACCATTTGGCGTACAAAGACGTTAGGGCCCTCTGACGAACGCAACAGCCGGAAGGAGCTACCTCGGTCACCAAAATGGATCTGGCAGACTAACGGATTCGCTAAAAGGCCGGGCTGGGTCACATCAAAGGTCGATTCGCCGTCGTAAGTACCGGTAGGTGCTATGACACCAGAGAGGCGCCCGATGAGGTCGCCCTCCTGATAGACAATCTCTCCCTCTTGATGAGATACCGCTTGGAGCCCGAGTATCTGTTCTCCATAGCGCTTGATGCGGGGCTTTGCCGTGCTAAACTTCTGCACGTCGCAGTCGCAATGCAGCTCTGTGCAAAGCTCACATCGGGGGCCTTCCAGAACCAATGTCGGATCGCTTGGCCACGGGCAGGGTTCGGGCCAGCCTTCAGGTCGCGGCCATTCTGGGTATTGGTCTGGATCGTAGAGGTTGCCTTCGCACGCCGGTACAGGTTGAAGAAGCGATGCTAGTTCGTTCCCGGGTAGGGGTTTCGTCTGGCGGTCGAGCCCCGGACACTTGGTCTCCCAAGCGAACTCCACATCGGGTGTCTGTCCCAAGACTGATGATTGGAACGCTTCTGCTGCCACATAGAGCTGCGGAAGCAATGATTCCTTCGCAAGATCATGAAATGACTTAATGTCATGGTTCTTCATGCGCAAGAAGTCGTCCGCACCTAGAGAGTAGGGCTCTTGCGCTTGGATTGGTATGAGGCATAGCAAGCCTGGCGAGCTACCGCATAGTCGCTGCCAATCCCTTCCATGGCGAAGATGGCTGTGAAACGTATTGCGTTTTGCTGACGGCCAGCCGATTCGATCCATGGTCTTCGTAATCTCATGGGTGTCAGCTCTGGAGCGAGGGGCCAACTGAGTACCGTCTACCTCATGGGCCATGTGGAACTGCAGCGGATGTATGAGGACTTTGTCGTGAGCCGACCTGCTGCTTAGCAACTCAAGGCTGTTGAGGAGCTGCACTGTGCGTTGGATATTGGGGCTAGTCGTGTGCAAGAGCCCGATGTCGGTCTCGCATTGCCGTCGGAAAGCGACGAGCGAACAGAGCTGTCGGATGGCAGGCCCTCCCTGCACCGCACAAAGCCGCCGGAATATAGCGGAGTCGGTTGATGGTGTGACCACAACGTCTAGCAGAAGCCGGTCTTGTTTCTTGAAAGCGGCCTTCAAAGCGCTCAACTCTGCACAAGGTAGCTGTCTCTTGGGCCGAGTAAGAGGTGTCCTGGCTAGGGAGATATGGGGCTTTTTAGCATGTGGTAGTGTGTGACCGGGAGCATGCCGTTTTTGTGGCGTCGTAATCGAACGCTCGTAAGCGGAATGATGCATCGAGCGACCACTATTGGCGACTGGCTTCGTAGGTTGGCGAGGTTGTACGTCCTCCTCCGTGATGGCATGCGGGTCGCAGGCTTTGGAACAGAACTGGTAGTCGCAGGGCGTATTTGGTGACGAGGGGAGCTCGATGTTGATCGCTCGTGCGTAGTTCTTTCCCAGATTCAGGATCTGGTGATACGCCCGGGGTGCCGTCAAGATGGCCTGGCCTTCTTCGCAGCAGACTATTGAAAAGGTTATGTCCCATTCTCGTAGCTTACTTGGACAGATTGATAGTCCGAGATGGCGAACGGCCTGGGTGCAATGCCTCATATCCGGAAACTCTTGACGCATACACTCCTCGAATCGGTCTGTGGCGTCGGGTTCGATGATAAGCCACAGCTTGGCCTCACCCGACCTGAGGATGTTGAGGGAAAAGAAGTCGAGGTCTTCCCGGTGCATGGCAGTCGCCATAGGCTCATCGCTCAAGTACATATAGTCGTAGGCGGTCTGGATGCCCTTGAGGACATCGGGTCGAGAACCCCTCTCCTCCAACCGTCTTCCTGGGCTTAACTGGATATCGCGAAAGAGCGGAGGTCCGATCACATAGGTCGATTTCAGCTGCCTGCGCTTAATAGCATCCACCCAGATCCCTTCCAGCATTGCTGGGGTGTGACGACGCGGGCTGTGAGGTAATGGGAGCACCGGGAAGTCGATGTAATTTTTCTTTTCTAACTGGATGATTTTCCTGTAACTGCCCTGGGGACTGTGTGTAAAAGCAGTGGCATAGTCAGCGTTGGGTTATCGAATGTAATCCGGTGGGCGCACGGGAGGCAAATCCTTAAGCGACATATGGATATACCCCCGACTCCCGGCCTGCTCAAAGAGCTGTTCGAGTACCACCTCGTTCAAGGGGGACAAATTGCGGAAGTGAAGTTCTAGTAAGGCCGGACCGGTGGCGGCAGCGTCGGGGTCCAAAACGCTCGGGGCCGCGGGTTCCTGTGCCGCGATGGGAACGCTTAATCCCGAGCTAGTTGCGGGTGGGTGGGCACGCGCTATCATGGCAGTTTCGTAGAGTTCGTTAGCCGTTTCTGCGTCGTGCCGCTCGGTTCGGTCCGCACGATCGGGTCCACATGCTCCCAGCAGGCGCTGGGCTTCTTGGATGATCGATTTGAGGATAATTTTAAAGGACCCTTGCGGGGCCGGCTCGGGACGAGGCTCTCCGCCATGCCGTTCTGTCGGGATGTTCGAGGCGCCCTGCTTTTTGGCGGCCTTTAATCTTTGAAGCAAGTCCTCTGTCGTTCGGATGAGCTCATCCAGCTCGCCCTGTTGAGGGGCTTCGTTGAGTTCGGTGTTGTGCATGGTGCTGTCGCCACTAGAGAAGAATGGCAGATGGGCGGAACATGCGTGAGGGATGATGCCGTTTGGACTCGAATTTGCACGGACCACGGCGTCTTTTAAGTCCTACACTACAAGGATAGTTCATCCTAAAACAGGCTTAGGCCCTCATCCGCTCGTCGCGAGCTCAAGGCTCAGCCGATACGACAGGACCTACAGGGCACGTAGGAGCCCCGCAGTAAGACGAGGGGTTGGTGCGTCGCGTCAGCCTGCCCAGTACCTACAGACGCGGCGATAACACGCGACAAGGGTGATTTGGCAAACCCAGACCAGCTTAATAAAGCAGATGTGGGATGGAACGCGAACTGGAAAGATAGCGCCCTGCAAGCGGGGTTTTTTATTCTTTAATAAAAACTTTAACGATAGTGAGACAAACGACATCAAGGGGACAGTGTTAGTAAAGCGCGTTTGTGCAATCGGGCCAAAAGCTTCCAGGTGGGCGAACCTCCCACTTTTTGCCTCGCGTCCATTGTTTCCTCACTAATCGGAGACCTTCTCTGTACGGTACTACGTGATTGTTAGAGCTGCTTACTCCATATAGTGGAAACGATTACAAAAACTGCACAAGCCTTTCGAACAGGCCCTACGTAGCTTCCCAATCGTGTACTCGTCTGTGGTCTGCTGAGGTGCCCAGGATTAGAAGTGTTGGATTCTGGTCACTAGTTCTTCGGACAATAGACCATTGATACGCAGATGACTAGTAACCGTTTAGGGTGTCAATTGAGTATGTAAGAAGGATTGCCCTTCAAACTATGAGAAGGGAAAGGAGGAGGATATTTATACCTTTCCAACAGACCAGGATACCTCCTGGTATATTAGTTAGGTAATACCCATCCTCTTTGGACGTTACACAGAATCACGTGGTCCCCCCGGGACTTCACGTATCAAATGCCGGCGTCCAGGAAGAAAATCCACTATCCTCAGTGGTACCGTCCTCAGTGGTACCGTCCTCCACACATCACTATGTCTCCTTCCGTTCCCAATACTCCTCCACTAACTCCTTCGATCCTTCCAGGCTGTCCTCCGACTGCCAGGAGTTATGCTCGTGGCCGTATCCCTTCCACTTGACCAGGTACTCCGTACGGCCTCGGCGTCCCTTCCAATGCTTGAGGATGACCTCCGTCTCGAAGACGTCACCAGTGTTGTCTGCGTCCTGATCGGCCTCGACAGGGCCAGGAGGGGGCATCTTGCGATAAAAAGGATCCTCTCCTTCCGCCGAAGGGGACAGGTGAGCAATCGAGACCACCGGATGAACCCTGGACGTTTCGGGTAAGTTGAGACGGTAAGCTAGACGGCCTACTCGTTCCAGGACCGTCCAAGGGCCGGAACGTTGTTGGGAGTAACTCTTAGGCGGCTTGCCAGGGAGGTAGTATCCGTGGTGGAGACGGAGAAACACCTTGTCGCCAGGGTTGAATTCCATAAGGCGATGCGTATTGTCGTAGCGCTGCTTGGCCTTCGCCGCTGCGAAATCCATAGCCAGAACAGCGTCCCGTCGAAGGTGTTCTCGAAGGTACCTCACGTCTTGGAACTGCTGGCGAACACTGCCGGTCTGCGTCACCAGATCCAGGGGGCCAGGGAGCTTGAAACCGAACAACATCTCGTGAGCGGAAGCTTGAATCGAGTTGACGTAAGCGTTGTTAATGTTCCATTGCAAACTGGGAAGCACATCCGTCCAGGGCCGGTCGGGGTGCATGAAGTAGTGATACCGGAGAGCAATCTCCACGGTCTGGTTCTTACGTTCGGACAGTCCGTCCGCCTGTGGGTGGTAGGCAGTTGTCATCAGCAGTCGGGTGCCTAAGGATTTCCACATACCGCGCCAGAAGGCGGAGGTAAAGCGGCTGTCCCGATCCGAAATGATACCTTGCGGGATACCCCAGTCCGCGAGGATCAGCACCTGGGCCAGTGCCGTTCCCCAGTCCTGGGCGGTGTACTGCGCGCTGCCGGGTATCAGGGCGGTGCGCTTCGACGTTGGGCAGGAGACCGTCATTAGTTGGTCGTAGTGGTCACGGGTCTCCTGGTCCTTCAGCATCCGGTTCTGACCGAAATGGTGCTTGTCGTCGTGAGCCATAGTAAGAAACTGTTGAACCAGGCCGCGGGGAACACAGAGGCGTCGACCCTGTTCAGGACCCTCGATGTGGTACAACAGTCCGGCCCGCAGCTCAAAGAAGTATCCGGGGCGACGAAAAACGCCATCAGCGTCCTCGCTGGATTCCTTGAGTTCCTTGATGATAGGGGCCAGGTGGGTATCTTGCGTATAGGCTTCGTAAAACTGGGTCCGCATAGCCTCGTCCACGACAGCTTCGGACATGCTCCACCATACCTCGTCGAGCACCACTTCGTCCGGTCGCTTCAGCGCGTCCGGCCGGTCGTCGACCGTCAGCAGCCTCGACAAGGCGTCGGGCACGAAGTTCAGGCGTCCGGCTAGGTGGTTGGTAGCAACGATGGTATGTGGAGTCTTAGCGTTCATCATAGCATGGACTGCCGCTGGATGGGAAGCTTCGAAAACTAAGTCCCGATCCTCGGGGAGCGGCTTGAAATCGGCTGCCAGGTAAACGGTCTGGGCGGGCATCAGAGTGACCTTTCGGTGGTTCGTCACGCGCCGGTTGCAAGAGTATGCCTTCTGGGTAACCTGGAACGGCGTGGTGAGTCCGATCGTCTTGAACTGGATGCGGTGCGAGGCGTAATCAATGTTCACCGCGTAGGGATCCAGGAGCATGTTGCCGATCAAGAGGTTCGGACGTAGCTCGTCAGGAAGTACGTGTCCCTCGAGACTGATCTTCATGATGACAGTGTCACCGTCGTCGTTCGTACCGGGGATGTAGATCGAGAAAAAGGCGTACTGCGTCGAACGCACGCGACCTTTACCGACGCCCTTCAGGTCCTTCACCCGCTCCTCGGTGCGGTGCTCCAGTCGCTGAAGGAAAGATTCGCCGATCAGTGTCAGGCCGGTGCCAGTGTCGCAGCAGACCTCCAGATCCGGTCCGTAGGCCTCCGTGCGGGCCTGAATCCGCAGATAGGTGTTGCCAGACCGCGAGGTGACGCTAGTAACAAGTTCCAGGGCCGGAGCCTCTACCACAGGGGTACTCTCCGGGGTAACCACCAGGTGGACGGGCGCTTCGCGCGATCCGGGAGCGATCTCCTCGGGAATTCGGTCGTAGATGGGCTCCTGGGGAACTTGTTGAGTGGCCATAGGACACCCGTTCCGAAGGTGGGCGAACATGACATTGCGGGAATGGAACGCCCTCTGACAGTAGCCACAGACTCGTCGGCTCGTGTCCGCAGACGAAGGGGTGTGAATCAGCTGACCCTTGAGCTGACCCGCGAGACTGTAACGTCATTGGTGCGCCTTTAACTGGTACCGCGTGTCGAAAACACGGCTACAGCGCTGGCAGGACACCGTGGTGTCCAGAACACGAACGTGGTATCCCTCATCGGAGGAACCGTTGCTGGCCGAGTCGTCTCCAGATCCCGCATCAAAAGGCTCGGGGTCCGGATCCAACTCTTCCACTGTGTGGTCATCCGCCGGGGCTGTGTGGAAGACCTTGCCCTCTTTCTTCCACTCGCGGTCGCCTCGTCCGGACGGACGGTTGTCTCGCGGCGTGTCACGTCGGTCTTGACGTCGGTCGTCAGAGCGGCGATCCTCTTGGCGGCGGTTATCGTGACGACGGTCGTCCGCGCGGCGGTCCTCCTGGCGGCGGTTGTCGAAACGACGGTCATCGAAACGACGGTCGCCTCGGTAGTCGGCACGGGAGTCACGTCGGTTTCGGGGGCGGTACGAGGTGCCTTGCTGGTCCGGCTTTCGGGTACTCTGGCCGGGTTCTTCCCGCCGGTAGCCACTGGTGAAGGGCGGACGATCCGTCCGGGAGGTGGATATAGACGTGGTCAACATGCCTCGATAGCTGCGTTTGGCACGTCCGGCCGCGACGAGAGTCGTCTTCGTCCTTTCGACTACCATCATGTAGCTCTCCAGGCTCTCCTGGGGGGATGGTTGCCGTAAGTACTGCATGATCTCCACCGACATGGAGGACCACACCTGTACCATCACTCCGTACCAGTTGCCGAGGGCAGGGTCGAAGATGCGCATACAGCGGGCCTATCGCAGCATGTTCCCGATATAGGTAGTCAGCGCATTCTCATCTTGAACCACATCACCTAAGGTAAGTCGAGCCGAGGTGAACTTCCGCGTGGCGGCGGCCGGGTCGGGGGAAAAGCGTGCTTCCAACTTCGAAAGAACAAAAGGCAGACCCATGTCCTTCCAGGCTCGTCGGGTGACAGCCGACACTTCAGTATTCCACCAACGGAGCGCTGGTCCTCCGAGAAGGGTTTGGAACACACCCATGATCTGTTTCTCGTAGGCCTCTTGCGTGTCTCTGGTCTCCAGAAAGGTGTTGATACGTTCCGAAAAGGCGTACACATCTGTGAAAACCGTGTCTTTTCCGGACGAGATAGTGCCGTCATCGTTCGGGTCAGGGAAGTTGGGATCGAAAACACCGATATCATCTTTCTTGAGACGGGGGACAGGAGTGGGTTGTGCATGGAATGCACCTGGTAAGTCTTGGTAGGGGCCAGGACTGGGAGACTGTGTCTCCTCCCTTTGGGGGTCTGGTCCAGCACCCTGGGGTGGCTGGGCCTGAAGTGGAGGACCATGAGGGGCAGGATGAGCAGGGACCGCATGGGCGACCGGGGGGGCAGGGTTCAGGGAGACAGCAAGCCCTGTGAGTAACTGTTGTATGCGCTGGAATCCTTGGCCCATCTGAGTGTTCAGTTCCCGAAGTTGTCGCTCGGTTTGAGCCTTGTTAGCATGAATGGTTTGGTCCAGATACTCCATCGTGTCCCTGTTGGATCCGAGCTTCTCCGGTCGGTTCGGAGGCATGTCGCTGTACACTTGACCTGAGGGGGGATCCGAAAGGCCAGAGGGACCTTCCTCTGAGAGGTGAAGGTCGTCACTGGTCAAATGAGTACCAGGACCCATGGTGATGGACAAGATGAAGAAGTGATAGATAGGATGAAGAGGTAATAAATGTGATGAAAAGGTGATGAATGGTTGATGAGAAGTCGGGATGACTGGAGGGTTCGGAGTATGGGGTAGTTATAGACCGTCCACTGGTCTACAACTTCAAAGAAAACCGAGAAGTATCGAAGTACTCGGTAAGGACCGATGTCGGGGTCGCAAACAGAGAAGCGTCCCGGACTGACGTCGTTGAAGCTGGAGCTGGACCAGTGAAAACTTGGTACCAGACCTTCTGTCCAATGTCTCGGTCGCAGGAAATTTCTGCTCTTCACAAACGAACGCTCGCTGAGGGGAAACAAGAATTCAAACCAACCAGACGTTGGAAGGAGAGAGGGGTGTTTCGGGAACGGAAAATTTCTGCCCGTGAGAACCAAAGTTCAAAAAAGAGGGGATTGTCGCGGGAACAGAAAATTTCTGCCCGTGAGAACCAAAGTTCAAAAAGAGGGGATTGTCGCGGGAACAGAAAATTTCTGCCCGCGGGAACCAGAATATCGAAAAAAGGGGGGATGTCTCGGAAGCAGAAATTTTTGCACCACAAACCAAACGTCAAGTGAGGGGTAAGTCAACAAACAGCGTGAGAGAGGAGGAGAGAACAGAGAGAAGGGGATTTTGTGTTTTTTGTGAGTGCAACGCAGTTGCGGGATGTGAGTGCAGTCTGGCTGAACTCGGGGGGAAAGCCTGGTCAACAGGCTGGACTTCACCTGTTCTTCTTCTGCAACACCAGGACTCGCTGGATCCCAAGCCTGTCTCGCCTACCGGGACTTCGGCTCAACAGGAGGAATCAGCGTGGCGCTGCTCGTTCAGTCTACCGGAACTTCGACTGAACGATGGTGGTGATCTCTCCAGATCTGTCGCGCCTACCGGAACTTCGGCTTGACAGGTGGTGATCTTCCGAGGGGTGATCCAATGGTGTCTGCATGGAACAGAGATGCTACCATATGATACGCAGATGACTAGTAACCGTGTAGGGTGTCAATTGAGTATGTAAGAAGGATTGCCCTTCAAACTATGAGAAGGGAAAAGAGGAGGATATTTATACCTTTCCAACAGACCAGGATACCTCCTGGTATATTGGTTAGGTAATACCCATCCTCTTTGGACGTTACACAAAATCACGTGGTCCCCCCGGGACTTCACGTATCACGTCTAGTAGGCTCGCAGTGGTCGATCGCGTGCTGTGTTGCATCGTTTTAAGGCGTAAATTGCCTACCACGGTGCACGCGACGAGCTCGTAGCGTAGCCCCAGTGCGGGAACGCGGGGCCAGCCGTAGAGAAAACTAACCGGCTCCCACAACCCGCGCGCGGGGTCATCCAAGCGTGTTCGTTAGCAATGCGAGCATAGTCCACCGCACAACCCACGACCTCCATATGCCACTGCTCTACATCATGTGAACAAGAGCCACGTGACCTGAAAAATACTACGCCATTTCTATATCGAATGGCGCCTAAACGCCCTCTGCTCCGTATTCGCCTACCGTGACAGACGGCACCGCTTCGGAATAACCGATGGATGGGATCGCGAAGCCCAGAGACGCCGTCCGTCCCCCAGCCTGCCTATGTGATCCATTCGCTCGTTCGGAAGCTACCGGAGCGCGTTCAGGCCAAATGAGGAGACAGGACGAACAGCTATAAGCGACTCCTGCTAAACACAATGCAGCTACTGTGAAGGGCCATTGGGTGGCAGGACGGGCTAGTGCCAACATAGTCGGGCCCTGTTCGCTGCTTCGAACCACGGTTACTGCGGGCGGATGGGCTTCCGCTCTGTTGGCTTCAAGGACGGCTGCAGCAACGGAAGTACCATCAGACACAGGTTAGATTGACGTGTGGCGCCGCAGGTACGGGGAATGAGCGATATACTGAGGGCCGCAGAAACTCTACCGCCGTCGGAAGGAAAGCTTTTGCTTGTTTAGGGAATTTCTTCGCGCGGAGTAGTATAGATACGGAATGCAGCGGCAGCTCCTTTTTCTCCGCTTTCCAACGGCATGGCGTCGCGGCTGCCCATTCGTTGAGCGCGATAGTTGGCACGTGGGAAGCGACCCGTCGTGGGAGATAAGCTTTGCATCGCGCTGCCTCAGGCCCCGCCTGCCCCCACGCCTCGCTTTCTCTTGCCCGTTTGGCCGTCCCGCTTGACAACATCGCTACGCCTTCACGCACCATTTCACGGCCTGCGGCTCTTGACGCGTCGTTTGTGCGGCGATCGAAGTACCTTGCGCGCGCTATACATTCGTGGCTACGGACGGGCCCACGGGGCGCCTCACTAACCCGGCGAGCAAGTAGCCCACGGACGTTGTGCCAGAGACCGCAGCCTGGGATCCACCAGCACTGAAAGTAGCGAACAACTCTATTCTCCCGTACCTCGCTGTCCGGTGGATAGGGATCAGACAGTCTACCTGCGGCAGGGGCACCATTATCCGTACTTGGATGCTTCGACGGCCCAAGGACTCACAGCCCGGGCTGCTGTACCTGTTCTTCCGTGCCGACTGCACCCTGCGAAACAAGCTTCATGCGGTCGAACAATAAATACCGTATGTTCACTTTGGCCCGGACGCAGATCCCAGCTTTCCTCGTACCCAGAGGGAGAGGGGCGCCTTAGGGGGCGCCCTGCTCGAACACATCGTTCTGTGACCAAGGAAAAACGTCCTCCATGAGGGACAGGTCGGAGTGATACCGTGATGAGTCGGTATTCGTGTCGAGGCCCATCCACCCATTAGGAGAAGCCGAGAAATCCTCGAGCTCGATTCCTTCGGGGGCTCTGGCGGCAGCATAGACATCCCTTGGGCGGCTCGTTTCTTGTCTTTCGGGATCGAGCTGTGGAGCCACCTGGGCCTGTTGGAACACATCGTCTGGGCGCGCTCCTACGGATATAGCTTTGCGAATCCACGCTCTCGTATTCTCGGGCCCTTCACACAACGCCGTAAGCAGCCAATCCACGTGCGTGAGCCACGTTTTGAGCTCTTGGGTTTCTCTTCGAAGCATCTGGGTCCGAGACTCGCCGGGATGGGCGTCAAAGACGCATCGCGCATTGACCCTGCGGCAGGCTTGGCAGGTCTGCCGCTGGCCATCACACTACGAGATGAGCTTATGACTTACATGACTTGGCATAGAAGGCGTTTGCGACGAACCTTGACCTTCTTCGTGCGACACCGGGCACAGGCAACCGTAGTGGACGGCCCTCGAGGTCGTGGCAGCGTCGGTTGGTGCACCTGCGGGGGGCCTTCTCACTGTTTTGGCCGGATCTCCCGGAGTAGTGTCGGCATGGGGATAAATAGCGCGATTTCTGGTCCCATTCAGCCAGCTTTGGGAACTTGGGGGAGGAATCTCGTCGACAATTTTGGTGAGGGTTTTCAGACAGAGGTTACTCGTGTCGAGCGGGGTTGGTGGCCCCATGGGTGTTGAACAGGGTGTATACGAGAAGTTACACAGATCAGCCTCTTCGAGGCGCTGGCAGCCACCCAAAGTGAGGCTGTTCTACGCAAGCTCTGCTTTTTTGCACCACGGTGACAGCATATAACCAAGACGGGCATGATGAGACGGCTATGCCACTTAGGCAAAGACCGGGGCATGTGGAATTTCAAGTGTTCACAAAGCCAAGCGGGAGGGGACAGCCTCCAAAAGGTCAGTATGCCCTGGGAGGGCTTGTATCTATAGGGTAGGATGCCCAGCCAGCCGTCGCCTTGCCTAGTAGCCCTACAAGACTTCGTCCCGAGCAACTGGACGTACGCGACGCAGACACCAAGTAAGGACAATGAAGCGCCTGGAAACTTCCATCTTCGGTAACCCCGCGACGCAACGAGGATCTAGGGGGCAGCTGCCACTGCCAAGGACGGATTGACCGGATGGCAGTGGCCCCGCCGGGTTTCTTCCTGGAACCATAGGAGAGAGCGCCTGTTGGGACGTACTTGAAATGTGCCGTTACGATGGGACTATGCATACTTCCGAGCGCTACTGGCTTCATTTGAGCCTGCGTGCTGCATTCGGAGTTGACGCATCCGCTGGCGTGTACGTACAATGGGCTTCGACGGTTCTTTGGTGGGCGGATTACGGTCCCCACTTGGCTGTCGCAATGCGTGCCTTCCACTGCTCCCAGGGCACAGTGTCCTGCCCTCCCATTCTCCGCGCCATGGATATGGTTGGCGTCCCCATGAAAGGCTTGACGGCGCCCGTCTATTGCGCTGTGGCATACTAACAACATCTTTACTGAAATCGGGTTTCTGCCATGGGGAGAGACCATGATGGCGCTACATCCACGGCGCCCATACCAGCAGCTCTCCAGTGGCGGTGTTGTGTCGCAAATCCGGAAACGGTATTCCTTAGCTGGAACACCCCGGGGTGTGAGCTGTCGGCTTCGTGTAGAGACCACACAGTGTACATGCTATATAACACGAGAACTTCTTAGAGAGCGCTCCCCAGAAAGCACTTCCAACGTTGGGATTCCATCACATAATTTCGCACGTCCAGGACCATGTCCGACAAACCGACCATCGAAGCTGTCCTCCAAGGCCTCACCGCGTCCTTCCATGCCAGACTGCCTGGTTCACAAGGCACGAATCAAAATGAGGCGGACTACGCTCCGGAACGACAGCAGGTGGGCCTGAGCCCCGCGGAGCTCGACGAGCTGGCCCGGCAGGCTACGAGGCCGGATCCTCATGGTCTGTTCCGGCAGCACTGCCGGGATCTGTACGGCATATGGGTCACTCTTGCGACGAGCACGCTTCTGTCGCACCCTGTGACATGCGCCGACAAACGAGTGACCGAGAGGATACGCCTGCTGCACGCCGCCATGGTGGGGGATAGCCCCCAGTACTGGATCTCTCCTCTGGCCCATGTACAACTGCACCAGTTCTTGGACTTTCTCAACCCAGTCATTGAGGAAGATCGCCAAAGGAACCGGATCGAAGCAAAGCAGGGCTCCAAGATGGCCGGATCCGAAATCGACCTCTATCAAAACTGCGTTGCTCACTGGGGGGTCGACCGAAAAAAGCCCAAAAACTGCGGCGCATCGCGCGTCGATAGAGCATCCTGACGCAGGATTCTCCTCTTCTCTTTTTAGTGTACTCGGAGAAAGTGGATAAAATGGCGTAGGTACTCCGGTGCGCGTATAACTTATCGCCTGTACCTAATCGCTCTAGTCGCGACTTCTCGATTACGCTAGATACCCTGGCCTTGCTGGCGAAACGGGTAGTCCAATCCATGAACGTCGACATGCTGAGCGCTGCCGCCGACTTAGCCCGGATAGTGCAGCAGGCGACGCAGGAACAGTACGGCCCCGCCCAAATGGAGGAGGCTTTCGCCCTATTCCGCAGTCGGCACTAGTGCTGGCCCCGATGGACTGTGGGTGCTGAAGGTGGGTGGATAGTTTGGGTGGCTTTGCAGCGGAGGGAAGCTACTAGGACGCTGCCCAATGGGATGGGATGGGAGGGGTTCCGGGATGCAAGTTGCAGGATGTAGGATACAAGACAGAAGGATGGAAGTAATCCACAATACGAAACGGTTTCCTCCCGCTCTCCATCAAGCCTCCCTCATGCCTACATCCCGCCGTCTCCCATCTCTCCATCCAATATCGCAGGCCTGCATCCCCCATCCCGTTCTATGCCATCCACATCCAGCATCCTTGCTCACTTATCCTGCATCTGAGTACTCTCGGTTTTGTCGCTGTAGGGGGGAGATGAAGATACGAGCGGTTTGTTCATCGATAAGGGCACATCGACCTCCGTTTTCGGGTTTCGGTGCTCTGCATGCCCGTGGTGGTACCCCACGCTGGTTACATGAAGAACTTCATTAAGTGCCCCCTAGTACCACACGACGCTGCGTTCTGCCCTTCCACTATGTGCGATCCATCCAACAATCGGAATACCGTCTCGCGTCCATCAACGACCATAGAACGTCCCATGCACCTCCCAAGTAGCTTTGACAGTCGTTTTCTCTCCCGGCTATCTCCATCGTATGTCGGCTCCTCATCTCTGTTCCAATTAGCTAATCCTCTTGTGCGCGATCCTGGGGGCCTCCGGCCTGTCTCGCCTCCTTCCCCCCATCGCTTGTTCTAACGAAACCATACCACATCCACTCGGGTTTGCATGCAGTTTGATTTGTTCCTACTTGGCAGACCCTAAGTACGCTCCCGCGAGCATGAGGCTTTAGCATGGTGGCGGAACAATTGCCCACTTGCGTGGCTTGTGTATGCTGCCTTCGGGCCTGCTTAGTAGTGATAGTCGGATGGGTATTGTGTACTATAGGTAGAGAAAATGAACCTCCGGACCGGAACGATCTGGTGCATCAAGGGATAGGCGCTTTGACCACCGTATTCCCTTTCTGTCGGCTGAATCGTATCTGGCCTTTTGCTATGGCCTCCAACGGCTGTGCCGGATGACGCGTCAGCACACAACCTTGTATGCTGTTACGGCAGGCAGCAGGTGAAGCCTGGAGTGCAGCCTGGAGTGCAGCCTGCAGGACACAAAGGAAGATGCCTGGACAGTCGGTGGCAGCCGCCAAGGCATCAAGGAGCTTGGAACTACCTGGAAGCAGCGAGCCAGGGATGACTCAGTGCTCTTGTATTTATTACTCTGGAGGTCTAGAGACTGTTGGTCTCTTCCTCCCTTTCCCTCTCTAGCTGTTGTTTTCGCATCTCAATGGGACAACTTGGTCCAAGAAGACTTCTGTCCACTGAACCGTGACAATGGCGACGCATCAAAATTCCTCCGACGCTGTTTCGCTGTGTATTGCTGCAAGCCATATAATCATTCTATAATAGGGCTCTTAGTTTCTGCTGTAAGTTAGCATCATCCCACTTCAAGAACGGTTGGGGGTTTGAAACATACATGTAGTTCGCTCTGAGTGTCTTCGTCCGATTGAACACCATTGTGAGGCGACAACAAAACGCCGGCCAGCGATCTCTTCGATTCCTGGAGTTTCATAATGTTCTACTTCGACTTTCAGCACTTTTGTATCTCCTCAAAGAACATGTTCCGGCAAAAGATAGGTAAACAGACCTCTTCGAACGAGTCGTGGATATACAGCCGCATAGTCGTGACCTCTTTTGTCTGGCCAAGGCGGTGGATTCGCGCTAGAGCTTGTTCTTCCAGATTCGGATTCCTATGATAGCAGATGTCAGCAAGGGAAAGCTCCGAGTATTCGGATACTGAAAACAGACCAGTGAGGTTCCATGAGATAAGCGCGAGAAGCAACAGTCAATGTCAATCTGAAACCGGGTCAGTAAGTTTCAGTAAAGAACATTAGAAGCTAATGCTTACCCAACAGCACCACATGACAACGTGAGGAGCATCACACGTTGACTCGCGTCTGTCTTGAAACTCTCCACTGCTGACTGCCTATCCTTCTGTGGGACATTTCCATCAAACCGCTTACAGCGGATACCGGCTTGGTCTAAACCGGTTTGTACCATGTCAAGTGTGAGTTTCCAAAACGAAAAGACAATACTGTTCATGTTAGCCTCTTCTATAGGTGGATTATCCTCGAGGCATGCCTACCACTTCTCTTCACAGGGCCTCGATTTCAAGTCCGAAATGAGAGCCTGCACTTTGGAAGAGAGTTTGCCAGGAGCCGAACCAGGGTCGAGGCGATCGATACTCGGTGTCTCATCCAACGCTTCATTACTCATAGACACTAAAGCCGTAGGACAGGATGGCTGGTGGCCACACTGGAACGGGGTTTTGCGCCGCTTTAGACTGCTCGTGCAATCTGCACATGCAAATCTCGAGCAACTGGAGAAGTATGCGACTTCCGTTGACGCCTCTCCGTCCAGTATAATTTCGGAAAACTCTAGGGCAGAATCACACTGTAAGCATGTCATTGTTTTCATTCCGCGTTGGGTTTGGAATACTCTCTGAGCCGTTGTCGACCAGTCATCGGCTGGTGGGGCTGTCAGACTGCTTTTCTCCCGTTGCGCATGACTCGCTTCGTAATACAATCCCAGGTTGCAAAACAGACGAAGCGAATTGATCTGTTGAAGGGCGTTCATGTATGAGCTGGCCTTGGATGATCCAAAGGCGTCATAGAGCGCCCAATCGAGCCTGGATATAGTTTGCTGCCGCATCTCCTCATATACAGTGCGCTCATCAGGGCTGAAGTCCACGGGACAGAGAAGATCGCGGCGTGCAGGGAGGTCAATGGTGCCTTTGGGCCGACGCAGTAGCAGACAAGATGAGAGCCGCTTCAGGCGCTGCACGGCTTCCGCCTCCTCGCCTGACTTCCATAGATGGGCAATGTCTGAGTCAAAGTACCGCGGGTTACCATACGGATATGGTCGAATGAATTGCAGCAAGGCAGAAAAGTCGGACAGTCGGTTCTGTATGGGCGTTCCTGAAACAGCCCAACGCGCCTTTGCGTCGAGAGCACAAGTCGCCTTTGCCATGCGGGACTTTGCGTTGCGGATAAAGTGTGCTAGATAATTAGACTGAGAGAAGAGTGACGAGGAAGGGTATGGCTCACCTTCATCAAGAATTATCCGTTTCCATTTGACTGAGAAGAGAATCGAGTCTCGTTTCCTTTCGTCTGCATTCCATTCTGCAGAGACCGTGTGATATGTTGCCAAAACCACATTGACCCCATGGAGCTCGCTTAGGTTCCTGATCTTGGAATTCCCATGATGACGACGATGCTTCATTGCACCGTAATCTACATGTCTATGGGTAGTTGTCAAGTCAGCCTGTGACGTTTACATAAGAAGATTGTGTCCACAAACGTGTTGAGCTCATGCTCCCAGGTGCCAAGTACTTCAAATTTTATGTCAGCCTTCAACTTTCACTGGTACAAATACCGAGTCCGGCTTACATGGCGGAGGTATTATGATGAGTGTCGCAGAAATAGCGAGCCCCTGACTCCAGCTTTCGTCAGTCAGGCCTGGGAAACAAACATCCATCTGCATATCCATGGCGACCAAGGCAATCATTGTTAAGGTTTTGCCTAGGCCCATGGGGTCTGCGATTATTCCGCCAAAGAAGTCTTCGGGCTCTTCGGATTGACTAAAACCCGATATGGTGTTCAAGTATCTTGAACGGTGTCAGTGCTTGTGCATACGCCACTGATTTCTGACTGACCGGCGACTTTGGGTGTTATCAACTGCTTCCCACATGTCAGGCTTGGCTTGACGTTGCATGAACCCCCATCCTTCTTCTCGACGTAGCATGAAGGTGAGAGCCTGTTTTTGGTGTCTGCTTCCCGATTAGAATCTTTCCAGAGCAGGCTTAGTTCAGCTTACTTTTTGAGAGGGGACCGAATGTAAGCTGGCTGGGACGCCTCATCCAAATCCGGGGTGCCACTTAAAGTGCTGAGTAAATCGGGCCTTTCTGGGATCTCTGACACTTGTATCAGACCGTTTGATTTGGATACTACCTCAGAAAGGAGTGGACAACTGCTGGTATCCTCATAAGAGAGTCGGTGAGGGTTGCAGTACTTGGTGTCAATGTGGCACACCTGCGGATCTTGGAGATAGACATCGAAATTCTGGAACCAGGTATCGATATCCTCAGAAAGGCCCGGCGGACCATAGATCACAATGCCCAAGGTGCATCCTTCCCTCGCAGAGAGTTTGGAGTTGTTGCGCCTCTTTTGTCCAACCAGACTAGGGGTGCAGGTAATGTATAGCTTCAGTGTATCATCTTCGATTAGGCCTTGCATCATTTGCCCGTAGTCGGTGTCGAGAAGGCCTTGTATATTTTGGCCATCGACCGAGACGAAGCGCTGAGCAGACTCCATACTCACCAGGAATTCTAGTGGCACTTCTTGGCCGGGTTTCCGTTCAAAACTCCCCTTCAATGCCGAGACCTACAAGGAGCGTGAGCCAATTTCTGTCCGCTGTGACTGCAAAAAACAATATGGCCAAAAAGAACTTACCATGCCAAAGCACACCAACTCCTCTGGTAAACCAGTCATAGATATCAGAGTGCCAGATGTCGCGCTTTTGATATTATCAGGTTCATCGAAGTTTTCTTGTACAATTTCCGACATGACGGCATCGGGTATAGCTGTCTCACAGACATCTGGATACAGCACCCCTTGTTGCTGGTGATGACTCGGATACGGTGCGATGTTGGGACCTGAATAGGGTTTGGGGGATCGGAAATGATATCTGAAATTTCCCGGACAGTAAAGGTAGGATTCGGGGGCTATTGTACCAGATAGTTCCAGGAGCGGAAACGAAGGCTGGCCAGAAAATGCTGCTGCCATCACTGTGTTCTGATGACAATTCACAGCTGGGAGGGGGTTATGGAAATCTGAGGGTCCCAGTTCAGCGACGTTGTGATGCACAGACGGAGCGAGGAACGACTCTGCGTTGAATGCAGAGGCCTGCTGTTGCGTCGTGCTAAAGTCCTGAAATGCGGGGACGTTGTTGTTTCCCAATGCCGCAAATTGGGTGCTGCCGGGCCACACAGGCTGAGCAGAGAGCGATTGCATCGCTGCATTACTGTGCATCGACTGGGTGAGATGCAACTCTGCGTTGGGCCCGAAATCCTGCCATTGTACTGGTTTACGCTGGAGATGCTGTTCATAGCTTTGTTCTGGCGTCGCGTCGTCCGACCGCGGACGCTTTAGCTGCCGTCTTCCAGTCGGTGAGCTCATCTGAGCCATATCCTTCCTGTCTTTGATGGTTTTCGAAGGTGCGGATTCTGGAGGCAGTCAGATGATTCCTACCCCTTATGTGTGTTCGTGACTAAGGCCAGCGTAGCTTACCAGCAGGATGTAAATATCTTGCTTTTTACCTCACCCCAGCCCACAAGGTGGCTGTGAGCGATTACCGGCTCGGTGTTTGGGGATGCAAGTTGCCTGCTGGGAAAACGCTGATAGGTGCCACGTCAGCAAGGCAGACAGCTCCCACGAAGGCTCCGGGCTGCATCTCACGAGGCGCCTCGCTAGTGAATGGCCTTGGATGATGGTCGGTGTGGCCAACCAGCAACCACATATCAGCTTGCTTTTCACCTTCCGTCCCCTCAACCCCGAAGGTGGCTGTGGATGGTTATTTGGCTCGGTATTTGTGGATACGACTGGCCAACAGGTGCCACGTCAGCAAGGCAGACAGCTCCCACGAAGGCTTCGGGCTGCATCTCACGAGGCGCCTCGCTAGTGAATGGCCTTGGATGATGGTCGGTGTGGCCAACCAGCAACCACATATCAGCTTGCTTTTCACCTTCCGTCCCCTCAACCCCGAAGGTGGCTGTGGATGGTTATTTGGCTCGGTATTTGTGGATACGACTGGCCAACAGGTGCCACGTCAGCAAGGCAGACAGCTCCCACGAAGGCTCCGGGCTGCATCTCACGAGGCGCCTCGCTAGTGAATGGCCTTGGATGATGGTCGGTGTGGCCAACCAGCAACCACATATCAGCTTGCTTTTCACCTTCCGTCCCCTCAACCCCGAAGGTGGCTGTGGATGGTTATTTGGCTCGGTATTTGTGGATACGACTGGCCAACAGGTGCCACGTCAGCAAGGCAGACAGCTCCCACGAAGGCTTCGGGCTGCATCTCACGGGCCGCCCTGCTGCAGAATAGTCCACGACTATCGAAATTAACGCGATTGATTGTTCTTGGAGGATCATGTCTCCTAAACAGGACCAAATTTCTAATCTAACCTTCTACTTTTTTTGTACGGGTGAAGAAATTGCCCAGCACCATACCGAGTTCCAGCTATGCCACTTCCTTCTGTTTCTACTCTGGCGTGCCGAACTATCAGCAACGCGTTCAAGGAGCTCGAGAGGACGATCACACCTGGTGACGCTCGCGAATTCTCATGCGTAACCCTTGAACAAGTTAAACGCGAAGTGCTGAAGATCGAAAATGACTTGGCTACAAAGCAAGCACTTCGAAATATGCGGCGGCTCGCTCCATTGTTTTGGGGACTACAGCACTATTCCAAACTCATAGATGTGCTATTCAAGGGCACCACGTTTCTCCCCTGGGTGTGGGCTCCAATATCTCTCATCCTTCGCATCTCTTCGGGCTACATGGAAGCGTTCGAGCCAATCATCAGGGGCTATTCGAGCATTGGCGAGTGCCTTCGATGCTTCGCTGTTTTGTGTGAGCCTTTCAAGACGAATCAGTATTTCCAACAAACATTCGCCATCTTCTATGCGGACATTCTCGAGTTCCATAAACATACTTACCAGTTTGTGCGTCGAAGCGGTAAGTGTTCGCCTCTGCCGAACGGTTTTAAAAACTTACTCAGACTGGATATTGCAGGCTGGAAACTGCTGTTTGTCACGTCATGGCACCGTTTTCAGAGACGCTTTGATGCTATACTCGGGAACCTGAACCATCACGCGGATCTGGTCAACAAGCAAGTGGAAGCCCACAGCATTGTTGATGCTAAGCAGATGCTTCAAGAAATCCAAGCTCGGAGGGAAAAGAGCAGCGAACAGCTTGAGCAAGCCGAAACAGAACAGGGCGTCAAGCAATACGAATCGATCATCCTGTGGCTCAAAGCTGACAAATCGGACCAACTGTCAATCTTCAATTCGCTCTCGGAGGGATTCACCAAGTATCCTGGCACCTGCAACTGGGTGCTGCAGAACACCAAAATGAAATCGATGATGCAGCTCGAGCCGAAAGTCCCACTCCTATGGATCCAGGGTGCAGCAGGCACTGGAAAAAGCGTCCTATTGTCGAGCATTGTGGCCTCCATGAGGAACGCCGGCCACATGGTTCTCTCACATTTCTGTAACGAATCCTACCCCTCATCAACCAACTATGAACTCATCATCGGATCTCTCCTTCTCCAACTTGTTCGGGAAGACGGGGACCTGGCTGCTCATGTCTATGAGAACTATGTGCTAGGAAAGAAAACCCTGAAGGCTCCAGTCCTCGGAAGACTCCTCCAGGATCTTCTCTACAGAAGTTGTAAAGAGCCACAGCAGGCATCTTACGTGTGGATTGTCATTGACGGGATTGACGAATGTGACGAAACCACTCAGAGCGGCATTTTCAGCTTGATCAGCCATATGACTTCAAGAGCACCGAATCCTGAGGGAACTATTTGTAAGGCTTTGCTATCCTGTCGATTCTCAACTGCAGCCTCAGCCAAAGTTCGAAAGAGACAGGCGATATCTCTTACTGAGGAAAAGCAACATATCAACTTTTCCATCAGGCAGTATGCTTTGCATAGGCTCAAGTCCTTATACGGCAAATTTCAGCAGTTGGATCTGTCCGAGCATGACATACAGGATATCGAAGACAGGATTACGGAGAGATCCGATGGTACAAAAAGCTCATGATCCCCTTGATCTATGATTGAATGGCTAATCGCGACCTAGGCATGTTTCTTTACGCTCGCCTTGTCATTGATTATCTGTCCAGCAATATATTCTTCGGCGCCCATGAAATCAAACAGTCGGTGCACAAACTCCCGGCAAAGCTATCAGAATTGTAAGGATCCTATGCCAACGCGAATTTGAATGTAGTGCCTGACATCACACCAAGCTATGGTCAGATATTAGTACAGATCCTAGCTCCTCTGAATAAGTCATCTGTCGCTCGAGTCAAAGGAACTTTGGGTTGGATCGCATTTTCTAGGCGTCCTCTGACAAAGATCGAGCTTCTATCCGCTATGGCCTTCAGTACAGGCGATGTCAACGCTAAGCTCGCTGCACCCCAGTTCATGCTAGACATTTGCGCCACGTTCATTGAAGAGAGGCCAGATTCGACGCTTGGATTCATTCATTCTTCCGTAAAAGAGTAGGAGCAACGTTCGATCCGCACAATTGTCACATAATACGCTAACAAGTCATCAGGTTTCTCCAGTCCTCCTCGGCTGAAACTCTCAAGCTAATAGAAAGGGAGTGTCTCATTCAACATGGCATCGCCACTTTCACGTGCCTGATGGCTGGGTTAGAGTCTTTCTCGAAAGGTCCACTGCACGAATCCGTGCTTCTCAGCATTCTCAAGGGATTGCACGGCTTTCACATATATTCGAAAGATCATTGTGTAGAGTATTTACTCTCGCTCACCTCCCGGGCCGAAGAATCCGACTCATCTACCTTTTTCGACGTGGCAAATGAGTTTGCAATGAAATTGCGTCAGCTAGCAAAGGAGTACTGCCAGTTACCAGGTGGGGAAGGGGACGGCCCACACAGTCAACTGGAAACCTCATTTGCAGATGAGAGAATACGAACTCTACGCAGCCCCATACTCCAGGGTCTCATCAACACATCCCTGACTGCGAGGAGTCTAGAGCAATTGAAGTTCAGAATAAGACAAGCAGAAGCAAGAGGTATGCCACCGAAATGCTTTATTAAAGACAAAACTAAGAATCCATAGAATCTAAAGGCACTGCATTTCCAGCCATACCCCCTCCTCAAGATGGAATATCCTTCGTCTTACACAAATATCAGTCAATCCTGCGGTATCTCCTCGACCAGACATCCTATACTGGCGTTACATCCACTGAGCTTGAGTCCTTTCAACGCTCCTTCCGGACTTCTGCTTACACATGTCGTGTGAGCAATTGTCCTCAAGCCACTAACGGTTTTGAGAATCAAGCACAGTGCCTCGAACATGAGTTGGCACATGTGAGACCTCTGATGTGCAACTTCCCAGGTTGTTCAAATCGAGCGTTTGGATCGTCGAGTGCGCTAAAGAAGCACGAGAACAAAGATCATCCGCCGCCACCGTCCAGGAGGTCGGTACGAAAGGTAGGAAATCTTCCAGTGTCGTCATTGATTCACAGTGGCCCCACAAGATAGTTTCCAGCGAGGAACATTGTAGCAACACCCCAGCAATAGCAGCAGTCGCGGCAGTCACAGGAGGTTGATATGAAAACCAACCATACAAGTTGTTTTCCTCATCCTGGTCGTAACTCAAAAACGAGACTGCCGGCCTCTGATGCTGACTCAAGATTCCTGAAAGAGCTATTCAGTTGAATCCAAATGAGAAAACCAACAGCCCTTAATCATTCAAGTCGTTTGCTTAGCCGACCATAGCGCTAAAAGCTTCCCTAATCATTTCCATTTGTCTTTATAACTATAGCCGTGATCATAAACACATTACTGACATCGTATCACAGGTGATAGATACCACCAGAACCAGTTTGCCGAGTGAAGATTGGGGAAGAAAGGTCACAGGATCCACCGAGATGTCCAACGCTGAGAAGGAGCAAGGCTCCAACCACGGAGTTCCCAGGAAGCCACCAGATCTAGCTGATGCAACAAATCACAGCACTCCAACGCAACCTCAAGCGCCCACCGTCTCGATCGCACCGACCTTTACGGAAGCCCAGCTTGCGAACATGAGCCCCGAACAAAGGGCTAAAGCGATGGGTCTTATGGGGGCCCGGCAGGTGGCGCCAATGCAGAACCCACAAGAGGACTACGCCACGCTCAAGAGACTGGGCCATGAGGAGCAGGTCAAATGCATGAACGATCACTACCCACCTGTCCCTATGTCGCCGGAAGAGCACGCCGAGATGGCGCAGAAGATACAACGTGTCATGGCCGAGTTGAACAAGAGCGGAAAACTTTTAGTCCGGTGGTATAGACTGAAGCATGACGACAATCGTGCTAGGTTATTCTTCAGGATGGTAAAAGGCCGTTTCCTACCGCGCTACATGAAGCCGTACTAACAATTCACAGAGAGCCCGCCTTGCATTGCAGTTCGATAGCGCGACAGCCCTACCCAAGGAGGTCCTGTCCGTCCGCTCTGAAGACTTGGACCAGGTCAAAGCATTGATGGAGAGTGTCTACAGGGACATGGGCACCCGCATGCCTTGGAAGCCCGGTGGCAACGGTCAGCAACCGGACCCCTCCATGGCGGCAAATGGCCAGAGCCCCATTTCGGAAAGTTCATCCATCGAGACATCGACTGAATCACTTAGTGGACCTGGAAAGGAAACAACTGCTGGCCACTTTCCAGATACGGAGGCCCACGAGCCACCTGGAAGCCAAGTACCGACTTTTTCACTCCTTCAGAACAGTAGTCCTACTACTCCTGCAATGGCCGCCAACATGCCACAGATGGCCGGCGGCGGTCAGATTCGGGGCCGGCCAGCTCAACAGCAGCTGACGACAGCGGTGTACACACACATCGTGAACCAGCCTGTGCCTCAAGGCTGGCAAACAACACTGTCCCCACAGAACCGGCTGGCCAACGCCATGAATATGTACGGCCCTTCCTCCCGACCATGGCATCAAAGGCCTGCGCTGACATCCAGGTAGCATTTCCAACTCATTCCTCGCACACCCACAGTTGGACGCCCAATCTCTGATGAGAATGGGTATGAATTTCGAGAAGGAAGCCTTCCAGCTATCCCCCGATAAGGTAAGGCACCAGTAGAGCGCATGCCGTTGGACTTGAATACTTACGCAACCCAGGGCACATATGATACCAAGATTAGCGCGCGGATACAAGACTTGTTTCGCAAGCGCATGGCGAATGAGGCGCAAGTGCAAAACACCCTCAACCAAGGGGCGGCGACCGCGCAGGCCCAGGCCCAGGCGCAAATTTATATGAATCCAAACGCGATGCATCAAATGCAAAGGGGAATGGGCCAGCCTCAGCAGGGCGGGTTTCAGCATCTTCAACAGCCGATGCAAGCCTCGCCCACCCCTCAGCAGCCACAGCAAGGCATGGCCATGCAGAATATGGGATCCAACCCTATGAACCCCAATATGCAGGGAATGGGTGCAAACCCAATGATTCCTCCTGGGCCCCAGATGAATGCCGCCAACATCACCCCTCTAGCGCGCGCCAAAGCCCAGCAAATTGCTCTAGCCAGGATGCAGTCGCAGACAGAGGAACAAATAAACAACATGCGTGCTCAGCTACGACAGAGGATAGGGCCGCAAAATTTTGACCGTTTGCAAGCAGAAGGCCAAGATCCTTTGCTCATTTTCCTCCAGCAACAAGTGCTGGCCAGTGCTGCTGGGAGACAACCAAACATGGGCCATCAAGGTCCCATGAATGCTGCCATGATGCAAGTTCAACAGAACCGGCAGCAGCAGCAGCAACAGCAGCAGCACCAGCAGCACCAGCAGCAACAACAGCACCAGCAGCAGCAGCACCAGCAACAGCAACGCATGAATGCGGCTGGCCAACAGCTCGGCGGTGACATGGGCGGTCCCTTCTCTAACGTCGAGATCATGAACCAACAGAAGGCGGGCATGATGGCTCAAGAGGCGGGACAAATGGTCGTACCGGCCAGCCAGGGGCGGAATGCCACCCCTCAGCCGCTCGGCTCCGTCGACAACAGTCAGCAAGGGACGACCAAACAAGGACGACCACCGCACATTACCCCTCAAGCGCGTTAGAAAGAGCAGAAGATGATGATTCTGACGAACTAAACACCATAGCTAGCGGCAGCATGGTTGGTGATATATGAGGGCGTGAAGGTCAAAGTGGTGTCTTGAAGCATGGCTGAAACTGGTGGCGCGTTGAAGGGCTGGCGCGTTGACCGGTACCGGAGCTTACCTTGTGCGAGTGTGTCGTAGCCCCGAGGATTACGGCTCGCGTGCATCCGGGTCTTCGTGCGTTCCTCGGATTTCGCCTTGTTCTGTCCAAGGGTGTACACTCTGAAATTATGAATTGAAATTCGTAGCCGAAACCAGATTGGTATGGGCTTCTGAGAGGATCTGATGTAACAAGTGTGAAGGTATCGTGAGAATGGAAGAGAATGTGTGTGTTGTTGTATTGAAAGGAGTGTTGAAACTATCGCAGACTGGGATCTTCTTATAGAGATCCTGGTTTCCTAATCCGGCAGTCCAAGCACAGGCCATAGGTCATGCCATGCCCTACGCCTGAGACAGCTGCGGCTGCCGCCACCTGCCTTGTGCAACCTGTGCATATCCTGATGCACTGCACTACTTGTCCTGCACAACTGCTACATAGGATGACCCTGTTTGCTGACAGCACCGAATGTAACGCAAAAACCTGTACCACCTGCAAGAAAGCTAGCCACGGCAACAGCGACTGTCCTCACGACGAACAGTTACAGCAAGTACTTGATACCGCCCGTCAAGAGGGATGGCAGCGCTGCCAACGCTGCTGGACCATGGTAGAGCTCAATGTCGGCTGCAACCATATGACGTACGTCACCCTCGCCCTGAGCGTGCGCAAACTGAGAATAGCTGACTTCATCATACGACTAGTTGCCGGTGTGGTGCCCAGTTCTGCTATATTTGCGGCGTCACTTGGAAAAACTGCACTTGCGCACAGTGGGATGAGCATCGCCTGTTCGAGCGAGCTGTTGCGATTGATGTCCGGGACCATCCCCAGGCACCCGGTCCCGCCACTATCGACCACGAATTCCGTGTAGACCGACTTATGGAGCACCTACGCCAAAACCATGAATGCAATCACGAGCGATGGCGCAACCGACGGGGTCCTCGTGAATGCGAGGAGTGTGGCGACGAAATGCCTATTTTCATCTACGAGTGTCAACAGTGTCATATCATGGCGTGCCGCCGGTGCCGGTACAATCGTTTGTAAGCCGGTAGCAATATGACGTGATTCCCCGTCTTAGGGCAGGAAAAGCAGGAGTGTGAAGTGTATGGTTGTAGGACTACATTCTTGAATAGCTGAGGGGGGGGGGAGAAGATGTCGGCCTGCAAGTCGAAGTGCTTTGTATAAGTATTTGATATATTGGGGTGTTAAAAATCTGACCACTTTCCATGAACCTCCAGCGCCAGCACGTCGTTGTCCTCTCCTGAGATTCGCTCGGCTACCGGGTCAGCACCACAATCGTCCCGCCTTGCCCGCCACGGGCACTTGAGGGCTTGATGTCAGGGCCACCGTTCCAAGATGCAGGGGATTATGGTCCGTTCCCGTGTGTGCACTGCCCCACGGACGCCGAAAATGGACGGTGAAGAACGACAGACCGAACACTCCTCCTCGGGACGTTGCGGTCACCCCCCGCTCTGTCCCCCATGGAGGATGTTCAATTCACGCATCAGCCACTACGCGAAGACGGCGCCCGCAACACACAGCCTAGACAGTCCTGGAGAGATGCTAGTGTTGAGGAGGGCGAGGGTCCAGACAACATGCAACAGCACGGGCGCGGAAGGCGCCGCCGGCGACATCGCGGTGGGCCAAGAGGGGCCGCGCCAGACGTCTTGCGGAGGGGCAAGCGTAAAGAGTCGCGGCTTGGTTCGTCTCGAAGCTGGCTTCGGGTTTCTGGCATCATATGGACGACGACGAGATGGAGGTGGACACCGAGGACAACGAAGAAGGGCGGACACGACGGCTGGGACAGTACGGGCCCGCAGCACGGCGAACCCAGCGTCGGCCGACGCTACGGAGGAAGGCGAGGAGGGCACGGGTGAAGAAGGCGAAGCCACGGATGAGGAAGGCGAGGAGGAAGAGGAAGAGGAAGAGGAGGACCAAGAGGATAAGGGAGGGGTTGGGCGCCGACGCGCAGCGGAAGCCGCCCTCGAGTTCCCCCAAAAGGACACCAACATTGCCCAGTTACTCAAAGACAATCCTCTCGAGAATCCCCAGCATATCGTCCTCTCTGCTGCGCCCGGCCAATTCAAGTACCATGATTATGTCACCAGGATATCGGTAGACGCTACGATTCACTACGTCGTCCCACGCGGTGGGTTGCTCGTCAGTTTTGCCTCGCGGAACCCGGACTATCCGGGCTTGCGGGCCGGCGCGGTTACCAAAGGCTCCGAGTACAGATAGGCCAAGAAGGATTTCATCGCAAATTAAGGCCCAACGTCGGTGAACCGCGAGGCCGGCACCTTCGAAGGCCTCAGCCTGGACGACTTTGAACTCTTCCTTCTCGCCAGCACGCAGGAGACCAAGTCGGCGACGGAACGCTACCCGGAAACGCACATCTTCGGACGTTTCGCGTCGGAAGACTACACTTCCCACTTTGTACGGTCGACTCTAATTTTCGTGTTCGGCGAAGACCCGGTCCGTAGTCTGGTGACGCACCACCGCTAATGCGTCGGCACCCCGCACCCCTGCAAGGTCATCGCGATAGGCTGGGCTACGAAGAACAAGAGGGCGAAGAAGGAGATCGAGGAACGAGAGGGTTTCCACGGGGCGGGGTCGTTGATGAGCAGAGCGGCTGCGGGCAGCGCGCAGGAAGACGGTCGGGTCGCTGGGGAGGATATCTGGTTTCGCTGGTCTTTTCAGCTTGGTCTTGTTCGTTTGGTGGTCGCTCCCAGATTGGAATTCGTAGGAGCGCGGATGTTGGATTGCTATTTTGTCGGATTTCCTTCCAAATACACGAATGACTGCACGCATGACTTGGTGTGAACAAAGTTGGACGCCAGTGACTTCCCGCGCCGTTCTGGCTTCGTGACACCCCGCCGCGCGAGGCTTGACGACCGATAGGAAGCTACCGAGCGGGCCGTAGACAGGGTAGCTTGCTGCTAAGGCTGTGCGTGAGCTGGTCCGACGCGGGCCGTGCCTCGTGGGTTCGCTGGTCCACGCCGCCGTGGCCCGCAATCCATCCCGCCCACGTCGCGTTCTCGCGCGTGCCCCCAACTCGAGTGACCCTCACCCGCACCACACGCGGTCGATTTGCCTTCCCACCGTGCGAAGGCGGACGCGCGTGGCATCATTACTCTGCGCGTTGCCTCGACCGCGCGCCGTACCACTCTGCCCTCGTCGGTCGACCTCGTCCACACGCCGCGCCCGCGCTTGGGCAGGGTCGGCCGCCAGGCTCGTGTCATGCACCCCGTCCACGCTTCTGTGCCTGCCAAACGCCTACTTCCTCTACGCGCCGCTTAGCACACACGGAACCCGGCAAGTCGACTTGCCGATGCGAACGCCGACCGCCGAGCCCATTCCATCTGTGCCGCCGATCCTCCCGTTGCAAACCCTGGCCGCGCGGGCGACCTGTGCGCCGCCAGCCGTTCGACAGAGTAATACCTTGGACAAATACGTCTGTCCCGGGGTACGGCTCATTGTCTCAACCCATTGACAAACTGCGAAAAGAGCGACGGCGGCGCTTCCCACCCGGCTAGCCGTGCTTTCCCCAGCATCTCGGCAATGGCGCGACAGAGCTGCATGGTGGAAGGAGGCAAAGTCGAGCCGTAGGCCCTTGGTTCGTGGCGGGAAAGGAAGCGCACTGCCATCATATAACCTCGCTAGAGATGGCGGGAGCCACGTTGGTGCACAAAACAATGCGTGCTGTTTCTTCACCCTGTCGCTCCCGCCAAAAGCATCTCGCCATGGCTCTCGACCCTGAAGTCGAAGAAGGATAAGAAGTGGAAGAAGAAGAAACAGTCAGAGGCTATGGAATGTGAAGACAAGGCGAAGCACATTATGGAAAGCAGTTGGCAAGATTGCGATATCTGCCGTCAATACCTGGGCAGTCTGGCGTCACACCTCTGATGACAACCACATGATCAATCGTGGGACGGGATGTGAAGCAGTTGCTACAGGATCAAAATATCGACGATCGTTTCTTTCCGGTAGTGCCGAATTTCTTACCAATACTATTTCCTTAAGAATACTGTACAGTTCGTGTCTACCTATACTGTTAATACTCTTCAAAGGGAGCGTCACGATTGATGGGTGGAGGTTACGCCGTCTCAGGCTAACCTCGCTGGCTGACCCCATTACCTATCCAGTAGGACACACCAAGCATTGCGTCAGACATGGGATCCGGGACGGATGGTGATTAGGAAAAATCAAGTAGCTTTTCCAATTTGCACTTCATAGTTGTCCCATTTCCCTGGTAGGCCGGTCTGGCGCCCCAAGTAACCATAGCGTTCCAAGTAACCATAATGTGAAGTGTAGGCACGGGAACTCAATGCCTCCTAGATTGATATTTTCCGCCACAGGTCCCAAGCTTTCGAACGGGGCGGAAGCAGGCCCATCAGCTTTCTGCCATCGACAAATCCATTAAAGAGGTCTACTGTGTCTTGCCACAGTGGACTCGGCCGTTGTTCCTTAACCGCACTAGGACGCACTCATATAATATTCTCCGGAAACCTTGTTATGTTACAGTGGGGTTCATGTTCACCGTCCAGGTCCAAAAATGGACTTTTCCGACATGTGGGGCCTGGGGTAGGCTTATGGACAATGCGACGCTAGTTGTTGGAGGTACTGCTGCTGACCATAGCCTAACAGCAGCTGGTTTCGGGTCCATTCCAAGGGTGACTCACAGGGCTGACCACCTATTCGCGGCACCGTTTTCCTGCCTCGTTCACCAGCCGCTTCCGACGCTGACAAGCCCAGAAAGCGCGTAAGCATCAAAAGCATCATTATGGCGCCCCCGCTATCAAAAGTTCATCACGAGCAGATCCTTTCTATGATCCTCCGCGGATTCTCGAACAAAGACATCGCCGAAAACGTTCCCTGCACAACGCGCGCCGTCCGCCGCGCACGATCGACGCACGCGCGATTCGGCACCACGACCGTTCCTTCGAGTCGCACCGGCCCCGACCCCACGATTACCCCCGTGATACGCGATGCGCTTTGTAGCCAGCTTATAAAAGAACCCGATATGGTGCGGCGTGAGATGGTCGCCTTTATTCGTGACAAGTTTGACGAAGATGTCTGTGACGAGCATTACCCGGGCACTACAGGCCGACCGAATGACCTGGAAGACGATGCGTCGCGTCGCGCAACAACAACAGAGGCCCGAGCTGCGACACTTCTACCAATACAGACTTAAGATGACAGGCTGCCGGTCATACCATTTAGTGTTCATAGACGAGTCGGGCATTGACAAGCCGTGCGTATTTCGACGAAAGGGATGGGCTAAGGAGGGGGTTGCGCCCGTACAGAAGGCTCGATTCCAGCGCGAGGATCGGGTGCAAATCCTCGCCGCGTACACACAGCAAGGCGTCAAGCTAGCCCGTGTGTTCCCCGGGTCGACCGACAAAGCCACATATGAAGACTTCATTGAACAGTTGCTCCGTCATTGTGGCCGGTGGCCGGAGCCCGAGACGATGCTTGTCATGGACAATGCGGGCTTCCACGACGCCGGACGGATCACGCAGATGTGCGAAGATGCAGGCGTCAAGGTAGAGTTCCTAGCACCGTACAGCCCGACCACGAACCCGATCGAAGAGTTCTTTGGGGATCTCAAGACATACGCCAAGTCGCAGCACAAGGAACAGAGAAGCCTCATACGTAGGAGCTTTGAGGCGTACGTGAAGGCGTGTGTCAAGGCAGTAGGCAGCCGACAGGGCAGCGCCGAAGGTCATTTTCGCAAGGCAGGGCATTAAATTGAGCAGGCACCCGAATCAGAGCCGTAAATTAACGGACGCGGAAAGTTATCGTGCTTCTAATCTGTAGCAAGATCGTCTAGCAATTCCTTGATCCTGCTCACATACTGGAGGGCGATGCCCGGCAGGACCCCGTGGGCGACTAGCATCTTCGCATCCACACTCTGCGACGTGTGTAGCCGCTGGAGATCGTAGCCGCTGGAGATCGTAGCCTTTGTCTACCGTCACCTTGCACGCCGACCGAAAGGCCTCCTGCCATGTTTGCTTGGTGACCTGCGAACAAAGCCAATCACAATATGCTTCCGACGCCTCGTCTACCGCCATGGGAAAGTTCAGCTTCGCCGGGTCTCCCCTGCGACCTGAGCCCTGTGTTTTGTCCCTAAGCCGGCCCGGGCCGTCTGCCGAACCGCTGTGGTGTCCACAGCAGACCCGAACAGCCCCCTGCGAAGCATCCGATGCCTTACGCTTCCGCTGCCGACGCGTGACCTCCTCTTCATGTCTATAGATCAGCTCCCGAATCCCTTCGGGAACATCGTCATGGTGGGCCAGCGTGTTACCCTCCTCAGCGTAATCCACCAGCTTATCCATGATGTGGGAATCCAGCTTGTGGTGCTTCTTGCTGACGGGGTCAAGCCAGCACGAGAATCCCTGGTTGGTGCAAAAAGCGCCCGAGCACTCTAGCAGTTCGTATACGTCCTTCCAGACCGGTCGCGCACAGGTCGCTTCTTGCTGGGCAACCAGCTTGTCCCTCGCAGCAAGCTGCCTCTTCGTGGCTCCACGACCGGTCTTGTTTGTTTTGCTGGCGGTCGCTTGCTGACTCTCTTTGTATATAAACGACATTGCGACCGTTAGGTTATGTCCCTGGTCGGACCACGTCCTTAGCTTGTTCTCCACAATCGTCCAGTCGATACTTAGAGCGTAGAAGCGCTTCGGGAAGTCCGGCTCGCCGCGCTTCGAATTGGATACCACGATCCTCGTCTCGTCGGGTTGGTAGTCGGGCGCAGGCACTCTACTCGTCACGATAGTCGCGAGTTCGGATTCCAGGACTTGGTTCCAGTAGGCACCGGGTGCCATGTCGACATCCTCGATAGTGTCTTCTGTGATCATCGTGAGCCTCCCTCTTCTCAGGTGCAGCTTCCATGTTATGTTGTAGCGCAGACCCGAGGCAGATCCCACGTCACTCGACGCCGGGACGAGCGGGTCGTTATCCAGCTCTGGACACTCCTGGGTTTCTTCATCGAGTTCGAACTCGAGCTCGTCAAGACTAGCGTTCCGCATGGTGGTTTGATCGGCAATAGGGCTGTGATGGTCGATGTCGATCGTTCGGTCACGACGTTTCGCTGGAGGCGAAGGGCGGCCAGGCAGCAACTCTGGTGCCCTCCACTGGAATGCTGGCGGTTATCATCACGTGACTTCTCCGCTTCGTGCGCCTCGTCATTGGAATGCAAACTAAACACCATACGTCTTAACGAGCTTCGGGAGGAACGCATCTTGATTCAGGTAGTTTATTGGATTCACACTTCGGGATCTATCTAGCTTCTTAATGGAGATGAATGGATGGTTCAGACTATCGTGCGCTGCTGGCGTAGAAGTACGCTAACGGGGCCTAGTGGTTCCTGCCGTAACCTGGACAAAAGGATGCCCTCCTTTGCTAGATGGAAACATAAACTGATAGCCTTCACACCTGCAGATGGTAAAACCGCTTAATGACCTACACACCGCGACCTCCGAACGTGAATCCTGAGATAGATCCGCTATTTGCGCCTAGCTGAAAGCCGGAGTTGTTGTCTCCAAACGTGACATGTGTTGACTGCTTCTGTTCTTCGTCGGCCATCTTTTTCGCTTCCTCCTGCGTCTTAACCTTCAGCCCCTCCAATAGCGCTAGTAGCACCCGCAGCATTGCCAGTTCTTCTCCGATCGCGCGTCGCATGCTCGCTTCGTCCTCGTCTACTATGCCACCCTCCGAGGCTCTAAGTCATGTCTGGGTGAACATTCGTGATTTCCCGGATGCCGCCAGGGACGGAACGCAACCCCATCGACACCCCAGCGAAGGGGCTCTTGCTCGGTACACAATCAAGACGCACAAGGTCTACCCCAAAAAGATGGTTCCTGAAGGGTCTCCGCTACGCAATCTGTTGGCCCACATCTTTTAAGGTCGATCAGTGGATAGAAAACGCAAATTTGAATAACTTGGTGCATAGGATATTCTACGCTCATTCATGAAAACGAAATGATTTTCCGATTGCTGCATGAATCGCGCATAATGAAAAGGCAGAACGGCGTCGTGTGGTACTATGGTGCACTCAATGAGGCCCTTCCTGTGACCAGCGCAAGTTACCGCCATGGGGCGTGCAGTGGGCGAAACCCGAAAACGGAAGTCGACGTGCCTTTATCGATCAATCAACTGTTCATACCTTTACCTCCCTCCTCAAGCGACAAACCTAGGAGCGCTCCGATGCAGGATGAGTAGGTAGGGATGCCGGATGCGGATGACGCAGAACGGGATGGTGGATGCAGGCCTACGAGACAGTGGATGGAGAGATGGAAGAAGGCGGGATGCAGGCATGGGGGAAGTTTGATGGGGAGCGGGAGGAAACCGTTTTTTGCCATGTACTTCTTCCATCCTTCTGTCTTGTATCCTACATCCCGCGACCTGCATCCCGCAACCCGTCTCATCCCATCCCATCGGGCATGCAATCATCACTCATCCCACCATCCCATTGCGCAGCGCGTCCGTGGTCTCTGTCCCCATCGCGCATCTACCATCATCGTTGCTACGCCTGCTGTGCGACAGCTTTCCGTCTTCTCGCCCCCAGCGGTCGAACCGCGACATCGCCCCCTCCATCTTTATTCGTGCAGGGGCTATGGACAGCTGCCGGCAGCCAGCGTCCTAGTCGCTTCACTCCGCGGCAAAGCCACCGGAATTATCCGCCCACCTTGAGCACCCGCAATCCATTAGGGTAAAACACTAGTGCCGACTGCGGAATAAGGCGAAAGCCTCCTCCATTTGGGCGGGGCTGTACCGTTCCTGCATCGCCTGCTGCACTATTTGGGCCAAGTCGGCGGCAGCGCTCAGCATGTCGACGTGCATGGATTGGGCGACCCGTTTCGCCAGCAAGGCCAGGATATCCAGCGTGAACGAGAAGTCGCGACTAGAGCCAATAGGTATATGTTATAAGTCAGGCGCACACCGGTGTACCTACGCCATTTTATCCACTTTCTCCGAGTACACTAGGAAGAGGAGAGAAGAATCCTGCGTCAAGATACTCCATCGACGCGCGATGCGCCGCATCGTTTGGGCTTTCTCTCGGTCAACACCCCAGTGGGCGACGCAGTTTTGAGAAAGGTCGATCCCGGATCCGGCAGTCTTGGACCCTTGCTTTGCGTTGATCCGCTTTCTGTGTCGGTCCTCCTTAATGGTCGGCTCCTGGGACTTCAACTAATGGTGCAGTTGTACATGGGCCAGACGAGAGATCCAGTACTGGGTGCTATCTCCCATCATAGTGGCGTGCAGCAGGCGTATCCCCTCGGTCACCCGTTGGCCGGCGCACGTCACAGGGTGCGATAGAAACGTGCTCGTCGCGAGGGTGACCCACATGCCGTAGAGGTCTCGGCAGTGCTGCCGGAACAGACCATGAGGATCCGGCCTCGTGGCCTGCCGGGCAAGCTCGTTGAGTTCTGCTGAGCTCAGGCCATCCTGTTTTCTAGGGTGTCCCTCCGGGGCGTAGTCTGCCTTGTTTTGATTCGTCCCTGGTGAACCAGGCAGCCTGGCATTGCATGACGCGGTGAGACCTTGGAGGACAGCCTCGATAGTCTGGTTGTCGGACATGGTCCTTGACATGCGAAGTTATGTGATGGAATCCCAACGTTGGAAGTTTTTTCTGAAAACTGTTACCAGATAACCTCTCTTATTCTACAGCATATACTTTGTAATATTTATACGAAGCCGGGGGCGATCCAGCTGTTGAATACGGTTTCCAGATTTCCGACACAGTACCGCCCCTGGAGAGCTGCCGGTATTGGCGCCGTGGATGTAATGGCATCTGGGCCAGTACCCACGGCAGAAACCGGACTCCAGTAGAATGTGTCGCCAGCATGCCGCGGAACAGAAGATGGGCGCCGTCAAGCCTTTCATGGAGATGCCGACCATATCGATGGCGTAGGAAATGCGAGCGTAGGACACTGTGATCAGGTCGGAGCAGTGGAAGGCACATTTCGGAACAGCCGATTGGGGACCGCGATCCTCCCATCCTATTAAAGCCCATTGCAAGGACATGCCAGCGGACACTCGGGCTTTCTTCGTCCTCGGGGCTTGGCTCGACCTCTTGAGAATGTCACTTTGGACGTGCGGATTCGGGAGCTGCCCCAGCCCAGCGGTTCGTGGGCTAGGCGATTGCGTACTATGCAGCCGCCATTTATGCTCGAGCCATCTACAGCCCGATTTCCACAGCTGTCCTCAGTGGCAGGTTCGTGTGCTGTTCAGCCCATCGGTCAGCTGATCACATATGATTAACCTACGAATCGGCAGGATGTAGAGGCTTACGACCCCGCTGCCCGCATGGCGGAAGCACAGGAAGTCATGCTGCTCATTGACAGAATCAACATCCGGGCTCTCGAGGCCCGAGCCAGCCATCTACGGCACGGCATGCCGTGCTCTATCCCCCCCCCCCCCCCCCCCCCCCGGTTCGGTATGGCCAATCCACGCGGAGTTCGGTGATGGGGGGCATGAACTGCCATGTCGAGGTTCAATTCGACGACTGAATCACTTGGATCGCCCGCATCCGCCGGTTCAATGCCACATCGCCCCCGGCGGCATTACGCGATTACATTATTCGGAGCGAAGTCGCCACCCTGAAGTTTCTAGAGAAGACCCATGTTCCTGCCCCCAAAGTTCACGATTTTGCGCTGGACGGGGTCGACAACCCCGTGGGGGTGGGGTTTATTCTCATGGATAAATTGCCTGGCAAGTCCTTGCGGTGGTCCCTTGCCGACCAGCAACAAAGGAAGGAGGTCATGAGCGAAGTGGCGGACGTTCTCATCGAGCTCCGCAAGTACCCTTTCTCCCGTCTGGGTTCACTCGACTGTCCAGGGGAAAGTCATGTGGGCCCGTTCGCCCGAGAATCGCTCACCAACTTTGCCCAGTCCGAAATGCGCGGTACGGGGCCATGCTCTTCCCTGGAGGAGTACTACCTGTCCTCGCTACGGCTGCTCTTGGACTTGATTGTCCACAAAGAGCTGTACTCTCCGCAGTCCGTCGATGCCTATTTGATCCACCGATTTCTCCTCGACCTTGTCCCGCGGGTGTTGCCGTCGGTGCCGGATGACGGCGTGTTTTATCTGAAGCACGCCGACGACAAGGGAGATCATATCCTGGTCGATGAGGATTTCCACGTGACCGGCATCATCGACTGGGAGTGGGCGCATACGGCATCCCCCGCGCATGCCTTCAACTCTCCCATCGGCTTCCTTCCCGTCGCCGCCTTTTACGAGGGGAAGAACGACCTAGGCGACGATGAGATTGTCTTTGCCCGTCTCCTCGAGGAAAAGGGGCACCAGGATTTGGCCCGTTTTGTCTGGCACGGTCGACTGCAGCATCGATTTGCCTTCTGTTGCGGGTATGACTTGACGGACTGGGATGGGTTTCTCGGTCTTTTCCGTGGGCTTCGAGAGGCTGTGGCGGTGGACGCGGGCTTAGAGTGGGAGGAGTGGAAAACGGGTGCGTTGCGTCGTTATCAGGACGATGCTGGGCTGCGGTCATTACTTGGTAGATAAGACAGCACCCCCTTGGACCACGAGAGAGCAGTCAGGTTGGTGTGAGTGACGAAGTTGCTGAGAGTGACCGCACGGCTTGCCGGGTACGCTTATTACGAGAGGGGACCCACCACGATTCACCGTCGTCAAGGCGCCCTTGGGGTAGAAAACCAAAGACACGCCGAGAACGGGGGCGCCCATCTTCGCGGCACGGCCGTTGCCGATGCCTAGGGAGAAGGAAGGGCCACGACGTCCAGCCTGTAGCGCTATGGCGCCCCGGAGGCCGCCCGCGCCTCCAAAGTAGAGCGCCTGCGGAATCAATGGGTTCGGCGTGACAGCTGATCTACGCCGAGCCTCTCTGGCGGATTCAGATTGACACGCGGAGGAGGGTGTCGTGGACCCAGCAGGGCCGCCGGCTCGATACAAGCCTACCCTGCCACGGCGATGGGGCCTGCGCGTCCTCTGGTGGGCCGAGCCACGGACCGTCCCGCGCGGAAAGCTCCGCGCACGTGCTCTGTTCCTCTTGCTGTTTTACGTCGTGGATCATGGACGACTTCGCGTCGTGCGCCTGCTGCCGTTCGAGGTACGGGGCAAGGCGCGTCGGACGGCGGGCGTAGCTCGGTTCGCGGGGGCTTCGGGGCCTCGGCTGGCAAGGGCGGGCTGGACGTCCAGCGTTCATTCGACTTGCGTATGGTACATCGGAACAAGGCGAGGTACCGAGGTTGTCGGGTCTTTGAAGCGATACCTTGCGTTACAAAGGGCCCCCTTTCGCGTGGAGTCACGCTGTCCGTAGCGTACGCAATCATGAGCATGCTGGGTTCGCCGCTCGAACAGCGTAGGAGAACCGCCACGTAGGGTGGTCGGCTGCGCGCCCGACCCGGCCCCGGCGCCGCCCTTGTGGTGGCCGGCCGTCGGGAGCGGGCAGGCCCATCGGGTCCTTTCGTGGTGCGCGGTTCGCTTGGGAGGACGGGGCGCGGACACGCGCAGCGACAATGCGACTGTTCCTTGGAGTGTCTCGTGTCGTGTGCTTTCTGGGCTCGTGGCCCGCCTGGACTCATGGGCCGCGTGCTGGACAGCCCCGCACGCCCCCAGACACGCCACAACGCGCTTCCCAGCAAACAGTGGCCACCCGCTGGCCTGTCCGATTCCTCCATTAGGGCGGCCAACGACCGCTGCCATCGTTCTACGGCCACACGGAGGGTCCTGCGTTTTGTATCGAGGCGGCGCGCTCGGAGCTACTATTCGCAGCTCCCTCTCGGCCATATCTAGTATATGTCCCGAGACCCGGCATCGCGTGTCTCGAAGGACTTTCGTGTTACAACTGTGACGTCCACTCTGCTTTCTCAGTCCTACGAAACAGAGCCCGGGCTGGCGGCAGGCATGAGGGGTTCTCTGCCGAGAACAAGTACATGGTGTAAAGCCATGCAAGCAGCAAACGCACCCTCGATTACGACGACGTGAGAGCGGTCTGGCAAGTATGCAGCAAGGCGGGTACGGTGTGTGCTGGAGGCCGGCCTAGGAGAGATGCGGTCTCATTTTGTTTTGAAGAGAAAACCGGCACGAAAGGCTGAACGCATGCACCGGGAAGGGCAACTGACGGCGATAGGTGGAGGGCCTAACAACACGAGAACGTGCAACCCGCTCAGCCATCGTCTCCCACAAGGACAAGCCGTAGACAGCTGCCAGACTGTCTGCGATTCCCTATACGACCAGAACGCGCTCAGTCGCCTTTCGAACGGGGCGCGAGTAGATCGTGTTTCGTCTTCGCGTGCGGTTCGGTCGGCGGCGGGCCGGGTACCGTAAGCCATGCTATCTCCGGTATCAGGGTTGAAGCGATTCGGTCCCGGCGCCACGCCGTCGGCCATGCTGGGCCGGTGTTGGATCAGGCGCGCTATCGAACAACGCATTAGGCGATGTCGTATTGAAGCTAGGACTTCGAAGCAGAATCTGGGGGATGAATCTTGTGCACTCGCTCAGCCCCGCCCCGCACCAGCATGGCTACCCCGCCCAGGGACGAGTGTGCGCCTGCGGCACCTGGAAGCAGGCGGATACCAGCGCTGTTCTGCCTTCTCCATGCCTACGCACGGCACTCGTACAGCGCGCTAGCAAGGCCTGCGCAAAGGCTCGACATAGCACACGACGAATGGCCACGCAAACCAAAAGCTCTCCTCCCGGCCCAGCCTTCGGCCACGCGCGATTTCCCTCCGAACATGATAGATACGGAATTGGTTGGCAAATGTCTGATGCATTCGCAGAACAATGCCGCTCGTATGCGACCTCAGGCATGTTGGCTTCGCAAGTCGAACAAGAGCAGGATTGTAGAGGCCTGAGGCGTAGTACCAGCCAACACCCGCTACGTTGGGCGCGCGAACAGGTGAGGGAGCCCCTTCGTTACTCGATCCGTGCCATGTCATTGGGGTTCAACGCTGGACAGATGCCGTCGATGAACCATCTTCGAGCTCCTGTTGTTAACCGCCGCCAAAGTGGAAAGTAGCCATAATCGTCTATCCTAGACGGCAGAGCCCGCGGTGTGTGGTATGCATAGTGGTTTAAGAGCGGCTGACTACGCTCTTCTGCACGTGGCTGGAATGCCACCATTATAACAATGGTGAGTGCAGCTCTGCTTAGGACAAGGCGTGCTGTCACGTCCCCCAGGGTGTTGCTGTTTCTACTAGCTTTATTCCCCTGTTATCGTAAAGCATGATAGGCATCTGTTTTCGACCTCGTGGTAGAGTCGGCTAGTCCTGAGGAAAGGGCAGCGTCCCGGCAAACACCAGCAGGCCACCTCCCAGAGCGGGCGCAGAAGCACCTGGTCCCAATCCAGCCGCCGCGATGGCCATACTAGGGACTGCGCTAACACTCCGTAGCAAAGGATAAAGCTATACATAAAGGACCACGCATCGCGCACCACCTAGGACCATAACGAGTACGCTTCACCCGGTACGCTAGAGGAAATAATAGTCCCATGTGTAACATAGCATAGTGTAAATTCACCGGGCCTAACATCTGGGTCTCCTGGCTGGTGTCGTCTCCCAACGAAGATAGGTGTTGGCTGCCCAGCCTGCGAGTGCGCCCTATGAAGCTTTACGACGCACTCATGAAGACCAGCCTAAGGCCGCATGGTGAAGCTGCGGGGTCAGTGCTCGTTGAAGAATAGCAGCTGTCGCTCTTTAGGCGCATTGATACGTGAAGTCCCGGGGGGACCACGTGATTCTGTGTAACGTCCGAAGAGGATGGGTATTACCTAACCAATATACCAGGAGGTATCCTGGTCTGTTGGAAAGGTATAAATATCCTCCTCTTTTCACTTCTCATAGTTTGAAGGGCAATCCTTCTTACATACTCAATTGACACCCTATACGGTTACTAGTCATTTGCGTATCACGCATGAAAAACGGGACCCAATCCAATTCCGTGGCCGTAACATCCACCCCGTCTTTCGCTGTAGTGAGGATAACAAACGTTGTTCGTCTCGAGCATTGGGGTCAATCGGCACGCGACTACATAGCAACCGCGTCTGGTCCTCCGGCGTGCTTTGCTCCCGCCGTGTTTTGCAGCTGGGTGCCGTGCCTGGCAGTGGGTACAAGCGCATTTGGGGTGCCTCTTGTTGCCGATCGGGCCTAGCAGTCACCGGAGCGAGCTACGAGGCGCCCCGACGGGTAGTGCACCAGCCGGCATGATTCTTCAACCCAACGCCCGCGAACCCTGTCCATGCTGCAACGGCATTGATCATAGTGTTGAGGCACCGACTCTGCAGCGCTAACCAAGCATACCGCGACGCCGCTCGGAACATGTGCTCACGCGTATAGCAGCCGCATTGAACGCATAGCGTAAACTCACCTTGCGTGTTAAGGTGAAGCGACAGGCATAGCGGCCGTAGGTACCTGTACACTGGGCTTTGCCGTCTGGGTGAGTTGGGCTAATCAGCGAATGCCTCGAGCAGCCCCTCTATACTCAGTCCCGACGCGTTGAGGATCGAGCTGCTCACGTAGCCTCTTCTCGACCCACAGACAAAACCATCTCTCTTCCGTTAGGACGAAATGGCGTACCATGAGGACAAGATCGAACGGATGGGGCAAGCTCTCGGTCAGCCAGTTCTAGAGTGGTAACCTAAAGCCGGTAGACTATTATCTCAGTGCTGGTGGGCCACAACTGCTAGAGAAAAGTATTGGCACACATGGCATTGATCAAACAGCATGCAAAAGATCTATGCATAACAGGCAAGTAAAGCTTTGCTACAAATTCATGACAGGTGGCCTATATACAGGAAGCTCTCAGTATGATTTGAAAAAGCGCAGTACAAGCCAGATTGTCAGTAAGAAGAACATGCTCCACCAAAACAGCGTTCGTTGCCGATAGCTATGTGTCTCAGGAGCCCGAGACACAGGTTCTGGTTCAGGCTGAATGGTCATATACGTTTCATGGTGTTCTTCACATTTACCCGCGCCGTGCTTTAGGAGCCATAGAACAATTGCTCGGTGTACTTGCGCTGAGGCGGCTTGTAGCGCATTGCCGTACTCGCCGCCCTGCGCGTTAACGTTGCCGCCCGCCTTAAGGAGGAGCTGGACGATCTCTTGCTCTCCACTCCATGAAGCGCCCTGCAGCGCATTACCGTACTGGCCGCCTTGCGCTTTAACGTTGGCGCCCGCCTCGAGAAGCAGCCGGACGACCTCACGGTTTCCTCTAAATGAAGCGGCCTGCAGCGCATTGCCGTACTGGCCGCCCTGCGCGTGGATGATACGGGTACATGGTGAAACCCTTTCTAGGTGATGGAGCAGGGACGAGGTGGTGGTCGATTCAGCCAATCCGTGCCACATCAATGGGACAGCTCGACAGGACGCACTATGAATCAGCACCATTTTGCTGGCGACCCTGTCCATCCAGCGCCGATCAAGAGAGCCTACGACCCATGCTGTGTACAAATACCAGGCATCACCTCGGTACGCGAGCTATGCGCACTTCGCGAGGGCTTTTTATGCATTGGGAAGCTTTGCCTCTGCCTGTACGCGGCGACCAGCTCGGCTGCATTTCTAGACCCTGCTGAAGCGTTCGTTGACGGCGCCTCGGGGTCCAACCATGTAGGGCGCCTTGCGGGACCTGGGCGACGAATCGGGCCACAAGCTACCCCGCACCAGTCAAGGTTTCGTTTAAGCATACCGTTTCCCCTTCCCGTGAACCACAAAATTGCCCAGTGGTTGTGTTAGTCTATTTTTCCCGGACAGTAGAAGAGTCTGTGCGTGGTGAATAACTAACCAATGTCAGGTACGTCTCGTGCGTCGGCTAGCTAAGCATTCTAGCAAGCTCGCGTGCCGTACCCGTGACCCGCACGCCTTCTTTGCCATACGGAAGTGTATATAGCCGTTGAAGCTTGCTTAGGCTTTCTAGGCATTGCCTACCTCTGAAATTACTACAAAGTCTTAGTTAGTATAGGTGCTTATGGCATGGCCGTTCCCCTGTTGTATGTTCATTTTCATGGTCGACATTGATCTTATAAGCAGAGTACCCCTCACAGCACTGGTGGAGGGACCTACCGCATATGGCACAGCGCCTAAGCAAACCCCTGCCGCTGACAGGCATGTGTGCCTTAGGTGGCGTGTGCGAAGACCACAGCGAAAGTGAAGTGGGCATAGAGCCTTGTGGTCCTCGCGATTCTTTCGCTTGCCTCGCTTACTTCCTTCGCACATTCTGAGAGCCGCCATAGCCTATGCGAACGCGCCTGTAGGCATGCGCTCTGGCAGAAGCGCATACGGACGTGCATCATGCTACCCGCACATTCATTAGCGTCGCGGAATCGTGGCATTCCAGCCGCGGAGAGGGACGATGAAAACGTAACGCATTCGGGCTTGAAGCTGCATGCTCAACACCATGATGCACTGCACCCCCTTCCGGCCCGAATCGCCTCGCCAGTAGTGGCCAGATAGTGGTTGACGGCACGGGGAGCATCGAGCGACGCGTCAGAACAAGAGTCACGCAGGGCGACTGGAACGAGCACCGCAAAACTATCGCGTACCTGTACCGCGACCTCATGAAGCCTTTGTACAGGGTGAAGGAGACCATGGAGCGCGACTACGGCTTCTACGCCACGTGAGTCACGCCACATTCCGTCGTACCCCGGCAGCCCGGTCAAGCCTAACCACGACGTGGCGGACTAATAAGTACGTGCTGATGGAGCCCACCACAGGGAGAGGATGTACAAGCACCGGTTCAAGCAGTGGCATATATCTAAGTACGTTAAGAAGGGTGACATAGGCCAATCCTCTCGTAGCCAGGACAAGGCGCCTCAACCGCCTTCCTCTAGCGTGCACCGGCCCGAGGAGGGATACCCTACCACGATTCTTACGCCTCTGGGACTGCCTGATAGCCTGCGTAACCTTACAATCTGCATGAGCCACCTGCACTGCTTCCTACTGGCTACCTGTGGGAACGCCAAGAGGCATGTGAGGAGAGTCGACCCCTCACCGAAATAGTACTGGACCGCTTATCTTGGTTCTTCTCCGTCAACCACGCCGTGCTCCAGATACACCAAGGCCGCCTGGCGGCAGGGTTCCACTTACTCGATGACGCCCTCGGCCAATTCCGACTCAGCATTGCTTCCCACGACACAGGATTTCCTTTACGACTTGTCGCGTGCCTCTCCTTGATCGCGGACCAGGGCTTACCAGGGCTCGCCGCCATCTTCCTCCAGTACGCCCATCACGCGCTGTGTCTTGTGCTGTCGCCAGCGCATCCTTTTTCTACTCTCACTCGCCATTTGCAAGCCATGGCCTCGAAAGACGGGTTGATGGACGGCGTTTGGGATCTCGTGGCCCGGTATTGGATTCAGCTGTGGATTCAACACCTAGCCGATCACGCCCTTACGGATGGCAGCTACGGAGATAGGTTGATCCGCTAGTCAGTCACACACATGAGGAGCTGTCTCGTCTTAAGCACCTCTCAGGCTGGAGACGAGCGGGGTCGCATTGGACCTTGACCTCTCCAACATCTCGCTTCAATACTCAAAGTAATTTTGGTGCAGTGTCCCGAAGTATAGTCCTCACTACACTGATTGGCCTTCTGGACCCCATCTCCCATGTCTAAGGATGCAGTGCACGAATCTTGCCCGATCGGACCAAATCCAGAGTCGCCTATCTGCCTACAACATGACGACTACACTGTCGCGATCATATGTCCTGTGGGGTACGAGTTGACCCCCGTGCTCGCCTTGCTTGACAAGAAGCACCTGGGTCTCAGCACGAGTCGCGATCAGAATGCCTATGAACTGGGTCAGATAGGTCAGCACAACGTTGTCGTAGCCTCGATGCCGACGACTGGCAATAACGCTGCCGCGATGGTAGTAACACAGCTGCTGAACGATTTCGGTCGAATACGCTTCGGCTTGCTAGTGGGGACTGGTGGTGGTGTCCCAGACGAAAACTACGAAGACGACGATCTACATGACATTCGCCTGGGCGATGTCGTTGTCAGCGAAGCTCAGGAGGATCTGGGTGGCGTCGTGCAGTTCGACCGTGGCAAGAGCGCGATTGGGGGCTTCGTGAGGACAGGGCACTTGAACAAGCCACCGCATGTGCTCGCCAGCAATGTCGCTCTGCTGAAGGCCTTGCACGGACTTCGTGGCAACAGCATCAAACGGCATCTCGAGCAGATGTTTGCCCAGTATCCTGCTATGGCAGACGACTATCGTTACCCGGGCGCAGAGCGGGACTATCTCTTCCCAGCCGACTATGCCCATGTTGGTGGCAAGAATTGCAAGAATTGCGAGTTTTCGGAAACAGTCAAGCGAAGTCAACGAAAAAGTCCACACCCTCAGGTGCACTATGGAACAATCGGGTCATCTAACACGATTATCAAGTCCGCAAAGAAGCGAAATGAACTACGGGACAGCATGCACATCCTGTGCGTGGATATTGAAGCGGCAGGTCTCATGGAGACGTTTCCCTGTCTCGTCATCCGTGGAATCAGCAACTATGCCGACTCGCACAAGAACGAGACTTGGCAGCCGTATGCGGCAGCTACAGCAGCAGCGTACACAAAAGAATTGTTATTGCAGATACCACTAGCCGCGGTTAGACACGCGAACACTGCTGACGAAACTCTCGACGGCCTGTTGAAAAAGGTGGATAAAGTGAATGATAACAAACAGAACGTCGCAAGAACGGCTCCTGGTATGTGATGATTATGTCGTCTGTAGGACTGGGTTAACAAACCAGCAGGTGCTGAGGAAGATAATGTTTTGGAATGGCTCGCGCCAACCAACTTAAGCTTTTCTTCTCTTCACAATGCATCTCAGGCACTCACACTTCGGCATCAGTGAGCGACTGTGTAGAGGTATGGGTACCAATGGCGTAATAAGGAACCCGACCTACTATGGCTTTCATGTCGATACGCTACTTAATAGCATGAGTTGAATCTAAGAAAACGAGCATGGTCCAGTGCACCGATTTACCCTAGTGAACAACATTTACAATACCGCCGATCCGCTAACATTGATAGATAACTCGGTTGATGTAATAACTGGTTGGGAAAGGGTATAACACTGAGTACCTGATTATGCAACAGGTCATTCGGCAATTCGGTCCACCTATGGATTCGATTGATGATCGAGGTAATGACTGTGTTCTACATAATAAACAGAATTGGCTTGTGTATCTGGTGCGTCAGAGTGACAGGAAACCCTGTCGTGTTGCTGCACATAAATACTTCCGGTAGCAGATCATTTTCCTCTGCGGATAGATACCTCGTCAGGTTATGCGAATGGGGCGGGTAAAGGTCCCGGTTCATACTAGTGTCCGCCCTCATTTCAACGGAACAATTGTCCATAGGTCCATGTTGAAGCTGCTGTGGTAACACAATGCACGCTCTGAAGCGTGGCTCAGCGCCTACCACCAAGGCAGAAGCATAGCCAATGCTCATATCATGTTGAAGATCAGGCCACAAAAAACACACTAATGCATGCCACTACTCGTCATTTGGAGTCGTTCACCAACCGAAGGTGTACAGGCTTCCAGTCAGATAGACCATAGTTTGATGCCTGCATCCTTGTTCGGGGTGGTAATGCGTGCCCGCCTTCCATGCCGGCACAACCATCAGCGATTCCGGTATGTCGATTTCCCAATACCGAGTCACTGGCTGTCAAACCTTCGTATCTTCCTGTGGTGCTCATAGTATGTCGTGAGCCCTTATCGACTTATCCTGTTTTTCACTTCGTTCAACTTTTTCATTCGAATCCCCGCTTATTCGCCAGCACTGCCTTCCTTGATTATCTACACAAACGAACTCCATATTGCCATCATGAAATTAAAGCTCGCGCTCTGTAAAATGATGTCAGTGTGTGTGGTCAGTGCTGTAAGGGCTACCAGAGACTTTATGCGATGGTGCTGAATACGAGTACATACATTGAGCGCGCTCAACGTAATAGTGTTTGGGGGGATATAAGAACATATTTCTACAAACAGGATGGAATTGTACCTCCATTACCACTTTCATGTATCGCCATTCACACAGCTCGCTCACCCTCAAAGCCTCTGCTCGACACAGGCATTTTTTGGTCCCATGGTAACGAACTCAATTGGCCCCCCTTCTACGTTGGCCAGTGGTACAGACTCGTTACTGGGTAATCACTGGCGATGCTACAGCATTTCAGTTCGGGGTTCATCTAACAATTGATAAGACTATACTGTCTTAAGCTTGAGGAGATGGACCTGAACGTACTCCAGTAGTGAAAATAGACTTCATAGCCAAGGCCGGTGGAGCCGGCCCGCCTTGGTGAGTCGTTCTGCGGCCTGTAACTTAATCACGCTTTCCATAGCTGTATGGTTGGGGAAACGTGCCGGGGCGGACTACTTTCCCTATACCGACGGCACTTATCCCACCTGAGCATGGGCAACGCTCTCCGGCAGCGGTTCCAGTCTGTGGCTAGAAGGGCATCTTCATGAAAGGGCTTTGGGTGACAGGAGAAGTGTCAGCAGTGTAAGCACAGCAGCGTTAGTTGCCCTTTCGGCTCCGCCGCCCGGGCGTCAATAAATTGTGTGTGTAAAGGCATCTCAGCCGCCACCACGCGGTCGCATGGCGCACCCTCGCTGTACTATGGCGCCACCACAAGTCTCTTACAGCATAACAACAAGCAGTGGGCGCTTAAACAAGACGTATTGGCCTTTTCTTTGCATTGATGCAGACTTGGTCCAACCTGCTTATCAGGAGCTCCTTGTTATTGCTGTAGTTAATGCAAGTGAGGCTTAGCGGCCTGTCAGCCGTTAGTACCGTCTGCAAGTCAAGATCGAGGCAGAACAATCACCCGCGCATCGCTTGAGGGGTAGGACACTGTGTGAGCCCAATCAACAATAGAGCTTCGTGCCAGTCTTGATTCATTGCAAAGAACACGCCATCCGAACTCACTGCTCTTCACCCCTTCAGCCGCGTAGTCAAGCAATCGCGCAGCAGCAACAGTAGGGGCAAGCGATCCTCAAGTACAGCATACGATCCATCATGCAAACCCCCATGATCTCCCCCGTGTATCTTGTTCTTGCAACCCAGACAAGTGTATTGGCCTGCGGGACTGCTGAAGAGCCCCCAAACACAGCACTTACGGACGCCCCGCCGTGTTCCATTCCACGGCTGCCCGGGACAGCGTACAAGGGCCCGGAAGATCCAGCACTATCGTATGCTATGGGCTGGTGCAAGATCAAGTTTTCGCTCATCGCTCGTGGATATCGCGGACCACCGTCGAAAAGTGCCAGGCTGAGAGGTGGCCCATAGTGGTTGATGGCGTATCCTTCTACTGAGGTCAGTTTTGCCCACATTCCTACGTGGGAGCCGTACCTGGGAAGGGTGGCTGCCAGCCGGCGTAGGCCTGCCACTCCTGACGTATAGCATCAGATTCCTGCATGGCTCCGTATGGTTGCCAGACAACATAGTTCTCTGGCTGTGCCTGCAGTGCTTGGTCCATCGCGCTGAAATGAGCGTCCGCGGTGCTCTGTAGCCAAGCGACAATCCGTGGAAGGGCGAGGACGAGGGGAAATACTTATGTTCGATTCCACCAGCCGGCCATCCCAGCAAGGGCCGGTGCCGCAGCGAACGCAATCTCGGAATCTCACTTCGTGCTTCCAGACGAGGAGGCAAGGGATCGAGTAGGCAAGACATGGCAGGCGCCATTCCATGAGAGGAGGTTGTATGACCGCATCCGGCGTCGCTGTCTGCGCTACAGCAAGCAAGGGAGCGCTGGTGCGACCAATCCGCCGGCACATCGCAGTGTTGGCGTTTGAGGCACCCGTACCAAGGCGGCGGCTGGCATCGACCCCGGCGATGCTGCGGCTATCCTCCGAAAACAAGGCGTCCGCCGCGGGTGGCTACATCAGGTAGGCTCGTCGCGTGCTGACCCAGGTATGCTGGTGGATCACTCGCTTCGTCCAGCGTTTGTGCCATGGCATGGCGGTGAATGGGACAAACAAACATGCGAAATCGCATGCGCCGGCCCGCGTTTGTGTTGCGGCGTCCGCCTGGCGTGGTGGTGCATTGTCGCTCGCCCGCCGCACGTAGAGACGAGAAGCCAAGGCTGGGCTGGCGCTGTGTGGTATTGTGCCCGTCTGCTCTTGCGCTCGGCGCGGCCCATACCTATCGTCGAGGGCTTTCCCGTTGGGAAATTATCCTCGTGGCAGAAGAGGCCAGCGCACGCCAATCAGCAGCCTGTTGCGTGTCACCAGTCTTTCTTTGTGCTAGGGTCTGAAAGCACGAAGAGAAACGATTGAGTCGATGAGACGGGGAGGCTATGTCTAGGCGACTCGGAGCGGCGTCGGCAGGTCATCGCTGAATAGAGAAGTCGTGGAGCTCGTAGCGCGCTGCGACGTCTGTTCCGCAACAACGATCGCCGAGCGCGTAGCGTGGCAGGCGGAGTCGTGGGTCGCCTTGGGAACGGAATGCTTCGCTAGCCTGCCCCAGCTCTCTTGTGCTGTTCTCGGGGATGAATCGTGGGGAAGTCGCGTCGTGGTCTGCGATCTGGTTTGATTCGAGGCGAGAAGATTGGTATGGCGGGGGCGTCGGATCGAAGGGATGTCGGGGATGTGACGATCAAGGTAGCCGGAACATCCACCGCTCGCCGGGCTCGTGTGGCGTACAGCAGAAGCGTGAGACGTACGGGCGTCCCTGGTTTCCGAGGCGATACCAGGCGGTACAGAGGACACCTCCGTCGCGTGCCGTGACGCTGTCCGTACAAAACGCGACAGGGCGCTTGCTGGGGTGCCCGGCTCCGAGAAATCCGTGACGTCCGGAGCATCTTCAACGTAGGCCTTGAGGAATGGTCACCTGTCGAGGGGGTCCAATACGATCTGGTCTGGATTCAGTGGTGCGTGGGCTATCTCACAGACGAGCACCTTGTGGCCTTTTTGATGCGATGCCGGCAAGCCTTGAGCCCCGAGAACGGTGTGATTGTGGTGAAAGAAAACATAAGCACAAGCGGCTCCGACTACTTCGATACCACTGACAGTAGCCTGACCAGGTGAGTTACGTTGGTCGTTGGCGCCCGAACGATGTAAAAGCCATCGACCAATCTTGACGTTTGACAAGTGCTGACCGGGTACAGAGAAGACAGCAAGTTTCGGAAACTAATCACGCAAGCCGGCCTGCGGATTATCAAAACCGACTTGCAGAAGGGCCTGCCTACAGTCTCCTCCAGAAAGCTTCTGCCTGTTCGAATGTATGCGCTCAAGCCCACCCGTACTGGAAAGCTAGTGAATGGATAGGTTTATCTTCAATCAAGGCATGTTGTCTACGAAGAGCGGATGTCTGTACGGGTTTCCATGCCCGCCTCACACAGGCGAGACGATTGTGCGGAGGGCCGTAGCTTTGCGGTGTTGTACTCGTCCGTTTTGAAGCACGGCCCGACCTTCCTGTCGGTAGACAGCCTTCTTGTGGGGGAGGTTGCTCCCGTGGTAGAAGAGGCCAGTCCACGCGCAGAGCCGGGGGTACATCACCCATCTTTCCGCGCGCCAGAGAGAAGTGGGACACGAAGGGCAGCGATTGAGGCGACAAGGCAGGGAGTATGGGCCACATCGCCTTGAAGCGGCTTCGGGCCGGCAATCGTAGAAAGAGCGTGTCGTAGACCTCGTGACGCGTTTCGCTACCGTGCTGGTCGGCTCCCCAACGACGCCCGCCCGAGCGCGTAGCGCGGCAGGCGGGATCGTGGACCGACCCGCTCCCGGGGGGAAGCTTCGCTAGCCTGTCCTCGTCTTCTTGTGCCACTCTCGGTGATGGGCTGTGGGCGAGGTTCGCGTCGTGGTCTCTGGTCCGGTTCAAGGGCTGTGCAAGGCGAGTCGGATGGCCGGGCGGCTCGGATCGCAGGAACTTTGGGGCTTCGACAATCGAGGGGCGCCTTGCCACCCATCACTTGCCAGGTTCGTGCGGCGTGGCGTACAGCAGAGTAGGGAGATCTACCGGGCGTCTCTGCTTTCCAAAGCGATATGGAAGGTGCAGGGGAAACCGTGTCGCGTGCCGTCACGCTGTCCGTACAACACGCAACTGGGAGCCTGCTAGGTTTCCAGCGCAGTTGGTCTCCGAGGATCCGAGCGCAGGGGCGTCGGCTGCTTTGCGTTGACGAGGGCAGACGCCGCCGTAGTCGGGGCTCACCGTCAAGGGCCGAGCGTGTACGGCGAGGTACTCTCACGGTTCGTCTCTGACGACGGAGCCGCCATGCGACGTGACGACGTGACAATCGAATGCCATTGTTGGTACTCGCATCGCGTGCTTCCGTGGGCCCCGTATTACCGGGCAACCCCGCACTCGCACCACCCACCACAGCGCATCGCAACGCGCTTTCCCGGCGATTGGTGGACGATCGACCGGGGCCTCACCCATCGCATGGCGTCACGCCGTGCGTACCCTACGCAACATGACGCTTGCTAGGGTCTCCGCTAAATTGATCTACGATGGCCAGATCGTGGAGTGGCCCGCTGCGCCGTGTCCGACAAGTACCAAACAAGGCCGTCGTGGGAGCCCGACGTCGAGGACCAAGCAGGCACGTCAAGGTACTTTTGTGGCTCGCCTTAAACCTCAAGACGTGGCCCTACGAAGTGACAAGGGATTGGCTTCTACCGGTGCCCCGCGCGTGCTTCTCGTGTGGCCAGGACTACCGGACAGCCCCGCCCTTACGGCACCCGCTTGTAGCGCGCCTCGACGCCTTTCCCCAGCGAACGGCGGCCACCAGTTGGACCGCTCTTTCTTCTCAATTGAACGGCCCATCTGCGTTGGCATTCCTGTTGCGGGACGATGAACTCGAAGCCTTTCCACCGCCCCACGTAGGTTACTACAAGTGGCATCAAGGGGAGAAAATGCGCTCGGTGCTGCTGCTTGCGTTGCCCTCCACACGGGCGGATGAGCCCAAATATAAATATCGACTTGTTGCCGCATGACTCACCCCGCCTGTTGGTGGAAGGGCGTTTTCCTTCGCCGCATCCCGACGTCTATGTAGCAAGGTCATGGATGCAGTCCGGGTTGTCCTCTGAGGTTCCAGAAGGCTCTATCTGAATGAAGAACCACGTTCCACCAAATAGTATTTATTTCCCGCACGGGCAACACGGCGCTCTAGGGTACGGCTTCTTAGGAGTGCGAAGCGTTCGCATTTTCTGGCGGAAGCAACCACGACCCTGGCAGGTCGTGGCTGGTGCTAGCTCTCAGAGTACCAAGAATCGAATGGGGCGTATGGTGGGTGTCGGCTTGATGGGCGCTAAGAACAAGCACCAAGTCCCGCCTGAAAGCATGGTGCTCAAAGGCACTGGCAGCAGTTTCTTTGACTTGTGTCAGGATAGCAGAACGGGAATCTCATCGCCAAACCTCAGCTCACCAAGCTCTTGCTGGTTGCATTTGCATCGCCCAGCCGCTAGCTTCCAACCCCATGGCGGGCTAGGTTAGCAGGGAGGATGGGTCGCCGTCTCAGCTAATAGAGGGGCTGTCATTGAGCCTCACAGCGCACGGCCATTGCCAAACGATCAGCAGTCGGATAGTCGTCCACGTTACGATTGGGTCGGTAAAGCACGTCTCGCCCAGGCCGCATCAGCCGCAAAGTGCTGGGACAGCAGCGTCGCCGCTGCCAGGCTTGACTGGTTCTCAAAATACAAGCAGTCCCAGGACGGCTAGCGCTTCCATCTGGGTCACAATGTGACAGACTGCAGGGCCCCAAGGCCAGGGCCAAACCGTACACAGGCCGACCCCTCAGAGACAGCACCCAGGCCACAGGACCTGTCTTCCTACTACCCAGCGTCGCGCTCTGTAGGCACAAAGAACCGTGAGATCCCCTCACGACCGCTTGTTTCGCACACCCCCGCCGACCCCGCCGCGCGATGGCGACCAAATCCGTGCCCGCCCGCGACTTCACCGTCGGCTGGGTCTGCGCCCTGCCCGTCGAGCTGGCCGCCGCCGCCGAGATGATGGACGAGGAGTTCGCCGACCTCTCCTCCCACCCGACCGACTCCAACCTCTACTCCTTTGGCCGTATCGGCGTCCACAACGTCGTGGCGGCCTGTCTGCCCGCCGGCCAGATGGGCACTAACCAGGCCGCCACGGTCGCCGCGCAGATGAAACAGAGCTTCCCTTCGCTGCGCTTCGGCGTCCTCGTCGGCATCGGCGGCGGCGTCCCTCGTCTCGACGACGACATCGACATCCGGCTCGGCGACGTCGTGATCAGCCAGCCGACCGGCCAGCATGGCGGGGTCGTCCAGTACGATTTCGGGAAGACGGGGCCGGACGGTTGCATCGCGCGCACGGGCAGCCTAAATGCCCCCCCCACGATTCTTCTGAACGCCCTGGCTAAGCTCCGCGCTAATAGCCTTCGGCGCAAGACCCAAGTTCTTACCCACCTGTCCAAACTCTCTTCCCAACCAGAGTTCGCATCGCCGGGCCCCGACTACGATGCCCTCTACGACGCCTCGTCGGTACACGTGAGCGGGGCCACCTGCGCAAGATGCCGCCCAGAAGATGTGGTCGACCGGGAGCCACGCCCAACTACCAACCCCGTTCTCTTCTTCGGCACGATCGCGTCCGGCAACCAGGTGATGCGGGACGGGCTGACACGCGACCGGTACAGCCAGGAGCTGGGCGGTGTGCTGTGCTTCGAGATGGAGGCGGCCGGGCTGATGAACAGCTTCGCCTGCCTTGTGGTGCGCGGGATCTGCGACTATGCGGACGCGCACAAGAACAAGCGGTGGCAGCCGTACGCGGCGGCGACAGCGGCAGCGTATGCTAAAGAGCTTCTCTCGATCATTCCGCCGCTAGCAGCAGGCGACCTAGATAGGCCAGAGACTTGTAAGCTAGGTGTGGGAGATGTGTAGATCCGAAATGAGTCTGATGCTTGCCAGCTCGTCCAACTCGTCCCAAACGACACTTTCTCGTCCCGTTCGGCCAAAACGAGAACTTTATAGGTCGGAAAGCTATTCTAAACCAGCTTCTCGGAAGGATCCCCCCGACTGCCTCTCCGAATACTTGCCAGAGGACCGTCATCGAGGGCCTCGGCGGTATAGGCAAGACGCAAGTCGCCATCGAGGCAGCGTACCGGTTCCGCGACGCACACCCTGACTGCTCCGTCTTCTGGGTCCCGGCCGTGGACATGGTCATGCTTGAGAACGCCTACCGCGACATTAGCCGAGCCCTCAGTGTGAAGGGAATTGAGGGCGACGACGTTAACGTTAAGGCCCTCGTGAAAGCCGCGCTTAGCCGAGACGACGTGGGGCAGTGGCTTCTTATTGTCGATAATGTCGACGATACATCGCTACTGATTAACAGTCAACTGATGTCCTACCTGCCATTCAGCCGGGAGGGCTCAATTCTATTCACAACCCGGAATCACCAGGTTGCAGCCCGATTAGACGCGCGACAGGGGGTGCTAAGGCTCGATCCACTGGGTAATTTAGAGTCCGCTGAACTTCTGCACCAGGGCCTCCAGCCGATCCAGATCGGCGACTTCCAGAGCACAATGGACCTACTGGACTATCTCGCCCATTTGCCCTTAGCTATCCGGCAAGCCTCGGCGTACATAGCATCGAATTATCAGGCGACAGTCGGCCGATACCTAGGCTACTGCACGGCGAGCGACCAGACCATGATTAAGATGCTCAGCCGGAACTTTGAAGACCAAGACCGGTACGAAGCGATCCGGAACCCAGTGGCCACAACATGGCTTATTTCCTTTGAGCAAGTCGCCCGGGACGATCCGCTCGCCGCAGATTGTCTACGATCGATCTGCTACTTTGAGGAAAAGGACATCCCTATCTCTTTACTCCCGGGCGGCGCGGATGAGATGGAGAGGGATGAAGCCATCGGCACGTTGAAGGCGTACGCATTCATCATCAATCGGGACACGCCGGATCGGTTCGATATCCATCGACTAATACGACTCACGATGAGAAACTGGCTTTGTACTCGCAAAGAGCAGAGCCAGCAGGTTACAGATGTTATACGGCAGCTGTCGGGGTCGTTTCCATGGCCAACGCACGAGAATCGAGAGATATGGACATCGTACTTGCCCCATGCGCAATCGGTCCTCGGGTTCCGGGGCGAATGCACGGAAAAGGAGGCGCTGGGGTCGTTGCAACACAACGTTGCCGAGGGATACGACTTGCTTGGCAAGTATGCGGAGGCGGAGGAGCTGCATCGGGCGACTCTGGAACTGTGGGAGACAGACAGACAGACAGACAGATGTATTATCGCCGTACTGGGACAGTGTCCCGCCTCCCGAGGGGCATCTGGCGTGCGAGAGTCTATCTACATGTACACGAGATATCCCGCATGTCAAGCCCAATGGCATCCCTTTGGTCGAACCGTCTCCGTGGCTCCTCCGTGCGAGCTCGTTCCCGGCGCTATCTCCATCCAACTAGCTACTGCTTCATATGGAGCGTCCTCCGCGGCCTACCGGTGGTGGGCATATGTCTTCGTAGTACCTCGTTAGCCTGACGAAGAGCTGGAACTTCTCCGGGTCATGTACTAGCCGATGCCAGTACTCTTGCAAGGTTTTCGGTTCGGGGTCGAATTTGGGCCACCGGGCCCGGAGCCTTCGTGTTTTCCGGCAGTGGACTAGGTGTTCCGGTGTCCGCAGCATGCGGCAGGCGCACCGGTCGTTCTGGGAATGCCCGAACTTCTTGTGGTACCAGTCAAAGTCTCCGTGACTTGATCGGAGGGCGAGGAGGTTATGGAGTGTCTGTCGAGGGAGGTCCAGCTCCTTGGGTGCCTTGAGGGTAGCCTCCGAGAATCCAAGGTCCCGGTAGCGCTTGCATCCCTGTGAGGCTTCCTCCCACCATGTGGCGAACTGTTTCTTGATGGTTGTTTTCCGGAGCCGCTTTACGCCTGCGTACGTAGCCTGGGTTAAGCGGTCTTCTGGGAGCGCGGCTCCTTCCTTCGCTAGCCTGTCGGCCTCTTCGTTTCCTTGGATTTTCTCGTGGCCCGGCACCCATCGGACGCGGACGTCCGCTATAGTCGCTAGCTCCTGGAAGTCGAGGAAAACTTCTTGTGAGCTCGTCGGTACGCTTCCCGTGAGGCCCTTGATGACCGACGTGTTATCTAGGCAGATATGGATTGTCGCGCCTGGGTCGATTCGATAGGCTTGGCGTAGGCCCTGCCACGCCCCGACCGCCTCTCCGTCGAAAATCTCCGCGAGACCTAGTCGGCCCTTGCCCTGGCTGATTTTCCGCCTATCTCTATAGATGGCGAAACCCCAGCCGACTGCCTCGCCCGGTCCCTTTGATCCGTCCGAAAAGACGACGAAGTGGGTGTCGGGAAGCTTAGACTGCCATGCGGCGAACTCTTTCGCCGCTGTCTCCTTGTCTTTCTGTGGCTCCTGCTTCGGCGTGTGTCTCTTCGGGAGGTACTGCGGCCTCGGAATATCGGGCAGGAGTCTAGCTGCTCTCTGGAGTCTGGTACGCGCTGGTTGTAGAGAGCCGTAGCCAATGCCAGGAGGGTACGGCCGCAACGCTGTCCGCGCTGTCAACATATGGTCCTTGTCCCTTGACTGGAGCCGTTGCCCGAAGCGGTAGAACGCCGTTTCTAGCGCGATTCGTGCCGTTGGGACACCTGCATCCCTGTATAGCGTGGCTATCGGTGTTGTCTTCCATACAGGTAGGACAGCTCGTATCGCTTCCCTTAGGACCCTGTCTATTTCGTCCATGTGTGCTTCTTGTCGGGTCGGCACCTCCAAATCGAGCTGCCGGCTCGCTGTCTTCCGGTTCTTCGTACGCCCTTCGTACCATGCCTCCGACCCGTAGGTGAGGATAGGGAGGACGCAAGTGAATATGACCTTCCTGAGGGCCCTTGGCGGGGGGCCTCGTCGGGTGTTTGCTAGGCTCCGAAGGTGCTGGACGACAATCCGTGCCTGTGCCGCTCTCTTCTTCACGTGCTCTGTGAACCGAAGCTTCGCGTCAAACCAGACGCCGAGCCACCGTACGGGCTGGTCTGAGGCATAGACAGTAAGCCCATGGTCTCGTGCCGTAACGTTAGGAAGTTCTTCCGGGTTCTTTGCGCGTGTGAAGTGGAGGATCTCGCTCTTTTCCGGGTCGATCGTAACTTTGTTCTCTTTGCCCCAGTTCAGGACGTCGTTCAGGTCCTCTTCGAGCTGTCGTGCGTTTTTCTGGAGGGACTTGCTTGCTCGGTAGAAGCATATGTCATCTGCGTATCCAAATCGGTACCTCGTATCCTCTAGCAGAATGTCTGCAATATAGAGAAGAAAGAGGACGGGGGACGCGGGCGATCCCTGTGGCAGGCCGCACTGGATCGTTTTTGACGCCGTTGTGACGTCCTCCAGTCGGATCCGCGCTTGTCTTTCTTCCATGAAGGAGCCCACAAACTTAACAAGCTGGATAGCCCAGCCCTGCTGCCTCATACGGAGCATGAGCCGCCTCTTAAGAGTGGCGTCGAACGCGCCTTTCACGTCCACGGTAAGGATCGAGGCCGTGCCTTTATTCTCGAGGGAGTGCTCGATCTCATGTGTTAGGCAGGCGAGGAGGTCCGAGGCCGCTCGTGTCGGTAAAGCACCCGCCTGTTGTGGGCTGACCACCTTGTATAGGAGCGTGATGTTCGCGATTCGTCTCGCCACGAGCCTCTCGAGGCCCTTCCCGAGGCAAGAAAGGAGCGCGATCGGTCGCCAGGAGCGGGGGTTCGAGAAGTCTTTCTTATTTGGCTTCCGTAGCATCACGACCTCAGCTGTGCGGAAGGGGCGTGGGTGGTGTCCTATCCGTAGGCAGGCTTGGAAGAGTGCTCGGACAGGTTCTTGGATAGCCTGCCAGCACGCTTTCAATAGCCGTGCCGAGATGCCATCGGCCCCTGGCGAGGTGCTCTTGACCGCGATCGTGGCGGCTGTAAGCTCGTCTCTGGAGATGTAGGTACTCCAAGGTAGGATGCGCCGTGGTACCGTTGGGATCTCGAGAGGGGCGTCCTCGAGGTCTTCGGCATCCGTAAACCGCTCCAGGAGGGCCTTACGTAAAGCATGCGCCTTCTCTTCCGTGTCCTCGATCGTCCTGTCCTCGATAACCAGAGGAGGTGCTTGTAGAGCGGGCTGCAGCTTGTGCCATTGGACAACCTTGTACAGGTCTTTGTCGGACTGGATCGAGTCGATTTGCCGTCGCCAATACTCCCTCTTTTCCTTCCGCACTACCGCGAGGAAGTGTCTTCGTTCTTCTAGGCGCCTCCAGTCCCCTTGGTGGTGTCTTCTTGCTCTCCGAAACGCGTCCCGGGCTTCCCGGCAGGCGTCGGTCCACCATGGCGCATTGCGACCGTCCTTGGCTGGCTGCTTCCCGATTGTTTCTAGCGCTCTGCGTACGAGGCCTAGGAGCTCCGTAGTGTGTTGGTCCAGCTGCTCCGTCGTCGGTATCCGGGGAAGTGGCGTAAGGCTTTGTACGCCAAGCTCGACCAAGCCGGCAAAGGCTTGAAGCTTGTGGTCTGGTATTGAATACCGAAACTGCGTTCCCGATGTCTGGTCCCGCCTAGGGATCGAAATCCGGATCGTTTCATGGTCTGCGCCTGTATGTAGCCTCGGGTCCACTTCTGCTGTCGCAAAAGGGATGTTAGAGAAGGCCAGATCGATAGTTCGTCCTGCTGCGTGTGTTGGGACCCCTATCTCGCTAATGTAGCTGAGCCCGTTGCAGGTAGCCCAATTGTGGATCTCGATTCCCCCGTTGCGGGTTTGGGGCACGTCTGGGTCCCAGGCGCTGCACCATGCATTGAAGTCTCCTGCAACCAAGCAGCGGGGGGGTGGTTGCAGATCCAAAAGGAGCCGTGTCGCTTGGCTTAGCGGCTCGTGTGGGGGTTTGTACACGTTGATCAAGGTAAAGTGGTCGATCTCGAGCCATAAGAGGTCTCTGGATTTCCACGGCCGCTTTTGTCTCGTCTGTAGCCTGCTGTTTTTGTTGACGTAGGTCATGACCCGAGGCTGAGAGGCGATTCCGTCCCAGCTATCGACTGGGACGTACGCACTGTAGCCCGGGTGGGAGTTGAATCTGTTTCGGCCGTCGTTCGTAACGGATGGTTCTTGTGCGAGGACCACGTCGATCTGGTCCTCCCAGCATTGTTGTAGCAAGGCCGTGTGTGCCGGCGGCGATTTGCCCACGTTAGCCTGCGCGACCTGTAGGACTTGTCGTCCTGGCCGGGTGCGTGTCGAGCGTGTCCGATAGTTTTCTCTATTCATCGTCCCCCGTGCCCATACGGTCGAGCACGCTATAGTCGATGCGTGGGATGTTCCTTCGACTGCGCTTCGGCTTGTCTTCTTGGGTGGGCTGGGGCCGTCTTCCTGGGAATTCTAGGGTCGTGTGGGTAGGGTCCTCCATAGTCACATCGGCGGCGTTCCCGTCGGTGTCCGGTCCAGTCTCCTCCTGTGGGTTGTCTCCTTGGCTTGTTTCTCGGGGTTGGGCCGCCTTGTAGAGGAGGCTGCCCGTTTGGCGGATCTTCGCAAGCTCGTTTCGCGTAGGGCGTACCAGCTTGCCATTCTTTACGACCGGCTTGGCCGGACAGTTCTCGTGGTTCGCTGGAGCCGGACCGTAGCAGTTCGCGCATCGCGGGCGGTCCTGGCATGGCTGCGGGTGGCTATGTCCCGCCGGGAGTCGGGCGCTGCAGTTCTCGCATCTATCGGTTCGTGTGCAGACTCGGCTCGGGTGGTATCCTTGGCAGCCTGGGTTGTGTCGGCTGGGGGGCGTTCGCTTCTCGATCAACCGGGCGGGCCCGCTCGCTGCGAAGAGCCGGAACGGGCGCACTTTCTGAAGGAACGAGACGATGCATGATCTCTTGTTCGCCCCGGGGGCCGGCTCCTGTCGTGCCCATCGCACGCTCACTGGCTCGATACCAGTCTGCGCAACGACTTCCTCTCGTAGGAGGGGAGTGGTCTCGAAAGTCTCGCCGAATACGTTCGAAAGGTGTGTCGGGCAGCCGGGGACCACGTAGTTCACCCACGTGATCGGGACCTCGACTGCATCCGCTCGAAGGCTTCGAGCTAGTTCTTCCTTCCTTCGGAGGAGTAATTCCCTCGTTTCCTTGTTTCTCGGACGGACGGCAACGCCCGTAGCCGTATGGTAAACATCGGGAACGTCCACAAGGGATAGGTCCATGGTCTTGCATACGGCCTGTCGTAGGGCGAAGTTGTATTGGGCATGTGCCCAGCCTCGATGTTCTTCTGGAATTCTCACAAGAACTCGGAGATCCTCTCGTCGGTTCGTTTCCTTAGTTTGCTTGGCTAAATTTTCCTGGGGCGTTGGCTTTTGTCTAGCTCCGGCCGTCTCGGCCCAGTTGCGCGTGGGGGCCCCGAGAGGCTCCGCACGGGTCGGGCCGCCCTCCGGTAGGAGGCGCTCGTTCGGGCGGGGGCTAGTCGTGTCCCCGATCTTGGTCTGTAGGAACGCCGTGAAGCCTTTCGTAATCTCCGTAGCTAGTTCCTTGTCTTCGTCGCAGTATTCTTCAATAATGCTGTCTAGGGCGTGGGCGATCTTGGTGAGCACCGATCGTCGGGTGTTGTGCCGTTTGTCCATATCGCGCAAGATCGGGGTCAGTGCGTCCGAAGCTGGTTGGTGTGCTTGGGCGGTGGTCGCGGCTTCTTCCGTCGTCGAAGCTTCTCGAGTGTCGTCGACCTTCCTTCGATTTCGCAGTGGACCGTTTGCAGGGGCCTCATTCTGCCCCGTTCGCTTCCTCTTATGCGTATAAGTGGGAGTCGCTTCTTCGAGGTGGTCGGGAGGATCGTTTCCCGTCATCACCTCGTCGTTGGTGTCCTCGTGGGAAGGTGAGGCCATCACGACGATGGTCCCAGAGTCCATCGGGCCTCTGGGTTGGCGTTGAGGCGCCGTTGGAGGGCTGTTAAGGAAATAGCAGAGAATAGCAGGATGGCACTAACAGTAGGTGCCAGAAAAGAATAAATAGGAAGGAAGGTGAAAAAAAAATGAGGGAGAGAGTGCTAGGCCGAGAGAACCCGGACACACTCGCTAGCATGAACAATCTAGCCCTCGTGCTCAAGCACCAGGGCAAGTATGAGGCGGCGGAGGCGATGCATCGGGCGACACTGGCACTGAGGGAGAGGGTACTGGGCCGTGAGAACCCGTCCACACTCTCCAGCATGAACAACCTGGCCCTCGTGCTCGATAGCCAGGACAAGTATAAGGCGGCGGAGGAGATGCACCGAGCGACACTAGGACTAAGAGAGAGGGCTCTGGGCCGTGAAAATCCGTCTACACTGGGCAGCATGAACAACCTGGCTCTGGTGCTCTCTAGACAGGGAAAGTACGAAATGGCGGAGGAGATACATCGGGCGACCCTGGAACTGAGGGAGAGAGTGCTGGGGCCAAAGCACCCCGACACACTCTTTAGTATGGATAACTTGGCCCTTGTGCTTAAGAGCCAAGGGAATTACGAGGCGGCGGAGGGGATGCATCGGCGAGCACTGGAGCTCTTTGTGAAGGTGCTAGGCAGTGAGAACCCAGATACACTCACGTGTATGAACAACCTGGCCAACGTGCTCAAGAACCAGGGGAAGTACGAGGCGGCGGAGGCGACGCATCAGGCGATACGGGCACTGAGGGAGACGGTGCTGGGAGACGCTAGTGCTGAAAGAGACGATACTGGGCCTACAGCATCCATCCACAATTAGGAACATGAACAACCTCGCCCTCTTGCTCTCGAAGCAGGGGGGATATGATGGAGCGGAGAAGATGCATCGAGCGACACCGGAGCTGAGGGAAAGGGTACTCGGGCCAGAGCACCCCGATACCCTTGAAAGTTTGGACAGCCTGGCAGAAGTGCTCAATAATCTAGAGGTCCATAGTCAAGCAGACGAGGAGGCTCTTTAGCAGATTCAAAGGTTAGAGGAGTGCAAATCCAGCCAGCTGACCGAAAGTTCATCTTGTCCTCCCGCCCTTTAGCAGTGCTTTAAACCTAGCAGCACGTAAGCATTACTAGAGCGAAGTTGTCGCTGGACTGAGCGGCGCGTAGATACACCGGCCAAGAAATACATACAGCTCGTACGAAGGCCAGAAGTACTTGTGTCGTGGCCCTCGCTTAGGTTGATGGCATCACCTGCTGCTGGTATGGCTTATTTGGGCAATGGTTGTCAGCCGCGGGGTCGCCCATGGGAGTCTTACGTGGCGCTGCCAGGGGCGGACGAACTTCTTAAGGTAGTGTAGCAGGCGGTTCGTCTAGGGGGCCTTCATTACTAGCCAAGTCAGAAACCAGACCTCCTTGTAATGCGTCGATTGGTACACAGATTACCATCCCACTCTAGTGCTGGCGTCCACCAGTGCGTCGTCAGCGTTCTTCTGTCGTTCCGATGACTCGTTCCCTGTATGCCGGTGTCTGTCGAGGCGCGTGAGACATTGTTGATCGAAAGTGCGAAGATCAGCAGAGCACAGTAGTGCCGACGGTACCTCACTTGAACTTTCTTGCGGTGCCGTTCCCGTCTGGCACTGATCTGTCTAGTGAGTTCGCGAATGGCTTCTTCGTTGGCCTTTCCTCGGTATCGATGCTTTCCACCTTTGAGGGCCTTACGCTTCTTTTCAAGCGCCGTGATCTCAGGATTGGATCGCAGGCGTGCCTATACTTTGTCAGGCACCATGTTCCGGCGAGCGCGGGGGTCCCGCGACAAACTGACGTGCGTGAAAAGCCTGATGAGTCCGTCTTCGCTTGGATCGTCAAGGAATGCGTTCTAAATATCGAACTGAACCTTTTCATTGATGTAGGCGCTGTTGAAAGTGGCCCATTTCGGGTCATGTCGCATCATCTGATCCCGAACAGCATCAGGTGCCTTGCCTGGGCAGGTTAGCGGCGTGTACGCCGGGAATGGCATGGTGAGATCTACCGTTAACAGCGTTCGCAGCACCTCTCCGGAAGGTCCTTGGTTCGAGGGCCGTTTCGAACCCGCAGTCAAGACTTTGTCGCTGGAGGTCGTCTCGAAATCGGTGATACGGAAGGGCTTGGCACGGCAAGACGTGGGAGCCTTCGAAACGACGGAAAATAGGCCGCTTCAGCCAGTCTTGCTTCCATCGAATGGGGGTACATTGCACGGCACGGGGATTTCGGACCTGAAAGACACTGGCCGCTGTTGTGAGATTCGAAGCGGCAAAGGCCTGGTCATGCAGTGCCAGACTGATGACGACAGTGATCCAGCAGAGTATCACCTTTCGAGTCATCGTGAAGTAGAATATCGTTCTAGCGATCGCGTTAGCAAGAGACTGAGGTAAGAATAGGTATATTCGCGTACGGCTTGGGCTTGTTATCGGCTCCCTTGTGATGAACCAACTTCACGGCCATGGCCAGCACATCAAGGCCCTTCTCTGGGTGACGAACGACCATGAGGCTGGTATCCTCGTAGCACAGTGCTTTCGGGCGATGAAGCTGGGAGGTTTCCTGGAGAAGGAAATCTTCCAAAATCCCCGAATCCGCATCGAGCACCGGGTCGTCGCCGTCGTCGCACGGTGGATCCTTTCGGCCCGAGAAGAAGAGGTCTTCCCAAGATCCGTCTTTGGGCTTGGCCTTCTCGTTGTCCACGAACTCGGCCGGTCGGGCGCCCGTGTACGCCAGGCCAAGGTACAGGCCTAGACGTTGGATACGCTGGCGCTCGGTGGGGAAAACGCTCGTATCGTAGGCGACGTTGAACGCCTGGAGAACAAGGAGATCATCCGCGCTGAGGACTGGCTTTCCTTTCATGTTGGACGGGCTGAGATGGAAACGGGGCACCAGCACAGTAGCACAGTACTGAAACAGAAGTCAGTAATGGAAAAGCCCTGGAACGCCGACATACCTTCTGTATCTCTCGACTGTCGTTCTGGCTCATGCAGCGTTTGTTAATTATGCTGTATAGTTGCTTGTAGTGGCGAAAATACGCCAACAACGTGCCCCGGGTTTTTATGTTGCAAGTCTCGCACAGATAATGGAAGAAGGTCATCACGGTTCCTCGAGCCACTTGATGAATCACAGCTTGCCATGGTTTGTTCCAATAGGCCTTGCAATAACTAGATCAGAGAGTTAGCTCGTTCGGCGATATCTCTGGCAAGCCATAATACCATTTCCATTTTTCCGATATCCTAGCTATATTGAGCTTGGTTTTCTCGGCCCAGTTTGGCAGGAAGAACTCAACGCTCTGGAGCTGGGTTAGAAGGGCTTGATGCTCTGTCGTTGTCAGAGCTTCGGGGCGCTCGTCGACACTGCTTTGCTGTTCATTCTGGACAAACTGGGCCACGAAATCATCATCGGGGTCTTGCTGGCGTCTTAGGCGAGGTCGTGCTGGTGTCATCTCTACGGCGCAGTCTTTCACGGGGGCAGTCGGAGGGAGTGAACAGGGGAGCAGAAGGAAAGAAGGGGAACACAGGTATTCTATGATACGAATCAAAGCGCACACATGATGAAACGAGACTTGGGGTCTGTCCGTCAGAAAGGAGCTGAGTGTGGCAATGACGACGGCTTTTATGGAGGGCTGCTGGGGAGGCACGAAACGGATCTCGGTAGCCGCTGAGCGGAGGATGAGTGGGGCGCCAAGGACGGGCGGCCGCATCGAGCAGGCCAACACCTAACCAGGTGGGGCCGAAGTACCGAGTACGTGGGCGCAACCACCACCGACCGATTTCTCTCTGTGTCGTGCCATCAGAAAACGGGATCCCGCGCTTGCCAAAACCGGCCTCTAGAACACCACCTCCTGGACTTAATCTGTATTCTTAGTGCGCCTCCCTCACGGGCTGTTGCGCGTCGAGTCGGCCCGTGGCCATGGCGAATCGTATAGTAGCCCGAACGGCGTCTACGTCCGGGGTCCAGAATTGGTCGTCGGACGCTGACTTTCCCCCAAGGTAGAAAGAGAGGTTGCTTCGGTGGGTTTCGGTGCATTGTAGCATGTCTCGTCGCTGTTCTATCCATTGATGGCATCGGAAGAGGAAGTGGTCTACCGTTTCTCTTGCTTGTCCGCAGGCGCACAGGTCGGACGGCGCCACCTCGATTCGGTGGAGGTATGCGTTCAACCTGGCCATGCCCGTTCGTAGCTGGGCGAGTACGCTGGCCTCTTTCGATGAGAGGGGGTCGTACAGTGCTCTCGTGTGCTTGCCTGGTAATGCCGTATCGACCTTTTTGGAGTACTTTCCGACCTGTTCTGGTAGCCTATTCGACGGCATCTTCTCGCGCCATGCATTGTTGAGGATTGTCGATTGTGCTCCGGGTATCGGTATCGGCGGACTGGCGCCTAGCCGTGTCGATATCTTCGCTGCCTCCTTTGCCAGGTTTATGCGTTCGTCGATCTCATCTGTTGGGAACCAGGTAATGGTGATGCTGTTTCCGCCTCTTCGTAGTCTCTGCATCGCTTCGTAGGCCCGTCGAACGTGTCTTTGGCCAGACTGTTGGCGGGGTTTCTTTAATGTAAGCACCGCTGCTTTGTTCCGTGTTAGCAGTACGATGTTGCGGTACCGCATCCTCGGCAGCGAATCCAAGGCACTGGCTATGCCTGCTAGCTCGCCCGTAAACGGGTTCTGTTCCGATCTTGGGCCGAGAGTCTCAGACCAGGTGTTCGTCGTGGACTCGCTATGGACCGACGTCTGTGTTTCGATGGCCACGCCGTATCCGACAAGACCATTCCGTGCCGAGCTGCTGACAGCGATGCACACCGCGCAGTCGGAGACGGGCTCTTCTGCTGGTTCTTCGGTCACTGTCCGCATTCGGCTCTCCCAGGGGGCCAGCGTGAACGGGTCGATCGTCTCGAGGCAGTCTATCGGCATCTCTTTGAGTGCGTCAGCCACTCGGAAGAGGGGCGACCGGTGGAAGCGCCTGAACTTGCGCATGCGGCCGATGCAATTACGCAGGGGGTTCGTGTCGGGAAGTGTGTGGACGTCCGTCCAGGTCTTGATCGCTTTCCGCCAGAACCGCCTTTGGAGGGTAGGGATATGGGCTTCGGCCTCCGCCACGCTGGTGGCTACCGTCATGAACGTCCCCACGATCGCCTGGGCCCCGATCTTCTGGATCCGGGAGATCGGCCTCGCTGCTTTGTATTGACATTCGTGCATCCACACGCTCGAGGCGTAGTCCACCACCGGCGCCACTGTTGCTGTGAAGAGCTGCCGTGCCGTTGCCGGCGACAGCCCTTTCAGACGCCTCAGTTCTAACACCGCCTCGAGACCTTTAGCCCCGGCGCGTGCGATGTGTTCTTTATACTTGAGCTTGGTATCCATAACCACACCGAGGATTTTAACATGGTCACGGGGCTGGACGGTCTGTCGCTTGATCGTGAAGGGCTCTTCGCTGGCCTTGTACGCTTTGCGGGCAAAGTGGATGACGGCCGTCTTCTCGGCTTCGAACGTTGCGCCACTCCTTTTTTCCCAGTCCAGGGCGTCGTTAATGATGGCCTCTATGCCGTCGCGGTTGTCCTGAGCCGTCGGGCCCACAACCCAGGCCGTGAAGTCGTCCACAAAGGCGATCGCGCCCCCATAGCAGTCGATCCGTCGCTGGACCAAGTCTGCATTGAAGAAGAGGAACAGGACGAGGGACAGCGGCGATCCTTGCGGCAGGCCGGCTTGCGGTAGCGCTTGAACTTCTGAGACGTGTCCATTGACCATGATCGTCGCGGTTCGGTCAGAGCAGAATGCCTCGATCCACCGGAGCAGTTCATTCGGCACGCCGCGCGCTTTCATCCTCTGAATCAGCCTCTCCTTGCATACCCCGTTGTATGCCCCCTTGACGTCGAAGCTGACGAGGCTAAGAACCTTTCGGCCTCGCCAAGCGGCATAGACCTGTTCTTGCAGGAGCAACAGCGCCTGTTCGGCGGACCGCCGTTTGCGGGCTCCAAAGTGGTTCGGGGGGAGAAGGCCGTAGGTCTCGACCATATGTGAGATCCTCTCGGCGATAACCGACTCTAATACTTTGCCTAGCGTTGCGAGGAGCGAGATCGGTCTCCAGGCTTTGGATTTCGTGTAGTCGTCTTTCCCCGGCTTCTGGAGCGGAATGATCTTGGCATGGCGCCATTGGGCAGGCAGCTCGCCCGTCTCCAGTGATGTACGAAACAACGCCAGAACCCGGTCCTTCACCGCGGGCCACGTTTCTTTCCAGACGATGGCCGGAAGGCCGTCCTCTCCTGGCGCTTTCCATGATTTGGCTGCGAAGAGCTTCGGGGTCGGCAATAGTGATGGGAAATGGTATCGGAAGACTGAGCACTGCTGGGTCGTGACAAACGCTACAAGGGTTTTCGGTCGCAGAGCGAACGTGGGGAGGCATTTGTCGTGGGAACCCCTCTCGTGGCGGCTGGGAAGAGGCTGAACCGATCACGGGACCTGCGCGTCTCGCCAATGAGATTCAGCGAACCCGTAAAGCCGCGTCGGACGGAACGCAGCCGCATAAAGAGGAAAGTGCATGGTGGGGCCGAGAGAAAAAAGAGCGCCCATGATGTTACGTGTGTAGATCCTCAGCGCTGTGGTATTGAAGCAGAACAAAAAGACGATGATGAAGGAGCACTACGCAATGAAGAGAGGTAGGCCTGGCGCGAACGTGGGGACGTGACCCTAAACTCCGCTCTGAGCCGCGTTAACTTGCCGTGGGAAGCTTTCTTAGTGCTTTTCCTTTCCACCATCCACGGAGCCCACTATGGCGCCCAATCTCGCAGCTACTTAGCACGAACTGATTCAAGGCATGATCGAAAACATAACATTTATACACATTAATGGTCTCATAGAATGCCCATATCGTGGCCGCATACTCTAACGAGGCTTGTACGCTAGGTGTTGAGCACACACTTGCTTAGTTTTCTATGACCCTTCCACGCTAGGCCTGCTATCAACCCCCCGTCTGTTTCCGCCACTGCTGTACCACGGCTCCAATGGTCCGCTGTGTAGTGCAAGCAATCTTATCGGTAGTCCAACCGCTTTCCATCAGGACTTCCAGTTGCCGCTTGTCCTCAGCAGTCCACTGCCGCCGGGGGGCGGCCCTTCGTCTCGTGGGGGACGGTATGTCTGACACATAGGCATCGGGGTCTACGTCAAAGTCCAGCAGCTCGCGATGGACACGTTTAGAGCTTGGTGTCGATGTGGCTTCTGACGCCGGTTCTGACGACGCTGGCGCCGGCGATACTGGTGCCGACAGCCCTGATCCCGGCACTCGTTCAAGTGACGACGCTCCCGACATGGGTCTTGCCGGGAGCCTCTGTAGGTCGCGCTGGGCCAAGCGGTCTAGGATCCGCGGGATAGCAATGATAGAGGCCTCTGTGGCGGCCTTCACCGCGGCTTTGGTGATGACATCGGTCAGCAGGGTCTCGAGCTCGTCGCGCCATACCGGGAATGAAGAGGCAAGGCCGGAGCGGTCGGACCGCTGACAAGAGATGTCGATGGTACCTTCGGGCTTGTCTAGGTCAATGTCCAGGCCAATATGTCCGTGAAGGTCATTCTGGTCGACCTCGACGTCCAAGTCAGTATGCTGATCAATCTCGACGTCCAGATCAGCATCGTCGCCGTCGCGGCCGTCGTAACCATCGTGGCTGTCGTCGTCGCCCAGGTCCTGGAGGCCCACCTCAGCGTCGGCATCAACGAGGACGAGGCCTGAGTCGTTTCCATTAGCGCTGCCCTTGCCGCCTTCCGGACCGTCTCTATCGACCGTTTCCACAAGCAGGTGATCTGGAAAGTGCAGAGAGCGACACTCTACGCAGAACCTCACATCGCAGTCCTGGCAATCGAATCGCCTGTCCGACAAGCATTCCTCACAACCAGAGCAACATTGTTCCACCGCGTCCGACACGTGCGCGGGTGCATTGACAGGGTCCTCGGCTTGGGGGGCGCCTGACTCGTGAACGGGCGACGGTGCCTTTTGCGCATGGATTCCCTCGGCCCGTCGCTCCGCTTGCCCTGCCTGTCCCTTACGTAGGGCTCGGATGGTGTGGTCGCGGTGCGTGACGTGCGTTCAATTCCGTACACGGCAGCTGTCGCTTAGGTCGAGTAAGAGGTATACTAGCTGGGGAGACATGAGGTCTTTTAGAATGTTGTGGTGTCGGATCGGGCGCACGCCGTTTTCGTGGCGTTGTCATCAAATGCTCGTGAGCGGAACGATGCATCGACCGACCACTATTGGCGACTGGATCCGTACGTTGGCGAGGCTGTACATCATCCTCCGTGATAGCATGTGGGTCACAGGTCTTCGAGCAGAACTTGTAGCCGGGGGGCGCATCCGGTGACGACTGAAACTCGATGTTGATCGCTCTCGCGTAGTTCTTTCCTAAGTTCAAGATCTGGTGATACGCCCGCGGCGCCGTTACGATAGCCTGCCCCTCTTCGCAGCAAGCGATTGAAAATGGTATGCCCCATTCTCGCAACTTCGTCGGACAAACGGACAGTCCAAGGTAGCGAACGGCTTGGGTGCAACGCCTCATGTCCGGAAACTCTTGACGTATACACTCCTCGAACCGGCCTGTGGCGTCGGGTTCAATAATCAGCCAGAGCTTGGCCTCGCCCGACCTGAGGATATTGAGGGAAAAGAAGTCGAGGTCTTCCCGGTGCATGGCAGTCGCCATAGGCTCATCGCTCAAGTACATGTAGTCGTAGGCGGTCTGGATGCCCTTGAGGACATCGGGTCGAGAACCTCTCTCCTCCAACCGTCTTCCTGGGCTCAGCTGAATGTCGTCAAAGACCGGAGGTCCGATCACATAGGTCGATTTCAGCTGCCTGCGCTTGATGGCATCCACCCAGATCGCTTCCAGCATTGCTGGGGTGTGACGACGCGGGCTGTGAGGCAATGGGAGCACCGGGAAGTCGATTTAATTTTTCTTTTCTAACGGAATGATTTTTCTGTAACTGCCCTGCGGACTGTGTGCAAACGCAGTGGCATATTCGGCGTTAGGTTGTCGAATGCGGTCAGGTGGGCCCACTGGAGGCAGATCCTTCAGCGATATATGGATGTACCCTCGACTCCCGGCCTCGTTGAAGAGCTGTTCGAGAACCGCCTCGTTTAAGGGGGACAGATCACGGCAGTGAAGTGCACGAACGGCGCAGTGGGCACATAGCGCCGAGTCACGCATTAAAGATGTGATCGACATACATCCGGGCCAGGGCGTGGCGTTGGACTCAGCCGCTACATATCGAGTTTTGGGACGACACTGGGCAGGCTCAAGACGATGGCGACGGACTTTGCTGACCGGGACACGAACCTGGCCCTGGGCAGGGACGTGTCGGTGAACGATTTCGTGCAGGACTATGCCTGGTCGGCCTTCGGGCCTGGGTCCATATCTAAGGAGCAGGAGACATCGAAATCCCATCTAGGATGGGCGGTCAGACTTCAATTAGCATACAATATTTCAACAGAAGCTATCATCCACGTTGCGATTGTCCATCTTATAAAATCTACCGGTATAGTGATTACGACCACGATTTAGTGAGATGTAAAAATTCGGGGGACGGATACTAGGTGTAGAGTGCTAATCTGATTCCTGTTCACTATGCCCTTCCACCTCTCCTATCGCTAAGACCGGTGTTGCCGTTCTTTTCGTGTCCCGGGCCTCAGCGCAAAGATCCCCTGCACCACTATGCCTTCCATCTATTCCTGTTAACAGAGGAGCCGAAGGATTTCTTAACGACGGACTTACTCTGATCATGACATAATCTAAGGCTCTTAAACCTTATCCTGGCCACCATTGGAGCGATTCCATTTGACTGGGTAGGCCTGCGCCTCGGCGTCACCGCCCTCAGAGCGGTTCCATTTGACCGGGTAGGCCTGGGCTTCCGCGTCACCGCCTTCGGAGCGGTTCCACTTGACCGGGTAGGCCTGGGCTTCGGTGGTGTCCTTGATGGGCAAGGCTGAAATGGCAGCTGCGAGGAAGAATACGACGATGGTTTTGGACTTCATTTTGAATCTTTCAGTCGGCTGTATGACAAATTTAGAAGAAAATGGGCTTTTTCTGACGTTAAAAAATCGATACTGATAAAAGGTCAAGGGGCTCAAGCCAACTGGACTGTGGAATGAGTTGGTTTGTCGATGACTGGATAGGAATTCCCACGTTTTTATAAGGAGCAATACCTTCTTCTTAAGAATTTCGGCTAAACATAACCCTGATACGTAATGAACGGAAAAGGTAGGTGATTCTAAGAAAGGTATATCGAGGAGGTGGTGCATGTACTGAAACCTTGCCGAGTGAAAATCCCACAGCTACCATCGAATCATCCAACGATATGTTCTTTTGGTTCACTCTGCATGTGTTGGTTTGATTATGCATGCTGATGCATCGTTCTGCATGTGTGGATGTGATTACGCATGCTGATATATCGTTCTGCATGTGTGGGTGTGACTTTCCAGCGCGGCGGTACTTCCTCTCATTGGTCACAAGCACTTATCTAGACGCGAGTGTGTAATGGTGTATGGTAATCAATGTGATTGGGTATCTGATGTCGCATGACACTCTTTCGACAGCCTTCCGGGCTTTTATCGATGGTCTGGTGCGTCTATATCTGTGGAAATCAATACAGAGAGGCAAAGGGCTAAGTCGAAAGTACACAATGAACTTGCGACAAGCTTTAAGACAGATGTAGAACTTCTCTATCCATCTTCAAACACGATTTTCTGCTTCCATCTCAGCTGAGACGAGCCACTATGCACTTCCCATTCTTCCAAAACAGTCCCGCTGGATATTTTGCAGTGTCAACGTCGGAGAACCCGAAGGGGCTTCCGAAGCCATTCTCCGGCGTGCATCTTCGGATTTGCTTTTCCCTCTCTCTTGTCCTATCTCATTTATTTCTTGCCTTCCTAGGCTACCTTGGCACGGCGTTATACATCAGAGAGCAAACAACGATTCCGCAGCTACCTCAACCTGTAACCTGTCACTGCGGCTCAGATATCACTGAGGCCAAGTCACTGGGCTGCAAGTACGATAGTCTTTCGGTATCGTGGCTACCGGCCCAATGTCGCGATGACGAGCTCACGGCTGAATTCGAACACGCTGGGCCTAACCCTGACGGCAGCTGGTCCTACTATGCCAGCAAGGCGGCCAATGTGTCAATGTCCATTGAGGAGGTTGCGCAGCTGGCAGACCTCCCTCGCTCCGAGGCCATCTTTTACACGACAACTGGCTGGCATGTGGCCCACTGCGCCTTTTACTGGCGCAAGGAATATCGCATGCGGGCTAAGGGCTCCATGATGGAGAGTCGCTACGATAAGGAGAGCCACATTAAGCATTGCTACCTGATCTTCATGTCAGAAGATGCCAATCATCAAGTCAATGTGGCATCACCAGTATGGTTGGGTGGGGATGAGCCCAAGTCCGATTCCATGGGGCACGATGGGCAAGGATCAAAATGAAATGTATGGTGCTTTCAGATATCCCAGTATGTCGGGGTTTCATGTAAACTCCGGTTCCGTTTCGCTGCGACAGGTGGTGTGCCTTGCAAGATGGTTGCTATCTTCACATCCCCAGCCGCACTGGAGGTCAGGTTCACAACCCGGAATCCACCGGATACCGTATCAAAAATGAACCAATCAAATTGACACAATCATCCCAAGCACATGGAACGGTCCATACTCATACAGGCTAATGCTTAGCTAATATGCGGCAATAGACCAGAAAGGAAGGCTGGAAGGGCAAAACTCCACAAGCCCACATTTCATTCGTGGATCAACTGACTATCCCTCGTCCGTACGTGGATTGGGCTACCCCGGAAACGATATGGACGAATGGTTCATTTGATGCAACACTGGAAAGAATGGGTGGTGGTACCCAGATGGGCCTGCGGTTCAAAGGGCACTAATGCCGCAGCTAGGCTAAACACGCCATTACCTGAACCAGTCACGCACTATCAATCGATAAGTACCTCATATCCGAGCATCACGCCGTTGAACTAATGCAACTCACACGTTCTATTGATTCAGTATTCAGTCTATGTGCTTAACTGGGCTGGAAGCAACTCGTCTTGGTCACTTCTTCGTTTCGTGGTCACTCTCTGTGGCCATTTCCATTCGTGATATCTCTCTTTATGGTGTTTCTTTATTCATTTCCTGCCTTTGGTCCTGGATACCGATTGTACTTCTACCCCTTTGAAATGGTATTCAAGAAAACCGACAATGAGGCCCAGGAGAGGCTGCTCACTCCCGAAGCGTCTCATCATGGAGATTTCAGAGCTCCATCCGTCCCAAAGAGACACTCCCTGTCGAAGCACAGTTACGTACTGACAGCGCTCTTGTCTATTTCCGTGGTTCTCAATGTGGGACTGGCACTGGCTCATTACGTCTCCCTGTCACGAAATCCAGTTTCAGTCCATGAAGTAGCCCAGCCAAGACCTACACTGTATTGCAAGTCACAATCCTATATTCTACTACATTTACACGCTAACGAAACATACAGCTCCGGCTCAGGAGGCGATTGAATACAAGTTGTCCAAGTTTCAGAGCTCCATATATAATGGGAAAACAGAGTACCAGGGACATCCCACCGAGACCAACAATCGCCTGTGGGCGGACCTCTACAGAAGTGCGTAACTCACTCTCCTCTTGGTGAAGTTTGCAACGTCAAAGGCCTAATCCGGAGCATCGCAGATATGCTCACCCACATCTCGCCGGAAGCAGCTAGGCTTTTACCCAACAAGACGGCCCCGGAACCAGATTCCCATGGGGGCGGCTACGTTGTGGTTCTCAATGTTTTCCACGACCTTCACTGCCTGGACAATCTTCGTAAGGGGTTTTACTACTTCCTCGAGGATCATTGGAACAGTACTCACAACCCCTACGTGCTATACGACAAGATCGAGGATGGGCTCCAAGCCCGTGCTGGCGATCATTTGGGGACAGAACACCTAGACCATTGCATCGACTCTCTGAGACAGTCGATCCAATGCAATGCGGACGTGGTGCCGAATGTTTTTCAGTATGATACGCAGACAAAAGACGTACGGGCTCGATCCACAGTCGTCCACGAATGCCGCGACTTCGAGAAGGTAGATTTTCAAAAGCACTTACCAAACACCTGGGACGGGTTTCAAGCTAACCCGTGCTAGATACAAGAATGGGCAGTGCAGCATCACATCGAAGGGACTTTTCACAACTTTGGCGATGGCCCTGAGCTTGGTAAATGCGGCGTGGATGACCCATGGACGTGTCTGCAGCAGTAGCAACGAGTGTCGCGGTCCTTGTTTTGGTGTAACGTTTTTATCGCCTTACCTTCATATGTAGAGATGAATGATTCATGATATGGGATGCATTGAGATGCATTAGGATGCAGTACGACGGGCCCTACTGCCAACAGCAATGCAACACAAATGGTGGGCCTCTTGAATGATAAAGTACCAGAGTACTCACCTACCCTATGTAACATCCTGGGAGGTACATAAGTCGGTGCCGCGCCTTCCGCCATCCCCGGCCAGGGTGGCCGGGGGGCCATGCCGAGACTGACTGAATAGGAAGGTGCTGCTCGGTTAGGTTGGTTGGTTAGGGTTTAGCCAAAATCGCTAGTTTTCGAGGGTAAGGAGATGGTGCTTTGCCCGGCCACCCTGGCTAAAAGTAGGGGGCCATGCCGAGACCGACTAAATGGGAAGGTAATGCTGCTTAGCTAGCTGATAGTGTAGAGATACCTGATTGATTGATTCGCGGGAGCGGTTCAAGGTTGCGCGACTCCTGCACCTATTGAAGCCACACTGCGATATCTTCTCTCAATCGCTTCCGCATTTCCGGCCTTGGTCGCATTACTTTGCACTCGTCTCTGGGAAGATTTCCACACACACGCCAGGTGCCTACCTACCTAACCCTACATTCGATGGCCGCGACACCAGATCCCAATGCCTTCGGGCCTCAGCTCGATGGGCGCTTCGACTTCACACTCTACTTCGAGCATGCGGTATTGTCAATCATACCATCTTCTCTATTTCTTGCTCTCGCTCCATTTCGCCTTGTATGGCTCTTTCGTCAGCCTTGCCTCGTGCGCACTGGCTGGCTACTCCTCACCAAGCTAGTGGGTTCACTCCGGGATCGGAACCAACGTCTCTGCTAGTCTGCTTTCTGACTATTGATGCGACAGGCTCTCGCGGTTCTTCTTTTCTCCCTGGAATTGACCTTGGTCGTTCTGTGGGCAAATCCGTCTACCCCCAAGAACGCCGCCACGCTTCCTGCCACCATTCTGGAGGTGTGCTGTACCGCCATCGCCGCCCTCCTGTTGTACACCAAGCATAAACGCTCAATCCGACCTTCCAAACTCCTCTCTCTATACCTTTTTGTCTCTGTTCTGGTTGGCCTTGCACATGCGAGATCATTATTCCTATTGCCGCCCCAAGACTTCGCCAGCATTGCGCGAATCTTTACGGCAACACTGGTGGCAAGGGCCGCCTTGCTGTTGCTGGAGGAATTCCCCAAGACACCATTCATGATCCGAGATTCTGGAAGCACGTCGGTAGAGTCAGTCAGTGGGCCACTGAACCGGTCCGTCTTTTGGTGGCTTAACCCGTTGTTCGTTACCGGTGCCCGCCGGCTCCTCCAAGTCCATGACCTCGGTAGCATCGACTACAAGTTTGACTCGAACGAACTTCTGTCGGCCCTGAGGCATGTTTGGACTCGGTGTGATAAGTCTACCAAGCACTGTCTGTTGTCCTCGACCTTGATTGCCTACAAAGTAGGCTATCTGACCCCGGTTATCCCACGGCTGTGCCTGGCCGGGTTCAGTTTCTCTCAGCCATTTCTCATCAAACGCGTTATTGAATACGTTTCGCAGCCCGTGGACTCACAATCAACCGACACTTCGGCTGGTCTTATAGCCGCCGCTTTTCTGATCTACTCAGGCCTCGCTGTATGTTGTCTTAATCTATATTCGTGCTGACCTGCTAACTGAGCCGTGGCAGATATCGAGATGCATATACAATCATGCCACCTACCAGTTGAGCACAACGCTTCGTGGAGGTCTTGTATCTTTGATTTTTGGGAGGCTCCTGGAGCTTGAAGTCACTACAGCCAGTGAAGAAGGCACAGTAACGCTTATGAGCACTGATGTCGACTCCATCGCCAGTGGAGTCAACGACCTGCACGAAATCTGGGCCAGCATTCTCGAGCTAGGCGTCGCCATATACCTCCTTTATCTCGAGATTGGGGCTGCCTGTTTTGTTGTGGCAATTCCGGCAGTTGGTAAGCCTATCTCCATTGCCTTCTTTTTAAAAACTGACCACTGACGCCGACCAGTCTGCAGTCTTGTCACCGACAAGGCAACTAATGGTATTGGACCTGCCAAGATGGCATGGAACCAGGGAGTGCAGGAACGCGTTTCCCGCACCTCCTCCATGCTTTCCCAGATCAAAGGCATCATGATGATGGGACTGAGTGACTATCTGTCTTCCATAATACACAGGATGAGGGTATCCGAGTTGGACCTTTCAAAGAAGTTCAGAATGTTCATCGTCCGCATCATTCTCATTGGTATATTACGAACTTCTTCCATGTGGAATATGATGCCCTCATGCTGACTAGTGCCGACCCATAGCCAATATTTCGGATCAGATGACTCAAATGGCTGTTGTAACAGCTGCAGTCTTTTGGACCCGTGCGGATGGGTTCTCTATTTCCCAGGCTTTCACGTCGCTGGGCATCGTGGCTCTTGTTTCCACACCGCTGGCGAACTTGATTGGCTCTTACCCGATGTTTTTCTCGTCTGTTGCGTGCTTCGGTCGTATCCAAGAGTTTCTCCTCACCGGAGAACGGGTGGATGATCGAGTCAAGAGCATTTCTCAGGCCAGAGCCCACGGTGAAATGTCGTCTGACGCCATTTCTTCGTTGAAGGAGTCGTCCTACCCCACGTTCAGATCCCACGCAGTTGAATTAACAAGCCAGGATCCCAGGGAGGTGCCAGAGAATGTGGGAAGTATTGTGTTCGAGTCCGCAACTCTCTCGGTTAACGAAAACACCGAAGCGATTCTGAGAGACATCACCCTGTGTTTCAACAGTTCGGACTACACGGCAATCACTGGCCCCGTGGGATGCGGCAAATCCACCATCCTGAAAGCAATTCTTGGCGAAATTCGGGTGACGAAAGGAAGTGTGCGCGTGGCACAAGACGAACGCTCTATTGCATATTGCAGCCAATCCACATGGCTTCGAAACCTATCGGTCAAGGCTAATATTGTTGGGAAAGACCCTTTCGATCCAAAATGGTACATGACTGTCGTTCGTGCTTGTGCCCTGGAGGAAGACATACGTCGATTTCCTAAAGGTGAGGATACCTTGATTGGCAGTGGTGGAATTAGACTCAGCGGAGGGCAGAAGCAAAGAATAGTAAGTCGAGGCTATCTAAAAAACCAACTACTTAGCTTCCTCTTAACGTTCAGCAGGCTCTTGCCCGAGCTCTATACGCCCGACGGTCGATCGTTCTTCTCGATGACATATTCAGCGCACTTGACGCCGCCACTTCCAAAACCGTTTTCACTCGCATTCTCGGGCCTGGTGGGCTGTTACGCCAAAGCAAGACGACAGTTATCCTTGCCACACATAGGCGTAAGTCATTGCCCAGTACCCATGTCGCTTATCACGAAATATTCGAGAGCCATATCCTAATCCTGGTTTAGTACACTTTTTGTCGTCTGCCGATAAGATCGTTGTGCTCGACAGCGCACGGGAATGCCACCAATACGACAGCTTTTCCGAGATGCAGTCTGAAAATCCCGCAATGTTGGCTCCAGAGTATCAAGAGGATGCATTGGGCATCCATGATGAGCAGACCGAAGAGGAAAACGAGGCGCCAAACTCAACACCTCAATTGAACCCCGAGATCGAAGAAGAAAACTCCACGCAAAGACAGGCCGGCGATTTCTCACTGTACGTGTTCTATCTCCGCTCCATGGGAACGGCATTATCCTGCTCGTTCGCTCTTCTTGCTGTTGGCTACATTGGCCTCGGGACAATGCCGAGCGTCTGGCTACGGATCTGGACAGAACATGGAACAGATGGCCCAGATCGCGGTAGGTATTTCGGAGCTTACCTGTCATTCTGCGTTGGTACTGTCATTTTCTCTGCCCTCGCTGTCTGGCTGTTCTTTGTCATGGTGATCCCTCGATCCGCGACACACCTGCACTGGCAACTGCTTGACTCGGTTATGCATGCACCACTCTGGTTCTTTACGACGGTAGACAGTGGTGTGACGCTCAACCGGTTCAGTCAAGACATGACCTTGGTTGATCAGACGCTGCCCGTTGCCTTTTTTGAGGTGACCTTGGACACACTGGTGATTCTGGCCGCCGCCGCCCTCATTGCCTCGGGAGCGCAGTATTTTACTGTGGTGATCCCGTTCTGCGTTGTGCCTTTGTACTTCTTGCAGAAGTACTACCTGCGCACATCTCGACAGATGCGACACTTGGATCTGGAGTCTAAATCGCCACTTTACACCCATTTCACGGAGACGTCAGCTGGCCTTGCCACTATCCGGGCATTCGGCTGGCAACGCGAGTTCGTCGAGGCGCAGCTCCATCTGCTCGACATTTCACAGAAGCCATACTACCTGATGTTCTGCATCCAGCGATGGCTGGGTGTTGTATTGGATCTCTTTGTGGTTGGCATCGCTACAATACTTATCGCCCTCGCAGTCAGCATGACGGGAACAACAAGTGGCGGCGCCATTGGCTTAGCCATGGTCAACCTCATCGGACTCAACACCAGCTTATCGCGTGTCATCAACGCTTGGACGAATCTGGAAACATCGCTGAGCGCCATTGCTCGATTGCGCGACTTTACTCGAGACACGCCAAGGGAAGATAACGCCACTGCTCAGCCTCCACTCCGCTTACCGCAAGACGGGCCGTTTTCTGGCCACGTCGAAATTAACGAGGTGAACGCTACCTACAGGTGAGTTTCCAAAAGTCCCCTAGTACTTAAACAGCTGGCCCTAATGACCAATCCACAGTGATCCAACTAAAAGGGTGCTCCAAGACATCAGCCTAAGCATCAAGCCGGGTCAGAAAGTAGGCATTTGTGGCCGAACAGGAAGGTGAGAGCCTCAAAACGGACATGTCAAGGACATATACTTATTCTTTATTTCCAGTGGCAAGACATCGCTGCTTCTCGCCATTCTCCGGATGATAGATGTTCGCTCTGGTTCCATCTGCGTTGATGACATTAATATGTCAGCATACGCTCGTCAGTCAATCCGGCGCCAAATCACAACTCTCCCGCAAGACGCGGTGATATTGCCCGGGACAGTGCGCGCGAATCTTGACCCCTACGGCATTTTCGACGGAGAAGCGAACGAAGGCGAACTCGTAGCGGCACTGGACCGGGTATCGCTTTGGGACGGCGTGATCGGTACGCGCGGTGGCCTGGACACGGACCTGGAGGGCCTGGGTCTCTCCCATGGGCAGATGCAGCTCTTTGGTCTGGCGCGGGCCTTCTTACACAAAGACCGCACTCGTCTCCTCTTACTCGATGAGGCGACGAGCAGCGTCGACCGTGAGACGGACTTACGGCTGCAAACCATGATCCGGGAAGACTTTGCAGCTTGCACCCTGGTGGCCGTCGCGCACCGACTAGAAACGGTCCAACACTACGATGCGGTTGTCGTGATGGAGAGAGGGATGGTTGTAGAAATCGGTAATCCCCGACGTTTGATGGAGGACCATGATTCGGCATTTTATCGTCTCATGGCCAGTTAGGGTGGGTTACTGTACGATGGTCTTCATCCCAGAGAATGAGGGATGCATCATATGGACATCAAGATATTTCATCCCGTGACGAAGTCGGGCAGAGTAGACAGCAGTGGAAAACGGCAGTGAAGAAAACTTCATGGGTCGTCTGGCTTTTGCTCGGAAAAAAACCACTCGCGGAGCTCCTGTATGGTGCGTGGCTCGTACGAGTGCCGATTCCTGTCCAGAGAAGGGATGGACAGAGATTCTCTGGCTGTTGCCCTCCATCCACTCAAAGCACTCCGGAATCGGCCTGGCTGGGTTTGCCCACTGAAAGTGTTGCTGCCGTTCCGTCATGACAGGTACATCAGGCGTTGTCTTATCGAGAAGAGCCTTAGCTTCGGCTCCATTAAAAGGATGCAGCTCGGCAAGCCCATTCTTCGGGTCGATAGCAGGCACACGATCAGGGTCCTTGTCCTCTACGTAAAGGCTTATTAGTTGCTCAGGACTTCACATTGACCAGGTCTGTCGGCCCTTTGGGGTCAGCAGTATACGCCGGCGCGCGAGTTGTTGAAGTCGGGGCAAGGCGTCCGTCTTCCAGTTCCGGTGCTTCGGGCTCCCCCCCGAGGGATCAGGAGGGCGATATCGACCTAACCGATCTCCCGGACTCCCCGACGAAGGCCTTGGCAGAAATCCAACGCCGATCGACCCGTTGCAGGACGTCTTCTAGCCGCCTGCTCGACTCGCTACCGTCACACGTTAATGAATTGCTCGACAGCGAGTAGACCCCGGAGGCAGCCCCGGGCAAGGGGCAGAGGCGGTACAGACCGGCCCCTAGCGATTGCACACCAAAACGTCGCCCGCGCGAGGCCGTCCCACGAGGCGTTCCTAGAGCTCTGCGCCTCCTAGAAGGTGGACGTTGTCTGCGTGACCGTGCCCGCATTGGGCAGCGACCAACATGGCCCGCTCGCAGTAACACACGCCCATTATAAGCTCTACTCGCCCGTCTCCCACTGGACAAACAAACAGGACAGACCTAGGGCCCAAATGTACGTCCGTAAAGACGCCACTCTTAACGCAAAGCAGTTAATATGCTTCCCGACCAAGTTTGCGATCTGGATGGTGATTAACGGCTATACTATCATGACGATGTATCGAGACCGCCGCAACCCACAGTGACGCCACGAACTCAACAGATACACACCCCCTAACCGCAGAATTCTCGTGGTAGGGGACTTCAACGCTATCAGCAGTGTCTGGCAGTTCTGCACCCCCAGCGAAGAAAACAGCGCCGGACGCTCTACTGCCGCCTGGGCGGCGGCGCATGACCTTTCCTTTATTGGAGAATACTCCAGGGCCACACACGATAAGCGCAATACCCTAGACCTGGCCTTTTCTAATGTCCCGTTCGCTAGCTTGATAATGAACGATGAACTCACAGTCCCTAGCGACCACTCGGCCCTCCGAGTCACGCTCCCCATCGGTGGCAGGATCCGGGTGGACCACCATAGGTTCACCGTCCCTGAAGACAAGATCGAAGCCTTCACAGGACTGGCCACGTCGGGTCTTCAGCACGCCCCGAGACCTAGGACAAAAACGCCCGAGGAAATCGACGACGTGGCGGACTTTCTCGTCGACACACTAAAGACGGCCGTCCGAGGCGCCGGGAAGGCCCCAGGACCGCCAGGTGGTTGCGCGCCCTGGTGGACGGAAGAATGCGGCACAAAGCACAGGTTATACAAGGCCACCATCCGCGCCTCGAGCCTCGCGGAAGCCTGGGCCGAGAAGAAAGCGTTCCGGACTGCTGTTCGGACGGCGAAGCGACAATACTGGCGGAGGCTGATTGACGGAGCCACCTCAGACCAAGACCTTTATCGCATCGTGGCCTGGCATAAGCTGGGCACGGCCTGCGGGCCTCCACCACTGGTGGTCGACGGGCGCACGATAGACGACGCGAAAGAGAAATGCGAGTTACTAGGGGAGAAGCTTCTACGACGCTTCTCGCCTACGGACGACATCGCTACCGACCCTCTCCTGGTGCCAGTAGTCCCCCCAGGACGATTCAGTGGAACGACGAGATTACGATTGAAGAACTCGAGCTATGCACTACAGGCACAAAGAACACTTCCCCCGGAACCGATGGGCTAATGGTGCGGCTACTGAAAGCCGCATGGAAAGCTATTGGGCCCGTCTTTGCCTCCCTATGCCAAGCCTGCCTTGAAACAGGCTACCACCCACGGGCGTTCCGCTCAGCCGAGGTCGTCATGCTACAGAAGCCCGGCAAAACAGACTACACGACCCCAAAGTCTTGGCGGCCCATCGCACTCCTCTCGTGCCTAGGCAAAGGACTGGAGAGGTTAGTAGCGAGACGCATGGCCCGGATCTCCCTGCGGGAGAGAATCCTCAACCACCAACAGTGCGGAGCCCTGCCCAGGAGATCGGCCACGGACTTGCTCGCGTGCCTTATTCACGATATCGAGCACGCGCTCGAATCGGAGAGAGTGTTCTCAGTGGCTACACTGGACGTACAAGGGGCTTTCGATGCGGTGCAGAAAACCCGACTCGGGCTTACCCTCTTACGACAACGCTGGCCAAGGAGCCTAGTACGCTGGGCGATCTCATTCTGCACAGACAGGAGCGCCAGAGTGCGCCTATACGGGGCTACGTCCAACTACTTCCATCCGTAGTACGGCCTCCCCCAGGGGAACCCAGTCTCGCCGGTGCTCTTCATGCTCTCGATCGCGGACGCCTTCCCAAAGACCGGCCAAAGTCACTTCGGCTACGCGGACGACATCGCCATCGGCTGCGAAGGGCCTACACATGAAGCGACTACAAAGCAGCTCACGGAGCTAGTTGGAGAGCTCTTAGACTGGGGCCTAGAGAACAAGACAGTCTTCGACCCGGATAAGGCGGAGGCGATGCATTTCACCCGGAGAAAACCCCCTACCGGGCAGGAGGACGCGGGACCTGTCATAGAGGTCCAGAGACACAACTTCGTGATTAAACCTACGAACCCCAACTCAGACGACAAACCAGTGATGCGCTGGCTGGGGGTCTGGTTTGACAGTCGCCTTAAGTTCCATAAACACGCTGCTATTAGAGCTGCGAAAGGCCTAGCGGTGGCGAACCACATCCGCAACCTCGCTAACACGAAATATGGCCCGCCTCCCCAGCAGATACGCAAGGCGGTCTCGACCGTGGTGCTCCCAACTCTACTCTACGCGGCAGAGGCGTGGTGGCCGGGCAAGACGAAGACACCCACGAGCCGGCTTGTGAACAGGCCGCAGGCGGTCAGCACAGGCCAACAAGGGAATATTGACACCCTGTCGAAGCCCTGGAACGCGGCCCTCCGGGCCATACTGCCAGTGTGGAAGACGGCCCCGAACGGCACCCTCCCTATAGAGGCAGGGCTCCCCCCGATCGAGGTCCAGTATTGGCTGTGTTTGTACATTCCTGGGCAGCCTTTGCCGCCATGCATGATTGAGGAACAAAGGCCGGTTTTTGGCTTGTGTCGGCAGACGCGAGCAATATACCCTTATCGGAAGCCAACGGCATCACTTCTTAAGCTATACGCTTGATGTTGGGAAGAAAAACAGAGGCCTATAGTGGTCCTCGGTGGTTGATTTTTCTGCTCGTAGCGGCGAACTAGACAACCTACAGTCGCTTATCAATTGTGGAGGGCAGCGCGATGAACCAGGAGAAAGTAGGTTGCAGTCATGCAGCAGCAAGAGTAGGGGCAGGCAATACTCGAGTACAGCACACGGTCCATCATGTAGATCCCTACGATCTCCCCTGCGTATTTTGTTCTTGCAACTTAGACAAGCGTGTTGGTATGCGGAACTGCTGAATCAACCCTAAAGACAGTCTCCGTGAACCGATATATCTCAGCCGCCTCCGCCAACACCATCAGTGGATTGGCTATCGCGCCGGAAGATGGTGGCAGCCATGTACACGAAGGACCCAGATGCGCAGAGCTGTGCAGTCCCACGAGTTCTCCATAGGCGGAGAGCTCGGCGACCGAGCTATTCACAGCCCTCCACTGCAGCGCGCTGATAAGCTCTTGCTGCGTATGCACTACTCGCCCTTGCAGGATCTGAATCCTGCGTATCTGCGTAAGGTATCTCAATAGCTGGGAAATGGCTGTCCGGGGTCGCAGGCTTTTTTGATGTAAAAGGGTTGTGTGCAGCCAGGGCGGGGACTTGGTGCTGCTGGCGGGGGTATGCATAGCGTCGAAGATCTGTGAATGATCGTGGGAGCAAGTGTTCCGGGCGAACAGCCAAGTCTCGGTCGCATCAGTCAACAGTGAGCGCTCGAGGACTCGAATGAGGCGATGCGGGATACTGAGTGGAAGAGAGGCGAGATATCGAATGGAAGAGACGCTTAGTGAATGTCGGTGGATCAGGAAAGCAAATCGATTCAGCACTTGATTGACGCGGTTCCGTGACGTTTACCTCGTCATTTCGTCTTTGCTGCAGGGCACGTACAATACATGCTAGCAGAGCCCAGTGACAAGGTCGCGCCCTCAAGCACCGGAATAGCCAGGGGGGCGTGGGAAACGGACGAGACGAAAGAAACGCTGTGATGCGACTGCTTGCAAAGTGGCAGGTGGTGGGAATACACACACACACACACACACAATTTATTGACGCCCGGGCGGCGGAGCCGAAAGGGCAACTAACGCTGCTGTGCTTACACTGCTGACACTTCCCTTGTCACCCAAAGCCCCTACATAGTCCTCTTTTGGCCTGTCTTCCCTTTTCTGCCGTTCTTCTGCTGACCAAGTCCCCGTGTTTCAGTCCTGTATGTCTGCGCAAGCTAGCTTAAAGGCCTTTCTTTGAGTGTCCAGCATCCTATCTTTGGCAACTGAAGCGGCGCCTGCGTTTGGAGGCACGGAGTAATAGTGGATGTTAGTTCGGTTGTTTGTTGCTGTAATACTTGTCGAACGAAAGTTATTCACATAGCTAACCACCGGAGAGGACATGACGCGCTGCGTAGAGTTGGAAGGCGACATTCGAGATAGAGTCAGGACGGTTGGATAGCAATGGTGGGCGGCCACCACCATGGCCAACTGCGAAAGGAAGATAGAGACGAGTATATTCATTATAGTAATAAGCTGCGTTAGAAAATATAGCAAATGCAACTTCAATCAGGAATAAGCTTTATATATGGAGGAGATCTGTTGAAATAATACGTTAAGACAGGAATATTTACAAGACAAATTCTGGATTTGCCCCGACATAGGTTTCTCTTCTGGCATCTCATGCCCCCTAACATAATGCCCTCTATTAGTTCTTTATGCCGCCCACTTGCCAATTATTGATAGTAGTTGGCTTCGACCTAGCCGTCTAGAGCATCAAAATATCAAGCAGGCGGATTCAGAATATGGACCAGATCTAGAGCTATAACCTCAGAACAGGCACAACAGGAAGAAGGATACGTGGGGATACAGATAGGAGGATCGGGAACTGTTGCATTTCTGCGTTCTCTCACCCGGGCGGAGGGGTTAAGGCGGTTTTGGGTGCGTGCCAGAAAGCCAGTAATGACATAGGCGGGAGTGACTAAAGCGAAACAGGGGCCAGAAGAAGTAGGAAGAGCTGAATACGCCAGATTTGGTTGACCGAGAGAAACAGTCCCAGAAAGAAGCCGCACCAGACCATTCACGCTGCGCCTTTTTAATAGCAACAAAGACAGTCAAGAAGCACACATCACGATGGATAAATTCAAAAAAGGAGTGACTAGATCGTGTGTGTTGGACTTCTGGTGTCGATCGCGAATATTCCCCGCCTATCTTTCTTCATCGTCCACATCGTCGTCTTGCCAAACTGCCCTTTGTCTTTATAAAGCTGACAAGTGCTTTCCCCTAAGACATCTACATCCATAACATAAGCTACCCACTTGCAAACCTTCACAGCCCTCATGATGCAGCCCGCCACTCTTGTCACCCCCACAGCCACGGCCATCGCCATCGCCGGCAAGGTGGCAGCCCATTGTGGCGATATGACCTACCACAATTTTGCTGGTGGCGTGGGCGCCTGTGGCCACGCCATTCAGGACGGCGACTACACCGTCGCAGTTAACGAGGGATACTTCACCGCCGGAGGTAACCCCAATACCGATCCCATCTGTGGAAAGACCATCACTATCACACACAACGAGAAGACGGCCACGGCCCGGGTCCGGGACAAGTGTGGTGGCTGCAGCAAGGGGTCAATTGACGCCACGCAGGCCCTCTTCCAGGAGTTCGCCGGCCTCGGCACCGGCCGCATCCAAGTCCACTGGACGGGCATCTAGACGCTTACTGTCCTGGTTCCGCGTCGCACCTTCGACTATAAGGCGACATGTTGCTTCGGCATTGGATAGCATGTGGAGGAACGGATATGGTAAGATCAGGTGGATGGGTATGGGTGATCGTAAGCGTCATATGGTGCTGTTACCTAGCATGAACTGTATACGTTGCAACGAGACTTCTCTGTGGCAGCCACAGTAAATCAGAGCTTGGCCGATGGATATGTCTCCCCTCACCCGTATGATTTTCCATTCTCATAATTGGCTTTCAGAGATATGCCCTCGGGTTAGACACCGAGAAAGACAATCCAAGTGGCTGGATATTACACATCATTAACTAGGTGGCCCCTGACTTCTTGGCCATGTGCTTGTCATGATTCAGATTGCTTGCATGAAAATCAACCCCGGACGATTATGGCGACCTTGTAATTGTTGTGGAATAGATACCAGATATAAAACTAGGATCTCGATCGCCGCATCTAAGAGCGCAAGGATCTTTGGATCTAGGTCACGAAAACACTCAGTGCCGACACTGGAGATGACCCCAAGGAAAGAAACAGGCAAAATATGAGAAGAAACAGCCGCAGAAACAGAGACCGTGAAGTTTTGCCTCCATTAAGCTTGCACCGACACAGACAGCATCGCGCCACATGGCGACTTCTGTTGCCATAAGCGATCGTGCAAATACGGAAGAGCCAAGATGAAAGCTGATGAACCATTTGCAATACACGGTGATGTAGCTACAGTCTAGGCGACAGCTTCGAGAGGTAGATGTTGCCATGGACAGAAGCTACGAAGTACAGAAACTCCTGCGGACAGAACATACACACCACTAAGAAAGATGCTACTGGGAGAAGCTGTGATAGGGTGTAGTAGTAGTAAATTGTTATACCTAGCGACCTATCTAGACCATGTGTGACGGGCCGAATGTTACCACCAGTAAAAGCTGTGACGACCGGAAACTGCACGGAGAACGCCAGATTCGGTCGACTTTCGTGAGACCCATCGCCTTTTAGGGAAGTCACCAGCCGTGGTCCGTCCCGAGGCTTCTGTTCGCTGGCTCATGTATGCTCTCTGCTTGCCAACGGTGTCCCATATCAGAGTAGACAATATAAATAATCTCCTCGGCTCTCTTTTCCGGGCACCGCATCACCGCCAAGTCCAACAGATTCTACTAGCTTTAACATTCGATTTCGCTCTTCATCGCAGTCACCTTTATTCTCCGTCACCTTCGCCGCAATGCAGTTCTTCCGCATCACTTCCGTCATTGCCCTCGTTGGCGCTTTTGTCAGCGCTCTGCCTACCCCACCCAAGGCTTCTGCCAACACGGGCGGCACCGTCAAAGAGCTGGGTGAAGCAATCGTCCGCGTCTACCGCAGCGATACCTGTACGAACCAAGTCGATGCCGTGACGCTTTTCCAGGGCGGATATCGATGCCTTCCATACAGCAATGTTCGTTCTGTCTTCGCAGACAACAGGTCAGTCGCATATTGGTATAATCCGAGATATTTGCAGGCAGAGTTCTGACAATCTCCAGTGGGTGCAAGGTCCGGGCCTGGAGCGGGAACAACTGCCGGGGCAACAGTTATATGGTACGCGACGGATGCAACAGCGTTCTGTTCGCTTCCGTGTCGATCGAATGCTAGATATAGAGTTGTTCAGGTTGCAAAGGACCTCAATTCGCTGCTAAACGGGCTTGGGGTGTGACAAATGGGTCTACATTGGGCAAGCCTGCTGAAGCAAGCCGTGCATTCTCCGCAGCCTGACTGATGCCTACCTGGTCATTCAACATGGCTAGACATGACTCGGCTTTATTGTTAGTCCAGTACCAGTGCCGCATTACACATTGTAGTTGGCAATACCAAAAGACAGACTGCGCTTTTCTTACCATCGAGGCTTCGAAGCGCTATGTCTTGAATAGCATTTTGCATCCTACCGCTGGTCACTTTCCGACCCATTTCTCAACCCGTGTGGACGTGCCTACAATCAGTCGAATGATTTCCTCAAGTAATACCACGACGCGGCGCATCCGGTTGGCTACCGACACAACGGGTCGTGGCCCTCCGGAACCTTATAGCGGAATTGCAATTCCGTTGGTTGGAAATGGGACTGGCAAGCGCCGCCGGTGTGACAAGGATCCCCCAACGCGGCAGGGATTGCAGCAGGAAGACCCATTTGCAAGCAATAGCCCGAAGACGATTCTTGCCCCTTCCCCCCTCCTTATGATTCTGTAATGATTCTGTGCTCGTGGATCCTGCGCACGAGTGTTTTCACTGAGCCCGATGCTTTCTTTCCTTCTCTTATAACAACTTGTCCACTTGTACCATATCCACAATGTACGGCGTCGGTAAGAAGACGCTTCCTGTCTTCGCACTTCGCCCGTCGACCGCCTACTCCATGTGTAACTGGGACACCATGCTATCCAACTGGCGACTTCGGCGGCTTTTGTTTCTTTCCCTCACCACTTGTCTTCTCTTTTTTTTGCTTGTTATTGCCCACCGGTCATTCTGGACCAAACCAGAGGCTCCTGATCGCTTTCCCCAGGTACCCAAGGAAGACGGACCAAACCGCCCAAAGTTCTTCCGATGGGACACGGTGAGCCACTTCCGGCCGGTATCCAGTCCCCTCCACAACGAGACTACGACCAAGGACTTGTGTGCGTCGTTCCCGCAGCGGCTTGTGAACGAACTTGTTCAGCCTGTTCTCCGAACCGGCTATTTCGATATTCCAGCACGAATACAGGCCCAATTCGCTAGCATTTCAGCCTGTGTTGACGACCTCCTTATCTTCTCCGACGTTGAAGACACGATCGCTGGCCATCCTGTTTATGATGTGCTCGCCGACCTCTCCGCTTCGTACCGCATGGGCAACCCCGAGTTCGCTAATTATACCCGCATGCATGAGCTGTACGATAGAGGCACCTTACGGAAGGGAGACGCAAGAGCTTATCGTCTTGATGGTTGGGTCATGGACAAGTTCAAATTTTTGCCCATGGTGGAACGGGCGTGGGCTATGCGACCCCACAAGCCATGGTATTTTTTCTACGAGTCGGACACGTACGTTGTGTGGGATAACCTGTTCCGCCTCCTGGAAAACCTGGATGCCAACACGCCCTTTACATCGGCAGCCCATCTCCTGGGGGTCTCAAGAATGAGGAGAAGTCACACTTCGCTTATGGCGGCTCAGGCTTCATTCTGAGCCAGGCGGCCATGGTGAAGCTACTACATCGCCAGGTGGGCCAAGATGGGGATTACCTCGAGTGGCCCCTCAGTCAACGCTGGGAGGACAGGGTACGTCACGACTGCTGTGGAGTATTGATTAGGCAGAGAAGTCCCTGAGTGGTGGACAGCACCGTTCCAATCCCGACTACAGGGGTCAGGATGCAAAGCAAGTGTTTAGGGTGTTGGGCGGTTCAGCAGTGCGCAGCGCTAATGCACTGCAGGAAACCCCGCGTGGCAGAGGGTATAGTGAGCCGGCGCACGCGATAGGACCATCTCAAGGCTGGGCAAAGCATGCATATCTTCGAGAGGGCCAGTGGTGCGGGCAAGGATGCTGGTCCAAGGCGCTACGGCACAGCCTGCTTCGGCCATCATGGCTGTAAAGGAGCGACAATAAATCTAGTTACCGTTTACAATATAATAGACACGACACCCATGGCCACCAAACAGGCGCGTTGCTCGATGGTTGTCAAGATTAAATTTAGCCTGTGGAGTGGAATCGTCAGTTTGTGGGAGCCCAGTCGTGGACACTGCCCCGCCACTTCATGCTCGTACAGCTAGCTTCCTTTGAATAGCAATTGCCCACCGGCGCTGGATCAATTCGGCTTTGCTGCCGCTTACGTAAGATGGGCACTAAGTATCAGTAAAACCTAGTTAGGCATTTGTTAACTTCTTATGGCGCACCAATGGACGCCAAGACGAAGTAAGAAGGAGATCTTTCCTCCAAAAGAGGCTGATCACATGTAATACGATGCGGTATGAACCTCCCTTTTAACCTCCTTAAAAACGGGCCTGACCTATATTGCGTCCAATTTTCATCAGGACTCATTATTTAGCGGCATCATTCTATCATTTACGCTCCTATACGAAGTGCCAGCAATCATGAGTGCCACCCAAACTCTTAAAGATACAGCAGAGAAACGAATGCGGTTTCCGAACCAGTTAATTCACTCTGGTCAACAATCAGGCGACGGGTTTGCACATGTTGGCGTATATGTCCTACTTGAGCAAGACTAACGAGAACCTTAGAGTTGAATCGCAGCAGCATGTTGGACCTGAAGCTACGACGCCTGCCACTGTGGCCTCGATCCCCGGACTGCGCATTAAGCAGACAAAATCAGAGTTTACCGGAAAGATTGAGGTCAGTGGCAACGCTTCAGGCAGCCGCGGCAATAGGATTGAGGGCATTACACAGGGGGATGTTGAGCAAGATGGGTCTATGTTTAGTGGGGACGTCAAGGCGGGGATGGAGCCAAGGTAGAAGATGGTAATCGCATCAACGGCCAGAAGAATTGATAGCATAACGGACGAGCCGTAGCTCCACGTGGCAGTAGCTAGTATTAAGATGCATCGTGGTCGACTTCTTGACTAGCCGTGTGATATCGTTTTCTTGCCTCCGTCTCTTCGTAGTCTTCTCTTCTTCGCCTTTCTGGGCTCATTGCTAATGAAGCTGCGTTACAGTAGTTCTCGAAATTCAATGAAGAGTACAGCCCAGATGTTCATAATTCACGTAGGTGAAGGCATGTTAGAGTCAGTACTATGCGACAATCAAAGAGAATGGGGAGACGCCCATAGTTTGCGGTCCTCCATGAACTGCATCAGTTATGATACTGATTACGGAGCATTGGGACAGCTTGGAAGAAGGGCAAGCGCCCGTGGAAGCTAGGCGCACATGGCGTTGGGCGGTTCCACTGTGCGTCGCGCCAAGGTACAAACATAATTATATCGTGGGAAGAGACCCTATATTACCTGAATGGAGGACACGGCGCTGCGTGGACGCCGTACCTACAATGCTCGGTACCACGTACTACAGCAAGCCCCGGGCGGTAGAAAGAGTACATCGACCAGGCTGATGCGAAAGAAGTAGAGCAATGCTGGGGAAGGCGGCTTTGCGAGACGGCTGATGCCGCGGTCGAGGATGCTGGTCCAAGGCGCGGCAGCACAGCCCGCTTCGGTCGCCGTACCGGTACGAAGTCGCTGTGCTCCTTGCCCTCATGAGCCGTAGCCGTACCGCTGTCGGTAATGTGTCAGATAAGACGGCCATGACCATTCAATAACCGCGTTATTCAATAATCGTCGGGATCAAGTTCAACATGCGGAGCGCGGTGGGCTTGTATGGACCCAGCTGTGGGTATTGCCGCACAAGTCGACATTAGCCCACGACCAATACTGATTCCGTAGCAAAGCGACTTGGCCTACAGCATGCGGCGAATACACATGGAGGGACAAAGCTAGGCGGCGTGTTTGGGACACCAAGCCAACACTGCGAAAGGAGCAAGAGTCAAGAAAGTGCGGCTCGCTATGGGCATGCTACAGTTCCTAGTTGGATGTGCTGTGCTAGCGACGACCGTGAAGGGTGGTGGCGAACCCCCGCGTGGGCGGTCGAGAGCGTCGACACGGCACGTCGCATGATCGGCATACGCCCGTTTGCTTTTACGCTGGCTACTCGGCCTTCCCAGAAGCCCGTTCTGGAGCGGGGAGGACAGGCTTCCAGAATCGGGCTGCGGAAGCAACCCATAGCTGGGCGAACGCGGTTGTACGGGTGCCTTGCGTGGGCCAGCATGCTCGGAGGCCCACGCGCGAAGCCCAGGTAGCATTCGCCCGTCTGTCCTGCCACACCAGCAATATGCCTTTTGATGTACTGGGACATACTAGTAGGCGTCGCACGCCTCGTTCTTTCTTCCAGCTAGCTAGACTGCCCCTGTGCCTCGACGGTGTCGCCAGCCGCGGTGCCCCCAGCAGCGTTCTTTCGCGCCACGTAGGCTCAGCCGCGGTCAGCGCTGCCGCTGCATCAGTATGGGTCATGTGAATTGGTACCAGCACCACTCGACCCAGGCTGATACGACGGTCACCCTTCATAGTATATCGGGCTAGCCTAAGCATGCTCCAGCCGCATGATCGAAGCAGGCTGTATCTATACGCCCACAAAGCTGCGGGGCAGTATCCACGGTTGGATATCGATGGCTGGGCTCGTACCAGCCCACAGTCGCGCAGAGCGAACTCTATCTCGACGATGGTACAGCGACACGGCTATGGCGTGGTTACGAGTGTGTTTGATACATTGCCGACGACACCACCACTGTTGCTCCTGGACGGCAAGGGGCAGGGTGGCGTCCTTGCGGCCACGATGGCCGAAGCAGGCTGTGCTGTAGTGCCTTGGACCAGCATCCTTGTCCGCAGCACTAGTCATCCCACGGATCCGCATGCCTTGTCCAGCCTTGCTACGGTCCTATCGCATTCGCCCGTTCATTGTACCCTCTACCGTCCAGGGTTTCCTATGGCACCCTGGCCACTACATACAGCTAAATCGCTCAACGCCAAGGGCGCTTAACCTGCTCTCCAAGCTGTCCCACAGTTGCTGGTGCAATTTCTGACAGACTAGCAGCCCAGTATGGCGCACATAGTCTTGAGGCCCATAGCGACCCGGCTCAAGTTGGGGCCAGAACGCCCCGCATAAGCGCCCTCGACTCGCCCCGCCGCTTGCAGCTTTATCACCAGCTTTTCCGCAGCGGTTATTCGTCCATGGCGATGGGAATTTCCCCGAGGTCCTCAAAGGCCACCTGTGCTGGGGGTCGGACGCATCCCAGCACAGCCTACAGATCAATCTGCTTCTGAAGCGTACCCGTGTCTCGGCTGCGCAATTATGGAGGAAGCCAGCGTAACGCACATAGATTCTCCCGGGCGCGCAAATCCCAGGCTCGTGTTTTGCAAGAGCCAACGTCGGGTCTCCTACAATGAGCGCCGCAGAACTTTCCATCCATCTGTTTGCGGCGAGTGTTGTAGCTCTACTTGCGGCGTACGTGTACCAGCTATTTTGGGGGGCGCATTCCTCACAGCAACAGAGACTGGGCCCTGGTAGCGGATCACTTGGCCAGCGCCGTTTCCGCGAATTGACGCTACGCGTAGATGAGGTTCCGGCGGAAACATCTGCGGCGAAGCTAGAAAGCGATCTGCAATCTATCACTGCTGCAAGTCCGGATTTACGAGGCCAGCTCGACGGCTTCGTCGTGCGCTCCTTTGTGCCGAGAGATCGCATATACGCCTGCGCGACTGTGACCCTCCGGACGCTGCTCCCTGAGAAGCCGCTATTAGATAGCCTCAAACGTGCTAGCACAGAGCTCCCATACCGCTACGACTGCACATTCTACGGCATCACGCCGCTTAACGAAGATGCAGGCGGCGCTCACTGCGAGTAAGCACTCTCCGCTCATATCCAGCGTATTCTTAGCTAACTAGCGGACACTATAGTTTGATTGCCGTGCCTGGCCTAGCGAGCCATGCGATTGACTCGTGGAAAACACCTGGAGGGAACGATCTCTGGCTGCGGGACTGGCTTTCTAAAGACATCTCGAACATACGTGTGCTACTCTATGTATACGACACGGCGTTACTTAAGAGCAATTCGATATCATCTATTGAAGACTTAGGCAGACGCTTTCTAGAAAGCCTGACCGCGTTCCGAACAAGCAATAAGGCAGGTTCTTTAAACGCTAATATAGGGCAGACTAACAGTCCAGTAGACTGAAGCTCGCCCGATCGTTATTATAGGGCATGGTCTCGGTGGCTTGCTCATCAAAGAGGTAAGCGGGTTAGTTTGTTGCTTCGATTCTATTGCTAATTCTTTTAAGGCGCTTGTTCATGCCTCCAGAAGCCCTGCTAGTCCAGCCCATAGGCTCCTCTCGCAAGCCTGCTGCGGACTATTATTCTTCGGTGTGCCTCAGCTAGGACTACGGAACGAGAAGCTCGTCTCTGTGGTAAAAGGGATGCCAAACGAGAGTCTCATTCGAGCCCTAGCCGTGAACGATGAGTCGGAGCCCTCGGCCTTCCTAAGCCGCATATCTGATGACTTTGCCCGTCGTTTTCAAGACCGGCTACGTGTGGTCTCCTTCTACGAGGGCAGGCGCAGCGCAACTTTTGACGTAATTCTTCTACGAATATTCTCAAATTCGTGCTGATTATGGTACATAGGTACAACCCGATGGCACGCTGCAAAACTCCGCATCCCCTGTTCTCATGGTCACAAGGAAATCTGCGACGAGTACAGGCCTGACGGCAGTGCCCGATGAAGACATTGTTTCTTTAGATGCAGACCATTCGGGCCTCATCAAATTTGAGTCACAGAGAGACGATTCCTATGTTGTGGTGAAAGAGCGAATCAGGAACCTTGTGTCCCGCGCCGCGTCCTGGAAAGTGAACCGTAAGTGATTCCGAGTTTCCTACTCGCACATCGCAATATGGTGACCTGAATAACAATCCTAGCCCAATTGAGCCAAGGCAAATACGATCGAACGACTGGAACGTATCATCAAGAACAGCATGCCGTCAATTTCCGGAAGACCGCCGACCGATGCCTCGCCGACTTGCGCGTCACCGACCCCCGCCACGACAAGGAGCGCATCCAGAGCACGAAAGGCGGCCTGCTCGCAGACGCGTACGTCTGGGTGCTCAGCAACCCCGACTTCTGCCAATGGCGCGACAACGAGGACGAGCGGCTGCTCTGGGTCAAGGGCGATCCGGGCAAGGGCGAGACCATGCTCCTCTGCGGCATTATCGACGAGCTGGGACGAACACCGGCAGAGAGCAGGGTTCAGGCCTACTTCCTCTGCCAAGCCACCGACGGACGCCTCAACACCGCAACAGCCGTCCTACGCGGTCTTATCTTCATACTTCTCGACCAAGACGCCTCTCTCGTGCTACATATGAAGAAGAAATACGACACCGCCGGCAAGGCGCTCTTTGAGGATGCGAACGCGTGGCAGGCGCTATCCGAGATCTTCAAGAGTATGCTCCACGATCAGAAGCTCCGGGGCATCTACCTCGTCGTCGACGCCTTAGACGAGTGTGTGAAAGACTTGCCCCAGCTCCTCGATTTGATTGCCGAGACCTCGCGATCAACCCGTGCCAAATGGCTCGTCTCGAGCCGGAATCTGCCGCATATCTGGCGGCAGCTGTCCAACGTAGCGCACCGGCTCTCGCTGGAGGTTAATGCGAAGTCGGTCGCAGCCGCTGTGGACAACTACATCACGCATAAGGTGTCTGACCTTACACGACATATAAGCTACCGAGATAGCACCGCTAACGAAGTGCGTGGGTACCTATCGTCGAGTGCTGATGGCACCTTCCTCTGGGTCGCCTTAGTCTGCGAGGAGCTGAGTAAGGGATTTGAATGGGAAGCGGTGCAAATAGCGAAATCATTCCCGCCAGGACTTGGTCCCCTCTACCAACGAATGATGGAACAGATCTCCGCGTCGCGGTATACAAAACTCTGCTATAAGATCCTGACTTTGGTCGCAACCGCCTACCGGCCACTTTCCTTCGCTGAGTCGACCGTCTTTATCGAGGAATGGCAAGGCAGGCTAGGCAACATCCAACCCCTCCACGATATGGTTCGCCTTTGCGGGTCCTTCCTTACGGTGCGCGAGGAGACAGTCTACTTCGTCCACCAGTCGGCGAAGGACTTTTTAATAAAGGAGCAATCGGCCATCTTGTTCCCCGAACAGCAAGCTGTCTTCCATAGTCGCATCCTTATTAAGTCGATCAAGGCCATGTCCCAGACGCTAAAACGCGACATCTATAGACTGTAGAATCAGGGCACCCCTATCGAGGATGCCCCTCAGCGGAGACCTGACCCCGATCTATTAGCGGCAACAGGATACTCCTGTGTCTACTGGGTCGACCATTTGATCGATGCTAACAAGGCTCCGGGGAGGGACGACAGCGTACGAGAGTACGAGGCGGTCGACAGGTTCCTACGGGGCAAGGGACTCTACTGGATCGAGTCGTTAAGCCTGCTACGGAGCATATCCGAAGGGATGCACGCATTAGAGAGGCTACTACAGTATTTTCAGGTACGCCTTTACACCCCTTAGACCGATGTTATTACAGCTAATAGTATAAAGGAACGGCCGGGGGCGCCGAAAGTCCAAGCGCTCGTAAAAGACGCCTACCGTCTTTTACAAACCTTTTGGCCGGTTATCGAGAGCCGGCCGCTTCAAGCGTACGTCGCACCCCTTGTGCTTAGTCCCAAGCAGAGCCTAATACGAGGCCTGTTCGCGCACGAGGCACCACGATGGGTCGAGTGTAGAACGGGATTAGCGGAGCAATGGAGCGCGTGCGAGGCCGTCCTCGAGGGCCATACTTCTTACGTCTATTCGGCGGCCTTCTCGGCCGACGGGCGGCGCGTCGTCTCGGCGTCGGACGACCACACCGTCCGGCTCTGGGACGTGCAGACGGGCATGTGCGACGCCGTCCTCGAGGGCCATACTTCCAGCGTCAATTCGGTGGCCTTCTCGGCGGACGGGCGGCGTGTCGTCTCGGCGTCACACGACAACACCGTCCGGCTCTGGGACGCGCAGACGGGCGCCTGCCTTCGTACCTACCTCGTCCGCCGCACCTCGACCGTCGCGTTCGATCCGACCGGCACCCGGATCCATACCGACGCGGGCGACATTGCTATCGACAAAGCTAGGCTGGTGGAGAACGCTACGCACCGCCCACAGCCAGCGCCCGCGCCCCAGATCGACTTTGGTCTGAGTGCCGATGAGGCTTGGATTCAGCAGCAATCCCATCCCGTCCTCTGGCTCCCGCCCGAGTACCGGCCGACCGTGTCCGCCGTGTTCACGACCGAGCGGGGCACGCACCTCGTCCTCGGTTGCTCGTCCGGTCGGGTCTATCTCTTTCATTTGTCACGTTCCTAAGCCTTCCTCGATCGCTTCCAAGTTCTCGTCTTTTCTCATCTCTTTATAAAGGAAGGTCCAAAGGGGCGGCACAAATTTATAACCTTCGCACCGTTATAGCGGAATCTTTAAGAACAGGGCTCATCAATAAATCGGGAACAATAGACAGCTTGTCTTTTAGACGAATGAATATGACCGAAGTCCGCGGAAGACTCGCATTGATTGTGATGGGCCTTCTGAAGATGGTGCACAGCCAAGGACACGCTACTTGCTGGCATAGCTAAAACCTTCCGTTGCACGGAGCAACGCCAAAAGATCCGTTCATGATGCAGGGTTGGCAGGGCAGGTTTGCCTCCTTGTTCTAGCTCTGGCTAGCCCCGCCCTCTTTGGTTCGCTACAATTGGATTGTTCTCTGCAGAGAACCCCTACGGGGCCTGACACCGGCGGTATTCTCTTTAGTATTGCTAAGATAACGAAGCTGGCACGACGGTCACGATATTAGAGGCCCTGTAAAGACAGGCAGTAGCGCGCCTCGGGAAGCGTACTCACTATTCCCGAGAGGAAGATGCGGAAGCAGCACTGGGTACGCTTCCTTTCCTATGACGCTAAATGTGGTAAACCTCTTCGCTTATAGAAAGGTTGCGACGAAGATTGGCCGCCTTAACCGAAGGAACAAAGCGGACTAGTCGGTGGCTCCCGTTCGTGGGGAAGCGCGTCGTGACGCGCTACGGGCGGGTGGAGGGAGGGGCGGGGCTGTCCAGTGGTACTGAACCCTCGAAAGCACGCGACGTGAGGCGCAGAAAGCGGCCGTCACCTTGTCGCTTCGTAGGGCCGCTTCTTACTATTCAAGGCAAAATAAGTACATCGACGTGCATACTCGGCCCTCAACGGCCAGCCGCGACCAGGGCGGCGTCTGAGCCTCGGACGCGAAGCTAATAACACTGCGATCCGATCCTCGTAAACCGTTCGAGCTTAGCACCCCAAGCACCCTATTGTCTTCTACTGAGAGCGTAATACTATGTAACGGTCGTTTCCCTCTGTACCGCTAAATATTGCTTCGCGGACCAGGATCTCGGTCCCTATCATTGTTCCGATGCACACCACATAAGTCTGACGAGTCATAGACGTCCAGGCCGCCCCGTCGATAGCCAGTTCCTCGAGGTAACCGCGAACCGAGCCGCCGCATCGCTGGGTCCACGAAAACCCATCTACGAGTGCCAATCCGGAACCGCCCTAGAGAGGCCAGGCTTAGACTTTCTGTCTTGCTACCTCGGCTGTTGCTGCCCGTGGCCAGCATGGTCTACCGTGATGAAAGCTGGGAAAGCACGGCCTAATTCCATCTTCCCGTGCGCTGCCCTGCTCTGCTACGAGGGGCATCTCGTCCTGACGAGACAGGCCTTCCGGCGGACAAGGCGCGTTGCCCGCAGTCCAGGAAGGGACGGCTCAGTGCTGCACGGCTCCAACCACAAGTTCGGGCATCTTGTCTCCGCTTGAAGCAACCACCCGACGATACCCCGCCCACGTCCTGATAGTGATGGCGCCGTGACACAAAAAGCAGCTGGCGTATATGATTTAGTGGCTCCTATGAGACATCTCTCAATAATAAAACATAATAAAGAATTTGCTTGTAGTTGGTAACTATTTAAGGGGAAAGATCAGTACTCTTGCCTTCCTCTCTTAACAGCCGTATGCGGTCCTGAATCGCAAACCTCCATTCTTTCACTACTTTGTACACCAGCAAAGATGCTAGTATGAGGAGTAGAGCCCAGGAACATCCCATCATGGCAACACTAAATCCAAATGCAAATCCGGACAGAGCCTGTCCATTTCCTCCGGACTGGTCCTCGATGGAGACGACCACTTGCAGTCCACTGAGGACCACAGACACTATGCCAAGACAGAATAAGATAGGACCGTAGAAGCGGGCGAAATAGTCTCCGTATTGGTATTCGACTCTCTGGTAATAGGATTTGCGAAGTATGATAGGTGCGTACAAGTTGAGCCTCGTTAATCGGATTTCACCGTAGCGGTAACGGTTCGAGACGTCACGGTCAGAGATCGAGGCCAGATCAGCCCGGAAGTGGCAGAACTGCTCCCATGTGACATCACTTGGGAGAAGCTGCAGGTTAGGTTCCTGTGCAATACGAAAGTCGGACTCGTAACGGATAAGATGCCGGTATGTTCGAAGGTAGCCTAGGATGGCTTGACGCACGCGACGGTCATGCTGCGTTTCTCCGGTGCTGTCGCAGGCGAGAAAGCGCTGCCAAATTTGGTGGGACAGGATGTAGCGGGGTAGCGGCTTCACGAAGACGCGGTCGTGGATCCACACGAGGTGCAGCTTGGGGTCCTCGGTCACCACAATCGCTCGTCGTTTGACTCGTTGCCGATGGAGGGGGGAGATGCTCGCGCTGTCCTGCTTGGCCATCCACCACAGCTTCTCGGCCATCTTGTCCAGCTCGTCGGAGCAGAATTCCTCGTCGAGGAAACTCCGGATGCGGTGCCGGTCGTCAAGCGCGATGTGGGGATACCCAGGCAAATGGGGGGCGGGACGGGACGAGCCTAGGTCCCCGCGTAGGTCCAAGTTTAGCTGGTGTTCGACACGGAACGGCGGCGATAGCTGCGAAGAAGCCATGGCAGCGGATAGAAAGAAGGATACACAGACAGGGGTTTCAATTAGAAGCCGAGTGAGAGCCTCTTATCCTGGCGACGGGACGCGGCTCCCTATGATCACCGCAATTAGGCGTTGCCGGTCGTCGGACGCATGTCAGCCTAGCCTGCGGGTCAGCCGACATCTGGCGTGTGCCTTGCACCTCGGCTGTGCAACTGTGGGAAAATTCAGGAAGATTCACCTCTGGGTTCTCCCGCGCCCATGTCTCAGCAGAGCCACGTTTCGTGAAGCAAAAATTCAACGCCATGGAGCTTCCCGGCCAGCTCCTTGTTGGGACGAGTGTGTTGGCTCTCGTAGCCGCTTGCCTCTACCAGCTGTGTTTGGGGGCGCGTTCCCCACAACGGCCGCGATCTCCAGGTAGCGACACGCTCGACCAGCGGCGTTTCCGCGAGTTGACTTTGCGCGTGGACGAGATCCCGACCGGGACATCGGCGGCGGAGCTGGAAAGCGAGCTGCAGTCGATCCTCGCTACAAGTCCGGATTTACAGGGCCAGCTCGACGGCTTGGCCGTGTGCTCGCTTGCGCCGAGAGACCGCACCTGCGCCTGCGCGACTGTGACGGCCAGGACGCGGCTTCCGGAGGACCAGCTGCTGGCTCGCCTCCAGCATGCTAGCAAAAAGTCCCCGTACCGCTTCGACAGCACGTTCTACGGTATCACGCCGCTCTACGAAAACGTAGCCGGCGTCCACTGCGAGTATGCACCTCCGTTCCTATGAAGCGTCATCCTAGCTAATTATCCCATCTATTCGCAGTGTGATCGCCGTGCCGGGTCTAGCGAGCCACGCAATCGGCTCGTGGAAATCGCCGGGCGGGAACGATCTCTGGCTACGCGATTGGCTCCCTGACGACATCCCGAACCTCCGCGTGCTCCTGTACGGATACGACACGACGTTGTTAAAGAGTAACGCCAAATCCTCCGTAGAAGACTTGGGCCGGCGGTTCCTTGAAAGCTTGACGGCGTTCCGGACGAGCGACGAGGTAGGTTTGTCGTCTACTGACACGGAACTAGCTAACCACGCCGCAGACCGAGCATCGTCCGATCCTCCTCCTAGGCCACAGTCTAGGCGGCCTTCTCATTAAGGAGGCAGGTTGCTAGGTCCCTTACGCCGGTTAGTGCTGACCTGTCGCAGGCACTCGTCCACGCCTCTCGGAGCCCTGCCAGCAGTCCGACGCACCGGCTCCTCTCGCGAACCTGCTGCGGGCTGCTGTTCTTCGGGGTGCCGCAGCTAGGTCTGCGGAACGAGAAGCTCGCCTCCGTGGTAGAAGGGCAGCCGAATCAGGCGCTTATCCGCGCTATAGTCGTGGACGACGAGTCGGAACCGTCGGACTTCCTGGCCCGCATGGCCGACGACTTTACGCGGTGTTTCCAAGACCGGCTGCGCGTGGTCGCCTTCTACGAGCGTAGGCAGAGCGCGACTGTTGCGGTACGTCGCGCCCGGGCCTTCCGACTCCGCCTGGTTCTGTCCTGCTTACTATAGTGTCTAGAGGCAACCCGACGGCACGCTGCGGAAGTCGGGCCCGCCCGTTCTGATGGTCACGAGGAAGTCGGCAACCAGCACCGGCCTGACCGCGGTGCCCGAGGAAGACATCGTTCCTCTAGATGCCGACCACTCGGGTCTCGTTAAATTCGCGTCCCGGCGCGACGACGCGTATGTTGTGGTGAAAGAGCGGATTAAAAGTCTCGTGGCGGGCGCGGCGTCTTGGACCGTGGACCGTAGGTGATCCTAACTTTCCCGCCCAGACACGTCGGTACTGCGCTGACCTACGCTTCGCTCCCGTAGCTCCAATGCCTCACCAGAGCGCTCCGCGGCATGCGATCCAGCACGGCTCCACGTTCGGTGGCACCTACACCATTCACGGAGGGAACGTCTCGCAGGGCAATGTGATGAACCTATGAACCACGTGCAACCCTGCCAGGCCGGCGTCGCGCGGATCGTAGAGCGATGGGCGCCTGGTACGGGGGTTGTGCTGCGAGGCAGGCTCGTCCTACGACCGATACATGCAATAGACAACCGGACCTGGCAAGTTCACAGCGGCTGTACCGTCGCGGGACTTGAATCCACCTACTTTCCCCGTCTCGCAACCCAAACTGTGAGCCCAAGAACAGGTCCGTGTGCTGTCTAACCTAGCGGACGCTAAACAGAATGCTGAGCCCTGGGTTCTCCTTCCGCTGCATCTTGTTCTCCCACGTATTCGGGGCATCCGTCCGTTGCCTTGGCCTCTTCTCCATCTCTGTTATGTACCGGGAAGAGCGCGGTTCACGCCCCCACGTGTCGTCGCCGCTCCGCCTCCCATTCGAGCCAGGCAGCCTCTTCCTCCTCCTCTAGAGTCGGGTATTCAAAGCGCGGTCTCTTGGTCCGCCGGGTGCCCTTGGTACGCCGGGTACCTAGTTCGCCCCGGCTCTCGTCGGATGAGGAAGCCGAGGGCGAGTCCGCCAGCCACGGGTCGCCGTCTTCGTCATCGTCGGACCGGCCGCGTTTGGGCTGTGGCGTGGATAAGGGACTGGGATGAGCCCCGTTACAGCTGCTGCAGCGACCGTGCGGGCTCGTAGGTTGGGCGTCGTGTTTTGTGGCTTTAGGGCCGGGCTTGTCTGCCTCGACCGGGACGGAATCACCGTCGGTGTCGGTAGACTTGGGCTCGGTCGGCGCTGGTGTCGGTGGATCTCGAGAACAAGGGGACATCGGACCTGTAGTTTGTAGAGGCGTAGATGCGGCGTTCAAGGAAGGGCTGGGCGTGGGGGGTTGAAGCTTGGTCTCAGCGCCGGCGGTCGCGGGAGTCGCTACGGCAGGTGGCGGCGTATCCGACTCAACAACGGCGACGCGGTCTCTCTCTTGTATCCCTTCCGTCCCTTCCTCCTCGGTAGCGCGGCACCTCTGGGATGCGATCCTCTCCTCCCACACTCGCATTTCGTCCGCTGTCTTCGGGGCGGCCTCATACACCGTGCCTAGAAAGCGGGCTAGCGAGCTGACGTCGTGCTCAGTAAAAAAGCGCATCAGCATCTCCCACCATCCTATCCTAGGATGTAAGGTATCCTGCCCTAATGTGGCGTTGAAAGCGTCCTCCATTTCGCTGTCATGTATCATAGCAAACGAGGACACGGCCTCGAAGCACTTGTTAATCTCGTCGAGGCGTTGCTGGCGGCGTGCCTTTAGCCGCTTCTCGAGTTCGGCGCGCGTCGTGGCTGTCTGGGCAATGGCACGTAGGTCCAGCACAAAGGCGTCGAAGTCCTCAATGTCGACACGTGTCTGGTTATACCGGTGGTACAGCTCGTAGAAGCCGCTACGCATGTCCATATCAAACTTGCTCGCAGGCCATCGATGGAAGGGCTTGGACTTCGGATCGAAACGGTAGCGCGGGTGGCGTGGCATGGTTGCGCCTGCGTGGTCGTCGGGCGTGGCGCTGTTAGGCGGTGTTGATGATCAGGATGGGGACGATGTGATGGCGATGATGATGGATGATGGGGGTATCTGTCAGCATCGGAACGCAAATCCGCAGTTGACATTGGGGAACGAAACGCGCGTGCCGCCGCTAGGCCACGCCTGACCTAATTCGGCTCCCCTAGACTGTACAGTGTAGTGCAGAGCTTCAAGCGAGAGTGGGGACCACTTTTGGTAGAGCTGCTGGGGCGTTTTTTTAGTTCCCCCTAGCTAAGCTACCTATCCGGATATACTGTGTGGCTTTCATCTGAATACACAGTACTGATACACTAGACCCTGTTCGAATGCCAGCACATGAGGTATGTATACATGTACTTATGAACTCCTCTGTGTTTTCTATTGGTCGTTCAGTTGAGTGTTGTTTGGGGGGGGGGGGGGTGGGCCTCCTCCCTCCCTGGCCTCCCTCCCTGGTCCTTATTTCTAGTTCCCCTCCTGTCCCAGGTCCTGCCAGCTCTTCCCAACCTCTTTCCCTCCCGTCCCCTCTTCCTGGCTTGAATTGAGGTTGCGTCGACCGAGTGTGATTGCAACTATGGCGCCAGAGTGTGATTCACAACAAATATCACGCTACTACACCCTTATTAAATTTATTATGGAGAAGCTGAACACTAGTTGTCGCCGGCACACTTCCTTGAACCAGGCAGTACACCTTGCGGAGATGGGTAAAACGAATCCCACTGAGAGGATTTTCTGGGACATAGGCTTTTCGGCCTGGTATGGATACTTTCTCTCACTTAGGGCGGTTAGCAACCAGCACAAATTTGCGGGCAAGGCAGATCTCAAGAAGCTCTTCGGCAGGTTGAACGAAGAGAGCGTTGATATCCAAAAACAAGTTGCAAAAGACGTCGACAGGGAAATTCCCGATGAGACAAGGTTCAAGGTCAATGCATTCAAAGAGAAAGCCAAACGTGGTATGCTATCCTCAACCAAGATGGTGATGGCTTCTACTAAGTTGATAATATTCTAGGTCGATCAACTAGTCCTGAGGATGCCGCTTCCGACACTTCTACACGCCCAGGTAGCTGTGAGCCCCACAGCGAAAGCCAGGCGCCCACTACGTCAGGCCCTCCGACCAGGAGGGGATCTAAACGCCGTACGCTACCCTTAACTAAGATAGTGATGGCTTCTACTAAGTTGATAATATTCTAGGTCGATCAACTAGTCCTGAGGATGCCGCTTCCGACACTTCTACACGCCTAGGTAGCTGTGAGCCCCACAGCGAAAGCCAGGCGCCCACTACGTCAGGCCCTCCGACCAGGAGGGGATCCAAACGCCGTACGCTACCCTCGACCAAGATGGTGATGGCTTCTACTAAGTTGATAATATTCTAGGTCGAACAGATGGTCCTCGTGATGCCGCTTCCGACTCTTCTACATGCCTAGTCAGATGGGAGCCCCGCGGCGAAAGCCAGGCGCCCACTCCGTCAGAGCCCGCGATCGAGCAGTCGCGTCCGATTGCGCATAGTCCTGGCCCTCTACGACACATCTTCGCCAGCGCGTCACTAAAGGAAGCGACGAATATCTTTCCGCCTTTGATTTCAGATGCGATCGAGAGGATTCCCCAAGCGGCCAGTCAGGCTAGATTCGCAGCTGATACTGGATTCGCAGCCGATATTACGATGTCGCTTCCCGAGTACTGGGACACTTACGAAGGCCAAATGGTAATCCAACTTGCCGAAAACAAGGTGCAGCGAATTGCAAAGCATCTCTTCGGGGTTGACTTGGAGACAAACGGCGGCCTTCGGTATGTATGTTATCCAGGTGGCGGTAGGCTACTACCAAACCCTCAACTCACCGTCTCGGACTGCTGTCACGACGTGATCGAAGGGCTGTTCGGCAAGGAAGTTTCCAATGCGATCCGGGGAAGTGTCGTGTACCAGGATGAGGCCAAATCGATGTTGAATCGCACCAGGTGTGTATCAATGGTCGTTTCAAATCAGGCTAGCCAAGGCGCTCAACTATGTATATTACTTGGGCTGATGGAAGCGACACGAATCAGAGAGAAGCTGTACCGCTAGATCGAACCCCCAAATCAATCTTGTCCTTCCTGTTCATTGAAACAGCGTAGAGTCCAGCAACCATAAGACAGCCATCGCCCTAGACTTTGACGTACCCACCATTGCCGCCAATGTAGAGCTCTACACCCCGTGGGACTGTTCCTTGTCCATCACAACGATCGTGTTTGTATGCCGGCTCGGTTCTGTTTCCGTCCTTGTAGACCAGAACGAAGCAGTTGCGCCAGTAAATTGTCTGGTTGCACCCAACGATCCATCGCCCGGCCGTTAACGCGTCGTCGAAATTGACTGTCTGGTCGAGGCTATCGATTTTGAACGACTAGGAGGTATGTCAGATGCCGTGATGCCTGAAGGATCGGGGGACGAACCATGAAGTGCCGCTTACGCTCGAGGTCAAAACTAAATCGTTCGTGGGGTTCGACGGGAGACGCGCGGGGGGGTTGGAGGGCAGGCGTCGACGCTCGGAGACAGGTATTGGAAAGGGAGAGTCATCAGGCTGGAAGCTCCCCAGCCAGCAGTCGCATGCTGTCCCCTTTTCCCAAGCCACCCGCCGAGGGCCTACTTAACCAGGCAGAGGGACGAAGATCAGGCGCAAACGACCCAAGCACAGCAGAAATCCGGGCTTTCTGTTCTCCCGGTTTTGCAGGCCGGGGTGAGCCGAGCCTCAGAAAACACTAACGTCTTGTGGCTGCTAGGTTGATACGTGGCTGAATGGGAGGTGCGTTATCCTTATCTGGAGGGGGCCTCTGAACCCCCCATTGCCGTTATCTGCGGTCCCCGACCTCCTCCGCTGTCTGGTTCTTTCGAGAGGATGCCCTCTCCCATAAACGTGGCACCCGGTCTCCCCGAGGGCAGTGCACCGACACGGAACGTAGAGCGGCTCCTGCGAAAACTAGACACTTGCGTCTCCTCTATCAATCCACTGTGACGATCCCTCCTTGTCTCAGTAACCCGCATTGCGTGCCAGCACGAGGCTTTCTGGATCAGACCCCCGTGCACGATGTCTTCGAAGTCGCCTGAGCGGCGTAGCCTGGAGCCCTCCCACATCCTCCGATGCGTGCCCAGGCTGGAACTCGACCTCCGCAAATTGCATGGACGCGTTCCGAATGACCTCGTCGCGGGCCTTGCCTGTGAACGCAGCATCCCCGCAGCCTAATTCTGAAGTCAGAAGAGGCAGGACTTACCCCTTGCCAAAGGCTGCTACTTACATACGACAATCGTCCGACCGGGCGAGCTTGCGCCCTAAGCTATCTCTCGGGCTATACCGTTGGTATGAAAATCTGACCCAGCCCCCGGGTACAAGCATAGCCAGTACTTGTTTTCTATAAACGGGGGCTTGGATCGCCTGGGGGACGGGTAGATGCACCAGATGCAGAGGAGCCTCTGTACTTTTGTTAGCACCTACTCGTAGCGGGGGCGTGCGTAATGGGGACGGGGGCGTGGCGTACGTTTCCGGGGTCAAGGCTTTGTAAAGCGAGAAGCTCCTCCTTCACCCACTTCTGTTGGGCGTTGTCCTCCAGGACCCAGAAGAGATCGACCTTCCGGGTCATGTCACGGAAGCGCGCCTCCTTTGGTGGGCTTTCCGATGGCGTGCTACGGAGCGTGCGTGTTTCGTCGAATCGCCGCCTACGCGCCAGGTACGCGGCGTACGGGAGGATCCCCGCAATGCCGATACCTTTTGCCGCCAGGATAACGTTCTCGAACTCGTGGAGCTGAAGGTCGTGGCCGTAGGGCCCGTCTATGTAGATATGGGTGAGGCTCGCTTCGGTCTTCGCTAACGCGGCGATATCGCCTTGCCGTTGCATTAAGAAAGTCAACTGGGTGGAGTGGTTCGACCCCTCAGGGTCCTGGATCCATGCCGCTGTCATGGCACGGCCCCGAAGCTTCAGGCCCCAGGCGGCGTCGGGGAAGTACAAGTAGAAATAGCACCCAGGAAACAGCGGCACCGGTCGCGGGAACTGGGCGTGCCCCCGGACAACCTGCCCGACCCGCCCCACGCTCATAGCGGCTCGGCCACGATACAGGGACCGCAGAAAGCGGCCCAGTGTCGTGAGCAGCCAAACGCCGCAAGCGCAGCCTGCCACCACTTGCGACAGTACCGTGGGGAGAAGAAGGACATGCCAGGCTAGTGCGCCCAAGGCGGTGACCGCTAGCACAAGGTGGGCATGTGCGAACCAGGTGTAGTGCAGCCGGCGCACCAGCCACAGCGACCAGACGGCCACGATGCTGAGAGCCAGCGCTATCTTTGTCGGATCAGCCTCTGCCAGTCTGCGGGTGCCGATATACGTACCGCGTAGCCGGAAATGGACAAGGCGGTGGCGGACCGGTTCTGGGAGGCCGACAGGCCAGCATGGAGAAGGCCCTCTGCGATGGCTACCCTTCCGAACCAGTGGTGCGCGAGGTAGTACTTCGGCAGGGGGAGCCCCATAAAGCTCATCAGGGGGCTCGTTTGGCCGCCGAAAAAGAGCGGGGTTAGGTTAACTAACGAGGTGAAGGCGGCGCGCCGCGCGAGGTCCGCCTGGCTCCGGACGGCCCAGCCCAACACCACCCCATTCGCCCCCAGGTAGAGGGCGAGGAGGAGAGCGTCTAAGCGGGTCACGCTATGGGTGTTTTTGCCGCGGCGGTACACGAGAGGGTACTGGAGCTGAGAGCGGAACCCATGGCGGCCTTTGGCCGCAAGGGCAATGGCGATCCGACGACAGGTGAAGAATACGATCAGGCCGGTCACGGACGCGGCGTACACGATTGAGGACTCCATGGTAAGTTTGCGTTGCTGTTGCGTTGCTAACCATGAATGCATCCCACTATAAGTAGGCAGTGGTAGCAAGTAGGCAGCGGTAGTGATCACGGGGCCTGGTCCGGCTGACAACTGTTTTCCGTATTCGGACCCATGCGCGCAAAGCGTCTAAGTTAGCCGCGGAAACAACGCCGGCGCTTATGGTCTGTTGCTTCTATTTATAAAGCGGCATACCTCACATCGATATATAGTTGACAGTGAATCATGGCTGATAGTGAATCAAGTTTGACAGTGAAGCATAGTTGGCAGTGAATCCGAGCAAGGCAAAACCAAGACAAGCTCCTCAGAAGAGCACAGACATGGCACGGCATCGAGACGCAAAGAACCGCCGGCAATGTCTACAAAAGAAAGCCAACGAATACCACCAGAAGTTCAGCGCGGAAGCCGCGGTCATCATTAAAGATCAGGATACCTGGTACACGTACACGTCTCCTGGCTTCCTGGCTGATTTTATCAACTCTTTGCACGTTCCATGGAAGAATCGCTCGGGGCCGGATGACTACGACAGCGTGCGAGAACGGAATCGGCGGACGAACTCGCCCAGCTCCTCGGCGAGTTCCTTGGCGTCGTCAAGCAGCTATGGTTCCTCGCCCATCCTATCCGCAACCCCTGCCTGCTCAGCTTCGCAGGCTCCCGGCCAGAGTCTTCTCTCCACGGCGGCTGACAGCCCTGCACTGTCGTTTGAAAGCTTGTTCGGCTCAAGCCCTCCCTCGGACGCGAGCACTCCAACACCTCGCTTTCCCGCGCTGACGCCGTCCGCGTCGGGGCCCACTACTCCGCGCTGCTCCGGGGCCGAAGTACCGTCGTCAGTCACGCACGCGCCCGGCACGGTTGACCCAACCTGTCTTGAGAAGCCGCGGGTTCATGGGCCAGGGGCACCAAGAAGACCTCCAGCGCTAGGCATGCGGACATCTGGGGTACTCTCTGGAAGAACACAGAAGAGCACCAAGAGGGGAACCCTTCGGCGGGAATACTTCGAATAGCGGCCGCCCACGCTCTTTTAAGTACAGGCTACGTGCATAGTGGACCAGCCCCCTCGTCTGGTACGGGGGGGCTCGGGCGCGGGGCGTTAGGGACTTGGGGGACGTTTTAAGCAGCAGTCTATTGAAGAATCAAAGCACAATGAAACCTCGAGCGTGGATTTGAATCACGAACGGCCCGTGCTACCCGTTCCTGGCTGTTGCTTATAAGCCGACTCGGGCTGGCCGCGGACGGTGAAGGGACGCCCACCACTGGCGTTGCCGAATTCGGAGAGAAGCACACATGTGGCTGCCGTTGTAACCCCTTTTTGGCCGTTCCGCTTCGGAGTGCCGGCGCTTGCTCTTCGAGGAGGGTTCCTAATTCTGTCTTACGACTCCAGGGTAACCGTCAGGAAATGGACAGCTGCCCGGGTTCTGAAAAGGGCCTGTACGTAAGAGAACAGACGCTGGCGCAGTTGGATGGACGGAGGGCAGTCGAGCCAGTGTCGTAAGCGCCTGGGGTCGGGGATTTCTATTCCTGTGTCATGGCGGACGGTACCCAACGACGTCAACGCGGGCGTTCTACCGCTCTGTGCATACGCGCGGGTGGGAGGGAACGCAAAACGGGATTCTGTATGCGCCATAGATTCACTCGGTCTCTGGCCGCGGTCCCAGCTCAACGCAGATGGCTATCCAGGAGATTCGCCCAGTGCACCGTGAACGAATGGATTACTAGGCTAGGTAAGAACTCGTGCCGGGCAGTGTGGAGCTCGCAACGCCGCACGCGAAGACGCCTCATAGTATCCTCAAGCTAGCCTGAGAAACCTGGTGCATAGTGTGGTAGAGCAACTCCAGGTCTTTGCTCAAGGCCAACGGTCGGGAGACTTCAGAGGGCGCCCCCGTATGACATGCGGCAAGCTCCTCGTCAGACACGGGCATCAGGCCCACGCCCGCCCACGGGTTCTCGACACCCTGATCCCGGACCAGATCGCTCAGCTTGTACGGACAGTTGCCTACAACATGTATTGATGGGCCATCCTCGATTCGCACATCAATCTCCGTGTCGCGCGATGCCACTTCCACTTCTAGCGGGATGGCTGGGAGATGCTCCGTACAGCCCTGGGTGGCTTGGAGGAAAGCAACCTGCCGGTACCGGTTCTCCTCGCCACGATACAGGATTCTGGCATGCTGGAAGCGCCGGACAAGGCTCGCCGCAGGAGGCCCCGGCAGTACACGGCACCGGAGTCGGACGCGGCAGCGTTCAGGTGACGTGTAGAACTGCGGCAGACTGGCAAGTTCAACGTAAAAGAGCGCACCGATAAGCCGGTTAGCGAGGCTCTCCAGCTGACCGTCGTTGAAGGTGCCGCAGTTGTACCGAACAGTAACAGCTAAGGGTCGCGTGACGCTACCCCTGCATTCCGGCTTGTTAGTTGAGCTCACGGTAGGGAGACGCCAACGTACGGTTTCTGCCCCGGAGTGTTCGAAACGGCCTTGCGCCGGTGCTTGATCTCCAACTCGTTTCCGCAATGCTCATAGATCTCCTCGAGGGACCATTCCAGATTCTCGCCTAGCCGTATGTGTCTCGGGCGCCGAAAGTGGTGGCGCGAGAACCGGATCTGCGAGAAGTCCCGGGACCTCTGGGCGCACTGGGATACGGACCATCGCTGTAGAAACATCCCCAGGGCATAGAGGGTGCCGACGCCCTCCGCGCGGATTACGTCGAAGTGGTCGCGAAGTGGCATGGCTGTTAACGCTATCGATGCGTACAAGCTCTTCAGGAAATCGCTCATGAGGGTGCTCGAATGAAGGGGGCCGTCAAGCTCTAATAGCCGGGCGCACGCCGTAGAGGGCCGAAGCGTACACGCCCGCGCGTTAGATACTTGGCAAAGAGGGCAACGGTGGACTGTATGGTGCCATGGCTCCAGCTCCGAGGCACTGCCGATGAGTCGAATACAGCGCTCACACAGCCAGTGCCCGCATTCCAGTGCTTTCGCTGGCGATTGGGCTAAGCACAAAAAACAAGAGGAACGGCAGAACTTCGTGGCCCAAAACAGTCGAATAGCCCTCGTTCTTTCTAAGTGGAGAGCGAACGCTGGTCTGTCTGCTGTCTTCGCCTCGTTTGCCATGTTATAGAAGGTGTTTTCAATATCCCGGGCAAGATATGATACATTCGGCTTATGGAAGAGCCGACGGACCGGGGCGGAAAAAGCCATTTTATAGATTTCGTCTGCAAAGAATTCTATGATTGTTAGCCTTTGCCGGGGCGAGCTATTATAGTACACGTACTGTGGCCCCCCGTCGGGTACGAATCTGCGTAAAAGGCCGAGGCGATAGCCTGCACCATCTTTGGGTATTCCTGGCGGGTCGTCAAGTAGAATAGTCGCTCTATATGAACGTCGAAACTCTTCGTCGTTATATCCAAGCCCCGGAGGATGCCTATAAAGCTGAGCGGCCGAACGTGGTTAGCAGCAAGGTGGGCGATCGCGTGGTGGAACAAGATACGTAAGTTAGAAAACGTAAACGTCCAACCCAACGACGCACGGAGACGGAAGGCACTGTCCGCTTGCGCGAGAATCTTATCCACCGTTCTTTTTTCTGGCCGGAGGAGATGCATTGCGTCAAAGCACCCCCAACACATCGCTTCGGCGTCCTTTTTGGAGTATGGCCTCGTGGGGTCTGCCATTTGTTGCACGCGGGCGAGGTACCGGGCGAGTCTGTCGATGAATGCTGCCCGTTCCGCCGGCTCCTCCTTAAATCGGTCACTAATTAGAAGAAGGCGCGGCCTGGACCGGAAATCTTGCTGGTTCTGCCGGGAGATGATAACCCAAGAGGCGAGCAATTCGATCACATTAGACTGGCCGGGGAAGTCGTCCACGAAGATGGCGACCGTATGGCTCATCAACCCGAGCAATCGTGCATGAAGGCGGATCAAGGATAGCGATTGACACGAGTCCGCTCGTTCCTGGACTAAACGATGCCAATGGACGTGGCCGCCGTGGAAACCTTCCGGTATCTTCGACCCCTGGACACGACACGCCGTTGAGCTATCGAGGAGAAGGACGTGTCGGCCCTCTAGCCCAGAGCGATGTAGGCACACGGTGGCATCGTCCGGCTCGGTTCTCTCCAATTCGAACAAACCACCGAGGATGCTGGTCTTTTTTTCACGCCCAATAGTGTGGATGATGACGGGACAGTCTTCCGGCTCGTTGAAAGTCTGGTATGCCGTGTTGATTTCTTGTAAATACAAATCATGAGGAGAAGATGCAGAGGTTGCCAGTCTTAGCCAAGGTGTCATTGTGAAATGATTTGCGTGGCGACAAGCTGAGAAAGTCTGTCGACGTCCCTTCCACAAAGATGTATACCTCTGTTGGTAGTCTTGCCAGAAACAGTTTACAGACAACAGAAGCCGGATAGCCCGCCTCTTTTCCTGCCTAACCACGGGTTGCTAGCCCCAACGGTGAGGTATAGTCGATTTACGCCCACGAAAAGAGCAGGAAACCGTAAGGAGCATCAAGTCGAGCGATTTATGCCAAAGAAGCCCCAAGTCAGAGGAAACGGCAACGGCTGCCCTAGTAGTAGAAGCGACTTCGCAGTCTTTAGTATCTGTGACCTTACTATGCATGCATGCCCCGGCACTTCAACGTTCGCGCTCCTTTGCTGTAGATTTCTGTGGGCTGGCTGTTGGACCCCTGTGGGCTGGCTGTTGGACCCCTGTCGGCTGGCTGTTGGACCCCTGTCGGCTAGCCGTTGGACCCCTGTCGGCTCGCCGGACCCTGCCCCTCGTTGGGCCTCTATTGGGTTTTTAAAGTCCCGGTTTCCTGCCTCTCGCCGAAACTGTGTCTATGTACTACCTGAGGTCAAATTTCAGGGCAGCGCAATGGCTTCACATCAATGCACCCAGTGCAATAAATTCTTCCACTCTACAGCGATCCAGAAACACCGTCGACGTCCCCATATACATTGCCCTCATTGCAAACGGTATTTCCTTCAGAGGGAATGGCAGACTCACAAGACAATATGCGGCGGGTCGCGACTGGTAAAATCCTGCGCGTGCGGCGCACGGCTGCCACCGAAAGCTTTTGCTAAGCATACAGCCCGGCCCCACGGAACACAGCGTTGTGGACGATTCATTCTTCTTAGCGAACGCCGGTCCCATCGAATGAATTGCGAGCAGTGCAAAGACTTCGAGAGAATGTCGATAGCCTACTTAACGAAGGCCAAGGAAGCCTTCTGTGTTGCTCGCGCAGAATGTCAAGCCATCATATCTCGTGGTGCCACGAGCTCGCGAAGCAAGGAGCAGGGGCCGGTCTACTTAAACGTCCTCAACGACTCAATCTCGGGCACACCCATCACGGCAGCGGAATATCTACCGGCTTCAGAGTACCCGAGGAACACCTTTGTTCTCTGTTCAACAGCCGAGGCGCGGAGGATCCTTAAAGCTGGGAGCCCTAAGATACCCATCTTAATTCCAGCCGAATGGAACCAAGATCGCAATACGTTATCTATAGCTCAGTTCTTAGAGTACCTGAAGTCCTTCGCTACGGTGGATATCCACGATTTCGACCAGGCTCTCCCAGACGGCGTCATCACACCTCGCTCTATAGACCCGTCGTCGGCCCTCGCCCTCTTTCGAGATCCTGCACGCGGCCCGGTTAACATGCTTAACCTCGGAGCCTACAAAGAGAACCCGATCCCCTCGTGTATGGCCGGCCTCCCCGCATACGGAATCATGACGCAAGCGAAAGAGCAAAGCGGCAAGCTAGAGCATCCCGTGGTCCTGGACCTGTCGGACTCGGCCCGCTTTCAGCTCTGCGCAAAAAGGGGGGCCTTCTCGATGCCTCACATCGACCGGCACGGGGTGCTCACAACGGTCTTTAACGACGAGGGACAAAAGCTGTGGCCCTTTTGGCCGGCTTCAGAAGTTCCCGTATGGGCCCCGTCGAACGCTCTCCCGGCCGAGCCGGGAATCGGCCTTTACCTGGACCCCGGCTCCACCTTAATCCAGCCCCAGGGCACCATCCACGCGCCATACTCGCTGACAGATGTGCTCATGAGTGGCACAATGCACTGGGACAGCCGGGAAATGCTAGGCGTGATGCAATTCTCTGAGCTCGAGCGCCGGTATCCGCACATTACGAACGAGGACCCGGCCCATGAGTTTGAAGGGAAGGTCGACCGGATTGGCGCGCATTGGCAAGCCCAGTTGCCTACTTGGCCATGGGGGCCGGGAGGCCACCTGCGGCAGTACTTGGAGCTTGTCAAGGTAGGCAGCCTCTCCCCGGCACGCCGCGAGGACGAGAGACTAACCATCCACCCCAGGGGCTCAAGACGCGGCGACACAAGCCGCCCGCGAAACCTAGGCGCAAGCGGCGCTAATAGCCGCCATGCTTGGTAAGTTGTCATGCGTGGAAGCGCGAGCGGCTGCTGGGAGTGGGGTAGACGACGCAGTCCAGTTTTCCGTGCCTGGACGTTTTCGTTATATATTCCTAGTCCTCACTGGTTGCCTGTGAGCCTGTGTAATCGGGGCACCATTGCCTTATGCACGCCTCGCCATGATCATGAATCTGCCGCTACGGAACATCGAGTGCCCCGATAACACGCTTTTTTACACTTGTGCCTTAAACAACTATCGTGGCTGTTGCTCTATCGACCCTTGCGATTCCGCGCACGGCTGCCCGAGCGGCCCACCCAGCGCTGTCGGCCCCGGCGCCGCCCCGGGCGTCACGGCACTGCCCTCGCCCACCACAGCCGCCCACCCTACGCCCACAGCAGCCCAACCGACACCCACGGGAGCACAACCCACGCCCACAGAAGCACCGCCTGCGCCTCCTCTCGCGCCCCCGGCCAACGCCGGCCCAACACCCACCTTGGTCGTGAGTCTGAGTGTGGTCGTTGGGACGATCAGTATCTTAGTCCTGTCCTTGTTAGTCTGGGTCTTCCGGGCTAGGCTCGCCCGATGGTTGCATTTCAGGCGCGCGAGAGGGACCGACGGGGTGGGCCCCGCATCACCTTCGGGCATCTTCGAGCTGGACGGGCAGGCTGTATGTCCGCATGAAATGAGCGCGGACGGAAGGACTAAGACGTAATGGAAAGCCCGTGGTTCCCCTTCGTGTTTACCGCGTAGGCGTATGCGCGGACACTTGTAAGATACTCCACCAATGGATCAAGTACTTTAAGCAATATGACTCTGTTCTGCGGGATACAGCCCTTCCTGTGGGCAGCCACAGGAACCAACAACGTCCCTAGCGCGGAGAGCGACCGGGGTCAACCAGACTGTCGGTATCAGCCAGACTGCCAGGACCCCCTCATGGTGGCTTGGCTGCCCAGTACTTGTAGTTCCTGGGCGCGGGGTTGCTGGGTACCGGGCGAGGGGGGACAAAAAAACGCCTCAGTAGTCTAGTAGCGTGGTAGAGCTGCTGGGGCTTTTTTTTGTCCCCCCCCTAGCCGGGTCGTGTCGGTTGGCCGGGGCGAGGGCCAACGATCGGCAAGGCAGGTGTGGGAAGCGGGTCCAACGAAGCGCGACAAGCGAGGCAGTGCGCCCATCCACAGGTACTTACGAAATTCCCTTGCCCGTTTTCAGTCCCGAGTTCTCTCACGACTGGGCGCTTGTCGTTGGTAGCTGGGCAGGCCCTGGCTGTTGACCCCTTGATGCCTCCACTCTCGCTTGCGGCGCGGAATCTGCAAGTGGCTCCATCATGTTACACAGCAGTGCCGCGATCAAGCGATTGATAAGCAAGTGCGGCTGCGCACTGACCTACATCAAACCTTAAATATATAGAAATCATGGCCGACCCTAGCCCGGAGGAAGAATTAACCGTTCCGATTGGCTATGTCTATTGTGATAAGGCAGGGGTTCGTGTGGGGAGCAGTACATAGGTAGTATTGAGTCCCCTTGGGTCGGCCAGTCAACAGTTGGACCGTTTACCGTTTACCGTTTACCGTTTACTGTTGTGTGTCCCTGCCGGTAGTTGACTGCGTCCGACATCACCTTGCGATTCTTGCTATACCGGCTGCGAGGGCCGGTTACTGCATTGTGTATCCGTGAATAGATCCGACATGGCCTTGCTAGTCCTTGCCGTACCGAGACAGATTCGGGGTCTCGTGCGAGTCAGTCGTAATATTCGAAGAGGCAAGGCCATCGCCTAAGCGAACAAGAACTGTTGAGGTCGTTCCCACTCGTAATCCGCTCTCGGACACTCGAGTATTAGTCTGTTCCTCGTAAGTTTCTCGGACCCTAGAGGATGCAGCGCCCCTTACAGTGGGGGGGGAGAGTCCCATCTAAAGGATGGGACTGCTTCGCTCCCGTCTACGGTTCAATGAGTCCATGGTAACGAATACATACAACACCGCCTTAGCAACGACGGATATACGTACCTACAATAGTCCTCGCTGGCCCACGGGAACAACAGCCAGATGTATAGAAGTGGAACGTAAGCATTTCTTTGTTCACCTATGTTATGCAGGCAGTTGAATAGTGGCAAGTCAATTGCTACTTGTGTTGCAAGGAAACCAGCCTTGCCTTATCCCTCACCACCCCGTACCTCTTTCTAGCACCAGCGCTAGCTACCGGGAAACATGCCTCGTTCGTACTAGACTCTGTGGCGTGACCCTGCGTCCCATCACTTATCGTGGTCAACCAGCGACCACACGGGAACCATGCAGTGACTAGCGGCGTCGATAGGAGGTGCGGCTCCTGGATTCATCCGAAGACGAGTGGTAGGACGAGTGGTAGGACGAGTGGCGTCGTTTACCGTTGTCTCCTTCGCGGGGCGAAGGAGTTTTGTGTTGTGACCGCCGGCGCTCGTGGTAATCCGCGCCCTTGTCCACACTATGCTCGTCAGCGAGGTAACGCTTTATGGGAGGTGGCTCTTACGCGAGCTTGGAAAGGATGAAGGTGCTTGCCACAATGAGCGACGCCTTAACGAATCCCATGATGTTTGTTAGTTGCTTTGTATGGGAAGTTGCAAGTAATTGTATAGGTAAAATAGTCTGGCGGGCGTAGGGTGTGCTAATCAGGAGACTTATCATGGTACTGACGGAGTGTACTTATAGGTATTGAAACGCCGTGTACCGAAAACCGTAGCCGTAAAGCGGTACCATCAGTAATCCGATTCCGAGTCCGTATCAAAGCTGCTAATCTCTTTGTGAACATGAATCACAACGGAATCATCGTCTGGCTTGTTGTTCTGACTCGGAGTGTCCCAAGAACGGTCGCTACGAGGGCTGGGAAGCCCTCTTGCCTCCTGGTATTCTCGAAAGGCGGCGGCGATGGTTTGGGCGATATGGGACACTTGCCGATCCTGTTCGCGGGAAGCGCGCTGAAGTTGCTCGTTCTCCTCACGTAGCCGGGTGATAGCCCTGTCTTGGTCTCGACTTCTAGGGACTCCAGTCGCGCTAAGTTGCTTTCGTAAGGTAGCATTTTCCTGTTGGAGTGCGGCCACCTCGTCTTTAAGTCTGGCCACCTTGTCTTTGTATGACACCGGCGGGAGGAACTTGGCTTTCAGAAGCTTGAAATCCTCGTCTGAGGCGTCGTCATCACTACCCTCCTCGTGGCGTAGGGCACCCTCTTCTGCTCCTGACTGGTTGTCGCCGTCTTCGGGGGGAAGGAGGTATTCCGGATAGGGAGACGGCGGTAAGCCACGGCCCCGCACCTCCGTTGGCTTGCGGTCTCGCTTCCAGACGCTCCTAACCGCGGTGGACGAAGGGGCAAGAGAAGATAGGGGGGGTGGGGTCACGATTTTGACCTGTCGACGTCTATCCGGCAATGGCGGCAAAGGCTTGGGGGAGGACATTGTGCGTTTTCTTTTTCAGCCTGCAGAGTCCATTTCTCGCGTTGGAGGCTAGGTCTACTCACGGCCCACACATTATATAACCCATGTAGGATGCCGTAAGCGCGGTACAGAAAACGGTGTTCCGTTGATTAGTCCCAAGAACCTGTTCCAGTACATATGCAGTCCAGCTACATGGGTCCCAGCCCCACCAGCGCATCCCTGAACCCAAAGCAGATCAAGTCACGTACAGAATCTTACAGGCATATGGTTTATCCACTGACACCGAGCTCCTCATCCACCACCGTGTCGGAACCTCCGTCGAAGAAGCCACATCCTTGGACAACACTGATCATGTCTTGAGAGAACTCATGCAAGCCATTCTTGACCTTGTCCATAATATTGTGAAGTTTTCCCACGGTATCGTCAACCTTGGTAACGATACGTTCCACTGTGTCGAGCCGCGAGAGCAACAACAGAAGGAGCCTAGCCGTGCATTAGCCACGACCCCCGCAGCACCCGACATCACAGACTTACTTTCGCGTTTCCGAATCCTGAACATCCACGTAGTTTGGGAAGCCCGAGTACACTGGATATTGGGTCTGCGGATAGGAGGGCAGGGAGTCAAACGTGATGTTTGAGAAATCGGCCATGTTCATGTTCGCGTCCATGTTTTGGTCGAGGAATTGCGCAAGCTCGTCGCCCAGGCTGTTGCTGGCAACGCCGGGGCTGTGAATGTTGTTTTCCATTACGTTGTATTGATGTCGTCTTAGGGTGTTCTCGTGAACTATCCACCTAAACCGGCACTGGGGCTCCCGCTGCGATTTATACCCAGATTAGCGCCCATGATTTTGGCCCCGGACGACAGGGGAGTAGTACACCGGCTAGATGGTCGCTTCTGTGAGCAGCGCCTTATACCGTTTCCCGTTTTTATCTTGTAGGCTCCCTTCCGAGGTTCCTTTACTATAAGTAAGTGCTGCCCCGATTTACTCCCTATTCCGCATCATTTCTACCTTAAGTCATTCGTACCTGAATATGAGAGCATTTCTAACCCTCTTTGCGTCGTTCAGCACCGCTGTGATGGCCATCAACGGTTGTCCCGCCATCTGTGTATCGGACCCCCTGCTTCGGCTTGACGCTGGCATCTCCAACGTGTCGGCGACGTACGTCCCCGCTTGTATGCACATTTTTACGTCTACTGACCATTCCTAATACAGAATTGGCAATGCCTTTAGAAGGAAGTGTGTGGCGACCCTCCACTTTGAGAATCCCTCCTTTCTCCCGGTCACCTACCTCTTGGATGCCGCCCCGTGCAAGGGGCTCGAGCTAGCCTCCTTCATGGTCCCCGCGGAAGCGCCCAACGGACAGGCATGTATTGTATGGTATGGTACCTCGTCGCACCATGGGCCCGTTGGTCATAGACTAAGTGCCATAGGCAATGTGCAAGCCAGGAGGCCCTGGCCTGCAACAACGTGGTGGTCTCTGGCGGCCGGTCCGACCCGAACATGGCCACCAACCGAGTGGGCACTACCAGCTGTTTGTCGGAATCTGTCGAGACGCATACAACCCTGGTCACCGTCACGTTCCCGTCCTCCACAATCACGAGGCTTTCTACCTCGTTCCTCACCACTTACACGACCAACACCCCCCTGCCTGTCGCTCACGAGACTTGGACCGATCCATCCTTCACCACTAAAACACCTGGAAGCGATGGATTCAGGTCCCAGACAGTCACGAGCCTTACCCAAACACGTACGAACCAGGGTGAACCAACAGGCGGGGAGCGGACCCGAACAACGCCGCCCCAGACCACGCAGGCCCAGACAACACCTTTCCAGGCAACGCCACCCCAGCCAACCCAGCCCCCAACTACCCAAACTCAGAAGACTGAACCGACAGAGCCACAAGGAACCCCCCCAAGCTCGGCGACACCCACGGACTCAGGCAGTACTACAGCGGCTATCTCAACCACTACAGTGCTCGCTACATCCATCGTCTCCACCGTTACGTTGGTCCAGACAGTCACGAGCACCATTCCCAGTACCTGCGCTTCGGAGACGGGGGTTTGATTCCACTTTTCCATAGTGTGGTGAATGCAGCTGCATCAGGAGGTGTGGGAAGGTGCTTGGTGGTGATTCGTGTATTTTAAGCGGCCGGTTCCTGCTCTGCTCAGTTTCTCGTTCTTGTCATCGTTACGATCTCTAGTCTCCATCTTCTTCTCTTGAGCAACCACTGAAACTGACCTTGTTACTGAATCATGTCGGCCGCGTCGGACATGACGAACGATACTGTTCCTCCCGCCAGCCACGGCAGACCGGGAACCTGTGATCCTCGCTGGAATTCCTCGTGGTACTTCCGACTGCTCAAACTAGACGACGCCGCCGCCGTAAACCAGCACTACCGCGCTGCGTTGGTGTACTGGCAGAAGGCTTATCTAACGTCTCAGTCCAGCCTCGCGAGCCTCGCCGTCCAGGTCGAGGCAATACGGATGAAGCTGGCGAGTATAGAGGCAAAGCTTCACGGGGACGAGATACACAAACTGAAAGAGGCGCTGGTACGTATCGATCCGTGTGAACTACGTGCCATTGACTAATCTGCCACAGTCCGAAAGCCTATCCAACGACCAGCCAAGCGAGCCGACTCAGGCTCGCGGCACCTTCAGCCCTGCCACGCCGGCTGCTATGAGCGGCGTGCTCACCCCAGTGGAACCCATCTGGCTGAACTAGCCAAATTGTGTATATAGCATCCTCGCGCGGCTTCTATCATTTATTTCTTCCCAGCCGATCCACCAGTTTGGCCGCCTAGGCTATGTGTGTCGTCGGTACCCTCTGGCCCGTGTACTTCAGGAACGGGGTACTGCCTGCTCTAGCGTACCGTGAGCCGGAAGCCTCTTTTGGCCACCGGAGGGAACAACTCACGATATCGGCCCTCTGGGGCGGCCAGCACGGGTTTTTGGTAGAGGAGTACTCGTAGAAGCGGCCGTTCATGTGGATGACCATGTACATCTCCGCGCCGCAGAGCGTGTGAAACTCATCGACCTTCTTAATTAACGTTCGGCGGCGCCTACGGAGTTTTGCCATCCTCTGTTTATGGGCGCGCTGGTCACGGCCTGGGGCATCGTGCTGGGGGGGGTTTGTCGTGGGAGAAGAGGTGTTCGCTGTGGTCCCCATTATGGTGGTTAGGTGTGTACTCCAGAAAAGAAGACCTGGTGGCTGCAGGGTTCGCGTAATTATAAGCGGCGGTGTACCGGACGGTTTCCTGTCTCCTGCCAGGCCTCCCTCTTCCCGTTTTTGGGAGCACTTTCGTGTCCAGCCAGAATCTATCTATAACACAAGGCTAGAACACAGGAGCACCGGTCCTCCGTTCGTTACATCGCTATCCCTCGCTTCGAAACCAGGAATCATGGAAAGCCTGCCGTTCGAGTTGGTAGGTGCGGTCGCAGGCGAGCTGGATTCGCTTCGCGATCTCACCCACTTCCGTCTGGTGAACCACGCGTGTGCGGCTGCGGCCTTGCCGCTGCTCGCACAGCACATCGCTGTCCTTAACACGGCCGAGTCACTAGATGAGCTTTACTCTTTTCTCCAATCGCACCCCCAGTTCACAAAGCACGTCGTCCATCTCAGCGTGTACCATGGGTCGTGGCCCCTTTGCACCCGGGAGGTGTGGGAGATGCACCCACTGCTAGCTGTGGGGAATGACAGCATCGGGATCGAAACAAACCGAGAGTGGAATCCGGCCGCCGACGAGGCCTTTGAGAACTACCGCGAATTCACCCTTAGACAAGCGAGGCGAGATCCTGCCTACGATATCGCCACGTATACCGACATCATGCGCTTGCTGCCGCGCCTCCAGAAACTCACTTTGGGACACGTACAGATGTGGAGCTGGCGACGCCGTGGGAACGCCAAATACGCCAGGCTGCGCCGCAGGATATGGATGTCAGCGCTCTACAAAGACTCAATAGGAGCCGTGGCCAGTCTGTTACTTCCTCTTCTGCCCCAATTCCCCCAAGTTCGGGACCTCACTATCCACGGCACCGTCGACTCTTTCGACTTAAACAATTGTGGACCGTTCTTTACTAGCCACGTGAAGCGGCTTCATCTGGAAACCCTCCTCATATTCCACGAGGCTCCAATATCAGTAACGAGATTCTTAAGGAGTTTCCCCGACCTCGAGGAAGTCGCAATGAAGTTGGCAAGCAACAACGAGCACGCGGCCTCGCTGCTCCAGGACATCCACTGGCCGCGGCTTCGCAAACTCGCCCTTCGGGATACATGGACCACAGCAGATACCTTGATCAGTTTAATGGATCGACACCGTGTCTTGGAAGAGGTAGTAATAAGGGATACGAAGCTCTTTGCGGGCACATGGCATCTCGTGCTCGAGCACGTGAGAGCCCGGCACCCCTATATCCGCTTCGAATGCGACGGGTTTTTGGACAGCATCGATTCGGACTTCAGCGTGGACGTGAGCGCCCACACAGACCAGAACCGGCTTCTGCGACGATTTTTAAGCGACAAAGACTTTCCCTGGCCCTTTGTGCTTTAAAATGTACCGCCGCCGAGGGCATGTGGAAGCATTCGAGGATCGCGAAGGTGCTAGGGCGAGGGGGCTGCAGGGCGGCGTCGCCATCACTTAGAACCAACTGGATAGATCTACTTTAAATACATCGATATGTCTCGCAAGGGTTTTCTTGTTTGGGGTTCGCGGTCGAGCATCGCGACAACGGCCTGTGCATAGCCGCGCAGCTCGTCCAACTCGCCGTTTTCGAGCCGTAGTTTGACGTTCCTACGGCAGCTGCCGATGTGCTTGACCCATTTTTGCATCTTTGTTTTCGCGGCCGCTTCGTCGCGCAGCTCAGCTATAATCCAGCGAGCGTTCTTCTCAGGTAGCTCGACCTCGCCCATGACGTAAAGGAGCGTGACGCCGAGGGCCCAGGTGTCTATCGCGGAGCCCGTGATAGGTTCAGTAACAGCGTTTAGTAGCTCGGGTGCAAGGTAGCCAGGTGTCCCACCTGGCTGCCAAGGCGACGTAGCAAGGCAGGCCAGGCCAAAGTCGCAGACAACGGCGCCGCGCGCTGGGCTGAAGAGGATGTTAGCCGGCTTGATATCGTTGTGGCGTAAGCCCTGGTCGTGTATGTATATGAGCGCCGAGACGCTGTCGAGCGCGATACGGTGCCGTTGCTTGGGGTCGGCAAGGCAGCCGCCGGCGTCGCCGTACTTCGAGAGATCAGGAGCGGCAACGTGTTCCATGTAGAGCGAGAAGAGACGCGCATCGCCGCCGTAGAGGCGGACAATCGAGGGCTAGACAAGACTCAGGCCGGGTTAACGGGGCTGAGAAAAGAGGGCACAAAGGACGACACCCACGGCGACGACATACATGCTTCAGCCAGTGATGGGCTCGGAATTCGCGTAGCCATACCCTGGCGACGTGCTCGACCTGCTGGGCACGTGGCAGCTCAAGCCTAGGTGGATGTGCGACTTTCAGGACTTTGACGACAATGGTCTCTGGCGTGTGACTAGGGTCGTCATAGGTTTCGCCTTGGCCCGTCAACGGCTCGCCCAGCCGTAGGGCCTTGAAGACCTGGGACGGGGCGGCGTGCTTGTCGGCCAGCAACTCGGCCTTGATGACCTGGGCAGCGCGCTGATCGGCCAGCAACTCCCGCTTGGTTAGAAGGTATTCGACGGTACGGTGGCCCTGGTGCGTGGACGCGACCTCGATCGGCTGATGCGCAGGTAGGTGAAGCAGGGCATTCGGACCTGGACGGGCCATCTGCGAGGCTTGGCTGAGCAGCACACCGGGTGCTGCGGGTGCTGCGTGCGTAGAGGTAGTATGCTCGGCTAACACAGCGTTGGCGTTGCATTCTCCGCGACGGGTTAGCCGGGGGCCAACCTGGGCCTGGTGCTGGGCGTAGAGGCGCTGCCTTTGTGGTGATGGCTCTCCATCGTCCGGGGCTGCGCGTTTGAGTAAAGCAGTGGCGTGGTCCGACGAAGGTGCCGCGGCCTGGGCCGACTGCATAGATACGTCGAAGTGGCGAGGAAGCCAATAGAACTCGAGGCACTCCTGGCCCTTCCCTACTACGCGCCATGGGCCAGGCGGGATAGTAGCATACTCCGCTGCATCGATATGGATTGGGAGCTCCCCAGTCTGGCTCCCGACGCCCTCCGACGAGATGCGTAGAGCGTACAACGTGACGGCCTCTTGGCTGTTCCAGAGTAGTAAGTCGTCGCTGTTCGGGTCGAAAACAATGTGGAAGGAGAAGCCCGGGCCGCGGAAGGTCGTTTTAGGGTCGGTGGGAGACTGCAGGATCTGGTGCCAACAGGGCCCAGCATCGGCATCGGGCGAGGTGGACGGACCGGCATTGGGGCTAGGGTGTGGCGATGGCTGGGAGGGATAGGAGACGCCCACGAGACGCGTGTTAGGTTCGAGACTCAGCGTATTTAGAGGCGGCAACCCGCGGGGAGGGGCCGGGCGGCTCGGCGCGTTAGTGGGAGTGGGCTGGGCGTCATTGCGGGATTCCTCGAGGCGGGTCTGGATATAGCTTGAGGAGAACGGCGCGGTGGCTTCGCTAGCACCCGCAGAACTTCGGCCCGCGTCGGGGTCAAAGCTGTCAGCCATGGTCCTCGTAGGGCTGGAAGTCGCGATCCGGTATTGTGTGCTGTGTATGGGTAGGTAGCACCGCACGCGATTTAGTGGGAGGGCCTGTGTGCTTTATGTAGGAGGTAGGTAGGTATGTAGGTATGGGTACCCTGTTTTGACAGCCCCACAAGGTATCCTTGGTATCCATTGCTATCCCATAGGCCTGTTCATTTTTGGGGCACCAACGTCTACTGTGTACATACGCACCCGCCAGCTCACAACGCGATTGGTGGTTATTCTGAAGCGGCACACACACTCAACATCCACCTCAAGTTTATTGGGTACAGCTCGAGCAGTGTAGTACCGACGCTATCTGTGGGGATACCGCATGGCAGCAACGCAATCTAATGCCCCGTCTTGAGACGGTTCTGTTCCTCGTCCTTCCGCCTTCGACAGCACTGGTAAGTGATTTTCTGGAAGGGAAGGTCATGGGGCATTTCATCGCCCCATACAATCGGACAAAACTCCCACTCATACTCCTTTGCAAGGTAAAATCCCAGCTGAGCTGGTACTTGAGGTTCCCCGTACTCACTACCGAGTGGTGTTGATACGAGTAGGACAGGCTTCTCAAAGGACGTAAGTGTACCAGCTACCCACTCAATACTTTCGTATGTCTCCCTTTTTCCCATGTTATATACGAAGATGTAGGCGTCGAAACTGGCGTCGCTTAGATGGTTGGTGAGGTCGTTCGTAGCGTCTAAAAAATCGTACCAGCCCGTGGTATCGGTAATCTGCAGCTGGTATTTTTCGTGCCAAATCGGTACTGCGAGATGGAACTCGGTGTCCTCGGCCGTCGGGGTGTACTAGGAAGATTATCAACCACATATTATAAGATTACCCGTAGCCTCACTTACATTTCCCGTCAAAGTGCGCAGTGCCGTTTCGATAAGACGTGTTTTCCCGACGCCTTTGTGACCCAGCAAACATACGTTGAAGTCTGGTTTGAAAGGAAGGCATCCTGGTTTGCGAGGAAAGTGTCGTTTGCGAAAGGCGACCAACGGCTGACGGGCCCAGGCAAGCCGCGCATCCATCACTACACTGACAATGTTTTGGGATTAGATTCGGTGAGTAAAGATCGGTGAGTAAAGAGGAAACTCGTAAGCCACTTCCTGCTCCATGAGGTGAGACCCATCGGGCAGGCGCGAGGTCTTATATCGAGCCAACCCTAGCTTCCAAGTGAGGAATGCCTTTGCTGGGCCGAGTGTTCATGGTGGCCGATAAAGTTGCCATCCATCACACTTCACAAATTGGTACGAGAGCAACCACTACTCTTTACGTATGACCCAACCCCCCGGTTTACCCCTCAGGTGCCATGCAAGTCGCGTTTGATGTACAACTCCTATGAGTCCTGCGCGTATGCCGAGTACACCATAAGCAGGAAGGATGGTGTTGGCGGCTACGCTTAAGAGGCTTATAAGCTTGCCTATCACGATACTCGATCGTACTTCAATAGGGCTCCACTGTAGCTTCTGGTGCCGATCGACCTGCATGGGGCGGCTTGTCGAGCGTGAACGAGCCGGGGCTTACGATATACACTACTCAAGGTATGGATGCCTAAAGGCCCCGCGAGGAGTATGATATTACTGTCCCTTTGGACGGCAATAGGCATAGGAAATATCGACAGTCACTACGAAGGAACTGACGGTGTTGGTAAGAAACGTCGTTATGGATCATCGTCGAGAGGCCCTGTTCGGGTACATAGAGCGATCCGTGAGAGGCGCTTTCCCTATCAAATTAAGACGCAGGGATTCCTACACGTCCCCTACGTGGAGAGTCGTGGGCTGCATAGGGAAGTGGGTACGCTAAGTGGGTACGCCAAGAAGGCACGCCAAGAAGGCACGCCAAGAAGGCACGCCAAGAAGGCACGCCAAGAAGGCACGCCAAAGTCAAGAAGCCAAGAAGGTACGCAGGTTCACTGGGTTCAAGTCTTCTGGGGTCCTAAATAAGGTAATTACCTAGGTAAGTAGGTAAGTAAGTAGCTAAGTAAGTGTTTTTATTCGATACACGCAAGGAACAGCGGCAGAAACTATTCCACGAAGCAACACTCCCTTCTAGCTGTTCTCGAATAGCTCGTCTCACATACATTAGAATAACACAGCTTTCACACTCGAAGCACTCATCACCTAATCGTGGATACCGAACAAGCTATTTGGGGTGTCCTCACCATGCCGGCTGGGCCCTCTAAGGTGCGGGTAAAACACAGACAGGGAGGGAGCGTGATGATTAGCCTGCATGGCTAGGCCGGTTACATAGAGTCGGAAAGTGGACGCGTCAGGACACGCCGCCTGCTGCAACAAGGGATGCTGTGCATCCCTCAAGATGGCCTGCTTCGTGTTCGCCATGACTCGCCTCTTGTTGTGCCGACAGCACACCCCCATGTCCAAGCCTGTTGTTGGAACGACAACCCACCACCACGTTCAAATCAGGTAGGCTGCAGGTACGTTAAGCCGATCCCCCGGTTCTGACGCCCTGTAACCTGGGTGGAAATCTTTCTGCTGGATGACAGCAGCGCGTGCCCTTTGAGATATGCGTCGGGCACTTCGGCAGTAGTGATCGGGGTTTCTATTGGATGGCGGCAGCGCGTGTCCTCTGAGATACGTGTCGGCTACGTTAGATAGGGGAGGGGCACAATAAGCACACGAATGCAGTCAACGGGTATAAGAACCCATAGCAGAACGCTGCCATTCAGTTAACATCATATCTTCACTACTACCCACGGCCCTTGTATCTTATACTTACACCTGAACCGGTCTTTTCGGCACACCAGATGTCCACGCAACAGGAAGCCGGCGTATGTATTCCCGCACCAAGCCTTTGATTTCAGAGGAAGCTAACAACACTTCATTACTCACAGGAGGTCTCCCCTCCCATATACCTGGACGACCAGGACGATGATTCCACACACGATCCAGGCCCTAGCCACACCAGTACAGCTGGGTCCGAGGACAGATCCACGCGTTGTCACCCGTGTCAGCGACACAAGACCAAGGTACGTACTTCCGCAACAAACCTTTAGTTTTACAACAAGCTAACAACGCTTCAGTGCTCAAATCATTCTCCCTGTGACCGATGCGTTGCTTCGAATTTCATTTGTACCTTTCCTCCAGAGATTGCTCCCGTGAGCATGGCAGAAATTCGGGCCTCTCCAACAGAAAGACAACAACAGGAGAACGTCAAGACGATAAAGCAGCAGAGGGCGCTGATTGAGACGAAAGAAACGCAGATTCACCAGTTGGACGCCCTTAACAGTGAACAAGCGAAAAAAATCCAGCAATTGAACGCCCTTGCCAGCGCACACGTGGTCAAAATCCAAGACTTAGAGACACGGCTCCAGGTCAGCGCTTCGGAGCTGTTGGAATGTTACCGCAGGCAAAGTAACATGATGTGTCAGATGGCAGAACAGTTTGCCACAATTCAGTGGTTTTACTCAAGCCACACAAAGCTTGCAACAGGGATGATGCAGTACGTGGGTAGGCCCGGTTTAGATGAAGAAACCCAGGAGGCGGAAAACGGGCTTGGTGGCGGGGGGCCTTCAGCCCGTATCACACAATAGGACAGGCACATGAGGAGGACGGTACAGTAGCCCTGCTTTCAACAACGCAGGTTTTGTTCCTGCTTTTAACGCAGGTGTTGTTCCTGCTTTCAACAACGCAGAGGTTTTTCTTACTTGGCCCGGAGTTAACGCAGAAGGACCGGAGGAGGCGGCTGACGGGCTCGGTGGTGGGGAGCATTCAGATGAGGATGGTATAGCAATGCCTCGGTTTTCCAATTACCAATACATCTCAATATACGTCACGAAGATGTATGTAGGCAGCGTTGAGTCTAAGTTAGAACAGCAATTGGCAGTCTTGCGGCGTGTGCGGCGGAGAGGCCGAGGGGCCATCGGTGGCCGGCGGGTCCGGTTGGCCGACTTGGGCCAGCAGCAGGAGGAGGAGGAGGAGGACATTGACGTTGCCGGGTTTATTTCGCTTTTAGAGGAGTAAATACTATACAAGCATACCTTGCCGCTGCCGATTTCTTTACTGTCTTATCCTTTGTCTATAGGAAAATGGTAAAAACGGCAAGATGTGGCTGATATCTGCACCTGGCTCTGGGAGCCCAAGGACGTCGTCCAGAAGCGGTTCGCCTATTGGCTGCCAGGAGCCAGACTCGGCGCAGGACCCGGCGCCAGACACAGCCATACTTTGCGTGTCGCAGCGAGCAGTATTGGGCATACCGGCCTGACGGATAGATCCATGTACCCACGGCGGGGGGGGGGGCTCCGGTAGAACAAGCCGAGACGAGTCATCAGTCGCTCTTCTTTCCAAGGGTGATTTGAAAACCTCCAATCAGGTACTTAAGTAGGTACTAGCCGATATCGAAAGGGTGGGTCAATTTTTGTCCGACGCGCCGGAATTGAACATGGACGCTGCCCACCCGCACACGAACCTGCATGTAGGGTAGGTGCATAAGTACTTGGACAATCAGAAGAGTACGGCGGCTCGGCGGCATAGGATACTATAGGCTTGCACTTGACAACAGAAACGCCGGTCTGCCAAGGCTTGGCAGGTACCCCCTCCCCTGATCCGTGAGGCTTGGTACATGCCTTCGTCGCTAAGACTGGCGTTTTTGTTGTCAGGCGGGTGCATGGGCTCCTATGCACAGCCTTGTCGCGCCAAGCTACCCCACGCTTCGCCTGTCTACGAATACGACCGGACCGCTCAGTAGCGTCGCCGCCGCGGGGGGCCCATGCAGCTTCATGCACACCAGGTTGTGCGTACCACGATCCGTCTATTTACCTAGGCAAGTAATCCAACTGATAAGCAATCTGCCTTCCACGCTCTTACGAATTCCAATCTGAGAGCGACCGCGAAACGAACGACGACCAAGACAATAACAGACCCGTCAAGTTGAAGACCGCACCCAGCCATCAGATCGTCCTCCCGCACGCTGCCCGCAGTCGCACGGTGCGTCGACAGCCCTACCCGTCGAAGCATCCCTCGTTACTTTCCCGCTTTCATCACCCTCGTATTCTTTGGAGCCCAGCCCATCGTGATGGCCTTGCGGGGGTGCAGGGTGCCGACGCATTGGCGGTGGTGCGTTAACAACCTCTCGACCGCCTCTTCACCAAACACAAACACTAGGGTTGACCGTATAAAGTGCGAGGTGTAGTCCTCCGACTCGAACCGACCAAGGATGTGGGTGTCCGGGTACCGGTCCGTCCCCGACTTCGTTTCCTGTGCACTAGCGAGAATGAATAGTTCGAAGTCGTCCAGGCTTAGGGCTTCGAAAGTGCTAGCCTCTCGGTTTATAGACACCTGTCCTCCGCTTGCCTGGAAGTCCTTCTTGGCTTGCCTATATTCCGAGCCTTTAGTGACCGCGCCGGCCCTTAGGCCAGGGTATTCCGTGTTCCGCGAAGGGAAACTGACGAGGAGCCCGCCGCGCGGGACAACGCAGTGAATTGTGGCTTCTACCGATGTCCCGGTAACATGATCGCGATAAAGGAAGCGGTTAGGCGTATTAGAGATAACGTCGTGTTTCGGGATTTCGAGGGGGTTTTGGGCGAGCAGCTGAGCAATGTCGGTATCATGTTGTGGGAACTTGTGAGCGGGTTCCGCCACTCGTCCGCGCCCGCGCCCGCCCCCTCCCTTGTCTTCTTGCCCCCCCCCTTCCTCCTCTTCCTCCTCCTCTTCGTCTGTGATGCCATTCTCATCTTCTTCCGTGGCCTCGGCCGACTCTGGGCTCGCCGTGCTGTGGGTCTGGGCTATGCCAGCCCTCTTGTCCGCGCTTCCTTCGTTCTCGTCGTCCTCGGGGTCCAGTTCCATCTCGTCGTCGTCCATGTCAGGGATATCTCTTGTCGTCGCCTTCACCGCGGCGGGCTGTTCTCGTGGGGACCTGGCATAAAAACCACGCGTGTCGGTTAAAACCTGGGTGTCTTTCGTAGTCGGTCCGTTTTTTCGAGCACGCAAGGACGACTTCGGCTTGGTCGCGGCGCGGCTGCTTTTCTGTAGGGGCTTGAGCACGTGCTTGCTTGCAGCCCTCCTGTTAGGTTTAGACGTTTTGGCCTTTTCCAACTGCCTCTTAGCACGCTGCAGTTGATCGATCTCCTTGGGTGGCAGGTTAAGGCTGTCAGCCTCGATGAGTCGCGTCTTCACGTTTGCAAGCAACCCTGTAATGGAGGACATGCTTTGGTAGGACGGGTCGGCGTATACCCCCTGCTGCGCCCGCTCAGAGTTGCGTATCGTTTCGTTGATCGAGTCCGTCTCACTTTCGTCCTGGTCGGACGAATCGGACCCCCCTGGGGCTGTTAGGCCCGGATCCGGTGTTGCCTCGACCGGGACGGCGGGCTGCAAAGGGGCGAGCAACGACTTTAGTATGCCTCCCCTTATAGCCCCGGTGCTGCGGTCCTCGTCGGCAGGCTCCAGCTTTGGCACCACAGTTTTGCGTAGTTTCCCGCCTGGCTTCTTTGAGGTTCCTGTTGTCTCGGCGTTGTCCGGGGGTGCTATACCTTCTGTCGGCTGCGACTCCAGGGTTGTGCTTTTCTTCTTGGACTTCGGTTTCAGGGGAAGTCCCTCGACCCATTTCTTAAGCTCTTCTAAAGAAGCTTCCTGTAAATTGTCATGCCCCCCAGCCTCCTTAACAGTCTTGTCGAGTTTCTCCGCGAATTCTTTCGTCGATATGTCGCGGCGCTTGATCTCGGTTTCAGCCCAGCCCATGAATCCGCCTAGATCGGCCACTTCACCAGCCGCGCGAGTGCGGCTGCGAGTCGATGACATGATGGGTTGGGCGGCCTCGATGTCCTTGCCCATCCCATCCCAATGATCGTGCTGCGCTCTTATACGACACACACGGTTCAAAAGCGGGAAACGGTCTTCCGAAGTCAGTTCTATGCTATCTAGCAGTCTCGATAGGGTAAACGGAAATCCGTAGTTACGTATAAAGCGCAAAAGCACGTGCGTGGCCGTATCAGGGCCGGCCTGGAATCCGATAGACGTATTACGCGTGTAATGGGACAGTGCCTGACACCGGAAGGGACCGTGCAGGAAACCGCCCCTCGTAAGTACCACGGCAAGGATGCTGGGCGTGGCTATGTCGAACTGGCGTACTTCCTCCTTTGTCCGCCCTCAACTAAAGGGGTAGAGCTGGAGGCTATACCGCCAGCGGGTATCCACCTCGTATCCCAGATCGATAAAGAGTCTGTCGTCCGTACACTTCTACAGCTTTGATGCAGCTCCAAGCATGACGTAGAACATCAAGCGGGGAAATGCATTGGACGAGCGGGGCGGTCCGCGCCGTCCCACTGTTGCCCGTAGCGTCCAGCGTGCCGCGCCGCGGCAATGCCGTGAATCACACAGTAGCATGTGGGGGGCGTGTGCAGTGATACAACAGGATCATTCATAATACGGAAAACGGACTACCTCATACTTTGTAGCCTACCACTAAAACCGAAGCCAGCTTCGATTAGCCGGCCGCGACCCTTCCTACCGGGGCCTCCGTGCGACCTCAGGTGCGGTGCCTCTTAGCGCCACCGCGATGTCTCCGGCGGCGCTTTCCCCGACCGCGCTGTTGCGTACTATGCGGATCCTCGCCCTGCCTACCGCTGGAATCTCTCCACGGTCGTCCCGGCTGAGAGTTGGAGGTGCCACCTCGATACGGTGGCTGATGCGTGAATTGGACGTCCTCCATAGGGGACGGGGCGAGGGGCGACGTCGAAGCCCCGGGGGGACGGGGCGGGCAAGCCGGGACGATCGTAGTGTCGACCCGGTAGCCGAGCGAATCACAGGAGAGGACGACGACGTGCTGACGCTGGAGGTTCATCTCGACCTGCACGGTGGGCCAGGGGAGCGGCTCGCCGAGACACTGAGCCAGGTCGAAGGTGAGGCGGCATCGGCTAAATTTACCCGCGTCGATGGCGGCGGGCCCGTGCTGCGGAGGTGCTGTGAACGCCATCCAGCGGTTGACGATGCCGCTGTAGGAGGTGAACGCCTGGAACAGGATGGGGGACTCGGAGCACGCCAGCGTGACGCGCACGCTGGCAATCGGCTCCTTGTGACTGTTAAGCACTTGGCAGATTATTGGAGCCATCTTCTACAAAGAATACGGATCACCTTAAAGTAACGCAACTCTGAGGTCGATGGGACGCATGTGGACAGGCACTTCTTGCTTCTTGCTTCTATATAGTGTCTCCGACCACAGTCAGTTAGGAGCAAACAGGTTTAAGATCTATGCGGCAACCTGTTTCCCGTTTAACGACGTGATTATATTCAACCGCTGGCTACGAGGTGGGACGCTCCAGTCCGGCACGGCGCTCCGAAAACGGGAAGCAGTCGCAAATGTGCCTGCCCACCCCAGATACTTAGGTACGCATAACGGTTTCCTGATTGCACCTCTTGCTATGTATACTCTGACTGTTGGATCCAAATCTGCGGGTGCTATGCTCTAGTCTTGGAAAAAGAAACAGCTCGGAAAGCGCCGTAGCTAACGTTCGTGCAAGATGGGCGAACTCCGGAAAGCCCAATTAGGCCGCCTGATTGCCCTAGCCGCCGCAGCCTGTACGTACCCTTACTTAGCCATACCCTATCCTGATTCTAACAGCGCAGACCAATTCAATGCCGCTATACACGGTTTCTTCTGGCCTAAAGTGCTTTGGGACTTCCTCTCGCCATCAATTAACATCCTAGTGACGCCAATACCGTACCTGCAGATGGCTAACCTCGTCGGCGCTACCCTTGTGTTTGTACTTGAGTGGCCCTGTTGGCCAGGGCTGAGCGCCGTTCGGATTCCGTGGCGGCTCCTTACGATTGTGGCCGCGGCGTTGCCTGCTCTGCTGCTCTACCAGGGCACGAACGCGGGCCTCTATCATCTTATTAGTGCTGCCCTGTACATTCAAGCGCACCGCCAAGAGGAGGCAAGTTGGCCATGCGTTGGAAAACAGGGCCAATTGAACAACGCTTATCGTGCCTGGCAGGCATTTACCATCTAAAACCGAAGGACGGCCAATGCGCTGGAGCGTGGTGAACAGAAGAGCGCTGGGGGGCCGCTCAGGTAGAGGAGACCTGGGGGAGGCACTGTGGCATTGTCCTGTGACGGGGTTTTGGTGACGACGTGTGGCGAAACGTGCAACCGAGATAGTGGCTGGGGGGGAGGGGGGGGGGGCGGAAGGGAACGAGCACTGAGCTTTTTTGTGGGATACGGTGCTGCCACAGCGGTTGCCGGAGGACCGCATCAAGCACAGCTTGTCCACGTACCGATACTATGGGGCGCGTAATGCGTAGGAACCCAATACGAGGAAGTTGGGGGTGTTCGGATGCACGAAAATTGGGCGGGGATGCTGGATGTGGATGACGAAGAACGGAATAGTGAATGAGCGGATGCAGAGATGCGAGAAGGCGGGATGCAAGCACGGGGGAGGGGGAAGCATGATACGAGCGAGCGGAAACCGTTTCTTGTCGTGTACTTCCTCCATCCTTCAGTCTTGTATCCTACATCCCGGAGCCTGCATCCCGAGGCTTGCATCCTTACATCCCCGAACGCGTCCTATTCCATCCTGCTCGTCGGGCATACGGCCTTCCTCGCTCCTCGCCCATCCCATCGCGCCCCATGTGTACATTCTCTGTCCCAACCGCCCATCCACCACTGCTGAAGTAGCTGGCTGTGCCACTCTCCGTAAAGCCCCCGGGGGCCTGTAAGACGCTAGTGCCGGCTGCGGAACAGGGCAAAGGCCTCCTCCATTTGGGCGGGGCTGTACTGTTTTTGCGTCGCCTGCTGTACTTCCCGGGCTAAATCGGCGGCGGCGCTAAGCATGTCGACCGTCATCGACTGGGCTACCCGTTTCGCCAGTATAGTGAGGGTATCCAACGTGAACGAGAAGTCACGACTAAAGGCATTAGTAATGTACAATCCACCCCGTACGGACCGAGAGCACCTACGCCATTTTGTCCACCTTCTCCGAGTAGATTAGAAGGAGGAGAGGTGAATCCTGCGTCAGGATGCTCCATCGACGCGCGATGCGCCGTAGCGTTTGGGCTTTCCCTCGGTTAACACCCCAGTGGGCGACGCAGTTTTGATAAAGATCGAGCTCAGATCCGGCGGCCTTAGAGCCTTGCTTTGCGTTGATCCGTTTTCTGTGTCGGTCCTCTTTGATGATCGGCTTTAGGGACTCTAAGAAGCGGTGCAGCAGTATATTGGCCAGACGAGAGATCCAGTACTGGGGGCTTTCCCCAACAATAGCTGCGTGTAGCAGGCGTATCCCCTCGGTTACCCGTGGATCGGCGCACGTGACGGGGTGCGACAAAAGCGTACTTGTCGCGAGGGTAACCCATATACCATAGAGGTCGCGGCAGTGCTGCCGGAACAGACTATGAGGATCCAGCCTCGTGGCCTGTCGGGCAAGCTCGTCGAGTTCTACTAGACTCATGCCACCCTGCTTTCTAGGCCGTCTCTCCAGGGTGGAGTCGGCCCTGTGTGAATCAGGAAGCCTGGCATTGAATGACGCGGTGAGGCCTTGAAGGACAGCCTCGATGGTCTGGTTGTCGGACATGGTGCGAAGTTAATCATAGAACTTAAACGATGGATGTGTTTTCTTGTTTGAAAAGAGTGTCCCTTACTCTGTAGTAGGTACTGTACATCATCTAGATATAAGCGCCTGCTCGCATACCGGGGCGACCTAGCTATCGAATCCCGTTTCCGGATTCCGGCACCGTTCCGCTACTGGAGAGCTGTTGGTGGGACACTGCAATCTGGAAGCAGTAGCACGTATTGCGACAGCTTCGGTCCTCTTAGCCAGTGCGGTCTTGTTTCTTTTTGTCCTCACGACCGCGGGCGGCATCGCCGTCGACCTATGAAACTTCTAAGCCTATGGCACCTACACCAGTGGCTTGAATGCCCGGTTCCATGGCCGAGGTACAACCCACAGCCTGGCCATTCCTTTTGATGAGGACCGTAATGCATATACCCTTTAAACGGGATCTCCTATGGTCTCGTCCTCGTAGCCAAAAGCCCGCCGGAGGCCCATAAAGAGATCGGCAACTTCCTTTTCCGTGAAGAACAAGCTCTCAAGACCAAGACCGAAGAAGAACCTCTGCATCCTCCTGCCGTGGATAACGTGATCGGCAAGATCATCTTGGCCCTTCCCCCGTAAAATAGCGGCCAGTCGCCGTTCCTCGGGCGCTAGCTCATTGGAGCCTTCATAGAAATCAGCCACCGGCCACATCATACACGGGGAGCAGAACGCTTCGGCCTCGGAGACTGTTGCGGTCCACTCCCAATCGATTATGCCCAAAATTTCGTAACGGTCATTGACTAGAATATGATCGCCCTTGTCATCCGGGTGTTTAAGGAAGAACTGGGGGTTCTGGGAGACGTCCCCCCCAAGGCGGTCAAGAGTTTCCAGGCGGAAATGGTGGTAGAGAGCGACATCCATCCGGACGTGAGCATCGAGCTCGCCGCTAGCCATCATGGCGAGGTACGCTTCGATAATGGCCTTATATCCCTCCGATAAGGAGGCGAACGGACCAAGCGGGCCTGCCCTAGGCCGGAACACCGACGGCAATGCGAGACCTTGGATCCTAGCTTCGTGCCCGTCGTAGGGGACAAGGGATCCCATCTTAGAGAAGGGATGCTTTCTGATTTCGATGAATATGCCCGCCAGTTGCTGCATAATCGTTTCTCTCTGGTTGCTGGTCGCCGCTTGCCAGTCTAGTGGTTTCGCATCGAGTTTCTCCATCAGGATATAGCTAACGCGTGCGGAGTTCTTCGGGTCGGACTCGCACATCCAGTCGAAAACCTTCGGCGTGGGGATGGTGGTATGCTGCTGGAGGTAGAGCATCGTGGCCGCCTCGCTCCGAAGAACGTAATCACGGACGGCGAGGGGCGGTGACGAGGTCCTTTCAAGGCGAAACCGGGCCAGCTACTCAACGTCGTCCTGGAACTTAATGTTGGCGTGGCAGTTCTGCCCCCCCATCATTGCCGACAGGCTCTCGTGAGATAAATCAATCGTGCAAGAAACGCCGCCCCGGAGCGTAGACGCACGGGAACATAATGCCGAAGGATCTACCCGACGCTGTAGCTCCTCTATAAAGCGTGCCTCGGAGACCGCATACAGGGCTGAGTACGATGCCCAATCGTCCTAAGGTAATCAGCGAATCCAATACTGGTTGTAGCAGATGCATACGAACCTCTGGGTCGGGGCAAGTGTGCCATGGTTTTTGTCGATGTGTCTGACAGAGATGTCTGTCGCAAAGTAGGCAATCTCCGGTTCTTTGCGCGGCCGGGTTTTCGCAGCCTTCCCACCCACATGGCCACATAGGCATTGATACAGGACGGAACCAGCGAAACCGGGCCAGCGAGGCCGGTTGCGCTCTGAAATCAGACGAGAGGCAGGACAATACGGTATTCCGTAGGATAAAACCGTCTTGGAGCAACAAGCTCGGCACCGCTCGAGAGAGCCGAATGATGGACAAGGAGCAAACGGGACCTGCGACGTGCGAAGCTCGCACTTGAACCTAAGCCTTTGTTCAACAGCGCCGAGGCCAAGTTCCATACTAGGAAGGCCTAGGCCCAAGGGATTCACAGGGGGTGTAACAGTAGGTTCAGGCGGGGTCGGCGGGGCATCGATGCCTGCGACAGCATCCGGTCCAGGCGGCGTCGGCGGGGTATTAAGGTCTGCCACAGCATCCGGCCCAGGCGGCGTCGGCATGGCCTCCCTCTGGGGCAGAGGGACAGACGGGTTAGCCATGTACAGCGGCGTGATGTTCTCGGGGCTCTAAATCTCAGGGATAGGGTACATCCTTTTGATCTTCTCCAGGGGCGGCGGCCACTCCGCGCTAGGCTGGGAGGTATACAGGCGGTACCGGCCCTCGTCGGGGCGATGGATCACGACAAAGACCTCCATGCGGTTCTGGACATGCATACGGTGCGCAAGCCGAAATAGTGTCAGCTTGCTCTTACGGCGCCGGGCATTAAGGTTCGCGCGCGCTCTCTCGAAAGCGGTTCTGGTCGCCGGCATCTCGCTATGGCACGGCGGGCAAGGCCGTCAGTAGTGGCTATCACGGGACGAAAGTGCGGTGCAGAGACAGAGCTCCAGGAGGCACTGAATTAATCGAAGCGATCTCAAGCCCAAGAACAGAGAAGAAATCTCCAGGTCCAACCTGCATGCGCAGGGCAAAATAGGGTGGTGGGGCACACGGACCCCTCTCGCCAGGTGGGGCACAGACCTGCCAGGTGGTTGCCATCACAATGCCCCAGAGAAGTAATGCTGGGGTGGCTGCTGGATTGAACGAGAAGACTCTCAGCATCCATCAGTGTCACGATAGCAGATGGGAAGACAGAGGCTTAGCTGCTGCTGAACACCGTGCTGGATTGAAGCTAAACAGGACTGGGAACAAAGAAGGGAAGAGCTACTTTGGCACCTTTCCGAGTGAACAAGCACCCCCTTGCTCCTTGTACGTCGCTGTGGGCGTCGGTCCCCAGTGAACTCACCTTATGCGATGCTGCCACCCTTCGGCCGGTCATTAGGTACTGGTATCGCAAGGGCGGCGAGAATTAAGCAACTACGAAGGCGGAGTAACGCACTCGTACAAAACAACGCTCAAATTGGCTCGTCAACCTCGAAGGCCTCGCGTATCTTGTCCCGAAGCGTAGAGAAGCGACTCTCGACTTCGTTATACACGTAACCTTGGATAACCTCTTCGATACAGTCGGGGACGTCTTCGAAGATATCGTCGACTATACCGGAGACTAACGGGCGCAGCTCAATCTCGGCCTTATCGCGCATGTTCTGCGGATTCGGCACCCAGTCCCTCACAATACTCTCAACCTTTCGTAAGCCCTCCTCGAATGCCCGGGCCTGGCAATTCATCTGCCTCTCGAGCTCGGTGTTGGCCGTTGTAAGTTCGGCATGCCTCTGCCTGAGCCCGCCCACTTCCCCGCGTAGCTGTTCAATGGCCTGGCTCTGGCGCAAGAGAACGCCCACAAGGTCTCCCACACCTGGCTGGGTGCGAAGCAGGAGTTCGGCCTCTTGGTGGCAGTCGCTTGTTAGCCGCGTCGCAGTAGAGGGCGCAAGGTCGACCGTGTACGCGGGTAGATCGCCGCTTCTCCTTTTGAGGGGAGGGCAGGGAGCGGGGTCTCGATTCCCCTGGCGCTTGCCTGCACTGTGTCAACAAGTTAGGCGCTAAATAAGACCCGGGCCGAAACAATACCGGGTGCCTTCGCTTGGGGAGGGGACGTTTCCGTATTCGAATGGCCCGGGACAGGCGGGTGCACATGGTATTCTGGTGGCGTGTCGGCGGGATCAGTCGAGGTATCCGACGCCGGACCCGGGGCCGGTAAGCCCGCAGGCGACCGGCGCTGAACCGGGTACACGTAGCCGCCAGCGCCGCCGTATAGTCTCTGGCACTGTCCAGGTAGCGAACGTAAGCCTCCCTGTCTTGACACGGCGGTACAGAAGTCGAGGAGTTGGCTCTTGGTCACTTTGGCGGTCGGGAGCAAGATTGTGAAGCGAAGGGCCTGAGCAACAGACCGTAGTTGCTTAATGTCGCCCTTGCCTTGAGGCCAGCCCGCCTCATGATTGTTAGACCGAGGGCCCACGAGATCGAGCGGTTCGGCGAGCGTCATATCCAATCGATAGACATCATCGCCGATCAGTGTCGAGAACTCGGTATTGGCTAGGAACAACGTGTCGATACGCTCGGGGGGGATCAGTAAGTAGAATGACTTTCTAACCCCCTTCTTTAAGGCAACGCCGCGTAGCTGGAGCTGGACGGAAGCCATCGAGAGCGCGGTATCGTAACGGATGTATAGGAACAGAGGGAGTGTCGATGGGGTCGGGGACGCGGCGATATGAGTATCGGCGGCGGGGGTCCAAAGAATGTAAACGCGCGTGTCTACAAGCTCGTCGGTAGGGTTCTGCTGGTTGGCCGACGGGCCCTCCTGGTCATTGGCCTTCGTCGGAGGCATGGCCACGCAGTACTCGCTCTATGTATCGTTAGCTATCAAGGAGGCGCCCGGTCGTGCGGGCGCGGGCTTGCGAAGGGGGAGAAGGCAGCTAGGCTCGAAGGGGGGAGGACAACGGGAATCAACAAGGGGACCAGAAGTAGGCCACGCAGCCGTTCTCGTCACCAGTGCGAAGCGGAGGACCGAGGCACCTCGGGTACTCGCGCGTAGCCACGCTGGTAGGGGACCAAAAGCCTCCTCGCCGCCCCAAGGGCGGAGGAGGACGAAAGGAACCTTACAGGCGCGCCGATCGGGGCCCCAGGTCTTCCAGGGAGCGCGCTCCCATGGGTAGAGGTCCGGTGGCGACAGTGGCCCCGATTGCGAGAAACGCGTGGTGCCGGGAGCTCTGCCTGGCCTAACGACTCGGACGTCTCGATCAGCCCTTCGCGCGAAGGGGGAAGAAGGAGACGCCTAAGAACAGGCTACGAGGGTGAACAAGCGACGATGGAGAGGGATGGAACAAACAGAGCGATGGGATGGAATAGACAGAACGATGGGAGATGAAGGGAATAAACGGGGAGGCGGGGAGGAGTGTGGGCGGTAGCGACGAGAGGAGTCGAGAGGATAACGCCGGAGAGTGCGAGGAGGTAAATAAGATGTACGAGCCGTGACCGCGTACGCGTCCGTCTGGCCTCCGAGCGGACTTCGAGCGCCTGGCACGCAGGTACTCGCAGCCCCCGAGACCCTGGTCCTTCCTGGAAGCGCGCTCACAGGGTAGAAGTCAGTGGCGAGGGCGGTCTCGGGCGGAAATAACGTGCGGTACCGGGGGCCGAAGACGGCCGGCGACACAGACGTGGCGATGGCGGGCGGGATAGGTGAGTGAGGAGAGGGAATGGGTGGATGAGAACAAGTCCAGCTTTACGCTCGGGTTCAGCAGAGCAGGCGGTGGTGGGCGGGGGCGCGACGCGAAATAAATGGAACGCGACAGGAGGTGGAACATAGACGGTCCGAGAATCAATTAAAAACGGGGGGGGGCTAGGTTGGCCGCATGCATACGTGCCGGCCTTAGCCATCCATTTCATTCTCTTCCATGCCAACCCAGCCTCCTGATTTATCGTAGCGCTTAGGACAAGCCCCATAGGTACCCACTGATTAGATCCCTTCCGACCCGATGCGGAAGACGGACAAGGGTGTAAGCCAGCTTACTGAAGTACGCAGGGAGAGACAACCGTACGTAGCGTGTTATAGCATTAGTGCTTAGATCGGTGAGACTAGATACACGTAGCCTTATATGCTGCGATTGATTAGGGACGGAGCGGTTCTTGCTATAGATTATGTGCCATGTAGCCGCTGGGCAGCTGCACTGTCGTGGCCTCCAAGTCGCCCAGCGGCTAATAGCTGAGTCGCGATTGGGTAGCAAAATGGTCAGCTGAGGTCAAGAGGCCGCATAAAGGGTCGTGTACGTACGTGGTGCTGATACGTCATCTAGCACAGCTATTGGAGGCCCAGCAGAAGGCCGAATGATTCAGCCGATGTAGAGGGAATCCTGATCACCTTCGCACTTACTCATGCCGGGCTCGCCTGGTGCCTCCAGATTATTCCGGTCCGTAGTAGACTATCTTTTCACAGCGTATTAAGCGCACAACCCACTATCACCACTACACAAGCCCGAAAGCAGCTCACGCTAGCTAGATATAAGGGGGCAGTTTTCTGCCGTTATACTAGAGCCTCACGCTCGCGGGAGCATGCTTGGGGTCTGCCATGTAGGAACAAATGATGCTGCAGATACTACACGTGAGCCCGAGTGGATGTGATATGGTTTCGCTAGAACAAGCGGTGGGGGAGAAGAGGCGAGACTGGCTGGTATCCAGGGTCGTGAACGACGGAGGACTAGCTGATTGGAACAGAGATGAGGGGCAAACACACGATGGGACGCGACAGCTAAAAAAGAAGTCGTCAAAGATACTTCCGAGGGACGTCGGGAAGGACCAAAATACGGATGAATGGGATGGTGCTGAAAAAAGCGCGATGCCGGATCGGGACGGAGGCCTGACCCGGGCGGTACGACGCCGTCTCCCGAGTGTATTGATGCATTACCGACGACATCACAGCTGTTGCTCCTGGACGGCAAGGGGCAGGGTGGCGTCCTTGCGGCCACGATGGCCGAAGCAGGCTGTGCTGTAAAGGCAGAACAGCGCCGATGCCTACCTGCTTCGTAGTGCGGTCGCACACTCGTCCCTGTGCGGGGTAGGCGGGTATCTGTCCTGGTGCAGGATAAAGCAAATCGATGCCACGAGACCAACACCCTGATTTTGCTTTGAGGCCCATAGCTTCGATACGCCATTACCTTGCGCATTGTTTGCATAAATCAAGGACAGTCATTAGCCAGCGTGAGCCTATGCCGTGCTGGGACAGTTTTGGGTGGCGGCCGTCGTTCGACTCCGTTCAGAGGGGTACCCGGCTCGCCTCACACCGAACGGACGACGAGGAAATAGGATCTACTTACCCTACTCGAAAGGCTACCGAACGCGCTCTACGCAGGGGGTACTCATGGCCTAGATACTTAGGCCGCGAGGTAAGAACAACAATAATAATAAAAACTGCCTACTGACCCATTTTATACCTGCTGACTATTGGAACTATCAAGTGAACTTCGTTCTCCACGCGCCCGCCTTCCTTCACCCTAGAAGCGCCGGGTCGATTGGGATGTCAGCACGCTGAGGAGAACGCCACTCATACCCCGGCCCATGCTCCAATCTTGGAACCTTCGTAGAGTGAGTAGCGTTCGTTGTATCGAAGGTTTCGTCGTAGGGCCGCTTCGATACGGTGCTGGATGGCGTGCGTTGGCTTGCAGTATCATGAAGCGCAATAGCTACGGCACGAGACCGAGAACAGCCCCCGTGCATCTTGGACGAATGTTCAATCCATGCCTCGAGTCCCGAAATCCAGGACTTTCCAGAACACTCAGTGCACTGGAACGACCCGTTGAATTTCCCATCGTCTATATGCTTCCTCATATGCCTGCCGAATCCCTTTCCGGCCTGGAAAGTTCCGTCGCATAGCAGGCAGCGTACGCGAGAGGGGGCGTTCTCATGCCAAACCTGCCTGTCCCGAGGCAAATTAGGCGCGTGACTTCTGCCATGGTAGGTTTCGACGTGGTTGCTCCAGAAAGGAGCGTCATCGATGATATGGTGCCCTAGCCCAAGACGCAGACACTCTGGGCAAGGAAAAGGCTGTTGAAATGTTTCGCGTAGGTGCTTTCGGCTATGATGCCGGGTTAAGCTCGATCGGTTTACGAAAGGCTCGCGACATAGGAGACATAATGAGCCTGGCTCTGACTGCGGGCTGGGCGTGGCGGCCTTGGTCGCAATCCTGGTATCTGCTGCTACTGCCGGCACCGGCTGTGACTCGAGGCCTGCGGTCGGGCAATCTTCGGATAGAGGCGACAGTCGTTTCTGAAGAAAGTCGAGCAATAACTTCCCGAACGCACGTGGATACCAGACGGAACCCGGTTCCTTGCAGCCGTTAAGGCGCAAGAATTGGCCGACACGCATCGCTGGCGACTGCACAGCTGTCGTTGCCACGCCAAGGTCATTGGCCGATAGCCCCTGGGCTCTTCTTCGATCGGCCTCGGCAAAATATATGTCGCGGTGCTCTTTCACCTTCAATAGAGACCAAGACTTGACGATGGAGCATATCCTATGCGAAATGTTACAACGAGCGGCTGGGTCCGAGGTTTGCTGTAATTTTTGGCGAAGGGTCGTAATGTCGCGGCGCTGGTTGCATTCCTCCATGTCCTCGGCAGTCGGATCGACAGGGGCCCTTTCATCACGACCAATAGATGCGTTGCCAAGTTGTTGAAACAACCGCTCGTCGCCGCTGCCGCCACCTAGTTTACCAAAAGAAATGTCTCCTAGATCTGTATCAAAACGCCGGGGCTGGTAGCTGTGGTGGAACATGCCCGATGAGTGCGATAGCACGTAGTTTCGTAGTGTGGCTTCGAGCACGCCTGTGGGTGATATCAGCCATCTAGACACCTAACACAAAAAATCGTATACATACCGTTTAGCCTACCGGCTGTACCAACTCTTAATGAATAGGGCTTCAAAGACGCCCGGAGCCCAGATACCAAAACAGTACGGTTCCATATCTCATTTAGTTTCTCTTGTCCCAACGGGATCACACGCTTCTCCAAGACATCGCTCTTCAATGGGAGTGGGATATAATCGATACCAGGTTCCAGAAGCGGCCTATCGAGCAGTTCGTCCATGGTCTTATACCCCTCTTGGAAAGCGTCGTCGGCAAGTGCCCGAGCAGTAAGTAAGCTCAAAAGGCAGAAAGTACGCCCCGGCACAAAGGTGATGGTGAATTCGATCCTAAAAGAAAGACGGAAAGATTAGCCGAGCGAAATAACAAAAATAAGAAGGGTGTAGCTCACTTGTCATCCTGAGTACGTCGTATACCCGCCCGGCGTTTGTTCTGAATAATTAAAACATGGGCAACAAGTTTTGAGGCTGTTGGAGTATCGGGGTCCCGTACTATCGCAAAACGGATTTGCTTGTACGGCAAGTTCAGCACTGAGCCATTCCGCCAACCGCCCAAGCCGACTGTCAAGACATATGCATGAAAGGCAATCCGCGTTGTGGGTGTGAGCGAGATATCGTTTGACCGCGTCCAAAGAGTATCGAGAAATATCGCGATGTCTTCAGGCGTGGTCTTCTGCTTCACGAAGGACTGCTCGAGCGAGAGGTTGTATTTGGTCGCCAATGGTCCAGCGATGAACTACAAAAGTCCGGTCAGGCCAGTAGGTACAGTTTAGAAGAGGCTCGACTTACCCGAGATATTTCTGCGATAGGGCCCGTCTTATCCCTCTCGACGAACGCAAGCTGCCACTGCCGTCGGTTTACACGATCGTCCTTCCTCTTCCGAAAAAGCACGGTGTTGTCGGCCTCAACGACCAAGCACTTCCAGACCTCCGTAAGTGTGATGGCGCATGTGACCTCTCGTTTCCACGCGCGCTCAGCCGGTCCTAGGCAGACCTCCCATCTGCCCGAGTTTTTGATATACCACTGCATGAAGATCCTGCAGTACACCTTCGCCTGCTCGCTGTCATGACACAAGTCGAGCCATATGCGTTCCGGGTCGACTCGCTTCTTCGAGAGCTTCGGGTACTCCTTATTAAAGAAACTAGAAATAACGTTAGCAACAGACTCGCGCCCAGAGGTCTCGTAGCGGTAGCCAGCACATACTCGTTCCATTTACGAAGCACGCGTTCTCTCTCGGCCTTCTTCCCGGCCGATACCTCTCGTATCTCGTCGCAAGGAGCAGCAGCGAACTCCTCGAACTCCAGGAAGGCCTCCTCAAGGGCTGCATCTTCGGGATTCTCTTCAAGAAACCGACTTCGCTGTGCCATCATGTCTCCTCGTATACGTGTGAGGAGAGAAGTAGAGGAGCAACATGGGAGGGGGGAGAGGAGAACCCCCAATGTGCGGAAAGCAGGCAGGCGCCATCTCGGCCTGAAAGATCCTGCGCACCAAGTCCCTTGTCGACAGCAGCCAATCGAGAAAGGCTCCTGTGCCAGGCGGCCTGCGCGACGGGCGCTGCTCGGTCGACCGGCGAGGGCGGACGAGAAACGGGAGACGGTCAATTGCAAGTGGTAGTGGGGCCCTCTCCGTTTTGACGGCGCCGTCCGTGGCTTAGTCATCCGCCGCCGCCGTTTTCCGGTTCACGCGCGACCAGCGTTCCTGGAGTGTCCAACCGCGGGTAAACCATCGGCTTTTCCGGAAAGCTGGCTCCCACGTTGCGCGAGGCGTCTCTTCGCCGTCGCTGTCGAGCAAGGAAACGTCGAATAAGTAAACATAGCATTTGGTAGCGTTCTGGTACCATCGAAACATGGAGTTAATCGCCTCGGAAAGCTCCGTGTGGTTCGGCTTGTCGATGCAGCATGTGTCGACCCAGAAGTGCTGCAAGCCATCGGCGGCAGCTTGCTTGCCACAAAAGGTAAGCTTCTCGTACCCCTCCTTGTGGTGGCCTACATGGTTTTGGATGTCCTGCAAGGTGACCTCTTGGTCGTCGGCTCCCCATGTGTGCGATAGGATGGCGTAGGGCGGGATCTCGTCGATGCGATCCTCCGTGAGGCTCAAAACCCCATCGCTCTGACGTTGTAGGAGGCGCATGGCGCTTCGCGTGATCGTGTGAGGGGAAGGGGACAAAAATGAGGCCGGTTGCAAGAAACAGCAGCCGTCCAACTACGCAAGGTCATCTATGCGGCGTCGAGCTCCGCCTTGGGCATCGCCACGCTGAGGGGCGCTGTGCATGCATGGTAAGCAAGGATGGGACAGCAAGCTGAGCACCCCTCCGACCTGTCCCGGCTGGGACTCTGTAGCGTAGGACTAAGAAGAACAGTGAACGTCACGGTCGTACCACGAATGTCCCCCAAGACACGCGATGACGGGTCTTGGGAAACATACGAAACAGGGCCGAGAGGGAGCTGCGAATAGCAGAATTGAGCGCGCCTGCTCTGATGCAGGTGCAGTAGCCTCCGCACGATCATGGAACGATGGCGGCGGTCGCTGGCCGCCCTAGTGGAAAGGAATGGAGCAGGCCAGCGGGTGGCCACTATTCGCTGGGAAGCACGTTGCGACGTGCCTGGGGCAGTGCGGGGTTGTCTAGCACGAGGTCCCTGAGTCCGGGCGGGCTGCGAGCCCAGAAAGCACGCGGCGCGAGGCACCGAAAAAAAACCGTCGTAGTATCGCTTCACGTGTGCGCGCTCTGTCATCCCATGCGAATCGCGCACCACGAAGGAACCCGATGGGCATGCTCGCCCCGACGACCGGCCGCCACGAGGGCGGCGCCTGGGCCTCGTCGGACGCGCAACCGGCCACCCTGCGACGCGGTTTTTTCTACGATGATCGAGCGGCGAACCCAGCATGCTCATTGTTGCGTACACTACGGACAGCGTGACGCCACGCGACGGCGGGCCTTTGTAACGCAAGGTATCGCTTCAGAGACCAGACAACCTCGGTACTTCGCCTGGTTCCGATGTACCATACACAAGTCTGACGAACGCTGGACATCCAGCCCGCCCGCGCAAAGCTTTCCGCTCCGGGGCACGGGACGGTCCGTGGCTCGGCCCACCATACGACGCGCGGGCTCGATCGCCGTGGCGGGGTAGGCCTGCAGCGAGCCGGCGGCCATGCTGGGTCCAAGACGCCCTCCGCCGCGTGCCGGTCTGAACCCGCCAGAGAGGCTCGGCATATTCCAGCTATCTCGCCGAACCCATGATGCAGCAGGCGCTCTACTTCGGAGGCGCGGGTGGTCTTCGGGGCCCCATGGCACTACAGGCTGGACGACCTGCCTCTTTCTTTTACCCTGGGCATTGCCAACGGCTGTGCCGTGAAGAGGGGTGTCCCCGTTCCCGGCGTGTCCCTAGGCTTCTGCCCTAAGGGCACCCCGACAATGGTGAATTGTGGTGGGCCCCCTCTCGTCACAAGCACACCCGGCATGCCGTGATCTCCATCTCTGTCACTTCGTTACTCGTATCCACTGCCTACGCGACTCTCCCCTTTCTCCCCCGGCCTTCTCTCATGGTGCGCTCCTCCGGGTTGCCCTTGGCATTAGGGAGGGACCCTCAAAGCGGTCGTTTAGGACCGCTCGCGACTGTCGACTTGGCTACACACGGTGGCAGATGAAGTCTCAGAGATCGAGAAAAGGAGGGGAAAATACGAAGCCGTTCAGTAGACTACATATAAGAGCAAAAAGCCTTTTGCCTATGTTCCTACGTAGAAGAAGGGCCATCGAGATAATCATGGTGGGTCATCCCGGTGGTACGTGGCTTGAAACACTTTAGAAGCTGCTTTGCGCGTCGACTCCGCAACTCTTCGCGAGGAGCATCCAACCGATCGATCTATGGGTGTCCTCCAGCGAAAGTAGCCTGTAGCGCATCGCCATATACTCCACCCTGCACGCCAAAATCGGCACCTTTTTCGAGAAGCAGCCGAACGACCTCTTCGTGGGCCCCGGCGAAAGCAGCCTGCAACGCGGTGCCAAAGTAACCACCTTTGTGCGTTAACATCAGCACCCTTCTCGAGGAGCATCCCAACGATCTCTGGGTGCCCTCCAGCGGAAGCCGCCTGAAGCGCATTGCCGAAAAAGCCACCTTGCACGTTGACGTCCGCGCCCTTCCCGAGAAGAAGCAAAATGCTCTCTTGGTCCGACTCCTCCATAGCGGCCAGAAGAGCGTCGCCGAGCTGCCCGCCTCGCGCGTACCCGTCGGCACCTTCCGGAAGAGGACCGAGTAGACTCGGTAGCCCGAAATGTACCAATGGGCAGGGTATGATGGGCGAAGTAGAAACCCTGGACGCGGCAGATTGAGACTCGCCGGCGCCCTTGGTTCCAGCCTTGCGACCACAAACGTCGCATACCGACTCGTCTAGTGTGCGGCAAATCTGGTCGAGACGTCCATAATTGCCTTTGCTAGTACTGAACAACAGCTGTCGCACCCCAAAGGCTCTGGCAAGCTGGATGAATTCAAGACTGTCTCTCTAAAGGAATTGGCGCAAGGAAATGTGCCAGACGTGGCGGAATATACAGTGAAACTTGCCAAGACTTCTGTGGAGCTCATCACGTGACCTGTACTAGTGGTTGACAGATTGGAAATGGCCTCATGGCGCGACACTGCTGATAACCACTAGTGGACTCACCACCAGAGGCGAGGCCACTGCCGCGTCTGTATGGGGTTCACGATGGCCTCACCTATCAAGAAACACGTGTTGAAGGAGGCCAACAGCAATAGCAGCAGCAGCCGCAACAGCAGCAAAGTCCACAGGGTAGGAACCGGCCGCATGGAGTGTGACGTACCTCTGTGTTACACACGCAAATGAAGGTACGTCTGGCAGTATGGAAAATAAGTGTGGATAGCGGTACCTCAGTTTTTCAATTGAAATAATTGGCTACTACCAGAATACTGGAGACCTGGTCACCCTGTGGCGCTCAAAGAGATACATAGCTGTGCAGGCTACGGCTAAATGATGTTCCGCTCCGCTCACCTCCGCAACGGATCGCGTGTTTTCGTGCTGGTCTCGCCTCTGCCACTATCACGTCCGATTCATTCATCACCACTTGCTATCGCCCACCCTCCGCCACTCGCTCTCTATCTCGCTATATCGATTTCCCTATCTCGTTACATCCATTTCTCTATCTCGTTATATCTGTTTCCCCATCTTGTTATATCCATTTCCCTGCCACGACACATCCACTCCTTCTCCATCTTGACACGTACATGGTCAGTTCTCAGGCGTCTCTGGTGCAGATGCTCGCGTCTCAGGCCAACCCGCCACGCCCTTCGCGCCGCGACTTCGCAATCGGGGCCATTGTCGACACCGGACCTCTACCCACGGGAGTTGCGCCCTCCCTGGAAGACCTGGGGCCTCGATCGGGTACGCGTGTGCCGTCGTCTTGTTTCTTCCTATCGGCTGGGACGGTTCTCTCCGGCCAGCGGGATGATTCCTATCGGCTGGACGGTTCACGTCTTCTAGCTAGCGGGATGATTCCTATCGGCTGGGCGGTTCTCCCCCTCAGCTAGCGGGAAGACAACAGGCGGTGGCCTACCCGGCGCGAGTTGCCGTGCGTTAGGCTGTTGCGGGCTTCGCGCTGGGACAAGAACAAAGCTACCGCTATGCTCTTCCTTCACACACGAGGTGCCTCCATGAATATGCGTGTTGCCCTTCCGCTCTTACGGTCGTATCGTTTCACCATCACCGTATCCGTAGCCCGGACGCTCTCCTCCGTGGCTTTCCCACGGCAGACAGGCTGCCTCTCCGCTCCCGTGGCTAACCCCCCGTCGGCTGACAAGGCATCTTGTTAGGTTTTGCACACGAATGGCGTCGGCTCCGAGCAACGTGCCGGCCTCGCCGGCCTCACCGACCCGCGCCGAAAACGAGGGTCCCGCCGGTCCTGAACAACAACCACCATCATCCTCCCAACATGAGCACATTCGACTGTTCTCCGACGCTGTCGTTGAAGTGCGGTGGGCAGACCCCACCAGCGGCCCCTCGAGCGTCAAACTGCGCCTCTTCGTCGTCCATACTGCCGACCTGTCCCAGGCCTTTGTCCAGTTGCAGGTGCGCAATGTCGAGCTCCGGAACGAACCGAACAAGAAGACGTTCTACCTCAACCTGCCCGTCGAGCGCATCGCCCGTCTCGCCCTCGCCGACGCTGTTCACCGGGAATCGTTCGGCACCCAGGTCTACCCGCTGAACGTGACGCTGAACGCACCGCTGGACTTGGTTGGCCCGCCCACGCCGGGCTGTGCCGCCGGGTGGCCCGAGGCGAAGGGCAAGGGGAAACGCCTGCTGTCCCTCGCCAGCGTTCTCAACTTTACCATCTACATATCCACGGCTTGGTCGTCCCGGGAAAAAGTCTCGTCCTTTTGCCAGGCCGTGTCGTTGAGGCAGGCGGGCCCGCGCTCCATCGCGGCCCTCTACGAGACAAAGAGGTTGTATAGCGGTTCCGGAGGTCATCTGTATGTATCCGCGGCTTCGCCGTCCGACGAGGTCACGGAGCGCCCGTCCCCACGAGCACTGTCCGAGGTTTCGACCGTCTCCGCGGCGACGCCGCCGGGCTATAGCGGCCATGGCCCTCCAGTCTACGTAGAGAGCGAAGTCGGCAATGATGCACACCTTCGCCAAGGTACGCAGTGTGATTCATCTCGTCTCCCTTTGCTATCTATTGACGCACCGTGTGCCCGCCTCGCAGGAAAGCGACGCAGGAGTGAGGACTTGGATTTGTCAGTACCCAAAAGACCAACCTTGCCTGGCGGCGAGACGTCCACATCTAAGGCGGACGCGCCTCCGCTCGCATCCAGTTGTCATTTCGAACTTGAAACCGTGGTCCGCACCCTTGTGCTGCAGAACCAACAACTGTGCCAACAAATCGAGCGGCTCACCGGCCAGGTCAACGGCCTGGAGCAGAGCCAGGCCGGCCTACAACAGCAACTGGCGACCGCCAAGCAGAGTCAGTTAGACCTGCAACAGCAACTAGCGACGGCTGAGCAGCGCTATGACGAGCGCCACGACTCGCTCAAGGAGCAGGTCGAGGTCGTTGAGGGTGACCAGTACACCATGGAGAAGCAGATCGAATCCCTCGAGCACCGCACGTGGGCGCTCGAGGAGGACTACGAGGAAGTCGACCGGCGCCTACCCGACATCGCCATGGCGGCCGAGGACGCTGTGCGCGAGTACACCGGGGATGCCCTGCGCGCCCTCGTCAGCGATATCGTCGAGGACTATGTCGATGAGGAACGGCCCCTGAGCGTGCAGGAGCTCGTCGACACCGCCGTCCAGGACCGCATCGCCGCTATCGCCGACCGTATCTTCGATACGCTTCGCGCTGCCGTTGTGCCCTCGTAACATGGACGGCCCTCCTTTGCTGATTGAGCATGGCTCGCCGCGCTGAACCTACGCTAAACGAGAAGCCTCCGGTAAAGGGACTGGCCGTCCCGGCGACGAGCCGTACCTGGTAACACCACTTCCAACACCATGGAGAGCCACCCGCTTTACCACCCTGTGGTACCGACGCAGAGCCTTCGCAGTACTTACAGGAAACGGCTAAGGAGCTGTTCCAAGTTAGTTCTTACTGCCCCTCTCGCGCCGCACGTCGATAAGGAGTTAACAGAGTTGCCCTCGATCCGCGAGACTTTAATGGAGGGGCAACGGCCGGGGGCTGCGTGCTGCCGCTTGGACTCCAGTGCGAGGGGCCACCGGTATACCCTCCCTCACCTGCCGCTGCCACGATTCCACCTCTTGGTCCCTGGCCGTGGAACGCCGAACGCCGAAGATAGGTTGGCGTACAAGGCGCGCGGGGCGTCCGTCACGACCACGTCCGCCATAAGCACGATCCGAGAGGTAGGAGGCCCTAGCCGCGACTTGGAGGATGCAGGCCCAGTAGTGTGCGAATATATATATATAAACGAGCGGCGGGTATTTCACCGTCGCCCAGGCGGGGCCAGTAGGTAGGCCTGGACTGAGGTGAAGGGTTTGGAGGTGTTAGAGTATGACTCGATCTCACTGTGGGACATGCGTGTACAAACGAAAGGAGTTTCCCCCCTCCGGTTCTTTCATCCTTTCTTAGGTTAGGAACTCTGTTCGCTCCACCCGTCCTCATTCTCGTTCAATATGAGGGAAGGCGATTCTTAGTCGAATATATCGGTGATTATATCCTTGCTCTCTAAGACGTCAAGAATGATCTGTCTATTCGCCAGGCTGCCAAGCTCCATGGCGTCTCTAAGGATGGCATCAGGTAACGAATTGAAGGGCGTCCGTCAAAGCGGCACGCTTAAGAACATCAATTGCTTTCTCCGACGCTGGAATCGTCGTTCGCTAGCTGGGTGTTGACCCAGGCGCGCCTTAGCTGGGCTCCTCCCCACAGCGGTTTTCGCCTTTGCGCTCGAGTGCTCGTCAGGAGGTCTGGAGGACCAGGAAAAGAGCTCAGATTATGCTGGCACCTCAGTTTTTTTGACCCTTACCCACAAGTTAAGACCATGGCGTCGATCAAGATCGGTTTTTTGCGCCTTAACGGCCCTAGTCGCGACAACATTGTCGAGTTCTTCGAGAGGTTATCCCTTGAAGACGTCGCCAAGGTTCCTCCACAATATACATGGAACATTGACGAGGTTGGAGCCCAAATAGGACTCGGAGACAATCCCTTCCTTGTCGGACCGTCTGCTCTTCAGGAGATCTTCACCATGGATACCGGCAGAAGCGAATGGGCGACGTCTTTTAAGGCTATCTCCGCTACTGGCAGGGTGCTGCCTCCGCTGGTCATCTTCGAAGACAAGCCGGCCCAGTAGTGGTGGTTTGACTGCTAAGTTAACGAAGAGGACTTTGATCCCTGGCATTTTGAGGCCTCGGAGAAGGGCTGGACCACCGATTCAATTACGCTGAAGTGGCTCAAGGAGGTGCTCTTGCCGTTGACGGTTCCTGGAGAGTGCGAGGAGGAGCAGTGGCATCACTTCATCCTCGACGGTCATGCCAGCTACTGCAGCGAGGAAATCGGTGCACTGAGCCAGGACGAAACTAAATCATGCTGAGCATACTAAACGCCCACGATATATCACTCTCCTTTCACTATAACTCTCGCACACCTGGATTTTTACCTCCTATAACGCCGCCGCACTATCTAACGAAACACATGGGCCCCACATCCCGAGCTCCCTGTTTGTCACGATCGACCTTATCTTCGTCTCCCTGGACAACGAGTGCTATTTACGCCGCCTTCATCTTTCCACTTTCTTTCTCCATTCTGTGCGCAACGGCAAATCGGTGCTTTGTCTCGTCGTACACCAGCCACCTGCCGGGCTTGGCTAAGCAAACTGCGAGCCACAGGACTCACTCTTTGCGCTCCTCCGTCATGGATGCTATCTCAAAATACTGTTCGTCGTATTCTACTTGGTGAGAGAACCAATCGGAGGGGAAGTACGTCTCGGTCCAAGGCAAGCTTCTCATGGCGAAGTCTTCCGGGAGAGGGCGTGGCGACTCCTCTGCACGACGCGGGAACTCGTCGCTGTGGATGCTGTCATAGTCCCAGTAGCAAAGAAGGAGTGAGTTTAAGAGCTCGCTGAGCAAATTCCACGGAAAGATGCCCTCGATGAGGTCCATGGCGGAAGGATGCGATTTCAGGTGCGACAGGAAGGCAAGGACGACATGGACGTAGGGGAGGATGTTCGGGTCGGCAAGGCGACAGAAAACCTTTTCGTGCGTGCCGTTAGCCAGGTAGAGGGCCACCAGACACCTGGTCCAGGTTAGCTTGTCTTCGCTCTCGATGCAGGCATAAGTTGGAACACCACTGCTCGGGCCACCCCCCTAATGGACCACCTAAAAAGTATCAGCAACCTCAACAACACCAACACAGTCACTAAAGAATAAATCGACAACAAGCGCTTGTAAAAATATATAAAATATACAATTCTACTCCTCTTTTAATTGAGCATCTTATAGCATGTTGTCCGACCACGAAAAGAAGCTGCGCGCAGCCGCTAGAGCCCACCGAAATGGCCTATCTGTGTGAGCCGCGGCCGTCAGACATGGGGTATCCAGAACCACCCTACAGCGCCATATGGACGGCGGTGCTTCGCGCCGTGAGGCCTCTCAGAAGCGTCAGAACCTATCCCCAACCACTGAGCGCTTTTTAGTTAGTTAGTTAGTTAGTTATATTTAGTCGCTATTTAATAGGCTTGCCAGGCCTTCACACCCGTAGTGTATAAGTTCAACACCCACCACTCGGGCCCCCCTAGAGATGGGCCACCACACCGATCGTGACGCCTCTTGAGCTGGTTTTTGGTGTTTTGAAGCAACCACTAGGTCTAACTAGTTAAAAACTGACCTGTATCTCTTTCAAGACCTCCTCTATCTCTTCATACCAATTATTTCCGGTTTCCGATACTTCCGACCCCGGTTCTGTACCATGGCGCGCAGACCTCCGAGGGCGGATTCGATCCGCCTCGTCTCTCAACTGATCCCTTGCTTCTTCAACGTCCTGTAGGTCAACAAAGGCCTGTGGAGACCTAGGAAGAACTCGACGCTGTTTTTGAGGCCTCTGTCTCTGTAGTGCGATCTTTAGTTGCTCAATTTCGTGCTCATTGCCGGCGACACGAGCGGTTAACTCATCGAAGCCCTGCTGGAGCTTCCGAAGGCCTCGCCGCTGGATTACGGTCTCCGACGCACCATCCGTTGCCACTACACGAGACCAGAATTCCTTCACTTGCCTGTTGTTCTTTGGAGTCTCGAGATCGTTTCTATCCAGCAGCGCGCTCTGGTCTGATGTTTTGGAGCGCTCCGGCTCACCAGGGGTCTGCGCGTCGGCCATCTGCGTGAACCGGCTATTAAGAGCCTTAGAACGGTCCCTTGGAAAAATTCCAGTGGACTCCCAGTCCTTCAGTATCTTCTTCTGCGTCATGGCTTCATTCCGAGCCCTCTTCCAAGCCGCCATGAACTCTGGTTTGCCGGCAACTGTTACCATCATGGAATAGCAAGTGGCACGTAAGATGGACCGGAACCGGCGCTTCAATAGCGAAAACGGGCCAACGTCAAGGGGCTGGAGGATCTGTGAGCAGTGCGCTAGTAAGAAGTTAAGCCAGACTCGCGCCTGGAGACACTCCAAGAGGAAGGCGTCGTTAGTGTGGCTGTTATGGCCATCAATAATGAGGTGGCGCCATTGGCGATAATTCTGAGGCTTCATCTGCGGAAGAAACACCTCACGCAACCAACGCAGCGCTATCCCGTTGCTAGACTAACCGGAGCCGTTAGAGCCGAACTTCCACTGCTTCTTGAGGCTATCGTCGCTAAGCATTTCGTCGTCTAACCATTACTGTTGGACGTTTTTGCCGCCGAAGATAACCAAGGGGAAGAGGGCTCGGCCATCGCTAGACACACTCCACAATAGTCACACAATCTCTGTTAAGAGGGTCCTTAATGAGGACCTCCTTGAGCTCCGAAGGTCCGATAACCAGGGGAGTGTCTCCAATACCGATCATCGTCCCTATCTCGTCGGCGTTATAAGTATGAGCAGGAGGGATGGCCCCATCAAGGGGTCGTCTAGCCGTACGAAGAACTCGGCGATATTTGTTGAACACGCTGCGTTAGCGCACCACCAATCGTACCGGACGCTGCGCAAAGTCTTCAACTCTGGATTCCTCAGCAGAAACCGTTGAACCCAATGTCTTCCAATGGTGCTAGGGCCTCCAGACGCTCGAGAGATCCTCAAAGCGTACATCGTGAACCTTGAATGAGGCGGCGCATAGCCTAATTTGGTCTGTGACTTGACCCAGCGCACCAGAAGGGCCTCCTGGCGCGGTGATAGGTTCTGCTGCTTCTAGTGAGTCTCACGAATAGTCTGCCCACCATTGATATGGCGTTGAAGCGTTGACCTAGGAATGGAGTGTTGTTTCGCAGCTGAGCGGACGGAAGTGCCGTTCTTAGTGGCGCGAATAGCAGTGCGCAGCTTGTTTTCCCGGTCGGTCGCCAAATCGTAAGGTGCATAATTAAATGGCGATGAGAATGGCCTAATTTACCTATCTATTGGTGTTGTGATTGCTATTATATCCATAGTTGAAGTTGTTGGCGATAAGGAGGATGGGCTTATTTTGTTGGTGGCCCAAGTCTAGGGGGGCCCGAGTGGTGGGTGTTGAACTTACCCCTCCTGCTCGCCATCGTACAGGCCAGGGACGGCCGGCAGGGACAAGTGAGGATGGGAGGGGGCGCTGGCACGGGGCGAGATGCGGCGGATACGAATATAGGCGCAGTGGTCGGGAAAACTATATCCTTGCCCTTGGCGCCGTAGCTGGCCGACCTACGAACGTCGTACGGTGCCGATACGGGAGCAAGGCACAAGGGACGACACAGACGGCAGGCGCAAGATAGTACGTTTTGCGCCCAGAACTGAAAGCTAATACAGGCATCTGCAGGAGGATCTAAGGTGAAGCAGAAAGCGGACGAAGAAAGCGGAACCAGGACCTAGAGGAAGCGGAAACCAGTCGAAGCAAGAAGCAGGAGCTAGAGGAAGCAGAAATTATTCCAAGTAAGAAACAGGAATCCAATGAGGCAGGAAGTAGACGAGGCAGGAAGCAGCCGAAGCAGGAAGGGGTTGGGGAAGAGTAGAGTATGCTAGATCCGGTCGGCGTCCATAAGAAACGGAATATAGCTAGAAGTAGCACCAGACTGTAACGAACGCTATACCTAGGTAATGCGGTACACCTTCCCTTCAATTTATCTTTCGTGCGCTTGGAGCTGTTAGCCCCTAAGCGTGCAGCGCACTAGATTCCTTAACAGTGGGCCCGAAGGTCCCATAACGCATCAAGACACCAAGAACTTTATCGTGAAGAGCGTGGCGGACCTCCGGTCGGCCACGCTCGCCATCGCGATAGCTGCCATGGACGCCTCCGCAGCACACCGATATGGCGATCACGACGATCCTCGCCTGTCGGATTCCGAGTCGGAAGACCCACGTACCGCCCTCGGCGCCACTCAACAGGCCATGACGGCCTCGACGCCCCGCGCGAGTGCGGGCCTGACCCCCCACCAACGCAAGAAACGCGCTAGGAACGGGAACCCCATCAACGACTCCCCGTGCCCGGCCCCCACGACCCTACCAAGCGGGAAGGCTAGTAAGGCGATCGACCTAACGAGCGTTGCCGAACCACATTCTGCAGCCCCCCAGGGCCTGCAGGAGTCCGTCCACGCGCCCCAGGCCGCAACCCGACCGACCAAGGCCTCCTCGGAATTCTACGACCAAATGGCTGAGGCTAGGAGGAAGAACCAAGACCGAGAGGAGGTCATGACTATGGTAGCTAGGGCTCTGGACTCGATCCCCACAGCCCTCCCTCCCCGCCAACGTGAAATGGCGGACGAAGTGGTGACGGGCATCTTCACCCACCTTCGTACCACCATGTTCGCCCAAGAGGTGCTCGGAGAACCCATTAGCGTGTCCCCCCCGACCACCCTCGAGTCACAAGCCTCGAAACCGGGGCGCCTAGCGACCGCCGGAACGACACAAGCCCCTACCTGGGCCGCTACCGCGACCTCGTTCCCCACGACGAGCAGAGCATCTACGAAATCTGTCACCTTCTCGGACGAAAGCACTAGCTCCCAGTCGGCAAAAATGAATAAGACGAACAAGTCCACTGGAACCGATGGGTCGGATAAGCCGAAGGGCCCCCCGCCTGACATACGGGTCCTGGTACGCGTGTACGAGGAGAGGCTGGATTGGGCCCGGAGACAACCGACCTTCGCCTTGCGAAGAGCGGCCGCCGAGAAGCTCAAGATACCCTTAGCGGACATCCCGGAGATACACCATACCCCCTCCGGCTTCGCTATACGACCAAGGACCAGGGAGATCCAACTCCTTATCCTTTCCGACAAAGCCCAGTCCGAGCTGGGAGGCCTGTTCGGGGCTAAGGCCTTTGACACGCACCAGAAATGGTATAACTACGTCGTCCCTAGGTGCCCAAGGGAGGTTCCACAGCTCTCCCTAAGCGAGGCTACCCTACAGCCGATACCCGCGGTAGAGGTGGCGGCGGAGGAGGCAGAGGCCCAGACGGGACGCCAGCCGAAGAGAGTCGCGTGCTCTACGAAGGGGCCTACGGAGGCAGGCTTCGTCACACTCATCGTCTCCTTCACCGAGAAGGTCCGGCCCTTCAAGCTCTTCGGCTCGTCAGCGATGGCCAGGCTTATCGATAAAGCCCCGGCCGTCCACAGACACGACCCAGGCTGCCAGGGCTGGCACTCTGGACGCAACTGCGCTAGGGACCCCCGATGCATGACCTGCGGGGAGACGACGCACGAGGGTCCCTGCCAACGACCCCCGAAGTGCGTTAACTGCCACGCACCACAGCCCGCCGACCACGAGGGCTGCCCCGCTAAACCGGTACGGAAGAGCGGCAAGATGGTGCACCCCACGAAGAAGCAGAGGGCATCCTTCCGATCCGCCGGGGAGCAGCTCTATAGGGCCGCGCACCCCGAGCTGTTCGGTGACCGAACCCTCGAGACCGCCCGGCTAGCCACCCGGGCCGAAGCCCCTACATTCCCTACAACTCCGAAGGGGTCAAGGGTCACGGCTCACGAAATGAATAACGGCTGCCCCGAGGGGCGGACCCCTACCCCGACGCAGCCCACCACCTTGGTCTCGGGCTCCCCCCCGAAGGATCAGGAGGGCGATATCGACCTAACCGATCTCCCGGACTCCCCGACGAAGGCCTTGGCAGAAATCCAACGTCGATCGACCCGTTGCAGGACGTCTTCTAGCCGCCTGCTCGACTCGCTACCGTCACACGTCAATGAATTGCTCGACAGCGAGTAGACCCCGGAGGCAGCCCCGGGCAAGGGGCAGAGGCGGTACAGACCGGCCCTTAGCGATCGCACACCAAAACGTCGCCCGCGCGAGGCCGTCCCACGAGGCGTTCCTAGAGCTCTGCGCCTCCCAGAAGGTAGACATTATCTGCGTGACCGAGCCTGCTTGGGGCAGCGACCAACATGGCTCTCTCGCAGTAACACACGCCCACTATAAGCTCTACTCGTCCGTCTCCCACTGGACCAACAAACAGGACAGACCTAGGGCCCAAATGTACGTCCGTAAGGACGGCACCCTTAACGCGAAGCAGCTTATATGCTTCCCGACCAAGTTTGCGATCTGGGTGGTAATTAACGGCTACACCATCATGACGACGTATCGAGATCGCCGCAACCCACAGTGGCACCACGAACTCCACAGATACACACCCCCTAACCGCAGATTTCTCGTGGTAGGGGACTTCAAGGCTATCAGCAGTGTCTGGCAGTTCTGCACCCCCAACGAAGAAAACAGCGCCGGACGCTCTACTGCCGCCTGGGCAGCGGCGCATGACCTTTCCTTTATTGGAGAATACTCCAGGGCCACACACGATAGGGGCAACACCCTAGACCTGGCCTTCTCTAACATCCCGTTCGCCAGCTCGATAGTGGACGATGCAATCACAGCCCCTAGCGACCACTCGGCCCTCCGAGTCACGCTCCCCATCGGTGGCAGGATCCGGGTGGACCACCATAGGTTCACCGTCCCCGAAGACAAGATCGAAGCCTTCACAGGACTGGTCACGTCGGGTCTTCAGCACGCCCCGAGACCTAGGACAAAAACGCCCGAGGAAATCGACGACGTGGCGGACTTTCTCGTCGACACACTAAAGACGGCCGTCCGAGGCGCCGGGAAGGCCCCAGGACCGCCAGGTGGTTGCGCACCCTGGTGGACGGAAGAATGCGGCACAAAGCACAGGTTATACAAGGCCACCATCCGCGCCTCGAGCCTCGCGGAAGCCTGGGCCGAGAAGAAAGCGTTCCGGACTGCTGTGCGGACGGCGAAGCGACAATACTGGCGGAGGCTGATCGACGGAGCCACCTCAGACCAGGACCTTTATCGCATCGTGGCCTGGCATAAGCTGGGCACGGCCTGCGGGCCTCCGCCACTGGTGGTCGACGGGCGCACGATAGACGACGCGAAAGAGAAATGCGAGGTGCTTGGGGAGAAGCTTCTACGACGCTTCTCGCCTACGGACGACATCGCTACCGACCCTCTCCAGGTGCCCGTAGTCCCCTCTAGGACGATCAAGTGGAACGACGAGATTACCATCGAGGAACTCGAGCTATGCACCACTGGCACAAAGAACACCTCACCCGGAACCGATGGACTAACGGTGCGGCTACTAAAAGCCGCATGGAAAGCTATCGGGCCCGTCTTCGCCTCCCTGTGCCAGGCCTGCCTTGAGACAGGCTACCACCCACGGGCATTTCGCTCAGCCGAGGTCGTCATGCTACAGAAGCCCGGCAAAACAGACTACACGACCCCTAAGTCGTGGCGGCCTATCGCACTCCTCTCGTGCCTAGGCAAGGGGCTGGAGAGGTTGGTAGCGAGACGCATGGCCCGGATCTCCCTACGGGAAAGAATCTTAAACCACCAACAGTGCGGCGCCCTGCCTAAGAGATCGGCCACGGACTTGCTCGCGTGCCTTGTTCACGATATCGAGCATGCGCTAGAATCGGAGAGAGTGTTCTCAGTGGCCACACTAGACGTACAAGGGGCCTTCGACGCGGTCCAGAAAAACCGACTCGGGCTGACCCTCTTACGACAAGGCTGGCCAAGGAACCTAGTACGCTGGGCGATCTCATTCTGCACAGACAGGTGCGCCAGAGTGCGCCTAGACGGGGCTACGTCCAACTACTTCCATCCGGAGTGCGGCCCCCCCCAGGGGAGCCCAGTATCGCCGGTGCTCTTCATGCTGTCGATCGCGGACGCCTTCCCAAAGACCGGCCAAAGTCACTTCGGCTACGCGGACGACATCGCCATCGGCTGCGAAGGGCCTACACAAGAAGCGACTACAAAGCAGCTCACGGAGCTAGTTGGGGAGCTCCTAGACTGGGGCTTAGAGAACAAGACAGTCTTCGACCCGGACAAAGCGGAGGCGATGCATTTCACCCGGAGAAAACACCCTACCGGGCAGGAGGACGCGGGACCTGTCATAGAGGTCCAGAGACACAACTTCGTGATTGAACCTACGAACCCCAAGTCAGACGACAAGCCAGTGATGCGCTGGCTGGGGGTCTGGTTTGACAGTCGCCTTAAGTTCCATAAACACGCTGCTATCAGGGCTGCGAAAGGCCTAGCGGTGGCGAACCACATCCGCAACCTCGCTAACACGAAATATGGCCCGCCTCCCCAGCAGATACGCAAGGCGGTCTCGACCGTGGTGCTCCCAACTCTACTCTATGCGGCAGAGGCGTGGTGGCCGGGCAAGACGAAGACACCCACGAGCCGGCTTGTGAACAGACCACAGACGGTGAGCACAGGCCAACAAGGGAATATTGACACCCTGTCGAAGCCCTGGAACGCGGCCCTCCGGGCCATACTGCCAGTGTGGAAGACGGCCCCGAACGGCACCCTCCCTATAGAGGCAGGGCTCCCCCCGATCGAGGTCGCCCTCGAGAAGGCTAGACATCGAATGGCCTGCAGGACAGTCTCGGTGGACACCGCGCACCCGCTAGTCCCGAGGCTAGCGCAGAGGCCAAGACAAAGGGGTAAGAGCGCTGGTGGCCTCCAACCGATACGGACACGCCTGCAACGAGCCTACAGGATGTATGGACAGCCCGACAGGCCGATACTCCTGCTCCCGAGACACCTACCTGGCTCCCTACAGCCGGTGGCGGACATGTCGAAGAAGGCGAAAGCTACGGCCTTTGAGAGGTGGTGGCAGGAGCTACCGCCGACAGACGTCGTCGTCTTTTCCGACGGATCCCAGATCGAAGGGCGCACAGGCTGGGGGTATGTCATCTACCAGAATCGGCGCACACTACAATGCGACTCGGGACGGTTAGGACCGTCCGAGGTCTTCGACGCGGAGGCGGAAGGGGCCTTAGCAGGCCTAAAGGGCGCGTTCCGGCTCGGCCTGCAACGCTACCCCATACACATCTGCCTCGACAACACCTCAGTGGTGGCCTGTCTCCGGGGCAATCCCGCCGACAGCTCCCAGAAGGCCTTCGTCCAGTTCCAAGCCCTGGCACGGACGGCAAGGGTCATGGTATACTGGGTTCCAGGACACTCCAAGGTACAAGGAAACGAAGAAGCGGACCACCTCGCAAAGCTAGGAACCGAGATGACACCACCAGGCCCCAAACGGCCTCCGACGATCGCGTACGTAAAACGGACAGCGAAGGAAGCCTCCAAGACTCTTTTCCAGCGCTGGTGGACTACCGAAGGACCTAGACACAAACGCTGGACGGACCTCGAGGTGGCGGCTATCGAACGCTGCCCAAAGTGGCTCGCAATGCCACGAAGCATCCTACACCGGTTCCTCGCTGCTAGGTCTGGACACGGCGACTTTTCATGGTACCACAGGAAGTTCGGGCACACAGACGCGAGGATATTATGCTCGTGCGGCCGAAAGAAAACCCCGGAACACATGACACACTGCCGGAAGACAACCCGGCTTCGACACCTGTGGCCCCACTTCGGCCCGGATAGACCCCCAGCCACGCAGATGGACTCGATGACCTTCTGGAAACACCTACTGGTGTCACCGAAAGAGTTCGAGGCTTTCATTCGTGTGACGGAGTTCGACCTGATCTGCCCTAGCCTAACCTAGGAGCGCATACAAAACGCGGATACCAAGCCGCTGACCCGGCGGCTAGGTACCAGCACGGGGATGGCCCTCGCGGACCACCCCCCTCTGACTCTCTCACCGGACACGACCACAACTGGCGGTGGCAACGGGAACGGTCTATACATAGAACGCCTACCCAGTACACGGTACTGGAGGATAGATACGCCGAGCGTTACTAAACGGTCCCCGGCGCGCTATATACACTACGGGTGTGAAGGCCTGGCAAGCCTGTCGAATAGCGATTAAATATAACTAACTAACTAACTAGGTAATGCGGTACGTAGGGTTTGTACTTTCAGGGATAGAAAGCGTCTGGGGTAAGTCCGTGACTTGCCCAACTTGAACACTGAGTTTCCGATGATTGGCTGAAAGGTAACTGACTGAGTAACTGGGGTGCGATGCTGGGGAACTGATTCACAATAGAGTCGTTAGGAGATTACTCCCATCTATAGGTAGATAGATGCTTAGATTGATCACTGAGGTAATGACTGTCTGACTACATAGGAAATCCTTCTGACTTATATACCAAGTCATTCCCTCACTGATGTTTGTTGGATATGTTGGATATGTTGCGATCCCACATATCACAACATATTGACCGGGTGGATGACAGGGGGTGATATGCGGAATATGTTCGGTAACAACATATCGCACATATCGTATCACGTGACCTTTTGTTCCTCTTTTGGGAACCATCCTTTCCTGAGGTTGTTCCCTTGTCCCCGGGAAATATTTCCCAACTGGTCCCTTCGTGGCTGGTGAGGTCTTTGAGTGGCTAGTGCGGTGCCCTAGCCACTTTTCTTGGCTTGGGTCATTGGGGGTCGTAACACAGACCATATCAGCCGCACTGCCCTACGAGCGCCAAACACAAGTAGACACAGTCTAAGACCACGCGTCACAACAGATCTGATCCAGAACGGCTACAACCAACACGGGAGGGCTGTATGTGGGCAGGATCGGGAGCTGGGGTCGGACGCGGTGTGGTGTATATTAGCATGTGAGCAGGACGCAGAAGCCGACGAAGCAGAAGCAGACGAAGTAGGAACTGGAGGAAACAGTAAGCAGTCGAAGCGGGAAGCAGGAAATAATCGAAGCAGGAAGCAGGCAGGGCAGGAAACAGTAACCAGACGAAGCAGAACCAGCGAAGCAGAACCAGACGAAGGATGTGGAAGCAGGAAGTGGACAGAGTAGGAAGAGTGGAGTACGCTTGATCCAGTTGGTGCTCGTAAGAAACGAAGCCGCGCCAGAAGTAGCACCAGGCCCTATCCGCCGCTGTCCTAAGTGCATCAACCACAGCCAAAGAGAGCCAATGACCTCGCATCACAAGCAGACGAAGAAGAAGCAGATGAAGCAGAAGCGGATGAAGCAGAAGCGGACGAAGTATGAACTGGAAGAAGCAGGAACCAGAGGAAGCAGGAACTAGTTGAAGCGGGAAGTTGCCCCTGGCCTGTAACAGAGCACTGCTAAGTCAGCTGTGTACGGACCTCCGGCGGACGTCCAGGCAGATTCTACGACCTTGAAGACTTCTGTTTGTAGCTCTTCGAGCTACCTCCTGTTTTCAAGCCTGACTGTACCGACGGAATGGGAACCTAGACTATAGCAATAGAATCGATGACCTATTTCCGCCTGCCCGACCCTGGACCAAGGAGACAAACCTGCACTTCCAACCCCGCATCCTGAACGGTCTTTCCAGCGTCGATCCGTGCAACGGAAGGTTTTAGCTATGCTGGCAAGTAGCGTGTCCTCGTCTGTGTGCCATCGTCGGAAGGCCCATCACAATCAATGGGAGTCTTCTACGGACTGCGGTCGCATTCGTTCATCTAGAAGACGAGTTATTCATTCTCAACGATTCTTTAGTAAGACTTATTCGTGAAGATTCCACTATAACGGTGCGAGCTGTATAAATGTATGCCGCCCCCTAGGACCCTCCTATGCAGAGATCGGAAAAGACAAGAGATTAGAAGCTATTAAGGAAAGGTAAGGAACGTGACAAATGAAAGAGAGAGACCCGACCGGACGAGCAACCGAGGGCGAGGTTCGTGCCCCGCTCGGTCGCGAACACGGCCGACTCGGTCGGCCGGTACTCCGGAGGGAGCCAGAAGACCGGATAGGATTGCAGCTGAATCCAAGCCCTATCGGCACTTAGCCCAACGTCATTCGGTGGCGCTAACGCTAGCGCTGGCTTTAAGAGGTGCGTCTCCTTTTCCCCTGGCATAGCTTCATCGACAGCAATGTCGTCCTCATCGGTGTGGATTAGTGTGCCGGTCGGATCAAACGCGACGGTCAAGGTGTGGCCGATGTAGTAGGTACGAAGACATACGCCCGTCTGCGCGTCCCAGAGCCGGACAGTGCGGTCGTACGACGCCGAGACGATGCGCCGCCCATCTGCCGAGAAGGCCGCCGAGGTGACCCCGGAAGTATAGTTCTCGAGGATAGCGTCGCACGTGCCCGTCTGCGCGTCCCAGAGCCGGACAGTGTGGTCGTTCGACGCCGAGAGGACACGCCGCCCGTCCGCCGAGAAGGTCGCCGAGGTGACGGAGGCAGTATGGCCCTCGAGCGTCGCTTTGCAAGTGCCCGTGGCCGCGTCCCAGAGCCGGACGGTGTGGTCGTTTGACGCCGAGACGACGCGCCGCCCGTCGGTCGAGAAGGCCACCGAGGTGACGGAGGCAGTATGGCCCTCGAGAGTCGCCTCGCACGTGCCCGTGGCCGCGTCCCAGAGCCGGATGGTGCCGTCGTCCGACGCCGAGACGACACGCCGCCCGTCGACTGAGAAGGCCGCCAAATTGACGGTACGAGTATGGCCCTCAAGCGTCACCTCGCACGTGCCCGTGGCCGCGTCCCAGAGCCGAACGGTCTTGTCGGCCGACGCCGAGATAACGCGCCGCCCGTCCGCCGAGAAGGTCGCCGAAGTGACCGAAGACGTATGGCCCTCGAGCGTCGCCTCGCAAGCGCTCCATTGCTCCGCTATCTCTGTTTTGCACTCGACCCACTGCGGCCTCTCGTGGTCGAACAGCCCGCGTATTAGGCTTCTCGTCGGGCTTAAGACGAGTGGCGACGCATATGCTTGAAGCGGCTGGCTCTCGATCGCCGGCCGGAAAGTTTGTAGAAGGCGGTAGGCGTCTATCACAAGCGCCTGAAGCCCAGCCTCCCCCGATTGGTCCTTCGTCCTATTAACTCTATAGGAAACCGTTATAGAAGTGTATAGGCTTACCTGTAAATGCCGTCCTAGCTTCTCTAGTCCGAGTATCCCTTCCGATACACCCCGGAGGAGACTTAACGACTCGATCCAGTAAAGACCCTTGCCCCGCAGGAACCTGTCCACTGCCGCGTTATCTCGTACGCTATCGTCTCTGTCCGGAGCGTTGCTAGCATCGATCAGGTGGTTAACCCAGTAGACGCAGGCGTACCGTATCGCCGCTAATGGGTCTGGGTTTGGTACCCGGTGAGAGATGTCCTCAATAGGGAAGGCTGGGTCGTGTAGTCCGTAGATGTCGCGTTTTAGCGTCTGGGACATGGCCTCGATCGACTTGGAGAAAATCCGACCGTGGAGGGCGGCTTGCTGTTCGGGGAACAGGATGGTCGATTGCTCCTTCATTAAGAAGTCCTTCACCGACTGGTGGACGAAGTAGACCGTCTCCTCGCGCACCGTAAGGAACGAGCCGCAAAGGCCGATAATCTCCTTAAGTGATTCAGTATCTTCCACTTTACTGCCGTCTTCCTCGATAAACATAGTAGACTCGGTAAGTGAAGGTGGACGATAGGTCGTTATAACGAAAGTAAGCACCTGCGTACAGAGCTCGGCGTCCTCTGATGCCCGGATTTGCTCCATCATCCGTTGATAAAGAGTATCTAAACCCGGCGGGAAGGACTTAACTTTCTGTAAAACACTCCCTCGGCGACTCTTCTCGAGTTCTTGGCAGACTAAGGCGACCCAGAGGAAGGTGCCGTTAGCATTCGACGACAGGTACCGGCGTACTTCTTCGGCCGTGTTGTCTTGATAGCCCTTGCGTCGTGCAAGGTCAGACACCTTATACGTAATGTAGCTGTCTATAGCTGCTGCGACTGACTTCGCATTGACCTCGAGCGATAGCCTATGCGCTACGTTGCATAGCTCTTTCATGATGTGTGGTAGATTCCTGCTTGAGATAAGCCATTTAGCACGGGTTGTTTGCGAGGTCTCGAAAATCAACTTAAGGAACTGTGGTAGGCCATCTACACACTCGTCCAGTGCGTCGATAACGAGGCGCACTCCTTGGAGCTTGGGGTCTTGGATTATACCCGTGAAGATTTCGGAGAGCGCCTGCCACGCGTTCGCATCCTCGAACAGCGCCTTGCTGGCAGTGTCGTAATTCTTCTTTATATGCGATACGAGAGAGTTGTCTTGGTTGAGAAGCATGAAAATAAGGCCGCGCAAAACGGCTGTCGCGGTGTTGATACGGTTGTCGGTGGCTTGGCAGAAGAAGTAGGAGAGGAATCTCCCATCGGTGGGTGCCGATTGCAGCTGGTCGATGATGCCGCAGAGGAGCATAGTCTTGCCCTTGCCCGGGTCGCCTTTGACCCAGAGCAGCCGCTCGTCCTCGTCATCGCGCCATTGGCAAAATTCGGGGTTGCTGAGCACCCAGACGTAACAGTCCGCAAGCAGGCCGCCCTTCGTGCTCTGGAGGCGCTCCTTATCGTGGCGGGGGTCGGTGACGCGCAGGTCGGCAAGGCATCGGTCGGCGGTCTGCTGGATGTTGACGACGTTGCCTTGGTGGAGAGTCCCCGACACATGGTACCGGCCGTCGAAATGCGAGCCGCTTTGGTTGGCGTGAGTTTCCATGTCGATAATTGGTGCTCCGTTTATCGCCTACTACAGATACAGATTTAGTAAATATATCAAGCTAAATCCTTTTGAAAGGAAACACTCACATTCGAATCTAGGAACGCCTCACTGCCGTAACTTCAGCGACACGAGCGGTGTTCAGCGAGATAGTAGCGTAGGCTTTTACAGGTACATGATGATCACTGTTAAAATCCATCCCTGATTATGTCCAGATTGAAAAGCGGTGCAGAGTCTGGAGACGGCCACCCTCGGTCAACTAATACCTGCATTGATAATGTGGCGGTAGCCAGTAAAGAAATCCGTATAATTAAGCGGGTGACTACTATGCAGCGCCTAGTGGGCCACGAGCCCTCCCATTGCCAAGCGTATTCGGTTGGTGCATTCATTATCTATGAGGACAAGGGTGCTCCAATGAGGGATTTGGACGACGATCCAGGCGCGTAAATGGCCCTCTGATTGGTCTTTTCCAAGCACGGCCACCACAGTAAGCTGGGAGCTGAGATACCGATTAGGTAGAGAAGTCCGTAGTGATGGAAAGCACAGCGTCGACCCTGAGCACAGATACAGTGAGCGGGCGAATGTGATAGGGCCATAGCAAGATTGAGCAAGGCTTGCGAGACGGCCGGTGCCGCGGTCTATGAGGGTCCGGGCTACAGCAGAGCCTGCCTCGGTCATCATGACCACACGTGGGCGCCCCAGGTCGACAGCTGGTCACCCGTGGGCATGTCCACCACTCGTCCGTACAGCGCGTCGCGATGCACTACGGGCAGGCGGTGCGGGGGCGGGGCTGGCCAGATCGTCCTGGGCCCGACAAGCACGCGACGCACGGCGCTGCAAGACGTGCCCCATCGTCGCGTCCCTGGGCAGCGTCCTGGTATCGAGGGCACACCATGAACGTACCTCGACGTGCCTGCGCGGCCCTCGACGTCGAGCCTCGACGACGGCCTTCCTGGGTACTTGCCCGACACGGCGCAGCAGGCAACCCCGCGACCAGGTCATCTTAGACCCGTTCAGCGGGACACAGCCAGCATCATGTTGCGTAGGGTACGGACAGCGTGACGCCACGCGACGGAGGAGGCCTCGGTACCGCGAGGTATCGCTTCGGAGACCAGCACGCCCGGGTACGTGACTGCTTTTCTGCTGTATGCCAGAGAAATGTAACGAACGTCAAAGTACCACATCGTGCTACTTTGTAGCCAACCTGCACCGAAACCGCACTTGAGCCGCTCCCGTCATCCTCACGTACAAACCAGCATGCGTCGCACCAGCCTCGAAGTTCACAACCCAGTCTTGTCCCAGGTTCATGACCGGGCCCAGCTTCGCAAGGCACGGGATGGCCCAGAGCCCGCCCACCACGCTACGCGCTCTGGCGATCTTCTCGCCGGCCAACCTGTGTTCAAGCGGGGCCCACAGCCAGGTTTACGACAAGCCATCGTGCGATGGTCAGTCTGAACCCAACCCGGGAACACAGGCTCGAAATCCTTCTCTCGTCGTCTCAGGCTCGACATCCCTCTCTCGTCGTCTTAGTCGTGAACAGTCATGCCCCCAGGGTTTCGCGGCAGAAAGTGAAAGCATGCATTGGGTTTCTTGGTTGGGAGCGCCCACTGGCTTTGGGACGGGAAGAACTCCCAATGCGAAAGACCGGCAGGAAAGAAGCGGGAAACCATGGCTGTGGTCACCGGCGTCTTTTTTGACGCACAGCCGGCGGCAGCACGGTTGCTGTTCCCGGTGTGGGGCAAGATGGAGAGTCCTTGTGCTGCGAATCGCCTGCTGCACCATATGGCCTGCTTTTCGGCTTCGAAAGGTGCAGGGTGGGTGTTACCCCGCGCTGCGCCCGGCGGCAGGTCCGCTGCGCCTCTGCGACGCGCTACGCTGTCCCAACATGCCAGCAAGGGATGGTAGTCTCCTACGTCTGCTGGGCTCGACAGCACACAGACTCATTGTTAGGTTTATAGTCTGGATTGGGAGAAGAGGAAAAGTAGGCAGGTTCAAGTCCGGCGGGGCGACCGCCGTGGACTTGCCACGTCCGGCCATCAATTGTATGCATCGGTCCCAGGAAGCGTCTACCTCGCGACACGAACCTCGTGCCAGGCGCCCGTCGCTCTACGATCCACGCGACACCGGTGTGGCAGGTTACCATGGGCTATAGATGCATCACGTTGCCCTGCGAGACGTTCCCTCCGTGAATGGTGTAGGTGCCACCGAACGTGGAGCCCTGCTGGATCGCATGCCGCGGAGCTCTCGGGTTAGGCATTGGGGCTGCGGGCGAAGCGTAGGTTAGCGCAGTACCGAAGTGCCTGGGCAGGAAAGTTGATCACCTACGGGCCACGGTCCACGACGCCGCGCCCGCCACGAGACTCTTGATCCGCTCTTTCACCACAACATACGCATCGTCGCGCCGGGACGCGAATTTGACGAGACCCGAATGATCGGCATCCAACGGCACGATGTCTTCCTCGGGCACCGCGGTCAGGCCGGTGCTGGTCGCCGATTTTCTCGTGACCATCAGAACGGGGGGGCCCGACTTTCGCAGCGTGCCGTCGGGTTGCCGCTAGACACTATGGTAAGCAGGAAAGAACCAGGCGGAGTCGGATAACCTGGACGCGACGTACCGCAACAGTCGCGCTCTGCCTGCGCTCGTAAAAGGCGACCACGCGTAGCCGGTCTTGGAAACACCGCGCAAAGTCGTCGGCCATGCGGGCCAGGAAGTCCGACGGTTCCGACTCGTCGTCCACGACCAGGGCACGAATAAGGGCCAGGTTAGGTTGCCCTTCTACCACGGACATGAGCTTCTCGTTCCGCAGACCCAGCTGCGGCACCCCGAAGAACAGCAGCCCACAGCAGGTTCGCGCGAGGAGCCGGTGTGTCGGGCTGCTGGCGGGGCTCCGGGAGGCGTGGACGAGTGCCTACGACAGGTCAGCATCGACCGACGCAAGGGACCTAGCAACCTGCCTCTTTAATGAGAAGGCCGCCCAGACTGTGGCCGAGGAGGATAATCGGACGACGCTCGGTCTGCAGCGTGGTTAGCCAGCCCCGTGTCGGCGGCAGTCGACGAACCCACCCCGTCGCTTGTCCGGAACGCCGTCAGGCTTTCGAGGAACCGCCGGCCCAAGTCTTCTATAGAGGATTTGGCGTTGCTCTTCAGCAACGTCGTGTCGTATCCGTACAGGAGCACGCGGAGGTTCGGGATGTCGCCCGCGAGCCAATCGCGTAGCCAGAGGTCGTTCCCGCCCGGTGATTTCCACGAGCCGACCGCGTGGCTCGCCAGGCCCGGCACGGCGATCACGCTGCGAACGGATGGGATGATCAGCGAGGACGACGCTTCATAGGAAAGGAGGTGCATACTCGCAGTGGGCGCCGGCTGGGTCTTCGTAGAGCGGCGTGATGCCGTAGAACGTGCAGTCGAAGCGGTACGAGGACGCTTGGCTGGCATGATGGAGGCGAGCCAGCAGCTGGTCCTCTGGAAGTCGCGTCCTGACCGTCACAGTCGCGCAGGCGCAGATACGGTCTCTCGGCGCGATCGAGCGCACGACCCAGCCGTCGAGCTGGCCTTGTAAATCCGGACTCGCAGCTAGGATCGACTGCAGCTCGCTTTCCAGCTCCGCCGCCGATTTTCCGGTCGGAATCTCGTCCACGCGCAAGGTCAACTCGCGGAAACGCCGCTGGTCGAGCGTGTCGCTGCCTCGATGTCGCGGCCGTTGTGGGGAACGAGCCCCCCAACACAGCTGGTAGAGGCAAGCGGCTACGAGAGCCACCACGCTCGTCCCAATAAGGAGCTGGCCGGGAAACTCCATGGCGTTAAATTTTTGCTTCACGAAACGTGGTTCTGCTGAGACGTGGACGCGGGAGAACCCAGAGGTGAATCTTCCTGAATTTTTCCACAGTTACACAGCCGAGGCGCAAGGCGCACGCCAGATGTCGGCTGACCCGCAGGCTGGGCTGACATGCGTCCGACGACCGGCAACGCTTAGGCGCGCTGATCGTAAAGAGCCGCGTCCCGTCGCCAGGATAAGAGGCTTTCACCTGGCTTCCAGTTGGAACCTATGTCTATGTGTCCTTCTTTCCATCCGCCGCCATGGCTTCTTCGCAGCTATCGCCACCGTTCCGTGTCGAACACCAGCTAAACTTGGACCTACGCGGGGACCTAGGCTCGTCCCGTCCCGCCCCCCATTTGCCTGGGTATCCCCACATCGCGCTTGACGACCGGCACCGCATCCGGAGTTTCCTCGACGAGGAATTCTGCTCCGACGAGCTGGACAAGATGGCCGAGAAGCTGTGGTGGATGGCCAAGCAGGACAGCGCGAGCATCTCCCCCCTCCATCGGCAACGAGTCAAACGACGAGCGATTGTGGTGACCGAGGACCCCAAGCTGCACCTCGTGTGGATCCACGACCGCGTCTTCGTGAAGCCGCTACCCCGCTACATCCTGTCCCACCAAATTTGGCAGCGCTTTCTCGCCTGCGACAGCACCGGAGAAACGCAGCATGACCGTCGCGTGCGTCAAGCCATCCTAGGCTACCTTCGAACATACCGGCATCTTATCCGTTACGAGTCCGACTTTCGTATTGCACAGGAACCTAACCTGCAGCTTCTCCCAAGTGATGTCACATGGGAGCAGTTCTGCCACTTCCGGGCTGATCTGGCCTCGATCTCTGACCGTGACGTCTCGAACCGTTACCGCTACGGTGAAATCCGATTAACGAGGCTCAACTTGTACGCACCTATCATACTTCGCAAATCCTATTACCAGAGAGTCGAATACCAATACGGAGACTATTTCGCCCGCTTCTACGGTCCTATCTTATTCTGTCTTGGCATAGTGTCTGTGGTCCTCAGTGGACTGCAAGTGGTCGTCTCCATCGAGGACCAGTCCGGAGGAAATGGACAGGCTCTGTCCGGATTTGCATTTGGATTTAGTGTTGCCATGATGGGATGTTCCTGGGCTCTACTCCTCATACTAGCATCTTTGCTGGTGTACAAAGTAGTGAAAGAATGGAGGTTTGCGATTCAGGACCGCATACGGCTGTTAAGAGAGGAAGGCAAGAGTACTGATCTTTCCCCTTAAATAGTTACCAACTACAAGCAAATTCTTTATTATGTTTTATTATTGAGAGATGTCTCATAGGAGCCACTAAATCATATACGCCAGCTGCTTTTTGTGTCACGGCGCCATCACTATCAGGACGTGGGCGGGGTATCGTCGGGTGGTTACTTCAAGCGGAGACAAGATGCCCGAACTTGTGGTTGGAGCCGTGCAGCACTGAGCCGTCCCTTCCTGGACTGCGGGCAACGCGCCTTGTCCGCCGGAAGGCCTGTCTCGTCAGGACGAGATGCCCCTCGTAGCAGGGCAGGGCAGCGCACGGGAAGATGAAATTAGGCCGTGCTTTCCCAGCTTTCATCACGGTAGACCATGCTGGCCACGGGCAGCAACATCCGAGGTAAGTTAGACCACCACCAGTTGGGCCTGCCCAGACTTGGGCCACCAACAAACTATCGCCATTCAAGACACGGCCAACATCTTCAACCATGGATATAATAGCAACCACAACATTAATAGATAAACTAATTAGATCATTCGCATCGCATTTCAATTACGCATCCAACGATATGACTCCCGACTATGAAAACCGATTAAAACGAGCCATCCGTGCGCATAGAGATGGCCTCTCTGTCCGCGCTGCTGCTAAGAGACACGCCGTCTCTAGGTCAACACTTCAACGCCATCTCGACGGCGGACAGTCTATCCGTGAGGCTCATATGAAGCAGCAGAACCTATCGCCACGTCTAGAAATGGAGTTGGTCCGTTGGGTCCTCACACAGACCAAGCTAGGCTTTGCGCCGCCGCACTCACGGTTCCGGATGTACGCTTTGAGGATATCCAGAGCTTCAGGGGGCCCTCAGACCCTTGGAGTCCATTGGGTTCGCCGATTTCTTGTTCGCCATCCAGAGTTGAAGACCATCCGAAGCGTCCGCTATGACTGGAAACGCGCCAACGCCGCTTGTTCAACAAATATCGTTGAGTTCTTCGAACGGTTGGACGACCCCTTGATATCCGCCATCCCTCCAGAACACACATATAACGCCGACGAAATAAGGTCGCAGATCGGTATTAGAGACGCTCCCCTAGTTATCGGACCCTCTGAGCTCAAGGAGGTTCTCATCAAGGACCCTCTCAATAGAGATTGGGTGACTATTGTGGAGTGTGTCTCCGGAGATGGCAGAGCGCTCTTTCCCCTAGTTATCTTCGGCGGCAAAAACGTCCAGCAGCAATGGTTCCAAGAGGATATGCTGGATAACGAAGACCTCAAGTTCTAGAAGTTCTCCGTAAGCGGTTCCGGCTAGTCTAGCGATGAGGTGGCCCTTCTATGGCTCCGTGAGGTGTTCCTCCCTCAGACGAAGCCGAAAAACTATCGCCAGTGGCGCCACCTCATCATCGACGGCCATAGGAGCCACACCAAGGAGCCCTTCCTCTTGGAGTGTCTCCAGGCGAAGGTCTGGGTTAACTTCTTACCAGCGCACTGCTCACAGATCCTCCAGCCCCTTGACGTTGGTCCCTTCTCTATGTTGAAGCGGCGCTTTCGTTCACTCCTCCGTGCCACCTGCTATTCAATGATGGTGACGGTTGCTAGTAAGCCAGAGTTTATGGCGGCTTGGAAGAGGGCTCGGAATAAAGCCCTGACGCAGAAGAAGGTCCTGAAGGGCTGGGAATCCACCGGAATCTTTCCAAGGGACCGCTCTAAGGCTCTCAATAGCCGGTTCACCGTACAGGCCGACGCGGTGACTCCTGGGGAGCCGGACCGCTCCAAAACACCAGACCAAAGCTCAGCGTTGCACGAAAACGACCACGAGACTCCAAAGAACAGCCGGCAAGTGAGGGATCTAGTCCTGCGCACGTTAGCGGCGGACAGCGTTCATATGAGCCCTTCGCAACGCCGTTCGATTTGGACGCTCCAGAAGGCCTTTGACGCTCTAACCGCCAAGAACGCCGCTTATGAGCAGGAAATTAAGCAGTTAAAAGAGGCTCTACAGAGACAGAGGCCTCAAAAACAGCGTAGAGTCCTTCCTAGGGCTCAACAGGCGTTTGTGGACATGGAGGACGTTTCGCAAGCCAAGGATCAGTTAAGGGATGAGGTGGAACGGGGCCGCCCTCGGAGGTCTAGGCGCTATAGGCAAAATAGACGGTCGGAAACACCAGAAATTGAAGATAACTGGGATCATGAGATAGAGGAGGTCCTCGACGAGATACAGGTAATTTCTTAGCTAGTTTGGCCTATTGGTTAGTGCGCAACACCAAAAACTAATTGAAGGGGTCTCACGATCGATGTGGTGGCCCAAGTGTGGGCAGGCCCAACTGGTGGTGGTCTAACTTAGCAAAACAGAAAGTCTAAGCCTGGCCTCTCTAGGGCGGTTCCGGATTTGCACTCGTAGATGGGTTTTCGTGGACCCAGCGATGCGGCGGCTCGGTTCGCGGTTACCTCGAGGAACTGGCTATCAACGGGGCGGCCTGGACGTCTATGGCTCGTCAGACTTATGTGGTGTGCATCGGAACAATGATAGGGACCGAGATCCTCGTCCGCGAAGCAATATTTAGCGGTACAGAGGGAACCGAACGTTGCGTAATATCACGCTCTCAGTAGAAGACAATAGGGTGCTTGGGGTGCCAAGCTCGAACGGTTTACGAGGATCGGATCGCAGTGTTATTAGATTCGCGTCCGAGGCTCAGACGCCGCCCTGGTCGCGGCTGGCCGTTAAGGGCCGAGTATGCACGTCGATGTACTTATTTTGCCTTGAATAGTAAGAAGCGGCCCTGCGAAGCGACAAGGTGACGGCCGCTTTCTACGCCTCACGTCGCGTGCTTTCGAGGGTTCAGTACCACTGGACAGCCCCGCCCCCTCCCTCCACCCGCCCGTAGCGCGTCACGACGCGCTTCCCCACGAACGGGAGCCACCGACTGGTCCGCTTTGTTCCTTCGGTTAGGGCGGCCAATCTGCATCGCAACCTTTCTATGAGAAAAGAGGTTTACCACATTTAGCGTCAAAGGAAAGGAAGCGTACCCAGTGCTGCTTTCGCATCTTCCTCTCTGGAATAATGAGTACGCTTCTCGAGGCGCGCTACTGCCTGTCTTTATAGGGCGTCTAATATCGTGACCGGCGTACCAGCTGTTATCTTAGCAATACTAAAGAGAATACCGCCGGTGTCAGGTCCCGTAGAGGTTCTCTGCCGAGAACAGTCCAATTGCAGGAAACCAAAGAGGGCGGGGCTAGCCAGAGCTAGAGCAAGGAGACGAACCTGCCCTGCCAACCCCGCATCCTGAACGGTCTTTCCGGCGTCGCTCCGTGCAACGGAAGGTTCTAGCTATGCCGGCAAGTAGCGTGTCCTCAGCTGTGCACCATCGTCAGAAGGCCCATCACAATCAATACGAGTCTTCCACGGACTTTGGTCGTATTCATTCGTCTAGAAGACAAGCTGTCTGTTGTTCGCGATTTATTAATAAGCCTTGTTCTCGAAGATCCTCTATAACGGTGCGAAGGTTATAAATTTGTGCCGCCCCTAGGACCCTCCTTTGTAAAGTGATTAGAACAAGACAAGAGCTTCGAAGCGATCGAGAAAGTGTTAGGATTGCGACAGATAAAAGAAATAGACCCGACCGGTCGAGCAACCAAGAGCGAGGTGCGTGCCCCGCTTGGTCGCGAGCACGGCGGACGCGGTCGGCCGGTACTCGGGAGGGAGCCAGAGGACGGGATGGGATTGCTGCTGAATCCAAGCCCCATCGGCACTCAAGCCGAAGTCTTTCTGTGGCGCGGGCGCTAGCTTTGGGAGGTGCGTATCTTCCACCAGCATAGCCTCGTTGATGGCAATGTCGCCCTTGTCAGTACGGATCAGGGTGCCGGTCGGATCGAACGCGACGGTCGAGGTGTCGCCGACGTGGTAGGTACAAAGGCATGCGCCCGTCTGCGCGTCCCAGAGCCGGACGGTCTTGTCGTCCGACGCCGATACGACGCGCCGCCCGTCGGCCGAGAAGGCCGCCGACCAGACAAAACTAGTATGGCCCTCGAGGAGGGCGTCGCACGCGCCCGTCTGCGCGTCCCAGAGCCGGACAGTGCCGTCGTGCGACGCCGAGACGACGCGGCGCCCGTCGGCCGAGAAGGCCGCCGAATGGACCCAATGAGTATGGCCCTTGAGGAGGGCGTCGCACGCGCCCGTCTGCGCGTCCCAGAGCCGGACGGTGTCGTCGCCCGACGCCGAGACGACGCGCCGGCCGTCGGCCGAGAAGGCCGCCGAGTAGACGGGGGAAGCATGGCCCTCGAGGACGGCGTCGCACGTGCCCGTCTGCGCGTCCCAGAGCCGGACGGTGCCGTCGGCCGACGCCGAGACGACGCGCCGCCCGTCGGCTAAGAAGGCCGCCGAATTAACCCAATGAGTATGGCCCTCGAGGACGGCCTCGCACGCGCTCCATTGCTCCGCTAATCCCGTTCTACACTCGACCCATCGTGGTGCCTCGTGCGCGAACAGGCCTCGCATTAGGCTCTGCTTAAGGCTAAGCACGAGGGGTGCGACGTACGCTTAAAGCGGCTGGCTCTCGATAGCCGGCTAAAATGTTTATAAAAGACGGCAAGTGTCTTTTACGAGCGCCTGGAGTTTCGACGCCCCAGACCGTTCCTTTATACTATTAGCTCGAATAACATCGCTCTAAGAAATAGAAAGGCGTACCTTTAAATGCCGTAGTAGCTTCTCTAATACGTGCATCCCTTCGGATATACTCCGTAGTAAACTTAACGACTTAATCCAGTAGAGCCCCTTACTCCGTAGGAACCTGTCGACCGCCTCGTACTCTCGTACGTCATCGTCCCTCCCTGGAGCCTTGTCAGCATCGATCAAATGGTCGACCCAGTAGACACAGGAGTATCCTGTTACCGCCAATGGATCAGGGTTAGGTCTCCGCCGAGGGACATCCTCGATAGGGAAGCCTAGGTTATGTAGTCCGTAGAGATCGCGTTTTAGCGTCCGGGACATGGCCTTAATCGACTTAGAAAAGATCCGACCGTGGAGGGCGGCTTGCTGTTCGGGGAACAGGATAACCGATTGCTCCTTCATTAAGAAGTCTTTCGCCGACTAGTGGACGAAGTAGACCGTCTCCTCGCGCACCGTGAGGAACGAGCCGCAAAGGCGAATCATATCGTGGAAGGGCTGGATGTTGCCTAGCATGCCTTGCCATTCCTCGATGAAGACGGTCGACTCAACGAAGGAAAGTGGCCGGTATGCGGTTGCGACCAAAGTTAGGATCCTATGGCAGAGCGCTGCATACCGCGACTCGGAGATCTGTTTCATCATTCGCCGGTAGAGGGGACTAAGTCCTAGCGGGAACGATTTTGCCGTTTGCACCGCATCCCATTCAAATGCCTTGCTCAGCTCCTCGCAGACTAAGGCGACCCAGAGGAAGGTGCCATCAGCATTCGACGATAGGTACCCACGCACTTCGTTAGCGGTGCTACCTCGGTAGCTCATACGTCGTGCAAGGTCAGACACCTTATACGTGATGTAATTGTCCACAGCGGCTGTAACTGACTTCGCATTAACCTCTAGCGAGAGCCGGTGCGCTACGTTAGACAGCTGCTGCCCGATATGCGGCAGATTCCGGCTCGAGACGAGCCATTAGGCACGGCTTAATCGCGAGGTCTCGGTAATCAACTCGAGGAGCTGCGGTAGGCCACCGACACACTCGTCCAGTGCATCGACCACGAGGCGGACGCCTTGTAGCTTCGGGTCGCGGAGTATATTCATGAAGGTCTCGGATAGCGCCTGCCACGCGTTCGCATCCTCAAAGAGCCCCTTACCGGCGGTGTCGTATTTCTTCTTTATGTGTGACACGAGAGAGGCGTCTTAGTCGAGAAGCATAAAGATAAGACCGCGTAGGACGGCTATCGCGGTGTTGAGGCGTCCGTCGGTAGCTTGGCAGAGGAAATAGGCGAGCACCCTTCCCTCGGCGGGTATTCTTCCCAGCTCGTCGATGATACCGCAGAGGAGCATGGTCTTGCCCTTGCCCGGGTCGCCCTTAACCCAGAGCAGCCGTTCGTCCTCGTTATCGCGCCATTGACAGAAGTCGGGGTTGCTGAGCACCCAGACGTACGCGTCTGCGAGCAGGCCGCCTTTTGTGCTCTGGATGCGCTCCTTGTCGTGGCGGGGGTCGGTGACGCGCAGGTCGGCGAGGCATCGGTTGGCCAGGCTTTGGTCGGCTGTCTGGTGAATGTTGATAATATTACCTTGGTGACTGTGCCCTCCAGTCACGGTGGTAGGACCGGTGAACTGAGATCCGTCTTGGTTGGCGTGGGTTGACATGGTAATCATCGTAATTGATTTAGAACCGACTGCCAACGCCTTTTCAGCAGGTGATTCGCGTCATTCAGCTGGAAGAAAACACTTACCTCGACTCCAGGCTTCACCAGTCTGGCGCCCATCAAAAGATTCGACGGAAACAGCCCATGATGATAGCACAATAGTTTGTTATTATGAAGAGGCCCAGAAATGCTTGAACCTAAAATCTGTTCATGAGATTTGTCCATGACCACACAGGATCGGATAGGTGATCTTGGCGTAGCACCTTGCCGTCACAGCTATATCCCCTGTCGCCCAGCGCATATGGCGCCACGTCGATGCACCCATTGGCATTGAGGGTAATGTAGTTTCAATGAGTATTTCGCGCTGCGACGCACGCCCGCAAACACTTTTTTGATTGGTCTTTGTCCAGGCATAGCCACCACGGCCGACTCGAGCCAAGATGAACTTGGGCGGCGAGGACGGCAGTGTAGTGGACAGCCCAGCTCCGATCCTGAGAGCGGGGGTGGGACGACTGAGAGCAGTACAAGCGCCCGTAGTGTCCAGCCCGGGCCCTACGGCAAAACTGGGCGGTAGAGAAAGCACATCAGACGGGTGGATGCGATCGGACCACGGCGAGGCTGGACAAGGCATGCGGATCGGTGAGATGACTAGTGCTGCGGACAAGGATGCTGGTCCAAGGCACTACAGCACAGCCTGCTTCGGCCATCGTGGCCGCAAGGACGCCACCCTGCCCCTTGCCGTCCAGGAGCAATAGCTGTGATGTCGTCGGTACTGTATTAAACACACTCGTAACCACGCAATAGCCGCGTCGCTGGATCGTCGTCGAGATAGAGTTTCTTCTACGCGACTGTGGGCTGGTACGGGCCCAGCCATGGATATCCAGCCGTGGAGACTGCCCCGCAGCTTTGTGGGCGTATAGATACAGCCTGCTTCGATCATGCGGCTGGAGCATGCTTAGGCCAGCCCGATATACTATGAAGGGTGACCGTCATGTCAGCCTAGGTCGAGTGGTGCTGGCACCACTCCACGTGACCCATACTGATGCCGCAGCAGCGCTCCCCGCGGCTGAGCCTATGTGGCGCAAAAGAACGCTGCTGGGGGCACCGCGGCTGGCGACACCGTCGAGGCACAGGGGGCAGTCTAGCTAGCTGGAAGAAAGAACAAGGCGTGCGACGCCTACCAGTATGTCTCAGTACATCGAAAAAGGTATGTTGCTGGTGTGGCAGGACAGACGGGCGAATGCTACCTGGGCTTCGCGCGTGGGCCTCCGAGCATGCTGGCCCACGCAAGGCACCCGTACAGCCGCGTTCGCCCAGCTATGGGTCGCTTCCGCAGCCTAATTTTGGGAGCCTGTCCTCCCCACTCCAGAATGGGCTTCTGGGAGGGCCGAGCAGCCAGCGTAAAAGCAAACGGGCGTATGCCGGGCATGCGACGTGCCGTGTCGACGCTCTCGACCGCCCACGCGGAGGTTTGCCACCACCCTTCACGGTCGTCGCCAGTCCGACACACCCAACTAGGAAATGTAGCATGCCCACAGAGAGCCGCACTTTCTCGACTCTTGCTCTTTTCGCGGTATTAGCTTGGTGTCCCAAACACACCGCCTGACTTTGTCCCTCTGTATGCATTCACCACATGCTTTCGCCGCATGCTCTAAACCTGATCGCTTTGCTACATAATTAGTACCAGTCGTGGACTGACGCCGACTTATGCGGCAATGCACACGGCTAAGCCCATACAAGCCCGCCGCGCTCCGTAGGTCGAACTTGATCCCGACGACTATCAGGTAACACGGCTATTGAATGGTCATGGGCGTCTCATCTGGCATACTATCGACGGCGGTACGGCTGTTGCTTATGAGGGCAAAGAGCACAGCGACTTCGCACCGGTACAGCGGCTGGAGCGGGCTGTGCTGCCGCGCCTTGGACCAGCATCCTCGACCGCGGCGTCAGCCGTCTCGCAAAGCGGCATGCCTTGCCCAGCCTTTCTCTATTACTTCCGCATTAGCTGTCCGCTGTACTCTTTTTACTGCCCGAGGCTTGCTGTGGTACCCTGGCGCCGCGCACAGTGGAACCATCTAACGCCACGGGCGCCCAGCTTACTTCCACGGGTGCTTGCCCTTCTTCCAAGTTTCCCCAGTCCTCTGCAATCGGTACCGTAGCAGATGCAGTTCCAAGAAGATCGCAAACCATTCCCCAATCTCTTCGATTTCACGTAATACTGACTCTAACATGGCTTCATCTACGTGAATCATCACGAGCTGGACTGTTCTTTATTGGATCTCGAGAACGAATACAACGCAGCTTCGCGAGAAATGGGCCCAGAAAAGCGAAGGAGAGAAGACCGCGAAGAAACGGAGGCAAGGAAACGACATCACAACGCCGGTCACGAGGCCGACGCAGAAAGGGACGTATCCGGCGCTGAACCGACAGCCTTACACGATCGGACGACTGGATTTGGAATCCCAAATCAGAGCATTACCCAGTCCGGTTCCCATTTCGGCGGGAATCCCACTTTGCATGGAGGATCCTATCACCAAGGCAATGTCATCAACATCCAGAAGACCGCCGACCGATGCCTCGCCGACCTGCGCGTCACCGACCCCCGCCACGACAAGAAGCGCATCCAGGACACGAAAGGCGGGCTGCTTAAGGACTCGTACGTCTGGGTGCTCAGCAACCCCGACTTTCGTGAATGGCGCAAAAACGAGGACCAGCAGCTGCTCTGGGTTAAAGGCGACCCGGGCAAGGGCAAGACCATGTTGCTCTGCGGCATCATCGATGAGCTAGAAAAGCTACCGGCGGAGAGAAGGCACCCCTCGTACTTCTTCTGCCAAGCCACCGATGGGCGCCTTAACACCGCGACGGCCGTCCTACGCGGTCTTATCTTTATGCTTCTCGACCAAGACGCCTCTCTCGTGTCACACATAAAGAAGAAATACGACACCGCCGGTAAGGCGCTCTTTGAGGATGCGAACGCGTGGCAGGCGCTGTCCGAGATCTTCACGAACATGCTCCGCGACCCGAAGCTACAAGGCGTCTGCCTTATTGTCGACGCACTAGACGAATGTGTGAAAGACCTACCACAACTCCTCCAATTGGTCGTCGAGACCTCTCAATCGACGCGCGCTAAATGGCTCGTCTCGAGCCGTAACGAGCTAAACATCGAAGAAGAGATCTCTAACGTGGCGCACCGGCTATCGCTAGAAATCAATGCGCAGTCAGTCGCAGCCGCTGTGGACAGCTACATCGCACACAAGGTGTCTGACCTCATACGACGTAAAGGCTATCGAGACAACACGGCCAAAGAAGTACGCCAGTACCTGTCGTCGAACGCTAACAGCACCTTCCTCTGGGTTGCCTTAGTCTGCCAGGAACTCGAGAAAACAGATAAATGGAGGGCCGTAAGTCGGGTTAAGACTTTCCCTCCAGGACTCGACGTTCTCTATGTACGAATGATGCAGAAAATCTCTGAATCAGAGTATAAAGAGATCTGCCAGCGAATTCTCGCACTAGTAGCGACAACATATCGGCCATCATCAATACCAGAGCTAACCTTGTTCATTAACGAATGCCTTGAGATGTCGGACAGTTACGAGTATCTAGAGATGATCATAGGCCAATGCGGCTCGTTCCTCGCCGTGCGCGAGGAGACAGTCTACTTCGTCCACCAGTCGGCGAAGGACTTCTTGATGCAGAAGCGATCGGCCATTCTCTTCCCCCGAGACCAAACAGCTGTCCATAGCCAGATCTTCTCCAAGTCGATCGAGGCCATGTCCCGGACGCTGAAACGCGATCTCTACGGACTACACAACCTAGGCTTCCCTATCGAGGATATCCCTCAGCGCAGACCTAACCCCGATCTATTAGCGGTAACAGGATACTCCTGTGTCTACTGGGTCGACCATTTCATCGATGCTAATAAGGCTCCGGGGAGGGATAATAACGTACGAGAGTACGAGGCGGTCGACAAGTTCCTACGGAGTAAGGGGCTTTACTGGATCGAGTCGTTAAGCTTACTACGGAGCATATCCGAAGGGATGCACGTATTAGAGAGGCTACTACGATATTTGCAGGTACGCCTTTACACCCCTTAAAGCGATGTCGTTTAAGCTGATGGTATAAAGGAACAACCGGGGGCGTCGAAAGTCCAAGCGCTCGTAAAAGACGTCTGCCGTCTTCTGCAAACTTTTTGGCCGGCTATCGAGAGCCGGCCGCTTCAAGCGTACATCGCACCCCTCGTGCTTAGCCCAAAGCAGAGCCTAATGCGAGGCCTGTTCGCGCACGAGGCACCACGATGGGTCGAGTGTAGAATAGGATTAGCGGAGCAATGGAGCGCGTGCGAGGCCGTCCTCGAGGGCCATACTGATCTCGTCAATTCGGCGGCCTTCTCGGCCGACGGCCGCCGCGTCGTCTCGGCGTCGGCCGACGGCACCGTCCGGCTCTGGGACGCGCAGACGGGCGCGTGCGACGCCGTCCTCGAGGGCCATACTGATCTCGCCTATTCGGCGGCCTTCTCGGCCGACGGCCGCCGCGTCGTCTCGGCGTCGGCCGACGGCACCGTCCGGCTCTGGGACGCGCAGACGGGCACGTGCGACGCCGTCCTCGAGGGCCATACTGATCTCGTCTATTCGGCGGCCTTCTCGGGCGACGGCCGCCGCGTCGTCTCGGCGTCGCGCGACAAAACCGTCCGGCTCTGGGACGCGCAGACGGGCACGTGCGACGCCGTCCTCGAGGGCCATATTTCCTCCGTCCATTCGGCGGCCTTCTCGGCCGACGGCCGCCGCGTCGTCTCGGCGTCGGACGACGGCACCGTCCGGCTCTGGGACGCGCAGACGGGCACGTGCGACGCCCTCCTCAAGGGCCATACTCATTGGGTCCATTCGGCGGCCTTCTCGGCCGACGGCCGGCGCGTCGTCTCGGCGTCGGCCGACGGCACCGTCCGGCTCTGGGACGCGCAGACGGGCGCGTGCGACGCCGTCCTCGAGGGCCATACTGATCTCGCCTATTCGGCGGCCTTCTCGGCCGACGGCCGCCGCGTCGTCTCGGCGTCGCGCGACAAAACCGTCCGGCTCTGGGACGCGCAGACGGGCACGTGCGACGCCGTCCTCGAGGGCCATACTGGCTGGGTCCATTCGGCGGCCTTCTCGGCCGACGGGCGCCGCGTCGTCTCGGCGTCGGGCGACGACACCGTCCGGCTCTGGGACGCGCAGACGGGCACGTGCGACGCCGTCCTCGAGGGCCATATTTCCTCCGTCCATTCGGCGGCCTTCTCGGCCGACGGGAGGCGCGTCGTCTCGGCGTCGGCCGACGACACCGTCCGGCTCTGGGACGCGCAGACCGGCACGTGCGACGCCGTCCTCGAGGGCCATATTTCCTCCGTCCATTCGGCGGCCTTCTCGGGCGACGGCCGGCGCGTCGTCTCGGCGTCGCGCGACAAAACCGTCCGGCTCTGGGACGTGCAGACGGGCACGTGCGACGCCGTCCTCGAGGGCCATACTGATCTCGTCAATTCGGCGGCCTTCTCGGGCGACGGCCGGCGCGTCGTCTCGGCGTCGGCCGACGGCACCGTCCGGCTCTGGGACACGCAGACGGGCACGTGCGACGCCGTCCTCGAGGGCCATGCTTCCCCCGTCTACTCGGCGGCCTTCTCGGCCGACGGCCGGCGCGTCGTCTCGGCGTCGGGCGACGACACCGTCCGGCTCTGGGACGCGCAGACGGGCGCGTGCGACGCCCTCCTCAAGGGCCATACTCATTGGGTCCATTCGGCGGCCTTCTCGGCGGACGGGAGGCGCGTCGTTTCGGCGTCGGCCGACGGCACCGTCCGGCTCTGGGACGCGCAGACGGGCACGTGCGACGCCGTCCTCAAGGGCCATGCTTCCCCCGTCTACTCGGCGGCCTTCTCGGCCGACGGCCGGCGCGTCGTTTCGGCGTCGGCCGACGGCACCGTCCGGCTCTGGGACGCGCAGACGGGCGCGTGCGACGCCGTCCTCAAGGGCCATACTTCCCCCGTCTACTCGGCGGCCTTCTCGGCCGACGGCCGGCGCGTCGTCTCGGCGTCGGCCGACGGCACCGTCCGGCTCTGGGACGCGCAGACGGGCACGTGCCTTCGTACCTACCACATCGGCTACACCGCGACCGTCGCGTTCGATCCGACCGGCACCCGGATCCGTACCGACAAGGGCGACATTGCCATCGACGAAGCGAGGCCGGTGGAGGGCGATGCGCACCGCCCACAGCCCGCGCTAACGTCAGCATCAGCGCTAGCACCCGCGCCCCCGAACGACTTTGGTCTGAGTACCGACAACGCTTGGATTCAGCAGCAATCCCATCCCGTCCTCTGGCTCCCTCCCGAGTACCGGCCGACCGCGTCCGCCGTGTTCGCGACCGAGCGGGGCACGCATATTGTTCTTGGTTGCTCGTCCGGTCGGGTTTATCTCTTTTATTTGTCACGTTCCTAACCCTTCCTCGATCGCTTCGAAGCTCTTGTCTTGTTCTAATCACTTTACAAAGGAGGGTCCTAGGGGCGGCACAAATTTATAACCTTCGCACCGTTGTAGCGGAATCTTCGAGAACAAGGCTTATTAATCAATCGCGAACAATAGACAGCTCGTCCCCTATGCGAACAAATGCGGCCGTAGTCCGTGGAAGACTTCCATTAATTGTGATGGCCTTCCGACGATGGTGCACAGCTGAGGACACGCTACTTGCCGGCGTAGCTAGAACCTTCCGTTGCACGGAGCGACGCCGGAAAGACCGTTCAGGATGCGGGGTTGGCAGGGTTTAAAACATGGGCACTCAGCGGCTCCCCTGGCGGTGCTATTGGTGTCTCATGATGGCCTCCAACTAACTGCCAATGCAGGGAGGGACTGGGCGAGCACTAGGTAGGCTGTGTTGCTTTCGTTCCAAGAAAGCGGCAAGGCCGACATGGCGGTGGCTGCAGGTGCCCCAACGAGGCAGACTCGGTATCGGTTCAATGGGGAGGCGCATCTTCGCCTGCGGCCAGGTCTGGGTCGGCCTTCATTTTTTAAGCACAGCCCGGCTGTTGGTGGGCATAACTGATAGCTTACATGGGGAATGGCTGGGGTGACTGTGTAACGCAATGCATTAATTCAATATATTATCGGAAGGCTCAGTGGTAACGCACCCGCAGGACAGTCAGGTCTACACACCACCCGGCTTTGGACCTGTCGCTCTGGAGCTACTAACAATTTATTTCTCTTATAGCTTGGCCCGAGAGGCTTTCAAGATATAGTCCTCACGAAGGGCAGAGATTGAAGCGATAACAAAAATGCGAAGAATAATAACGAGATAACAAAATATCCAGTTCAATCCAGCAAGTACAGTACCAGATCACCAACAAGAAGCAGGTTGCGTTGTGAGGCCTGCCAATAGCTGCTTTCTGTCGCACTAGAGGGTTGGTTCCAACCTCAGCGGTTAAAGTGTACCGCTTATTAGCTTGAAGTTTTTTCCTACATTCCACTAATGTAGCAGGGGTTATTCGCTACTATATTTAGAACTGAAAGTATCCGTTTATTACGGTGTCCGTAAACTCGCGTAAACGGTAGTTGGTTCAGGGGGGGCTGTTTTTGCGTCCTAAACCTGCTATATTCAGGCGCCCTTGAACCACGGTGATGACCTTTATGCAGGAGCTGATCGCCCCGAAGTCAGTCATCTTCTTCTCAGAAGACGGCCAGCAACTAGGCGACAAGGCGTCGCTCGAGACGCTTCTGTATGAGATCCCGGGGATCTCGATCGACGCACTTCGAGGGAAGCCTTTACCAACCTTCAGTGTGGAGGAGCGACTTTCCTGGAGAGGAGAGCGAAGAACCAAACGTGCAGAAGACCGGGTCTACTCCTTGCTCGGGATCTTCGACATCTACCTGCCGTTAATCTACGGCGAAGGGGAGCAGAACGCGTTCATCCGACTCCAGGACGAAATTGACAAACGCGCCCAAAGCCGTTCTAAAATACGCAATGGCAAGTTAGCTTCCCTCTCCGTATTTCATTTGCTAATTTCCCTAGCATTCCACGTAAACGATGGTTTCCAGTCAGCTAGGCCCGCAAGTCTCCGCATAAGACAAGGAGGTTCGAAATTTCAGAGCAACATCACTTTGACTGGCAACGCATCGTCCGACCAAGGCAACAAGATAAGAGGCGTTACCTATGGCGACATAGTGCAAGAGGGATCGGAATTCAGTGGAAACGTGAATGCGGGAGGCAGAGCTCAGGCGTTGCAGGGCAACCAAATCGACGCGAAGACAGCTACTATGGAGTAAGCGGGTGCTCTGGCCACTTGGTAGCGGGAGCGCGATGGCATCGTTACAGGAGACCTGTAAGATCTTCGTCCATATGAAATCTTTAGGTTTACTGAATGATAGATAGGCCGGGAAAACCATCATATTTTGGGGAAAATAGAGCCACAAGCTAATGCATGAACTCTAGGTATATCCCATAGCTGGCGAGCTGTCATGCGCTTATGCCTGTGGCAGGGACGACCCATCACCCTGTGCCTCGATAGCTCCGTCGCTAGAGTGTCCCGTCTGCCCTAACACGTTGGCCTTCGGATAGGATTGGGTAGGCTCGCCCTGCCCCGCACCCTATCTGCCGGGCTACCCCTCCTACCGGCCAACGGCACCGTGTCTACTACCCCCCCCCCCCCCTAGCAGGAGCTCTGTCCGAGTACCTACACAAGGTAGCGGAAAGGCTTCCGTGAATATCGAAAAGAAACAATGAAGCCGTGTCCCGCCACGTCTCAATGCACACATGTAACCAGGGCTTTCAGTGCCGCATAGCACCAACGACTAACAGAGCCGCTGTTAGCTCCGGCAGGCTGACGTAGGCTGCCTGCCCTGCTAATCCCGCATCCTGAACGTATCTTCCGGCGTCGCTCCGTGTAATGGAAGGTTCTAGCTATGCCAGCGGTGGCAATGCCAGTAGGTAGCAATGACGGCAGGTAGCATGTTGTCGGCTGTGCACTATCGTCAGAAGGCCCATCATAACTAACAGGTGTCTTCCACGAACTACGGTCGCATTCGTTCGTATAGAAGACGAGTTATCGATTCGTAACGATTCGTCGATAAACCTTGTTCTCGAAGATTCCGCCATAACCGTACGGGTTCTATAAATTTGTGCTGCCCCCTAGAACCCTCCTTTACAGATAGATCAGAAATGATAAGAGTTTGGAAGCGATCGAGGAAGGGTTAGAAACGTGACAAATGAAAGAGATAAACCCGACCGGACGAGCAACCGAGAACGAGGTTCGTGCCCTTCTCGGTTGCGAACACGGCCGACCGATTCGGCCGGTACGCGGGCGGGAGCCAGAGGACCGGATGCGATTGCTGCTGAATCCAAACCCCATCGGCACTCAGACCGAAGTCTTCCTGCGGCGCAGGCGCGGGTGTTGACTTTGGGAGGTACGTATCCTCTTCCACCGGCATCGCTTCGTCGATGGCAATATCGCCCTTGTCGGTATGGATGCGGGTGCCGGTCGGATCGAACGCGACGGTCGAGGTGAGGCCGACGTGGTAGGTGCGGAGGCATACGCCGGTCTGCGCATCCCAGAGCCAGACGGTGTCGTCGTGCGACACCGAGACGACGCGCCGCCCGTCCGCCGAGAAGGCCGCCGAGTTGACCCCTTCAGTATGGCCCTCGAGGACGGCCTCGCACGCGCTCCATTGCCCCGCTAACTTCGTTTTACACTCCACCCACCGCGGTGCCTTGTGCTTGAAGAGGTCTCGCATTATGCTCTGCCTTGGGCTCAGCACGAGTGGTGCGGCGTACGCCTGAAGCGGCCGGCTCCCGATGGCCGGCCAAAAGGTTTGCAGAAGACGGCAGGCGTCTTTCACGAGCGCTTGAAGTCTGGATGCTCCCGGCCGTTCCTTTACACTATTAGCTCTAAAGACACCGTGCTAGGGCGTGCAAAGATATACCTGTAAATGGCGTACTAGCCTCTCTAATGCGTGCATCCCTTCCGATATGCTCCGTAGTAACGACTCGATCCAGTAGAGTCCCTTGCTCCGTAAGAATTTATACACTATCTCGTACTTTTGTACGCTGGCGTCCTTACCCGGAGCCTCGCTAGCATCGATTAAGTGATTGGCCCAGTAGACACAGGAGTATCCTATTGCCGCCAATGGATCTGGGTCAGGTCTCCGCCGAGGGACATCCTCAACAGGGAAGCCTGGGTCCCGTAGTTCGTAGATGTCGCACTTCAGGGTCCGGAACATGGCCTCGACCGACTTCGAGAATATCTGGTCATGGACGGTTTCTTGCTGTTTAGGGGAGAGAAAGGCCGATTGGTCCTTCATTAAATAGTCCTTCGCCGACTGGTGGACGAAGTAGACTGTCTCCTCGCGGACCGTAAGGAACGAGCCGCAAAGACCGACAATCTCCAGCAATTCGGCGTCTTCCACCGTGCTGCCGTCTTCCTCGATAAACGTAGTAGACTCGGTAAGCGAAAGTGGACGATAGGTTGTTGCAACGAGAGCAAGCACCTGCGTACAGAGCTCGGCATCGTCCGATTCGTGGATTTGTTGCATCATCCGTCCATAAAGAGTATCGAGGCCCGATGGGAAAGACTTAACCATCTGCAAAGCCTTCCCTTGGCGTTTCTTCTCCAGTTCCTGGCAGACTAAAGCAACCCAGAGAAAAGTGCCGTCGGCGTTCGACGACAAGTACTGGCGTACTTCTTCGGTGGTGTTGTGATACGCAAATGACTTGTAACCGTGTAGGGTGTCAATTGAGTATGTAAGAAGGATTGCCCTTCAAACTATGAGAAGGGAAAAGAGGAGGATATTTATACCTTTCCAACAGACCAGGATACCTCCTGGTATATTGGTTAGGTAATACCCATCCTCTTTGGACGTTACACAAAATCACGTGGTCCCCCCTGGACTTCACGTATCATGTTGTCTCGATAGCCTTTACGTTGTGCAAGGTCAGACACCTTATAGGTGATGTTGCTGTCCACAGCCGCTGCAACCGACTGCGCATTTACCTCTAGCGATATCCGGTGCGCCACGTCACGTAGTTGTTCTTCGATCTCTGGCCAGTTACGGCTTGAGACAATCCATTTAGCGCGGTTCGATTGCGAAGTCTTGACAATTAACTCGAGGAGCTGAAGTAGGCCATCTACACACTCGTCCAGTGCATCAACGGCAAGGCAGACGCCTCGTAGCTTCGGGTCGCGGAGCATGTTCGTAAAGATCTCGGAGAGCGCCTGCCACGCATTCGTATCCTCGAAGAGCCCCTTACCGGCGGTGTCGTATTTCTCCTTTATAAAGGACACGAGGGAGGCGTCTTGGTCGAGAAGCATGAAGATGAGACCGCGTAGGACGGCCGTCGCGGTGTTGAGGCGCCCGTCGGTGGCTTGACAGAAGAAGTAAGAGAGGCGCCTTCTCTCAGCCGGTGGTGTTTTTAGCTCATCGATGATGCCGCAGAGGAGCATGGTCTTCCCCTTGCCCGGGTCGCCCTTAACCCAGAGCAGTCGCTGGTCCTCATGGTCGCACCATTCGCAAAATTGGGGGTTGTCGAGCACCCAGACGTACGAGTCCACGAGCAGGCCGCCCTTGGTGCTCTGGATGCGCTCCTTGTCGTGGCGGGGGTCGGTGACGCGCAGGTCGGCAAGGCATCGATCGGCCGTGTGCTGGATGTTTATGATGTTGCCTTGTTGGAGTGACCCCGACACGTCGTACTGGCCGTTGAAATGCGAGCCGCTCTGGTTGGTGTGCATTCCCATGTTGATACCCTGTACTCCATCCATCACCTGCCACAGATACAGATTTAGGAAATACTTCAAGCCAATTCCTTCCGGGAAAAAACACTCACATTCGAACCTAGGAACGCCTCACTTCAGTGATTACAGCTAAACAAGCGGTGTTTAGCAATGCAACAGAAAAGCCCTTAAAGGTAAATGATAATTCACTGTTGAAAAAATCATCCCTGAATATGTCTGGATAGAAGAGCCGTTTGCGTAGAGCTTGGAGACAACCGCCCTAGATTAACGTCTACCTGCATTGATGGCTTGGTGGTAGCTAGGAACGGAGCCCATATGATTGAATGAGTGACCATGATACAGAGCCTAGTGGCTGCAAGGCTGCAAGCCGTCACCCCATCGCCAAGCGCATTCGGTCGGTGCACTGCTTGGCTATGCGGACAAGGACGCTCCTATGTGGGAATAGGTGACGATGCAGGTTGGTGAAATGGCCCTCGAATTGGCTTTTCCCAGGTCTAGCCACCATAACAAGCTAGGCGCCGAGACACTAACTAGGCAGAGAAGTCTGCAGTGGTAGAAAGCACAGCGTCGATCCCGAGCACAAGGAGTAGGACGCTGAGCAAGCGCCTGTAGCGTCGGGCGGTTCAGCGGTGCGTAGCGCTAAGGCAATGCAGGAAGCCCCGGGCGGCAGAGGATGCAGTGAGTGGGCGAATGCGATAGGACCATAGCAGGATTAGGCAAGGCTTGCGAGACGGCCAGTCCCGCGGTATAGGATAAGGGTCCGGGTGCGCTACAGCAGAGCCTGCCTCGGTCATCGTGACCACATGGACTCCAGCTTACCCCTCGCCGGGAGCAACAACCGTGGCGCCGTCAGCTGTACGTCAAGCAAGACACCGGCGACCATACCCATGGCCGCGTGGTTGTTCGTCAATGTCAGATCTGACCTGCGTGGCGCGAATGTGGGTTAGTATAGGCCCAGTCATAGATATTGCTACGTGAATTAGCATCAGGCTCCATAGCCCATGTTGACTAGATAGCAGAGCTATCGTGCCTCGGGTGAAGCCTGTGGGGAGCTTGGTGGGTGATCCCGACACCTACTATCGAAGCTGCTGCTTACCACACTCGATTAGGACAGCTCAACCCTTATGTAGCTTATTCAGCAGGAAACCTGCCGCCGTCTTCAGGCTCGATTGCATACAGCAAGATGATGATTTGCGAGCCAACCTTCCTAGAAGACCGCGGGAAGGCCAACCGCTATATTACGACATCAACCTCAGCATCCGGCGACAGGCGTTGGGTGTGCCTAGCTCTTGTACGTGGCCACCCCAACACTACACGACTTCTTCAGCTGCGCAGGACAAGCTCTTAGCGGACCTATGAAGCCTTTGCGTGCCTGCGAGGCTCTGACTTCACCCTATGCCATTGATTATAAGATGCGTAGGAAGTTCCACGGCGCTCATTGTGGAAACCCGACGTTTGCTCGTAGAAAACACGAGTCCGGGATTTGCGCGCGAAGGAGAATATATCTGGGCTATGCTGGTTTCCTCTATAATTGCGCACTTGAGGCATAGGCACGCTCTAAAAGCGGGCTGGCCCGTAGACTAGGCTAAGATGCGTCCGAACCCTCCCGAACAGATTAGCTTCAGGAATCTTGGGGAAGTATCCCGTTGTGTAGACAAATAACCGCTGCGGAAAACCCGGTGGTAAAGCTGTAAGCGGCGGGCCGAGCTAATAGCGCTTATGCGGGGCGTTCTAGCTCCAACTTAAGCCGGCTCGCTATGGGCCTCGAGACCGTGTGCTCATCGCCCAGTAGAAAGACGTCAAATTGGGCTGCCACTCCTTCCGAAATTGCACTAGGAACTGCCTTTGGATAGCGGAAAGCCCACCGCATCATTCCGAAGCAGCAAGGTGGGACAGCTTTGAGGGCAGGTTAAGCGCCCTTGGCGTTGAGCGATTTAGCTGTATGCGGGGGACCACCGGAAGCCCTGGACGGCAGCGCGTATAGCGAACAGGCTGAATACGATAGGACGATAGCAAGGTAGGCAAGTCATGCGGATCTGTAAGATGACTGTGCTGCAGGCAAGAATGCTAGTTTAAGGCGCTACAGTGCAGCCTGCTTCGGCCATCGAGACCGCAACCGCGCCACCCTGCTCCTTGCCGCTCGGGATCAACAACCGTGTAGCCGTCGGTAGTGTGCCAAATAGACACTAGTGGCCCGCAACCGCCGCGTCGTTCAACCGTCGTGGAGACAGAGTTCGCTCTGCGAAGTACGACTGTGGGCTCGTATGCGCTCAGCCGTGGACACTGCCGCGCAACTTCGTGGGCGTATAGGATCATTATGCAGCCTGCCCCGACTGTGCGACTTAAGCACGCTAAGTTCAGCCCAATGTACTGTGGAGGGTGACCGTCGTGTGGCATTGGACCTGGGTCGAGTGGTGCCACGCGGGCCGGTACTAATTTGTAGGACCCATACTGATGCAGCAGTAGTGTTCGTCGCGGCTGAGCTTGCATGGCACAAAAGAACGCCCCTGGAGCACAGCGGCTGGCGACGCCGCTGAGGCACAGGGGTAGCTTAGCCAGCGGGAAAAAGAGCGAGGCGTGCAACGCCTACAGGGTATGTCTCAGTACATCAAAAAAGCCATATCACTCGTGCGGCAGAACAGACAAGCTAATGTTACCTGGGCTTCGCGCGCTGGCCCACGCAAAGCTCCCGTGCAGGCGCGTTCGTACCGCTATGGGTTGCTCCCATAGCCGGACTCGAAAGCCGGTCCTACCCGCTCCAAAACGGGCAACTTAGAGGGCCGGGCAGTCACAGCGCAAAAGCAAGTAGTGTATGCCAGCAATGCCACGTACCATGCCGAACGCTCAGGACGATCAGCTCGGAGGTTTGCCACTACCCTTCACGGCCGTTATCAGCTCGACACACTCGAGCCTATGAACGGTATTGCGCCAATGAAGAACCGCACTTTATTGACGTATTCTCTTTCGGCGATGCTAGCGTTGTGTTCCAAGACGCCACCTGACGTTGTCCTATGGGCTTCTGAGAGGATCTGATGTAACAAGTATGAAGGTATCGTGAGAACGGAAGAGAATGTGTGTGTGTTGTATTGAAAGGAGTGTTGAAACTATCGCAGACTGGGATCTTCTTATAGAGATCCTGATTTCCTAATCCGGCAGTCCAAGCACAGGCCATAGGTCATGCCATGCCCTACGCCTGAGACAGCTGCGGCTGCCGCCACCTGCCTTGTGCAACCTGTGCATATCCTGATACACTGCACTACTTGTCCTGCACAACTGCTACATAGGATGACCCTGTTTGCTGACAGGCGGAACTCGGGGTTGTCGAGCACCCAGACGTAGCAGTCTGCGAGCGGGCCGCCCTTGGTGCCCTGGATGCGCTCCTTGTCGTGGCGGGGGTCGGTGACGCGCAGGTCGGCGAGGCATCGGACGGCCGTCTGGTGGATGTTGACGATGTTGCCTTGGTGGAGGGATCCCGACACGTCGTATTGGCCGTCGAAATGCGAGCCGCCTTGGTTGGCCTGGAGGGATCCCGGTACGTCGCACTGGTCGTTGGAATGGGAGTTATGTGTGATGCTGCTATGACTTGGTCTTCCAGGTCTCGCTGTCAGATCGGACATACGCGGTAGTTCAGTGCCGGCTCCGTTAATTTCTGCATGGCTCGCTGGAGCGGCGATGTGAGGTCGCTTTGAACTCCCCGTGTCTTCACAGTCTTCGCCCTTTCGCTTCCTGTGAATCATCTCCAATGAAGTTACGTCATGTGCGTCTTCGATTTGAATGAAGAACAGATGCTAAATTTCGATATCACGAAAGAATGACACATACTGGGGGTGCTGCGCGAAGATAATACCCAAGGGACACCACAGAGATTCCAGTCCATCAGAAGTTGCACCAGGAACTGTTGTGGGCAGTGAAAGCGCATCTTCAATCCCAGGCGCAGGTCAGACGACTTGAGGCAAGGCAAGCGCCTGTGGTGTTGAGGTTTTCAGCTACGTGCAGCGCCAGGGCACTACAGGAAGCCCTGGGCGGCAGAGGGTACAGTGCACAAGCGAATGCGATTGGGTCATAGCAAGGCTGGGCATGCGGATTTGCCAGACAGCTAGCGCTGTGGTCAAGGATGCTTATCCGAGGCGCCGCAGCACAGCTCGTTTCGGCCGTTGTACCCGTGCGAAGTCGCTGTGCTCTTCGCCCAAATGCGCAACAGCTGTGCTGTCGTCAGTATTATGTCATATACGACGCTCATGGCCGTTCAATAGCCGCGTTGCTCGATGGTCGTCGAGATACAGTTGGCCTGCGGAGCGTGGTGGGCTGGTGAGAACCCAATAGTGGGTATCGCCGCACAAGTCGGTATCAGCCCATGACCCATACCGATTATGCAGCGGAGCAATCTTGCCTGGGTGAAGCCTGCGGGGGACCTTGGGTAGGTAATCCAGAAAGCCGAATACCTGTCGCCAGTCATACACGACGCCACGACCATGCACACTAACTAGCGATGCGGTGATGATGCTTGTACAAATATCATGGGTCAACGCCGGCTGGTAGAGTGTCTCTCCGATTGGCCGTTACGCAGACATAGCCCGCAGAATCAGGTTGAGGAATCCCTGAGGCGCCGGCCTTAGCACTACCGGTGAGCACCAGCCCGTAAGCACTAGTTGGCTATGCGCGCTGAGGCCAAAACATAAGGCTCCCTCAGTGTCGGGTACCGGGAAGCATGCCACTGGCTGACAATGACAATGCCCTTCCTTCTCCTACCATCGCAACCCAGCTGTGACGGGTTTCAAAGCGGCTGGCGACGGCAGAACCAGGGGCTCTGCTCGGAAATCGCTGCTTGTTACTGCGAGAAATATGCCCGATAGTCGCTGGTTTGCCCAGAAAACTACAATCGTCATGGATCTTCTCTTCCGACTCCATATATGTCCACCACACGCATCATTGGACTGGACTGGGGCTTCATTTCGTAACGCGATTCGATGCTCTTTTAACCACTGTACCAGACTTCGCGATGACTGCTCGTTTTTGGAATCCACAACGTTCCGTTGTGCTACCACGTTTGCTTCCCTTCCAATGCACATGGCCACTATTGCAGCCCTTATTGAACTACGCGCCCTAGCGTAACGAGTCTGAAATTAGCAACGATTCGTTCACGTACCTAGAGAAGTAGCTCTTTCGACGAGCATCTAGATACGAAAGCACCGCATCAAAACAGAAGTCACAAAACGTGGGGTAATGCTACAGTGCTTGAAGCACCTGCACCGGCCAACTACATATGGGTCACCTGTGTTGCGAGCTAATCATATGCGGCCCTGGGCGTGTGGATGCGCAGGGTGGAACACAGTTCAGATGAAACCAGCTATTAAGAGCTGAAGCCCACTATGTTGAGTAGATTTGCCAATAAAGCACTTAAACACCACCAAAGTCGAAGAACCCCGTGATATCGACACTGCACATTGTTTCCTATTGCTTGCTACTGCCGCGCGGAACTAAGGCTCGTCCGTTGTGCCATCAAATCTTCTGGCCGTTGATGCGATTGCCATCCTCTTCTTTGGCCCCATCCCCCGCCTTAACGTCCCCGCTGAACATCGATCCCTCTTGCTCAATATTCCCCTGCGTAATGCCCTCGATCCTGTTGCCGCGGCTGCTTGAAGCATTGCCACTGAGCTCCGTCCTTCCGATAAACTCTGATCGTGTCTGCTTAATCTGCAGTCCAGGACTGGAGGCCGCAGCTAAAGGCGTTGTAGCCTCGAGTCTACCATCTTGCTGCAGTTCGGCTCTGAAGTTCTCGTTAGCTAGCTATGCTTAGGTAGGACATATACGCCAACCTGTGCAGGCCCATCGCCCGAACGTTGAACAGAGTGACTCAACTGGTTCTGCGGCCGCATTCGTCTCTCTGCGGTATCCGTAAGAGCTTGGGTGACACTCATGGCCGCTGGCAATTCGTGTGGTGGTGTAAGTGATGGAAATATGCTTTTGAGCAGTGAGTGAAGATGGAAAAGTCAAAGCAGTATGTCCCAAGCCGTCTTTAAGAGCTCGACGGGAAGAACTGTAGTTCAGACTGTAGACAAGGTCTATACCGCATCGTATTCCATGCGGCCAATCCTTTCTGGAGAGAGAGAGATCTTTTTTCCACTTCGCTTTTGCATCCTCGAGCGCGCCGTGAGAAGGTTGCACAGGCCTACGTTTTACTAGATCCTTAGTGCTGACCTTGCGTACGCGACAGCAAAGCCGAGCCGATTCAGCACCGGTGAATGAATGCCGATCCAACGTGCAGAGCAAAGATACAGGGTCTCCAGCAACCCTTCTCTAGCCGCAGCCAGTCCGAGATCGAGACCCTCCCTCATTCGTCGCAGAACCTGGACACCGAGACATTGTGGCGCGCAGTCAGGTGAGCAACGTGGACGAATCGAATCGGCTGCCTGTGGCTGTCTAGCGGGTAGGCTGATTTGATTCTAGTAAGCAGTTTCATTTCGAACTCGCCAAAAATTGACTTCGAATGGCTGGTCTAAAAGGTTAGATCAATCACAACTCGTTATTGCTTGTAGGAGCATACTCACCGGCGCGTGGTGTGGTTGCGCAAGGGCTGTTATCGGGGTTTTCAGTAAACATAGGACAGTTCCCTTCAGTGTTGTCATTTACTGGATTAGTAGTCTCAGGATCGATGCCCTCCCCGAAGTCCAAGTACACGAATGCAGCGACAGGAGGTCATAACAGATGGTATTCAAGCCTTTAAACCATGGGGATCTTCCGAGTGGGTAAGACACGACCGGGACTTGAGCCGTATCGATTGGTGTCCAGCCCTGCCTTGTTCGGGTTGTGGAGCAAATCCCGATTGTGCTGGTAGGGCACCGGGATCTCTCGGTACCGGTAGCGCCTCTATGCTCATGGCGAGCCGTCCCGTGCCTGTCATCCTGTCATGTTTCTAGATGCAAGAGCGAGCACACTGCCTCGAGCCTCCTCGGTCGGGTAGCCGTTTTGAGTCCTAGCGGCTCTTCCAGCCGACAAGGTGGCCCTTGCGCCTCGGGGCATTGCCAGCCGCAGCCTCCAGCACCGTTCCTTTACGTGACGAGCGAGCTGCTACTGCACCATTTGTGTGGACCATGTGGGCTGGTGTTGATGCGCGCGGCAACACTTGACCCAGACGTATGCAATATCTTAATACTTTGGTTAGGCTAGGAATCAGGTACATTTACGGAATAGCACATGGGATTTCCCCGGCTCTTGTTGCCGTGTACATACATGGCGGATCACGAAGCAGAAATCTACTCCAGGGCACGTGGTAAATATATAGGTAGGGACAAGGTCAGGCGACGTTCGGTACACGGCGCTTGCATCACAGAAAGAGCATCAGTGAAGAAATTGCGGCTCTCAATTAGTACGATGATGCCAATAGAATCGAGTGTGCCGTGCTGGTAACGACCGTGAGGGGTGTTCGCAAACCTCCGAGTCAGCTGTCCTGGGCGTCGACATAGCACATCGCATGGCTGGCCTTCGCACTTGCTTTTGCGCTTTGGATGCTCGGTCCTCCCGGTGGCCTGTTCTGGGGCGGATAGGACCGGCTTTCGGGTTGGGCTATAGAAGCAACCCATGGCAGTGCGAAGGCGGCTGCGCAGGAGCATTGGGTAAGCCTGCGCGCTCGGAGAACGATGCGCATAGCCGAGGTAACATTCGCTGGTATGTCCTGCCAGATAGGCGATATGGCTATTTGGAAGTACTGAGACATACGAGCAGGCATCGTACGTCTTGGTTGCTCTTCCGGCTGGCCCGTCTTACCCCTGTACCAGGCGGCGTCGCCAGGCGCGACGCCTCCAGCACGGTTCTTTTACGCGACACGAGCGTTGCCGCTGCAAGCACTGCTGCATTAGTATGGGTCATGGGGGCGTACGGCGACACTCGATCCAGGCCGAAAACCACACGGCAGCAACCCTACGCGGTATGCCGGCCAGACTCGACGTCCTTCAACCGCACGATCGATGCTGGCTGAGCATGGCACATCGCCCTCGGTAGCGTAGTGGTCGCACCTGGAGGGCAAGGGCACGGCGGCGTCTCCCCGCATGATAGCTGAGGCAGGCTGTGCTGCAGGGCCTAGACCACCCTTGACCTCAGCGCTAGCCGTTCCTAGCCGTTCCGCATGCCTGCATGCCTTGTCCAGCATCGCCGTGGTCCTATCGCATCCGCCCGTCTAATGTGCTTTCTCTACCGCCCGGTTTTGCTGTAGGCCCGCGCTGTGCGCAGCTGAACAACCCAGCGCCACAAGCGCTTGCGCTGCTCCAAGCCGTCCCACCCCCTGCTCTCGGGATCGGAGCTGGGCCGTCCACTACACTGTCGTCCTCGCTGCCAAGGTTCATCTTGGCTCGAGTCGGCCGTGGTGGCTATGGCTTAACGAAGGCCAATTAGAGGAGTGTTTGTTGGCCTGCGGCGTAGCCTGAAGTACTCATAGAATGGCATTATCCTCATTGCTAATAGGTGCATAAATGTGGCGTCGTATGCGCTTGCTGACAGTGCATATGGCTGTGACGGCAATGTGTTGCGCTAAGATCACCCTGTCCGATATACATGGCTTCTTTTCTAGGGTAACTCATTAAGGTAGGCGCTGTCTGATCCTGGGGGGCCATGGCCAAGTTCTATACAGACAGGTTTTCAACTAACATTTCTGAGCTTCTTCCTTACAGCGAACCATTATTTTAAATCACAGTTATTGTTGTGCGGCTCGTGTCGTGGGCTCCAGGTTGGGTGAAGCCGAGAGTCAAGGTAGGTATTTCTTCCAGACGTACGGCGCGACTGATATACTGACAATGTGCTCGTAATCAGTCCTGAGTGGATTTTGCTCGTCGCCATGTCGACCCAGGCCAACCAAAGCGGCTTCCATTCCAACGGCCAGTATGACGTATCGGGATCTCTCCAGGCCAACCAAGGTGGCTCGAATTTCGATGGCCAGTACAACGTGTCGGGATTCCTCCACCAAGGCAACATTGTCGACATGGGAACGCACAACCACCAACACGGATCCCAGAACTCTGGGAATAACACGATGAATGGCGGAGACAATCACATAGGCGATATCTTCAACAACTACCAGACGGCCGACCGATGCCTTGCCGACCTGCGCCTTACCGACCCCCGCCACGACAAGAAGCGCATCCAGGACACCAAGGGCGGCCTGCTTCCGGACTCGTACGTCTGGGTGCTTGACAACCCCGAGTTCCGCGAATGGCGCAACAACGAGGACCGGCGGCTGCTCTGGGTCAAGGGCGACCCGGGCAAGGGTAAGACGATGCTCCTCTGCGGCATCATCGACCATTTGAAGTCACAACCGACCGAAGGGAGACTCCTCTCCTACTTCTTCTGCCAAGCCACCGACAGGCGCCTTAACACCGCGACGGCCGTCCTACGCGGTCTCATCTTTATGCTTGTCGACCAAGACAACTCCCTTGCGTCGCATATAAAGAAGAAATACGACACTGCTGGCAAGGCGCTTTTCGAGGATGCGAATGCGTGGCAAGCGTTATCCGAGATCTTCACGAACATGCTCGACGACCCGAAGCTTCAAGACGTCTGCCTCGTTGTCGACGCATTAGACGAGTGTGTGGATCGACTATCGCAGCTCCTGGGGTTGATAGTAGAAACATCGCAATTAGCCCGTGCCAAATGGCTCGTCTCAAGCCGTAACTGGCCAGAGATCGAAGAACAGCTCTCTAACGTGGCGCACCGGCTGTCGCTAGAGGTCAATGCGCAGTCAGTCGCAGCGGCTGTGGACAGCTACATCACGCACAAGGTATCTGACCTTGCACAACGTAAGCGCTATCGAGACAACACCGCCGAAGAAGTACGCCAGTATCTGTTATCGAACGCCGACGGCACTTTTCTCTGGGTTGCTTTAGTCTGCCAGGAACTCGAAAAGACACGCCAAGGGAAGGCTTTACAGAAGGTCAAGTCTTTCCCACCTAGCCTCAATGCTCTATATGAACGGATGTTGCAACAAATTCAGTCATCGGACGATGCCGAGCTCTGTACGCAAGTGCTTGCTCTTATCGCAACGACCTATCGCCCACTGTCGCTCGTCGAGTCCACCACTTTCATCGAAGAAGACGAGAGCACGGTAGAAGATGCCAAATTACTAGAAGAGATTATCGGCCTTTGCGGCTCGTTCCTTACAGTGCGTGAGGCGACAGTCTACTTCGTCCACCAGTCAGCGAAGGACTTTCTAATGAAGGAACAATCGGCTATCCTCTTTCCTAAAGGACAAACAGTCTTCCATGGGCAGATATTCTTCAAGTCAATCAAGGTCATGTCCCAGACCCTGAAGCGCGACATCTACAAACTGGGCAACCCGGGATTCCCGATCGAGGACGTCTCTCACCGGGTACCTGACCCAGACCCACTGGCGGCGATACGGTACGCCTGTATCTACTGGGTCAACCACCTGATCGATGCTAGGAACGCTCTAGACAGAGAAAACAGCATACGAGGTAACGAGGCAGTCGACAGGTTCCTGCGCAGCAAGGGTCTCTACTGGATTGAGTCGTTAAGTCTCCTCCGGAGCATATCAGAAGGGATGCTCGCACTAGAGAGGCTACTACAGCATTTACAGGTAAGCTTATGCACTTCTATTACGGTTCCTACAGAGCTAACAGGACTAAGGACCAGTCGGGGGCGGCTGGGCTTCCGGCGCTCGTGAAGGATGCCTACCGTCTTCTGCAAACCTTCCGGCCGGCGATCGAGAGCCGGCCGCTTCAGGCGTATACATCGGCACTCGTATGCAGCCCGACAAGAAGCGTGATACACGGGCTATTCCAACACGAGAGGCCGCAATGGGTTGAGTGCAAAACAGAGTTAGTGGAGCAATGGAGCGCCTGCGAGGCGACACTTGAAGGTCATACCGCCACTGTCAGGTCAGCGGCCTTCTCAACCGACGGGCGACATGTTATCTCGGCATCGGGTGATCAGACCGTCAGGTTCTGGAATGCTGCTACGGGTAAATGTGAGATAACGCTTGAGGGTCATACCGCCAGGATCAACTCTGCGGTCTTTTCGGCCGACGGCCGGCGTATCGTCTCGGCATCGGGCGATCAGACCATCAGGCTCTGGGACGTGGCCATAGGAAAATGCGAGGCAACGCTCAGGGGTCATACATCCGCTGTTAACTCGGCGGCCTTCTCGGCTGGCGACCGTCGTATCGTCTCGGCATCAGGCGACCAAACCGTCAGGCTCTGGGACGTGGCCACGGGCAAATGCCAGGCAACGCTCAAGGGTCATACCTCCACTGTCTGGTCGGCGGCCTTCTCGCCTGACGGCCAGCATGTCGTCTCGGCATCAGGCGATCAGACCGTCAGGCTCTGGGACGCCGCTATAGGAAAATGCGAGGCAACGCTCAAGGGTCATACCTCCACTGTCTGGTCGGCGGCCTTCTCGCCTGACGGCCAGCATGTCGTCTCGGCATCAGGTGATCAGACCGTCAAGCTCTGGGATGTGACCACGGGAAAATGCGAGACGACTCTCAAAGGCCATACCGCCACTGTCTGGTCGGCGGCCTTTTCAACCGACGGCCGGCGTATCGTCTCGGCATCGGGCGATCAGACCATCAGGCTCTGGGACGCGGCCATAGGAAAATGCGAGGCAACGCTCAGGGGTCATACATCCGCTGTTAAATCGGCGGCCTTCTCGACCGATAACCGGCGTATCGTCTCGGTATCAGGCGACCATACTGTCAGGCTCTGGGAAGCGGTCACGGGCAAATGCGAGGCAACACTCAAGGGCCACACCGACTGGGTCAACTCCGCAGCCTTCTCGACCGACGGGCGGCGTGTCGTCTCGGCATCAGGCGACCAGACTGTCAGGCTCTGGGACACACAGACAGGCGCATGTCTTCGTACATATAAGATTGGCTGCACTCACGCTGTCTCGTTTAATCTAACCGGCACTCTTATCCACATCGACACCGGCGACATTTATGTGGACGAATTTATGCCACTCACTGCGGATACGTTTCTCACAAGGCCATCTCAACAGAAAAACTATTGCGTAAGTCCTGATCATGCTTGGATTTTAAAGCAGTCTAAAGAGATACTCTGGCTTCCTCCAGAATATCGGCCGCTCAGCTCCGCTCAGTTCGCAGCAGGGGAAGGCACGAATCTCGCTCTTGGTTGCTTGTCTGGCCGAGTCTGGATTTTTCATTTGACACTTTTCTAACGTTATTTGAATAATTTTTCAAGCTCTTCATCTTGTTCAAACGCTTCACAAAAGGAGTCCAATTTTGTCCGCGATGAATGTACGTAACCTAATTATGAAGCTTGTTAAGCGAAAGACTATTCGTCGCGAATTCAGGTCATTGTTTTCTCAGCTTCCAAAGGATTCTAACAGGCTATTATCTGAGCTCGTAATCTCGTACCCTTTCAGGAGATTCCGCAATCATTAAGGTCAAGTTTGAGCGAAGCGAGAGTGACAAAGGGCGCGAATTCTGCACAGCCTCGCTCTTATTAGCCTGTTCTTGACGGCCGCCAGTGATAGGCCCCTCTCTTATCAGTACGTAAACCCTCAGGATAGACTACGGCGCAGCTGGAAAACAGCCGACTACAAGCAAGCGAAGGCAGAGGCGGCACACCTACCACAGCCAGGGCAACTCGAGACTCCAGAAGAAATCGACAGATACACCGATAGGATAACTCAGGAGTTGACCCGGATAGCCGACCTAGTCGCCCCCCTCCGCCACTCTAAGGGAAGAGGCAAGGCCTGGTGGAACCGAGACACAAAAGAAATCATAGAGGAAGAAAGAAGGGCCCAGCAAACATGGCTCAGAGACAGGACGGACTCGGCCTGGCGGGCCCTCCGGCAAGCATCACTCTCGAAGATGAAAGCGATCCGCAAGGCAAAAACAGCTGCGTGAGAAATATGCTGCATGAGGCTTCCAGTCATCCAGCTGGCGTCTGGAACATCGCGAGATGGGCCAGAACCGAAGGGGCCGCACCGCCGCTACCTCCAGCCGTCCCTACGCTTCACAAACAGCGAGGCGAAGCAACGAGCCATAAAGAAAAACCAGAGGCCTTCCGAGAGAGGTTCCCTTCAATATGTTGGCCGTCCACGGATGTTTACGTGTGGGCATGTGTAGTATCTCTGTGACGCATCCAGCCCAAACGTCGCCTCATCGCTGGCGGCAGCCGCCTCCCATCCCTTGACCTTCCCCCATTCCTCCCCGGCTGCGTCTGTCCCGGCCTCAGGCCCTGACACAGCACGTGCCAGGCACCCCTGTTGTTTGCTAGGTGCTGGCTAGTTGCCCGCTGTCAACCACACTCTAGTACCCACACTCGAGACTGATATGTGGTGACCTAGCCACCTCCTGGATACGTTATGTTGGTTTAAAAGCAGGCGCATATTATGGGCTTCTGAGAGGATCTGATGTAACAAGTATGAAGGTATCGTGAGAATGGAAGAGAATGTGTGTGTGTATTGAAAGGAGTGTTCTTCTCGAAACTATCGCAGACTGAGATCTTCTTATAGAGATCCTGATTTCCTGATCCGGCAGTCCAAGCACAGGCTATAGGTCATGCCATGCCCTATGTCTGAGACAGCCACGGCTGCCGCCACCTGCCTTATGCAACCTGTGCATATCCTGATGCACTGTACTACTTGTCTTACATAACTGCTACATAGGATGACCCTGTTTGCTGACAATAGTTACTGTAAGACCTTTACCTGTTCTTTATAGCCCGTGGGAGGCTTAGGCCTCTGGCCACTTCATGATCAGACTGCAGAAGACGCCGCAAAAGCCAGGCGCAAAGCATCCATGCATTGTGATCCCGAAAAGCCTTTCCATTTCTTCATGGACGCTTCTAGATGTCCGACAATAAACCATGTACGGGCGAGTGCCGATTGCCTTCTTGATCTGCTCGGTGGTGCGTGTGTCAGTCCACTTTAAGACTTTCCTCCATTTTATTATCAGTGCCATTGGGAAAGGCAAAGGCCACAGTATGTGTAAAAAAGAAACTCTATTTCCTATGAAGGGTTTCAATTAGTCATCCTTAAAAGGATGCAAAATGCTGATTACGTCTTTGCTGCTAGAGCTAGCGTCAAGCTCATCTAATTTTTCATAGCGCAAGCTAATAACTTGATCCAACTGGCATTGTGATCGGAAGCAGCTTATATTAAAGTCTACCTCGAAGGACCTAAGAATCCAGCATCTGAGAACTAAGAATTCTTACTAACTTATTCTCTACGAGGCCGTTTTGCTGTGGGTCCTTCCGACTGGGTCTGCGTGGCATCTGGCCGGGATTTCTCCTCGCATCTTTTACGGTGCCTGGCTATGTTCGACTTGTCCCGGGACTCTCCGCATACAGGACAATGTACGATTTTTCCGGCGCTGCTTTCGCGTGGCTTGGTTGCAATAGGCCTCTCTTGTGATCTGTTGGAATATGTGTGAGGTGAAGGTTCTGGGCTAGCTTGGGCTGGCCGAGCCAGTGGAGGGCCACGGTCATAGATATCCTCTAATAAGCTCGACGCTTCAGCCTGCAACTTGTTAGTTTATAGCATAGGTACTCGCGTAGGAGACTCACCGAAAAGGTTTGTAGAAAGCGTTCCAATTGAGAAATTCTATCTTAACACGCTCTATACAAAACTCAGCACTCGTTATCAACTATATAAAGAACAGAAGAATATACCTGTGCTGAATCGAAGGCTCTTGTCTGTCGCGGTCGGTCGTACCTGCTTCGTTAGCACTGCATTTATTAATAGGTTGGTACGACTTACTTTCTTCGAGTCTCTCAGTACGGGGATGAGAGACAACATGAGACAGAAGATTCGGCTTCTCGATTTCCTCTCCACAGTGATGACATTTGCTACTTTGGCCCACGTCGAATGTATGGGAAGCGATGTGGGTTAAGACATCCGTAGTTCCCTGGCCGCAAAATAAACACAACTTTTCAGCGTGTGCCGTGTTCATATGTGAAGGCAACAGGTCTGTAGGGATCTCTTTTTGGCATTCGAGCTGCGGGCATTGCCGAAGCTGGTGCCCGAGTATGTGCTCCCCAATCGCACTACGTGGTTGGGGATCACTGCAGTGGGGGCAGCGTTCCCATGCATTCGAGTCGATTCGATGCTGAGGAAGGTCCACCTTAGCCGTCCGCTCGACACAAACCTCACAGAGGGCATGGCACCTGTCCATATGATCTTTCAGTAGCTCGTCCACCTCTATGTGGTGACAGAAATCGCAGTGTTTCCACCCATGGACCAAGCCGAGATGGGCCGCCATCGAAGTTGCCGGGTGATGCTCAGGACACCTCGGGCAAGGCCGAAGCTTGTGGATGTTCTGGATATGCCTCGCCATTGCGTTCTTTTCATTAACGGCAGAACAGTGGGGGCACTCTTTCCAGTCGTGAGCCTCCACAAGGTGCTTGTCCATCCCCACCTCGTAGAAGCGCAACGAGCAGAAGTCGCAAGACTGTTCGGCATGAAAATCGCGAAAGTGGCTTTTCGCGCTCGCGGACGTCGGTTCTGGGCACGATTCGCACTTCTTCCACATGTGCTGCTTCTCGAGGTGGTGATGCAGATTTTCTTCATCCAATCGATCGTCACAGAGCGGACACCCATGCCAGTGGTGCGTAAGGATGTGGTCAAGAAACTGCGCCTTGTGGTCTGGGGACGTTGAACAGTCCCTACAATACCTCAAGCCATGGCGTGACTCAAGATGCTCTTGGAGAGATCGATGATCACTAGAACGGAATAAGCAAAGAGGGCAATGTTTTCTCAAGTGGCTCTGGAGATTGGCAACATCGGTCTCGCATTTCGTGCAGCAGTGCTTTTTTTCCTTATGGGCTGCAAGGTCGGTATGGATCTTGTTACAAAGTGTACATATGTGATCGGATCGAATATGCTCCTCGGGACTTATGCATAAGGCGTGGCAATAGCGGCATTGATGGTCGGATTTGATGTGCCCGGCTAGGCTGCTGTAATAACTGTCGCAATGAGGGCAAGAATGGTGGTCATCGATGTGCCGATTCAAGTCGAATGTGAAAACGAAACAATCGGAACATCGGTGGTGGGAATCTATATGACGAGTGAAATCACCGGGCTCTGCTGGACAGCATTCACACGCATGCCGCTCCCTGTGGTGTTGGTCCAAATTAGGGTAATATCGGTTGCAGCAGGTATGCGCATCGCGGATGTGAAAGTCCAATCCGTACTTTTCGGCATCCGGACACTGGCACCCATGAAGGATTTGGATATGCTTCGGCAGGGCTTCCCGTTGATCGCAATACTCGTGGCAATAAGGGCAGATGTGGTGGAGAGCGATGTGCTCAGGCCCATGGCCCTCCATCTCTCGACATTGGCATCTTCTGTCGCAAGTCTGGTAGTGCGATGCGCAGTCTTCCGTTGTTACCAGGGTCTGGCAGCAGAGACACCTGTGTAGCTGATGCGATGGCAAATGCTCGTTTTCCGCCCTTGTGCGGACCACCATACAACACGTCTCGCAGGCCACAAAGCCAAACTTTTCGCACGGGCTGTATACCGCGCAGCTCCCAAGAGGTTGGTAAGGGTGGAATGTTCGAGGGAAGTCCCCGAGGTCGGTGGGTGGGTGAAGGAGGCTGGGAAATGCATTGTCGAGCAGGCCGAGGAGATAAGCGGCGCTCTCCTTGATATGGTCTATAGTGGGCCATCTATGGGGGTCAATGCCGAAGGGGGAACGTTTGTCGGGATGGCAATGTAAGGAGGCTTTGCGTTCCGCTTTTCTTATCTCGTCTGCGGTGTATTTCTGGAGTGGGGAGAGACCGAGGGTTTGCCAAGGACTGTAAAGAAGAGGGGAGGGTGTCATGCCGACCGAATTAATGGCCAAATTCAATTGCCTGTGGACGGGGATAAAGCGATTGATGAGTGACAAGTGATGAAGACGACTGACGACTGACGACTGACGACTGACGACTGACGACTGACGACTGACGACTGACGACTGACGACTGACGACTGACGACTGACGACTGACGACTGACGACTGACGACTGACGACTGACGACTGACGACTGACGACTGACGACTGACGACTGACGACTGACGACTGACGACTGACGAGCGACGAGTGGGGAGTAGCGACCGACGAAGAAGTCCTACATATATACCAACCCCACGTTGATGCTAGACTGTAAATGCGCTAGTCTATGTGGGGTCCATGTTCACGCTATACTGCAATTGTACTCGCTTTTGTAATATCTCAGCCCGCATACAAATCACAGCGCTATTGGTGAGGGCGTGCAGACGGTGATACAAGGGGCGCATGCCGACGGACCGATAGGATTGAAAGTTGAGTGATCTCATTCGACAAAGATATAGCCACAGCTGGCATATAAGGCGGGCATGGGTGAAGGCTCTGTCTTCACGCGAAGTATCAGCTATTTTGCTGAACGAATGACCTAGCAGTAAAAAACCCAGGCAGGGAGGGCAACAGAAGAATAAGGTGGCTGTGCGTGGCAGTTACCTATAACTATTTCCATGCATCCACTACGTCAAACGACATATTATTGCGACTATAGATTTTCTCCGTTCATGTTGGATTGGATCCGAAAGGACTGAGGTCCACGTGGCTTGCTTTCTATGATAAAATCTATTCACGGAGGCTTGTAAGGCGTTGTGAGGCTAGACCGTGGTCTTGGCATCTCGGCTCCATGAATGCCTGCTGTCTTTAGAAGACAAGGGTGCGATTCCGGTTAAATCTCGGGCACTGAATTGCGAATTGGGTCCGCACGGGCCACAGTAGGCGCCACCCATTGTGACCCGTGCGAAGCCACCAATCCATTTCCCGCCGGTCTGTCTGCTACTTCAGAAGCTGCTGGCCATGGTAGATGTCCCGTTTCGCCACCACGGCAATGACAACACGTCCCGACACGACCATTTGAAGTACAGAGACGTTGGGGTTTTCTGACGACCGCAGAAGCCGGAAACAATTACCTCTGTCCCTAACATAGATCTGGCACACTGCTGGACTACCTGGCAGGCTAGTCTGGGTCACGTCAAAGGCCCATTCACCGTCGTGGGTACCCACAGGTACCATGACACCGGAGATGCGCCCAATGAGGTCCCCCTCCTGGTAGGCTATCTCTCCCTCTTGATGTGATACCGCTTGGAGCCCGAGAGTTTGCTCACCATAGCACTTGATGCGGGGCTTTGCAGTGCTGAACTTCTGCATGATGCAGTCGCAATGCAGCTCTATGCAAAGCTCACATTGGGGGCCTTCCAGAACTAATGTCGGATCGCTTGGCCACGGGCAGGGTTCGGGCCAGCCTTCTGGTCGCGGCCATTCTGGATATTGGTCCGGATCGTAGATGTTATCCTCGCACGCCGGTATCGGTTGAAGAAGCGATGCCAGTTCATTCCCAGGCAGGGGTTCAGTCCGGCTGTCGAGCCCCGGACACTCCGTCTCCCAAGCGAACTCCATATCGGGCTTTTGTCCCAGGACTGATGCTTGCAAAGCCTCTGCCGACGCACACAAGTGTGGAAGAAAGGAGTCCCTCGCAAGATCGTGAAATGACTGGATCTCGCCGTCCTTCATACGTAAGAAGTCGTCTGCGCATAGGGCGTACGGCTTTTGTGACCGCAATGGTACGAGGCATATCAAGCCCGGCGAGCTGCCGCACAGGCGTCGCCAGCCCCGACCTTAACGAAGATGGTGGTGGAATGTGCCGCGCTGTTCCAGCGGCCAGCCGATCTCTTCCATGATCTTCGTAATTTCATGCGTATCAGCCCTACACCGAGGAGCCGACCGGGTGCCATCCACCTCCTGTGCCATGCGGAACTGCAGCAGCCGTATGAGGACTTTGTCGTGCGCAGACCTGCTGCTGAGCAACTCAAGGCTGCGGAGGAGCTGTACTGTGCGCTGGACATTGAAGTCAGCCGTGTGCAGGAGCCCTACGTCGGTCTCGCATTGCCGTCGGAAAGCGACAAGCGAACAGAGCTGTCGGATTGCGGCCCCCCCTTGCACCGCGCAAAGCCGCCGGAAGATGGCGGGATCGATAGAGGGTAAGACCACAACGTCAGGCAGAAGCCGATCATGTTTCTTGAACCCGGCCTTCAAAGCGTTCAATTCCGCACAAGGTAGTTGTCGCTTAGGTCGAGTAAGAGGTATTCTGGCTGGGGAGACATGAGGCCTTTTAGGATGTTGTGGTGTCGGATCGGGCGCACGCCGTTTTCGTGGCGTCGTTATCAAATGCTCATGAGCGGAACGATGCATCGACCACCCACTATTGGCGACTGGATCCGTACGTTGGCGAGGCTGTACATCATCTTCCGTGATGGCATGTGAATCGCAGGCCTTCGAACAGAACCTGTAGTTGGAGGGCGTATCCGGTGACAAGGTTAACTCGATGTTGATTGCTCGTGCGTAGTTCTTCCCCAAGTTCAGGATCTGGTGGTACGCCCGCGGCGCCGTTACGATGGCCTGCCCCTCTTCGCAGCAAACGATCGCAAATGGTATGCCCCATTCTCGCAACTTCGTCGGACAAACGGACAGTCCAAGGTGGCGAACAGCTTGGGTGCAACGCCTCATGTCCGGAAACTCTTGACGCATACACTCCTCCAATCGATCTGTGGCGTCGGGTTTAATAATCAGCCAGAGCTTGGCCTCGCCCGACCTGAGGATGTTGAGGGAAAAGAAGTCAAGGTCTTCCCGGTGCATGGCAGTCGCCATGGGCTCATCGCTCAAGTACATATAGTCGTAGGCGGTCTGGATGCCCTTGAGGACATCGGGTCGAGAGCCTCTCTCCTCTAACCGTCTTCCTGGGCTTAGCTGGATATCGTTGAAGAGCGGAGGTCCGATCACATAGGTCGATTTCAGCTGCTTGAGCTTAATGGCATCCACCCAGATCGCTTCCAGCATTGCTGGGGTGTGACGACGCGGGCTGTGAGGCAATGGGAGCACCGGGAAGTCGATGTAGTTTTTCTTTTCCACCGGAATGACTTTCCTGTAACTGCCCTGGGGACTGTGTGTAAACGCAGTGGCATATTCGGCGTTGGGTTGTCGGATGCGGTCAGGTGGGCCCACTGGAGGCAGATCCTTCAGCGATATATGGATGTACCCTCGACTCCCGGCCTCGTCAAAAAGTTGTTCGAGAACCGCCTCATTTAAAGGGGACAGATCGCGGAAGTCAAGTTCCGGTAAGGCCGGGCCGGTAGGGGCATCGTCTTCTTCCGAAACGCTCGGGGACACGGGTTTCTGTGCCGCGATGGTGACGCTTAATCCCGAGCTAGTCGCGGGCCGGTGGGTACGCGCGATGGCGGCAGTTTCGTAAAGTTCGTTAGCGGCTTCTTTGCCATGCCTCTCGGTTCGGTCCGCGCGATCGGATCCACGCGCTCCTAGCAAGCGCTGAGCGTCTTGGATGATCGACTCGATGATAGCTTTGAAGCACCCTTGCGGAGCCGGCTCGGGACGAAGCTCTCCGCCCTGCTGCTCTTCTTCTTCTTCTTCTTCTTCTTCTTTGTATTTATCGCCGTGTTGGGACAATGTCCCGCCTCCCAGGGGGCATCTGGCGTGCGAGAGTCTATCTACATATCTAGATATCCCGCATATCGAGCCCAATGGCAATCTTTTAGTCTAGCCGTCTCCATCACTCCTCCGTGCGAGTTTGTTCCCGGCGCTGGTTCCGTCTGGGTGGCTATTGCCTTACGTAGAGTGACCTCTACTGCCTGTCGATGGTGGGCATATGTCCTTGTAGTACCTCGTTAAGGAAGTAAAGAGTTGAAACTGCTCTGGGCTGTGTATCAGCCTTTGCCAGTATGCTTGTAAGGTTTCCGGTTCGGGGTCGAACTTTGGCCATCGAGCCCGGTGCCTTTGTGTTTTGCGGCAGTAGACTAGGTGTTCTGGTGTTCGTAGCAATCGGCACGCGCATCGATCGTACCGCCTGTGTTGTAACTTCTTATGGTACCAGTCGAAGTCTCCGTGCCCTGACCGGAGTGCAAGAAAGTTGTGGAGTGCTTGTCTGGGGAGATCTAGCTCCTTTGGCGTCTTGAGAGTTGCTGTAGTGAATCCAAGTTTTCGGTAGCGTTTGCAGCCCTGGGAGGCTTCCTCCCACCACTTCGCGAACTGGTCCTTGACGATCGTCTTTCGGAGTCTCTTTACGCCCGCGTAGGTAGCCTGGGAAGGGGCGCTTATGGGCAGCGCTGCCCCTTCCTTCGCAAGCCTGTCGGCCTCCTCGTTACCTTGGATCCCTTCGTGGCCTGGCACCCATCGAACATGGACGTCGGCAATCGTCGCTAGCTCTTGGAAGGCGAGGGAGGCCTCTTGTGAGCTTTTCGGCGCATTTCCCGTGAGGCCCCGAATGACCGACGTATTATCTAAGCAGACGTGGATTGTCACGCCTGCGTCCACCCGATAGGCTCGACGTAGACCTTGCCACGCTCCGACGGCTTCTCCGTCAAAGACGTCAGCAAGACCCAGTCGTCCTTTGTCTTGGTATAGTTTCCGTCCGTTTCTATAGATAGCAAAGCCCCAGCCGACAGCCCCGTTAGGTCCTTTCGACCCGTCCGAGAAGACGACGAGGTGGGTATCGGGGAGCTTCGACTGCCACGCTGCAAAGTCCTTCGCCGCTGTCTTTTTGTCTTTCGGCGGCTCCTGCACCGGTGTGTATCTCCTGGGGCGGTACTGTGGCCGCGGACAACTAGGCAGGAGTCTGGCTGCTCTCTGGAGTCTGGTCCGTGCTGGCTGTAGAGAGCCGTAGCAGCGGCCTGGTGGGTAGGGCCGTAGTGCCGTTCGCGCTGTTAGCATGTGGTCCTTGTCCACCGACTGGAGCCGCTGTCCGAAGCGATAGAACGCCGCTTCTAGTGCGATTCGTGCCGTTGGGACCCCTGCGTCCCTGTATAGCGTGGCTGTCGGCGTTGTCCTCCATACAGGCAAAACAGCCCGTATCGCTTCTCTTAAGACCCGGTCTATCTCATCCATGTGCGCTTCTTGCCGGGTTGCCACTTCTGTACTGCGTTCTTTGCTAACGATCTTTCGGGTCTTCGTGCGCCCCCCGTACCATGCCTCGGCCCCGTAGGTGAGAATGGGAAGAACGCAGGTAAAGATGGCTTTCCGGAGGGCTCTTGGCGGAGGGCCTCGCTGGGTGTTGGCTAGGCTCCGGAGGTGTCGTACGACGTTCCGCGCTTGTGCCGCTTTCCTCTTCACGTGCTCCGTGAACCGAAGCTTCGGGTCGAACCAGACGCCGAGCCATCGTACGGGCTTCTCTGAGGCGTGCACCGTGAGGCCGTGGTCTCTTGCCGAGACGCTCGGAAGTCCCTCCGGGTTCATTCCGCATGTAAAGTGGAGCAGATCACTCTTCTCCGGGTCGATCGCGATCTTGTTTTCTCGGCCCCAATTGAGGACGTCGTTTAGGTCGTTCGATAGCTGTCGTGCATTCTCCTGGAGGGACTTGCTTTCTCGGTAAAGGCATATATCATCCGCATATCCGAATCGGTGTCTTGTGTCCTCGAGCAGGATGTCTGCAATGTATAGGAGGAAGAGGATGGGAGAGGCGGGGGAGCCTTGTGGCAGACCACATTGGATCGTCCGTGGTGCTGTTATGACGTCCTCGAGTCGAATCTGCACTTGTCTCTCTTCCATGAAGGAGCCCACGAACTTAACTAGCGGTGTGGCCCAGCCCTGTTGTCTCATACGGAGCATAAGCCGCTTTTTGAGCGTTGCGTCGAATGCGCCTTTCACGTCCAAGGTGAGAATCGAGGCTGTACGCCTAGTCTCTAGGGAGTGTTCAATCTCGTGTGTTAAGCAGGCAAGGAGGTCCGAGGCTGCTCGTGTTGGCAGGGCACCCGCCTGTTGTGGGCTGACCACCTTGTATAGGAGTGTTGTGTTGGCTATCCGCCTCGCGACGAGCCTTTCGAGGCCTTTCCCCAGACAGGAGAGGAGAGCGATCGGTCGCCAGGAGCGAGGGTTTGAGAGGTCTTTCTTGTTGGGTTTCCGTAGCATCACGACCTCGGCTGTGCGGAATGGGCGCGGGTGGTGCCCAGTCCGTAGACAGGCTTGGAAGAGATATCGTACCGGCTCTTGGATGAACTGCCAACACGCTTTGAGTAGCCGTACCGAGATGCCATCGGTCCCGGGCGAGGTGCTCTTCACCGCGATGGTGGCGGCTGTCAGTTCTTCTCTGGAGATGTAGGTATCCCAGGGGAGGGCGCGCCGCGGTACTGTCGGGATCTCGAGGGGGTCGTCCTCGAGGTCTTCCGCGTCCGTAAACCGCTCCAGGAGAGCCTTGCGTAGGGCATGGGCCTTCTCTTCTATGTCTTCAATCGTCTTGTCCCCAACCACGAGCGGGGGCGATTGAATAGTCGGCTGTAGCTTGTGCCATTGGATCACCTTGTATAGATCTTCGTCGGACTGGATCGAGTCGATTCGTTGGCGCCAGTACCTCCGCTTCTCTTGCCTTACTACCGCGAGGAAATGTGGGCCTCCCGGCACGTGTCGGTCCACCATGGCGCGTCGCGACCGTCTTTAGCTGGGTGTTTCCCAACCGTTTCTAGCGCTCTTCGTAAGAGGCTTAGGATCTCCGATGCTTGTAGGTCCAGCTGGTCCGTCGTAGGTGTCGGAGGGAGTGGCGTGCAGCTTTGCAGACCTAGTTCGATAATGCCGGCGAAGGTTTTCAGCTTACTTTCCGGTATGGAGTATCGATACTGCGTCCTGGATGTCCGACCGTTCCTCGGGATCGAGATTCGGATCGTTTCGTGGTCTGCCCCTGTCTGGAGTTTGGGATCTACCTCCGCCATAGTGAAAGGGATGTTAGAGAATGTTAGATCGATAGTATGTCCCGCTATGCGTGTCGGGACTCCTATCTCTCCTACATAGCTAAGTCCATTCGCGACGGCCCAGTCGTGGATCTCGAGCCCTGCATTTTGGGTTCGTCGGATGCCCGGATCCCAGGCGCTGTACCATGCGTTAAAGTCCCCCGCGACCACGCAATTAGGTGGCGGTTGCATAGCCAAGAGGAGTCGTGTCGCCTGGCTGAGAGGCTCATTTGGGGGTCTGTATACGTTAATAAAGGTGAAGTGGTCGATCTCGAGCCATAGGAGGTCTCTAGTCTGCCATGGCCGCTTTTGTCTCGTCTTTAGCCTGCTGTCTTTCCGGGTATAGGTCATAACCCGGGGCTGATTAGTGATGCTGTCCCAGTGGTCGACCGGGACGTAAGCACTGTAGCCTGGGTGCGAGTTGAATCTGTTCCTGCCGTCGTTCATGACGGATGGCTCCTGCACGAGAATCACGTCTATGTGGTCCTCCCAGCATTGCTGTAGTAAGGCCGTGTGGGCTGGTGACGATTTGCCCACGTTGGCCTGCGCCACCTGCAGGACTTGTCGTCCTAACCTGGTGCGTGTCGAGTGCGTCCAATCGCTTGCCCTATTCATAGTCCACACTAGCCATGCTGTCGAGCACGCGGTAGTTGATGCGTGGGATGTTCCGTTGGCTGCGCTTCGTCTTGTTCTCTTGGGTGAGCTGAGGTCGTCTTCCTAGGGCTTCCGGGGGTGTGTGAGTCGGGTCCTCCATAGCCACATCGACGGTGTTCCTGTCGACATTAGGCGTGTCCAATCTTGGGCTAAATTCCTCTTGTGTGTTGTCTCCCTGGCTTGTTCCTTGGGTCTGGGCTGTCTTGTAAAGAAGGCTGCCCGTCTGGCGGATCTTGGCGAGCTCATTTCGTGTAGGGCGTACTAACTTGCCCTTCTTCGCCACTGGCTTCGCCGGACAGTTCTCGTGGCTCGCTGGAGCTGGCCCGTAGCAGTTCGCACATCGTGGGCGTTCCTGGCACGGCTGTGGGTGGTTATGTCCTGCCGGGAGCCGGGCGCTGCAGTTCTCGCATCTATCAGTTCGTGTGCAGACTCGGCTCGGGTGGTATCCTTGGCATCCCGGGTTGTGTCGACTAGGAGGCGTGCGCTTCTCGATCAGACGGGCGGGCCCGCTCGCTGCGAAGAGCCGAAACGGTCGGACTTTCTGTAGGAACGAGACAATGCATGATCTCTTGTTCGTCCCCGGTATCGGTTCCTGTCGCGACCAGCGCACGCTTACTGGCTCGACGCCGGTTTGCGCAATAACTTCGTCTCGTAAGAGTGCTTCGGTCTCGAATGTCTCGCCGAAGATGTTCGGAAGGCGTGTCGGGCAGCCGGGGACCACATAGTTAACCCACGTGACCGGGACCTCGACTGCGTTAGCTCGGAGGCTTCGTGCTAGTTCTTCTTTCCTTCGGAGAAGTATCTCCTTTGTTTCCTTGTTTCTTGGGCGGACGGCGACGCCCGTAGCTGTATGGTAGATATCGGGGACGTCGACCAGAGATAGGTCGAGGGTCTTACACACGGCCTGTCGTAGGGCAAAGTTGTATTGGGCATGTGCCCAGTTTCGGTGTGCCTCTGGGATCCTCACGAGAACTCGGAGATCCTCTCGTTGATTCGCTTGCTGGATCCGCTTGTTTGCACCGTCTTGAGGAGGTGGTTTCTGTCCCGCTCGGGCGACGTCGGCCCAGCTGCGCGTGGGGGCCCCGAGAGGCTCCGCACGGGTCGGGTCGGTCTCCGGCAGGAGGCGTTCTTTCGGGTGGGGGCAAATTGTGTCCCCGGTCTTCGCCTGTAGAAACGCTGTAAAACCTTTCGTGATCTCCGCAGCTAGTTCCTTGTCTTCGTCGCGGTATTCTTCGATAATGCTATCTAAGGCGTGAGCAATCTTGGCAAGCACCGATCGTCGGGTGTTGTGTCGTTTGTCCATATCACTCAAAATTGGGGATAGTGCGTCCGAAGCCGGATGGTGTCCTTGCACCATGGTCGCGGCTTCTTCCGTCATCGAAGTTTCTCGAGTGTCGTCGACCTTCCTTCGGTTTCGCAGTGGACCGTTCGCAGGGGCCTCATTCTGCCCCGTTCGCTTCCTCTTGTGAGTATAAGTGGGGGAAGCTTCTTCAAGGTGGTCGGGAGAGTCGTTTCCCGTCATCACCTCATCGGTGGTGTCCTCACGAGGAGGTGAAGCCATCACGATGATGGTCCCAGAGTCCATCTGGCCTCTGGGTTGGCGTTGAGGCGCCGTTAGAGGGTTGTTAAGGATTTGGCAGTAAATAGCGGGCTGGCACTAACAGCGGGTGCCAGAAAAGAATAAATAAGAAGGAAGGTGGATTACTCCCATCTATGGGTAAGATAGATGCTTAGATTGATCACTGAGGTAATGACTGTCTGACTACATAGGAAATCCTTCTGACTTATATATCAAGTCATTCCCTCATTGATACAGGCCGGATCGTTGGATCGTGAAATCTCAAGTTGCGATTCTACGATCCAGTGGATCCCTTGGATCGTGAAATCTCAAGTTGTGATCCTATGATCCATCACGTGACCTCTTTCCAAAGGGGAAGTTTCCTTCTGTCTTGGAACCCTTCCTTGCTTAGGCAATCTTGCCCTCGGGGGAATGTTTCCCTTCCTTAGGGAGGTGTCTTTCCAATCATTCCCTTTTGTGTCGATTGCTGCTTCTGTGGCTAGTGAGGTCCCTGGGTGGCTAGTGTAGTGCTCGAGCCACTTTTCTTGGCCTGGTTTCTTGGGGTCGTAACAGTCGGTCTCGCATTTCGTGCAGTGGTGCTTCTTTTCTTTATGGACTGCAAGGTCGGTGTCAATCTTGTTGCAAAGTGGACACATGTGATCGGATCGAATATGCTCCTCGGGGCTAATGCACATGGTATGGCAATAGCGGCATTGATGGTCGGATTCGATGTGCTCGGCCAGGCTTCCGTGATAACTGTCGCAATGAGGACAAGAATGGTGGCCATCGATGTGCTGATTCAAGTCGAATGTGAAAACATGACAATCGGAGCATCGGTGGTGGCAATCGATATGGCGAGTGAATTCATCGGGGTCTGCTGGACAGCATTCGCATGCATGCTGCTCCCTATGGTGTTGGTCCAAATTCGGGTAATATCGGTTGCAGCAGGTATGCGCATCGCGGATGTGAAAGTCCAATCCGTGCTTTTCGGCATCGGGGCATTGGCACCCATGGAGGCTTTGGATATGCTTCGGCAGGGCTTCTCGTTTGTCGCAATACTCGTGGCAATAAGGACAGATGTGGTGAAGAGCGATGTGCTCAGGTCCATGACCCTCCAGCTGCAGGCATTGGCATCTCCTGTCGCAAGTCTGGTAGTGCGATGCGCAGTCTTCCGTTGCTACGACGGTCTGGCAGCAGAGACACCGGTGTAGCTGATGTGATGGCAAGTGTTCGTTTTCCGCCTTTGTGCGGACTACCATACAACATGTCTCACAGGCGACAAATCCGGCCTTTTCGCATGGGCGGTATACCTTGGGGCTCCCGAGAGGCTGGCTAGGATGGAATGTCCGAGGAAAGTCCCCGAGATCAAAGGGTGGGTGAAGGAAGCTGAGAAATACATTGTCGAGCAGGCCGAGGAGGTAAGCAGCGCTCTCCTTGATATGGTCTATAGGCCATCTGTGGGGGTTGATGCCGAAGGGGGAACGTTTGTCGGGATGGCAATGTAGGGAGGCTTTGCGTTCCGCTTTTTTAATCTCGTCTGCGGTGTACCTTTGGAGTGGAGAAAGACCGAGGGCATGCCAAGGGATGTAAAGGAGGGGGGAGGGCGCCATGGGAACCAAATTGATTGCCAATGGACGGAAGTAAACAGCGAGCGACGAGAGACGAGTGATGATAGAGATGACTGACTGACGACTGACGACTGACGACTGACGACTGACGACTGACGACTGACGACTGACGACTGACGACTGACGAGCGACGACTGACGAGTGACGGGTGGGGGTGACGAGCGGGGACTAGGGACTGACGAGCGACGAGTGACAAGACGAAAAGTTCGTACATATATGTGAAGCCCACATTGACACTAGACTACAAATACACTAGTTTTTGCTGCAACCCTGGCTACACTAGACCGTAACTGCACTAGCTTTCGTGATATCTAAGCCTGCGTACAAATCACAGCGCTATTAGTGAGGGCGTGCACACTGTGAAATTCCATTTGTGCCCTTCGCCCCGCCTCGTATGGGTCTTTGTCGCCGGTCAACCATTTGCTCTTACATTCTTCGAAGGGGCCAGGAAAGAACTCATCGACCAAATGCACACCTCGGCCATATGCGACATCAAAGCCCATAAGGTCGTCCCTATCTTGGTGCGTCTTGATAGTCACGAGATGGCGGAGCGGCAGGTTACGCTCTTGGGATGGAAGCCCCTTTGCCGCTAGCCACACGTTCTGGAACATACCCAGACAGCCTACACACATGAGACACTCAACATAATTCTCAATGGCAGCCACATTCACGAGAAGCAGCAGCCAAAGGAATGATAGTACTGAACAGGCGATATGTCTGAGGGAAAGCCGAAGGGAAGGTTGAAGAGCGTTCTCGGTGCCGACAGGCTTGAGCCGGCACGCTGCGTCGCACGCACGCAGATTGTCGTCGCCTCATCGCCGGCATGGAACGGCGCGATGATTTCGGCATAGTTAAACGAGTGCAGCACGATCTTGGCCGTGTTATCATTCCAAAAGACATCGAAGCCTCCAGTTAATAGTGTCACACAGAAGCTATTTCGTCCGCATTCTTGTGCGATACACTGCGATGCCCGGTTCAACATTACCCTCGGACTGCCACAGGCCGTCGTGCTGCAATGTCAGGAAGCGGAAGCGACCCTTGAGTCTTGGTACCACTGGACGATAGACTTCAGGATAAAGAAAGGCCTGGCCTGAGAGAATGGTTAAATTCACGAAGAGGCAATTCCCTGGATCTGGTCCGGAACAAGCACCCCCCGCTGGGAAGCCTCAACCCAAAGACTGGTACCATTCACAGAAAGGCACAAGGGCGGTCTGGGCCAACTGTTGGACCTGCTGGATGATTTTGTAGACGCCCAAGGCCGTTTGGGTGTCACCGAGAGGCAGTCGGTGCCAGAGGACCTGTGGACGAGGCCATATTTAGCTCAGGGAACTCGGGGATGGCGGAGGAAATTAAAGCGAAAGAAGAGAGAAACTCACTGTCTGTTGGGAGTCGGGATCGCGCGAGCAAGCCACGAGGCTCCAGTCGTGGCCCTGGATAAGCAGCGACAGGAGGTAGGTGGGGCGGGACACGGACGATCCGGGGGCCAGCTCGGCCATCTTGTTCCACTGGGCGCCGAGCCAGGCGAGTAGCTGCAGCTTGGCCTCGTCGCCGCCGTCGCCGGCGCGCTTGACCTCGACCGAGAGCACGATGGGGCGGTCGCACAGGCCCGGATAGGCTGTATGGTTGAGGCTGGCATCGGGCGCTGGCGCGCCCGCAGGACGCGTCGGAGGCGGTCGGCGGCGGCGGCGCGTGGCTGGTACGCGACGGCGAAGTCGACCTTCTTGAAAGGCGCCGGCATGAGTCGGTACCGCGGGATGACGGAGGCCGACATGCAGGGCACAACAACAAGGTCCTTGAAGGGCGAGGCAGGCTCTCCCGAGCGAGGACGGCCGAAGATGCACCGCAAGAGCGGGTAATGCACCATGTTGGACCAGGCGCCCTCGTCGAGCAGGTAGCGGTCGCACTCGCGGGCCTGCTGTACGATGTCGTCGACGAAAGCGGGCGCCGGCGTCGGGCCCAGCGCGTCGCGTTCCTCGCCGTAAAGCGCCGCATCCACCCATTGCCGGGCGGCCCGGGTGCCACGGTAGTGTTCTTCGATATCGGGCCGTTTCGCGAGACTCAACAGCGGCACCCGCGTCTGCAGCGCCAGCAGGAGGTCGACGAGGTCGACGGGCATGCGCTCGTCCTCAATGTCGATAGGGCACGTCTCAGCGCCGCCCGGGCCCTCAGCGAGGCTGCGCAGGCTCGCCAGCTGCTTCCGGGGCGAGTCCGATCGTGATGTGCCGCTCGTGTAAGTGGATGAGGACGAGGGTCCGAAGGACGCGGGCGCGGCATCGGCAAGGCGCAGCGAGCGCGTCGGTCGCGGTGTCGCTTCCTCGAGGGGGGAGGCGGGCTCAGCTCCTCGGTGGCTGACAGGGCGACGCTGCCGTCTTCACCGCGCCGCCTCTTAGGCGGCGAAGCACGTGGATCGGTGGACATAGGCGGCGATACAAGTCCACGGGGCCGTTTGGATCGAAGGGACGGATGTCGCTCGCTTGCTTCGGTCGGGGTCGGCAGGGAGGAAAGCCAAGATCGCACAGCGTCGGGACGCATTGCCTCGTTTCTTGGGCTTTCTCTTCGTCATGGCAGCGAGTCCCAAGGTAGGCCGAAGGAAGGTAGCAATGTGGAAGTAGATGCGACGGAGGATGCGGTTGCTGGCGATGTCGGTCGGCAGTGGGAGATGACGCAAGTTGCGAAAAGTGACGGCTTCAAAACAATCCCGCATGCATTGCCCGTTCGTCCCCTAGGCAACCGATCGGCTAGGCGAGGTTAAAGTGGCACCGGCCACCCTTTTGGCTGGTATGGTTGGCTGCTCTGCGACGCCCAAGCTGCAGCCAGCTGCAATTTTGAGAAGCTGCACGTACCTCAGGTAAAAAGCTGACATGATGGCAGCGGCTTCCTCAACCAGGCAGTGGCCATGCGCCTCCATGGAGGGCCCACGCGCCACACAGTCGATACGCTCCTAGTGGTCGGCCTGGGTCGCAGTCGAGACGAGGAGGCCCCTTACAGTCGCGACGCTCCGGTAGGCAGGGGTACGCCGCCCGGCACGACAGGCTGTGTCGGCCGGTTGTCTTCCTACCGATGTGGCATTCTTGTCGTGCGCTTGGTTCCCACCCTCGTGTGATCTATGCCTTCCCAAGGGGGATGTCTTCCTAGGTTGAACGCTTTGTTCCTTCTGCTGCGCGTCTCCGGCGAGGCGCAGTACCTCCAAGACTGCCGAGCTCTCCTGTCTAATGACGGTTGAGACTCTTGTACATGACGGCCGAGTATCTTTTGCCATGACAGTCGAGCACCTCCTGTCCGGCATCTTTATGCCGTTGACTCGGAAGCCTTCTTTCACCACCCCACAGTTAAGAGCCGAGCATCTCCTGTCCGAGGCCTTCATACAGCATAGCCAGAAGGCTATGCCCTTCGAGGCAGTAGAGTCGCTCTTGCCCGGAGGTTTGATGCTAGTTTAAAAGCCTGCAATATACTTAGCGTGATGTCACTGCTCGTACCATAACGCCCATCTTCGTGTCGTGTAACTTTCCTCGTGCCGTGTAGCATCCCTCGTCCACTGTGGCTTCCCTCGTGTCGTGTAGCTTCCACCTTGAGCCATGTAGCCGCCGTGTACTTTTGGACTAGGTAGTCGCAACTGCTCCCAGTGTCCTGCGTCTGTATGTCTGTATGTCTGTATGTCTGTATGTCTGTAGCCGTGCTTGCCTCGCCGTTGCAATACATCGCCATGTCGCTTGTCAACTCCCTGGCCTCCATTTCCGTTTCCTTTTGTCGCCTTACCGGATGGACGGTGGCCGTCCTGGAGGCCTTGTGGTGCATAGTAGCCACCAGAACCTCTTACGACGCGGGGCCTGTCTGTGTTGCTGCATGTGCCGCTGCATGTTCCGCTGCATGTGCCGCCGTCTGTGCTGCTGTTTGTCTCTGTCGACGGCCTTCTCTGTGCCGGCCTGCGTATACTGACTTCTCCCTCAACGTGTATGCGCCCGTTGGGGCCCGGCGCGCTTCCACCAGCCGGGTGCCGTTGTGGGCGGGGCACCGCGTCGGGGAGTCTGTGCCCAGGGGGGTTGGCTACTCGCGCCTGCCTGTGGGCCGCGCCGTGTCCGACGCCTGCTCTTGATCCTGTCCCACGTAGGCCGTCGGGGCGTGGCAGGGCCTACGCCAAGCCCATCGGATCGACCCAAGCGCGACAATCCGCGTTTACCTAGACAACACATCTGTTATCCAAGGCCTCACGGGAAACGTACCAACAAGCTCTCAAGAAGTTTTCCTTAACTTTCAGGAGCTAGCAACCATAGCTGACGTCCGCGCCCGATGGGTACCGGGCCATGAGAAGATCCAAGGAAACGAAGAGGCCGATAGGCTTGCGAAAGAAGGGGCAGCCCTCCCGGAGAGCCCTAGGACCCCAACCACTTATGCTGGAGTTAAGAGACTTCGAAGGTCGATCATCGGGAAACAGTTTGCTTCCTGGTGCGAAGAAGCCTCACAGGGATGTAAGCGCTACCGAGAACTCGGTTTCGCCGAGGCTACTCTCAAGGCTCCAAAGGAGCTGGACCTTCCCAGACGGACACTCCATAATCTCCTCGCCCTCCGGTCAGGTCACGGAGACTTTGACTGGTACCACAGGAAGTTCCTGCATTCCCAGAACGACCGATGCGCCTGCCGCATGCTGCGGACACCGGAACACCTAGTCCACTGCCAGAAAACGCGGAGGCTCCGGACCCGGTGGCCCAAATTCGACCCCGAACCGAAAACCTTGCAGGAATACTGGCAACGGCTAGTACATGACCCAGAGAAGTTCCAGCTCTTCGTTACATTAACGAAGTACTACGAAGATATGTGTCCACCGCCGGTAGGCCGTAGAGGATGCTCCATGCGAAGCAGTAGCTAGTTGGATGGAGATAGCGCCGGGAACGAGCTCGCACGGAGGAGCCACGGAGACGGTTCGACCAAAGGATTGCCATTGGGCTTGATATGTGGGATATCTTGTAGTAGATAGACTCTCGCACGCCAGACGCCCCCCGGGAGGCGGGACACTGTCCCAGTATGGCGATAATACATCTGTCTGTCTGTCTGTCTCTCCTTCAACTCTAGTGTCGCCCGATGCATCGCCTCCGCCTCCGCATACTTGCCAAGCAAGTCGTATCCCTTGGCAACGTTATGTTGCAACGACCCCAACGCCTCTTTTTCCGTGCATTCGCCCCGGAGCCCGAGGACCGATTGCGCATGGGGCAGATAGGACGTCCATACGTCTCGGTTCTCGTGCGTCGGCCACGGAAACACCTCCGAGAGCTTCCGAATCACATCTGTAACCTGCTGGCTCTGCTCTCCGCGCGTATAAAGCCAGTTCCGCATCGTCAAGCGTATCAGCCGATGGATGTCGAACCGATCCGGCGTGTCCCGATCGATGATGAATGCGTACGCCTTTAGCGTGCTGATGGCTTCATCCCTCTCCATCTCGTCCTCGCCAGCCGGGAGTAAAGAGATAGGAATGTCTTTTTCCTCAAAGTAGCAAATCGACCGAAGATACTCCGCAGCGAGCGGATCCTCCCGGGTGATCTGTTCAAAGGAAATGAGCCACGTTGTGGCCACCGGGTTCCGGATCGCTTCGTACCGGTCTTGGTCGTTAAAGTCCCGGCTAAGCATCTTAATCATGGTCCGGTTGCTCGACGTACAGTAGCCTAGGTAGTGGGCTACTGTGACCTGTGAATTCGATGCCATATATACCGAGGCCTGCCGGATAGCTAACGGCAGATAGACGAGGTAGTCCAGCAGATCAGTCGTACTCTGCGGGTCACCTATCTGGCTACGCTGGAGGCCCTGGTGTAACAGCTGAGCGGACTCTAAATTGCCCAGTGGATCGAGCCTGAGCACACCTTGTCGCGCGTCCAGTTGGGCTGCAACTTGGTGGTTCCGGGTGGTGAACAAAATCGAGCCCTCCCGTCTCAAAGGCAGATAGGACATCATCTGGCCGTCGGTCAATAGCCGTGCATCATCGACGTTGTCGATAATGAGAAGCCACTGTCCCACGTCGTCTCGACCGAGAGCCGCTTTCACGAGGGCCTTCACGTCGGCTTCGTCGTCCTCAATTCCCTTCACCTCCAGGGCTCGGCCAATGTCGCGGTAGGCGTTCTCAAACATGACCATGTCCACGGCCGGGACCCAGAAGACGGAGCAGTCGGGGTGTGCGTCGCGGACCCGGTAGGCCGCCTCGATGGCGACCTGCGTCTTGCCTATGCCGCCGAGGCCGTCGGGGGGATCCTCTCGAGAAGCTGGTCCAGGATGGCTTTCCGACCCACAAAGTTTTCGTTCTTGCTGAACGGGACGACGAAATGTGCGTCGCGTTTTTCTGTCGAAAAGCATTAGAAGTCGCGACGTCGTCCTGGCAGCTTGACTTACCTTGGATAGTTTCTGTTGTGTCTTGTGAACGCTTCTGAATCTCGCCCCGCAGTCGAATGAATGCGTTGTCCTCTCCTTCACCGTAGATCAACGGCAGGTAAATGTCGAAGATCCCAAGCAGCGAGTACGCGCGATCCTCAGGACGCTTCGTCGCACGGCTTCTCACCCAAGAGAATCGCTCGTGCACGCTGAACCGGGACAGCGGCTGCCCTTGAAGGGCCTCGGCCGAGATCCCCGTGATCTCTTGCAGGAGCCCCTCCAGCGACGTCTTATCGCCTAAGCGTTGGCCTTCCACCGAGAAGAAGGTGACGGATGTAGGAGCGAGCAGTTCTTGGAGCGTCCAGCCGCGCGAAAACCACCGGCTTTTCCGGAAAGCCGCGGTCCACGATGCGCCCGGCGGCTTCTTAACCCCGCTTCCGGCACCTGTGGAGACATCGGCCAGATACACGTAGCATTGGGCGGCGTTCTGGTACCAGTGGAACATCGAGTTGATCGCCTCGGACAACTCCGTATGATTCGGCTTGTCGATACAGCACGTGTCGACCCAAAAGTGCTGCAGGCTATCCGAGGCAGCCTGCGCGCCGCAGAACGTGAGCTTTCGATACCCCGCCTTGCTTTGGCCAGCGTCTTGCTGGACGTCCTGAAAGGTGACCTCCTGGTCATCGTCGCCCCAGGTGTGCGAAAGGATGGCATATGGGGGAATGTTGTCGACCAAGTCCCTGGTCAGGGCTAAGCGCCCGTCGCTTCTGCGCTGTAGGAGTGGCATCGCGGGTTAAGGCATTCGTGGTCGGCGAAGATCTGAGGTCAGATTCAGGGCGACAGGTCGAAGAGGGGTAGGGTCGTTCAGGCGATAGCGGGCTGTGCTATGGGCATCGCCTTGCTGATGTGGCGCTTCGCCTGCGTCTGGAATGGTTGTGGTTGGCCGGTTGATTCACCTTGCCTCGGCGGTTTAGCCGAGCCATCCCATCCTGCCATCCTCGCGCCCACTGCTATACCTCGTGGCCACAGTGAACCGTCTAGTAGGCTCGCCGTGGTCGGATTGCGTGCTGCATTGCAGCGTTCCCAGGCGTGGATTGACCAGCATGGTGCGTGCGGTGAGCTCAGAGCGTAGCCCCAGTGTGGGAACGCGGGGCCAGTCGTAGAGGGAACCAGCACCTCCAACGCGCGCGCGTGGTCATCCGGGCGTGTTCGTTAGGACTCATTTCGGATCTAGACATCTTCCCTATCTAGCTTACAGTTCTCCGGGCCATCTAGATTGCCTGCTACTAGCGGCGGAATGATGGAGAGAAGCTCTTTGGCATACGCGGCCGCTGTCGCCGCGGCGTACGGCTGCCACCGCTTGTTCTTGTGCGCGTCCGCATAGTCGCAGATCCCCCGCACCATTAGGCAGGGGAAGTTGTTCATCCGTCCGGCCGCCTCCATCTCGAAGCATAGCACACCACCTAGCTCCTAGCTGTACCGGTCGCGCGTCGGCCCGTCCCGCATCACCTGGTTGCCGGACGCGATCGTGCCGGAGAAGAGGACCGGGTTAGCGATTGGGCGTGGCTCCCTGCCGAGCACATCTTCCGGGCGGCATTTTGCACAGGTCGCCCCAACCACATGCTCCGACGATACCGCGTAGAGATTGGGAAGAGAGTTGGACAGGTGGGTAAGGACCTGGGTCTTGCGCCGAAGGCTATTAGCGCGGAGCTTAGCCAGGGCGTTCAGGCTGCCTGTGCGCGCGATGCGACCGTCCGGCCCCGTCTTCCCGAAACCGTACTGGACGACCCCGCCATGCTGGCCGGCCGGCTGGCTCATCACCACGTCGCCGAGCCGGAGGTCGATATCGTCGTCGAGACGTGAGACGCCGCTGCCGATGCCGACGAGGACGCCGAAGCGCAGCGAAGGGAAGCTCTGTCGCATCTGGCTGGCGACCGTGGCGGCCTGGTGGGTGCCCATGTGGCCGGCCGGCAAGCAGGCGGCGACGACGTTGTGGACGCCGATCCGGCCGAAGGAGTAAAGGTTGGAGTCAGTCGGGCGGGAGGGGAGGTCGGCGAACTCCTCGTCCATCATCTCGGCGGCGGCGGCCAGCTCGACGGGCAGGGCGCAGACCCAGCCGACGGTGAAGTCGCGGGCGGGCACGGACTTGGTCGCCATCGCGCAGCGGGTCGGCGGTGGTGTGCGAAACAACTGGCCGTGAACGGGATTCTGTCAGCCGGACGCGATGCTGGGTGGTAGGGGCAGGTCTGGCCCCGTGGCTCTTTACTTTTTACGTTACAGCTGTCGTATGTGAGGCTGGTGAAGACATCATGAGGATGCCTCCACCTTACGGCTTCACATTACACTGGAATCTTCCCTGCTGGTAGATGAATTTGGAACATGGGCGCTTATCTGCTCCCTGGAGAATGCAGGTGCGGGGTGTTGCTTAAGAAAGTGGCAAGGCTGACATAGCGGTGGCTGCAGCTACCCCAGCGAGGTAGACTCGGTATTAGCACAGTGAAAAGGCTCGTCTTTTCTTTTGCGGCTAGGCCTATATCAGCGGGTTGCGGACGAGATGGGCAGGTGACGTCGTCCAGCCCACTACGAGGGCTACGTTTCTGCTTGGCCTGACGCGGGTGCCTTGCATCAGCTCAGCCGTAACGCCTGGCTCTTCAACTTCTCTTTCGCAGTGTAGCTACCCTCCGCCCGCTTAAACGGCTATATCCGCCTCTTGCCTAGATAATCTGATAAATTTGACAGGACACACAATTGATCAGCCCCGTAATTGACACAACCTGAGACAATAGGAGAGGATGTACCATTATTCTCATCCGCGGCATATGTATGTCAGCTCCATCAGCACCTATCCTTGTTACTCGTTCCGCTCCGGATATTGGCTCTAAGTTACGGCGCGATTCGATGTGGCTCATGGACGGAACCAATTATAGACCAGAACTTTATCGGGTCGAAGCCTGTGATCGGGGATTCCAAATGGAGACCTGCCCAGCGTCGGACGATCCTGAACCTTGGCATTTATAACTGTATGTTTCGTACAGAAACTCATTTACCTAGCATCATTGGCGTAGGCGCGTAGCTTTAGCTACACAGCAAGTGGGGTCTTATGAACACAGTTGAGTCCTATACGAATCACTTCGAACCACATATACGTATATGTTGTGCCACAATGGTTTGTTTTTCCTTAAGTATGTTTGCTTTCTATAAGAGTGTATTATAAGATCTGTCGATAAAAGGTGGTGCAAGTTGGGCGGCCCAGCGCCAGGAACACCTCGTATGAAGTAAGGGTTAGAAGCATCCTCTTACGTTATGAATAAGTCATAGTATAAAATATACAAGGCCAGAGGATGTAGAGGTAGTTACTGAATAGAAATAGGCCAATCACTCTAAACAAGTTGTTTTGTCTTTTGAGGTAAATCCGTCATTTTTTGGTCTAAATCAGGCGAGATATTGCATACTCTGAAGTAGTGAACCCGTCTCTAAAGCTCCACAAACCACTGTTCTGCATGCTAAACTTAAACCTAAGGAAAAACTAGATCCCAACGGAAGATGCCATGCTACTAGATATGGGGCTGAAGCCGCACCCCATGAATGGTTTCCACATGATTCCGGAAATGATTCACATCTAGGAGCTTGACGCCATCTTTGACACACTGGGGATGCTCGCAGAAGATTAGATTGTCTTGACCAAGCCTTTGCAACTCTTCCAAGTGCCTGTTGTTGAAATGCCTGTTCCTCGTAGCAGGCCGACCGTACTCAAATATTCTTTCCTCGTACGAAAGGCGAGCGTCGCCAATGCACCGTGGACACTGCGTAGCCAACATAAGCAAGGGGAACTCTTGTTCAGGGCGGGCCTGCTGGCTCGTTGGCTGACGCTTGGCTCGTTGTTGAAGCTCGACTCGTTTAGCAGTTTCTCGTCTGTGGCAAAGATCGACCATGAGGTCGCAAGCATGTAAACGCAACTCCTGCATCTCTTCGAAAGTCGTGGTTTCTGGCTGGTTGCAAAGAAGCTCTGCTAAGCAAGAACGCTCGGGTATCTGGAGCTTGATTTCTGGTTGAATCAGTTCCTCTCCGTCTCCTGACTCACTTTCGATATCCCATGTTGGCCGGTTGTAGAAGTAGAATGAACGGTAGGACTCCTGGAGTTCTTTGTCACGTTGCGACCGTTTTGCTCGGATTCTTGTCGTGAGATCACGGATCTTTTGCTCGTTCACTTGGCCTTGGTATCGATACCGACCATTCTTGAGGGCCTCGCGTTCTCGCTCTAATGCAGTGATCTTGGGGTCGGGGGGCAAGGCCTCCCTGACCTCGTCGGGGACCATATTCCGCTGGGCACGAGGGTCACGCGATAAACTGACGTGAGTGAAAAGGCCTATCAGACTGTCTTCGCTTGGCTCGTCGATGAAGGCGTTTTGGATATCGAACTGCACGTTCTCATTGATATATGCGCTGTTAAACGTGGCCCACTTCGGATCATGACGCATCATCTGGTCGCGTACAGCATCGGAAGCCTTGCCTGTGGGGAGTCAGTATCTGCACGCTAATGTTCCCACGAGTAATTTACCATTAACAGCATTCGCAGCACCTCGACGAAAGGCCCGCGGCTCGAGCGCTTTCTCGAAACCGCAGTCGAGGCTCTGACGTTTGAGATCGTCGCGAAGCTTGTGGTATTGGAGGGCCTCATCGATCGAAACATCCGATCCCTCGGAACGGCGGAAGATGGGTCGCTTCAGCCACTCCTTTTTCCATCGAAGAGGTGTGCATTTGACCGGGCCACGGTTTCTGACCTGGAATATGCGCTCTGCCGATGTGAGGCTTGGGGCGTGGAAAGCGCCATCACAAAGAGCCAGGCTTATGATCACTATGATCCAACACAGAATGATCCTTCGGGTCATGGTGAAGTAGAATATCGTTCTGTGGTACGTTAGTAAGAATTTTAAAGCCAGAGAAAACCTGCTTACGGCTTTGGCTTGTGGTCGGCCCCTTTGTGGTGCACAAACTTGACGGACATGGCCAAGGTGTCAAGCCCTGTGTCGGGATGTCGAATCACCATGAGGTTAATGTCCTCATAGCACAGCGCTTTCGGACGTCCGCGATCTGCCGTCTCTCGTGTCAGAATACTCTCCAATATCCTAGAATCCTCGTCCAGCGCTTGTTCGTCCTCATCAAATGGGCCATCCGGGTCCCTTGACGGAAACAAGTCTTCCCAGGAGCCATCCTTTGGCCGGGCTTTCTCATTGTTCACAAGCTCGCCTGGCCGAGCTCCTGTATAGGCGAGGCCCAGGTAGATGCCGAGTAGTTGGACGCGATGGCGCTCTGTTGGGAAGATGCCAGGATCGTAGGCAACGTTGAAAACTTGGAGGATCAGAAGATCATCGGAATTCAGAACTGGCTTGCCGTTGATATTCGAAGGGCGAAGCCCGAACTCACGCACCAGTGAAGCATCATGCAACTGAAGTTAATTTAGCAAAAGGAAAGTGGGGAGGGGGGCTCGATCCGTAGTACCTTGAGGATTTCCTTGTTGACATTCGTGTCAATATAGCGACCATTCACGCTCGAGAACAGCTGTTTGAATTGTCGATAATACTCCCACGATGTCCCCTGAGACTTGATCTTGTAAGTCTCGCACAAATGGTACAAGAAGCTCATGGCCATTGCGCGGTCGGCCTTTTCGATTGCGGGTTTCCAATGTCCTAGGTCGTGGGTCGCACAGAACCTAAAGATCCGTTAGTATGGGACCAAGTTAACCCAGAATGAATAATACATGTACCTCTTCCATTTCTTTAATATACCTGCCAGGTTCCGCTTCGTCTGGTCGGCCCACGCTGGCTGGAGGAATCGTTTTCTTTGCAACTGCTCACGAAGCGCAGCGTGTTGTTTCGCTGACAGAGGCTTAGGACGCTTCGAAACACGGCTCTGGTGCTCTCCCTCCGTGAATTGCACGATGAAGTCTAGGTTAGCATCTCGACGGCGACGTCGTGGCCCAGATGGGGTTGGGGCCATATTTAGCACGTGCAACCTGTTCAAGACACGTGAAGAAACAGATGCATAGAAGGTAGTTGATACCTGGTACTGTGTGAATCGTTCAAGCCCGATGGTTTGGAGTTGTGAGCCGTAACTCAAGAAGCGTTGGCGGCGGCAGTTATGACGATAGCTTTATAGTCTCAGTAAGCCTAGTATTGAGGCAGGAAACGGACTCAAGCCGCCAAGGCGTCTCGAGCCGCCGAGCTGCTGCAGGGTGGGTGGGGCCCAACAGGGGGTTGGCTGTGGTCGGCCTGGTGGGGCGGAGGTACCTAGTACTGGACAGAAACCATGACCAGGATTGCCCCTCGGTGCCATGACCGGAATAACATGGAAGAGTAAGCACAAGGTATGGACTCCATAGTTCATCATAGAAATATCCATCACCGAGGCCTGATTCCGATTAGCTTTGTCGGTCACTGCCCAGTCTGATAACGGAAAAATTACCAGATTTGTGGCCGATTGTTAGCCATTTAGATATGACGCGGTGCAATCACCGCGGTGGTTTGTAGTAACCTAATGACCAGCCCGGTGTTATACAGCAATTCCGTCCGATGGCGTATGAACGGTTTCCCAAAACTAACCTCGATCGGAACCATCCATGCCGCCTTGGCGACATCGGACAGTTGTTTCCAGATGTCCATACAGATACTCATCCTGATTTGGCAATGTGAGAGAAGAAGGAGAGTGGTTAGCCTTTCGAAATCATGTTGACGTGATAGATCAACTGCTTTATATACTGTGCCCAGCTTACTACTGTACGGTCTGCTTAATCACATATCTTGTTGATTGACATAGATCTTCATCCGTGCATTAACTCCACATGTCGCCTCGCGTACCGAATAAGCACTGACTCTGAGGAGCCTTTTGGAGCCTTGCCCGGTTCTCTTGAAACATTCCAAGCCACAGGCGTCGTCATGGGGCCGAACTAGCTATCCAAAGATCGACACCTATCTCTAGCAAAGATTTTCTTACACAGCAGCCCAGACAATTTAAAACATGATGCAAAAAGCAATGCCAATACTCCACCTCCAAACTCACGCATGCCCGGCGGCTAATACAGACAACTGAAAAAAATGAAAGGGAGAGCCAGGCCATAATACAACAATCTGAAGAATATCGAGGTTGGAGGCTTGAGTGTGCGATGTCCGTTTCGCATTCCGCTGGGTGGAAAGTCAGCCTCTACTACGATGCTCAATGCAATAGCTCATTCTTTTCGGCTCCTCGGGTTGTTCCAGTGTACGACAATGGGGACGGGGTTCCAAAGACGCATTTGGGAAGCCAGTATTACGTCGGATCGCGGATCTGTCTAATCCCCTATATGCTATCCTGCTCGTAATTCGTTAGCTTAATCGGCTGATCAACACAGCTACGCTGATATTATGACCATTTCAGCTACCAGATAGTCCATAGCCTCCAACGTGTAGTGGTTGCTTTATTCAAACTCGGTGGGCTTTCGGAATTGGATGCCATCCCTGGATACTGCGTAGTGCAATGCCTGTAAATCCCATGTTAGACAACGCCTGTACGCATGTCCTCATTTCCTGACCCGCACAGCATTCCCGTTAGACAATCAAGGCCGGTCAAGTAGCTAGTGGGCGAGCGCACGCGTGCGTACAGTTGTTCAAACCCCAGCGGAAATAAGAGGATAGACCCGTCTTAAAATTAAAATTATATGGTTTAGAAAAAAATAAAAAGTAACATGAGGTTTCATTTTTCGGGTCGTAACAAGCGGCTTCGTGAGGAATAGAGTCCTAAAAGCGGGGTGGAATCCTTTCAACGCTTAGATAACCTCCTTCGCTATTCAACCAGATTCAAAATTAAAAGATTTCGCCGTAATGTCCGGCGATGCGGGTCCATCGCGAAAAAGACGAAACAGCTTGCAAGAGTAATGGAAGTCAGAAGGCTAAACCAGTCGTAGTAGGGACCTGCACCAAAACGTCACGAAGCTGAGCATGAAAGGATTCAACACCTGGATGCGGCATTGTCTACGTCTTTTTTCACATGGTATCTAATATTGTCTCCATTCTGGTGCCTTGGAGAGCAAGTTAGTCACAAAGGGTTTAATTATTTGGTTTTTAACAAAAACAAAAGGGACGGCGATGACGAAGGGAGAGTGAAAGACGAAAGCTACTTTCGTAACCTGGCCTGTGAACAAAAAAGGATACCTCACCCAGTTCTAGCTTCGTATAATTGTGTGGTTTCATGAACTCATCCTCCAAACGGCTGATTTCCCCAGGGGTTAGGGATGGACGATATCGAGTCCGAGCTCACCCAGCAGAGGCCCTCGCCTTCCGGAATATTCCATCTCAATTGCTCCACATTATCCCGCTTGAGCGCCCAGTATCGTACGAGTGAACGTCGATGAAGATCGATCGGTGTGCCCGCCAAATTCTGCCGTGGAACGTCACTGACTAGGCCAGATATAGCTGCAGGAAATTCGACGACGAACTTTCTCGATACCGTGAAAGTTGGCAGAATTTTCGCTATGAAGGTTTCTGGGACAGAGAGCCAAAATCCGCGGTCGCAAACGTCGAATGATAAGCGTAAACTCTGTAAAATCATTCGGCTCAGGGCTGTCAGAAGAGCAGCCAATGAATCTTTCCCCCGCAAGGATGATCCAAGTATGCAGGCTTGATACTCCGCAGCCGAAGGGATTATAGACAGATCCAGGTGGCGAACACGATGCCCGAAAGTTGGCACCCGAGCTACCAGAAACTCGTGGGCAGACGACAAGTCGTTTAACATGAACGTATGCGACTCAAAGATGCAATCCATAACTTCTGGGTACCTAAAGGCCAATCAGCATAATTTCATTCCAAGCAACTTAGTATTAGACCCACATTCTTTTGCAAACCATGATCATTGGCAGCAGCCTCATGTCGGTTGGAAGGCATCGATTCTTGGCATCTAGTTGCTCCCCGCATTTCCAGTGACGGCGCCCCCATGGCGAGCTCAGTCTTTGCTGCCAGATTCCCATCTGGGCGTCCTTGATAAAGTGTGGGAGGTTCGAGTTGTAGACCAAGTCCATCTGTTGCTGGATGAAATCCTCGTTATCGTTTAAGGTCTTCGCAACGCATCTGATGCGTAATAAGCGACCCTTCCAGAGATGCAGGTGGTAGCATCGCTCGCCACAACTCAAGACCAGTTTGTAAATTGCTCTCCGTATCTCAAGTGGGATTTTCTGTAGGAATTGGCTTCCCGGCTGTTCCGATAGGTGTCCTTGGCTATGTTGGAACTGGTTCCGCGGCATTTGGTGGGATATGTGCGACTTCGCCGTGCTTTTGGAGACTATTCGTCAGAATTCGGTATGAATAACGCAAACCTCCGCCAGAAATGCTCTTGAACAGCATTCCGCAATTGGTCTAGGGAGCTGGCATCGGTAGGAAAGGACAAGTGTAATTGCCTTAGAAAGAGGATTTGTACAAATGACGGTTCCGTTACCCATAGATGCGGAGCAAATGAATACACTGCATGAAATGACCGAGACAACTGTCTGCGGTATGAAACCATTATATACAAAACCAAGCCCATCATGACGCAGAAACACATTGTGGTCTGCGAAAGGATAAGTCGCATTTCAGACTACTGTTTCAGAGAGATGGAACGTGGGGCTACCTGGGTGCATGCTAAAGACAGGCTCAAGAGCTCGTATCATATGGTATATTATTCGCATCCAGGGTCCGTCCCCCTTTTGTGAAGATCAAGGCTATTGATTTCACTTAAATGAGGAGGTGCGACAGAGCGCCAATAAGTGGATGACCGTCCCGGGCGGGCTGACACAATAGCTCCACAACGGGCTTAAAGTAGGATACCGAGAAAGCAAAACAAAACAATTGAGATGAGAAGAAAGGCACCGAAAAGCGGCACAGCCACAGGAGAAAAGGAATATGTCGTAGACGGCCGCTTTGGCTAGCAGGAACACGCATGCAAACTTGATTGCCACACGACATTTTAAAGATGTATCTCGCGCTTAAGCCAGTTGATAACTATCCGCAACGCCTCTAAAGAGTAGGACATAGTGGCGTTTGTAGTATATGACCTGCGTCGTATTCTGATCCTATGTGTGAGGCGCTGGACGTCTTGTATGTCCAGACAGTAGACGTAATGGGGTTTTACCGGGTCTTGATCCTTCGATAGAGAAACAAGCCCGGACGGATTTCCGCGTGCATGAAAATCACCTCCTTTCTTGAGGGCTTAAAGGGGATTCCCTGTCTTTCTCTGAAGGATATTAGAACGGGCTATCGGTACTGAACGCTATACCCAAGTACTGCGATACGTGTGGTTTGTACTAATTAAGTCAGAGAGCGTCTATAGAGCAAGTGTAACTTGCTATTCTGGACACTGGGCTTGGTTGATGACCAACTGCCCGCTGAGGCATAAAGAGAAGCTTCGGGAATGATCCAATTGTTCGAGTCATTTTGTCTAGTACCACACTATAAGCGGTACTCCTCCAGGGAACCAGATCAAAGGTCGTAAGAAACAGGCGGTCGCTTTGGGTGGTGGCGATGGGGGTCATCCAAACGATATCATGGGCTAGTGCCCGTTGAGATGATGCCGTAGCAATCCGACCCAATCATATTGCGAAGCAATGTAGTCGGACTATTCTCATGACCGGAACCTTATTTGATCAGCACGTTTCTAGTTTTCCTCAGCGATGACAGGATGATAAATTACCAGTGATGTTTCTGAACCCTTGGCCTTTGAACATGACTTGGCCAAAGATTTGCTTTGGTTACTAGAATCCTTATTGTAGGATATAGTCAGTAGACCGAAGGATTGGTTATATATATCAGCCTCTACACGTCGAGAGAAGGCCGTGGGAAGGGATTCCGAACCGGTGACGAATACGCGAGACTGTAATGAACCGTTGTCGGCAAGACAAGCTTTGCACCAGTAACGCCAGGATTTCGGTTCCAGAAACCCATCACGGTGTTCGTTAACTGAATGTATCAGAAAAGTCAAGCCAAATACAATGCCACTTAAAGAAAGAAGAGTCTGGACTAATATACCATCATAGAACCGACGGTCTCTTACGCCAAGCGACGAGATCGTTGCCATAACAACCGATCAATGAAACCGGCAAGGTTCCGTGTACTTTAGGTCTTGAACTTTCAAAAAGAAAGCTTACTGCCCATCACATCGGTACTCTCTTTGCAACGGCTGTCCCAGTGGTACGCCCAAAGAATACTTTTCTGTCGGGACTAAATGTCATCACCCAGTGCTTTGGCCTGCTCTCTACATGCTTTAGCAGGTCGGCAGGGCCGCAACGGTATTTTCCCACGGTTTAGTCGGGGTGTATAACAGACGGTCTTCGCCCACCGCATATCAAAGTGTAGTCAATTATCATCGAATGCGTGGGGCAACAGCCCAATCATATTTGCAGTCCCAAGATGCAGAATTCAAGGTTCGTGGTAGAGACAAACACATTGCCTCTGCCGTGCGGCGCCGAGTCGAGCGCTACCGTGATAGGCAGAATTATCTCGGAGGCAAATCAAGAGCTGTGTAGCTGCTACTTGTTACGAGCACGAAGGGGAGACGCACGTGGAATAGACGTGAGTGAGTGCAATCTTAATGGGTCAGCCGAGGTAAGATGTTAGCGATCAACCTACCAGTTCATAAGACACGTAGTAAAACAACATGAGAAACTTCGTAAAAGTAGGCGCACACGAGCTATTCACCGCGCAACGCAAACACCCACCAAGCGGGCGATATAGGGCTAGCAACCGTATCACTCGGCTGAATCGGGCGTTTGGCGTTGTCCGGTCAAGATTCCTCAAAACAAGAAAGTCGTTCTACGGCACCTATGAATATATTTGAAATCCCAGCCACTGGTGTCAGGCTCTTACGACCATTGCAAGGTGCCACGTGTATCGTCCATAACAGGTTATCTTGTACCGCAATAACAGCAGTTTGCTGCCCCACAAATGGTACGAATCCTAATATGATGGCCGATTCAATACCGCAACCTGACAATACTATTAGCATTTCATAGGCTATCACCGTGCGATGGAAGGAAGAAAACCTGCACGGGGATATCGCTTGACAGGCGCCAAGGAAGGGAAGAAACCAAGAAACTCGAATTGGACTCTCCATCTTGATGGGCCTACCTGTTCGAAAACCCGGAGCCCAGAGGCTGTACCCAGAGCCCGCAGCATGGACGGCGTTGCCAACACTTGCCCAGCCGATCAGAGAGAGAAAAGGATGACAAGTTCATGGAAAAAGCCGATCTCCGAAATCATTCTAGGGCAGCTTCGCGGGGGGTTGTGCTGAAGCTCCGGTGCCCTAGGGAGCACGCCGCCAGCGATCGTAAATCCAGGCATAAACGTGTTGAAAAGTGATTCGTTTGTTCAGTCTGTCAGATATGGGCAACCTGTCCCAGGTTAAAAGGAGATGAATCGATAGAATGTGGGACCGTTCCCACCAGCATATGAAATTGGAAGGGGTCAACCTAGTTTTTCGGCTAAAAGAAACGTCTATGTAGTAGTCGTCACCTTAGGACCCATCTAAGCATCTATCTCCATCATAGATGGTCAATGTCTAACGGCCTACTGAAAGGCCAGTGCACGCGTTTGCAGCCTGGGCACTATGTTACTGAGCCGACCCCTCGCTGCCAATCAGGCCTGGTGTTTAGGACCGGCAAGTCGTGCTTTTTTAATGTAAGGGGCCGAGACCGGGTAACACACTCTGACGTTTACTGCCTGCTTGCAAAAAGAAACAACCTCTCGGAAGTAGATTTCACTCGTTGACCGTCGTCTGAAGGCGCCGCTCTGTATACATACCTCCTGCTCTCAGCTGTGGGTTTGTGACGATTCTAGAAAGCTTTGTGGGTCCTATGGGCCCTGTGGGTGGTGCGAAGGACAATCCCCGGGCCCTCCCAAGACGAGGTTCAACCCCTTACATTGAAGATGCTTTCTGGGTTGATCAGTACAAGCCTACGTATCTCACCATTTACACGTAGCATTCCTCAATCTATATCACAAGGCGTGCTGGTGTATAATCCTATGTATTGTCATAAGGCATGTTCAAATTCATGAGCTCTGCGAATGTACCGAATGGTGAATGCTTGAGTATATTTAGGAAATAAGAGGGGGCCACCAACTCCGGAAGTTTAGTCCACCTTTCCTGACATTTTCTCATTCTTTGCGCCGCATATGAAGGCTCGGAGGCTGTACTCATGCACCCGCACCTTTAGTCGAAGCTCTGCGCGTAAGCTGAACGCGAAGCGTATCCAATGGCTTTTTCGCACCCGTACCCGGTGCCATTCTAGGCACCTTCCACGCTCCGTTAACCGGCTGTATCTCCCACACAGTAATGATAGCGGCGGTTGTCGCCAGAATTTCCTTCTCGGCAAATGTTCGTCCTTTACAGGAGCCGGGGCCAATGCTCCAGGGCCTCAACTTTCCCATTCGCGGAACTTGACTTCCATCCTCGTGCAAACTCAGAAACCGCTCTGGGTCAAAGTCATCAGGATTGGGAAAACACAAAGGATCCTTCTGCCTCGCCGCTAAAGACACGGAAATGTATGTTCCCGGTCGAAGAAGATCTGTGTTCCCGCCATTGGAAACACTGACCGGCTGCACCACTTGTCGAATTGACGTCGGATCACTACACAATCGAAAGGTTTCGTAGAGTGCAGATTTAATTAACGGACAGTCTCGGTAAATTGCATCAATGTCGAGCGATTTGATCTCCGGGAAAGCGGTATCCGTGACTGTAACCCAGGGCGCCACCTCAGCTCGAAGCCTCTCCAAGAGCCCCGAGCTGGAGTGGATTAGTGTGACGAGCCAAAACAATAAGGGCTGCGTGTTCGCGTTCTGTGCCCACAAGAAAGGGAGATCGATAGCGGCGCGGTGTGTCATGGGGATATGATGAAGGCTGTACACCTCGTTTCGTCCACGGGCGGCACCAACATCCGCCATGTCGGCACCAAAGTCAATGGTTTCCGCTGACTGGCTTTGATCGACACGGCGATACAATCCTTCGAGTGCGGACAACAAACGAGAACGTGCCGCGAGTCCTTTTCGCATAGTGCTGAAAGGCGCCCACGAGGGAATGCCGACCATGAGGAGCGGAAACAGAGTGTGGTCGAATACCCAAAAGTCGTCCAGCAGGCGCGGGTTCCGATCCAGGAAGTCCTTCCCATAAAGCACATCGATCGCCGCATAGGCCCCAAAATCACAGATAAGACGGTAGAAGTCGACCTCGGTCGTATGCGAGCATTCGGGGCTATCATTAGCGATTAAGCAAGTGTTTGCGAAGCGCTGCCACGGCGCTTGTCCGTCGGGGGATCTCGAGGGCGCCACTAGGTTCATGACCCTTCGGTGGATTTCTGCCTTGTTAACGAGCGCGGTCGAGTGGGCGTCGTTAACGAACTGCTTCTCCACGACTGCGAGAAGTTTCTTCACCGCAAGCTCGAAATCGCGCCGATATTCAGATGTGTCGGGGCAACCGAAAATGCGAACCATGAGGCTGAGCTGACTCGAGAAGTTTTCGAGGGTATGGTGGCCTTGGGACAGGAGCCGGTCCATGTGGGGATAATTGATGAGGACCTGGTGTTTGGAGGTGATGCCATACAAGCAACCTCCATACCGACGGAATAGGCAGCTACATTTTATTAGTCAAAGCTAAAGCTCCCATGAAATCATGATACAACTCACTATATGCGACTTCCAAGGCCACTTGATGTGACGAGGTGTGTTGCAAGTACCACCTCTAGGGGGCCCAAATAGGGAACCTGGAAGGAGAGTAGGATCTGGCAGGCCTTTTCAGAAAAAGGAGGACAATCGATATGAGAACGATGCTAAGTGGGATGGTTGCATAGATCCATGGCAAACAACGTAGTGCCTCCCACCTGACGCCCGTTATGGCAGTGTTCATGACCGGTAGGGTGCAATGCTAGAGACCTCGTGGCGCCACTCGCTGTTTTCTTCTGATGCTCTGAAATAACGGAAGAACGAATTTTCTGGTGGACCGTCATGAAAGCAAGAAGTGATTCGGAGAAAAGTCCGGCGGATGCAGCCATAATGTAGCGCTGGTGGTTTCTTGCTTGAGGATATAGCTTCTAGCCGTCGGTTCCCATGGCGTCAGTTCCCATGGCAACCGGCATTCTTAGTGAACTGGGTCAGCTTCGTTTGGGTGTTCACGAAATGCAGAGCTGTGCGGCCTTCGATTTGCCCGGATGTCTCGGGTGTTGCCAGATAGAAATCACGCGTTTCGCCTTCAAACCCCATACCCAGGGCGCTGGGTCAAGATCGACATGGTGGGTTTCGTGGTCACGAGTCAGAACCTCGACAGCGAGCGTGATATGTCTCGAATGTTCTGCTCCGAGGAAATGAAACTACGCCTTCAGATGATCGTCTGAAAACATGAACACCGAGCTCTTACCGGCCGCCCGGCCGGAATAAGTAGAATGGGAACAAGAGGGAGGAGTAGATCAGGCTAGGCCAGTCCAGGCTAGATCAATTCGAGGGCTGCGGTGCCCAGAGTATTTGTTCCATGTTTTGAAATGGGGCAGAAGAGCTAGGTCTTGATAGCCTAGAGGGACAGCAAGCCGAAGCGGGCAAGTTATTTCTGCCATATCAGCACCAACCTCACTTTGACACTCGTTTAATGAGGGACGAGGAGTCAGGCCCGTCTTTTCTTCATCTCGTACGTACTTTGTAATGATGGGAAGCGGGAGCGTCAATTCGGACGACTCACGGCAATCCCGTCGAAATTGACGCTCCCGTGGGAAGTAAGACAAGACGCCCCGGGGCCGCCGCTAGTTCCGCTTTCCTACCGGAGAAACCTGCAGTGGCCTTGTATACAGAAAATACTTCCCTACGCCGTGCTTTAGGTATATTGACTTCTTCCCTCCAACTGGGTATCGCCAGGCATACATCCAGGGAGAGGCATCCTTGCGGAACCAGCTTGATATTGATTGTGTACTATAATACTACCACGCTTTTCCGTGCCAAAAATGTAGTTGCCCCACTAAAATAAAGGCAGCTAATACAAAGTACCGCCATGGGGGGTTTGGCGCTGAGACAGATAGGTCATGACGGTTCGCTTTGCCGTTCTTCCGAATGTATCAGATTAATGGGTGCAGAGACCTTCATGCAAGCCACGAGGACGTTAGCAATTTGAGAAAAGGACTACCACATCTTACGATCACTGCCTGTCCACTTCTAGTGAAGGAGGTGTCAATTTGTTTTCTTACAAGATTATGCTTGTTTCCCCTTTATTCCACCGTTTGAAAATCTTCATCTTATAATACCTAATGGGATCCTTATATCATCCGAGTTTAGCAACTTCTAGGCAGCCGTACCGAGGCTTTCGTTCATCCATTACATTCTTTATTGGTCGTCGTTTTCCAACTGTAGTTCACCTCTGTGTCCTATACCCGCTACTATCACTCGTTGGCCGCTTTCTGGATCCCCCCCTCCACTCAGCCACTCGTTCAGGAGCAGGGCAAAGCGATGTCCGTTCGATCTGTGTTATGCATCGTTGGTGTGCTGAGCGCTACCGTGGTTTCGGCCCCGGTAGCTGGGAGCAGTGTTTACACTGAGTCCCAGATGCTTGCCGACCCCAACTGGGGCCCTGTTCCGGGAGAAGACCCGATTTTCAACACGTACTGGGGGAAAGCGCCGACCTGGCCAGGCAACCTTACCGATGCAGTACTCCCTACCCGCAAAGGCGCCCCTGGGGTCGACGACCGTGTCTGGCAGAACCTACTAGCCGCTGAGTGGGTCATCTTCAACTTCTACCAACAGGCCGTGGAACGTTTCAATGAGTCCTCCTTTATCGATTTGGGCATGCCGAACAACACATACCAGAGGATTATGGAGATGAGAAACAACGAAGCTGGCCATCTGCGGATATTTCAAAACCAAATCTCGCCCACCTCGGTCAAACCCGGAGCCTGCCAGTACGCGTTCCCTTTCGACGACGCTATATCTTTCCTAGCTTTGGTTACGGTCCTGGAGATCTCAAGTATGGCATTCCTGACTGGCCTGGTTCAGCAGGTTCAGTTGAATTCGGGCAAAAGTGCCATGATCGCCATCGCCGAAACCGAAACCCGTCATGAGGTCTGGTCTCTGATTGAGATATGGAAAACCAACCCTTTCGGCGGTCCGTCGGATACTGTCTTTCCTTATGCTACCGAAGTCCTGGAAGGTACCGCGGAGTTCGTCGTACCGGGAAGCTGCCCCAAGGAAAACCCGCGTTTCCCCACTCCCCACCGGGGACTCCCCGCATTGAGTGCCGCGAAAGGTACTAAATCTTTGGCACCTGGCACGACGATCGAGATTGCCTTCCCTAACCCGCACCATCAACCGAAGTTCCGCGAGGATCAGCAGTACTATGCGGTTTTCTTCCACGGCGTGCGAAACGAGACGGTACCTATCGACACCCAGAGGTGGCCCGAAGAAGCAATCCGAGTCACGATTCCGGACGTGTTTGAAGAGAAGGGTGTCATTGCCGCCGTCATCGCCGATACCCCCGGTGCTCCCTGCAAAGAGTCTTTGATGACTGGGCCTGGCATTATCTTGCAACAGCCTGTCGGTCTAGGGGTCAAGCTTCTCTAGCCCGGGTCCTTCGTATCAGCGTAGCAGTGGGTACAAGTCAAACGAACAGGTTGATGTTTAGATGAAAAGGGAGAGGAGGCTTTGGAAAGAGGTTTAGAGATATCGCCTATAAGGATAATGAAGGATGAGGTTGGAATCGAGGGTCCTCAGAAACGGTACTGCGGGTACACGACACAAATACCTGACAATGGATTCTCTTTCCTACGTGCACTTTTCTGCATCAATATGGGTACGTCTTTACGATTAATAATTATGGTTGCTATGGTGTGTTTTGCTCCGTTGTATAACAAAACAGAAGGCGCTGCCAGCCTCATGTTCTAGATATTGTACGTTTTAGGGTTTCTGACACGGACGTCGGCCTCCAAGGGTCGATTATGGTTATCTAGGTTGAAAGACGTCAGCATTTTTGCCATTATGAGCTGTGCGCCTCCGTCCATTAGGCCTCCGTGCACGGGCTCCCGCACACGCATTGCCAACATAAGACCAGCGCTAATTGGCTCGAGAAAAAACCAGACGTCAGAAGCCGGTGTGCTGGGTTCCCGACCGGACGGATCCGTTTTGTGGGCCAATCTGAGACCAGGCAAGGTGTCATAAGTGGCGGGAGCCTCTAGATCCCGGACCAGCCAGGAGCCCGCGCTAATTGGCACAGAAAAAACGAAAGGTCAGAAGCCCGGCTCGCAGGTGACCATCAAAACACCCATTTTTGGCTATTGATAGAATAGAGACCTACCATCAGGCTCTCGGTTTTGCCGCTGCAAAGTAACTGCTGTGGGGTAAGTGCTATTGGCCCAATACCTGATTCCAAAGCGGCAATCGGCGTTTCCTTTGTCAGGCGCGAGTCCGTGTGCCTGGCCCCGACTGGACGGATCAGTGCTTTGGGTCAGTTTGAGACTAGACAGGGCGTCGTGAGGGGCGGCAGCCGCCAGATCTCAGACTGGTCAGGAGCCAAGGCCGTTCTAGCCCTGGGCTTATTAGAGTGCATGACGGCACCGCGTCCCGAGCCATCCCAAGCACTCCAGAGCCCGCGCCGTTGTGGGCCCAGAGCATGACGACAATCCATCCGGCCTGACCGGTGCGACGACTGATGTATTGCATTTTGAATCCAGACCTAGTAAAAGGTCAACCAGGTACCAACGTGCCGACCAGAGGCGACCGGTGCTAAGCGCCAGCAGATTCCCTACACATGCCGCGTCTTGATCGGGCAGGGGGATGGATTTGGGCATGGTATCACGTCGGCTTCGGCTTTCCGAGACATCCGGCCCAACTCCATGGACCTGGCATTGGTTCCAGACCGTGAATCGATCGACTTTTGCTACCGTGCGCAGTCCGTGTCTCACTCAAGAACGAGACATTCTTGGTAGGTGCCAGGACCTGCTAGTCACCAAGCTAGCGGCGGTGGGATGATTAGAGGAAGTGATCCGGTTCCCGTGCGCGCGCTATGCGCCCAAGGGGCTGGCACCTGAAGGGCAGAGATCTTAATATTCCACTGCGGCTATTTCGGCTAAAGAATTCTACTCTCGGTCCCTGTGGCACCGCGTCCTAACCGCTATTCACATGTGACCGACGTAATGCTCGTCACTCTAGACAACAGATGGACCCTATCGCAGGAGGCTGAAATAGGAGTCCAGACTTTGCACGGGTTGGCGATGCCCAATAGCTATAGCATTCCGACCCCCTACTAAAAGTCGGAAATCTAGTACAGCCAGCCCCCCCCCCCCCCCCCGGGGGCGCTCACGCCGTCCGAGCTAGAAAGACTTTTGTACTGGGCTAGTTGTTGCAATGCCACATTGCCATGTTGAAGCCCCATATCGAGCCTATCGGGCCCGATTACATAGATGCATATGGTGAGACAGTTGCGTGGACCTACGGGCGAGGCGAGGTAAGCGCCGGTGCTTTATCTTGCATCACTTCAGCAGGTTTTTCTGGTCGAACTGATGGTCCGTCAGCCTGCAGCGTGCTATGGTAGCTCGAAACGGCATCGACGTGGCGTGAATAGCTACGCTATGATGCTTTGAGACTTTAGGGTGAAGGGGAGGTCGGTACGCATGATAGCAGGTATCGTGATACTGGTATAGGCTTTCAAACCATCCGTGATGAGTTTTACAACCTGGCAGTTGGTTCACTACAGGAGTAGCACTTATAGTGCGGAACTGGACAGAATGACTCCAAGAAGTGGATCATTCCCGAAGCTTTTGCTTTATGCCTCAGCGGGCAGTTGGTCCAGACGCACGGTAACAGCGAGATGGTGTACAAGAGTACTACTGTCCAGGAATTGTAGGCCGGAAGAACGTCCCTTGCCACCGTAGCTGAAGAAATGCCAGATGCAGGTGGTCTACAGGCGGAGGAGCCTGTATTACCATAGGTCACAGAGCGTTCAGGCAACCAGTCCGCCAGAGTGTAGCCTTCAGTCCTGATCGATTGGGGCCGTTCTTCTCAGTGCTATATTGTATCAAGGGGTCACCCACCTACGAACAAATCATAGGGGCCATGGCAAGATTTCGAATCAGTGCGACTCATCTGCGATAGTCGCCATCTCTCGCAGAGAGCCCGAGACCTGCCTGAAACGTGACCAGTTTCTATAAATGATGCTAGCAGAAACCGTTACTTGTTGCGTAGCTGTACGTCTTTCTCAACATGGACTTCTGTAATCAATGACACCTTCTCTTGGTGGAGATGACAATGGGCGCTATGATCCGTGGATCTTTTGCAGTAGCCAAACGGATTGTTCTATGGATCACGCCGACAAACAATTGGAGTGAATAGCCCGCGGTGGTGCTGTGCGTTATTCGGTCTTGAATCTACTAAGTAGGAGTAGAAAAGGCGAGTATAGGGAGACTAATTCTTAGTACTAATCATGTTTACTAATCGTCCTATGTACGTCACACAAAGATTTGTACAAACCCAAACGGCCACGAACACGTGTCGGCATGCTGTTCAGCTGGAACTGTCTAAGACCCTATCGGAAGGGTGAAAGCTCTGCGTTGGCAGACACACTCAAAAATTACTAGCTTCTCGGAAAATACGGATTGCTCGGTGTGCATGCCTCCTTCTACCCCATGGCGTTGGATGCCAAGCGGAGAAAAAGCCGGCCGAATTAGAAATGAGGATAAATGGGAGCCCTCGCACCATCGTAGATCCAGTTTTGGACTCAGCATTCACACAGAAATTCCATCTTTGCCGGCTATTCTCAATTCTACCAACGGGTTCACGATAAAACAGAATGTTGTCAAAGGTTGCATTCATCCCGACGCTCGCCGTCTTCATTAGCGGGGCAAGCGCCGCAGCCATTAAGTTGGATACGAGAACGACTGAGTACGTTTATCTTTCACCATCTGTTTAACCCTCTTCGTAGCGAAAACCTGAGTTACTTACACCGTACAGCTTCGGAGGGGGGTCCCTGAACGGCGTTCTTGGCGGCGGCGGCGGCGGATGTGGCAATACGTAAGTTGTTCTCCACCCACCCGTCTAAAACATACGGGCACATACTGAATCTTGACACCTGCCAGTGGCTGGGGCAACTTCCTCTGTGCCTCTTCTCTCGGTACTGTGGGCTGCTCTGGGGGGTGCGGCGGGAACAAGGGCCACCCCCCCTACCAGGGCTACCCCCCCTACCAAGGCTACCCTCCCTACCAGGGCTACCCTCCCAGCCAGGGCTACCCTCCGAACCAGGGCTACCCTCCGAACCAGAGTTATCCAACTAGCTAGGGTTGTATTAGAACATGAGGGGGGCCCGGCGGGTTAGTCTTCTTATGCTTTCTTGCTCTTTTTGAATAGCTGGGGTTTTTCCATGCAAGCCCAGGGCTGCAAAGTGAAAGAGATAGGTTTTAGTGATGGATGTCTCTCGCTTAGTTTGTATTGGGGGTATACATGAGGGCCCCAGAGCCATGAAATAATAACATCAAATACCAGCAGGGAAAAGAAACGCTTGCCCTAACGTGTCATCAAAAAGTACAAGCATCCGCTCACAGCCACAGCCGTGTGTCATATACCACATGGCATATCATCGGTAGGAACTAAGGTACGTCAGGAACTGGGCGTTGGCTACACACATCAGGGGAGATCTCATAGAACATGTATACTCTGCAGCAGCATCTCTATTCGTTTATCTCTCTCCTTTTATATTTAGCAGGGCAAGTTTCACACCGTTCATTATAAAATTGTCCTTCTTTCAACCGCACATCGCACCATCCATTCCAGAGGGCCCTGAAAAACCTCACACCGACGGAGCGTACGGTCTACCGGGGGTATGAGACTCAACCGGACCAACGGGGCCAGGCGGTGCTTACGTCTGCTCATGACTCTTGTAGTACGTTCGTTTGGTTAGTCAGAACGTGCGAAGACAAGACGGTATAGATTGAGGCCCACTCACCGAAAGACCGGAGGAAGTGCTCTTGGCGGTGGCGTCCCCAAAACCGTTAAACATGCCGCTGGTGTTGACGGGTGTTTCGGTGTTGATATTGATAGGCACAGGAGTAATAGTCTTCAAGCCCTCTATAGATGTGCCAACGGGTAGGAAGGAGAACGGGCTTCCACTATGAGACCCATGGATTAGTCAGGGACTCAGGACCAAGAAACGAAGGGGGGGGCTTACATCTGACGGGCTTGGATTGGGAGCGCCTGAACAACTGAAGCCAGAAGTCCGCCAGCAGTCAGGATAAAAAGAAGCTGAGGGTACATTTTTTAAGACCGGGGCTTTGGTAGTTTCAAAAGGAGGAAAATACTGGTTGGTAGAGTGATACGGGGAAGAGGAACTACTGATGTAGAATAGAAGAACAGTCGGGATGCAGATCAGGTCGCTGGAGGATTTATAGGGTCAGTTGCTGCTACCTTTGTAGTAAACAAGTACGAAGAGGCGGCAAAAAGCCAGCGACCCTGGCCGATCGCGACGTTGGGCGCACGGCCAGGAGAGGCAGCATCAAGGCGGATGAAAAAGCGGAAATTTCCATCTAAGTTCCGATGTCTTGCGAGTCGAACTTTGGGCTCAGGGAGGCTCGGATCCGCCCCAGTATTTGATGGGATCGAAAACACCAGGACTCTGAGACTCAGGCACCGCCCAGGCGCAGCACGGCCACAGCTCGAGTCGCGCGTACTATGGCGCCCTCCGCTCTGATGGATCCACTAATGACTAGGGTGGTCGGACCGACGGAAGAACAGTTGACCGGACAACTACGGTTGCTGGGCAGAGCCCCATAACTAAGTATTCGGCAGGCACCAGCCTTAAGAGTTTCTCAAAGCAATCATGTCATAGCTACTGGGAAGGGCTAATCCATGCCGTGCTCACTCGCGAAATATGACTTTGCCCGCAGCTCTGGTGCGCTATTTCTTGTCCACGCTACGATTCTATATGTTCGTCTATAGGCTACCTGATTCATGGATCCATTGATGGAATGGCCCGACTGACGTGATGGAAGTTAGGCTTTCCGAGCTTACAGGAGTTCCCAAGAAAGTATTAGCGAGCCTGATAGAATATGGACATAAAAGGATGAATGACTGAGTCGAGGACGAGCGTTCCCCGGCCTGGAACCCTGACCTGGCCAAATGATGAAGCCTACAAGCTGCATGGAGCTCTTTCAATTTGTATGCAAATCATCTATTCTATGTTTCCACTACCACAAGTCCCCGTCGTACTTTTCAGAAGTTGTCGACACGGAGCCGTTACCTAACCGGCACCCAGTAGCACCCAGATCCAACCATTTCTAGCTAGACTGGCACGTTACCAAAAGCTTGAATGTACTTCCACCCTATGAGCAGTTACAGCAGCAAAGCTATCTCCTAAGCGAGCAGGTGAACCTTCGTAAAATGGCCGGGAAGCCCTGCCAAGCTGCCCGGTACTCATCGTGCGACGGTCAGTCTGAACCCAACCCGGGGACACAGGCTCGAAATCCCTCTCTCGTCGTCTTAGTCATGCCCCCGGGGTTTCGTGGCAGAAAGTGAAAGCATGCGTTGGGTTTCTTGGTTGGGAGCGCCCACTGGCTCCGGGATAGGAAGAACTCCCGATGTGAAAGACCAGCAGGAAAGAGGCGGGCAACCATGGGTGAAACGTAGATGTCGGGTCAGTCGTGCATGTGGGCCAGTCGTGCATTTTTCCGCACCTTGTCGACGAGTCAGTCAATTACACAACCGCAACGACTTAAATCAATTCAAAATAACCGGAATCCGAGTCTCCGGAGGTTTCTACATCTATTTCACAAGTACGCCCATTATGACCGGTGTTTTCGCAGATGCCACAGCGCTGTTCGCGCGGTTGCGCCCTCCTCGTGCGACTACTATTCGCACGCGTTTCCTCCCCTAACTGCGTGTTTACGTCTTTCTGGTCTAAAAAATCTTGTCCCTCGCCGATACCAAGCGCACTTCCTTGCCTTATATGAGCTTTCTTTGCCCTGCGACGCTTAGCTAGGCTGGTATTCGCCTCTCGAAGGTTACGGTTCTCAGCCTTTAGGAGGGCATTTGTAACGAACGCTATACCTAGGTAATGCGGTACGTAGGGTTTGTACTTTCAGGGATAGAAAGCGTCTGAGGTAAGTCCGAGACTTGCCCAACTTGAACACTGAGTTTCCGATGATTGGCTGAAAGGTAACTGACTGAGTAACTGGGATGCGATGCTGGGGAACTGATTCACAATAGAGTCGTTAGGAGATTACTCCCATCTATGGGTGGATAGATGCTTAGATTGATCACTGAGGTAATGACTGTCTGACTACATAGGAAATCCTTCTGACTTATATACCAAGTCATTCCCTCACTGATATCCTGGATAGCTTGGATAGCTAGCTAGCCAGCATATCCATCCCCGTGGATAGGTTGGATAGCTACCGATCCAACATATCCATCACGTGACTCCCTGACCTTCCTAATCCGGAAGCCTGCCTTCTTGTCCTTGGGTGTGTTCCTTGAGCCCCAGGGAGTTTCTTTTCAGTACGTCCTTGTTGTGGCTGGTGATATTTGTCGGTGGCTGGTGCGGGGCCCGTAGCCACCTTTCTTGGCTTCGGTCCTTGGGGTCGTAACAGCATTCTCGTGTATTATCGCCATTGTACCCTTCGCAATCTGGTCAACTGCCAATACAATCGGTGTTGGAGAGCTCCCCTGGTGATAGCGGACTCGGCTTTTAATAAAGTCAGGCTGCGAAGTTACCTCGGTCGGGTTGTGTGGCGTCTGAGAGGCCCATGGGGTGATCACGGCTGGGAGGGTTCCAGCCGGCGAAGGCGTCGACAACTTCACATCGAGCTTCGATATGACCCTATCCGGTTTTAGAGGCAGTAAACCGGCCCCGTAGAATCCGGCCTTGATGTTTTCGTGCGTAAAAACCTTCGAAAACGCGGCTTGGAAGGCGATAAGGAACTTGGTCTTCGTGATGTGATTCATACGCGCCTTCATGAACCCTTCGATTTCGCGACCGTATGCCCGCTTCAATGGACCAAAACAGCCAACGTCAAGTGGCTGGAGGAGATTCAATGAGTGCGGAGGCATAGGGACCGTGATGATGTTTTTCTCTTTGCAGAAAGCCTGGAATTCGGCCGAAACGCGGCTCTCAGCCGCTCGCCAGGAATCGGACATCGCCGATATTAGAATTCAGGGCCCTACATGCCCGCATGCAACGATACATACCACGTTGGCGGCCGCCTTCACCACCATTTTAGAAGGAAAGCCCCTTCCGGGTGCAGCTTTGTAACGATGGACACGCTGCGTGGTCCAATCTTCGCATACGCCTTGCTCCTGGCGATCTGATCCTTGGGCGTCCTGTGCTTGGGCTGGTGCACTTACCATCGCCCGGTGCAGCCGCCTGGACGATACTGGAGGTATTGGCTCCTCTTTGCGACTGATGGCCTCTGCCTATCGAATTACTTGGTGGCTCGTAGTCTGTTCTTCGCATGGGCGCAGAGTAGTAACGTGTGGACGGAGCGGCTATGGATGTTGGGTGTCTGTGGCATTCCCCTTGACGTAGGTGCCATGTCCCTTGCCTGCACCGAGCTAACGGCCGTAGTCATTGTACGTCGTCCGTTCGCACTTGCACAACAAACACGCGACCTACATCCCCCGCCTTGGTTCCAACATCGACCTCCACTACAAGCTGTTCAGCTTGGTATTCAAGTGTACTTGCTACCTTGGCATTGCACTTGAGTTCCTCTTCCTCTTCTTGTCTTTCCCCATCGACTCGAGGCTGCAAATCGGCACTGTGGTCGCGCACTGCCTTTGGACAACACTGTGGAGTGGGCAGAAGGCACGGTCAGGAGCCGCGGCCGCCCAGCTTATCAGCATCGTCGCCCTAGCACACAGGCTGCACTGCGTGTTCCGGCTTGTGAGACTGCCGCCTCTGAAAAGTGGGAGTAGCTGCTGATGTCTGGACAGGTATTCTTCCTTACGTTCAGCGGACTCGTCATTTTCCAGCAGCGAACATCAAACGGGGGCCTCGACCGCCCCGAGTCCATCCAATCGACCACCGTCGTTGCGACCGCTGCGGCCGGAGGAGAGTACAAAGTATGCATGATTGGCTCGGCCCGCGCTGGAAAGACTGCCACGATTGCGATATACGGTCTGCAGATGCCGCCCAACGGGGTGAGTGGGGAAGATGCACCCATCATACGGCATTGCCTCGTAACTGATTTCTACCTGGTCCAGTACGTGCCAATGATGATGGATTCGTACACGCTATCTCGAACTGTGGACGGAGAGCGCAGGACGCTTCGTGTACGGAAACAAAGGAGATACTTCTCTGAAGAAAGGAAGAACTAGCGCGAAGCCTCCGAGCTAACGCAGTCGAGGTGCTGATCATTTGGGTGAATTACGTGGTTCCCGGCTGCCCGACGTGCCTCCCCAACATCTTCGGCGAGACATTCGAGACCGACACACTCCTACGGGATGAAGTCATTGCGCAAACCGGCGTCGAGCCTGTAAGCGTGTGTTGGTCGCGACAGGAACGGATACCAGGCACAAACTAGAGATCATGCATTGTCTCGTTCCTACAGAAAGTCCATCCGTTTCGGCTCTTCGCAGCGAGCGGGCCCGCCCGGCTGGTCGAGAATCGCACGCCTCCCCGCCGACACAACCCGGGATGCCAAGGATACCATCCGAGCCGAGTCTGCACGCAAACTAATAGATATGAGAACTGCAGCGCCCGGCTCCTGGCAGGACATAACCACCCACAGCCGTGCTAGGAACGCCCACGGTGTGCGAACTGCTACGGGCCCGCTCCAGCGAGCCACGAAAACTGCCCGGCGAAGCCAGTGGTGAAGAAGGGCAAGTTAGTACGTCTTACACGAAATGAGCTCGCTAAGGTCCGCCAGACGGGTAGCTTGCTTTGCAAGACAGCCCAACCCCAAAGAACAAGCCAGGGAGGCAACACACAAGAGGAAGCCAGCCCGAGACTGGACACACCTAATGCCGACAGGCACATCGTCGATGTAGCCATGGAGAACCCGACTCACACGGCTATGGAAATTCTAGGAAGACGGCCCCAGCCCACCCAAGAGAACGGGACGAAGCGCAGCCAACGGAACATCCCACGCATAAAGTACCGCGTGCTCGACAGCATAGCTAGTGTCGACTATGGATAGGGCAAACGATCGGACGCACACGACACGCCCTGGACCAGAGCGACAAGTCCTACAGGTAGTGCAGGCTAATGTAGGCAAATCGCCGCCGGCACACACGGCGCTACTACAGCAATGCTGGGAGGACCACATCGACGTGGTCCTCGTACAAGAGCCATCCGTCACGAACGATGGCCGGAACTGATTTAACTCGCACCCGGACTATAGTGCCTACATCCCAGTGGACAGTTGGAACAGCACATCCATCGCGAGCTGCGTGTGGTTGACTCAGTGTACAGCAATGCCACCTTGCGCCAGGTCTTCAGGAAGACCGACAAGGCCTTAGACCTTGCAAGCGCCCAAATATCTAGTTTTAAGCATGAACGCGACCGACCGGCTGCTGCTCTGGATCTCCAGAACCCTCAAAAACGTCGCAAGGTCCAAAAAATGCTCAAGAGCGATTTTTGACCATGTTAGACGTTCGCAAAGTCAAGAAAGATTTGGCAACACCTGGTGGTGAGGCTGGTGTAGTCACTGCGCATTCGCCATCGATCGCGTCGGAAAGTTCGGTTACAGAAAGAACTTCGACATAGAGGAGATAACAGTCTCTTTGAGCTAATCAGTTCGTCCGTACTTATTGTGGTTGTTGAGATAACTGATTTTATTTATTTTAGTGTTACACGGCGATGCCTTTATTATTATTATTATTATTATTCTTACACCTAGCGACCTATTTAGGCCATGAGGACCCCCTGCGTATCTGAGCCTAGGAAAACCGTTCCGGGCTGACGTCCGGCCGGATGAAAAACCTAGGTTCCGCTGCGTCGCACCGCTTCTATCTGCTCTCTGACCTGCCATACCAAGATCGGGCTCAGCATGCCCGCTTCCTAGCTGATGAGCTGATTTGCCAGCTGGAACATGCCCAGCCTGCCCGAGCGGAGTAGCCATCTCGCGATAATCCCAGCTTTCCCTGGGGTATCGAGCATCCTGTCCGTGTCTATCGGTTCTCCTAGAGCTTGAACGAGATGCTCTCGTCTTTCTCTCTCCCTTGGGCAGAAAACGAGGATATGCCGGACCGTCTCCCTGCCTTGACCGCAGTCGCACCATGGGCTATCGAAACCTGGAACCCTACGTTTAAAGAGGAAGTCTCGCAGCCCAATCTTGCCAGTCCTTGCCTGGACGAGGATGGAGCTCTCGGCCTTATGGAGCCCCTTATGAAGCTTGAGGACACGCTTGTCCGGCGGCTTTTTGGTTGTTGCTGGAGCTCGCAATGTCTGGTTTTGCCACGATGTCTGGGTTTTCTGCCATCTCTGGAGCCAGTCTCTCTCCTCGGCCTTGCTTGCCGAGTCTCCCGCTAGCCATTCGTCTAGCCACTTCTTGCGGTCGGGGACTTCCGGACCTTTCGGTCTGCGCCGTCGAGTCGGCCTTGTTAGGATCCATCTGGCTGTCTTGTCGCATCTTGCTTGGATAAGTGACGCGATGCGCGGCTGTTGAAGCCTCCCTTCCGATGCCGCCACTCTTTTGTTAAGCCATGCGTCTAGGGGTGATACGTAGGCTTCAGTTTCTAGTGTCGCCACTGCTGTTGCCTTGAAGGCCCCTGTGACCTTATAGAGGTAGTCGGTCTGGATATCGCTGAGTATTTTGGCCTTATTCTTCGAGATACGATGGTGCCATTCGGAGGCTCCATAGCCTATAGCGGACCGTATGACCGCTATATAGACTTGGCGGGCTCGCTGAAGAGACGCGCCCCATGTCGAGCCGGCTATACGGTCTAAGGCATAGACCTGCGTGGCCATCTTCTTGGAGATCGACTGGATATGGGTGTCCCAGCGTAACCGTCGATCAATCTGGACACCGAGTACGCGACACGAGTCCTCTGGTTGAATTTCGTGGCCTTCTAGGACGATCCTAGTGTCTGGGCCCTTTCGCTTTCGGGTGAAGTGGACTAGATGATATTTCTTGACTGCGAAGGTCATGCCGTGGCTGATGGCCCAGTCTTTACAGACCTTGTGGGCGGCTTCCAGCCGCTCGCAAGTCTGTTCTAGGTCTAGGCCGAAGCCGAGGAGGTTCGTGTCGTCTGCGAAGGCTATGGCAGCTATTCCTGGGACGGCGCGGAGAGCTTCATAGAGGCCAGCTGTATAGAGGCAGAAGAGAATAGGCGACAGAGGTGAGCCTTGCGGAACGCCGGCTGGGATCGGAATCTCGTCCGACTCCTGGCCATCGAAAAACAGCGTTGTTGATCGGTCAGATAGGAAGCTCCGGATCCAGTTGGCAGTCCATATCGGGACCCTTAACGTTCGTAGGTTAGCGAGGAGCTTTCTATGGTCAACCGAGTCGAAAGCCCCCGAGATATCTAGCGAAAGGAGGGTTGCGATGCCTCCATGTTTCCAGGTCGTGTGGACTAGGTCCGTTAGCAGCCGCAGGGCCGTTTCCGTGGAGCGTCCTTTCCGGTTGCCCATCTGTTCGTCTGGGAGCAGCCCGTTCTCTTCGGCAAAGCTAGCCAGCCGTTGCGCCAGCAGGCTCTCGATCACCTTCCCCATGGTGTTGAGTAGGGCGATAGGTCTCCATCCGCCGGCTTGGTGGTACTCGTTTGGCTGCTTTCCAGGTTTTCGGAGGATAACGGTCACTGCTTTGCGGAACGCTCTTGGATAGTATCCTATACGCCAGCACGCTTCCGCTAGGGAGGCTAAGGCCTGGAAGAGGGGCTTTCCTATGCGCTTAAGGAATCCGTTCGGAAGCTGGTCTGGTCCAGGCGCCTTCCACTGACCTGCCTTGGTTAGGACGTCTTGGACTTGCTCCGCTGTCACCTTGCAGTCGATGTCGAGAGGCGGTGCGAGCCGATTTGTTGTTCGAAATCCGGTAGGCGTAGCCTTAGGGCAAGGATAGAACCTCTCTCGGAAGGCCTCTGTTTTTTCTTTATGGTTCGTTGCTTCGCCTCGCTGTGTGTGAAGCGTGGGAACGGCTGGAGGTAATGGCGGCGCGGCCCCTTCGGTTCTGGCCCATCTCGCGATGTTCCAGACGCCAGCTGGCTGGCTAGAGGCCTCGTGAAGCATGCCTCTCCAGGTCGCTGTCTTTGTGGTGCGGATCGTTTTCTTTTTCGTAAGGGATGCTTGACGAAGGGCTCGCCAGGCTGCGTCTGTCCTGTCGGAAAGCCATGCTCGCTGGGCTCGTCTCTCCTCCTCTATAGCTCTTTTTGTGTCGTGGTTCCCCCAGGCCTTGCCTCTCTCCTTAGAGTGGCGGAGGGGGGCAACTAGGTCGGCTATCCGAGTTAGCTCTTTAGTTAACGTCTCGGTGTAGCTATCGATTTCTTCTAGTCACCAAGCAGGTTTTATGAGGAGAATTACAGTCTGACCTCTGGTGAGCAGGTATAAAGAGAGGGTGAAAGCCGGTGACCCTGGTCAATCTTGGTATGACCCATGGTCGCGCTCGGATTATTGGCATCGGCTTCAAGGCCGTTCAATAGTAGGCACAAATCTCTTAGCGGTGCGCATTCTGAGACGGCCGTCCAGCGTCGGGTTCAAACGGCGACTGGTTGGTGATCCTACCCGAGCGTTGTTGTAGGGAGTGGACCGCGCTGTGTCAGATGTGGATTGGGCCCATCTCGGCTGCAGGCTTTTACCCTGGAAGCAGTCTCCAAAAACCCTTCCGAAACTGACCCCACACGGCGATAACTCCACAACCACGACTGTATAAGCCACCAAATAGCGGAAACTGTTCCTAGGGCTACATTTAGCCTAGAAATGGTAGATTCACCACCCTCGGGGCAAAGCGCGGTTAGTGGGAGCCGCCAACGGCCCGCCCCACCGCTCGAGTCGACGCCTCCGGACTCGCGAACACCATCGCCAAGCAGCAATGCGACACCGGGACGCAGTCCAGAAGCCATTCGCAGCACCGTCAACAGCCTCAAACGCTTCCTAGCTGGCGATTCCGACGTTGTGGCCCTGGTCGCAGCCGTACAGGCCGCCATCCCAGTCCTGGAGGAGGCAGCCAAGGAACCCGACAGCCAGTCTAACATCGAAAGGCTTCGACAGCCCATGGTGTGACTGTGGCCAAGGCAGGGAGACCGTCCGGCATATCCTCGTTTTCTGCCCAAGGGAGAGAGAAAGAGGAGAATACCTCGTTCAGGCTCTAGGGGAACCGATAGATACAGACAGGATGCTCGATACCCCAGGGAAAGCTGGGATTATCGCGAGATGGCTACTCCGCTCGGGCAGGCTGGGCATGTTCCAGCTGGCAAATCAGCTCATCAGCTAGGAAGCGGGCATGCTGAGCCCGATCTTGGTATAGCAGGTCAGAGAGCAGACAAGAGCGATGCGACGCAGCGGCACCTAGGTTTTTCATCCGGCCGGATGTCAGTCCGGAACGGTTTTCCTAGGCTAAGATGCGCAGGGGGTCCTCATGACCTAGACAGGTCGCTAGGTGTAAGAATAATAATAATAATAATAATTACCCTGGAAGCTCAATCTTAAGATATATCAATCTACGGATTCCAAAGAACAGCAGACAATTGAACAAATTAGGGCTTTGCGTGTTGACAGCGGACGGCGCGCAACAAACTGCAACGCACCGTCTCGATTTTTGGAAGCTTCAGAAGGCCTTCGACACGCTTACTGCCAAGCAGCCGACCAGGAGCAGATTATTGAGCAGTTAAAAGGAGCCCTGGAGAGGCAGAGACGCCAAAAACAGCACAGAGCTTTCCCCAGGGCGCAACAGGCGTTTGTTGACATGGAGGGCATCTCGCAAGCCAAGGATGAATTGAGGGATGCAGTTGAAGGGGGACGCTTACGAAGGTCTATCCGCCGACCGCAAAATAGGCGGTCGGAATCACTGCACATTGTAGAACAGCGAAACCAGGAGATAGAGCTCCTCGAAGAGATACAGGTCAGTTCTAGCTACATAGACGCAGAAGCGGTCGCGCAAGCACCAAATTCAACACCAAGGTGTTAGCAATAGGTGTTGTGGCCCGATTCTGAGATGGCCCGAGTGGTGGGTGTCTAACATGATATTTTTGTATTCCCACCCCTTTCCATTAATACTCTTCTCGTTTGCAGCCTTTACCCGTAAGGCCTAAAGAATCCCAACACATTTGATAATCCATCCCGGAACTAGGCGGCCCTAGGAAGGCTACCTGAAGTACCTTTGCCGCCCCGCGCGCCCGCGCCGTCGGTATAGGCCCAGGGCCGGTATTACTGGTCGCGAGCGGGGACGGGACGTAGCAACGTCAGACGCCGGCGCAGTCGAGAAGGTGGGACTCCACCTGGGCGTCCTGGTCAAGGTTGAAGATGTCGACGGGCCGGGCCGCATCTTCGCCTGTAGCTTCACTGGGGCACTGCACCAGTTGCGTGAAGAGGTTTGTCGCACTGAAGCTGTTGAGCACAATCTGCCCCAGCGTGCTGCGCTGGCAAACCATCGTCGGACCTGACGGATCGCCGGTATCTTCGCCCGCCAAAACAGACTGTGGCAACGAGCCTGGAATTCTCGGCGTGCTCCCCGGTCGCCACAGGCTGTGGGCCTGGACGGGGCAGACGGACGCCATGAGGGCCGCGACGAAGAGGTGATGCATCTGCGGCGGAGGCGAGTCAGTCAGGGGGTGGGATGGTATGCGCCGGTGGGTAGCACAATAAATGAAGCAGTGGCCAATTTGATATATGGTGGGATCAACCGATACATCCAGGGCACTGCATCATTTCTTGTGTTATCTGATGACGGGTTGAAAAGATTTTGTACCTGTATCATGACAAAGAAATAGAAAATGCCGGGGTGATAATCGCGAATGCGCAGGGTGGACGTATTAGTTTTCATGTCGAGCCGACGTCGCAGGATCTGGTCCAACCCACCCTCTCTTTATACGACCATCCTCGAGTAATATTCCGGGTCATCTTTACCCCGTATGGTCATCCAAATTCCCTAGAGCGAGTGATCTAAAACTTAATCTCGTTGAGACAGATGGGCGGTGCTAGCACCTGCCACTGAGTACCCGTCAGTGTCTATGACGGCGGGCCATCCATGTGCTCGGCCTCGCGGTCAGGTCCGTTGCGCAAATGGGGCCCATGCATTCAAAAGAATCATAGCGTATTGGAGGATGTTGGTATACGTATCCCAACCGCTCATATCTCATTTAGGGCGTATGCGGATGTGTATGTGCATGGGTAACAGAGCCATGACAGAAGTACATGTAGCAATATGACTCCAATTGGATATCTGACTGAGACAAGAAGCCGCCAAATGTCCCACAGACCGCTTCGGAAATGGTGCCCGACGCCTCTGTCTTACTAGGTGCGCCAGTCCATAAAAAGGACCCAGGGTGGCTTCATTGTCTCCTTTGGCTCATTGTTATCGCCCGTAAATCTATTCCCTATCTAGCGGAGCGACGCAGCGGAGCCTAGGTTTTTCACCCGGCCGGATGTCAGCCCGGAACGGTTTTCCTAGGCTAAGATGTGCAGGGGGTCTGTTACGACCCCAAGAAATCCAGGCCAAGAAAGGTGGCTGAGCACCGCACTAGCCACCCACAGACCTCTCCAGCCACACAGGCAACAATCGACGCGAAGGAAACAATTGGGAAGACATTACCTCAAGAACAAAGAAACATTCCCCAGGCAAAGAAACCTTCCTGTTCGGGAAGGAAGGGACTGAAGGCCACGTGACGGATCATGGCCAAGACTTCATGATCCAAAATGGATCGATGGATCGAAACGTCGAGCCATCGAGCCGGATCATAGGATCGATTAGTCGATCCAACGATCCAGAGAATCAGTGAGGGAATGACTTGGTATATCAGTCAGAAGGATTTCCTATGTAGTCAGACAGTCATTACCTCAGTGATCAATCTAAGCATCTATTCAGTCATAGGTGGGAGTAATCTCCTAACGACTCTATTGTGAATCAGTTCCCCCGCGTCGCAGTCACCCAGTCAAGTTACCTTCAGCCAACCATCGGAAACCTAGTGTTCAAGTTGGGCAAGTCTCGGACTTACCACAGACGCTTTCTATCCCTGAAAGTACAAACCCTACGTACCGCAGTACACAGGTATAGCGTTCGTTACAGGGTCCTCATGACCTAAACAGGTCGCTAGGTGTAAGGATAATAAGAATAATAAGAATAATAAGAATAATAAGAATAATAAGAATAATAAGAATAATAAGAATAATAAGAATAATAAGAATAATAAGAATAATAAGAATAATAAGAATAATAAGAATAATAAGAATAATAAGAATAATAAGAATAATAAGAATAATAAGAATAATAAGAATAATAAGAATAATAAGAATAATAAGAATAATAAGAATAATAAGAATAATAAGAATAATAAGAATAATAAGAATAATAAGAATAATAAGAATAATAAGAATAATAAGAATAATAAGAATAATAAGAATAATAAGAATAATAAGAATAATAAGAATAATAAGAATAATAAGAATAATAAGAATAATAAGAATAATAAGAATAATAAGAATAATAAGAATAATAAGAATAATAAGAATAATAAGAATAATTCCCATCTAGTTACTAGGGATAACGTATGTGTCGGGTGAGTGGCGCAGGCGGTTGAGTGGCGTACTTACGGGGAAGCTTCACGATAAATCAATTGATTACCCGACCATAACGCCTTAAATCAATTAGAACCAATCGGATTTCGACTCTTGAGATGTTTCTACATCCATTTTACATTTGCGCGCATTATACCCGGCCGTTCCGCAGATGCCATACCGCTGCGCACGCGGCTCTAACCTCGGTACGCGACCACTTCTCATGCGCATTGCCTCTCTTAATTGCGTATCCACGTCCTTTTGATTCAAACGATCTTGGGCCTCGCCGATCCTGAGTGCTCCCCCTTGCGGTAGACGTGTTTTCTTCGCTCTCCGACGTTTTGCGAGGCTGGAATTCGCCTCTCGAAGCGCCTGGACCTCCGCCCGTAGAAGGGCATTCTCGCGCATTATCACTATTGCACCCTTCGCAATTTGGACAACTGCCGGTACAATTGGTTTCGGAGAGCTTTTTTGATGATGACAGACTCGATTCTTTATAAAATCAGTTTGCGAAGTAGCCTCGATTGGGTTGTGTGGCGTCTGAGAGGCCCGAAGGCTCCTAGTAGGCCATAGCGTCGATGACTTCACATTCAGCTTTACGAGCACTCTGTCCGGGCTTAGATGGACTAATCCGACTGTGGAGAATTCAGCTTTTACGTTTTCCGGGCGTAAAAATCTTCGAAAATGCGGTTTGGAAGGCGATGAGAAACTCGGCCTTGATAATGTGGTTAACGATTGACTTCATGAGCCCTTAAATTTCGCGACCGTACGCCCGCTTCAATGGGCTGAAGCACCCAAAGTTAAGCAGTTGGAGTATATGCGACGAGTGCGGAGGCATAGAGACCGTCGAGATGTTCTTCTCTTTGCATAAAACCTGGAATTCGGCCGAAACGCGGCTCTCGTGCCCGTCGGTCACTAACAGACGATATCAGCCTCTTGCGCGTGACGTGGTGTATTTATCAAATTACCGAATCCATTCCAGGCCTGTATCGTTATCACTGCATCCATTCGAGGTCTGTTTAAATGCCCAGTCGTGCGGGAGGGTGCTGTCGGCGTACCAACTAGCGACGTGGTAGACGCCTTTAACGACAATGAACGGCGGAACGCCAGGACTTCATCCAGGAAGGTCACAGCCTTATACATCGCCGTCGCCACAGTCCAGCAAGCGGAACAGCTATGCCGAGATGGCCTTATCTGGCAGTACGGCTACTGTCCATGCGAACCTTTCGCTGAAGGAGCGCAGCTTAGACAATGCTACCACTGCTATCGATACGGGCATATTGCCCGAGTCTGCCGTCACGCACGAAGGTGTGGGCTTTGCTCTTCGACTAAACATAACGACAAAGAATGCCCAGAAACCGAGAACCGGAACCGGTACTGCTACCCGGCATGCCGAGGACCGCACACAGCGTGGTCTAAAGAGTGCCCGGTCCGCCAGGAGCAAGTCCAAATCGCCAAGGCTGCTTATATCTCAAGACCGAAGGGATTCGCGCTACCCTCGCAAGAGCTCCCTAAGCCAACAACCGAAGACTGGCAGACAGTACAGCCACGAAAGCGTCGAGCAACTAGCTGCCGCACTAGAAGCACTGGCAGAGCCCGCAGCAGAACCCACGAAGCAGCAGACGACATGGACATCGAAAGGCCGGAGCCGACACAGGATAGCATCCACGCCTGTCCATGACAGCGCTTCGAATCCTACATTGGAACACGCATATACGCAAACCAACACAGGCGCCAGTGGTAGACGCCATCAACGAGGAATACGACATACTCGCTATACAAGAACCGTGGCAAAACCCTCACGCACCGACCACCTACTGTCCAAGATCATCTCCATACTACCTGCTCTACGCTACCGAGGGGGGCAGAGCTTGTATCTACATAAACAAAAGATACCCACCAGCCCAGTGGACATACGAGGCACAGCCATATACTTGCCGCATCACGATCCAACTGTCGGACGGCCCTATAACTATCATCTGCGTCTACTCTCCCCCACCAGGATCTATCAGCAGACCAGACATGCCAGTTATCGAAGCCCTCTAAGCCGAACCCCAGCCGAGACAAACAATCCTGGTAGGCGACTTCAACGTCCACCATCCAGTTTGGGGCGGATATAACGTCCGACCTCACAAGGCAGCCGACAAGCTACTCCAGCTAGCCGAATCCTGGAACCTCCAGCTAATCACACCTCCCGGAACGCCAACATGGACCCGAAAAGGGAGCGCAGACTCTACAATCGACCTAGCCTGGATCACAGACGATCTCCAAGCTGCATACGATGGGTACGCCCCATACTCTGGGTCCGATCACCTCCCTCAGGTGATACGCGTAGCTGGACCTCGATGTGACCCTCAGGATAGACTACGGCGCAGCTGGAAAACGGCCGACTATAATCAAGCGAAGGCAGAGGCGGCACACCTACCACAGCCAGGGCTACTCGTGACACCAGAGGAAATCGACAGATACGCCGAAACGCTAACGAAAGAGCTCACCCGGATAGCCGACCTAGTTGCCCCCCTCCGCCACTCTAAGGGGAGAAGCAAGGTCTGGTGGAATCGAGACATAAAAGAAGTCATGGAGGAAGGAAGAAGGGCCCAGAGAATATGGCTCTCAGACAAGACGGGCTCGGCCTGGCGAGCCCTCCGGCAAGCATCACTCTCGAAGAAGAAAGCGATCCGCAAGGCAAAAACAGCGGCGTGGAGAAACATGCTGCATGAGGCTTCCAGTCAGCCAGCTGGCGTCTGGAACATCGCGAGATGGGCCAGAACCGAAGGGGCCGCGCCGCCATTACCTCCAGCCGTTCCCACGCTTCACACACAGCGAGGCGAAGCAACGAACCATAAAGAAAAAACAGAGGCCTTCCGAGAGAGGTTCTATCCTTGCCCTAAGGCTACGCCTACCGGATTTCGAACAACAAATCGGCTCGCACCGCCTCTCGACATCGACTGCAAGGTGACAGCGGAGCAAGTCCAAGACGTCCTAACCAAGGCAGGTCAGTGGAAGGCGCCTGGACCAGACCAGCTTCCGAACGGATTCCTTAAGCGCATAGGAAAGCCCCTCTTCCAGGCCTTAGCCTCCCTAGCGGAAGCGTGCTGGCGTATAGGATACTATCCAAGAGCGTTCCGCAAAGCAGTGACCGTTATCCTCCGAAAACCTGGAAAGCAGCCAAACGAGTACCACCAAGCCGGCGGATGGAGACCTATCGCCCTACTCAACACCATGGGGAAGGTGATCGAGAGCCTGCTGGCGCAACGGCTGGCTAGCTTTGCCGAAGAGAACGGGCTGCTCCCAGACGAACAGATGGGCAACCGGAAAGGACGCTCCACGGAAACGGCCCTGCGGCTGCTAACGGACCTAGTCCACACGACCTGGAAACATGGAGGCATCGCAACCCTCCTTTCGCTAGATATCTCGGGGGCTTTCGACTCGGTTGACCATAGAAAGCTCCTCGCTAACCTACGAACGTTAAGGGTCCCGATATGGACTGCCAACTGGATCCGGAGCTTCCTATCTGACCGATCAACAACGCTGTTTTTCGATGGCCAGGAGTCGGACGAGATTCCGATCCCAGCCGGCGTTCCGCAAGGCTCACCTCTGTCGCCTATTCTCTTCTGCCTCTATACAGCTGGCCTCTATGAAGCTCTCCGCGCCGTCCCAGGAATAGCTGCCATAGCCTTCGCAGACGACACGAACCTCCTCGGCTTCGGCCTAGACCTAGAACAGACTTGCGAGCGGCTGGAAGCCGCCCACAAGGTCTGTAAAGACTGGGCCATCAGCCACGGCATGACCTTCGCAGTCAAGAAATATCATCTAGTCCACTTCACCCGAAAGCGAAAGGGCCCAGACACTAGGATCGTCCTAGAAGGCCACGAAATTCAACCAGAGGACTCGTGTCGCGTACTCGGTGTCCAGATTGATCGACGGTTACGCTGGGACACCCATATCCAGTCGATCTCCAAGAAGATGGCCACGCAGGTCTATGCCTTAGACCGTATAGCCGGCTCGACATGGGGCGCGTCTCTTCAGCGAGCCCGCCAAGTCTATATAGCGGTCATACGGTCCGCTATAGGCTATGGAGCCTCCGAATGGCACCATCGTATCTCGAAGAATAAGGCCAAAATACTCAGCGATATCCAGACCGACTACCTCTATAAGGTCACAGGGGCCTTCAAGGCAACAGCAGTGGCGACACTAGAAACTGAAGCCTACGTATCACCCCTAGACGCATGGCTTAACAAAAGAGTGGCGGCATCGGAAGGGAGGCTTCAACAGCCGCGCATCGCGTCACTTATCCAAGCAAGATGCGACAAGACAGCCAGATGGATCCTAACAAGGCCGACTCGACGGCGCAGACCGAAAGGTCCGGAAGTCCCCGACCGCAAGAAGTGGCTAGACGAATGGCTAGCGGGAGACTCGGCAAGCAAGGCCGAGGAGAGAGACTGGCTCCAGAGATGGCAGAAAACCCAGACATCGTGGCAAAACCAGACATTGCGAGCTCCAGCAACAACCAAAAAGCCGCCGGACAAGCGTGTCCTCAAGCTTCATAAGGGGCTCCATAAGGCCGAGAGCTCCATCCTCGTCCAGGCAAGGACTGGCAAGATTGGGCTGCGAGACTTCCTCTTTAAACGTAGGGTTCCAGGTTTCGATAGCCCATGGTGCGACTGCGGTCAAGGCAGGGAGACGGTCCGGCATATCCTCGTTTTCTGCCCAAGGGAGAGAGAAAGACGAGAGCATCTCGTTCAAGCTCTAGGAGAACCGATAGACACGGACAGGATGCTCGATACCCCAGGGAAAGCTGGGATTATCGCGAGATGGCTACTCCGCTCGGGCAGGCTGGGCATGTTCCAGCTGGCAAATCAGCTCATCAGCTAGGAAGCGGGCATGCTGAGCCCGATCTTGGTATGGCAGGTCAGAGAGCAGATAGAAGCGGTGCGACGCAGCGGAACCTAGGTTTTTCATCCGGCCGGACGTCAGCCCGGAACGGTTTTCCTAGGCTCAGATACGCAGGGGGTCCTCATGGCCTAAATAGGTCGCTAGGTGTAAGAATAATAATAATAATAATAATAAAGGCATCGCCGTGTAACACTAAAATAAATAAAATCAGTTATCTCAACAACCACAATAAGTACGGACGAACTGATTAGCTCAAAGAGACTGTTATCTCCTCTATGTCGAAGTTCTTTCTGTAACCGAACTTTCCGACGCGATCGATGGCGAATGCGCAGTGACTACACCAGCCTCACCACCAGGTGTTGCCAAATCTTTCTTGACTTTGCGAACGTCTAACATGGTCAAAAATCGCTCTTGAGCATTTTTTGGACCTTGCGACGTTTTTGAGGGTTCTGGAGATCCAGAGCAGCAGCCGGTCGGTCGCGTTCATGCTTAAAACTAGATATTTGGGCGCTTGCAAGGTCTAAGGCCTTGTCGGTCTTCCTGAAGACCTGGCGCAAGGTGGCATTGCTGTACACTGAGTCAACCACACGCAGCTCGCGATGGATGTGCTGTTCCAACTGTCCACTGGGATGTAGGCACTATAGTCCGGGTGCGAGTTAAATCAGTTCCGGCCATCGTTCGTGACGGATGGCTCTTGTACGAGGACCACGTCGATGTGGTCCTCCCAGCATTGCTGTAGTAGCGCCGTGTGTGCCGGCGGCGATTTGCCTACATTAGCCTGCACTACCTGTAGGACTTGTCGCTCTGGTCCAGGGCGTGTCGTGTGCGTCCGATCGTTTGCCCTATCCATAGTCGACACTAGCTATGCTGTCGAGCACGCGGTACTTTATGCGTGGGATGTTCCGTTGGCTGCGCTTCGTCCCGTTCTCTTGGGTGGGCTGGGGCCGTCTTCCTAGAATTTCCATAGCCGTGTGAGTCGGGTTCTCCATGGCTACATCGACGATGTGCCTGTCGGCATTAGGTGTGTCCAGTCTCGGGCTGGCTTCCTCTTGTGTGTTGCCTCCCTGGCTTGTTCTTTGGGGTTGGGCTGTCTTGCAAAGCAAGCTACCCGTCTGGCGGACCTTAGCGAGCTCATTTCGTGTAAGACGTACTAACTTGCCCTTCTTCACCACTGGCTTCGCCGGGCAGTTTTCGTGGCTCGCTGGAGCGGGCCCGTAGCAGTTCGCACACCGTGGGCGTTCCTAGCACGGCTGTGGGTGGTTATGTCCTGCCAGGAGCCGGGCGCTGCAGTTCTCATATCTATTAGTTTGCGTGCAGACTCGGCTCGGATGGTATCCTTGGCATCCCGGGTTGTGTCGGCGGGGAGGCGTGCGATTCTCGACCAGCCGGGCGGGCCCGCTCGCTGCGAAGAGCCGAAACGGATGGACTTTCTGTAGGAACGAGACAATGCATGATCTCTAGTTTGTGCCTGGTATCCGTTCCTGTCGCGACCAACACACGCTTACAGGCTCGACGCCGGTTTGCGCAATGACTTCATCCCGTAGGAGTGTGTCGGTCTCGAATGTCTCGCCGAAGATGTTGGGGAGGCACGTCGGGCAGCCGGGAACCACGTAATTCACCCAAATGATCAGCACCTCGACTGCGTTAGCTCGGAGGCTTCGCGCTAGTTCTTCCTTTCTTCAGAGAAGTATCTCCTTTGTTTCCGTACACGAAGCGTCCTGCGCTCTCCGTCCACAGTTCGAGATAGCGTGTACGAATCCATCATCATTGGCACGTACTGGACCAGGTAGAAATCAGTTACGAGGCAATGCCGTATGATGGGTGCATCTTCCCCACTCACCCCGTTGGGCGGCATCTGCAGACCGTATATCGCAATCGTGGCAGTCTTTCCAGCGCGGGCCGAGCCAATCATGCATACTTTGTACTCTCCTCCGGCCGCAGCGGTCGCAACGACGGTGGTCGATTGGATGGACTCGGGGCGGTCGAGGCCCCCGTTTGATGTTCGCTGCTGGAAAATGACGAGTCCGCTGAACGTAAGGAAGAATACCTGTCCAGACATCAGCAGCTACTCCCACTTTTCAGAGGCGGCAGTCTCACAAGCCGGAACACGCAGTGCAGCCTGTGTGCTAGGGCGACGATGCTGATAAGCTGGGCGGCCGCGGCTCCTGACCGTGCCTTCTGCCCACTCCACAGTGTTGTCCAAAGGCAGTGCGCGACCACAGTGCCGATTTGCAGCCTCGAGTCGATGGGGAAAGACAAGAAGAGGAAGAGGAACTCAAGTGCAATGCCAAGGTAGCAAGTACACTTGAATACCAAGCTGAACAGCTTGTAGTGGAGGTCGATGTTGGAACCAAGGCGGGGGATGTAGGTCGCGTGTTTGTTGTGCAAGTGCGAACGGACGACGTACAATGACTACGGCCGTTAGCTCGGTGCAGGCAAGGGACATGGCACCTACGTCAAGGGGAATGCCACAGACACCCAACATCCATAGCCGCTCCGTCCACACGTTACTACTCTGCGCCCATGCGAAGAACAGACTACGAGCCACCAAGTAATTCGATAGGCAGAGGCCATCAGTCGCAAAGAGGAGCCAATACCTCCAGTATCGTCCAGGCGGCTGCACCGGGCGATGGTAAGTGCACCAGCCCAAGCACAGGACGCCCAAGGATCAGATCGCCAGGAGCAAGGCGTATGCGAAGATTGGACCACGCAGCGTGTCCATCGTTACAAAGCTGCACCCGGAAGGGGCTTTCCTTCTAAAATGGTGGTGAAGGCGGCCGCCAACGTGGTATGTATCGTTGCATGCGGGCATGTAGGGCCCTGAATTCTAATATCGGCGATGTCCGATTCCTGGCGAGCGGCTGAGAGCCGCGTTTCGGCCGAATTCCAGGCTTTCTGCAAAGAGAAAAACATCATCACGGTCCCTATGCCTCCGCACTCATTGAATCTCCTCCAGCCACTTGACGTTGGCTGTTTTGGTCCATTGAAGCGGGCATACGGTCGCGAAATCGAAGGGTTCATGAAGGCGCGTATGAATCACATCACGAAGACCAAGTTCCTTATCGCCTTCCAAGCCGCGTTTTCGAAGGTTTTTACGCACGAAAACATCAAGGCCGGATTCTACGGGGCCGGTTTACTGCCTCTAAAACCGGATAGGGTCATATCGAAGCTCGATGTGAAGTTGTCGACGCCTTCGCCGGCTGGAACCCTCCCAGCCGTGATCACCCCATGGGCCTCTCAGACGCCACACAACCCGACCGAGGTAACTTCGCAGCCTGACTTTATTAAAAGCCGAGTCCGCTATCACCAGGGGAGCTCTCCAACACCGATTGTATTGGCAGTTGACCAGATTGCGAAGGGTACAATGGCGATAATACACGAGAATGCTGTTACGACCCCAAGGACCGAAGCCAAGAAAGGTGGCTACGGGCCCCGCACCAGCCACCGACAAATATCACCAGCCACAACAAGGACGTACTGAAAAGAAACTCCCTGGGGCTCAAGGAACACACCCAAGGACAAGAAGGCAGGCTTCCGGATTAGGAAGGTCAGGGAGTCACGTGATGGATATGTTGGATCGGTAGCTATCCAACCTATCCACGGGGATGGATATGCTGGCTAGCTAGCTATCCAAGCTATCCAGGATATCAGTGAGGGAATGACTTGGTATATAAGTCAGAAGGATTTCCTATGTAGTCAGACAGTCATTACCTCAGTGATCAATCTAAGCATCTATCCACCCATAGATGGGAGTAATCTCCTAACGACTCTATTGTGAATCAGTTCCCCAGCATCGCATCCCAGTTACTCAGTCAGTTACCTTTCAGCCAATCATCGGAAACTCAGTGTTCAAGTTGGGCAAGTCTCGGACTTACCTCAGACGCTTTCTATCCCTGAAAGTACAAACCCTACGTACCGCATTACCTAGGTATAGCGTTCGTTACAAATGCCCTCCTAAAGGCTGAGAACCGTAACCTTCGAGAGGCGAATACCAGCCTAGCTAAGCGTCGCAGGGCAAAGAAAGCTCATATAAGGCAAGGAAGTGCGCTTGGTATCGGCGAGGGACAAGATTTTTTAGACCAGAAAGACGTAAACACGCAGTTAGGGAGGAAACGCGTGCGAATAGTAGTCGCACGAGGAGGGCGCAACCGCGCGAACAGCGCTGTGGCATCTGCGAAAACACCGGTCATAATGGGCGTACTTGTGAAATAGATGTAGAAACCTCCGGAGACTCGGATTCCGGTTATTTTGAATTGATTTAAGTCGTTGCGGTTGTGTAATTGACTGACTCGTCGACAAGGTGCGGAAAAATGCACGACTGGCCCACATGCACGACTGACCCGACATCTACGTTTCACCCATGGTTGCCCGCCTCTTTCCTGCTGGTCTTTCACATCGGGAGTTCTTCCTATCCCGGAGCCAGTGGGCGCTCCCAACCAAGAAACCCAACGCATGCTTTCACTTTCTGCCACGAAACCCCGGGGGCATGACTAAGACGACGAGAGAGGGATTTCGAGCCTGTGTCCCCGGGTTGGGTTCAGACTGACCGTCGCACGATGAGTACCGGGCAGCTTGGCAGGGCTTCCCGGCCATTTTACGAAGGTTCACCTGCTCGCTTAGGAGATAGCTTTGCTGCTGTAACTGCTCATAGGGTGGAAGTACATTCAAGCTTTTGGTAACGTGCCAGTCTAGCTAGAAATGGTTGGATCTGGGTGCTACTGGGTGCCGGTTAGGTAACGGCTCCGTGTCGACAACTTCTGAAAAGTACGACGGGGACTTGTGGTAGTGGAAACATAGAATAGATGATTTGCATACAAATTGAAAGAGCTCCATGCAGCTTGTAGGCTTCATCATTTGGCCAGGTCAGGGTTCCAGGCCGGGGAACGCTCGTCCTCGACTCAGTCATTCATCCTTTTATGTCCATATTCTATCAGGCTCGCTAATACTTTCTTGGGAACTCCTGTAAGCTCGGAAAGCCTAACTTCCATCACGTCAGTCGGGCCATTCCATCAATGGATCCATGAATCAGGTAGCCTATAGACGAACATATAGAATCGTAGCGTGGACAAGAAATAGCGCACCAGAGCTGCGGGCAAAGTCATATTTCGCGAGTGAGCACGGCATGGATTAGCCCTTCCCAGTAGCTATGACATGATTGCTTTGAGAAACTCTTAAGGCTGGTGCCTGCCGAATACTTAGTTATGGGGCTCTGCCCAGCAACCGTAGTTGTCCGGTCAACTGTTCTTCCGTCGGTCCGACCACCCTAGTCATTAGTGGATCCATCAGAGCGGAGGGCGCCATAGTACGCGCGACTCGAGCTGTGGCCGTGCTGCGCCTGGGCGGTGCCTGAGTCTCAGAGTCCTGGTGTTTTCGATCCCATCAAATACTGGGGCGGATCCGAGCCTCCCTGAGCCCAAAGTTCGACTCGCAAGACATCGGAACTTAGATGGAAATTTCCGCTTTTTCATCCGCCTTGATGCTGCCTCTCCTGGCCGTGCGCCCAACGTCGCGATCGGCCAGGGTCGCTGGCTTTTTGCCGCCTCTTCGTACTTGTTTACTACAAAGGTAGCAGCAACTGACCCTATAAATCCTCCAGCGACCTGATCTGCATCCCGACTGTTCTTCTATTCTACATCAGTAGTTCCTCTTCCCCGTATCACTCTACCAACCAGTATTTTCCTCCTTTTGAAACTACCAAAGCCCCGGTCTTAAAAAATGTACCCTCAGCTTCTTTTTATCCTGACTGCTGGCGGACTTCTGGCTTCAGTTGTTCAGGCGCTCCCAATCCAAGCCCGTCAGATGTAAGCCCCCCCCCTTCGTTTCTTGGTCCTGAGTCCCTGACTAATCCATGGGTCTCATAGTGGAAGCCCGTTCTCCTTCCTACCCGTTGGCACATCTATAGAGGGCTTGAAGACTATTACTCCTGTGCCTATCAATATCAACACCGAAACACCCGTCAACACCAGCGGCATGTTTAACGGTTTTGGGGACGCCACCGCCAAGAGCACTTCCTCCGGTCTTTCGGTGAGTGGGCCTCAATCTATACCGTCTTGTCTTCGCACGTTCTGACTAACCAAACGAACGTACTACAAGAGTCATGAGCAGACGTAAGCACCGCCTGGCCCCGTTGGTCCGGTTGAGTCTCATACCCCCGGTAGACCGTACGCTCCGTCGGTGTGAGGTTTTTCAGGGCCCTCTGGAATGGATGGTGCGATGTGCGGTTGAAAGAAGGACAATTTTATAATGAACGGTGTGAAACTTGCCCTGCTAAATATAAAAGGAGAGAGATAAACGAATAGAGATGCTGCTGCAGAGTATACATGTTCTATGAGATCTCCCCTGATGTGTGTAGCCAACGCCCAGTTCCTGACGTACCTTAGTTCCTACCGATGATATGCCATGTGGTATATGACACACGGCTGTGGCTGTGAGCGGATGCTTGTACTTTTTGATGACACGTTAGGGCAAGCGTTTCTTTTCCCTGCTGGTATTTGATGTTATTATTTCATGGCTCTGGGGCCCTCATGTATACCCCCAATACAAACTAAGCGAGAGACATCCATCACTAAAACCTATCTCTTTCACTTTGCAGCCCTGGGCTTGCATGGAAAAACCCCAGCTATTCAAAAAGAGCAAGAAAGCATAAGAAGACTAACCCGCCGGGGCCCCTCATGTTCTAATACAACCCTAGCTAGTTGGATAACTCTGGTTCGGAGGGTAGCCCTGGTTCGGAGGGTAGCCCTGGCTGGGAGGGTAGCCCTGGTAGGGAGGGTAGCCTTGGTAGGGGGGGTAGCCCTGGTAGGGGGGGTGGCCCTTGTTCCCGCCGCACCCCCCAGAGCAGCCCACAGTACCGAGAGAAGAGGCACAGAGGAAGTTGCCCCAGCCACTGGCAGGTGTCAAGATTCAGTATGTGCCCGTATGTTTTAGACGGGTGGGTGGAGAACAACTTACGTATTGCCACATCCGCCGCCGCCGCCGCCAAGAACGCCGTTCAGGGACCCCCCTCCGAAGCTGTACGGTGTAAGTAACTCAGGTTTTCGCTACGAAGAGGGTTAAACAGATGGTGAAAGATAAACGTACTCAGTCGTTCTCGTATCCAACTTAATGGCTGCGGCGCTTGCCCCGCTAATGAAGACGGCGAGCGTCGGGATGAATGCAACCTTGGACAACATTCTGTTTTATCGTGAACCCGTTGGTAGAATTGAGAATAGCCGGCAAAGATGGAATTTCTGTGTGAATGCTGAGTCCAAAACTGGATCTACGATGGTGCGAGGGCTCCCATTTATCCTCATTTCTAATTCGGCCGGCTTTTTCTCCGCTTGGCATCCAACGCCATGGGGTAGAAGGAGGCATGCACACCGAGCAATCCGTATTTTCCGAGAAGCTAGTAATTTTTGAGTGTGTCTGCCAACGCAGAGCTTTCACCCTTCCGATAGGGTCTTAGACAGTTCCAGCTGAACAGCATGCCGACACGTGTTCGTGGCCGTTTGGGTTTGTACAAATCTTTGTGTGACGTACATAGGACGATTAGTAAACATGATTAGTACTAAGAATTAGTCTCCCTATACTCGCCTTTTCTACTCCTACTTAGTAGATTCAAGACCGAATAACGCACAGCACCACCGCGGGCTATTCACTCCAATTGTTTGTCGGCGTGATCCATAGAACAATCCGTTTGGCTACTGCAAAAGATCCACGGATCATAGCGCCCATTGTCATCTCCACCAAGAGAAGGTGTCATTGATTACAGAAGTCCATGTTGAGAAAGACGTACAGCTACGCAACAGTAACGGTTTCTGCTAGCATCATTTATAGAAACTGGTCACGTTTCAGGCAGGTCTCGGGCTCTCTGCGAGAGATGGCGACTATCGCAGATGAGTCGCACTGATTCGAAATCTTGCCATGGCCCCTATGATTTGTTCGTAGGTGGGTGACCCCTTGATACAATATAGCACTGAGAAGAACGGCCCCAATCGATCAGGACTGAAGGCTACACTCTGGCGGACTGGTTGCCTGAACGCTCTGTGACCTATGGTAATACAGGCTCCTCCGCCTGTAGACCACCTGCATCTGGCATTTCTTCAGCTACGGTGGCAAGGGACGTTCTTCCGGCCTACAATTCCTGGACAGTAGTACTCTTGTACACCATCTCGCTGTTACCGTGCGTCTGGACCAACTGCCCGCTGAGGCATAAAGCAAAAGCTTCGGGAATGATCCACTTCTTGGAGTCATTCTGTCCAGTTCCGCACTATAAGTGCTACTCCTGTAGTGAACCAACTGCCAGGTTGTAAAACTCATCACGGATGGTTTGAAAGCCTATACCAGTATCACGATACCTGCTATCATGCGTACCGACCTCCCCTTCACCCTAAAGTCTCAAAGCATCATAGCGTAGCTATTCACGCCACGTCGATGCCGTTTCGAGCTACCATAGCACGCTGCAGGCTGACGGACCATCAGTTCGACCAGAAAAACCTGCTGAAGTGATGCAAGATAAAGCACCGGCGCTTACCTCGCCTCGCCCGTAGGTCCACGCAACTGTCTCACCATATGCATCTATGTAATCGGGCCCGATAGGCTCGATATGGGGCTTCAACATGGCAATGTGGCATTGCAACAACTAGCCCAGTACAAAAGTCTTTCTAGCTCGGACGGCGTGAGCGACCCCCCGCGGGGGGGGGGGCTGGCTGTACTAGATTTCCGACTTTTAGTAGGGGGTCGGAATGCTATAGCTATTGGGCATCGCCAACCCGTGCAAAGTCTGGACTCCTATTTCAGCCTCCTGCGATAGGGTCCATCTGTTGTCTAGAGTGACGAGCATTACGTCGGTCACATGTGAATAGCGGTTAGGACGCGGTGCCACAGGGACCGAGAGTAGAATTCTTTAGCCGAAATAGCCGCAGTGGAATATTAAGATCTCTGCCCTTCAGGTGCCAGCCCCTTGGGCGCATAGCGCGCGCACGGGAACCGGATCACTTCCTCTAATCATCCCACCGCCGCTAGCTTGGTGACTAGCAGGTCCTGGCACCTACCAAGAATGTCTCGTTCTTGAGTGAGACACGGACTGCGCACGGTAGCAAAAGTCGATCGATTCACGGTCTGGAACCAATGCCAGGTCCATGGAGTTGGGCCGGATGTCTCGGAAAGCCGAAGCCGACGTGATACCATGCCCAAATCCATCCCCCTGCCCGATCAAGACGCGGCATGTGTAGGGAATCTGCTGGCGCTTAGCACCGGTCGCCTCTGGTCGGCACGTTGGTACCTGGTTGACCTTTTACTAGGTCTGGATTCAAAATGCAATACATCAGTCGTCGCACCGGTCAGGCCGGATGGATTGTCGTCATGCTCTGGGCCCACAACGGCGCGGGCTCTGGAGTGCTTGGGATGGCTCGGGACGCGGTGCCGTCATGCACTCTAATAAGCCCAGGGCTAGAACGGCCTTGGCTCCTGACCAGTCTGAGATCTGGCGGCTGCCGCCCCTCACGACGCCCTGTCTAGTCTCAAACTGACCCAAAGCACTGATCCGTCCAGTCGGGGCCAGGCACACGGACTCGCGCCTGACAAAGGAAACGCCGATTGCCGCTTTGGAATCAGGTATTGGGCCAATAGCACTTACCCCACAGCAGTTACTTTGCAGCGGCAAAACCGAGAGCCTGATGGTAGGTCTCTATTCTATCAATAGCCAAAAATGGGTGTTTTGATGGTCACCTGCGAGCCGGGCTTCTGACCTTTCGTTTTTTCTGTGCCAATTAGCGCGGGCTCCTGGCTGGTCCGGGATCTAGAGGCTCCCGCCACTTATGACACCTTGCCTGGTCTCAGATTGGCCCACAAAACGGATCCGTCCGGTCGGGAACCCAGCACACCGGCTTCTGACGTCTGGTTTTTTCTCGAGCCAATTAGCGCTGGTCTTATGTTGGCAATGCGTGTGCGGGAGCCCGTGCACGGAGGCCTAATGGACGGAGGCGCACAGCTCATAATGGCAAAAATGCTGACGTCTTTCAACCTAGATAACCATAATCGACCCTTGGAGGCCGACGTCCGTGTCAGAAACCCTAAAACGTACAATATCTAGAACATGAGGCTGGCAGCGCCTTCTGTTTTGTTATACAACGGAGCAAAACACACCATAGCAACCATAATTATTAATCGTAAAGACGTACCCATATTGATGCAGAAAAGTGCACGTAGGAAAGAGAATCCATTGTCAGGTATTTGTGTCGTGTACCCGCAGTACCGTTTCTGAGGACCCTCGATTCCAACCTCATCCTTCATTATCCTTATAGGCGTATCTCTAAACCTCTTTCCAAAGCCTCCTCTCCCTTTTCATCTAAACATCAACCTGTTCGTTTGACTTGTACCCACTGCTACGCTGATACGAAGGACCCGGGCTAGAGAAGCTTGACCCCTAGACCGACAGGCTGTTGCAAGATAATGCCAGGCCCAGTCATCAAAGACTCTTTGCAGGGAGCACCGGGGGTATCGGCGATGACGGCGGCAATGACACCCTTCTCTTCAAACACGTCCGGAATCGTGACTCGGATTGCTTCTTCGGGCCACCTCTGGGTGTCGATAGGTACCGTCTCGTTTCGCACGCCGTGGAAGAAAACCGCATAGTACTGCTGATCCTCGCGGAACTTCGGTTGATGGTGCGGGTTAGGGAAGGCAATCTCGATCGTCGTGCCAGGTGCCAAAGATTTAGTACCTTTCGCGGCACTCAATGCGGGGAGTCCCCGGTGGGGAGTGGGGAAACGCGGGTTTTCCTTGGGGCAGCTTCCCGGTACGACGAACTCCGCGGTACCTTCCAGGACTTCGGTAGCATAAGGAAAGACAGTATCCGACGGACCGCCGAAAGGGTTGGTTTTCCATATCTCAATCAGAGACCAGACCTCATGACGGGTTTCGGTTTCGGCGATGGCGATCATGGCACTTTTGCCCGAATTCAACTGAACCTGCTGAACCAGGCCAGTCAGGAATGCCATACTTGAGATCTCCAGGACCGTAACCAAAGCTAGGAAAGATATAGCGTCGTCGAAAGGGAACGCGTACTGGCAGGCTCCGGGTTTGACCGAGGTGGGCGAGATTTGGTTTTGAAATATCCGCAGATGGCCAGCTTCGTTGTTTCTCATCTCCATAATCCTCTGGTATGTGTTGTTCGGCATGCCCAAATCGATAAAGGAGGACTCATTGAAACGTTCCACGGCCTGTTGGTAGAAGTTGAAGATGACCCACTCAGCGGCTAGTAGGTTCTGCCAGACACGGTCGTCGACCCCAGGGGCGCCTTTGCGGGTAGGGAGTACTGCATCGGTAAGGTTGCCTGGCCAGGTCGGCGCTTTCCCCCAGTACGTGTTGAAAATCGGGTCTTCTCCCGGAACAGGGCCCCAGTTGGGGTCGGCAAGCATCTGGGACTCAGTGTAAACACTGCTCCCAGCTACCGGGGCCGAAACCACGGTAGCGCTCAGCACACCAACGATGCATAACACAGATCGAACGGACATCGCTTTGCCCTGCTCCTGAACGAGTGGCTGAGTGGAGGGGGGGATCCAGAAAGCGGCCAACGAGTGATAGTAGCGGGTATAGGACACAGAGGTGAACTACAGTTGGAAAACGACGACCAATAAAGAATGTAATGGATGAACGAAAGCCTCGGTACGGCTGCCTAGAAGTTGCTAAACTCGGATGATATAAGGATCCCATTAGGTATTATAAGATGAAGATTTTCAAACGGTGGAATAAAGGGGAAACAAGCATAATCTTGTAAGAAAACAAATTGACACCTCCTTCACTAGAAGTGGACAGGCAGTGATCGTAAGATGTGGTAGTCCTTTTCTCAAATTGCTAACGTCCTCGTGGCTTGCATGAAGGTCTCTGCACCCATTAATCTGATACATTCGGAAGAACGGCAAAGCGAACCGTCATGACCTATCTGTCTCAGCGCCAAACCCCCCATGGCGGTACTTTGTATTAGCTGCCTTTATTTTAGTGGGGCAACTACATTTTTGGCACGGAAAAGCGTGGTAGTATTATAGTACACAATCAATATCAAGCTGGTTCCGCAAGGATGCCTCTCCCTGGATGTATGCCTGGCGATACCCAGTTGGAGGGAAGAAGTCAATATACCTAAAGCACGGCGTAGGGAAGTATTTTCTGTATACAAGGCCACTGCAGGTTTCTCCGGTAGGAAAGCGGAACTAGCGGCGGCCCCGGGGCGTCTTGTCTTACTTCCCACGGGAGCGTCAATTTCGACGGGATTGCCGTGAGTCGTCCGAATTGACGCTCCCGCTTCCCATCATTACAAAGTACGTACGAGATGAAGAAAAGACGGGCCTGACTCCTCGTCCCTCATTAAACGAGTGTCAAAGTGAGGTTGGTGCTGATATGGCAGAAATAACTTGCCCGCTTCGGCTTGCTGTCCCTCTAGGCTATCAAGACCTAGCTCTTCTGCCCCATTTCAAAACATGGAACAAATACTCTGGGCACCGCAGCCCTCGAATTGATCTAGCCTGGACTGGCCTAGCCTGATCTACTCCTCCCTCTTGTTCCCATTCTACTTATTCCGGCCGGGCGGCCGGTAAGAGCTCGGTGTTCATGTTTTCAGACGATCATCTGAAGGCGTAGTTTCATTTCCTCGGAGCAGAACATTCGAGACATATCACGCTCGCTGTCGAGGTTCTGACTCGTGACCACGAAACCCACCATGTCGATCTTGACCCAGCGCCCTGGGTATGGGGTTTGAAGGCGAAACGCGTGATTTCTATCTGGCAACACCCGAGACATCCGGGCAAATCGAAGGCCGCACAGCTCTGCATTTCGTGAACACCCAAACGAAGCTGACCCAGTTCACTAAGAATGCCGGTTGCCATGGGAACTGACGCCATGGGAACCGACGGCTAGAAGCTATATCCTCAAGCAAGAAACCACCAGCGCTACATTATGGCTGCATCCGCCGGACTTTTCTCCGAATCACTTCTTGCTTTCATGACGGTCCACCAGAAAATTCGTTCTTCCGTTATTTCAGAGCATCAGAAGAAAACAGCGAGTGGCGCCACGAGGTCTCTAGCATTGCACCCTACCGGTCATGAACACTGCCATAACGGGCGTCAGGTGGGAGGCACTACGTTGTTTGCCATGGATCTATGCAACCATCCCACTTAGCATCGTTCTCATATCGATTGTCCTCCTTTTTCTGAAAAGGCCTGCCAGATCCTACTCTCCTTCCAGGTTCCCTATTTGGGCCCCCCTAGAGGTGGTACTTGCAACACACCTCGTCACATCAAGTGGCCTTGGAAGTCGCATATAGTGAGTTGTATCATGATTTCATGGGAGCTTTAGCTTTGACTAATAAAATGTAGCTGCCTATTCCGTCGGTATGGAGGTTGCTTGTATGGCATCACCTCCAAACACCAGGTCCTCATCAATTATCCCCACATGGACCGGCTCCTGTCCCAAGGCCACCATACCCTCGAAAACTTCTCGAGTCAGCTCAGCCTCATGGTTCGCATTTTCGGTTGCCCCGACACATCTGAATATCGGCGCGATTTCGAGCTTGCGGTGAAGAAACTTCTCGCAGTCGTGGAGAAGCAGTTCGTTAACGACGCCCACTCGACCGCGCTCGTTAACAAGGCAGAAATCCACCGAAGGGTCATGAACCTAGTGGCGCCCTCGAGATCCCCCGACGGACAAGCGCCGTGGCAGCGCTTCGCAAACACTTGCTTAATCGCTAATGATAGCCCCGAATGCTCGCATACGACCGAGGTCGACTTCTACCGTCTTATCTGTGATTTTGGGGCCTATGCGGCGATCGATGTGCTTTATGGGAAGGACTTCCTGGATCGGAACCCGCGCCTGCTGGACGACTTTTGGGTATTCGACCACACTCTGTTTCCGCTCCTCATGGTCGGCATTCCCTCGTGGGCGCCTTTCAGCACTATGCGAAAAGGACTCGCGGCACGTTCTCGTTTGTTGTCCGCACTCGAAGGATTGTATCGCCGTGTCGATCAAAGCCAGTCAGCGGAAACCATTGACTTTGGTGCCGACATGGCGGATGTTGGTGCCGCCCGTGGACGAAACGAGGTGTACAGCCTTCATCATATCCCCATGACACACCGCGCCGCTATCGATCTCCCTTTCTTGTGGGCACAGAACGCGAACACGCAGCCCTTATTGTTTTGGCTCGTCACACTAATCCACTCCAGCTCGGGGCTCTTGGAGAGGCTTCGAGCTGAGGTGGCGCCCTGGGTTACAGTCACGGATACCGCTTTCCCGGAGATCAAATCGCTCGACATTGATGCAATTTACCGAGACTGTCCGTTAATTAAATCTGCACTCTACGAAACCTTTCGATTGTGTAGTGATCCGACGTCAATTCGACAAGTGGTGCAGCCGGTCAGTGTTTCCAATGGCGGGAACACAGATCTTCTTCGACCGGGAACATACATTTCCGTGTCTTTAGCGGCGAGGCAGAAGGATCCTTTGTGTTTTCCCAATCCTGATGACTTTGACCCAGAGCGGTTTCTGAGTTTGCACGAGGATGGAAGTCAAGTTCCGCGAATGGGAAAGTTGAGGCCCTGGAGCATTGGCCCCGGCTCCTGTAAAGGACGAACATTTGCCGAGAAGGAAATTCTGGCGACAACCGCCGCTATCATTACTGTGTGGGAGATACAGCCGGTTAACGGAGCGTGGAAGGTGCCTAGAATGGCACCGGGTACGGGTGCGAAAAAGCCATTGGATACGCTTCGCGTTCAGCTTACGCGCAGAGCTTCGACTAAAGGTGCGGGTGCATGAGTACAGCCTCCGAGCCTTCATATGCGGCGCAAAGAATGAGAAAATGTCAGGAAAGGTGGACTAAACTTCCGGAGTTGGTGGCCCCCTCTTATTTCCTAAATATACTCAAGCATTCACCATTCGGTACATTCGCAGAGCTCATGAATTTGAACATGCCTTATGACAATACATAGGATTATACACCAGCACGCCTTGTGATATAGATTGAGGAATGCTACGTGTAAATGGTGAGATACGTAGGCTTGTACTGATCAACCCAGAAAGCATCTTCAATGTAAGGGGTTGAACCTCGTCTTGGGAGGGCCCGGGGATTGTCCTTCGCACCACCCACAGGGCCCATAGGACCCACAAAGCTTTCTAGAATCGTCACAAACCCACAGCTGAGAGCAGGAGGTATGTATACAGAGCGGCGCCTTCAGACGACGGTCAACGAGTGAAATCTACTTCCGAGAGGTTGTTTCTTTTTGCAAGCAGGCAGTAAACGTCAGAGTGTGTTACCCGGTCTCGGCCCCTTACATTAAAAAAGCACGACTTGCCGGTCCTAAACACCAGGCCTGATTGGCAGCGAGGGGTCGGCTCAGTAACATAGTGCCCAGGCTGCAAACGCGTGCACTGGCCTTTCAGTAGGCCGTTAGACATTGACCATCTATGATGGAGATAGATGCTTAGATGGGTCCTAAGGTGACGACTACTACATAGACGTTTCTTTTAGCCGAAAAACTAGGTTGACCCCTTCCAATTTCATATGCTGGTGGGAACGGTCCCACATTCTATCGATTCATCTCCTTTTAACCTGGGACAGGTTGCCCATATCTGACAGACTGAACAAACGAATCACTTTTCAACACGTTTATGCCTGGATTTACGATCGCTGGCGGCGTGCTCCCTAGGGCACCGGAGCTTCAGCACAACCCCCCGCGAAGCTGCCCTAGAATGATTTCGGAGATCGGCTTTTTCCATGAACTTGTCATCCTTTTCTCTCTCTGATCGGCTGGGCAAGTGTTGGCAACGCCGTCCATGCTGCGGGCTCTGGGTACAGCCTCTGGGCTCCGGGTTTTCGAACAGGTAGGCCCATCAAGATGGAGAGTCCAATTCGAGTTTCTTGGTTTCTTCCCTTCCTTGGCGCCTGTCAAGCGATATCCCCGTGCAGGTTTTCTTCCTTCCATCGCACGGTGATAGCCTATGAAATGCTAATAGTATTGTCAGGTTGCGGTATTGAATCGGCCATCATATTAGGATTCGTACCATTTGTGGGGCAGCAAACTGCTGTTATTGCGGTACAAGATAACCTGTTATGGACGATACACGTGGCACCTTGCAATGGTCGTAAGAGCCTGACACCAGTGGCTGGGATTTCAAATATATTCATAGGTGCCGTAGAACGACTTTCTTGTTTTGAGGAATCTTGACCGGACAACGCCAAACGCCCGATTCAGCCGAGTGATACGGTTGCTAGCCCTATATCGCCCGCTTGGTGGGTGTTTGCGTTGCGCGGTGAATAGCTCGTGTGCGCCTACTTTTACGAAGTTTCTCATGTTGTTTTACTACGTGTCTTATGAACTGGTAGGTTGATCGCTAACATCTTACCTCGGCTGACCCATTAAGATTGCACTCACTCACGTCTATTCCACGTGCGTCTCCCCTTCGTGCTCGTAACAAGTAGCAGCTACACAGCTCTTGATTTGCCTCCGAGATAATTCTGCCTATCACGGTAGCGCTCGACTCGGCGCCGCACGGCAGAGGCAATGTGTTTGTCTCTACCACGAACCTTGAATTCTGCATCTTGGGACTGCAAATATGATTGGGCTGTTGCCCCACGCATTCGATGATAATTGACTACACTTTGATATGCGGTGGGCGAAGACCGTCTGTTATACACCCCGACTAAACCGTGGGAAAATACCGTTGCGGCCCTGCCGACCTGCTAAAGCATGTAGAGAGCAGGCCAAAGCACTGGGTGATGACATTTAGTCCCGACAGAAAAGTATTCTTTGGGCGTACCACTGGGACAGCCGTTGCAAAGAGAGTACCGATGTGATGGGCAGTAAGCTTTCTTTTTGAAAGTTCAAGACCTAAAGTACACGGAACCTTGCCGGTTTCATTGATCGGTTGTTATGGCAACGATCTCGTCGCTTGGCGTAAGAGACCGTCGGTTCTATGATGGTATATTAGTCCAGACTCTTCTTTCTTTAAGTGGCATTGTATTTGGCTTGACTTTTCTGATACATTCAGTTAACGAACACCGTGATGGGTTTCTGGAACCGAAATCCTGGCGTTACTGGTGCAAAGCTTGTCTTGCCGACAACGGTTCATTACAGTCTCGCGTATTCGTCACCGGTTCGGAATCCCTTCCCACGGCCTTCTCTCGACGTGTAGAGGCTGATATATATAACCAATCCTTCGGTCTACTGACTATATCCTACAATAAGGATTCTAGTAACCAAAGCAAATCTTTGGCCAAGTCATGTTCAAAGGCCAAGGGTTCAGAAACATCACTGGTAATTTATCATCCTGTCATCGCTGAGGAAAACTAGAAACGTGCTGATCAAATAAGGTTCCGGTCATGAGAATAGTCCGACTACATTGCTTCGCAATATGATTGGGTCGGATTGCTACGGCATCATCTCAACGGGCACTAGCCCATGATATCGTTTGGATGACCCCCATCGCCACCACCCAAAGCGACCGCCTGTTTCTTACGACCTTTGATCTGGTTCCCTGGAGGAGTACCGCTTATAGTGTGGTACTAGACAAAATGACTCGAACAATTGGATCATTCCCGAAGCTTCTCTTTATGCCTCAGCGGGCAGTTGGTCATCAACCAAGCCCAGTGTCCAGAATAGCAAGTTACACTTGCTCTATAGACGCTCTCTGACTTAATTAGTACAAACCACACGTATCGCAGTACTTGGGTATAGCGTTCAGTACCGATAGCCCGTTCTAATATCCTTCAGAGAAAGACAGGGAATCCCCTTTAAGCCCTCAAGAAAGGAGGTGATTTTCATGCACGCGGAAATCCGTCCGGGCTTGTTTCTCTATCGAAGGATCAAGACCCGGTAAAACCCCATTACGTCTACTGTCTGGACATACAAGACGTCCAGCGCCTCACACATAGGATCAGAATACGACGCAGGTCATATACTACAAACGCCACTATGTCCTACTCTTTAGAGGCGTTGCGGATAGTTATCAACTGGCTTAAGCGCGAGATACATCTTTAAAATGTCGTGTGGCAATCAAGTTTGCATGCGTGTTCCTGCTAGCCAAAGCGGCCGTCTACGACATATTCCTTTTCTCCTGTGGCTGTGCCGCTTTTCGGTGCCTTTCTTCTCATCTCAATTGTTTTGTTTTGCTTTCTCGGTATCCTACTTTAAGCCCGTTGTGGAGCTATTGTGTCAGCCCGCCCGGGACGGTCATCCACTTATTGGCGCTCTGTCGCACCTCCTCATTTAAGTGAAATCAATAGCCTTGATCTTCACAAAAGGGGGACGGACCCTGGATGCGAATAATATACCATATGATACGAGCTCTTGAGCCTGTCTTTAGCATGCACCCAGGTAGCCCCACGTTCCATCTCTCTGAAACAGTAGTCTGAAATGCGACTTATCCTTTCGCAGACCACAATGTGTTTCTGCGTCATGATGGGCTTGGTTTTGTATATAATGGTTTCATACCGCAGACAGTTGTCTCGGTCATTTCATGCAGTGTATTCATTTGCTCCGCATCTATGGGTAACGGAACCGTCATTTGTACAAATCCTCTTTCTAAGGCAATTACACTTGTCCTTTCCTACCGATGCCAGCTCCCTAGACCAATTGCGGAATGCTGTTCAAGAGCATTTCTGGCGGAGGTTTGCGTTATTCATACCGAATTCTGACGAATAGTCTCCAAAAGCACGGCGAAGTCGCACATATCCCACCAAATGCCGCGGAACCAGTTCCAACATAGCCAAGGACACCTATCGGAACAGCCGGGAAGCCAATTCCTACAGAAAATCCCACTTGAGATACGGAGAGCAATTTACAAACTGGTCTTGAGTTGTGGCGAGCGATGCTACCACCTGCATCTCTGGAAGGGTCGCTTATTACGCATCAGATGCGTTGCGAAGACCTTAAACGATAACGAGGATTTCATCCAGCAACAGATGGACTTGGTCTACAACTCGAACCTCCCACACTTTATCAAGGACGCCCAGATGGGAATCTGGCAGCAAAGACTGAGCTCGCCATGGGGGCGCCGTCACTGGAAATGCGGGGAGCAACTAGATGCCAAGAATCGATGCCTTCCAACCGACATGAGGCTGCTGCCAATGATCATGGTTTGCAAAAGAATGTGGGTCTAATACTAAGTTGCTTGGAATGAAATTATGCTGATTGGCCTTTAGGTACCCAGAAGTTATGGATTGCATCTTTGAGTCGCATACGTTCATGTTAAACGACTTGTCGTCTGCCCACGAGTTTCTGGTAGCTCGGGTGCCAACTTTCGGGCATCGTGTTCGCCACCTGGATCTGTCTATAATCCCTTCGGCTGCGGAGTATCAAGCCTGCATACTTGGATCATCCTTGCGGGGGAAAGATTCATTGGCTGCTCTTCTGACAGCCCTGAGCCGAATGATTTTACAGAGTTTACGCTTATCATTCGACGTTTGCGACCGCGGATTTTGGCTCTCTGTCCCAGAAACCTTCATAGCGAAAATTCTGCCAACTTTCACGGTATCGAGAAAGTTCGTCGTCGAATTTCCTGCAGCTATATCTGGCCTAGTCAGTGACGTTCCACGGCAGAATTTGGCGGGCACACCGATCGATCTTCATCGACGTTCACTCGTACGATACTGGGCGCTCAAGCGGGATAATGTGGAGCAATTGAGATGGAATATTCCGGAAGGCGAGGGCCTCTGCTGGGTGAGCTCGGACTCGATATCGTCCATCCCTAACCCCTGGGGAAATCAGCCGTTTGGAGGATGAGTTCATGAAACCACACAATTATACGAAGCTAGAACTGGGTGAGGTATCCTTTTTTGTTCACAGGCCAGGTTACGAAAGTAGCTTTCGTCTTTCACTCTCCCTTCGTCATCGCCGTCCCTTTTGTTTTTGTTAAAAACCAAATAATTAAACCCTTTGTGACTAACTTGCTCTCCAAGGCACCAGAATGGAGACAATATTAGATACCATGTGAAAAAAGACGTAGACAATGCCGCATCCAGGTGTTGAATCCTTTCATGCTCAGCTTCGTGACGTTTTGGTGCAGGTCCCTACTACGACTGGTTTAGCCTTCTGACTTCCATTACTCTTGCAAGCTGTTTCGTCTTTTTCGCGATGGACCCGCATCGCCGGACATTACGGCGAAATCTTTTAATTTTGAATCTGGTTGAATAGCGAAGGAGGTTATCTAAGCGTTGAAAGGATTCCACCCCGCTTTTAGGACTCTATTCCTCACGAAGCCGCTTGTTACGACCCGAAAAATGAAACCTCATGTTACTTTTTATTTTTTTCTAAACCATATAATTTTAATTTTAAGACGGGTCTATCCTCTTATTTCCGCTGGGGTTTGAACAACTGTACGCACGCGTGCGCTCGCCCACTAGCTACTTGACCGGCCTTGATTGTCTAACGGGAATGCTGTGCGGGTCAGGAAATGAGGACATGCGTACAGGCGTTGTCTAACATGGGATTTACAGGCATTGCACTACGCAGTATCCAGGGATGGCATCCAATTCCGAAAGCCCACCGAGTTTGAATAAAGCAACCACTACACGTTGGAGGCTATGGACTATCTGGTAGCTGAAATGGTCATAATATCAGCGTAGCTGTGTTGATCAGCCGATTAAGCTAACGAATTACGAGCAGGATAGCATATAGGGGATTAGACAGATCCGCGATCCGACGTAATACTGGCTTCCCAAATGCGTCTTTGGAACCCCGTCCCCATTGTCGTACACTGGAACAACCCGAGGAGCCGAAAAGAATGAGCTATTGCATTGAGCATCGTAGTAGAGGCTGACTTTCCACCCAGCGGAATGCGAAACGGACATCGCACACTCAAGCCTCCAACCTCGATATTCTTCAGATTGTTGTATTATGGCCTGGCTCTCCCTTTCATTTTTTTCAGTTGTCTGTATTAGCCGCCGGGCATGCGTGAGTTTGGAGGTGGAGTATTGGCATTGCTTTTTGCATCATGTTTTAAATTGTCTGGGCTGCTGTGTAAGAAAATCTTTGCTAGAGATAGGTGTCGATCTTTGGATAGCTAGTTCGGCCCCATGACGACGCCTGTGGCTTGGAATGTTTCAAGAGAACCGGGCAAGGCTCCAAAAGGCTCCTCAGAGTCAGTGCTTATTCGGTACGCGAGGCGACATGTGGAGTTAATGCACGGATGAAGATCTATGTCAATCAACAAGATATGTGATTAAGCAGACCGTACAGTAGTAAGCTGGGCACAGTATATAAAGCAGTTGATCTATCACGTCAACATGATTTCGAAAGGCTAACCACTCTCCTTCTTCTCTATTGCCAAATCAGGATGAGTATCTGTATGGACATCTGGAAACAACTGTCCGATGTCGCCAAGGCGGCATGGATGGTTCCGATCGAGGTTAGTTTTGGGAAACCGTTCATACGCCATCGGACGGAATTGCTGTATAACACCGGGCTGGTCATTAGGTTACTACAAACCACCGCGGTGATTGCACCGCGTCATATCTAAATGGCTAACAATCGGCCACAAATCTGGTAATTTTTCCGTTATCAGACTGGGCAGTGACCGACAAAGCTAATCGGAATCAGGCCTCGGTGATGGATATTTCTATGATGAACTATGTTGTATTTTAGAGAAACACAGAAGCTGTCTCCAAATCATGGCACCATAGTTGTAACTGCCTCGCATAACTTGTATCCGGTTGAGACAGCAATAAAGATGGTCTGAATGGTACTGCCGATCAGAGGGTCTATCCTCTTCTTTATATGCCCAGACCATTTTTAAGCTGGCTTAGACCCAAATCTTCCGCCCACAAGCCCAGCGGAAACCTTGTGACATCTTTCGTAGATTATTGTCTGAGACAGCTTAGAGAAGGTTCAATGAAGCTATGTAGACGCCGAAAGTAGGCCATTATCGCGTTTGCTCCAGTACCAGCCCGAAACCATGATTGAGTTTAGATCCGACGCCGTCTAGATAGTTCCATAAGGTCGGGAAACCAAATCAAGTTGATTGACAGTATTTAGCATAACAATAAAACCTTATTTATCGAAATTCAGCACGAACAAGCCATGGCTCGCAACTAACGTGGCATTTTACTGCGCATCTGTGGCCTGGAAGGGTTTCGCACGGCTACCTCGTAAGTGCCTTCATGATATATGATTAACTCAATTGGGTGGTGGAGATTTCAGAGCTTGGAAACGGTAATAGATAGGTATCCCGTCTGGTTTGCGCGCCCCCTCATCTGTAATGGTTTTGCGGCTACAAATGCATCATACCCTTCGCTCGAGAGCAGAGCCACTGAAGTATCCCGTCGTTATCTCAAGTATTCTACCTATCCTTCCCAATTGCCAGCGACCTCCCCGAAGTTCTCTTGCGCAGCAAAATGTCCAAAGTCTCCCTTGGCCCAGTCCTGGTCGCCGTTACGGCTGGATGTTTCCTTTGGGCAAAGCTTGCTAAGCTTTCCACCTCGTCAACAATTCTAAATGGTTGGGCGATCACTGTTCCCTTGTATGCTTTTCTTTGGATCAATTGGCTCTTTCCCTTTTACTTTTCAGAGCTAAGGCATGTTCCCACCGTGCCTGGAAACCCTCTTTGGGGCCAGTTCTTTACCATCATCACCCAAGAATGCGGCGCCCCGCAGCGGCAATGGCACAAAGACCACGGCCCCATCATTCGTTACTTTTTCCCCTTTGGTGCGGAACGTCTCTCTATTGCCGACGACGAGGCCTTGAAGCAAATAACAGTCAAGAACCCATACAACTATCCAAAGCCTGTGCGTGCCAAACTCTGGATGGTCCGCATCCTAGGCGACGGCGTCCTCCTGGCTGAGGGCCAAGAGCACGTTCACCAGCGCAAGGCCCTCGCCCCCGCTTTTTCCATTCAATCCATCCGCGCCCTCACCCCAATATTCTGGGAGAAGTCACTGCTCTTGGCGGACTGTTGGCGAGATAAGATGAAGGCTGACGGCGTGGCCGTCAAGTCCATTGAGGTACTAGAATGGCTTAATCGGACCACGCTTGACATTATTGGCAAAGCTGGCTTCGGCTACGAGATTAACTCACTGGAGCATCCCGAGGTGCAAATAAGGGAAGCATATCGACTGGTCTTCGCTTTTGACCTTGGCTCGCGCATTATGCACGGCCTTCAAGCTTTCATTCCGGCCTCGAAGTACATTCCCAGCAAGATGAATGAGGACATGCAAGCATCTCGAAAAATCATCCTCGACAAAGCGACAGAAATTGTCACCGAGAAGCTTGATGAAGCTGAGAACAACACAGGTGGCAAAGATATTCTCTCGCTCATTGCCCGCGACGACAAGAAACTCAAGGATTCAGGCGAGCCTGGCCTCTCGTTCGAAGCCATGCGTGATCAAATCATGACTTTCTTGGGGGCTGGCCATGACACAACGGCCACTGGCGCTGCCTGGGCCATACACCTACTATCCACCCACCAAGAAGTGCAGTCGAGGCTACGTGAGGAGATCAAGGAATTCATGCCTTTTCTATTTGATCCCAGTATCCGAACCAACACCGAGCAGATAAAAAACTCAGATGTCGACCTCCTCCCCTACCTTGACAACGTCTGCCGCGAGTCTCTCCGTTATATCCCGCCGATTCCTATGACTGTTCGGCAATCTGTTTCCGACGACATACTCGGCCAATACAAGGTACCTGCCGGCACTGTGGTGTATGTCCTGGCAAACGCTATCAACCGACTGCCGCAGTTTTGGGGTGACAACGCCGATGAGTTCGACCCTGACCGATGGGACAACCTACCAAAAACAGCCACGACCAATGCTTTTATGACGTTTCTTCAGGGAACACGTGGATGCATCGGAAAGAAGTTTGCTGAGACGGAGATGAAAATTCTGCTTTGTTGTTTGTTGAGCATGTATGAGTTCCAGCGCGATCACGAGACGCCCGATCCCGAGAAGTGGAAGATGTGGCGCTTGGTGTTGCGGCCCAAGGAGGGTGTGACGGTGAAGGTTACTGCCATTTGATCGTGAAGCCTTCTTTTTCATGAGTTTGAAGGTTGAACTACCATCGATTTCGTTACAGATAAGGGCAACAAGTGGCAAGAAATAGAGAAACCAGAAGTAGACCAGCCGGAGCACCCGGGCCACACGAAAGACCCAGCAGCACAGATAAGTAGTAAATATATAGCCAAGTCATTAAAAAACAATGATAATGTAGTTATCTTCAAAGTGCTTTACGCCCAAACTTCCTCACACCTGCCTGACGAAGTGATTCCCTCCATTTCTATTGTTCGAGCTTGATTCTCTGGATTGGTAGAATCCTCTTTCCAATTGGGCTCTGTCTGCTGCTATGGGCCTGTCAGGTTGCCGGTGACAGGTGTTTGCCAAGCCTTCCAGGGTGATTTGATGACAAACGTTGTGTTTCGCTGATGCGATGGATTTGAAGTGGATGGGACAAGATATCTTGGTAGAATACGATTCCCCGCGATAGAAAGGGACATGTTAGGAGGTGGTGTCTATTCTGGACAGAGTTACGGCTTTGCCGGCTTTATAGTTCATGGCCTCGGGCAGTTTACATGAAGTCGCATCCTCGTAGGCAGGCAAAACCTCGTAGGTGCCGCCGGGGCCGCTAATGGCCTAGCCTTTCGCCAGCAAAGACGTCATGTGATACTGGGTGGCCAAGTATATCGGTCCAACATATCGCCTGTCGCCGGATGCTGAGGTCAGTTTAGTGATACAGCGTCTGGTCTTCTTTCGATTCGCTAGAGTTGGCTTATAAAACGCCATGGTGCTGTATGCAATATGGCCTGCCGACTGTAAAACGTTTCCTATTGAACGAGCTACGGTAGGGGCTGAGCCGTCCCAATCGGGGGTGGTAAGCAGCAGCTTAGACTGGTCTTGCAGTCTCTCCTGATTCCCGAGACTTATCATGTGGCTAGGGCACATAGGTCCTTCCGCACCCCCAGTGCTCCCGCTGATTAGTGCGGCCCGATCTTTGATTTTGTGTTCCATTGAGACCGTCTCCTTCTTTCGTTTCTAGTGTTTTTCCAGATCCAGGAATGCAGGACATCGGCTTCAAGCCTGCGAGATGCCCCGAAAGTATTGGCTCATTTCGCTCCTCGTCGGTGTAGTTTCCTGGGCGACTCTGCGCCTATTCGGCACGTTTCTCGCAGTAATAAGCGGCGATTTAGGAGAAAAGCCTCTGGATTTACCATAGTAGGTCGCTCGGCAACCCGTTACAGTTCGATTGCGGCGGTAGGAGAAGGGCCTTGTCATTGTTAGCCAGTGACATACTTCCTGGCACCCGGTACTGAGGGAGCCTTGTATCTTGGCCTCAGCACGCATAGCTAACAAGTGCTTACGGGCTAGTGCTCACTGGTAATGCTAAGACCGGCGCCTTAAAGATTCCTCAACTTGATTCTGCGGGCTATGTCTGCGTAACGACCAATCGGAGAGACACTCTACCAGCTAGCGTTGACCCATGATATTTGTATAAGCATCATCACCAGATCGCTGATTAGTGTGCATGGTCGTGGCGTCGTGTATGCCTAGCGACAGGCATTCGGTTTTCTAGATTACCTACCTAACGTCCCCGCAGGCTTCACCCAGGCAAGATTACTCAGCTGCATGTTCGGTATGGGTCGTGGGCTGATGCTGACTCATGCGGCGATACGCACGGCTGGGTCCTCACAAGCCCACCGCGCTCCGCAGGTCGAACTTTATCTCGACGATCATCGAGCAACGCGGCTATTGAACGGTCATGGGCGTCGTATCTGACATCGGCGGCAGCACAGCTTTTACGCATTCGGGCGAAGAGCACAGCGACTTGGCACGGGTACAATGGCCGAAACGGGCTGTTCTGCACCACCACGGATCAGCATTTTTGTCCACAACGCCAGCCGTCTGGCAAATCCACATGCACGGCCCAGCCTTGCTATGGTCCTATCGCATTCGCTTGTACACTGTGCCCTCTACCGCCCAGGGCTTCTTGTAGTGCCCTTGCGCTGCAAGTAGCTGAAAAGCCTAATGCCACAGGCGCTTGCCCTGCTCCAAGTAGTCTGACCTCCCCGCGCCCAGGATCGAAAATGCGCTTTCACTGCCCACGAGAGTTTCCAGTGTGACTTCTCCTAGACTGGAAGATATGTGGTGTCTCCCAAGTCTTGCATTCACGCAGCACCTACACTAGCATAGTGTCATTCCTTCGTATTATGGAAATCCAGCATTTGTCTATGTTTATCGGGATCGGAGACGCATATAACGCAACTTCATTAGAGATGAGTGATAGGAATCGAAAGGGTGAAGACTGTAAAGACACGGTGAAGCCAAAAAGATGTCACATCACCAGTCCAGCGAGCCAAGCAGAAAAGAACGACGCTGGCACCGAATTCCCACGCGTATCCAATCTCCCGGCAAAGAACATTTCAACCTTTTCCCAGGGCGGCTCTCTATTCAACGAGCCCTGCAACCCACAAGCCGAATCATCCCTCCAACAAGGCAATTTCTTCAGTGTCCAGCAGGCCAGGCTTGGCGTGCTCCAGCCGCATGCCGAGTTTGGCTGTATTATCTTATACGCGCACGAACTTACGGGCAGTGTCCACGGTTGGCTATCCCCGGTCGGGCCCCTACAAGCCCACATTCGGCCGCCAGTCGAACTCTTTTTCGACGACGATCAGCGGCGCTGCTGTGAAGTGGTTCCACACATTGAGCATAGCACATCGCCCTCGGTAGAGCAGTGGTCGTACCTGGATGGCGAAGGCATGGCGGTATCTCACGGCATGATAGTTGATGCAGGCTGTGCTGCAGGGCCTGGACCAGCACCCTAGTCGTTCCGCATGCCTTGCCCAGCCTTGACGTGGTCCTATGTCATTCGCCCGTCTCGTGCTTCTCTACCGCCTAGTTTTGCCGTCGGGCCTGCGCTGGACGCTACGAGCGCTTGCACTGCTCCAAGTCATCCCACCCCCCTGCTTTCGGGATCAGAGTTGGGCTGTCTACTACACTGCCGTACTAGCTCCCCAGGTTCATCTTGGCTCGAGTCGGCCGTGGTTGCTATGCATTAACAAAGGCCAACCAGAGGAGTGTTTACGGGCCTGAGTCGTGGCTCGAAATATTCATGGAAACTCCATTATTCACAATGCCAATGGATGCATCAACGTGGCGTCGTATGTGCTGGGCGACAGGGCGTATGGCTGTGATGGCAAAGCGCTGCGCTAAGATCACCCGGCCAATCTGAATAGTTCTTTTCTAGGGTAACTCAGTAAGATACGCGCTGTCTGATCCTGGGTGGCCGTGGCCAGTATTACCAGAACAGGTTTCCATTTCGGACACTTATTCATTACAGTGCACCATCATTAACAATCACCGACCCGTTTTTGACGACTTGCTTTGGGAGCACCAGACTGATGGTGAAGATTGAAGTGAAGGTAGGGTTTTTTTTTCCGGACATACGGGGCGATCGATATGCTGATAATGCGTTCGCAATCAGTTCTGAATGGATTTTGGATCGTCGCCATGTCGACCCAGGCCAACCAAGGCGGTTCGCATTTCGACGGCCAGTACGACGTGTCGAGATCCCTCCAGGTTATCCAAAGCGGCTCTCATTTCAAAGGCCAGTACAACGTGTCGGGGTCTCTCCAACAGGGCAACATCGTCAACATCCACCAGACGGCCGACCGATGCCTCGCCGACCTGCGCATCACCGATCCTCGCGACGACAAGACCCGCATCCAGGACACGAAGGGTGGCCTACTCTCGGACTGCTACGACTGGGTACTCGAGAACTGCGAGTTCCGTGAATGGCGTGACAATGAGAACCAGCGGCTGCTATGGGTCAAGGGCGACCCGGGCAAGGGCAAGACTATGCTCCTCTGCGGCGTTATCGACCAACTAGAAAGAACAGCACCCGAGGGAAGGCTCTTGTCCTACTTCTTCTGCCAAGCTACTGACGAACGTATTAACACCGCTAAAGCCGTCTTACGCGGTCTTATATTCATGCTTCTCGACCAAGACGCCTCTCTCGTGTCACACATAAAGAAGAAATACGACGCTGCCGGCAAGGCGCTCTTCGAGGATGCGGACGCGTGGCAAGCGCTATCCGAGATCTTTAAGGATATGCTTCGAGACACTAAACTCCAGAGATTCTGTCTGCTCGTTGATGCCTTAGACGAGTGCGTGGAAGGCCTACCACAGCTACTCGGCTTAATAGTCGAGACCTCACAAAGCACCCGCGCCAAATGGCTCGTCTCAAGCCGGAACGAGCCCGAGATCGAAAAACAGCTATGCAACGTAGCGCACAGGCTATCCCTCGAGGTTAACGCTAAGTCGGTCGTAGCCGCTGTCGACAGCTATATTACGTACAAAACGACGCAGCTTATGCAACAGCGAGGCTACCGAGAAAAGACCGCCGAAGAAGTACGCCAGTACCTATCGTCGAATGCTAATGGTACCTTCCTCTGGGTTGCCTTGGTCTGCGAAGAGCTAAAGAAGACACGCCAAGGGAAGGCTTTACAGAAGGTCAAGTCTTTCCCATCCGGGCTCGATGCTCTCTACGATCGGATAATGCAACAAATCCGCACATCGGACGACGCCGACCTCTGTACGCAGGTGCTTTCTCTCGTTGCAATGACCTATCGCCCGCCTTCGCTCGCCGAGTCTACCACATTCATCGAGGAGGACGATAGCACAGTAGAAGATGCCGAATCGCTAGAAGAGATTGTTAGTCTTTGCGGCTCGTTCCTTACCGTTCGCGAGGAGACTATCTATTTCGTCCACCAGTCGGCGAAGGACTTCTTAATGAAGGAGCAGTCCGATATCCTCTTTCCTAAAAGCCAGCCAGCTATCCACGGACAGATTTTCTCGAAGTCGATCGAGGCCATGTCGCAGACCCTGAAGCGCGACATCTACGGACTGCACGACCCAGGCTTCCCGATTAAGGATGTTCCTCGACGGGTACCCAACCCGGACCCACTGGCGGCGATACAGTACGCCTGCATCCACTGGGCTAACCACCTGATCGATGCTAGCAACGCTCCGGACAGAGACAACAGCGTACGAGAGAACGAGGCAGTAGACATGTTCCTACAGGGCAAGGGTCTCTACTGGATCGAGTCGTTAAGTCTCCTCCGGGGCATGTCGGAAGGGATGCTCGCACTAGAGAAGCTAGGACGGCATTTGCAGGTAAGCCTCCACACGTCTATTACGGCTTCCTCTAGAGCTCATAGTACGAAAGACCAATTAGGGGCGGCTAGGCTTCAGGCGATTGTGAAAGACGCCTACCATCTTCTGCAAACCTTCCGGCCGGCGATCGAGAGCCGGCCGCTTCAAGCCTACGCGTCAGCACTCGTGTTCAGCCCATTAAAGAGCCTAATGCGAGGGTTGTTCACCCACGAGAGGCTGCAGTGGGTCGAGTGCAAAACAGAGTTAGCGGAGCAATGGAGCGCGTGCGAGGCGACGCTCGAGGGCCATACTTCTGCCGTCAACTCGGTGGCCTTCTCGGCCGACGGCCGGCACGTCGCCTCGGCGTCGCGTGACGGCACCGTTAAGCTCTGGGACGCGACCACGGGCCTTGTGCCGACCGGTGTGGTGCTGGACGTCCTGGAAAGTGACCTCTTCATCGTCGTCGCCCCACGTGTGCGACAGAATGGCATACGGGGGAATGCTGTCGACCAAGTCCTTGGTCAGGCTCAGGCGCCCGCCGTTTTCTAGCTGCAAGAGACGCATCGCTGGTCAGAGCATTGGACGTGGCTGAAAGGCGATCCAGGGTCAGATTTGGGACGACGGATTAAAGAAGGGTAGACTCGTTCAGGCGATAGCGGGCCTACGCTCTTGGCATCGCCTCGCTGACGTGGCACTTTGCCTGCATTTTGGAAGGTTGTGGTTGGTCGGTTGATCCACCTCAAGCCTGCTGGTTTTCAGCTAAGCCGTCCCATCCGCCAACCTCACGCCCGCTGTTATGCCTCGTGGCCGCAGTGAACCGTCTAGTAGGCTCGCCGTGGTCGATCGCGTGCTGCGTTGCATCGTTTCCAGGCGTAAATTGACCAGCACGGTGAATGCGGTGTGGGAATGCGGGACCAGCCGTAAACGGGACCAGTTCCCCCAATGCGCACGTGGTCATCCGCGCATGTTCGTTGGCAATGCGAGCATAGTCCACCGCATCAGCCGAGCCCTCGACACGCCACTGCTCTACACTATGCGAGCAAGAGCCACTTAACCTGGAAAGTATCCTACCGTTTGTATGATAATTGGTACCTAAAAGCCCTCCGCTCTGGATTCGCCTACGGTGACAGACGGTGCCGCTTCGGAATCACCGAGGGATGGGATCGCGAAGCCCAGAGACGGCGTCCGCCCCCCGGCCCGCCTCGTAAGGCACCGCTCCGGCGCCACAAGACATCCTAGCCTGCCCAGGGCATCCATCCGCCCTTCGGAAGCTACCGGAGCGCGTTCAGACCGCATGAGGAGACGGGACGAACAGTCATAAGCGACTGCTGCCAAGCGCAATGCATCTGCTCCTACCCTAAAGAGCCATTGGGTGGCAGGACGGACTAGTGCCAGCGTAGTCAGGCCCTGTTTGCTGCTTCCGGCCGACGGTTACGGTGGGCGGGTGAGCTCCCGCTCTGTTAGCTCCGAGGACGGCTGCAGCGACGGAAGCAAAGGCAGGCACAGGTTGGCTTAACGTGTGAAGTCGTAAGCACAGAGAAGTAGCGGCAGACGGAGGCCCGGGCCAACTCTACGGCCGTCGGGAAGGAACGCTTCTGCTTGTCTAAGGAATTTCCTCGTGCGGCGTAGTACCGATACGGAATGCAGCGGCGGCTCCTTGTTCCCCTTCCCTACGGCACGGCGTCGTGGCTAGCTATCCGTTTAGCGCGATCGTCGGCGTGAGATAAGCTTTTGCATCGCGGCCTCGGGCCCCGCCTGCCCCCACGCCTCGCTTTCTCTTGCCCGTTCGGCCGTCCTGCGTGACAACATCGCTCCGCCTTCACGCTCCATTCCTCAGCCTGCGGCTCGTGACGCGTTGTTCGCGCGGCGATCGAAGTACCTTGCGCGCGCTGTACGTTCGTAGCTAGGGATGGCCCATGGGGCGCCTTACTGACCCGGCGAGCAAAGAGCCCACGGACGCGGTGCCAGAGACCGCAGCCTGGGATCCACCGGCGCGGAAAGCAGCGAACAACTCTGTTCTCCCGTACCTCTCCGTCCAGTGGAAAGAAATCAGACAGTCTGCCGGCGGCACGGGCGCCATCATCTGTATTTCGCAACCTCGGCGACCCAAGGATTCGCAGCCCGGGCTGCCGTATCTGTCCGCGCCGACTGCACCCTGCGAAGCAAGCCTCATACGGTCGAACAATAAATACCGTACGTTCACTTTGACCCGAAAAAGGGCTCTGACTTTTCTCATGCTTAAAGGGGAAAGGTTGCCTTATGGAGCGCCCGGCTGGAATACGTCGTTCTGTGACTATGGAAAAACGTCCTCCATGAGCGATAGGCCGGAGCAATGCAGCGAAGCGTCGGTATTCGTTTCAATGCCCATCCATCTACCGGAAGAAGCCGAGGGATCCTCAGATTCAACCCTTTCGGGGACTCTGCCGGCAGCATGGACATCCCTTGGGCTCCTCGTGGCTTGTCTTTCAGAATCGAGCTGTAGAGCCACTTGGGCCTGTTGGAACACATCGTCTGGGCGCGCTCCTACGGATATAGCCTCGCGAATCCACGCTCTCATGTTGTCGGGCCCTTCACATAACGCCGTAAGCAGCCCCTCGACGTGCGTGAGCCGCGCCTTGAGCTCTTGGTTTTCTCTTCGAAGCATCTGGGTTCGAGACTCGCCGGGATGGGTGTCAAAGACGCATCGCGCATTGACCCGGCGGCAGACTTGGCAGGCTGGGCGTTCGCCATCACACTACTGGATGAGCTTGCGGCCTCCATCCCTAGACATCGAAGGGGTCTGCGACGAACCTTGACCTTTTTCGTGCGACAGCGGCTACAGGCAACCGTGGTGAGCGGCCCTCTCTGGCGAGGCGCCTCCGGCGGCTGATGCACCTGTGGGAGGGGGCCCCACTGCTTTGACCGGATCTCTCTGCACCTCCTTCTGGACATAGGAGTCGACGGCGCAGCCATTAGTCCCATTCAGCCAGTTTGGGCGAGTACGTGCGAGTAACGTTGCTGGTGAAGGTGATCAGGTGGAGGTTGTTCGTGTCCGAGTGGGGTGGGTGGCTCCAGAACTTTTAAACAGGGTACGTACGTAAAGTTACACAGACCAGCCTCTTTGAGGTGATCCTCCCTGCTCGAACGGAGGCTGGCCTGCACAAAATTCTTTGCCCTGCATAAGTCATAAAGAGAGCGTATCTCCCGGACGGGCGTGGTGCGATTGAAGTCCTATACTTCGCTTATGACGGAGTGAACCACACCGTTACGAGGTAGCCTTACGAACAAGAATTGGTTGCAAGGCACAGTGGGAAACGATAGCATCTTGATGGCTGCCAAGCGAGTGCTGCCGGCTCTGAGGTCCAGCGGGATGTCGGGTACTAAAGTAGTCGATGGCAGAAACTGTCGATACGGTGGGTCGCGCAGATTCCCTTCTTCGGCTACCAGCACATCGTGGCTGTATAAGCGCGATGGAACGAACAAATAAAGGCTATCTGGCTCTGCCTAGGGGGTAGCACATAGGTGTCCATTGAAACCCGTTCCGCCCTCTGAAAGATGCAGCTTCTTAGTTACTATGTGAACGTGTGCGCGAGACAGTGATCTTTCACACCATGACTGAGAGTGTAGCTGATGACTGCGTTGGTGCTTTGCTTGCGTCGATTTCTGCTGGGAGACGGTGGGTTCTTCGCTGTCGTCATCTAGCATCCGCTGCCTAGCAGACTGTGCATCCCAACATTCTCACGACGTGGCGGCCGTCGGGATGCAGGGGAGACTTCATCATTCGCCGGCATACGCCACCTGTGACTAAAGCTATCGGCAAGCCCATTGTGGGGTTCGGCGGTGCAGTTACTCATCAACAAACGCGATTCATCGACGCGGTGGCCATGTTCGAAACAAGGCACAGCCCTTTCACAGGAGACAGTCTGTCGCAGCAGTCAGCTTTGCTGCTTCAGACGCCGTTTGGTACGAGCATCTGGGCTGGTGCAGTGTGGCTGTCATGTCGCGCCGTTCAGGTTCATGGCGCTACCAATAAGGACAGAGCCGACGACTGCGGTGAAGTGTACCTGTTCCTCTTGCGATGCATACAACGCCGCCCACTAACAGATTCGTGCACATTCCTCGCTTCTTGTTACCTTACGCCAGCCGCTACAGGCAGCACACGGTGCAAGACTAGGGGCGATCATAAAACGGAGTCCCTCGGCAGAGGCTGAAAGACGGAGGGACGAGTCGGGAGGTTCGGGTAAGCACGGATCTCTTGGAGCTCAAGTCCCAAATGCACCCGCACAGACGGAATAGCGGATCCAAGTTAGGCATCCCTTGCCGAGGAGCAGTCATACATCTGTATGACTGCCTTTTGAGGACTAGTCCGTCCAAACCTCCATGATTGACCGTACTGCGACATCATATCTTCGCTAACGACCCTCTTCTTGCCGACCGTTCTCTCCTGTCACTACGATAGACGCAGTCTCAAACTCTTCTAACACGAAAGGGTGGGATAATAGTCTCTTGATGGGGTAGGTTATGTTGACCATCATCTTATGCGGAAATGGGCACGTAACCAACGGTACTGCCCTTCGTGGGTTCCTCCAGCGTCGGCGGGGCGGAGAGCAGGCCGAGGCCGGCTTGGAGCATCTCTGCAGACGGGTTATGGCCAGCCTACTCACCCATCCTTCGACTATAGACGGGGCGCCATCACTTTACCAAAATGTCATTGCTAGAGCTAGGATATGGCCGCGATCTTGCAGTAAGCGCGGGCGTGCTACAAGCACACGTCGATCTTCGCTACCCGTCGCGACGCTGGGGTGCGTTCTGCCCCCACTTGCCTCTCCATGGGTCATCCAAGAGCCCAGATCCGGCGATGTATCCCAAGTATATCATGTTCCGTCGCTCCAACTGCGTCTGTTTGCAAAGACATCGTAGTCGAGCACTGCCATGGGGCTTGGCGTGCGGGGTATCTCGTGTACATGTAGATAGACTCTCGTACGCTAGATGCCCCTCGGGAGGCGGAACAGTATCCCGGTATGGCGATAATACATCCGTCTGTCTGTCTTCCAATCCCCACCCATTGACCGACCAGTCGCTGCGGAGTAGGACCCTACTATGCAGCGGATAGAATACCAGGATAGCGAGCACCAGGGACACTGCGTGAAGACTGGGAAACGGGAGACCCTTGCACCGTGTTCGGGAAACGGTTTCCGGTCCCCATCCGCAATACAACCTCACGGGATGGTATGAAATGGGTAACCAAGGTTGTGAGGCTAGTCAAGTATGTCCTACACGGGATGGACGACGCACCTTGTGAACCAGACTCATACCGTGACCATGACGCTCGTTGTGACCCCCCCTCAACTTGTATGCCGAGATTCCATGCCATAGGGACAAGCAGGCACATTGTGACCGCACCCCTCCTTGTTACAAAGTCGTAGCATTTCCCGCACGGGATGGGCGACGCATCTTGTGAGCCAGACTCATATCGTGATCGTGACGCTGGTTGTGACCCACCCTCAGCTTGTGTGCCTAGATTCCATACCATAAAGACAAGCAGACACATTGTGACCGCACCCTCCTTGTTACAAAGTCGTAGCACAACCATCGTACCTTCATAGTGACCCCTACCCTTATCATATCTCTCTGCCAGATGGTTCCCTCGGGATTCGCACGGTTCATACTAAGAAACCCTCTCGTCGAGCGCCTACACCAGAAAAGCCAGTCTCCCTGTGCGACTCCGCTTCCAACGCCCAATGCAACCTTGTGGGTTCTGCCCGTGCGTTACGGTCGTAGATGTAAAACGTGTTAGACGCTGCCGCTGGGTTGGCGTTTAGCAGCCACCACGCTATCCCGCATTGCCTATGCCCACAACGCTCTTGGATGGGCCTGGCTTGCTGTCCAGTGACAGCTCCCTCCTAACATCCCTGCAAACCTGGTCTCGGTCGAAAGCGGCACCAAACCCCACGATTTCCGAACCCATCGCCTCGAGCCCTTGGCAAACCCTGAGAAGAGCAGGGTCCATGGCTTGAGCGACGCGAGTAGCGAGCGTTTGCAAAACAGGCTCGCTCGTTTTCGCAAAGTTGGTACTAGTACACATTAGTCGTGTGTGGCTCGTGCTACTTAGAGCGTTCCTTACACTAGTGGCTCGGCCATGCTCGAAAAAACCACAAGAAGGAACACGGAGGGGCCCGCAAGATGCTTCCACCGTTTCGCTGTTCGCCTCAATTCGTGGACCTTATCGCGGGACCATTGCCTCTCTCTGCGAAGCTCGATGAACCTGTCGATGGCCACCTTGACCGATTTTTGGTGGGCATGCTGGCCCGACTTTCGCTCCCCATGGATGAGTCTTTCAAGGGAGTCAAAGACTCCCAGCAGCTGCACGTGCGCTATCCTGGCGAACAAGCCTCCGCTGTCAATAGCTTCTTCTGCGGCCCGAAACGCTGCTTGCACTCGACGGTCCGTGCTCGCGATATTGGCCGGGAAGGCTGTGGTCTTTTCCAGATCAATCCAGCGGTCGAGGATGGCGCAAAAGTTGTCGGCGAGGAAGCATTGCGGCTCTTGTACGATAATCTTTTGATAAAGCACTTCCAGTTGTTGCTGCATTTTCCATAGGCGTTTCTTTTGGCGACTGGGGCATTTCGACCTCACCGCGCCCAAAGTATGGGGCTCTTGAACAGAGAATATAGATGCAGGCATTCGGGCCAGCTGACGAGAACAAGGCCCGTCTCATAGTAAGCAGAAATGAAGCAGAAGTACGTGCCAGTCTATAGAGTGCTGCGCGCACCTCCATCTGACTTCACGGGGTATATATGCACTGAGGTGGCATGGCACATACCATAAACCGTATGCGGCTTCGGGTCACACACGGCAGCTTCCTGATGGTAGGAGACGCGCATAGAGCAGGAAAACATCCGCCTCACCCAGGCGCCCGGAACTTTTTACTTAGGGATGTAGTAGACCAGGGCGACAGATTTATCGGCCCGCGAGTCCCTCGCGCAAGAGTTAGAGCTCGCTGGATGCGGATGGTAGCCAGCCTGTAGTCGAATGAATACACTCACGGCCTGAGGTCTCGTGCTGTTGTAACATCTAGGCAGTCGAGCTTAGTGGAGGCGAATCTGAATTCGGCCTCGCTCTCAGTTGATAGTATGCCGCTTCGGCTGTCAATAAACTGCGGTGTCATGAACCGGTTCACGGCTGCTCTTACCTATCTTCCCTCTCCCCTCGTGCCCAATTGTTGTGTTATGTAGCCGAACACACGCTATTCGCGCCAGCACCACGGGTACACGGGGTAACACGCCGTAAGCTAAATGCAATCATCGAGCGCTTGGGTTTCGTAGTCCTATGAACTCGTAAACGAGACACCCGGCAATAGGACCGTTCATTGCCCTTCGCCATACGACGCTCTGGGAAGTAAATGCTGTCCCCATACAAACTCTGCCATACGCGTGTTCTAGGAGGTATTCAAGTCTCTCGGGCGCCGGGGCACGGAGATCGAAGGCGTATATCTTGGGAGGTATGCGAGTTGCACATAATCGCAGCGGAGACTGGCTGCTCTCGACGCAGGTATGTACAGCGAAAAGGACGTGGCGACTGATTACTGGACGAGTAGGGGGGTTTGTCAACCAATGAACGCCGGTCTAGTAGCGCGGGCGGTGGTACGTATGTTGATCGCCTCAACCCTGATAGCCATTGCCATGCCTACGTATTCGGCGGGGTTGCGAGTACCGAAGACCGAAGGCTGCCATCTGCTCTCCCAAGTACAACAGTAAGGCGATGGAGCAACTAGAACATCAGGACGTTCCCATGGAGAACAGAAAACGAACACGGTGCAATCATGCTTAGAGATTCATATAAGTATAAGTCCCACCACAACTAACAAATACCAACGGCGTATGCTACTCCTCCCCACCAACACTCCGTGCCGAGCTTCTGACGTATTCTCTAAACGTTGCGCTTGAAAGAGGCAGGCGTAACCTTTATCGATTTTCATTGCTGGGTTCTTCACAATGAGCACCACCGCACCGCCCATTGTGGACACAGTATGTCGTGTGCATATGAGAGGAGACCCCAAGAAATTCTTGATCGACAATTTTGCCGAGGTCTACACGTTCTGGGTGCCGTTAGTTCATGCAACGACCCTACCCCCGACATCCTCTACACCGACGAACGCATCGCGCAAGCATTCCGCGTGCTTCATGATGCGATAACGCGGGCCCGAACCCTCTCTTTCTTTCAGACTTGCTTTATTGCGGCTAGACACGATGCTCATCTCTTTCGCAAGAACAATCGGGCAGAACCGCCGGGTCGGTGATGTGGCGGGGAAGGTCGGTCAAGGAGATGTTACTTTTGCACAAAAGGCGTTCATGGCCGCTGCAGGACTTGGGTCGGACTCTGCGACATCAACCAAGCCAGTCCAAAGCCATGTACTAGAAGCGAAACGCTGGGCTCGGTCGCATTCGTGGATGCCAATACTCGTGAGAATGGAATTGGACGAGGCGAGGTGTCAAGGGCGGAAATGATTGGTTAATGTTGATAGGACAGGAGAGGAATTCAAATCGCCGCCTGGCCGATCCGGCGCAGCTTCGAAAAGCCGAACTCGTTATCCTGTCTTCGTTGCATGAGACAGTAAATATGTATATACTGTGCTGGACCGGGTAATCAAGATCGAAGCTCCGAGCAGCGGAATGGCCCACGTGCGTATGCGAAACGGACGAAAAGAAAGAAGCATCATCCTGCGCATGTTTGCGAAATGACAGCCAAGACAGGCGTGCGCAGGTGGTGGGAAACCGAAGCGCCAAAACCTAGCGCAGGGTCGTTTCGGGAGGCTCCATGACGCCTGTGTCACCCGCCTGCGGGCCTGAACTCCACTGCGAAAGTCGGAACGAAGGCGGCGGCGGAGATGGACCCAATTCACATCTTATCCAGCACGGCATGCGTCGGGGCTGCCAGATCAGGCCCCTGGGACAGCGTAGAGCGCTTCTCCACCGACTATTATTAAGAAGGGAGCTCGAGGGGAATGCGAGTGCTGAGGGCCCGGTTACTGATTGGTATGGTTTGCCCACGGATGCATCACAGCGGCCAGCTAGGGCTGTAGAGGTTGCGCAGCCTGTTGTTGTTGTTTGGGGGGGGGGGGGGGGGGGGCGGTTTGCTGTTGCTACTTAAGGCGCTTTTCACCTTTCTTCTCTTCTTTGTTTGCTGTCCAGACATGGACGTAGCAGCCAGGCAGCCGATTAGCCAAACAGCTCTTTGCTTACCTAGCCAGCCAGCAGGGTGGCAGCGCGTTCCCGTCCATCGGGCAACCAAGTCGGGCACCAAGGCTCGGGAACCAAGGCCTGGAGCCAAGGCCATGCGTCGCGCTTGGCATTGGACGTTGCGCAGATGTTTGCCATATTGCCCCCGCTAATTTATTCAAAATGCAGATTCCTGGGCGGCGAAGCAACAAGGTAAGGGTGGAGCCCGAGGGTACAGCTTAGCCCACCCGATTGGCCGAGCAGAAGGCGTCCAAGACGACCAAGAATTGAGAACCCGCGCTGAACGGGGGATGCAGATCCTGTGCAAGGGGAGGGGCAGGTGACTAATTTGCTACGGAAGCAAGATACACGTCCCGAAAAGGATTCACTCACGCCCAGTTCTTGGGCCTTCCGTTTAGCTGTCCATCTGCATGGTAGCATTTTCTTCCCTTGTCCCTTCGCACCCCTATACTATCTCTCTATACAGGACCCGAAATTTGAGGGTTACGGCAATGACTTGGAGCCACACATGGGCAGAAGATCAGCGAGGTGATAACGGCAGGCTGCGTGGGATAGAGAGGGAGAGGGGGGAAATAATTGATTGCTCGGCACACCATCCTCCGGGTGACGAGTCTCTCGAGGCCTCTCAACAGGCAGAATAGTAGAGCGATCGGTCGCCAGGATCGATACGTAGTGAAATCGGTCTTTCCCCCTTCGGTAGCATCACTACTTCGTCCTCCTTCCAGACCGCGGGGAAGACCCCGTGCTCCAGACACTTTTGGATCAGCTATCAATAGGACTCCACTATCGCGGGCCGGGTCGCCTTCAGGTATTTCACTGTAATGGCTTCTGTGCGGGGCGACGTGGAGGCGGCTCCGATCTTGTACCTCTCGGCTTTTTCCAGGGTGACTGCGGTAGCCTATGAAAGGGTACCCAGTGTTTACGCCGCTTCTACGTCTGGTAGATCGTCATCTAGGTCGAATCGGAACAGGATAGCATTAGTCAAGTAGTTCGCCGTCTCTATTTCTTATTTGATTATCCGGTCTCCGTCTTATACGGTAAAAGGGGCGCCATGATTTTCTGGTTTCCCTTGTACAAGTTCATCACCCTGTATAGGTCCTTGTCGTCTTTTGCATTGTCGATACTGCTGCGTCAGCAATCACGCTTCGCCATTCGGACCGCCGTTAGGAAATTTCAGCTGGCCGCCCCATCTGTACCGTCCCCTTCCGCCTGTCTGTAATATTTCCGCGTCTTGTTCGTCTTCTCAGTCCACCACGCTGCTGAATTGCCCCCTGTACGCTGGGTCCGGCTTACTGTTTTAATGCAGTCTTGTAGCATGCCAGAGAGTGCCCGGGCGGCTGCGTTGATGGCGTCCTCCGTGTCAGCCCTCTCGAGTGGCGGAAGTGTGTGCACCCTTGCCTTATCCAGGCCGCGGCGTCTCTCTAGACTGTTCTCGACGATCTTCCATCGCCGAGCCTACTCCGGTGGCGCCTCGGCGCCTCGGCCCTGGTGTTGTATTTTGAGGGGGTAGTGGTCGGATCCGCTGGCGAACCCCGTCGCTACCCGGCTTTACACCAAGGGGAGATTTGAGAACGGAAGGTCTATAACGCGCCCTTGTCGGTTTGCGACCTTGTCTGGCTGTCCGTAGCCTCTGGCCTACACTTTGCATCCGGAAACGGAAAGGGAAGCATGTAGGGCAGCCTTAATTGGGGACACCGCCTTTATGTGCTATAATTTTAGCCCTCTACCTCATGACTACAAAGTGGGCAGTAGCGGCGTCCGTCTGGGGCTTATCCATTCGGCTATTGGCTGTAAACTTAAACTTAGCGTCCTTCCATGATATCCGTGAAGCGAACTGAAGACAGCTCGGGATAACGGCCACCGGGAACATAGACAGAGATCCTTGTGTGTAAGTACGACTGGAATCGATCCACATGAATTTAACAACGTTCTAGCTGCTCTTCCAAAATCGCCTCCGCGAAGTGAATTCTGCAAATACGATAGGATGGCATTGTGTCTCGTGCTGGCTGTCTCCAAGGATCTGGCATTATGAGAAACATCAAAACGCTGGTTTGTAGCGGGGGACGTCGCGGGCTCGCCGTGATGAGCACGCCAGTTAGCACCAGGAGGAGGATCCGACTCCTTCCTCATCCGCCATTGCAACTTGCTGCTGAGCGATATTAACCAGTCGATGGCCTTCACCATCAGCATCTACTGGTTCAAAGAGGGCAAAGTACTGGACAACGCCAAGGCGAGTCCATCAATGGCGGTAGGCTATCAATAGTCGTTTTCATTACCTTAATCTCTTTGCACACCTTGTCCATAATTGCTCTGGATTGCATCCCCTCTAAGCGCCTATTATTGGCAATCGGTCCGTCGCAGTGGACGGCTTTTGCTAACTCGATGGGGGTTAGCTAGCTGCAGCCCAAGAAGTCCCCAGGTCCGTCCTCATCTTTTGCTAGTCGCTTAAAGCTTCGCATCAGGAACTAATCGGAATGTATGACGCAACATCGCCGGCGTCCATGCAAACGGGCAGATACGTAGGATTTCTGGCGTCCAATAATCGGCCAGGCGCATCACTTTGGTCCCCGGTCTTGGTCCCCGGTCTTGGTCCCCGGTCTTGGTTCCCAGTCTTGGTTCGGCCGGAGAGCACGGAACGAACTGCCACCCAGCGGGCTAGCTAGGCTACTAGGCAAGCTTGCTATTCCACGATTTGGCTTGCCCACTTTCTAGGTTTTCCGCTCATGGACTCTCATAGCGGTTGGGTTACGACTTCCTTAAATACTCCTCAAGGCAATTTGTACAATTCAAATACCACTATCTCGGGTTTCAAACCATTCAAAAAAAAAAAAAGCGAACGAAAGAAAAAGGGCGTTATGCGGCTTCTCGACACCAGAACACTCAAAATTCATGAGTTCCCCGGCGACAGCGACGAGGAGTACGCTATTCTTTCCCACCGATGGGGAGAAGAAGAATGCACTCTCCAACATATGTCGACACCGGGCGTCGCATTGCGTAGGGGCTATGCCAAGATTGAGTTTTGCTGCGCGCAAGCTGTCAAAGATGGTCTGAATTGGGCCTGGGTCGACACGTAGGACAAACGCGTGTCCAGCCTAATGAATGCTCCAGACTAACAGCCGTTGTAGCTGCTGCATAGACAAGACCAGCACTGCGGAACTTTCCGAAGCCATCAACTCCATGTTTCGCTGGTATCAAAATGCCAAGATCTGCTACGCCTTTCTGGATGATGTCAATGGCGTTGATGAACTCACAAGAAGCCTCTGGTTCACCCGGGGCTGGACATTACAGGAGCTGATTGCCCCCCGCAGGCTGTCGTTTTATTCCTCAACATGGGACTATCTTGGCTCCAAGGTTGACTTATCATCTCAGCTGCACGCCGCCACAGGCATAGAGGAAACAGTCCTATCGAAAGGCATTTTCAACGACGTCTGTATAGCGGGCAGAATGCGCTGGGCAGCCAGGAGAACGACCACACGCGTCGAGGACTCAGCATACTGTCTGATGGGCATCTTCGATGTCAACATGCCCCTCATCTACGGGGAAGGCAGGAAGGCCTTCCTACGATTGCAGCAAGAGATCATGAAGATCAATTCGGACGACCAGACACTTTTCGCCTGGGGCTTACCAGACAACATTCCAGGCCTGGGAGACTTCCATAATAGACCCCAGGAACAACCTCGGCTGCAAGGACTCTTTGCAGCCGCGCCGTCAGATTTTAGCACACGACACGACATTCGCCAAATTGGAAGCCGAGAGCCCTCCCTACTGCCTGTGATCCAGAACAGCGGTCTTCGAGTACAGTTTCCTGTTCTGAAACTAGCGTGCTCCAGTGTTTTGATCCTCAGCTGCACTGTGCGCGTTCGCGACGCGGAACTTACCGCATATCTTGGAATCCTGATACGCGACTGGACTTACCCGTATTGGGCGCGCTGTGAATCTCTGATCCTCGTTCCTGTAGAGGAGTCGGAAAAGTTCAAGACAGAGACCGTCATTGTCAGAGAACCCACGCCGACCGTGGTCGATCAGCGGCCGACGAACTTCAACTTCGTACTTATTCCCGACGCGCATGACAGCTTCCAGCATTGGTTCTATATAGAGGAGATCTACTGCCTCCCGCACGCGAAGTATTCCCAAACAGAGCGGCGGATGTCGTTCCCAGCGGGCCATAAAGGGCCACACGGTGTAATCTTCTTTACACCAAAACCCCAGCTTCACCTAGGGTCGCAGATAAACTCCAAGGAACATCCGTTTCCCTTTGCCATCGTGCTCGGTGTGTATCGGGATCCCCAGTATGCGTTTGTGCCTCTTCTAGGCTCAGAAAGCGCAGATGGGGACTTTCACCATATCTTTCGCACGGATAGACAACTGGTCAGTCATTGTATGACCAAAGATCAGCTCAAAAAAGGGTTGAAAGAGACCTACGGATGGGAGTTTCTTTGGCATGCCTCTCTACCCGATCATGGACAGCGATTGTGTTCGTGGAATGAATGGGCCAAGCTCAAAGGTGGCTTTTGGGAATCCATCCGAGAGAACCGGGAATTGCGACTGTACGTCGCGATCCACATCGGTCCAAGCAACCTTGTGGAGAGCACGATGTACGTATTCTTCCACTTGAAAGTCTGCGACTCGGGAGAAGCTGGGCCATTAATCGGCCCCAGCAGCACGCCTTGGACGACGGCAGTGGGAGAAAACTCTCGGATGGCGTTTGAAAGCGCTATACAAGATTATGTCCGGACGTGGTGGAAGATGAAAGATTTGAATTGGTTTGAAGAGCTACTTTGATATCATCAAGTACTTTCTCATAGAACCTGCTGTCTAGAGTGGTCTGACACACGGACCGCGACCCTTCCATACCATCTGGGAGCAAATGGCCGCCTGCAAGGTTTGAAGCTGTGTTCAAGTGCCGAAAGCCTAATACACTGGTCATAGCTGCCACGATGCCAAGACCCTCTCAGTGCGTTGGCAATTCAGTGCAGTGATTGAACCAGAAGGGCCCTAAGTAGAACTTCACTGCAGACTTATGAGTACCTATTCTTGTACTGTACGCGATTGGTACCTCATGCATTGAAGTGCGTCTCTTCCAGTCCCCGAACAACCAGCCCATCGTAACGAAACGAAGGCGGAAGCAAAACGCGCCCAGGTTTAGGCCGGCAAGCCGTCCCGCTTGATTTATCACCGGCATACACGTACTTTTTTCCTCTTTTCTCGCGCTGGCCAATCTTACCTAGGACCTGCTCTTCTGCCATCGTCCGTTCATTATACGTTTTGTCTGCAACCACGGGTGATCCGGAATGCGCTGTGGAAGGAGTGTGGCCTTACTGACGTTTTTGATACGAGTTGAGTTTAATGCCGAATTCAAGGAAGGGCAACAAGGCTAGTTTCGATGATGCAAAACGAGTAGCGCGGCTGAATCTGGACTGTCAGTACCAAAGGCTCTTGGGGCCCATCGGAGCAATCTGAAGCCCTCCACAGGCTAGTGTAGCCGCTAATGAGGCGTAGGACGGGCGACCCCACTCAGCTAGTTTGATGCGGAGGGCAACCGAAGCGAAGTGCCAGGCAGCTGAGGTGGAAAGCGTACGGGCCCCAGTGGCTGTTGAATACGTCTCACAACAAGACTGGCCAGGAAGCGGTCCATTGCAATGGGAACTCAAACAAAAGAAAATAATCAATAATATATGAAGGGACACGTTTGCTTATGAAAATCTGGAATAACTTATCTCATTGACTAGCCTGCTTCCTAGCATGGACGAGGTACTATTCAACGCTTAGGAGGTGCTTGGATTTTACTTCCAGAACAGGATCCCTTCGCTGTATTTAGCACGGGTCCTCGGGCCCTCTGAACAAGAGCTTGATGATTTCGGCAGTGGCGTCCTTTTCGTTCTCGACGCAAAGTGTTCCTTCTACACTACTCCCGACACGACCACTACAGGTAGACTTCTCTTCTTCGATGGAACAGTTGCAAGTCTCTCTTCATGAATTTTTGGAAATGAGGAAAAAGAAGAAAGTGGCATAAGGAATGGCCATCGGATTACTACCATCGCAAACTCTTGGAACGTTTCGACTTGAGTGGCATCTTTTGGTCCATCCAGGGAATGAATCCTGGTCAAATGGGCAAGAATATGTGCACTATCGCAAGGGCCTCCAGGCAGGGCGTCTTCTCTTGAAACTATGAAAGTAGTGAACCGCATCGCTGTGGCCCATTGATGCAGAAAACAAGCGGTACGAGGAGGGCGATCTCCTGCTTGTAGCAACTAATGCACGCCTTGGGAAGCGGAATTCATTGCGGTGCAACGTCAAGCACGCTATAGAACTGTGGCAAGACTTGAAGAGCGGTTTCTTCGCCGCATTCTATGGATGCGTCCTTGTCATTGCTGTAGTCTGTACCAAGCGCGATGCAACTATTGGATCCTGAGTGGGTCCCAGTACGGGGACGAGCTTGCGCTTCGTGCCCGGCTACCAATTTCCGTTTATCCCATCGAGACGGCTTGATAGCACGGAACTGAAGTCGCAGACCAGGACCACTTTCCGCTGTACGGTTGTGTCGGATGCCCATTAGACCATGGTAGATGATGAGTTACCCCTAGTGGTATCCACGATCTGCACCGCGAGCACGCCCCGGGCTCATGCGAATATCAAAATCCGATACAAGACGGGAGATCTGTTGTCGCTTAGGCGTATCGAAGTTCAAGGGATCTGGCGGAAGCGAGACCGCGCGTTGTCTTTCGAAAGGCGTTCTGGAGAGCCTTCTCAATGCTGCGAGGTCCTTCGCCAACGGGCTTCCCACCATTGAATTGTTTGCTGGCGCGACTGGCAGTCGGCTAGCAAGCGATTTCAGCCGTTTCATGTCTAATCTGCACTTCGCTGAGGACGTAGAAGGGCCATATTGCACACCGCTTGAGCTTCGGGTTGCTTGGTACGCCCTGCTTCGCTAGTGAGAGAGCGATGGCGAATCGGGTGGCATTTGTGACCCTCGTCATCGTATATAGTCTTACTTGGCCGCTTCACGAAGGCCCCTTCGTAGCGAAGTCCTGGAGGTCGTTGCACCACTCAGGCTAGGGGTAATGTCTCGATTTGGGTCTTGGCTGTCCCTCTTGACAGTGAGGTCGTCTGACACATCGGTTCGATCCGTCTCAGGAGGCTCTTAGGGTGAACCCGAGTCCGAAGTGCTCGCAGTACCAGCTCCGTCGGGGTTCGATGCGTCGGTAGCACCCGTGCCGCTTCGTCTTGACCCGCCTGCGGTCTGAATGCTTAACCTCACATAGGAAAGAGGCATAATATGGAGACCAAGGTCCTGCACGCCCGCGATAAGGTTCTTGTGGGACTTCTTCGCAGCTTGGTCTCCCGGGACAAGCAACCCATACCGATCGATGCCGTAGCCATCCGGCAGTTGCTTCTCACTTCGTGCCACAAACGGTAATAGCACACCATCAGATTAATTGTCCTTCACTTAAGGGCCATTGGCTGTCCAGGACTCCGCATGGATCAGATCCTAATCAGGGCAGGGCGTTCGTGGCCATGTTCGGAAGTTTTGTTGCCGCCCCAGTGATTAGGATCGTAATCTGAATATTCCTATTTACGATGGAATGGTAGGGTTAGCGAACTCTGGCAGGTAGCATGCAAACTCGATCTGTACTAGATTTTCATTCGTGTACAACTCATCGCGCTTGCGTGAACATGACAAGTATCTTTCTTTCTCACTTTCGCCGGAGTGGACATCCTCTACGAGCTGTTTCCAATCAGCCGCTTTCGACTTTTCTAATACTATAAGAATTTCATCGTACCTTGTACTACTAGGATAGTCTGAAATTTGCGTCTACCGTAGCGGCTGCGTGAAATGGTTGTTGAGAATGAGGGTCGTAAGAGAAGGGATGTTGCGGCAACAGACTCGATGGTGGAGATGTGGACGCACGAGCCCTTTAAGGCTGTCATACAGGTGTATGACTGCTTCGCAGCGAGAGATACCACTAGCTCGAATCCGCTATTAGATTTTTGCGGGCCTACTATACTCAAATCCAGTGAGCCAAGCGCCATGGCCTCAACGGACCCAGCACAGAATAATCATATAACGAGAATGCCTTTAAAATAACACCAACTATATGATATTCTCAAGGATGGAGCTTTAGTTGTGACTAAGTAGAAGCCATGACCGAGCGCCGCAGGAGACGCAAAGAATAGAGGGGGGGGGGGGGCGGGCGGGTGTTGATTATGAGGACATAAAAACTCTGTCTAGTCGGTTTTGCCTTCTCCAGCCGCGATGAAGAGAGAGGGTCCCTGGGTGTCGAGCTATGTTACGCAGAGAAGCCCGTTATGGGAAAACTGAGTTGTTGATTACCTACACTTTCATTCCAGGATCTCAAATCCGTCAAGGTGACGTTAAGTGCGATGGAATAGCTGTAATCCAGCGGGAAATGTCTCAGTGGGAGGTGGCAAATCGAATGACAGCCAGCACCCTGGCTCACGACAAGTTCCTCACATAATGGTCTAGAGACGCTATCGCTGATACTAGAGCTGTGGGGAAAAGGCAGTTTCCACCACCTCAGGAGCAGCCAAAAGCCCGAGCTTGTACTGAGGCTTTCAGTGAAGGTTATCTACATAGGCGCATCGGTATAGTTATGACCCGGCGAACCAATGAACATCTCATGCAAACGATTAAGCGCTCATGCGGCCAAGAACCAAGGAAACAAGGAAACAAGGAACACCAGCCTCAAGGGCACAGCCAAGCCAAGGCAAGGTCACATGACTGGAGCGACAAGAGCGGAGTGCTCCCAGCGTTCCTAAGGTATCAGTGAGGGAACGACTTGGTATATAAGCCAAGAAGGATTTCGAGAAATAGACAGTGATTATCTCAGTTATCAATATAAGCAACTAGTTTATTTGTAAATGTGAGTAATTTCTCAATGACCTCTTCTGAAAACACAATTACCAGCCAAGCACCTTCCAGTCATCAGTTACCCACTGACCAGTCTTCAAGCAGACAGACGCTCTCTGCCCCTGATTGTACAAACCCTACATCACGCAGTACTTAGGTATAGCTTTCGTTGCAGAGAGGTGGTTTCAGGAACCCCGGAAGGCCATAGACCACCGATACATATTCGATACCCATCTGCAAATGATTAATATACGAATAGCGTGAAATTCTATGAAAATATATAAATCATCGGCTACAGCGAAAACCATAGAACGGTCGTTGAAACAAGTACAAATATGACCCAACTTAGATAGAGCAACACACCAAAGTCCGCAGCTAGCAAGCGCGGGATCCGTGCTAAAGCCGTTGTCAATGTTTGTGCAACTGACGGGGACTTGTCGTCCGGCACGATCCAGCGAACCCGGCAAAGATCAAACCCGCGGGGAAGCGCCTCAATTGGGATTAGTTCGGGCTGGTTAAGCAAAGTCCCGCTGCTGCCGCTGCCTTTGGGCGTGTCCATTGTAAGGTTAGGAGTGTCGACAGCTCGTGCTTGATGGTTGTCCTGAAGGAAGATGCCAAAGTAACCCATAACTTCAAGCATCTGATAATACTCGTTTAGTCTTTTTGCTTTTTTACCAAGTATAACCCTTTTCCTAGTCTCATAGAAAAAATAGTTTACGGCTATGATGGAAGCCGTGTTAATAGAAACTGTTAAGAGAAAATTAGCTCTTATGTAGCTTCTGTATCCTAGCATAATCAGCGCTTACATCGGAAAGAATAATAGTCAGAATTCGTAAAGAAGGTGGTCAAAGTCGTATACTGGTGGAAAGACACTGATGTAAGCGCCCCCACCGCTGCTCCGAATGGAACGGCACAACACAAAAGCGTTCCCAACGGGTTTGCCTGCCTCACTGGCCATATGTCGACGACTATGCTCACTGTCAAAGTGATGAAAGTACTTCCGCAGATGCCGAGTATGAACCTCATTGCTATCCGGGCGCAAAAGTCTGCAGTAAATCGTGAGATGATGTGGGAAATAAAATAAAAAATGCTGCAGATCGCCAGAATGGGAAAACGATAATTGATATCAAGAAGTGGTGCAAGGATGATATGATTCGAGAAAAATCCGCATGTTAAAGTCATTAAGCCCATGTTTCTAGGCGTTGTTCTTGCAATAAGCTCGGTCGCAGAAAGGTCGGCTGGGGAGGGCACTCCTGCATTGAATGCAGTGGAAAAAATTGCGAGAAAGCTCGCAAACAATACAAGGTTCTTGCGGAAGGTTGGCCACAACATCGAGTCATTGAAGGGCTCCAAATTTGGCCTCTGTGGGACTTGAGGTACTTCATGATGGACTTTGATTGTAGGGATTTCCGTGGCAAATGTCGTATTCAGATGGACGACAGCTGTGTTCATTTCGGAAATATTCGCTCTTCCCTTATTCGCTGAAAGTTCCATCTTCGATGACGTGTCAAAGCAACTAAGAGCCGAGTAGGTTGTCAGCGTGCCACTCATTCTCCTAATTAGCTAACGTGCATACCCAATGTCTGAGGATTCTAGGGTACTTCGTTAAGTCGTGGATATGGCTGTGGATAGATACTCAACAAATTGTCAGGGGCAACACGATGCACAACAAGCAAATATCGCAGTATGCACCCAGTAGATGATAGGAATGCAAATATATAGCCCATGATTTTAGCAACAATAAGCGGACTAGTGTAAGATGACGTTAATTCTGCGGGGTAATCAGAATGCTGACGTCACATCACATAGAACCTAGGCTCATGACCTTCTTCAACTAAGCTCAGACCCCCTTCTGCGGTCCACCCAATCACCGGTCCAGGCTCGGAAACGCTACCTTCGACAACATCCTATATTTAGAAGAAGAGATAGCTTAACAACTATATTGCCTACAGACAAGATGCTTGGCCTCACGAGACCTATATTTCTTCCTCTGCCTCACAGACCAGCTCTTCATCTGAGATACTCACGATTTCTATACTTTCTTGGCGAGTGACGCGTTTGGGCCCCCTAGTGATATCGCCCATACACTCCTTGACTTTGCGCACGTCTGGCAGGTCCACGAACCATTCTTGAGCAGTTGGTTCAACTTTTGTACGTTTCTGAGGCCTTTGTTGATCTAGAGCAGCCTTTAGATAGTCTCTTTCGTGAGTGCATCTCCTCGAGTCCTTACGCGGTTGGTTGGCCCCAGTGACTGCAGATGCCCCACCGAGCCCAGCTGCAGGGCAACCCGTTGGCTACCTGCCGCACCTGTCACTCATTGGAAGCTTCTCGGAACAGGGCCCAACAGGTTCTCCTCACACCTACTCGCGACTACTTGGATGCAACAACACTAGATCCCCTATATGAAGCGTTCTTAGTGCAGAGCCTTGGCCAACCCAGCACTCTTTTCTGAGCACGCTACATCAATTGCCAAAGGGAGGTTTGCATCGCTGAATATTGAGGCATGGGATGCATATGATGGTTTGATGTCTGGTGTGGTGTGGATTGAGAGCTTGAAGTCATGGAAAGGAAGCGGAGGGCTACCGAGACAGTATTTTCTCTTTCCCAATCACATCAAAGCGGCTGTGTGGTATGCGCTCAGCATGGCCTGTTGTTCAAAGAACCAGTCACCAGATTCGAACACTCTTCTGATCCCGGAATACCTTAGCAGACCGGCTGGCTGGTTCGTGCCGCTCGCGGGCGAGACCACAGGCGAGTACACGGTTGGGAAGCCACGCAGGGCCTGTTTGAAAGACTTTTGCAGTTCTTGTAATCGATTCCACCGTGTGATGTAAGCAGCTCCAACAACTAAGCTAGCACCCTACAGAGAAGCTCTCCGATCGGCGAGGAAAGAATGGACGAGACAGAGAATGGGAGGCTCCCCTACCCGGATGCTTTTAGCCCGATTGCACGAACACGCTTTACTGACACTTCCATGCAAGCCCTGCCGGAACCTCTTTCGAAATTGACCCCACACGGCGATAACTCCACAACCACGACTTTATAAGCCACCGGATAGCCCGGAAATTGTTCCTAGGGCTACATTTAGCCTAGAAATGGTTGATTCACCACCCTCGGGGCAAAGCGCGGGTGGTGGGAGCCGCCAACGGCCCGCCCCACCGCCCGAGCCGACGCCTCCAGACTCGAGAACTCCATCGCCACACAGCCTCACAGCACCTGGACCTGGTATAGATGCTATACGCAGCGCGATCAATAGCTTTAAGCGCTTCCTAGCTGGTGAACCGGATATGGCAGCTATAGCCACAGCGGCTCAAATTGCTATCCCGGTCCTAGAGGCGGCCCAGACGGCTGAGGAGCCAAAGAATCAAACCAGCATCGAAAGACGTATCGATGCCATCGAGAATGCGCTGCAGGCATTCCATAGGGACACCAAGGCCTCTAAGACGTACGCTACAGCCGCTACTGCCCCTACCGCCGCTCCTACACCTAAGGTCCCCCAGGTAGCTAAGACACTGCCTCCTCGACACGAACGAGAGGTTACAGTCAAGACCGTGGGAACCGAAGGCCGCACATACGAGGAGATCGTGCGGAAAGTTAACGCAGCAACAGGCAGAGAAGCAGCAGCAGCCGCACGGAAGCTTCCCAGCGGAGATTACGCTATTACCTGCAAGGCAGCAGAGGAGAAGCGAATGCTGGAAACCGACCGGGACTGGACCACCGAGGCCTTCGGAGAGAACGCATCTATCCAGAAGAGAAAGATACTGGTGGTGGCCCATGGCATCCACAAGGAAGCCACAGAGACGAACTAAGGGCAGCTAGGAGCCCAGCTCCGGAACCAGCCCGGCGGCCCTATCGACGTCCTAGAAGCAAAGCTCCCTCATAACGCCAGGACTTCATCTAGGAGGGTCACGGCCTTATACATCGCCGTCGCCACAGTCCAGCAAGCGGAACAGCTATGCCGAGACGGCCTTATCTGGCAGTACGGCTACTATCCATGCGAGCCTTTCGCTGAAGGAGCGCAGCTTAGGCAATGCTACCACTGCTATCGATACGGACATATTGCCAGAGTCTGCCGTCACGCACGAAGGTGTGGGCTTTGCTCTTCGACTAAACATAACCACAAAGAATGCCCAGAAACCGAGAACCAGAACCGATACTGCTGCCCGGCATGCCGAGGACCGCACACAGCGTGGTCTAAAGAGTGCCCGGTCCGCCAGGAACAAGTCATATCGCCATAGTGTTGACCTTGTGCAGGAGCCGAAACTGCGCCATCCGTAGTGCTTACTGTAGTACCGCGGTGTGGTAATATCACCGATGACTCCGCTAATCTCGCACCTGCACTGCCGTTTAGCCAGTGGTTATGCCTTAATGACCGAGTCACTTCCTGATGGGCGCCAGGCGTTGCGACTCAAGATAAGGTCAGAAGACGCATCGCAAGTGGAAAGCAAGTTCGTTTTGCGGAGCTTAATTCAACGACATAAGACCCCGGACCTGTGGCTATCCTGCAAGTCGACGCATCGGCATTGCAAGATCTCTCTCGTCCTTTCTCTTGCTCTCAGAGAGGGCAATTCATCATATCGTAACAGTTACAGTCGAGGCCTGAATGTCCTGTCCTTAGCCAGAGTGGTAGCTGACTTATTACAGGTGACAGAGCTGCGAACTGTGACTCCATGACCATCGGTGGACTCGTGAAGGATAGTGACAGAAGGATGATTAAGTAGCCAAGAGGCGACTCAAACACGTACGAATGAATTGAAAGTACGTAGGAGCCTTCAATTAGCCTAGAGGCAGTGCATGCCACGGATGGAACATACTCTAAGCCGTGTGTTGGTGGCCAAGAAGCTCCGTGGGCTCCCATTTCGTTATATGACGCTTCCAAGTGCTTGGTAGCTGCTCAGCCCTGGTTTTAGCGCTTAGAGAGCTCTGCAGGCTATGGGTGGGGCTCTGAGGTTGTTCCTAAATACCCTTTCCCCCCGAAGCCTCCATATGTATCATCTAGCCAGCACCGATGACAGTCACCTGCACTCTCTGGCTTTTAGCCTTACAAACTTCACGACACCCGGAGGTAGAAAGCCACTATGCGGCTGCTCCATACCCCCACACTTGAGATTCATGAGTTCCCGGGCGACAGCGACAAGGACTACGCCATCCTCTCCCACCGGTGGCGAGAGGAAGAAGGCACTCTGCAGCACATGTCAACGCCTGGGGTTGAGTCGCGCAAGGGCTATGCCAAGATCAAGTTCTGTTGCATGCAGGCTGTTAAGAATGGTTTGGACTGGGCCTGGGTCGGCACGTAAGAATCTGCAACTCATGCCGCACAATGCATGTTCATGGCTGATAGTTGTCGCAGGTGCTGCATAGACAAGACCAGCACCGCAGAGCTTTCCGAGGCTATCAACTCCATGTTTCGGTGGTACCAAAACGCCAAGATCTGCTACGTGTTTCTGGATGATGTCAGCTGTGTGAATGAACTCACGGAAAGCCTCTGGTTTACCCGGGGTTGGACACTACAAAAGCTTGTGGCTCCCCGTAGGCTGTGGTTGTATTCATCGACATAGGACTACCTTGGCTCTAAGGCGGAGTTAACAGCACAACTGTATGTCGTAACCGGCATAGAAGAACGCGTCCTATCCACTGGTATCTTCAACGACATCTGTATAGCGAGTAAGATGCGCTGGGCAGCTCGGAGAACCACTACTCGCGTCGAAGACCTGGCATACTGTCTGATGAGGAATCTTTGACGTTAACATGCCCCTCATCTATGGCGAAGGGAAAAAGGTGTTTCTGCGACTGCAGCAAGAGATCATGAAGATTAACTCGGACGATCAGACAATCTTCGCTTGGGGACTTCCAAGCGTCATCCAAAGGCTCAAAGACCATCCGAAAAGACCAAGTGAACAATCCAAGCTCCAAGGATTGTTTGCAGCTGCGCCGTCAGATTTCATCTCAAGTCACGATATCCGCCTAATCGGCAGTCGAGAGCCTGCCCCACTGCCAGTAATTCAGCACAGTGGCCTTCGAGTTCAGTTCCCTTTTTTGCCACAGGATTGGTTCAGAGTCTTGATACTAAACTGTACTGTCCATGTGGGTGACGTGGGCATTACTGACTATATTGGAAATCCGATTTGCGACTGGCAATCGCCATATTGGACACGGTACGAGTCTGATTCTTGTTCAAGCCGAAGAAGGCGGAAATTTCAAAAGTGAAAGCACCATTGTCAAAGAACCGACGCCATACTTGATGGATCGGCGGCCGAAGAGCTTCAGCCTTGCGCGTGTGTATCACCCAATTGACATCCCTCGGAACAGTTTCGTTATCGACGAAGTATATTGCCTTCCGCATGCAAGGTATTCCCGAACGGACCAGCGCTTTTCATTCCCAGAAGGCCATACAGGACCTCACGGCGTGATCTTCTTTGCGCCAAACCCCCTACATGATACTGGATCGAGCCAAAGGTATAGCCGGCTATTCCCTTTCGCCGTCGTACTCGGCCAATACCGTGATGCCGAGTGTGCATTCGTGCCTCTTCTTTCACCAGAATGTCTGGATGGGGATTTCCACCGTATCCTTTACACAGACAAACGGCTAGTCCGCTATTGCATGACCAAGGAGCACCTCAAGACAGGCCTGAGGGAGAACCGTGATTGGAACCTTCCCTGGCGTCCTTCCACATCCGCTTATGGCCAACAATTGAATTATCGGATGAAAGGTGCTCGGAGCTATGATAGCGCATGGGAGTCAGCCATGGAGCGCTGGGAATCACGACTACATGTGGCGATCCACATTGCTCCGCTGAACCTCATTGAGGACACCTGTTATATCTTTTTACAGTTAATTTCCTGTAAGTCGAGCGACACTGTTTAAGTGCTCGGTAAGGGGAGGTTCCTTACCAGGGATGAGGCATTGCGGGAATTCAACGAGGATGTCAAAGACCGTCTTCGCAGTTGGTGGAAGATAAAAGAGATGAGTTGGTTTGAAGAGCAGGATTAATTCCACCAAGTATCCCAGAATTTCCGAAATGATTATAAACCTACACTTGTGTTGGTGCTGCTTATGGTACGTTGTATCTGGGCATTTTCCTTCCTCTGTCTCTGCATTATCCTAACCTGGGAGCCTCCCCAACGAGGAAGCCAATTACATCGCTACTGGGTGAAATGAGTGCAGACGAGACCGAAGAGCAGAGTGCGGAAGACTAAGTAGTAGTGTCGACGGAAACTGACCAAAGCAGGCACAGTAAATGTGGGAACGGTGGAAGAGCGAGGGAGAAGAGAGGAAAGGGCGAATTCAGGGGCCAGGAAGAGATAATGAGAGGGAGGGATAGGAACAGAAGGGAGGAACAGAGCAAGGGATAGAGGAAGGACAGCGCCCAAGGAAGTGGCAAAACCAGAAGCAGAGTAACAGCGGCGGATGGGGCGCGATCATATCCAACAGATCAAGACTGAATCGTAGCTTCTAGCCCAACCAAAATTCGCTCCAGGCCCAAGGCGGCGAATAGGTGCCAGGAGCCGAAAAGGCGGTAGGTCCACAGGGCGAGCAGAACCAATGAGGCGAGGAGCTCAAAGGGGCCCGGAGCCCAAATCGATCCCTCCACATCCATCATGCCGATCGGCCCCACCCGGCCGCCCCGGCCAGGTCGGAACCAGTTGTTGAAGACTTCCTGGGTCTAGTCGAGGTTGGGGCCCGTCGGTGATCCAGGTCTTGGCGGGCGCCGAACATACGGCGACACCGGCACGCGATGGCTATACGAGGGAGCCGCCAGAAGCTTCGCCAGGCCGAGTTGGTCACGCATGCGCAAAACCTATGTCACAGCTTGACGGACCTTCAGAGAAACTAATATCTGAAATGGGATGCTTACTCTGCCTGAATCTTAACGGGTTTTGGAATTAGACACGAGAAGTTGCTTTTCGTTATTTTTATTGATGGAATTTACGCTCTGATCTCGTTCAACCTCTCACACGGTTGTTACCACACATTCACTTTTGGGTTCGACAATTAGATGGCCGTACACACTCGCTAATGCTACATTATAACTATGGATTATATACAATACAATCATTACCCGATTTATCGCCTTAGGTGTAGAAGGTGTGCCATTTCTTGTTTGTTGCTGTGGTTTACAGATCTATAACTTACTAGCCTAACCGTTGACTATTGTCAGCACCAGCTCTTGAAGTCAGCCTGGTGAAGAGAAGCTGAATGATTTGGAGAGGGAATTCGGCAATGCATCGCATCGACTTAGGAATGATACGAAATACCCGCGTGATAACCTCTTCGGGGCTAGCTTTAGCCTTCTGATTCTTCCAAAACACCGAAGGAAATGATAGGGGCAGGTAGCTGGGAATAGTAACGATGCATTGCCATCCGTTACTGGACGAGCACTTCTTCCCTGCCTGAAGCTCTGTCCCTTGCGGATCCGTAAGACGCTACGGATCGTGCCTGAAAGAAAGATGCACTGCCGGGGTTTCAAAACCTGAAAGCATCATCACTTACTTCCGTAATACAAGTATGGTGATCACTACCGTCATCAGTATGCTCGTTTTGGAGCAATCTTTTTTGGATTTCTATTATCTTGGACGGCGTCGCATCCTTAGCGATGCCATATCTGTGGCTGTTTTCGTCGTGTCTTGGGTACTTGCGCGATACTCCTGTTCCGTTCCGACTACTGGAGGTCTTGGCGTCGGACTCTAAAGCACAGACATACCAGTAACAAAGTAATAGCGGATCCGTGCCAAGCATTCCCCGCTCTGGAGCAGTCATACAGCTGTATGACTGCCTTGTAAGGGTTAGTGTACCCACAGTTCCGTCATCAACCTCATTGCAACAACACCCTTTCTAACGACCGTTCTCTTAAGGCGCTATAACGAACGAAACCTCGGACTCTCCTCATGGCATAGGGTACAGCAACGTTACCTTTGCGTTAGGAAACTCGAAAGCTGCCGAGTGGAAGCAGTTCATTGAGAACCTCGATATCGGCGAAAATGAGAACGAGATATATGCCTTGTAAGAAGGTAGCTGGGTTCCGGGGCGAGAACTTCATTCAGCACTACCCCGTCGCAGAGAGGAGTATACACTTTGCGATACAGCTCGCGGGCGCGGCAAAAAGACATCAAAACTGGGCAACGGACGCCTCGCCCCGATTTTAACAGCTCACGCGCCGGCGCATACAATTACTCCCGAAGGGCCGACACTAATTCGTGCAGCCACTCGAACCGACGGGTCTCATCAATGTGAAGTCCTAGACAACCAATGACCCTTAAGTGAAGGACTAGGACCCTGATTATGTGCTATTGCCGTTCATAGCACTAAGTACAGAGAAACTACCGGATGGCTACGGCTTCGACCAGTATAGGTTGCTTGTTCCGGAAGACTAAGCTGTGACTAGCTCCTATCAAGGCCTCGTCGCGGGCGCGCAGGACCTTGGTGTTCATACGACGTATCCATCCTACGCGAGGCCAAGCATTAAGGCCGCAGGCGAGCCAAAAACGAGTGGCACGGATACCACGGAGGCATTCACACCCGATGCAGCTCATCCTACGAGCACTTTGAAATCGGGTTCTCCAAAGGGACCCCGGAGACGGATCGAGAAAATGTGTCAGGCGACCTCATTTTTAAGAGGGTAGGCTAAGACACAAAATATTGTATCACTCCTAGACTGAGCAGTACAACGGCCTCCAGGACTCCGCTATGGAGGAGCCTGCGTGAGGCGGCTAAGGAAAACCACATACGATTCTCAGGGTGGCAACCACTCCCTAACTCGTCATCGCTCTCTCACTAGTGACACAGGGTGTCCGGAACAACTCGACGCTCAGGCTGTGCGTACCATGGCCTTGCTACGTCTTCAGTGAAGTGCGGACTAGAAATGGAACGACTGAAAACGCTTGTTAGCCGGTTACCGATTGTGGCAGCGAGCGCTTTCGCCGTGGAGAGCCCGCCGGCAAAGGACCCGGGAATATCGAGAGGGGCCTCTAGAACGCCCGTTAAAAGACACCGCGCGGCCTTGCTTCCGGCAGATCCCTCGCACTTTCGTGTGCCCAAAAGACAGCAGACCTCCCGTCCTGTACTGGATTTGGATGTTCGCATGGGCCTAGAAAATGCTCCCGGTGTAGATCGTGGATATGATAAGGGGGCGGACGAGGCATATCTGGCCCACGCCGTCTTCAAAATGCGCCAAAAAAAAAAAAAAAAGGAGGAAGAGTTAACCATCCGAGGCACGCACACCGCCTGTAGCCTACTCCCGATTATTCAAAACTGCAAGCACCCCGTTATCGACCCGAAGAAGGGGCTTCCCGAACTTCATCTTCTCTATGGAGCCGAGGCTAAGGCTCTCCTCGACGAGACTATACCTGATGTGCCTATTACTACGGAACGACAGTAACACTTCTAATAGAAAAACCCCACCCGACCGATCCTAGAGTTCTTCGAATAGATAGAGGATAATGGTCAGTGTGTCTCTGTCTAGATCCCCTCTCTGGATAGGAACCGGCCCTCGTACGAGTCACGCACTATATAACAGGTCCGCGAGCGGTTTCTTTCTCAGGAAGAACCGGACGACCTATAGAATATCCTTGACTGCCGTTGCACCCTCCTTTCTACCCTTCCTGAGTTTTTTTACAGGACAGAACTGCCAGCTCTTAGCTCGGATACGTAACAAGGTGCTGCACGGGAACAGCGCCGAGAGGGTTTTGGCGCGTCGCGCAGAGTGGGCGGGATGGCGCGAGATTGAGCACTGGGCACTCCTGTCCCAAGGAAGCCACGGTACCACTGCGCACACGGACAGCCAGAGCCTGGCAACGTGGGTCACCATCCAGGAAGGCCTCTTTGGGTTCGCATGGATGGCGCGTCCAACAGTACCAACGAGGATGTGACAAATATTGGGAAGTGGATTCAAGTGATGGAAGATCTCTTTCTACTAAGATCGGGACGGGCTGGTTCCGCAGCTCGATGAATTCTAACCTGTAGAATCGCTCTTCTGGTAGTTACTGACTTATGTACATTGCGGCATACTATTATCTTGGCTTCTGCGAGAATGTCTCCATCGCGGACTGCTCAAGGCTGCAGGGCCTTTCCGATAGTAGCAAACAGCAAGCAGCCTGATTCTGTCCTCAAATACTTATGCACGCAGAAGACACGGGGCTGCTCCTGCGTGCTATTGCTTTGTATTGCCATAGTGCTGCTGTAATCCCAGGAGACCGGCCCCGCACAAACTTGCACAGTGATGTAAAAGCAACGGCGATTGGGAGAGGTCCAAGGCTATACAATTCCCATGCATACGATCCCGGGACCTGAAAATCGGAAAATATCCGGTTGGGACAACTTGTGAGACATAGAATAGCTTGTTACTTGTTCTTTAGGGCAGCGAGACAACGCGGAAGACGCTGGGAGTACGAGCTAGTCACCACTGAATAGTAGAAAGCTTCCGAGGAAGTGATACGAACCAGACATCGCAAGCTCTCTGGGTACGAAGGGTACACAGCGCATAGTGCCGTTTCGTGCCGCTACACAGAGGTTTCTTGCTGTTCTCGGTGCAGGAGTCTCCAGGCAGCAAACTTGTTAGTTGCTGTTCCGTGTCTATTGAGCGCGTTTTGCCTGTGAGGTCCTGGCAGGGTTTGGGAAACGGCTAGAACTCTCGTGTACTAGGCTCTGCTACCCCCCTCGGTATTATTTTATAACCGTTGAGGAGCCCAGCTGTAGTCTAGCTACATGTTATTCATCTCAAGCATGCCGTAATATTTTTTTCACATAGTGTTTGTTTGCTTTGTCACGACTTATGGCTCTTCTACCCTGATGGCCGCGCGCAATGCTAGACGATGGTCCTCTGGGGGCGGGGTAATTTTTGGACTTCGGCCATCGGCCGTATCGGCTCTCGACTCGGCGTTGCGTTCGCATTGCTTTGCACTGCCCTTTCACCTGGGCCAGGTGATGTTGGCCGAGAGCGCCGACAGGCTCATCGCTCGCGTCGGCTATGAGCACACCCCGACTGAGGCAAGGTGCGCCGCAGCTACAACAACGAATGTGGCCCATGGCACCAGGCCGCCTACCTGTTAGCTCACAAAGCTGTAAAGTTTGTGGGGGGGTACTGCTGGCCAGAGAGGGCTTTCTACAATGCCGTAAATATGACCTGTGAAATTTAGCTACAGTAGCGCGATAATACTGATCAGGATTGGGTACGGGGACGGCGAGATCAATGCGCTACCAAGATCGCAGATACTTTCACACGCATACTCACGAAACATGGTATGCATGCTGCGACATTTCTTCCTTTATTAAACAGCCGCCGGGCGCAGAGCCTTCCGCCCGAACCATTTACATTGCTGTCATTTATACTGTAGCAAGTGGTCACTTTGGGGTGCCTATAAGTTCAACACCCACCACTCGGGCCCCCCTAGACTTGGGCCACCAACAAAGTAAGCCCATCCTCCTCATCGCCAACAACTTCAACCATGGATATAATAGCAACCACAACACCAATAGATAGATGAATTAGACCATTCTCATCGCCGTTCAATTACGCATCTTCTGATATGGCTACCGACCGGGAAAATAAGCTGCGCGCTGCTATTCGCGCCACTAAGAACGGCACTTCCGTCCGCTCAGCTGCGAAACAACACTCCATCCCTAGGTCAACGCTTCAACGCCATATTAATGGTGGACAGACTATTCGTGAGGCTCACGAGAAGCAGCAGAACCTATCACCGCGCCAGGAGGCCCTTCTGGTGCGCTGGGTCAAGACACAGACCAAGTTAGGCTATGCGCCGCCTTATTCAAGGTTCACGATGTACGCTTTGAGGATCTCTCGAGCGTCTGGAGGCCCTAGCACCCTTGGAAGACATTGGGTTCAACGGTTTCTGCAGAGGAATCCAGAGTTGAAGACCTTGCGCAGCGTCCGGTACGACTGGCGGCGCGCTAACGCAGCGTGTTCAACAAATATCGTCGAGTTCTTCGTACGGCTAGACGACCCCTTGATGTCGGCCATCCCTCCTGCTCACACTTATAACGCCGACGAGATAGGGACGATGATCGGTATTGGAGACGCTCCCCTGGTTATCGGACCTTCGGAGCTCAAGGAGGTCCTCATTATGGACCCTCTCAACAGAGATTAGGTGACTATTGTGGAGTGTGTGTCTGGCGACGGCCGAGCCCTCTTCCCCTTAGTTATCTTCGGCGGCAAAAACGTCCAACAGCAATGGTTCGACGACGATATGCTTAGCGACGATAGCCTCAAGCAGTGGAAGTTCGGCTCTAACGGCTCCGGTTGGTCTAGCAACGAGATAGCGCTGCGTTGGTTGCGTGAGGTGTTTCTTCCGCAGACGAAGCCTCAGAATTATCGCCAATAGCGCCACCTTATTATTAATGGTCATAACAGCCACACCAACGACGCCTTCCTCTTGGAGTGTCTCCAGGCGCGAGTCTGGCTTAACTTCTTACCAACGCACTGCTCACAGATCCTCCAGCCCCTTGACGTTGGCCCGTTTTCGCTATTGAAGCGCCGGTTCCGGTCCATCTTACGTGCCACTTGCTATTCCATGATGGCAACAGTTGCCGGCAAACCAGAGTTCGTGACGGCTTGGAATAGGGCTCGGAATGAAGCTATGACGCAGAAGAAGATTCTGAAGGGCTGGGAGTCCACTGGAATCTTTCCAAGGGACCGTTCCAAGGCTCTCAATAGCCGGTTCACGCAGATAGCCGACGCGCAGACCCCTAGTGAGCCGGAGCGCCCCAAAACACCAGATCAGAGCGCGCCGCTAGACGAAAACGAAGTCCAGACTCCAAGGAACAGCAAGGAGGTGAGGGAGTTCTGGTCTCGTGTGGTGGCAACAGATAATACGTCGGAGACCGCAATCCAGCGGCGAGGCCTTTGGAAGCTCCAGCAGGGCTTCGATGAGTTAACCGCCAGAGTCGCCGGTCATGAGCACGAAATTGAGCAACTAAAGGGCGCAATAGAGAGACAGAGACCTCGAAAACAGCGTCGAGTTCTTCCTAGGTCTCAACAGGCGTTCGTTGATATGGAGGGTGTCTCGGAAGCAAGGGATCAATTGAGAGATGAGGCGGATCGAATACGCCCTCGGAGGTCTGCGCGCCATAGTGCAGAAGTGCGGTTGGAAGCGCCAGAAATTGAAAATAATTGGGATGAGGAGATGGAGGAGGTCCCCGACGAGATACAGGTCAACTTTTAGCTAGTTAGGCCCAGTGGTTGCTGTAAAACACCAAATACCAGCTCATGAGGCCTCAACATCGGTGTGGTGGCCCATCTCTAGGGGGGCCCGAGTGGTGGGTGTTGAACTTACATATCGCCATGTTCCCAAGGGCGGTTCTTCTTTCTCAACTCAGCTGCTGTAATAGCTTGGAAGCCCAAAAAACCCTTATGGACATCAAAAGCAACACCTTGCAGAGCAACTCTGCCACCCTCATGAAGATTGATGGACTCAAGTGATGCCTGGGTTCTCCAAAGATCTTGTCGCCACAGACATGTCCCGGACTTCGCTGTTGACATACCGAGGAAAAGATTCCAGATACCGTATCTCGTCCTCCCACTGATCACACCACACACCCGGCTACCGTATTCGCTCTGATCCTACCCAGTACTCTAGCTCTCAAATAACATGGCACCGAAGCTGCAGCGTACGGACTACCACGTCGCATGGATTGCCACCGTGTCTGACCTCCAACTACTGCCCTCGCGTCTGATGCTCGACGAGGAGCATGAGGCTCCCGACTATGACACCAGCCATGATGACAATGTCTACACCTTCGGTGCTATGGAAGGCCATACCGTCGTCATCGCCATCCGCCTACCAGGCTTAACAAGCAACATCAACGCCGGCCGCGTCGCGGGCCCGCTATTAAAGACCTTCTCTGGCTTCCGCATGGCTCTGCTCGTTGGTATTGGCGGCGGTACTCCGCGCGTCCACCCTTCTACCGATCTCACGGACGATGTCCATGTGGGTGATATCAGAGCTGGCCTAGGGTTGGAGGGCCTGCTTGCGTTTACTACGGCCTAGAGAAGTGGCACGCAGGCCAACCTTTCGAACCGCGCGGCACAATTGACAAGCCAGGCCGGGTCCTCTTAACCGCGCTCGCTAAGCTGGCCTCGGATCATGAGATGGATCGCGGCAACTTCGAAAGCCACCAGAACTGGTTGCTCCAATCGAAGCACAAGCGGAAGTTTACGTTCCCCAGTCTTAACAAAGACCTACTGTTCCAAGCATCACACCCACATCACGGTCCAAGTCAAAACCAATGCGGTCAGTATGATCGTAACGAGCTTGTCCGGCGGCCTGCACGAACCAAGGAGGACGTCGCCGGGTTCATATTCCATCAAGGAAGAATCGCAACGGGGGATGCGGTCATCAGGGACGGCGAACGCCGTGATCAAATCCGGGCGCTCTGTGATGATGCTCTCTGTGATGATGCTCTCTGCATTGAGATGGAGGCGGCGGGCGTCGATGCGAGTGGACGCTGCCTCTTGGCATCTCTGACTACGCCGATTCGCACAAGGACGACGTCTGGCGAACCTATACAGCAGGGCAGGCTGCGATCTTTGCTCGGGAAATGCTCAGCAAAATCCCAAGTACCGCAGTCAGAGGGATGGAAAGCGTGCAATTGATTACCTTTTAGGTTTACTGAACGGCTACTAGGCGGGACGGAGAGTCGCGTCATTCTATCTCAAGCGATCGTTCGCCGCTTTTGGGCGCGCACGATAGCAGTCCCATATCATATGTCGGTCACGTCTACCTGCCCTCGGAGGCCCAGGCCGCGATACTCAAGCCCATGTGATATTCAGAGTTGCGACTGCACGGTCACGCTGAGCACCTTGACGTGACTGGTCCAATGGGCTCATCCCATGGCCGTTAACATGCTTAGCGCCGGCGTTGATTTGGCTGGCAGAATCACAGCGATGAAGGGGTATTTTTGCCCAGCCTAGGTGAAGGAGACTTTCGCGTCATTCCGCGGTCAGCACCAGGGCCCTACGAGTCCCAGGTTTAAGGTGCTGAAGGTGATAGAAAGCATACATGACGACAGAGCGGACTAGAGCTTAAGGACGATGGTTAAATTCGGGGGTGGAGCTTACCAGAGGGACAGGAGGAACAAACGTTCCACGGCGCGAGCCGTCCGCTGATCGCAAAACCGTGCCGCTTCCAAACATGTACACCTAGGCGCCGTCCCTTTCCTTGTAGCGTCCAGGTATATAATTGAACGCCGAACGCGGGCTTTTGTACCAAGATAAGCCAATGGTGGCATGTGGCGCTGTGCCCGAGCGGTCGCAGACTAAAGCTTTTAAGCGACTGTAGATAGATTTAATTTTCCGAGAAAAAAAAGAAACATCTCTTTCCCCCTATTTGGAATGTCCTTCGGCCGCACGTGTCACAGCAGGAGGGCAGGTATTGCCGATGGATGGAGTTACGTCCATACAGCATCCGCTGCGACCATCTCATGCTCTGCTCTTGCCAAGCTGTTATGTCGTCAAGAAACCACGGGGACCAAGGTATTGACGTGGAAACTGCGAAAATAGTCTTGCCATAATTCGGTGGGAAGACGGAGCTGCCGTACGACAGACCGCAAGCTTTGGAGTCTTGCCCTAAATTGCATGCATAGGATTTCCCCCATGGTGACGGGAAGTTCCATCTCCAAGAGGTGCACGGCGAGCCCGAGGAAATTACAACAACATAGTGGTTGGTCCATCCCTTAGAGGCCCTCCTTTACAATAGATAAACGTCTTTGATGATCGCTAGACGTCAATCATTTCGATACTTCGTGCCGCTTCATCACATGGCGGGGTGGCAGAGGCTGCTTCGCTAAACGCCGCTTGAAAAGGCCCTCCGTAGTTTTCCATTTGAAGCTTCGCATCGTGGCTGTGACGATCCCTCTGCCGAAGATACAGCTTAGTGAGTATATCTACAATCATAGCTATGCACCGTATGACATGCGTAGAGGATTGAAAAGTTTGGATAAACGTAAATTGCGCCGTCGACTGATGATTCTGAGGTCTTTACAGACTGGAGAGTTGAGTATAAACCGAGTGGCAGCCATATTCCATGAGTACACTGTCGAGCCAGAAAAGGTGCACTACGTCTGAATCATACGTCCGCAATGGATATCGTTGAATTTTTTGAAGTCAGAACTGGCTATACATTCAAGGACCAGTCCTTGCCGGAGGAAGCCATCCTTGCCGCTGGTGCATCTTCTCAACGCAAAGATGTTGAAGGAGACCCAAGAGGAAACAAACGGCTTGCCCTTATAGGAGACGCCTTGATCCGGCTTGAGATCGTGGATCAGTGGCATGCTACTGGGGTCCCCCCATGTACGACCAACTGTACAAGCACTCCGGGTCAGTACTCACAGGATCTAGGCCAAACGCAGAAAGTTGTCTCTCGAAGGGCCTCGAATAAGAACCTTGAGAAAATTGGTCGAGAGGCGGGGTTGGCCAAGTACATTATTGTGCACCCTGGCCAGAAGAATGCCGGCCGCACTACTCTCGCCTCAGATGTCGAGGCGTTAGTTGGCGCAGCATGGCTTGACTCCAACAAGGACTTCACGACGGTGCGTATGATTGTTCGAACGTTGAGCATAGACCCAATGAGTCGCTAAAGGTCTGCCTTGTGGTGGTTGCTTGGTGATCTACTCGATGATTAGTTCCCTCCCTGTCAAAAAATGGAACGAGTGGTAAATCAAAGGAAAGATCAGTTCAGAGCAGGGAGGAAGCCAAAAGTTGGCGTTTCATAGGCTGTTTTGGGTCGATATGCTGGTGGTGCTCGGCCCTGGCTAGTTGGAATCGGTTTTGTTTGGAGAACAACCTGTAATTGAATGCTACAAGGTGCAACTCGAGCTAAGGGCATGTTGATTAGAACATTTTTTCTCAATCACAGTATTTTTCTCCCTGCATGCTCCAGGAAACATGTCTTAGACCTTTTGCCTTCTTTTCCATACTTCTTTCGGACGTTTCGTCCGGGACCTTCAGACTGGAATAGCCCGGTGAGTTGATGAGGAGGATAAACTCAACAGTACTTAAACAAATAAAATCCGATCAGTAGTTTTACATCAAGTGCGCGTCTCGTGGCTCATGGGTATTTGTATTTGGCCTATCGTGTATCCTGCGGCTGTTCCGTCGAGGTGGCGAGCTTCCGTGCATGCCGTACTAAATGACCTGGCGGTCACTCGCCCGTTTCACTCCAACAGACCATCGACCAACTAACCTTCTTGACTTTCATCCAATGCTGGTCCCATGAACCTCTTCTCTGGACAACTGTACATGCGGTCCTTCCGGGAGGATATCCGCGTCTATAACACGCTCGGCCTTGCCCGGTATACAGCGGAGGGCGATGGCGAGATCGAAGCCTGCGAATTCATCCCGTCATGCGGCAAGAGGGACAAGCTTGTGAACAACACTTGTTACACGCGCATTCAGACCCGATTCCTGCAGGTTTTCATGAGCGGTATTCGTCGCAACAACGAGAGCATCGGCAAAACTCACATGGGCAAGTTGTTGAGTGGGTTGGTTTTTGACCAGGGATGATTTTGATGACAAAGACGGCCCGGTGTCTTCTGATTCATGAGCCAAGCAACGAAGGTTGGCAGTGCTCTACTTTGCGCTCGTTTTGAGTCATCCATGGCGAGCATGGCATTGAATACGCAACACCCAAAGAGACGAATTATATTCCCACAGGGCGATTTTGAACGCATTGTAATGGAAAGTTCGCCTGTCTGCTCTTGACGTGTGCGCTTAATCTCAGGATCTTATGGGCCACGTCAATGACCCTGCTACCGACCGTAGACCTGCCGCGGCGTTTCGATACCCGCATTCACCTCGGCGGGTAGTATTGGCCATCGCGCCTCGCCTACCTGATGTATGTTCTTCGGTCGTCCATCAATGCATCGCGCCGAGCTGATGAAACACGTCCGAAGCTCACGTCGTTCTGCGCCACACCAGCTCTCGCGATCGAGAGAAATCGCCGTATAGCCCGAAATTCTAGCTTCGCAAGGTCTCGTATTCGCAGCCTTGCCCGTTTTCACGGAAATCATCGCAAGGTTGGGGCAGTAGGTGCAGCAAGACGCACGACGGCCAACGCGTCGAACAGCCTGCTCGTTCCTAAGGACCATCCATTATGGAACCGCCACCAGCGGAGTCCTTTCGGCGTCATACCAAAAGGAGGCACGTCCTTACGAAGTAACGAGAGTACCCGTTTACACAGTAGCAATGACTGGCAGAGCAACATCCGTTTCGTCGTTCTCGGTGGTGCTCTAGACTGGAGATCAGGTGCCATGTCCCGATGCGTCCGCCTGCCAACCGTGGGCGGGCAATTTCTGAACTCCCGATTGACCGATTCGTGTACATCCATATACTTGTCTTGCCTCCATGTACCTGCTCAGAAAACAGTCCTTCTATGCGACAACGCCTTAGACAGCTCGTTCCAGGCTTGGTCCTCACTGTATGGGCGATACACACAGAGTGTCCACAGCCCTACGGACGCCGTTTTGTTGTTGTATTATGTTCGGAGACAGGTAGGTGGCAGTAATCGATGGCAAGTCTCTCGTCGTTTTGTTGGCGGTTACGAAGTAGGTAGCAAATCCAATTTGTCGGTGATTATCAGGCTTGAAGGCCGGCTTGCGGTGCCTTCTATTATGTGGCATCATGCCAGGATGGTATACCATGGATGAGATCACGGAGACCATTTCAGAAGAAGCCAGCTACTTGTACCTCAGTTGCAGGATGTCCAAATTTGGGACCGCTGTGGCTGTGAGGTGCAGCAGAGTGGCACAGCAGTGCGATACAGCCACGCGGTATGGAGGTAAATCGCAGTATTCCGGTACGCAAGCGCATGCACCAGCTGAGCGAACTGTCACGGATGACGCGGAGTAATTCATAACGTTAGTACTACGCACCACATCACGTTGCAATTTTTCCGTTTATTCCGTCATTCGGCTCCACCAGTGTTGCCCCAACAGCGCCATCAACCATCCACACCATCCGCACTACTACTCTCCACCCTTCTACCCTTGCCCTACTGCTTATGGCCCGGCCCGCCCGGCATTTGCACCATCGGCCCGTCCTCCCTCCCGGAAAGGAGTAGGATCGTGGGCAAGGGGCCTTCACCGGCTACCGCAAACCGGAGTTGGGTCGGGGTCATCGCTTGCGGGCCTCCGATCTTCCCCGCCCAGAGCTCATTGTACTCTCGCTTCGCGTCGTGGACGAAGTACTTTGGGGGACGTTCGCTGCCATCCACGCGCATAGATTCCGGGCGGCGGACATCGGCTGTATCCCATCACCGCCGGGGGGACGTTATATTGGACGGCATCTCATCCTTGGCAATGTCGTTGGGTTTATCGTGTCTCAGGTGCTTTCGTCTTATAGCTGTTCCGTTCCTGTAATGCCAGGGTCTTGGCACTGGGCGTCGTTGGATTGCAGCACAGGCAGCCTCGTAAAAACGTAGTTGCGGATCCGCGTCAGGGATTCCCCGCTGCGAAGCAGTCATACACCTGTATGACTACCTTAAAGGGCTAGTGCATCCGAACCTCCGTCATCAACCTCACTGCAACACTCACTTCCTGAACCAACCTCTTCATTTACGACAGCACACTACAACTGCTACGATGGATGTACCTTCTGACTCTCTAAACAATACAGGGTATAATGACATTCTCCTGGTGCTAGGGAAACCAGAAGCGGACAAGTGGAAGCAGTTCACAGAAGCCATCCGCGCCTGTGAAGGCGACGAAGAGAAATACGCCTTATGTCTACGCAAGCGCGACGAGCTGTTCGCGAAGAAAACCGAGGTAAAGATTGAGTTTGCCTACTACCTACCAGAGTTTACGAGGTCCGGCATCTACAATAAATCGAAGGAATCGGATGTCGCATGGCAGAAGTTCACGAAGACGGCCGCCTCCGGACTGAAGAGCCAAGTCCGACTCACGAAAGAGTTGAAGAAAGTAGCCGGGTTCTGGGGCGAAGAATTCATCCTTGATTATGCTGTTCCGGGAAGGGGAATCAATTTCGCCATTCATCTCGCTGGTGTGGCAACGAAGCACCGGAACTGGAAGACGGACGCCCTGCCCCGACTTCAACAACTCGCGCGTCGGCGTATACAGCTAACCCCAAAGAGTCGACAGAAGTTCATGCATCCGCTCGAGCCAACGGATCTGATCAATGCGAAATCCTGGACAACCAATGGCCCTTACACCAAGGACAAGGACCCTGATCATGTGCGATTACCGTTGGTGGCACTAAGTGCAGAGCAACTACCGGATGGCTACTGCTTTGACCAGTATGGGTTGCTTGTCCTGGAAGAAAACGCTGTGGAAAGGTCCTACCAAGGTTTTGTTGCGGGTGCGCAAAACCTTGGTATCCATGTGACGCATCCCTCCCCTGCGAGGCCAAGCATCGAGGCCGCAGGCGAGCCACGAAGAAGCCGCACAGATGCCACGGTGGTATTCACCCCTGCTAGAGCTGATACTGCGAGCACTCCGAATTCGGATTCTCCCAAAGGGACACCTGAGACGGATCGAACAAGCGTGCCAGGCGACCTCCCTGGTACGACGGACGGCCAAGACACCCATCGCGACACCACTCCCAGCCTGCACTGTGCATTGTCCACGAGGACTCCGTTACGGAGGAGCCTTCGCGAGCCGGCGAAGGAGGACCCGCTACGAGTACCGGGCTCACAACCCCTACCTACCTCGCTATCGCTCCCTCAACGGCGAAACAGGACATACGGAACAAACCGACGCTCAGGCGGTGCGCGACATGGTCCTGCTACGCCCTCAGCGACGTGCGTACTGGGTATGGAACGACTGAGGACGCTTGCTAGCCGGCTGCCAGCTGTGGCAGCGAATACTTCAACAGCAGAGGGCCCGCCGGCGAAAGACCCAACAGTATCGACAGGGGCCACCCGGGTGCCTTTGAAAAGACAACGCGCGGCCTCGCTTCCGGCAGATCCCTCCCACCCCCATGGCCCTAAGCGACAGCAGACTGCCCGTCCCGTACCAACTTTTGGCAGTGATGTGGGTCTGGGATATGCTCCCGGCGTAGATCGTGAATACGACCGAGGGGCAGACGAGGCGTATCTTGCCCAGGCCCTCTTCGAAATGCGCCAAAAAGCGAAGGAGGAGTCGAACAGCCGGGGCACCTACACCGCCCGGAGCCTGCTCCCTATTTTGGAAAACTGCAAGCACCCCGCTATCGATCCGGAGAACGGGCTTCCCGAGTTGCATCTCCTCAATGGCGCCGAAGCCAAGGCTCTGCTCGACAAGACAACGCCTGATGTGCCTGTCATCACGGAACGGCAGCAACACTTCCAGTGGCGAAACCCAGCCCGGCCGATTCCGGAGTTCTTCGAATGGATGGAGGGCAACAGCCAGAAAGTCTCTGTCCAGATCCCTTCTCTGGATAGAAACCGGCGCTCGTACGAGGTCCGCACCCTACAGGAGGTTCGCGAGCGGTTTCTTTCCGGGGAAGAACCGGACGACCCATGGAATGTCCTTGACTGCCGTTGCCCCCTCCCTCCGATCCTTCCCGACTTCGTAGCGGGATGGAACTGCCGGCTTTTAACCCAGATACGCGACAAAGTGCTGCATGGGGGCAGCGCCGAGAGGGTCGTGGCAGGTTGTGCAGAGTGGGCGCAATGGCGTGACATTGAGTACTGGGCGCTCCTGTCCGAAGGCGGCCATTGCACCGCTGCGCATACGGATGGCCACGGCCTGGCGACGTGGATCACCATTCAGGAAGGCCTGTTCGGCTTCGCATGGATGTCGCGTCCAACGAACGACCAACGTGCTGCGTGGAGGAACAACACGGAGCAGTACGATAAGGGGCAGTCATGGCGCTATTGGGTCCTGAAGCCCGGGCAGACCATCTTCTTTCCTTCCGGCACGATTCACTGCGTCTTTCGAGTCCGGAAAGGACAGACGCTTGGGCTCGGGGGTCATCTTCTTCAGTGGTCGGGCATTCGCCAGTGGATAGAGGTGGTCCGCCAGCAGGTGGACGCCCCCGACAGCACCAACGAGGACATGACAGACGTGGGGGAGTGGGTTCCAGTGATGGAGGATCTTCTCTTGACCAGATTGGGGCGGGCTGGCGTAACAGCTTAATTCGGTTGCCTTTTAGACTCGCCTCTGGCATGGGGGGCTCATTGAACTCGGTGCTTGTCGGTATGCCGTCATCTTGGCCTCTGGGCGAAGGCCTTCACACGGCCAGTTCAAGTCTGCGCGGCCCTTTCGGCCGCTGAAACAGCAAGCCGACTGATGCTATCCTCGAATGCTTACGCATACGGCCGACACGGAGCCGCCCTCTGCATGCTCTTGCTCTGCATGGCCATGGTGCTCCTAATGTCCGGACAGACCAGCCTCGCCCATCCTTGTGAAGCGATGCAGACGTGACAGAGAGCGCGACAGATGCGAGGCTGCCACGCCCTGTGCGGGATACCAGGAACCAGCAGGCCAGACGATACCAAGGGAGGACAAGCGAAGCTATGCCAACATGATCGCGTATAGGTGGCCTCTTTGTTCCGAGCATTGTCTGCGACCTTGGCAACCGAAGCAGCGTGGCAGAAGCCGGAAACGCCACGGCTAGCCACGACGTCACCGCCATAGAACCGCGGAGGGAAGTGGAACGGCGCCCATAAAGAATCCCCTGGCGACACGAACCACCGAATACGTTAGCCCACTCGGTCGCAAGGGTACGCGGTCTCACAGTGCCGTTGGAGGCTGCTGCACGACGGGTGCTTGCTCATCCTCGGGGCAGGCGCCTGGCGGCAAGACTGGCAGGTCGCGGTCGACGCGACTGTTAGCGCGTTTTTGCCGTGGGGTGCCAGCCGCTTTGGTAGACGAGCCGCACTCTCATGCAACGGGCCCTGCTGCCCCGCCTTGATGCATACCACGACTGATCCCAAGCCCGGCTCGAAGCTCGCTACGTGCTGTTTGTCCCCAACATGCCGTAATGCGTCGCACATGGTGTCGATTTGCCCAACAGCTTGGCCCAGCAGAATCCAAAGGGAGGGCCAAGGCATGCCATGACACACCTAACCACCGTGAAGTGCCCTTGGAGGGGGGAAAGCCCATCGGAGCGCCACGCCTGCAAGAACGGAAGCCCTGGGATCGGGGCACCTTATCGTAAGGCGAACACTGCCGCGAAGGCAGGTCGCCGTGACAACGGAATGGCTTCTGCCGCATCGCCCCGCCGCTGCCTACACCCGCACTGTAGTTCAAATGGGGGGAATAGCTTTCCCGGAGAGCCAGCGTAGCATCCCTTTGTGCACAAAGCTGTAGACACACAGAAGGCTCTAGCCAGATGCATGTCGTTCTACAGTTCTAGAAGCGGAACTATCTCTGCAACCAAACTCCGCACGCGAGGCTTTGTCGTACCCGGTAGCGTGTAGAGACTAGCAAGGCTCGTCCATCGCGTACTGCAAGGCGGACGCCGGAGCCATCTCTACCCGGCGCCAGGGCGCACAGACGACGGGGTCCTCGGTACGTGCCCTCCATACGTTCCGCTCCAGTGGAGCTGTCTTCGGCAAGGTTTCGCTCTAAAGCAAGGGACGGCCCGACCTCTACGGCGCTACCTTTGTACCCGCTGCCTGCTATTGCAGGTGACCCACCAACATTCACCTTTCGGTGTCCATCGTCGCGAGTATGGTATCACCAAGGACACGGAAGCCGAAGTCTGAACAGGTGGGCTTGGAATTGCAGACCCAAGCTGTGTCACGCCAATTCCAAGTCCGCCGACGCAGCCACCTCCTCATGATGTACGAAGTAGGACAGCTCATCTTAGGAGGCGGGGCAGCAGGGTGTATAGCCACCATTAGGGAGCCCTCGCGGAACGGCTCTGCCATCCAATCATAGGCCTGCCCGTACGAGGCTGGCGGCTACGCTGCATATCCTCGCGCCGGAGCTGAACACACGAGGGTCTGCTTCCCTCGTCACCATTTCCGACCGCACGAGAGCTTTATCATCGCAGGAATCTGTACCGCGGCAAGGATACGAGAACGCGACGTGCCTCCAGCACGAAGAAGAGACGGTTTTCCTTACTGCCCCTACTCGGTTCGTACGAAAACCAGTTCCTCGCGCGTCAGCCTTCTGCATGCATCGCTAACGTTGTTTCAAGGTTTTCTCTCTAGTCGACATTGGCCTGTCCATTCTAGCAAAACGAACCCGTCGTCACATCAATCGCGCAACACCTTCGTGTATACTGGACTCCATGGCCAAGAGATTGTGCAAGAAATTGCGAGGATGGCTTCATCTCAAAAAGGCCCCGGACAAGGACGGTGCGACTCATCAGGGTTCGTCGTCTTCTATACGAGGTAGTGTTTAGTGGCCGTCATTTTGCTTACGTATCAATGACTAATAATTGGTATTAACCTTAAAGATGCTCTTACCACCGCAGAAACCCCGAACGCAACGCCACTACCCACAGGCACTCCTGTCAGTACGCCTGCCGTGGTCGATTATATGGGTTTGGAATCCAGCGCCCGTGGCGTTCTGAACGTCCGAGACGAGACAACCAAAGAGCCTTCTCTATGGGACAGGGCGTATGATGCTCTAGCCGAAGAGAAGCAGGAGCTCGTCTCCCAGTACGAGAACCTCCTGTCTCGGGCACTCAACCGTACGCTTGCAAGTTCTCATATTATGCTCATCGCTAATTCAGCCGCAGCCAATCCCCATGCCATTCAGTCCGCGAATGAAGAACAGAACGCCGCTTTGGTTCCCAACCTGATTCCCCACGATGATCCAGCAGCACGCCAGCAAAAGCTGAAGCAGATCATCGAAATAGGTCTCCAGCACATGGAAGACAAGACACTGCGCACGACAGTATTTGGTCATACAATCAACTGGGATGAAGCCGTGGCCAAGGTTGCTGGTGCTGCCACATGGGCTGAGCAGCTCACCAAAGAAGCCGTCAAAGATGTGCCGTATGCATCGATCGTCATGGCCGGGGTTTCTCTGATCCTGCCCCTCCTAAAGAATCCCGTCGCTGCCGAAGCTGCGAATAACGAGGGGCTGACGTACGTCACGCTGCGAATGCGATACTATGCTGCGATGGAGCGATCCCTCTTCCCGAAGGACATGGAACCTGCGAAGAAGGACCATGTCGCTGGTCTTGTGGTGGAATTGTACAAGCAGATCATCGAGTTCCAGGTGCGGAGCTGTCTACGATTATACCGCGCGCGGACGAAGAACTACCTGCGAGGAGCCGTCGACTACGATGACTGGCGAGGCATGGTACAGCGCATTAAGGCAGCCGACGCAGAGATCATCTCCGACTCCGAACGAAACATGTCTACAGACAGTCTTCTAAAACTGAAGGAGATTGCTAGAGATGCGGATGCGATGCGCACAAAACTTGATGGTGTTTTCTCCAAGATCCAAAAGCTGGTGGACGTTAATCAAGGCCAGTCCATTATCCTACGCAGGCTCGACCAGAACAATATTGATGAGTGCATTCGAGCTCTTCATGTTACCGATCCGCGCGACGACAAGTCCAGCATCGAGAAAGATAAGGGTGGCCTCCTTCAAGACGTCTTTCGTTGGGTCTTGGACAGCGACGAATTCAACCAATGGCAAAGTGCCCAACTGGAGGACCAACTACTCTGGATCAAAGGTGACCCGGGCAAGGGCAAGACGATGCTTATGTGCGGAATTATTGACGAGTTGGAGAAGTTGGATCCTATGTCCTCAAAAGTGGCGTTCTTCTTCTGCCGAGCTACCGACGCACGAATCAACAATGCCACCGCCGTTCTGCGTGGCCTGATCTTTCTACTCGTTAAACATCAGCCATGTCTCAGAGGGCATATATGGCAACGGTACAAAATTGCTGGAAAGAAGCTTTTTGAAGATGCCAATGCGTGGCAGGCATTGTCCAAGATCTTCGGCGACATCCTCGAGGACCCGCAACTCCAGACCGCGCATCTCGTCATCGATGCGCTGGATGAATGCACCATAGATCTAGAACGGCTTCTTACCTTGATCGTCGAAAAGTCATCAGCATGCTCGAAAGTCAAGGGATTGTCTCCAGTCGTAACTGGCCTGAGATCGAACGTCACTTTCAACTAACGACACGGAAAGCAAGGCTGAGCCTTGAGCTGAACGAAAAGTCTGTTTCCGCAGCTGTCAAGCTCTATATCAAGCACCGCGTTGATCAGCTGGCCAGAAAAAACAAATACAGGAACGACATTCTGGATGCTATCAGCAGCTATCTATCATTGCACGCTAATGGCACCTTCCTTTGGGTAGCTTTAGTGTGCAAAGAACTTGAAACTATCTCAGGATGGCATGTTCGCGATATGCTTACGCCGGAAAAATTTCCACCCGAACTCAGCACGCTTTACAAACAGATGATGGACCATATTAGCAATTCCAGAGACGCCAGGCTTTGCAAAAGCATCTTAGCAGTCGTTTCGACCGTGCAGCGCCCAATCACATTAGATGAGCTTGAAACTTTCGTCGACATCCCTCCTGACGCGTCTGGCGACGACGATTCTCTATCAGAAATCATCGGTCTTTGCGGGTCTTTCCTGTCGCTTAGACAACGCACCATCTTCTTCGTCCATCAATCGGCAAAGGACTATCTCGTGAACAGCGCATCCGATGTCATTTTCCCTGAAGGGGAAGAAAATGCTCACTACATGATCTTCTCACGTTCGTTACAAAGTATGACAAGCACGCTGAACCAAGATATCTACAATCTGAATGCACCTGGGTATCCTGCCGAAGAGGTCAAGACACCAGACCCGGATCCACTCAGACCTGTTCGGTACTCATGTGTATACTGGATTCACCATCTACTCCAATGCCATCATATCAAAGCAGCCATCAGTGACCTTCAGGAAGGCGGAACAGTGGACGAATTTTTCCGCACTCACTTCCTCCAATGGCTCGAAGCTCTTAGCCTTCTGAAAACTATGCCGCAAGGAGTGGCCGCGATGCTCGAAATTCACGATCTCCTCAAGGTAAGTTTCTTTTTCCACTGTTAGTGGCGTTGTTGACATAATAGACGTCACCTCATACAAAGCCTTTTCTGACCAATATGGTTCTGGACGCAAGTCGGTTTCTCCAATCACACAAATGGGGAATCGAAAGATACCCTCTTCAGGTGTATTCTTCCGCACTCATTTTCAGTCCTTTCACAAGCTTAATAGGACGCCACTACCTAGGAAGGGTCCAGCCTCTTGTGACTGTATTCCCTATGGTTGAGAGTAGGTGGAATGCATGTCTTCTAATATTGGAGGGTCATACCCGTGCTGTCAACTCTGGGGCCATCTCGCCTGACGGCAGGGTCGTTGCGTCGGCCTCAACCGATAACACGGTCAAATTATGGGACTTCATAACGGGAAAGGAAAAAAACTCTTTATGCGGCCATCGCGATACTGTCTGGTCGGTGGCCTTTTCGCTCGATAAGAAATTTATCGCGTCGGCCTCTAACGATAACACGGTCAAGCTCTGGGACGCTCACACAGGCGAAGAGAAGAAGTCGCTAAGTGGTCACCACGGTACCGTTTGGTCGGTGACTTTTTCGCCTGACAGCAAGTTCATCGCGTCGGCCTCGGAAGACAAGACGGTCAAGCTGTGGGACGTCCAAACAGGCGAGGAGAAGAAGTCTCTAAGAGGCCATGGCAATTCTGTTAGGTCGGTGGCCTTCTCGCCTGATGGCCAGATCGTCGCTTCGGCCTCGCACGATAACATGGTCAAACTCTGGGACGTTCAAGAAAGCAGGGAGGCGGATCCGCTAAACGGCCATGGCGATACTGTTAGGTCGGTGGTCTTCTCGCCTGATGGCCAGATTATCGCGTCGGCCTCGAATGATGCCACGGTCAAGCTCTGGAATGCCCAGACGGGCACAGAAAGGGCGACGCTACCCGGCCATGGCGATATTATTACGTCAGTGGCCTTCTCGCCTGACAGCCAAGTTGTCGCGTCGGCCTCGGATAACAACATGGTCATGCTCTGGCACATTCAAAAAAGAACGAAGAAGTGGCTTCGGGGCCATCATAGTTAGGTTCTGTCGGTAGCCTTCTCGACTTATGGAGAGAAAATTGCGTCGGCATCGAACGATAAGACGATCAAGCTGTGGGATGCCCACACAGGCGAGGAGAAGAAGTCTCTAAGAGGCCATGGCAATTCTGTTAGGTCGGTGGCCTTCTCGCCTAACGGCCAGATGGTCGCGTCAGCCTCACACGATAACACGGTGAAGCTGTGGGATTCGAATACTGCTGCATGCCTTAAAACAGTCGACCTTGGCACTGCTTCGGGAACGCTACATTTTACCGATGATGGGTTGTCTCTTGTCACCGAAGTTGGTTCCATGGAAACCATGAGGTCACCCAAGAGAGCCAGTAAAATCACTGCAGATCCAAATTCGTCTCGACGAGCAGAACCTGTCCTGCCACATGTAATTCGCATCGGTTATGGTATTAGCCAGGATCGCTGTTGGGTTACTAAGAATGGTCTCAATCTGCTCTGGTTGCCGCCGGATGTTCGGCCAGGCACATCAGCTGTGTGGGATTCTGTGGTAGCGATTGGCAGCGGATCGGGAAATGTTTCAATTATGCGATTTGTATAGGATTCAAGTAATTAACCATGGGTGCATTGCGTTTCATCATTTCCTGTCATACATAAAAGCTTCGATGTCAAGGGGACATACAATGAGGTATGCAAGGAGAGATTGATTCAAAGAATGAAAACACGCGGCGTGCCGAGGGAGCTGCTCCGATGGATCGAAGCGTTCTGCTCCGACCGAACCGCGACGATCATGATCAACGGACACACCTCGGAGACCCGCTCGCTACCGCAGGCCGGCCTGCCGCAAGGCTCGCCGCTGTCCCCCATCCTGTTTCTCTTCTTCAACGCCGACTTGGTCCAGCGACGGATCGACTGCTACGGGGGCGCGATCGCCTTTGTGGACAACTTCACGGCGTGGGTGGTCGGCCCGACGGCTCAGGACAACCGCGTCGGTATAGAGGCCATCATTAAAGACGACCTGGACTGGGAAAAGAGGAGTGGCGCAACGTTCGAAGCCGAGAAGACGGCCGTCATTCACTTCGCCCGCAAAGCAGACAAGTCCAGCACGGAGCCCTTTATAATCAAAAGACAGAGCGTCCAACCCAAAGACCATGTCAAGATCCTCGGGGTGGTCATGGATACCAAGCTCAAGTACAAAGAACACATCGCGCGCGCCAGGGCCAAGGGACTCGAGGCGGGGCTGGAACTGAAGCGTCTGAAAGGGCTGTCGCCGGCAACGGCACGGCAGCTCTTCACAGCGACAGTAGCACCGGTCGTGGACTATGCCTCAAGCGTGTGGATGCACGAGTGTCAATACAAAGCAGCGAGACCGATCTCCCGGATCCAGAAGATCGGGGCCCAGGTCATCACAGAGACGTTCATGACGGTGGCCACCAGCGTCGCGGAGGCCGCATACGCAAGTTCAGGCGCTTCCACCGGTCGCCCCTCTTCTAAGTGGCCGACACACTCAAGGAGGTGCCAATAGGCAGCCTCGAGACGATCGACCCGTTCACGCTGGCCCCCTGGGAGATCCGAATGCGGACAGTAACCGAGGAGTCGGCAGGAGAATCTGTTACCGACTGCGCAGTGTACATCGCTGTAAGCAGCTCGGCACGGAGTGATCTCGTCGGTTATGGCGTGGCCATCGAGACATGCACGTCGGCCCATAGCGAGTCCACGATGGACACCAGGTCCGCCACCCTGGGCCCTAGATCGGAACAGAACCCGTTTACGGGCGAGCTGGCCGGAACAGCCAGTGCCTTGGATTCACTGACGGGGATGCGGTACCGCAACATTGTATTGCTAACAAGAAACAAAGTGGCGGTGCTTACGCTAAAGAAATCCCGTCAGCAGTCGAGCCAAAGACACGTCCGACGGGCCTACGAAGCGATGCAGAGACTACGAAGAGGCGTAAACAACATCAAAATTACCTGGTTCCCAACAGATAAGCTCGATGACCGCATGGACCTAGTAAAGAAGGAAGCGAAGATATCGACACGGCTGGGCGCCAGCCCGCTGACACCGATACCTGGAGCGCGATCGACAATCCTCAATAACGCGCCTCAAGGAGTAGGCCACCACGGAGGCACGGGACGTGCCATGTGGCATGCCACAGGGCCAGGCCTGGCCACCGATGCTGTACACACTTTACCTGTGCAAGCTCATCGGCGCCAACCTGCACCGATGGGCTACGCGGACGATATCGCCGTCCTCACATTCGGAAAGACGATCGAGGAGAGCGCACAAGCAGCCGAGAAGGAGGTGAACGAGATTCTGAAGTACGGCAGAAAATAGGATCGCCTTCGCGCCGGAGAAGATCGAAGCGATGCACTTTACCCGAGGCCCGGAGAAAACGAACTTGTTCTCTACGAGGTCGTTTGGCTGCGGGTCCTCCTGACTGGGTCTGCGTGGCATCTGGCCGTGACTTCTCCACATCTTTTACGGCGCCTGGCCATGTTCGACCTGTCCCGGGACTCTCCCCATATAGGACAATGCACTTTTTTTTTTCATACTGCTTTCGCGTGGCTTGATTGTAATAGGCCTCTCTTGTGATCTGTTGGAATCTGTGTGGGGTGAAGGTTGCACAAAAAGAGCTAATGGATTCGCTAATAGACGCTATATCGTATGCGTAGAAAGCCCCCCCTTCTAATAGCGGGCCACCCGCTGTTCGTGTCAGCTGCTCCATTTCAACTCCATAGTAACCCATGCGTTCGGAACCCAGATCGGAGTCCAGCCCTCTTACCCCGCCTCATACGATCTCTTGATGTAATGGCAGGGTGCCCTTTATATTCTTTCAGGCTGCACAAAGGTCCGTCCATCGTGTACTGCATCTTGCCATCTGATTTGGCCTGTCCCAGCGCCACCAGGACGCGACCTTCCGTCTTATGGCTGGTCGGCATAAAGCGCACGATACCCGGTACCTTGACATCTCGACCAATCGCGACGCCAGACGGCTTGTTGCTTATCACGGCGACAGCACACTGACAAGTTATAGGTCTTCGTGATAAGCCATACATCACGCCGCTTTAGTCACACCGCGTTAAGATAGGTTTATGCGGTTGCAACCTAACCGGCGCATTATCGGCCGTCTATTGCAGCGCAGCAGCCTCGTCACTGAGTCGTTATTGTTGCACATGGTTCCTTATCGTGAGACTTACACTTCTTTAGTATGTGCTCTCGAATGATAAGGTGGCAAAAGCTTCCACTGGAGCCACGAAAGCGCAGGGTGGGGGCAATGCAAGTCGTATAAACACACCTATTGACAGAAAACGTACAATTGTCCTAGCCAATAGATTAGCACGCACTACTCCAGGAGTTTTTGAGCCTTGCACAAGTGCTTCCGGAGCATCAATTCTTTATTTCCGGGACGGAGAAGCACCGTATTGACGAGATTATCGCCTTCCTGGTCGAAGTAGCCACGCGAAACGGGGTGCATCTGGTCCGCTGCCACCTTAAAGAGTATCTAGCTGCAGGTATGGTGGCATAGAACTTGGGCGAAAGCTCTGTACTCTGCGAGGTATCAGCTATTGCCGCTGAACGAATCACCTAGAAGTCAAAAACCCAGGCAGGGAGAGCAACAGGTGAATAAGGTGGCTGTGCGTAGCAGTTACCTATAACTATTGCCATGCTTCCACCGCAACAAAAGTCATATCACTGCGACTGTAAAATTTCTCCGTTCCTATTGGATTGGATGCAAAAGGAGGGAGGTCCCCTTGGCTTGCTTTCCATGATGAAATCTATTCACGGAGGCTTGTAGTCGTTGTGAGGCTAGGCTGAGGTCTTGGCATCTCGGCTCCATAACCGCCTGCTATCTTTAGAAGGCAAGGGTGCGATACCGGTTGAATCCCGGTCACTGAATTGCAAATTGAATCTGCACGGACCACAGTAGGCGCGCCCATTATGACCGATACGAAGCCACCAATCCATTTCCCGCGGGTCTGTCTGCTACTTCAGAAGCTGCTGGCCATGGCAGATGTCCCGTTTCGCCACCACGGCAATGACAACACGTCCCGCCACGACCATTTGGCGTACAGAGACGTTAGGTTATAGCCAGTTGCGTGTCGTTCGACGGTTCTCGAGGCTGAGTTGTTTCTGGAACCGAACCGCACGAGGGCATTGTTCCACCCAGTAGCATGTCACGACCATCAAAGCTCGTCCATCGCATGCGGCAAGACGAATGCAGAAGCCGTCTACATCCGAAGCCAGGTCGCAAAGACTACCAGAGGAGCTGTCTTCGATAAGGGTTCGCTCTAACGCAAGAGACGGCCCGAGACTTCCACGAAGCTACCTTGGCACCCGCTGCCTGCTATTGTAGGCGACCTACTCACATTCACCTCTCGGTGTCTATATTCTTTAACCTAATTTGTTGTTTAATAACAATACTCTATATTGGTTTACTTTGAATGGCACTCAATCTCAGGGTTTACCCCCGTTCGAAGTTTTTCGAGAACAAGGGATCTGACGTCACAACGCGTCTGGACCAACTGCCCGCTGAGACATGAAGCAAAAGCTTCGGGAATGATCCACGTCTTGGAGTCATTCTGTCCAGTTTTGTCCTCTAAGTGCTCATTCTTTTCTGGCACCTACTGTTAGTGCCAGCCTGCTATTCACTGCTATTTCCTTAACAGCCCTCCATCGGCGCCTCAACGCCAACTCAGAGGCCAGATGGACTCTGGGACCATCGTCGTGATGGCCTCGCCTTCTAGCGAGGCCACCGCCGATGAGGTGATGACGGGAAACGACCCTCCCGACCACCTCGAAGAAGTGACTCCCACTTATACGCATAAGAGGAAGCGAACGGGGCAGAATCAGGCCCCTGCGAACGGCCCACTGCGAAACCGAAGGAAGGTCGACGACACTCGAGAAGCTTCGACGACGGAAGAAGCCGCGCTGCAGACCGCCGTCCAAACACACCAACCAGCTTCGGACGCACTGACCCCGATCTTGCGCGATATGGACAAACGACACAACACCCGACGATCGGTGCTCACTAAGATTGCTCGCGCCCTGGACAGTATTATCGAAGAATACCACGACGAAGACAAGGAGCTGGCTGCGGAGATTACGAAAGGTTTCACGGAATTCCTACAGGCCAAGATCGGGGACACGACTAACCCCCGCCCGAACGAGCGCCTCCTACCGGAGGGCGGCCCGACCCGTGCGGAGCCTCTCGGGGCCCACACGTGCAATTGGGCCGACATCGCCAGAGCGGGACAGAAGCCACTGCCTCAAGACGTTGTAAACAAGCGGACCCAGCAAGCGAATCAACGAGAGGACCTCCGAGTTCTCGTGAGGATCCCAGAGGAACACCGAAGCTGGGCACATGCCCAATACAATTTTGCTCTACGACAGGCCGTATGCAAGACTATGGATCTATCCCTTGTGGACGTTCCCGATGTCTACCATACGGCTACGGGCGTTGCCGTCCGCCCAAGGAACAAGGAAACGAGGGAGATACTCCTCCGAAGGAATGAGGAGCTAGCTCGAAGCCTTCGAGCGGATGCAGTCGAGGTCCCGATCACGTGGGTGAACTACGTGGTCCCCGGCTGCCCGACGCACCTTTCGAACGTATTCGGCGAGACCTTCGAGACCACTCCCCTCCTACGAGAGGAAGTCGTTGCGCAGACTGGTATCGAGCCAGTGAGCGTGCGATGGTCACGACAGGAGCCGGTCCCCGGGACGAACAAGAGATCATGCATCGTCTCGTTCCTCCAGAAAGTGCGCCCGTTCCGGCTCTTTGCAGCGAGCGGGCCCGCCCGGTTGATCGAGAAGCGAACTCCCCCCAGCCGACACAACCCAGGCTGCCAAGGATACCATCCGAGCCGAGTCTGTACACGAACCGATAGATGCGAGAACTGCAGCGCCCGGCTCCCGGCGGGACATAGCCACCCGCAGCCATGTCAGGACCGCCCACGATGCGCAAACTGCTACGGGCCGGCTCCCGCGAACCACGAGAACTGTCCGGCGAAGCCGGTCGCAAAGAATGGCAAGCTCGTACGCCCTACGCGAAACGAGCTTGCGAAGATCCGCCAAACGGGCAGCCTCCTCTACAAGGCGGCCCAACCCCGAGAAACAAGCCAAGGAGGCAACGCACAGGAGGAGACTGGACCGGACACCGACGGGAACGCCGCCGATGTGACTATGGAGGACCCTACCCACACGCCCCTAGAATTCCTAGGAAGACGGCCCCAGCCCACCCAAGAAGACAAGCCGAAGCGCAGTCGAAGGAACATCCCACGCATCGACTATAGCGTGCTCGACCGTATGGGCAATGGAGACGATGAATAGAATAAACTATCGGACACACCCGACACGCCCCAGGCCAGGACGACAAATTCTACAGGTCGCGCAGGCTAACGTGGGCAAATCGCCGCCGGCACACACGGCCTTACTACAACAATGCTGGGAGGACCACATCGACGTGGTCCTCGTACAAGAACCATCCGTTACGAACGACGGCCGAAACAGATTCAACTCCCACCCGGGCTACAGTGCTTACGTCCCGGTCGATAGCTGGGACGGAATCGCCTCTCAGCCTCGGGTCATGACCTATGTCAACAAAAACAGCAGGCTCAAGACGAGACAAAAGCGGCCCTGGAAATCCAGAGACCTCTTATGGCTCGAGATCGACCACCTTACCTTGATCAACGTTTACAAGCCCCCACATGAGCCGCTAAGCCAAGCGACACGGCTCCTTTTGGATCTACAACCACGCTCCCGCACCTTGGTCGCAGAAGACTTCAATGCATGGTGCAGCGCCTGGGACCCTGACGTGCCCCAAACCCGAAACGGGGCAATCGAGATCCACGATTGGGCCACCGCAAACGGACTCAGCTACATTGGCGAGATAGGGGTCCCGACACACGCAGCGGGGCGGACTATCGATCTGGCCTTCTCTAACATCCCTTTTGCGACGGCAGAAGTGGACCCGAGGCTACAGACAGGGGCCGACCACGAAACGATCCGGATTTCGATTCCTAGGTGTGACCAGACATCGGGCACGCAGTTTCGGTATTCAATACCAGACCACAAGCTTCCAGCCTTTGCCGGCTTGGTCGAGCTTGGCGTACAAAGCCTTACGCCACTTCCCCGGATACCGACGACGGAGCAGTTGGACCAACACATTACGGAGCTCCTAGGCCTCGTACGCAGAGCGCTAGAAACTGTCGGGAAGCAGCCAGCCAAGGACGGGCGCAATGCGCCATGGTGGACCGACGCCTGCCGGGAAGCCCGGGACGCGTTTCGGAGAGCAAGAAGACACCACCAAGGGGACTGGAGACACCTAGAGGAACGAAGACGCTTCCTCGCGGTAGTACGGAAAGAAAAGCGGGAATACTGGCGACGACAAATCGATTCAATCCAGTCCGATCAAGACTTATATAGGGTCGTCCAATGGCATAAGCTGCAGCCCACCTTACAGGCGCCTCCTCTAGTGATCGATGACAAGACGATTGAGGACACGGAAAAGAAGGCGCATGCCCTACGCAAGGCTCTCTTGGAGCGATTCACGGATGCCGAAGACCTCGAGCACGACCCTCTCGAGATCCCAACGGTACCACGGCGCATCCTACCTTGGAGTACCTACATCTCCAGAGACGAGCTTACAGCCGCCACGATCGCGGTTAAGAGCACCTCGCCAGGGGCCGATGGCATCTCCGTACGGCTATTGAAAGCGTGCTGGCAGGCTATCCAAGGACCGATCCGAGCACTCTTCCAAGCCTGCCTACGGATAGGACACCACCCACGCCCGTTCCGCACAGCCGAGGTCGTGATGCTTCGGAAGCCAAATAAGAAAGACTTCTCGAACCCTCGCTCCTGGCGACCGATCGCGCTCCTTTCCTGCCTCGGGAAGGTCCTTGAGAGGCTTGTAGCGAGACGAATCGCGAACATCACGCTCCTATACAAGGTGGTTAGCCCACAACAGGCGGGTGCCTTACCGACACGGGCAGCCTCGGACCTCCTCGCCTGCCTAACACACGAGATCGAGCACTCCCTAGAGAACAGAGGCACGGCCTCGTTCCTTACCGTGGACGTGAAAGGCGCATTCGACGCCACTCTCAAGAGGCGGCTCATGCTCCGTATGAGACAACAGGGCTGGACCACCCAGCTTGTTAAGTTTGTGGGCTCCTTAATGGAAGAAAGACAAGCACGGATTCGACTGGAGGACGTCACAACAGCGTCACAGACGATCCAGTGCGGCCTGCCACAAGGATCCCCCGCTTCTCCCGTCCTATTCCTTTTGTATATCGCAGACATTCTGCTCGAGGACACAAGACACCGGTTTGGATACGCGGACGACATATGCTTCTATCGGACAAGCAAGACCCTTCACGATAACTCACGGCAGCTAGCGAACGACCTGAATAACGTGCTTAACTGGGGCAAGGAAAACAAGGTTACGATCGACCCGGAAAAGAGCGAGCTCCTCCATTTCACCTGCGCAAAGAACCCAAGGGAGTTCCCTAGTGTGACGGCACAGGACCGTGGGTTAACAATACATGCCTTGGACCGGCCAGTACGGTGGCTCGGCGTCTGGTTTGACACAAAGCTTCGGTTCACGGAGAATGTGAAGAAGAGAGCGGCACAGGCACGGATACTTGTCCAGCACCTTCGAAGCCTAGCCAACACCCGACGAGGTCCCCCTCCGAGAGCCCTCCGGAAAGTTGTTTTCACCTGCGTCCTTCCCGTACTCACATACGGAGCAGAGGCATGATACGAAGGGCGTACGAAGAACCGGAAGACAGCGAGCCGGCAGCTCGATTTGAAGGTGCCGACCCGACAAGAGGCACATATGGACGAAATAGACAGGGTACTAAGGGAAGCCATACGAGCTGTTCTACCTGTGTGGAAGACAACACCGATAGCCACGCTATACAGGGATGCAGGTGTCCCTACGGCACAAATCGCGCTAGAAACGGCGTTCTACCGCTTCGGAAAACGGCTCCAGTCAATGGACAAGGACCATATGTTAACGGCGCGGACATTGCTGCGGCTGTACCCACCGGGCCGCGGCTACGGCTCCCTCCAGCCAGCGCGGACTAGGCTCCAGAGAGCAGCCAGACTCCTGCTGGACATTCCGAGGCCATATTACCTCCCACAGAGATACACGCCGAAGCAGGAGCCCCAGAAAGACAAGAAGACAGCGGCGTAAGAGTTCACCACGTGGCAGTCTAAGCTTCCCGATACTCACCTCGTCGTATTTTCGGACGGGTCGAAGGAACCGGGCGAGACAGTCGGCTGGGGTTTCGCCATCTACAGAGATAGGCGGAAAATCAGCCAGGGCAAAGGCCGACTAGGCCTCGCGGAGGTCTTCGACGGAGAGGCTGTCGGAGCGTGGCAGGGCCTACGCCAAGCCTATCGAATCGACCCAGGCGCGACAATCCATGTCTGCCTAGACAACACGTCGGTCATCCAAGGCCTCACGGGAAGCGTACCAACAAGCTCACAAGAAGTTTTTCTCGACTTCCAAGAGCTAGAGACCATAGCTGACGTCCGCGTCCGATGGGTACCGGGCCACGAGAAGATCCAAGGAAACGAAGAGGCTGACAGGCTAGCAAAGGAAGGGGCCGCACTCCCAGAAGACCGCGTAACCCAGGCTACGTATGCAGGCATAAAGCGGCTCCGGAAAACAACCATCCAGAAACAGTTCGCCATATGGTGGGAGGAAGCCTCACAGGGATGCAAACACTACCGGGAACTTGGATTCTCCGAGGCTACCCTCAAAGCACCCAAGGAGCTGGACCTCCCTAAACAGGCACTCCATAACCTCCTCGCCATTCGATCAGGTCACGGAGACTTTGACTGGTACCATAAGAAGTTCCGACACCTCCAGAACGACCGGTGCGCATGCCGCATGCTACGAACACCGGAGCATCTAAACCACTGCCCGAAAACGAGACGACACCAGGCCCGATGGCCGAAGTTTGACCCCGAACCGAAAGCCTTCAAAGACTACTGGCAACGGCTGATACACAACCCGGAGAAGTTCCAGCTCTTCGCGACGCTGACGAAATACTACGAAGACATATGCCCACCACCGATAGGCCGCGGAGGACGCTCCATATGAAGCAGTAGCTAGTTGGATGGAGATAACGCCGGGAACGAGCTCGCACGGAGGAGCCACGGAGACGGTTCGACCAAAGGGATGCCATTGGGCTTGACATGCGGGATATCTCGTGTACATGTAGATAGACTCTCGCACGCCAGATGCCCCTCGGGAGGCGAGACACTGTCCCAGTATGGCGATAATACATCTGTCTGTCTGTCTGTCTGTCATAATGGTGGCATTCCAGCCACATGCAGAAGAGCGCCCTCAACCGCTCTCAAACCACTATGCATACCACACACCGTGGGCCCTGTCGTCTAGGACAAGCGATGGGGGCTAATTTCCACTTTGGTGGTTGTTGGCAACGGGAGTTTGAAGATGGTTTATTGACGGCATCTGTCCAGCGTCGACCTTCAACGTCGACCTCCAAAGACATGGCACGAATTGAGTAACGAAGAGGCTCCACCAAACATGCGCGCGCCCAACCTAGCGGGTATTGGCTGGTACTACGCCTCAGGCCTCTACGATCCTGCTCTTGTTCGACTTGCGAAGCCAACATACCTGGGTCGCATACGAGCGGCATTGTTCTGCGAACGCATCAGAAATTTGCCAACCAATTCTGTATCTATCATGTTGGGAGGGAAATCGCGCGTGACCGAAGGCTGAGCCAGGAGGAGAGCCTTTGATTTGCGTGGCCGTTCGTCGTGTGCTATGTTGAGCCTTTACGCAGGCCTTGCTAGCGTGCTGTGCGAGTGCCGTGCGTAGGCATGGAGAAGGCAAAACCGCGCCGGTGTCTCCCTGTGCGGGGTAGCGATGCTGGTGCCGGGCGGGGCCGACCGAGGCCACAAGATCCATCCCCCAGATTCTGCTTCGAAGCCCTAGCTTCAACACGACATCGCCCAATGCGTCATTCGAAAGCGCGCCTGATCCAACACCGGCCCAGCATGGCCGACGGCGCGGCGCCGGGACCGAGTTGTTTCGAGCCTGATACCGGGGATAGAATGGCTTACGGTACCCCAAAAGCGGCCACAGTCCTTTCCTGGCATGTCAAGGGAAGGTTACGTCTTGAGCCTAGTATCCGGAAGCAGATACTGGCATATCCAGGTGGGCTAAGTTGGAACAGGAATCAGACGAAGCAGAGAGCGGAAGAAGCAGTAAGCAGTCGAAGCGGGAAGCAGTAACCAGACGGAGCAAAATCAGACGAAGCAGAAGAGTGGAACACGCCAGATTCGGTCCGCGCCCGCGAGGGGACGCACAGCCAGAAGCTGAGCCAGGTCCTATTTGCCACGCTGTGTGAAGAGAGCCAGACACAGCTGGAAACAGGGAACGAGCATACGTTACAATAGACTCGACCCAGAACGGCCACGACCCAATCGGAAGGGCCATACACGGGACAGGATCAAGAGCGGGTGCCTTGGTCTACGTCCGGACCATACGGAACTCCCATACCGCCCCGCCATGCATCCTGCGTGTGAGGTGACGTCCATCACCGCCGATAGCGACCACCTGGAGTGTGTGCCAGTAGTGCGGCATCAAGAGCTGATACCCGCCGCCTGGAAGCGGCCGCGCCACCATCATCTCCCAGTTCTGAATGCTGGTTGCGGCTACGCGCATGCCGTCACCCCCGTCATGGCCTATGTAGCGTCCGGTGGCGGTGTTCTGGAAGCCCCAATAGTTGTTCTGCTCGCAGCAGAGCCACGTGTTGTCGGCCGTCTGTGCCGCCTCTTGGCCCTCACGGTCGAGGGCCGGGAGAAAGAGCTCGCCATTCTGAAGCGTGATAGCGCGGCCGCTCTTCTTTTCGATGATCATGTACGTGTTGCCCGGCCATGGGTTCGACTCGTTCCATGGCTTAATCTCGTTGTGCTTTTCCAATTCCTTGATAACGAAAATAAATCAGCTAATTGATCTCAAGGCTTGGGACATCTAGGCACTTGCGAATTCCAGAGGTGGAGGACTGAGATTGGCTTCGGACGACGTGGTACACGTCAACCGGAATTGCAAAAACAGTAACAGGAGTTGGAATATCAACGCCAATACGGCCACTAGCACGAAGATCCCGTTGCTAGAGCCTGAATGAGAAGCCGTCTCCACTGGCTTTTTAACCTTGTCGTGGGGCCTATCGCTTGCCGAAGACTTGGGCGTGGAGTCATGGTGGTCGAATTTTCCCTTGAAAACCCAACGCTATCAGCCACTCTAATATACCTGTGAGGTCTAGGCGCCCGCACGCAGTGCCTTTTTGGCATGATGGGACACACAACAAGAGACCCATAACGGTAATAAACCAGAGCGTAGTTGCTAACGAAATGAGAAAAACAAAAGACAGAGAGCCTGACAACAGACTGGAGACCATGGACAGAAGCCACATCAACCACCCAAATGGTAATGATCGTAAAATTATTGGGGTCAACGCAACCGAAGCCACAAGCGACGAAAATGGTGGTAGGAAGAAGGAAATGGGGTGGAAGAAGAAGGAAATCCACATTAAAGCCTTCATGGTCTTGTAAATTATGCTCCGGGGTGTGGTTTCTTTGTTGGAATGGTGACTTACCCGCTGGTCAGAGCTGGCGGCACAGTTATCGGACTCGTTGTCGTAAAAACCACCAGCCTTGGATGGCTCAGGTGTTAAAATGGGGTCATCACTCGTGTTCGACCCTTCCTCGGGGTTGTATTGACTTTTCAAGAAGCGCATGGTGGGGAATTGTGCACAGGGCCGGCCCGTCATCGATAGCTCGTGCGAGAGAATCAACGCCTTAGGTGCCGAACGAAAGTCGAGTTGTCAATATAGGGTCCTTCTCTTGTAACAAACTAATGGCTGAAGCATCAGCGGTGACCGTGATACTGGATTGAAGCCTTTGCATTCTGAAGCTCGCCGGGCTGATGCCTGGACAGAAGGCCTACCTTGCTGGAGCGGAAAGGTAGATGATGTGAATGACGATAGGTTGACGAATTGAGGTGATAGAGGGATGGATGGTGAGTGACAATAGGGAGCTGAGAAGGCAAGCGGCCTACGAAAGGCCACTGGCTGCAGTAATATGAAGTCGCACTTGCACGGGGGACGAAGTTTTAGGATAAAGAAGTGTAAAGAAAGGGGGAAGAGCATATTCTTCTGGGATTTGGAAGAAGATGAGGTCATGAACGACCGATTTCCATGGCCGACTTTTGTGTTCGGCCTTCGTTGGTTCTTTTTCCGCCTCTATGCATCTTTCCTAGATTTTTCCCGGACTCAAGGTTTCTGATAGGTCTGGCGTGGTTTATCGAAGCGCCCTGACGACATGCATGCGGAGGTGGCTATGCAGGAGGCCCACCAACCCACGTTCGCCTCTGACGGTCCGCCCCGAGTATAGTTGCCGCGCGCCTACTAATGGAAAGTACATGCTCCCCCCTCCTTCCATACTCTTGACGCCTAACCTCTCTCTTTTTGCCCCCACTTACACCGGCATACCACCCAGTAGCTCGGTCAGCCCGCGGTCAAGGGTCTCCTTGACCGTCGGCTTCGTGGTGCGCCTGTTTCCTTGGTGGGACAGGGTCTTGACAGTAGGGCAGTTGATCCTGCTATTGAATAAGTCGGTGTTCCAATCAAAGTCGGGGGCGCGCTGATGGTTGGATGGACAAACCGGCACCGCGTCCGGTCGGGCACGCCGTATGCAACTCTTGGCCCAAGCTATCAACGTTCTCGCCGTCCCAGCAGATCGGAAGGTAGATCAAAATCATGATGCCCGCCACACACAGCTACTTGGGGAAGTCGCGCGTCCACCCGCCCCGCATTATCCTCGTTGCTAAGCACGTGAAGTCTAGCTACTTGTACTTGGCTTGAAGCTGCTGCGCCGCGCGGGGCCTCAAGTCGCCTACCTTCATGGGCAACCGCGACTGCAACGCCATCACCTTGCCTTGCATCAGGCAGTAGTTGAGCAAAAGCTCTACTTTGGTGGCAAAGGTGGCATTGTGGGCGCCATGGAAACACAAGCCTGACGTCTTGGCCATTCTCTTACCTTGGGTATCGGCTATAATCTTGCTGTGAAGACGGGCTTTGATAGCCACGGATGTGAAGAAGACAACATCAATTCTACCGTGCGGCAGAAAATGGAAGGCGGGATGGTTAAAGCAGGTGAGCATGCGATCGAGCAGGTCGCACACCGGCTCCATGGTTGCGATTAGATAGCAATGGGAAGATGGCATGCTACGCCCCGGCGGAACGCACAAGGGAGCACCTTGAGCCAATGTCCTACTGCTATATACTTGGGCCTCGTCCATCGAATGCTGCTGGCCGACTCCTGGGTTTGCTACACGTTTCTCTATCTCTATCTTCATCACTATTATTGCGCTTGATTTGGTGGGATCTGGCTGGACGCTTCATCAACTTACACAACAGTGGGAGTCGCATGGTTACCTATATGCGCGGAATATACTGGATGATTCGCCGAGGATCCCATTGGCCGCTGTTACGCCGTAGCAGTGTATTGAAGCTGCGAAAAGCAATACCGAGCGCGCTTTTGCCCTCTTGATGCAAAACGCAGAAACCTCCGCGTGGTCACGGAGCGATGGCAGCGGAGGTTGATTGCACGAATTGAGACGAAGGGGCCGGACCAGCGGGTGGCTACTGTTCGCCGGGAAGCGCAGTGTGACGTGCTTGGGGGAGTGCGGGGCAACCCCACTTTGGAAGGCTTCTACGTTCTAGTTATCTTTATGCGTTTCTACACTACAGTCACCCCGGCCTCGCATCTAGTAGCTGGTCGGCACCAGGGTCAGGATACCGGCATGTTGGCGCCTAGGCCAATCACGACGCCAGACAACTTACTGCTTATCACGGAGACAACGCACCAGCAAGACATGGGTCGTAGTGATAAGCCATGCATCATGCCACGTTAGTCACACCGCTAAATGGTAGTTTTATGATGTTGCAATATAACCAGCACAGTGCTGGTTATATACTACAGTACAGCAGCCTTACCACCGACTCTGTATAGCCGTATGTGGAGCGCTTGTCAGTTGTAGCCATCGTGGCGGATGCAACTGGTGTTCAGTCAACTGAACATATATCACCAGACAGGGTATTCTCTCTGGAAGAATAAGAAACGTTTCGAAGCATATAATTACCAGAGACAGATGACAGCAACGAAACACCTTCAACTGCAAACAAATACGAATGGTAAGCGATTGTTCATGCCTCGATGAGCGACTGTATATTTGATATTCATCCGAGTATTGAAGGACTTCGGTGATTTAAACCAAATAGTCTTGGGAGCAAGGGCGAGGATGGTTTAGTCCATCCGGCGAAAGGATTTCCCAATGTGATCTGACTTCTACACAACTAAGGTGGTGAGACATCATCTTGCGTGTCTGTAGGAATAATGCCGAATACCGGAAGCCTCACTGGTTCTTTTCCCTTAGCACTGTATTATTACATGGGTATCAAAGCCTTGGACGCATTTACAAATGTCACTGCAAGGTATCGCCACATAACTCATCAATGCCAAATCCAATGGACGACTGTTTCGCCCCGCCGGCCCCCCTGTACGCCGAACATTACGCATGACGAGCAACTTTATGTAACCACGTACCACCTTTACCCATGAATGGGTTGCATTCCAAGCAATCGGACCGTTGCCGTAGTTCGTGAGAAGATAATGCGACGTAACGTATAAGATGATCAATACGCGGGTGACACAACACAGTCGACGACGTTGGTGCCAATTATGCACGGGGACGAATATGGTGCGATGCGACGCGCAAACCGCCACGCCAGAAATCTCTCATTGGAGCAGTATCATCAGCAGGGGTTGTGCGCGGGGGCCGGTATAACCGGGTTACGTGACTTTCTCTATCGTTGTAGTGTCCCAGGATTCGACAGCCTGTGGCGCGACTGCGTCTAACAAGAGGAACAGTCCGCTATGTACATGTCTTACGACATGGCGACGTAGCCGGACTAGAGCAGCAGCAGCCGGTAAGGGCTAGGGCCTCTGTAAGATATCACATCTGCTCAGCCAGTAGACAAGACGTCCGTGTCAGTCCTCTGGGCAGCTAGTGTATGCCGTTGCATATAGCTAGTGCGACACTCCCTGAGACAGGGCTGCTGCAAAGGTTACCACTCTTTGTTTCTCTCAATGCAAGCCTCGTACAGCATCTAATTGTCCAAAACTAGGGCATAACTGCTTTCGTAGACGACTATACGTTATGGCAAGCAGACCCATCAACCTGGCCCAACCGTTCGGACCCCTGGCCGATTCACTCTTTATCATATAGTACTATAAACTTGGTTTAGGGCCCTCGGTTGTTCTGGTTTCCCATACCTCCTTCTTGGTTTCTCTTTTTCTGTCAGCATACACCTACTTGTCAGTACCTAACACAGTACTTGACTTTGTCCCTAACTTTGACTGTATCAAGTTACTATAGAACTTCAGGGGTTCTTTTAGTGGCCATCTTCCCATTATGACCACCACCCAACAAGGCGATGACTTCGTCGACGACTTCAACATCATTGAGCCCGTCCAGGCTGTGATCAATACATCGTTGACCGACTGTCACACGCACTTCGATACCCCACGTGACTATAAAACACCGGAGTCGGGTCTAGAAGCCCTGAACTCCATGTCCATCCAGCACGGTCTCGAGGTGCGGTCCAATGAAGACTACGATGAAGGCACCTCTGTGCAGAAGCAAGCCAATACTGTCTTTCGAAAGTCAGGTGATGGCAAGGAAGCCTTGATTGCCGTCATGGGGTATGATATAACGGAACCCGTGGCTACTACTGTGAACTATATTCTGATGCGCAAACAGAATGACTGGATCCGGGAAAACGACTTTCATCTCCACGGTTACTTGCCGCTCGGATTTAGGGATTGGTCACAGCCTAACTTCTTGTCCGCCTCCCCTAATCCACATCATCTTTAAAGTTATTGTACTAAAGCTGACATGTACGCCACAGGCACCCGCGGAATTGACGTTGTTGAGACCCAGATCGACGGTCGGATGGTCCACTTCGTCGACACACCTGGCTTCTCTGATACGCACCTGTCGGACACAGAAGTGCTAGAGCTCATTGCCGACTACCTACAGGTGGCATATAAGAAGGAAATGAAGCTATCCGGCATCATATACTTGCATCCTATCTCGGATACACGAGTAACACACCACACAATCAAGAACCTCAAGATGTTCCAGAAACTGACAGGAGAGAGACACTTGAAGAACGTAATGCTGGCGACAAGCATGTGGGACAAGGTGACGCCTGAAGTGGGGGCGATGCGTGAGCAGGAGCTGAAGGAAAAGTTCTGGAATTTACTGCTGACGTTGGGAGCTAAGGCAGTGAGGTACGGTGGCACGCCCGAAGCAGCCAGGCAGCTGTCAGCCACGGTTCTCAAGAACAAACCTTTCTATCTGCAGCTACAGAATGAAATGGTCAAAGACAAGAAGGCGCTGCGTGACACGGCCGCCGGAAAAGAGGTAATGGCCGAGGTGATCCGCCTGCGTGAGGAGCACCGCCGCGAAATTTCCGAGATGGAGTCACTCATGCGCAGCTCCGTGAGTGAGAGTCGCACCGTCGTTAAGACCCTCGAAGAGCACCACCAAGCGATGCTACGCGAGGTCCAAAAGAACCTCGCGGACGAGCGCAGGATGAACGAGGATGCCATGTGCACCCTAAATCAGCGTATCCGTGACCTGGAAGGTCGAGGACACTGTGCCGTCATCTAAGAAACAATATAATAGTGGGTCGGTATTCCCAGTTGACGGGATCCTGTAAACCGAGCATCTTATGTACCAGGCTATATAGCACAATTAAGCCCTTTTTTGCTCAAGGTCTATTTTATTCTTATTGAAACACGTTCCATTTTGTTAGCAAGAAAAATACATATCACCAAGTAGGCCATTAAGCAGCCAACGCAGGGCAAACCTCTAGCGACTCGTTGGATCTATGTTCAGGGCCCATATGATCCTACAACACACCCTGTGCCCCAGAAACACCAGCTAACACGCCAAAACAGCGCAGATGGAACAAATTCGTACCGTCGTACCGTCCCGTAGTCTGTTGAAATCCAGCTATGCGGCACCAACCATTGCCTCAACGGCTGACATAAGAATCGTGCGGCCAACATGTTTTTGGGCTCGGTTCAAAATGATGTATTTTATCAGACCATCGTCTCGTCCAACCTTCTAGAGGTTGTTGATCGAACCCTTTCGATAAATGACTCCTCTGCGTCGTACCTGAAGCTCTGTGAGTATTTCCTCCTGCAAAAATGGGTCCTTGGATGCATAGTTATTTTTCAACCAGTCTTGCTGGCGAAGAAGTATGCAACCCGTGTTTTGCTCGCGAGTTCGTCTTGGAAGCCGAGGTCGCGCATCAGGCATTGCCAATCGGCGAGATTACCTCGGAGGAATCTGGCGACGTCCTCGAGGTACTAGCGCTATTGGATCCCGACCCATCATCTTTCTATTCCTTACTGGGGCGAGGCGATTCGTGATGAAGGCAGTCCCCTCTGCTCCTCCGCCGACATCGTTCCTAGAATGGACCCGTAGTTCTCTGACCAGGTACGCAGGCGCGCCATGGCCAACCGGGGTTCATTTTGTACATGCGGCCGCCTCTCCACGGACGGGCTTAGGCCAATCAGGCTAAAAGCCAGCGTTTGACCGAGTACTGTGCAATTACGGCCGTCGCATGGGTGTACATGCATCTACACTGCTAGCTCCGCTAAGTGCTACGCGTGTATAATAGGATGCCGCTAGTCCATCTTCGAAAATACAATCAACTCTCCTGTCCCTGTTGTAACCAGGCCACAGTCCAGCCCGTTCCATTGCGGGAAACAGCCAATAAACTAGGTGTGAATCACCGCTATAGCCCGTTCGGGGCAACACTGGCGTTCGCTGCAGATTGCCTGTTCAAACACCCCCAATCACGAAACTGTTGGCCTGATTTCAGTCACACCATATAACCGGCTTCCCGGCGAGGGAGGGATGGAAGCCTGCCCAAGGTGGTTGGTTGGACGAATGACCAATGAGAGGAGGGGGCACGTCCCGACAGTCTGGTTCACCACGGACGAGGCACGAAACTAAACAGGAAACGGCAGGATGGCTAGCCAGGAAGCTCCGCCCACCGCTCAGTAGGGTCTCAGGCGAAATTACCGTTGGGCTTAACGGGCCTTGTCAGGACTTTCCTCGTGGGGGGTAACGAGCCACGAACCAACAGCCGCGCTTAGGACTACAGCGGTTGCTGCCAAGTGGCCGGTTATGCTAGCCGCTGTCCCGCGGACGTTCACTGGGCGAGATGGTGAAGGAGTGGGCAGTTGGAGGAGCGAATGCAACAGCCCAGCCACGGAAGGGCCAGGCCATATCGGTCGGATCTTCCTCTCCGACACGGGGCGCCTAAAAATGGTGCCGAGGACCAATATGACCAGCAAGGACAGTGCGATGTGATAGCTAGGATTCGAGGGTCATCAGTTCCAAGAACCGAAAAGACCACTGGGAAAAGCGGGCACGTCACATCAGGTCGCTCGCGGCCTGCAAGGCCGTCGATCTACTTGCGACAGAAAATTGGACTGGTGCAGAGGGGGCAATGCAGCTTGGATTGCAGCACCCCATGCAACCAGTTAGGGCTAGGACAACTCAGCATTGGGAGAAGGCGACTGGTACTCATGTAAAATGGATTCAGATCGTCGGACAGATGTGATCCGCCATGCAGTACAGCCAATACCATCCTGGTCTACCAGTCTCCTTTTCCTAGAACAAGGCGGACAGTGACAAAGGTAGCATCAGTGGCTATCATAAACGAATAGGATGCTATCCCGTGGCCAGGATGGCACAAGGGTCTCGCCTTGGACAAGAACGCAAGGGCCCTGGTTATTAAAGGAGCCCTCCACGTCAGATATTATATCCAAAGTATCAAATGGTATTCTTGCTATATATGCATAAGCTGTTGTTTAGAAGCCAAGCGATTGGTATTCTACGTGTCTGCTTCAATGTGATGTTCCGTTTCACTGATTTTTGACCAAGTTTAGTTAGTACAAACCGCACCGTGTCCAATCAATCGCGGAGAGTGCCTAAAGGAAAAGAAAAAGAATAGCGGGGTTGGGGCAAAGTGCAGAACAGAGTTGGTTGGCCCATCGAGTGGTTACATGCATGCAGGAGGCCGCACACCGGACTCACCGGACCATCGCCGCAACGGATAATCCACCGACCTGCCTGTAGACTACGCGCATCTTGTATAACACCAGCACATGAAGGCTGTGGCATGAGTCACACCGGATTGCTATTGAAGTGATGTGTCTTTTTCGGCTGCAGCTTGCATATATTGGGGAGATATACAGTATCATAAACGTGGCCGTGCATGCATTGGAGGACATCCCTGGGAATTATTATTATTATTATTATTATTATTATTCTTACACCTAGCGGCCTATCTAGGCCATGAGGACCCCCTGCGTATCTAAGCCTAGGAAAACCGTTCCGGGCTGACGTCCGGCCGGATGAAAAACCTAGGTTCCGCTGCGTCGCACCGCTTCTATCTGCTCTCTGACCTGCTATACCGAGATCGGGCTCAGCGTGCCCGCTTCCTAGCTGATAAGCTGATTTGCCAGCTGGAACATCCCTGGGAATGCTCATAGTATATGTGACGGTAATATATCGTCGGTCGGCTGCGGGTGAACAGAACGAGGTACTTAAAATTTGCCCCGTCCCCCACAATGCATGCAGTATGCTTATTAATGGCATGGCTATAGCACACTCGCTGTTACATGCGGAGGAGCCCCTTAGCTCAACGGAATTGCTCTAGTCTGTTTTTGTTTTGCGTCTTTACATCCTTGGCCCTAGCAGCCATTAACCTTACTTAAAACTGAATGTGCGAGCAAACCCCACTAGAACCAGGAAAACGTCCAAGGGGCCGCTCCAGGACTAGCAGAATCTGAGCGAGACAGCTGACTTCCTTTTCTGTGGCCCCGCTTCATTTATTGCCCTTTGCAGGACCGCCGCTCTGACGGAGCAGATACAGCCATGCACTGGTGGCCAGGCTTTTGAACGGCCTAGGTGAAGGCAGCCGAGGCATTGACAGGTCCCTCGACAACAGGCAGATTAGCCTCTAGTTGAGCTAAAGGTAGGAGAGCTTAGATATGAATCTGGGCCGGCAGCCGTTGGATACGTAGCACTCGTCAAAACGTCAACAAACACGAATATTCTGGCATATCTAGCTGTCACAGAATGGAGCACCGTCCGAATCTCTTGGATAGAGGAGCCAACACCAACTGGAGACAACAAAATATTATCAAGTTCTGATCTGATCGGAAGAATCAATCCATTCATATAGGCGCACAGATGTTCTGCCAGATGTTCATGAGTGGCTCACCAGTGCCATCATTACCGCACTCAGCATTGCTCTACAGAGTACACCAAGCTTACTTTTGGACTTCCGACGAAGATACGCGATCACAAAAATCTTTACAAGCTCTAAAAGCATCATCATAATAATACGAGGCCCCAAAGCGCGGTTCAATATGAAAAATCAATCCCTCGGTATCGTATTTACCGAAACCGTCGATTACATCACGGTTACCCACCTTTGTCTCGGGGGTCATCAGCCATCGCTTACAGGGAATCGGTAGAAGAGGTCCCGGTAACGGACACAAACCGTAACTCAGATGCATCGTTGGCCATGCCAAGAGATAAGGGAGTACTGGGTAACCGAGATAAGTGCGTACTGGATAACTAAATGAGTAGGAGGCGTCTCCGACGAGCCCAATTACGACATCCACCCCACTGTAGGCGGCCTCCCGCCTGCAGCACCTGCCCACACACCAAGCCTGCAGTCGAACCTTCCAAGACCCCTAGTTTTGTAGCACAGGAAGTTCCGCATATCTGCGAGGTGGCATGCCTACGTCACAAATCGTGCGGCCTTGCTTGTAAAGCCGTGTTACACACACTTGCTAAGTGCTTATTATTGGATTATTTGCAACCATGCACAGTCTGGCTATCAGCCGAGTGTATATAGCTCACCTCTTATGTTGAGTTGGAGCTCCCCTGCCTACTTGCTGCTTATCAACCCCAAACCTGCATGCACAACGCCCTATTGCATATCCAGCTAACGCTGTGCAACGCACCCAGGGGAATATGTGTGGCGCTGGGCGCAAAGCAGCGAGGCATTACTGTTTTACCACCATACCCAAGCTCAAGTAGTGTCAGAAAGGACGGGATGTACTTTTTGCTCGCGGCCTCAAGTTTTTAGGCAAGACCATTTTTACGACCATATACTCCAAAAGAAAGTATACACTATACCACTCCACCGCCTTGCGTTGGGACGGCGTCTGTAGTACTTTGGTGGCTGAAGTACGTGGTAGCTCCTCACACCATACAGTTTCGCATCCATGGCAACGGGTAGAGCTGCGTCATTGAGGCAGAGCGTCTACTATGAGGAACTGTCCGCAAAATTTGGCGCGCTTACAGCCATTGCATCAGCCATTGCATCACTGACTGATTGTTATCACTGGCCCCGTTGAGGGTCGCCTACGGATAGCGTAGAGAAAACAATTATTAAAGACGTAGGTGACGCTCATGGTATTTATGTGCTTCTGTTAGATCAAATCAACCGGATTTTCAATCACCCCATTGGTACATGCTCCTGTTATTCCCTTCTACAAAGCGCAAAGTCTATCATGGAACAGTAAGTGAAAGCACTGTCTCTGAAGTACGAGTTCCATTTGAAACCATTCATAACACGTGAAGAAGCGCAACTGTGTCGGCTCCCAGAGCCCTCGTCAGCGACGACCCTGAGGCAATCGAGCTTCTGTACCAGCCGATGATCCTCGAGGATGCTCTCAATCGTGCCCTCGATCAGTACCGAGAGGATCATGACGAGCCGCTGGCAACACCCATGGATTCACTGCCATCATCACTCCAATTGTTTCGATGCTTCGTCAACAAACTCGCCCTGGTGTGCGACAGCGACCGAGGGGGGGGTACCGTCACGGCTATTGCCATCATTCAAGGCAAAGACTGTGCTGTGTATGTCGTGGCCTCCAACTCCCGGACCGTGGGTGAGCAGAAGGAGGTGGAGGAGTTTCTCACGAAGCTTCTGCGCTTTATTCACCAGAATCCATTCGAACTGGAGCGGAAGGCATTGACCAAAAAGGTTCTTTGGCGCATGGTACTGTTCAACAAGGAACGGGTCAAGGCGTACCTGAAGCATCTGCCCCGGTATCTGCATCAGTGCATGGCGGATTGCCAGAGAAGGGAGCAGTCTAGCCATGGTATTGTTCCAGGGCCTCCTTCAAATACTCGCTACACAGCTGATAATATTTCACAGTTCAGGAGTTGCAGGAAGATCTCCGCGTGCTCTCTTCGAAAGCAGGGTTTACGCACGAGATGAACTCTGACAACGAACGGCAAAAGTGTACGTCCAGCTATAGGTTCATTGGTGCAATGTCCCTACTTACATGTACTTCAGTCCTCAGTGACTGTGAATCACTTTTGAAGGCAGTCCATGCTTTCAAGGAGAACAGATTCGATCGAATCGCTCTAATGCAGTCTACATGCCCTGAAAAGCGGGATCAGGAGCATTGGCGTGAGCTGCGACACTGCCTCGGTCGATTGCTTTCTTATCGACAGGCTGCTGAGGTCGTTATTTCAGCAAACGAATGGTGGCCGCAACTCTTCCATGACTTCATCATCCACTCTGTTCGTCCCAGCAACAAGATGCGCAAGCCTATCCCCAACAACAACCTCAGCGCCGCGACAATTGTGAAAAACATGACCGGGGCGGACGAAGACCTGAGGGATTGCCTGGAAAAAGCGGAAGTGTTGCAAGAGATCGGCCTTGACAAGCAAATCAAGCTGCAACTCACAAAGCCTTTTCGCCCCATCGTTCATGCCGAAGTTCAGGTCCATTCTGTTCTCATCAGAAAAGGAGTATCCCGTCCTCGGAAATTCTGGAACGGGTACAAGTACATAGGCAGCAGCAAACCAACCTGCCGCCTATGCTCCTATTACTTCCTCAACCATGGGGACAACATCGCAATCCGGCCGTCGCACGGAAATTTGTACCTGACCTGGCGGCTTCCGGATCTCTACCAAAGTGAGCAGCCTTCTGATGTTCGGAAGCGCCGTGAGCTATTGGCACGCATGACGGAGCACGTTCGTAATGACGCCAAGCGCACACTCAACGAGGGGCTCCCCTCAAGAAGAAAGCACGACTCCAGTGATACCTCCCGGATCCCGAGGCTCTTCGTTTCCAGCGTCGGCGGGTCATCTTCAATTCTGAGCGATGTGCCATCCAACCCCTCGGTACCTTACCTTCCCATGCAGGAGAACACGGTTCATAACGACGAGAGACCCACTTACGAAGACCTCAGTGATGTTCTGGAAGACTCTGGCAGTGAATACGAAGAGGATGAAGCCTCTGTGACTCTTGTATGAAGATCACCAAGTGGAAGTCTTTTCTTTTGTGTTTTCCTTTGCTTGTTTCCTGTTTCTTTGTCCCACTTCATGTTGAAATCAGCACCTTCTTTATATCACAACGAATCGTTTACCTGTTCAAGTATACGGGAGAATTGATTAGCAAGACTAAATAGTCACTTTAACAATTGGATCACCTCTGAGTTCCCAGTGACAACTTGGAACGATGATGGCATAGATTGATTGTTTCAGGTGGTATTGATATGCTGTATCAATAGACGAGACTTGCTGGCTATTTAGAGCGGCACATGATGCTTAATATGCTGTTTACCTTAAGACAAAACCTTCCTGCACCCTTCTTGTTCACTAATTTGATTTCGGGAGTCTCAGTAAATATTTTGTCTACTATAAAAGTATTCATCAACCAAAGAAAAGAGTTCCGATTTGTAGCATCCACAAATTGGACTGGAAAAAGGGCTACAACGCAAAGCCGCTGCTTTAAATATATCCTAGAAATCGGTTCCGTGCCCGGAATATTGACACTTTGATGTGGAAATATGCCAGTAGCTACAGCTATTTTTGCTTATATTCTTCCCGTTCACATAGATCTCCCGTAAACGCTGAACGCTCTTGCGCCGTCTGCCTCGCTTTTTGAAGTTTTTGAGGCCCCTAGAGGTTCGGCGTAGCAAATCGATCACGTTCGCGCTTGAGGTTGTAGACCTGGAGGACGGCTTTACCCGTGGCTCTGCAGTTCTCCTGAGACTGGAAGAGGGAAACTACTCGATATTTCTAGAATAGATGGGCACTATACACACCACGCTGGACTTCGTGAACATGGAGTGATGTATGACGGGTATGGGAGTCCAAAGCAGTCACTTTTGCAGTCAAAGTCCGCCTCTTGACCCACTGATCTGGCAGTCGAATCCTTTCGTCCGTCAACAGTGTGCTGCATCACTAATAGGCTATTTAACAACTACTTTGTTGTCTTTCCAATGGATCCCGCTAACCAGTGTTGATATGCCCATATCCTAACCCCCCTGCGCGCCTTGACTGAAGCCTCTGTATGATTATATTTAGTTTCGTGGAATAATTATAAGACTGCCCGGATAGGCGTGTTGGAGATTCGCCCGACGCTAGACTTCGGCACACGAAAGAGGCCAAAGTATAAAAGTTGCAAGTCCCAGTTGTATATTCTGGCAGCATCAAGACCGAATATTAGTCTTGGAACAAGTCAGCATCAAGTCCTCGTAACAGTCGCGGGAGTGACCAGTCGGAGTTTGGTGTCGCCACTGCTTCGGTCCTCTACAGACGAAAACCATCTTTAAGCAATGCAGTAGAATCTAATGACTGTTTAAGACAATAGGATAAGTTATAGAGAACATGGTATGAATTCATTAGGAGTTGACCCTATCTTTGTTCCGTTAGTGACATCAGAAAAAGCTGCTGCTAGACAGAGCGTTCTGATATTCTGTATGTACCGTTAACAGAACGATCCAAATCTCTGAATTTCGCAGAAGTCCTGAAGTTATATTTTGACCATTTTGCCGTGCATCCAAAATCGAAGCCACGTGTGTCCACTCACATAGGGAGCGAACACCATGGATGACTGATGGCGCGAGAAGATAGAAGAGTGCCCAGGGGAAGCTGATTTGGTGTGAAATGTTGAATTCATTATTCATCGATCGATTCGGTATCATTTGGAGGACCCGATGAATTGGCAGTCGTTATTTGTCTTGTTTTGATACAGATCGAATAAAACCACTTCTGTAACAGCGCGTCTGGACCAACTGCCCGCTGAGGCATAAAGCAAAAGCTTCGGGAATGATCCACTTCTTAGGATCATTCTGTCCAGTTCTGCACTATAAGGGCTACTCCTACAGGGACCAATCTGCCAGGACGTAACATCTTCCTAGATTTATGATAATATCATACGAACCCCAAAGCTCCCTTATATCAGAATTCTATTACACTTTCGAAGATGCCGCGTCATATTATAACCCCTCGTGAACCTATCGCCACACTTTTCACATTCGACGGATTCGTCCTCAAGAATCAACCCATTAGCTCTCGCCCAAAGCGGATGATGACACTTAACATGGCTCATCATGTCTCTCTTGTCTGCTGCTTTGTGTGGGCAAAGATGGTCTGGGTGATTCCAGTACGGGCAGTACACTGGTTTCACGTGGTATTTCATGTGCTTTCTATATACATTGTCAGCCGTGGATTTAATTGATGCACCGGCATGCTTACTGTAGCTCGCTCTTTCTAGGGAAGTCTTTATCACATGGCCCTCCATCCTTGTTTGGGTACTTGCAGCGGTGTTTTCCATTCCTTGGAATGTCGTAATCATCCAGGGATGGCATTCCTTCCGTTAAAAAAGAACCATTCCACTCGGGCAACGATGAGTTCGTTGTATCTGGTGACATCACGGGAAACTGGGGATGTGTCGTAGCCGTTGTGTATACAGTTCCAGGGGGGGGGTGGGAATGACGAAGTATCTGGCCCTCTCTAATGAGAAATCGCCACATCGTCAAGGTAGGGGGTGAAGTTGGAGTCTGAAACCTCATGGCACAGCGCGTGGTCGGATATGGCTGCTGGATCGTACCAGGTCGGGTGATGCGTCATGGCGAAGGGATCAAATATTGGGTCGATGGTGAGTCCCTCAAATACCGGTTGATCCTCAGAAGCATGTCTCTGAAACACTTGATCTCCCGACGGCTGCATTGCAGGTTTTGTTGCTGATGGCTGGATTGCGTATGTAAGATGGAATACCACGTAGGCACAGACAATCAGCCAAATGATCTCTACACCGAAAGTGCGTATAGCATGGATAAAGACAGCTTCTTAGTATAGTGTCTCGAACAGACACGGAGGAAATGCCCCAGGATTTTCAAGCTAATACATTCGTGGTATATATGTGCTATCTATGCAGAATCTCAATTGACCAATCGTTTCATCTTTGAGACTATGATCATCTTGGTGAAAATACCACAGGATGGATACCTAAAAATGATAAGGCTGGGCTTCGGGCTTCCGTCGCGGTATCTGCTGCAGGTAGGAGTCCGCCTGGAGCGGGCAGCAACCTGGCAGCTACTGCAGGTGGGAGTCCGCCCGTAGCGGGGTAGTAACGAGGCCACTACTGCAGGTAGGAGTCCGCCTGAAATCCGCCTAAAGTGGGGTTTATGATCTGGCCTGACCATGGCCAACAACTGCTAGCTCAAAAAGAAAAAAGTCATCCAGCTTAACCTTAAGCGGCCAATGGCATAGCCCGCTCCACGCAGCATAATACCTGTCGTATTCTCCACCTTGGGAAGATGAGAAGACACAACAGAAAGAGTACGGAATCGGAATTCTAAGGCCATCTCGATTTCTGTTATGTTAGAGCTAATAGTATCGGTCGCAGTGTGAATAACGCACTTGGATGCTCAACTATAGATCATGAATACGACTAGATGACTGGTAGATTATATGTCATGCTATTAACGCATGCGTTTGACTAGTGAAGAAATACCCCAAACGTAACGTAAACACATAAGATAGCCATCAGAACCTCACTCTCAATTCACACAAGTTGGTAATTTTGCTTTTTCTACTAAGCGACCAGAATTCTCGGCATCACTAGCAGGTGGGGTGGTGGCGTCGTCCCAAAAGACATGCGGAACGCAACCATATTGATTGGCTATTTCTGGCCACTACATCGTTGGCCAACAGGGATGCCAATCACCGCATGCCCCTGTCCCGACAGTATGTTTTTTGAGAATCCGAGAAACACAGGCGGGAATACGCCTGTCTTGTCTACATATGTGAAATCGCCTGAGGAATTTATCTGAGAGTTAAAGGGCATACCAGTACTTCCAATACTTTGAATTCTATCACCGAAACAAAAAGTTCTATTAAAGCCAGTGTCTTCCGTTGGTTAATTCACATCGATGAAATCCTTTTAACATTCGCCCATTCAATGCAGACTCATACAATCAAACTTCCTCCTGTGCTTTCGCAGGATAAGATATCAATCTTCCTTTCCCCTGGCATAAGCCATCCTTTTGCCTTCATCCTGAGTCTTTTCGCATTCACACCGGCCGTCATTGGAACTTTGCCATACTCATCTTCCTTGTTGATAGTGGCAGCGTTCTGACCCAGCCACTCTTCTTAGTATCTACCCGCTTGCTTGGCTCTCAAATCACTCCCTTCTCAGAGCCCGTACATTTACCCGCCTGTCTCCGCTTTCACTAGCATTCGTGTGAGCAACCATTGCCCGTACGTCTATCTACAGGCGTGCCAAAACAGCAGCCCTCGTCTGCTGTGGACTCGAAAACGCGAATGTTCGGTCCCCATCTCACAGTTCAACGTTTAAGAACACACTGTATGTTAAAAATCCTCCGCGATTACCTGATTTGTGTCTAAACTCATAGGTATATTCAAGTCGGATTCTAGCGCTCTCATTCCGTTATGGAAAAGCTTCCATCTGCTGACTGGCGTCCCAAATCATTTGTACCAGTTGTTCCTCCCACTATGGACACCCCGTATCTATCAAGCGACTCCGATCAAGAAGATTGCCTGTCATTCCATGATGCACCGTCATTGCCGTCAATGGGAAGGTTGAACAGACAGCGCCGCGACACTCAACCGCCACAGCTGCCAAACCGGTTTGCAAAGCTCCTGAAGTATGTGAGAGACACACAGATAGGAGACACAGACAGGTGTACTGCGCAGAAGCATCAGATTGATGCCCTCGTCAATGCCCCGATCTTCACAGCCGAAGCCTATGACGTCGTTGAAAGTGCTTTAGCAGAAACGGCGTCCTTAACGGTGAGTAATCCCTTCACCGAAAGCTCTATATCTAATTGCGTCCCAATCTGTTTTTGTTTTATTTTTACATAAATACTATAAAACTATGTAGTTCATTTGTCATAATCGTCTGCTAATCTACCGCTCCCTAGGATCCCACATCGCAATATGGACTCATTGGCATACAAAAGGCGAACGATGAATCCTCCAATGCGCCGGGGAACAGCCTGGTGCTCGCCAACCTCAATTTACCTTGGTCAGCATTCATCTGTGGCTCGCAAGGGGCCGGGAAATCACACACACTCTCGTGTCTTCTGGAAAGTGCCCTTATTGCTAACAATAGTGCCGGAGAGCTGCCGCATCCACTCGCTGGCCTTGTTATGCATTACGACAGTTTTTCCAGCTACGAGACAACGCAATACTGCGAGGCTGCTTATCTTTGCTCGTCGGGGATTCCTGTCACGGTGCTTGTATGCCCGTCCAACATATGGGCAATGACACGTCTCTACAGCAACCTGCCTGGCTTGAAGCCAGGCGACCCGCGACCCAGAGTTTTGCCCCTGTATATCTCTGAAGACCAGCTGAACATCTCGCGGATCCTGAAGCTAATGGCTGTGGACTCGAGTTCAACCTCAACGCCAATGTACATGGAAGTGGTGATGAGTATCATCCGCGAGATGGCCATGGAGGGGCCCTTGTTCTCCTACTCAGCATTCCGCCAGCGCCTCACCAAAGTAGCCTGGGCTCCGGGTCAAAAGGTGCCTCTGGAGCTACGACTACAAATGCTGGATAGCTTCCTCGCTCCATCAGAGCGCACACAAAGCACACGGCCTGCCCCGGCTCGAGAGTCGCTTTGGTCTTTCGAGCCAGGGACAATGACGATTGTGGACCTGAGTGACCCGATGGTTGGTTCCGACGATGCTTGTTCCCTCTTCTCCATCTGCCTCTCGATATTTATCGAGACCCGAGCGAAATGTGGCCGCATCGTGGTGTTGGACGAGGCTCATAAAGTTTTCCCCCCAAATCTGGCGTTATGCACCCATACTAATGGAATACAGTTTCTTTCAAAATCCGGCGAGGCAGGTATTTTGACCAATGAGTTGACCTCCATTATTCGACAACAGAGGCATACAGGAACACGAGTCCTGATTGCTACGCAAGAGCCAACCCTGTCCTCGGAGCTGCTGGATCTCGCAAACGCAACCTTTGTGCATCGCTTTCTCTCACCAGCGTGGTACGAAACGTTGAGGAAGCACCTAGCAGGTGCAGAACAGCATACAAATGGAAGTGTTAACTCATTGTTCCATGAGATTGTTGCACTGAAGACCGGAGAGGCGATTCTGTTTTGCCCAACAGCACGAATCTATGCCAACGCACCCCTTTTCGATCACCAGGAAACGTGCGCACTCGGTAGCGGGTACATGAAGGTGAAGATCAGGAAGCGTATCACGGCCGATGGAGGACAGAGCATCATGGCCACAGAATCGACAGCCACATCGACTGACAAGATGACAGAAGACCTGACAGCTGACGATATACCGATGTATATTGCGACAGTTGCTCAACAGAAGGCCACTCAAAAGATGAATAAGGAAGGTGGTAAAAATGGCATAGCGAACGATCAGTTGCCGCAGGTGGCCCAAGGGGGCTTTCCGCCACGAAAGCCAGCTGTGCTTGCTGCATTGGAACGTATGGTCCAAAGAAAGTTCCAGAATGCACCGTACGAGTGGGCTTCTTGGGCGGCTGTTTCACAAAAACGCAAAAAGATGTTATGGAATGAGCTAGAAGCCAACCTTGGGGTCCCGCTTGGCTCCATCCAAAACAACAGCTTCTATGTTTCAACACTCAACGACAGCATGGGCCAATATCTAGTAAGTTGTTGAGCCATACCGGGATATTGAGACGACGGACTCGCTAACACTATCCTAGGCAACACTACATCAGTAATGAAGGAAGGGTATTTATTGTGTACAGCCGCAGCCGCGGCGGGTTGGCCCTCGAGTTGAAGTTCCTCGAGTTGAAGTTCCTCTGTCATAGGTTATGTATGTAAATCGAACCTTTCAATGCTTTCAGAGGCCAAATCATTATGCTCTCCATATTTTAAACTGTGAAGCAGCTAATGTTCATGGTAGAATCTACAGCTCCCTTAGAGGAACACACCAATTTACGCTACATCGGAAATCAGGACGACTGGATACGGCAGCGGCGCGGCAGCTGCAGGAGAGCGGTTTCGGCAGGTGCAGGTCGGGCAGTCCCAGTTCGGTGGTTGGGAGGTCACGCTCGAGATGACACAGTAACCGCGGCGACGGGGTCTCCTCGGCACCCCCGCCTCGTGCTAGCTGCAGGTTCCAGGTTCCATATGCATATTATCACCCTGCTCACAACTCGTCATCCAATCCTCACAGAAGCCCAAACTAGCATATATCGAGCTACATCACTACATCAAGGATGCCTGTGAAGCAGGAGGAGTTGCATGTACCAGAAAAAGTGGAGCAGTTCCCGGATCAGATTATAAGTCGTCGCCAGTTGGCGGTTGAAGGGCGTCGTCTGGCTGTGCTGGATGCGCTGCATCGCGCGACCTCAGTTGTGGCTGGCCGTGCCAAGCACGCCATGGTCTTGATACTGATTTCGGTTGATTTCAAGCTCAGACATAACCGTAACAGCGTAATAGCGGGTCCGAAGCAGTCATACTTGTATGACTGTCTTAACAAGGCTAATGCGCCTACACCTCCGTTATCGATCTTATTGCAATAAGGGCTATTTTCTGACGACATCCTCTCCTATTTACTTCCTTATACTAGCGCGTCCTGACAAGCCATCTGATGTATAGAGACGTTAGAGTTCTCTGAGGACTGCAAAAGCCGGAGGCAACTACTTCTGTCCCGACGTAGGTCTGGAAGACGAATGGGCGACTATCTGGAAGGCTGGGCTGGGTCATATTCAAGGTCCATTCCCCTTCGTAGGTACCAACAGGCTTTATGACACCGGAGATACGCCCGATAAGATCCCCTTCCGGGTATGCAAACTCTTATAAATAGAATGCCTCGAATGGCAGCGTGGAGCGAAATGTATTGGCGGGTTCTGCCATTGGCTAAGCCTGGGCTGGACCATTCGCCACATTTCGGGGGACTCCCGCCCGCAGCCGCTACCACAAATTGAGACAGTGCCAGCTATCTAGCCCGCTGTAGACGGGATTCTCCCCTGCACCTGCTTCGGAGCATGGCGCCAGGCGATCTGACCCGATGCAGGCGGGAGTCCGCCTACAGTAACCACAGTGGATCAGTCTCGCAGCTGAATGCCAGCCTCCCGTAGGCGGACTCTCGCCTGCAGTAGCCGTCGCAGAAAAGTCAGGTGATTGCGCTTAGGATGTCGTACAAATTAATATTCTATTAATGTTTTGTCTAACCTTACATTGTGGTTGAATGATCGATCACATGGGAGTCCGCATTGATAGCGACGACACGGCACTTCATCAATTGGCCAGAACGAGTGGTAGGCTGGGAAGCCATCCTCCGTTACCTTCTCACCACGTTACCTCTTTTTACACACCCGAGCACGCAAATACGGGTTGTCATTAAATGTCAGGGCGATACCGGCAAGAAGCAGGGCGCCAGCTGGGCTGTATGGCGGTCCCGGGCAAAAGATCCAGACTACAGTGGTCTCTGGGTCCCAGCTGTAGCGTGGCTATTTTAAAACGCTTGCAAAGGGGCTGGCAGGTCTTGGAGATGGAAAGAAGCGAATGCCCTTAAGGACAAGGCTCTGGGCCAATGGATCAGGAAGGCTAAGTCGTGCGCCGGAAGTGAAGCGAGTCTTCTGCAGTGATGGGCTGTTATCCCGGTAGGATCTTCGCCTTGTTTGGAGGAGCGCCACCACACCACGGAGGGTTGGGCCAGGATAGACTCGCGACAATTGGTCAGAGATGACCTCTCAAAGAGGGAGACAGATGGTAGGCATTTCCTAAGAAGGAAGGGCTTCCCAGTCATCACATAGGCACTCCCGCAGATTTGCGGGGCACGAGGCACTTGTCCTACAGCACGTGCTGAGGAGCTTGAATATGATCAAGGAACCATATCGCGTAGCTTGCCACGTCCGCCGAACCATCCTGGCGTAGCTTCGTCCAACCGGTTTCAACATGTTTCACACAATATTCTAAGGCCAACAACGCCAGTAAGGCTGTCACAGCTCTCGTCATGTCTTTTGTGATAGATTTCGCACCAGAAAAACCCCGCTTTCAACTACGTACGTCAAGGAGTTGGCTTGTGCGTAGAGGTTGGGGAGCTGGTAACCCGGCGCTTCCGTCCATTGCGTTCAGAGAGCACAGCTTAGTAGACCCCCGATTGGTGACAACAGATAGCACGCCCCCCAGACGCTACTACTTGCAGTCGTTGCAATGACGATCTAATCGACGGTAGAACCATCCGATCTGCGCGCTGAAACGTGACCTAACTCCCACTCAGCCTTCCGACCCATAATGTCTACATCAGGTGATGTCTCGCGGGCTAAAATATGCCGCGCTCTGACCCACAAACAGCCTCTTGTCCTCGTATTGGTAGGAAACGATGAAGCTTATAGAATGGGCCAGATCGCACGGTACTTACTATAGCAACGTATACAAGCCACTGTACATGATTTAGGGCATCGGCACACACCGCCGCCGCTCCTGCTATCAGGGACAATACAAGCGTCGGGGTGGTACAGACGTCATGTGGAGATATTGTCGGAGAGCCTGCAGATTAAACGGGTTGATGCAGGAGCCACGTAGAAATCACGCATTGCGGCCAGATCAAGGGCCTCTTGCATTAAGCCTTACCGAACTATTTACCGAACTTGGGTCTCAACAAAATTCCATGTGCTACTAGGTTTTATTACTCTCGTGCGGTGCCCCCATGGCCGTGCGGTACATGCTCCTTACCCCGTAGGCACACAACATCACTGTTCTATCATCCAAACATCACCTAACCATGCCTCCACATTGCAAATATTGCATCCAATCCTGTGTCCCTTTATGGAAGGAGTGGCCACACACGTTGGAGTCGGCGAACGACTCGCTTGAAGCTAATGGGGTCCAACTGGTGGCGCAGAGCGACTTCGTCGAGCTTTGCATCTTTTCCGGGGTTTACAACCTCCCGGACGTCTTTGTAATACGCAGAACCACACAGGAATGCTGCAGTTCGGTAGAGCATCCACCGCGAGGTGTATTTTGCCAACATATAAGCGTAGACTGGCCACTCGCGACAAGTGGGGGTGGAAAAGAGTGCGATTCTCCGAACAGGAAAGCCATCATGGCACGCCCGGCTGACACAGAAAAGGACATCGGCTGTCTCGCTCAAATTCTGCCAGCCGGTAGGTGCGGCTCGACGCTCACGCAGTTCCTCTCGAAGTCGAGCTCGATACCAGGGAGGTGAATGTGTTGCTAGTCCAAGCATCCCATGCCAATGGTGCATAAATGGACGCATCATGGATCCTGTGGACGGAAGTGGTGACGCATGGAAATCCCTGCACAGCAGAGGAAGAATAGAAAGTGGCAGGTGCTATGTTGATGGTAGGGTGTCATTACGGGCATGGCGACAGTCGAGTCTTGTATTGTTATATTCATTAAGCAATTGCCCGAGACTACGTATAACTTAAATTAACGTGATCTAGTGATCTGTCAATGCTAGAGCCTAGCCTTGGAAATTTTCAGTTTCAAATGTGGGGTGGTTTGCACATTTACTGTTGGGTAGTACTGTTAGTTGATATAGGACCAGGGTGGTGGTCAGGATGACAAGAAGCAAAGAAGAACAAGATTGAACATTTCTCTTTGCCAAACCAAGGGGCTTCCGGCTCATGGATGGGTCCGGGCTACATCGCCAGGCCATCAATGAGTCGCCAGGTCATCGTTGGGCAGACCGTGAACATAGGTTGCAGTTGGAAGTACCTCATTTCGTATACCTCACCCAAACCTCGGCTGAATAATGTTAAATTAATGGTGAGAACTCCTAGGAATCTGCTCGTATAGATGCACAGCCACTGCTGTGGTACTGTACTTCCTTCCAACACATGCAAGCTGCAGCTCCAAAGACGAATCATCTCAACAGCAACTCGATATGGTGCACCACGGCGCACATTACAACCCTTCGTGTGCTAACTCCCTTCAAGATGGCGTTATCTGCAAGCAGGTCGCTGGATCACCCCTTGAGGCAATGGTCTGGCCAGCCCTGTGTACGGCCTCCTGCATGCGTGTAACCAACTGACGCGGCAGGCAACCCTGCCCCGCATTCATTCGCCACCCCGCTACTTCTTTCCCTTAGACACTTCACAACTCGTCGAACATGGCGCGGTTCGTATCAATTCCAGTCAATTGAAACTGCGTGAAAGAAGACAGGATCTTAGAACAGGGGCGCAGAATACCAACCGCACAATCTCCAAACCATGATTTATGTATATATTGCTAGACTTCGACCCCGTCTGATAAGTGTTATTTCTCAATTATTCACCAGAAGCGGAGAACATACCCTTTGTTGTTGAATAATTCTGAACCTGTTGTTTGAACTATTACCATCTCACCTTGACCTTCATGATGCCTACCCAACTTCAAGACGATGGAGCTCGAGGGCAATTCGCGGCCGAAGCGCCACAAACCGCTCTCCATGCCCCAGGCTTCGCGGCCCAAGGAAAAGCTTTCGATGATGCCAAGAAGCCCACGGTTGTCGGCCTCTACGGACTCTCGGGCTCAGGAAAGACGTATCTGCTGAATCAGTTGGGGCAAAAGCTGCAGCAAGAGCCATTTCATTTCTTTGACGGCACCGAGATCATCGCCTCGCTGGTCCCTGATGGCTTGGAAAGGTTCAAGAAAGCCAAAAGAGACGACAAGATCCATTGGCGCGAGCTTGCCATTCGAGAAATTCGCAGGCAATGTGCCGAAAGCGGTCGCATCGGGGTTGTTGCCGGCCACTTCGTGCTGTGGTCTGAGGACCAAAACTTGAATGGAGAGCAAGTCTGAACCCAAGCCGACACGGACACCTACACGCACATCTTCTACCTCAACACCCCTGTCCGTGTGCTTGCGCAACGCCGGGGAGGTGACAACACACGACTTCGCCAACCGGTTTCAGAACACGACCTTGCACGGTGGCAGTCTGCGGAGAGGCAGGGACTACGTGATGTCTGTCATACACATGGCATTATTTTCGGTCTCGTGCCCTCCTGCCCTATGGAGCTTGGCGGTATGGAGATGTTACTTCGAAACATTTGTCAGCGTACCGAGTGGGATCATCTCTCGGCAATCAAACGCGAGATGGACCAAGCCGTCGCCGGGCAAGGGCCGCTAGAGGCAATGCTGGTCCTAGACGCAGATCGGACTCTGGCTGCTGTGGACACTGGGATGCTCTTTTGGCCCAAATGTCCCAAATTTCTCTCGCCCCTTGGGGAAGGCAAAGTACACCCACTGAAATCCCTGTTTGGTGGTCCACTAGGCTACTCTTCGGAGGCTTTCCTCCAGGCAGAGCTTCTGTATGAGGAAACCGGCGACGAAACTGAGTTCGACCAACTCTGCAGCTCCGTTGCAGCCGAGGTGACCATCCATCCCGAGTTCGTCTCCTTGTTGCAAGCTGTGGTTCGCCACGAAACTGCGGGTGCAGTAGTCCTCACCTGTGGATTGCAACTTGTGTGGGAAAAGGTTCTGGAACACGTGGGCCTGTCCAAAACCGTCCCAGTCGTCGGTAATGGACGGGTCGGCCACAACCATGCCGTGACTCCATCCACCAAAGCAGCAGCTGTGACTCATCTGAAAGATGGTCATCAGATGTACGTATGGGCTTTTGGAGACAGCCCTTTGGACCTTCTCATGATGAGGGAAGCCAACCAAGCCGTCGTTGTTGTTGGAGAAGAGAAAGACAGGAGTAGTACCATGGACGCGGCTTTGGCGGACGCCATCCAACAGCACGGCATGAAGGCATGTCAGGCACTGCTGCCTGCCACAGCAAAACCACGTCTGAACCAGACTATGCTCCCAGCAATCCAACTGGATGACCAGGAGTTTATTGCGCGAGTCCTCAGCGAACGTGTTGCGCGACAGCCAGAAAGAAATACCGGCAAACTCCGGATACTCCATGCAACAGACAGGACCGCAGCCAAGCTTTTCATGACACCTATGCGAGACGCCACAGTCTTTGGCCCGGCTCTGAGGCGGGCGCATCACGATGTTGGGCGGTATCTTGCGATCGAGGTACTAGCAGATGCCATCGGCACTGAAGAATACTCAATTCCGCACGTACAAGGCCATCAAGTTAGCGGCTTTCGCCTGAAAGACGAGGAACACACGATCATTGTGGCACTCATGCGTGGTGGCGAACCGATGGCCTTGGGTGTAAACGAAGCATTCCCACGGGCTATGTTCCTACACTCTTCTTCACCAGGCGATATCAAGTCCCCTCATCTCACGGCAAAGAAGACGGTGATTTTGGTCGACTCGGTGGTGAATAGTGGCAAGACTGCCGCTGAGTTTGTTCAACATATTCGTATGTTGAGGGCGGGCGTTGGCATTTTCATTGTGGCTGGAGTTGTCCAGAGGGATATTGCCCAACCTGGAAATCAGGTGGGGGAAGCCCTCGTCCACGCGGGTGACGTTACCCTGATTGCACTTCGCTTGTCGGAGAACAAGTTCACTGGGCGAGGATCAACGGACACGGGAAATCGCCTGTTCAATACGACGCAACTAGCGTAGTCGGCATGACCAAAGACCCGCTTCTGGGTCCTATTCGCCTCTCTATCTGGAGCTGCTCTGATATGCACAATACATGGCATCTTGCTAGTTTCTCTTATGGGATCTCAAAGTCTGAGAGGCGACACGTTAATGGTAGGCATAACATACTCGGCGCAGGTACGTTCAATAGGTTGCTTCCGTTTGGTGTCTGAACGCTTGGATGGCCAGGAGTCGTTCTCGGAGCCTTCGTCAGCTGTCGGCCGTGAGTCTACATAGTATTTTCACCATTTCATATCTTCAACAACGCCAGTACTCAACCCACCGCCTTGTTCGTGTCAGGAATTTGACTTGTCCTTTACACCCTTAATGATCGACCTCAACTTCAGTTCGCCCCATGTTACGATTCCGAGAAACCCTTCCAAAGAAAGGCGCCCCCCCCCCCCCCCCCCCCCCCCCGCGCCAGAACCATAATACATCACCAGCCACAAGGTGATTTGGGAACTAGGGGAAATTGGAAAGAAGGGCCAACGCAAACTTTCCCCTGGACCCCGAAACTAATCGAAAGACAGGAAAGGGCTATTCCTTTTTAGAAAGCCATGAAAGTTATACGAAAGATCTTGGGACTTTCAAGGAGAGCCTTGAAGCCGGTGAATACAAGCCTCCATGAGTGGACATATATCAGTTTTATGGACCTCGCTTAATTCCTCGCTATTTGTACTGCTTTCCACTGTGTACGATGCGCAGTCTTCCGTTGTTACCAGGGCCTGGCAGCAGAGACACCTGTGTAGTTGATGCAATGACAAATGTTGGTTTTCGGCCCTTGTGCGGACCACCATACAACAAGTCTCGCAGGTCACAAAGCCAACCTTTTCGCACGGGCTGTATACCACGGAGCTCCCAACAGGTTGGTAAGGGTGGAATGTTCGAGGGAAGTCCCCGAGGTCGGTGGTTGGGTGAAGGAGGCTGGGAAATGCATTGTCGAGCAGGCCGAGGAGATAAGCGGCGCTCTCCTTGATATGGTCTATAGTGGGCCATCTATGGGGGTCAATGCCGAAGGGGGAACGTTTGTCGGGATGGCAATGTAAGGATACTTTGCGTTCCGCTTTTCTTATCTCGTCTGCGGTGTATTTCTGGAGTGGGGAGAGACCGAGGGTATGCCAAGGACTGTAAAGAAGAGGGGAGGGTGTCATGCCGACCGAATTGATGGTCAAATTCAATTGCCTGTGGACGGGGACAAAGCGATTGATGAGTGACAAGTGATGAAGACGAGTGACGACTGACGACTGACGACTGACGACTGACGACTGACGACTGACGACTGACGACTGACGACTAACGACTGACGACTGACGACTGACGACTGACGACTGACGACTGACGACTGACGACTGACGACTGACGACTGACGACTGACGACTGACGACTGACGACTGACGACTGACGACTGACGACTGACGAGCGACGAGCGACGAGCGACGAGCGACGAGTGGGGTGACGAGCGACGAGTGGGGAGTAGCGACCGACGAAGAAGTCCTACATATATACCAACCCCATATTAACGCTAAACTGTAAATGCGCTAGTTTCTGCTGAGTCCATGGCCACACTAGACCGTAATTGCACTAGCTTTTGTGATATCTAGGCCCGCATACAAATCACAGCACTATTGGTGAGGGCGTGCAGACGGTGATACAAGGGGCGCATGCCGACGGACCGATAGGATTGAAAGTTGAGTGATCTCATTCGACAGAGATATAGCCACAGCTGGCATGTAAGGCGGGCTTGGGTGAAGGCTCTGTCTTCACGCGAAGTATCAGCTATTTTGCTGAACGAATGACCTAGCAGTAAAAAACCCAGGCAGGGAGAGCAACAGGAGAATGAGGTGGCTGTGAGTAGTAGTCACCTTTAACTACTTCCATACTTACAATGCTATAAAAGTCCTCCCATTGTAAGTATTCCCTTTCTCCGTTACTATTAGGTTAGATAGGAAAGGACCGAGATTATTGTGGCTTGCTTTCCATGATAAAATCTATTCACAGAGGCTTGTAAGGTTAGACTGTGGTCTTAGCGTCTCGGCTCCATGAACGCGTTCTGTCTTTAGAAGACAAGGGTGCGATGCCGATTGAATCCCGGTCACTAAATTGCAAATTGGGTCCGCACGGGCCACAGTGGGCGCCGCCCACTGTGACCCGTGCGAAGCCACCAATCCATTTCCCGCGGGTCTGTCTGCTACTTCAGAAGTTGCTGGCCATGGTAGATGTCCCGTTTCGCCACCACGGCAATGACAACGCGTCCCGACACGACCATTTGGCATACAGAGACGTTAGGGGTTTCTGACGGCCGTAGAAGCCGGAAGCAACTACCTCTGTCCCTAACATAGATCTGGCACACGGACGGACTATCTGGCAGGCCAGTCTGGGTCACGTCAAAGGCCCATTCGCCGTCGTAGGTACCAACAGGTACTATAACACCGGAGATGCGCCCGACGAGGGCTCCCTCCTGGTAGGCTATCTCTCCCTCTTGATGTGATACCGCTTGGAGCCCGAGGGTCTGTTTTTCATAGCGTTTGATGCGAGGCTTTGTAGTGCTGAAATTCTTCACGATGCAGTCGCATTGCGACTCCGGGCACAGCTCGCATCGCGGGCCTTCCAGAACCAACGTTGGATCGCTTGGCCACTGAAAAGTATCAGGCCAACCTTCTGGTCGCGGCCATTCTGGATATTGGTCCGGATCGTAGATGTTATCCTCGCACGCCGGTACCGGTTGGAGAAACGATGCTAGTTCGTTCCCGGGCAGGGGTTCAGTCCGGCTGTCGAACCCCGGACACTCCGTCTCCCAAGCGAACTCCATATCGGGCTTTTGTCCCAGGACTGATGCTTGCAAAGCCTCTGCCGACACACACAAGTGTAGGAGAAACGAGTCCTTCGCAAGATCGTGAAATGACTGGATGTCGCCGTCCTTCATACGCAAGAAGTCGTCCGCGCATAGGTCGTACGGCTTTTGCGATCGCAATGGTATGAGGCATATCAAGCCCGGCGAGCTGCCACATAGTCGTCGCCAGCCCCGACCTTGGCGAAGATGGTGGTGGAATGTGCCGCGCTGTTCCAGAGGCCAGCCGATCTCTTCAATGGTCTTCGTAATTTCATGCGTATCAGCCCTACACCGAGGAGCCGACCGGGTGCCATCCACCTCCTGTGCCATGCGGAACTGCAGCAGCCGTATGAGGACTTTGTCGTGCGTTGACCTGCTGCTGAGCAACTCGAGGCTTCGGAGGAGCTGTACTGTGCGCTGGAAATTGAAGTCAGCCGTGTGCAGGAGCCCTACGTCGGTCTCGCATTGCCGTCGGAAAGCGACAAGCGAACAGAGCTGTCGGATTGCGGGTCCCCCTTGCACCGCACAAAGCCGCCGGAACATGGCGGGGTCGATAGAGGGTGTGACCACAACTTCAGGCAGGAGCCGATCATGTTTCTGGAACCCGGCCTTCAAAGCGTTCAATTCCGTACAAGGCAACTGTCGCTTAGGTCGAGTAAGAGGTATCCTGGCTGGGGAGACATGAGGCCGTTTAGGATGTTGTGATGTCGGATCGGGCGCACGCCGTTTTCGTGGCGTCGTTATCAAATGATCGTGAGCGGAACGATGCATGGACCGACCACTATTGGCGACTAGATCCGTACGTTGGCGAGGCTGTACACCATCTTCCGTGATGGCATGTGGATCACAGGCCTTCGAACAGAACCTGTAGTTGGGGGGCGTATCCGGTGACGAGGTTAACTCGATGTTGATCGATCGTGCGTAGTTCTTTCCCAAGTTCAGGATCTGGTGATACGCCCGCGGCGCCGTTACGATTGCCTGCCCCTCTTCGCAGCAAACGATCGAAAATGATAGGCCCCATTCTCGCAACTTCGTCGGACAGACGGACAGTCCAAGGTGGCGAACGGCTTGGGTGCAACGCCTCATTTCCGGAAACTCTTGACGTATACACTCCTCGAACCGGTCTGTGGCGTCAGGTTCAATAATCAGCCAGAGCTTGGCCTCGCCCGACCTGAGGATGTTGAGGGAAAAGAAGTCGAGGTCTTCCCGGTGCATGGCAGTCGCCATAGGCTCATCGCTCAAGTACATATAGTCGTAGGCGGTCTGGATGCCCTTGAGGACATCAGGTCGAGAGCCTCTCTCCTCCAACCTTCTTCCTGGGCTCAGCTGAATATCGTTGAAGAGCGGAGGTCCGATCACATAGGTCGATTTCAGCTGCTTGCGCTTAATGGCATCCACCCAGATCGCCTCCAGCATTGCTGGGGTGTGACGACGCGGGCTGTAAGGCAATGGAAGCACCGGGAAATCGATGTATTTTTTCTTTTCCATCGGAATGATTTTCCTGTAACTGCCCTGAGGACTGTGTGCAAACGCAGTGGCATATTCGGCGTTGGGTTGTCGAATCCGGTCAGGTGGGCCCACTGGAGGCAGATCCTTCAGCGATATATGAATGTACCCTCGACTCCCAGCCTCGTTAAAGAGTTGTTCGAGAACCGCCTCGTTCAAAGGCGACAGATCGCGGAAGTTAAGTTCCGGTAAGGCCGGGTCGGTAGGGGCATCGTCTTCTTCCGAAACGCTCGGGGACACGGGTTTCTGTGCCGCGATGGGAACGCTTAATCCCGAGCTAGTTGCGGGCCGGTGGGTACGCGCGATCGCGGCAGTTTCGTAAAGTTCGTTAGCGGCTTCTTTGCCATGCCTCTCGGTTCGGTCCGCGCGATCGGATCCACATGTTCCCAGCAAGCGCTGAGCGTCTTGGATGATCGACTCGATGATAGCTTTGAAGTACCCTTGCGGGGTCGGCTCGGAACGACGCTCTCCGCCATGCTGTTCGGTCGGGAAGCTAGAAGAACCCTGCTTTTTGGCGTCCTTCAGCCTTCGAAGGAGTGTCTCCGTCGCAAGGATGAGCTCATCCAGCTCGCGCTGTGGAGAAGCTTCATTGAGTTCGGTGTTGTGCATGGTGCGGTCGCCACTGAGGAAGAATGGCAGATGGGAGAAAGGTGCGTGAGGGTTGGTGTTTGGCCTAGAGGAACGATGGCCTAGAGGAACGATGGCCTAGAGGAACGATGGCCTAGAGGAACGATGGCCTAGAGGAACGATAGGCCCCTTCATGCCCCGCCTCCCCATGACCCGCATAGACCATCTTTTCGCACGGATCATTCCCGCAGGGGGGCTTTCATTGGCTCTCGTTTCTCGACCGCACAGACCATTCTGCATCGACCACGGACGGGGACTTTCATTCCCCCGAGCCGAGGGCCGCGTTGCTTCTTGGGCTTAACCGCGTGCCTCACGGCTGCCTCCGGGCCGCCGGAGGCATCCGGCATACCGCAGGGCCAGAGGCTATCTTCTTGGGGAAGCTAGGACTAGGACGCGCTCGCAGTGGCTACGTCTTCTCGATCGTGGCCTCCCAACGGCCGAACCAGGGCTGCCCCGCCTGCGTCCGCCGGAACCGCTCCGCCGTCGCCTCCCCGCGCCGTTCCAGCACCCGCACCGCTGCCCGCATGTCGTCGTCCAGCACGTTCTTCGGCTCGATAAAATCCTGCCGGGCTGGTTCGCGGAGAAGGTAGAGCCCCTCCCACCGCTCCGCCCGCGAGAGCTGGACGTAGAGGCTCATGAAGCTCGGCCGGCCCCCTCGGTGCCCTTGCAGGTTCTTAAGCACGTGGGGAAACTGCTTCCCCTGGCTCTTCTGGTCCGTCATGGCGAACGCCGGCGTGCAGAGGGGCCCTGCCCTGTGCGTTACCCGCCGGAAGCCGGGTTTGCCCGTGCGGCCGTCGCCTTGGCCGCGTAGCGCGCTGGGGCACGTTACCGTCTGGCTCTTGAGGAGGAGCGTGCCCGGCGGAAGCCCGGGGATGGTGAGATTGGCCGTCTGGTCCGCCTGGACGAGGACGTCGAGTGGAGGGGCTAGGTGAAGCGTGCAGTCCGCGGTAACCGCGATGGTTTGCGCGCTGAGGTCGGGAATGATGTCGACGGCCACGAACGCCGCCCCGTTCACCAGTCCGAGCCCTACGAGTTGGTTCTTCGTCACTATCACCGGCATGCCCTGGGCGTAAAAGAACAGGCCCGGCGTCGGAAGTTGGGAGTCGTCTCCGTAAGCGAGCACGTCGCGCAGCTCCGCTACCGACAGCGGGCCAGCCGCTTCGGTATAGTGGCTAGCGGCGAAGACGGAGATGTGTTTCCCGTAGGCCCGGGCCCACTGTACGACCGCCGCCGCGGTTAGGGCCCAGCGGTCGACATTGAGTGGCGTGATCGCTCGCAGCCCGTCGGCAAACGACGGCTGGCACGATGGGTCGTAGAGGCGGCTGCAAAGCTGCCGGAAGTCCTCTTCCGTCTGCTCCCCTTCCCGAAGGCGCCGGAGAAAGCCGCGGAGCGTCCGGCAGGCGGCGGCCCGGACCTGTTCGCGGAGGATCACGACGACGTCGAACTGGCGAAAGAGCTTATGCCCGGCGATGTGGCGCGCGGTTGCTTCCGCCTGCCGCCCTTGGCCGCTCTTCGGCTGCGGCAGCAGTAGGGTGGTTTGCCTCACCGGTTCGAACTGAAAAAAGTCGCCGAAGAGCAGCACCAGCGGGATCCCGCCGAACGGCCGCTGCGGCTCGTCTCGAAACTGCCGTAGGCGGCTATCGATAAGTGCGAGCGTCTGCCCACCCACCTGGCTGATCTCGTCGATGATGAGCATGGCCTTCGCCTTCCACCGGAGCTTCGCCCGCTCCGGTGCCGTCCGTGGTACCGCGAGCTCACCCTCGAAGCCGAGGCCGGTGGCCGAGTGGAGCGTCACTCCGCTGACTAGCGCCGCCGCGTTCCCGCTCGCCGCCGTTACGAGCACCGTGTGGAGGGCGTCCTTCTGCCGGAACATCTCCTTAATGGCGGAGATAATGCGCGACTTGCCCGTCCCTCCTTCGCCGCCGACGTATTGGAGGTGCTGGCGGCCCTCGGCTTCTTGGAGGCGCGGCCCCCGTTCGTCGAGGAAAAGTGCCGGCAGCAATACCGCCATCGACTGGAGTTCGTTCAGGGTCCACTCCCGGCTCACGGCGAGCGCGGCGTCGACGTAGGACATATACGGCCCCTCTTCTACACGCACGGTAGCGCCGGTACGCGTGTCGAACCGGGGGGTCGTATCGATACCAGACCAGCTGGACAGCCCATTGCCATCGCCGCCGCCGTCGCCGCCGTCGCCGCCCTGCAAAGCAGCCGTTACCGCGGCGTCCTTCTTTTTTTGCAGCTTGGTTACGCCGTCGACCTCCTCGCGGCTCAGTAGCCCCAGGCCCCGGAGGGGGCCGTCTTCCGTCTCTTGCAGCGCGGTATAAAACTGCCGACCCCGCGGCCCCGCGGTGGCGACGTCGTCCGCACCGAGCGCCTCGACCTCCTCGCTAAGGCGGCGCAGGGACGACCCGACCCCTACCGCACGGTTCTCGCTAGCCTGAACGGAAGCGAGGACGCCGGTAAAGGCTTCGTAGTAATCCTGTAGGCTGCTCGTTTCGTCGCCGGTAAAGGGGCCGTCGTCCCCACCCGCCCAGTCACCGGCTGTGTCAGGCTCTACAGCGTCTTCAACATCCTCGTCCAGCATTCGCAGCTTCCGGTCCGCCGTGGCGTCTTCGGCCGATACGCGTAGTAGCGCGATGTGGCGTGCGAAGCTGCGAACACGCCTGCTTAGTCTCGGCTCCCACGAATGCCACAGGCTAACGACGTCGTCCGCCAATGTCTCCCGGAACTTCTCCCACGGGACAAATAGCGCGAGGTGGAGCACAGCATTTCTGTCGTCCCGTAGGCATTAGCCACTGCCGCTGCATAGTAACGAAGAACCCTACCGAGCGATAAACCGGTCCCCCTTTTCGTCCCAGCTATCTGCGATTGGCCCATCGAGCACAGGGACCGCAAGGCGGTTAGCGGCGCGCAGGCACTGGACCCAGCCGCTGCAAGTCGACGCCTCGGCCGCGAAGGGGACTGCTGTGACCCTCCTCTGGCTACCTTGTTTCCGTAGGAGGACGAACGACAAATAGTCGTACAAACAAAGATCCCCGAGGACCGGGCCCCGCCACCGGTACGCCTCCAGGTATGGGAGCTGTACGCCGTTCGTACCCAAGGAGATGCTTTCGGGGGCTACTTCCTGGTCAGCTAGCAAGATGGCCTTCCAGAGCGCCGGCCACTGCTTCGCGCACGCCCAGTACACCGCGTTCAGGTGGACCCAGCTCCACCTGGATTCGCTCGAGAACTCCGTCGGGAACCCGAGTAGATACGCAAGCACCTCGGGCTGCGAAAGCTCCCGGTTTGTGTACACCCGGTTCGCTACCCGCAGGAGGAACGATCTCGTTTCCTCCGCGACAAGCGGGGGCGGTGGCACCGCACTGGCCGGCTCGCTCGCAGACTCCCTCTGCTGCCGCGCAAGGTCTGCCAACTCGCCTGCGACAGCTAGCCGCTTCCACATCGGGCTGCTGAGTTTCGTCGCATAGTCGGCGATGTAGTATAGGAGCGCCAGTCCTTTCTTACGCGTTAGGACCAGGGAAATATCGTGGCTATGCCGGAGACCGATCGCCATGCTTTGGTTGTACCCATTCACCATCGGGTGCGTCCTCTTCACCCGGAGGAGGCCGTCTTCCGTGAAGCCCGTCTCGTCGACAAGCTTCCAAGGGGCTCGGAAGCGACACAGCTGCTGCGCCGGGCAGACACGCCATCCCTCCGCGCCGTCCCTTAAGACCCTCCCGATCGAGTACTTCACGCACGTGGCGCTGTGGTGATGGACTTGGCATCGCGAGGCTACAAAATTGGCTTCTCTCTCGAGAGCGTCCGACAACCAGGCGCTGTCAGCGGCCAGCGCGGCGCTGACCACAGTCGACCTCCTTCCTCCCTCGGCGGAGCCGGCCGCGAGACCCTCGTCGAGCGTCTCGGTGAACACGTCGTCGATAAAGGTCCGAACTTGCGATTGGTACTCGGCCTCAGTAGGGTCGGCCATATCGCGAATAAGGTCAGCCAAGCCGAGATTTCCATGTAGCCAGAGGACCCCGTGGAGGTGAAAGGCACCTCGGTCGTTAGTTTCTATAGCGCCGAAGTAGTGGCTCACGTACCCTAGGACGGACGGGCGGCCAACACGGACATAATGTTCGAAGAACATCGAAACCTTTCGGAAGAAGAACACGGCCGAGCCAAGCGGGTCATCCTCGGACACGGTCGATATCTGCAATGAAGTCTGGAGACTTTTCAGGACCGCGCGGGCGGCGTCCGCCTCGTGGGCTCGATGGGCCGCCAACTTCAGCTTGACTGGGTTGTTGATATCGTTCGGATTGACCGTGAACCAGATAGCGAAAACACCAAAAGCGATCGTCATCGACCGGATCCTCTTCCTCATCGAAAGGCGGCTTTCGTTCGAGTAGGGATGCCGGTACCCGTAAAGCGAAAGCTCCTTCATAAGCGATAGGACCTCCGGGTCCCGGGTCCGACCCGTCGCGCGCATCTCTTCCTGCGCCGCCTCGAGGCGCTCCGGCGTAAGTCGGTGATGGATTCCTAAGACGCGCTGGAAAGCCGATCTCCGGAGCCGGCCCTGGGCCACATGCCGGTTCCTAGATTGTTAAAGACAAGGAAGGAAAAGGCGGGGTGAGTAGCGCAGCGTCCGCCATGCCGTTGCAACACCACCCTCGCCCAGGACTCCAACGTCATATCTCGCAGCATCCCGCCCGAGGACCCTCCAGCCACGCCGTCGCTGCTGACAGCAGCCAACGGACCACCGTGGCCAAATGGGAAACAGGTAGGGAACGTCCGTGGGATGAAGTCGGGGGACATCTGATCTGCGAACTCGGACCCGCGCGACACTCGGATGAACGGACGTTGGGACGAGGTGAGAACGCCCATAGAGGCTGCCTCCGGCACCTCCAGCTCCCTATCGCCGTCGTTGCCGCCCTCGGCACCCAGCGCCTGACTAGCGAAATTCAGCTTCTCTTCTTCCGAAAACACGGCCTCGTCGTCGGCTAGGAACAGAGCCGAAGACCGAAGTTCGAAAATCCGGTCCGACGTCTCCTCGACTACTATTTCCTCTAAGCTAGTGGGCGCCTCCGTAGCGAGCTCGCCCCGCGCAACGCCCAATAAGCACGCGGCGATATCCTCGACCGACTGCCCCTGCTCAGGGGCGGCCTGGCCGCGGTCGGCCGGCGGCACGATCTGGGCGGTGCGCACGAGCTCCTCCACGTTCTCCTGCTCCTGTACCATCCGCCGGTAGGCTAGCGTCGGAACAGTGCTTCCTCCTTCAAATGACCAACTCCCTAATTCCGCTTCGTCTACTGTAATCGTAACGTAGAGGGGGTTGTGGGCCTGCAGCCAGCGCAGGGCTGTCCGGAGAACGGGTGGGCGTACGGTAAGTAACTTCCCTACATCGGCCGGCGATGGCTGCTTAACGCCGGTCCAAATGATGTGGACTTGATCGAGAACCGAGAGAAGCGGGTGGGGTAAGACTCTTGTAGTAAGAGACTCGACGTCGTTCGGGAAGACCGTGATATGCCCCGAGACGTGCTTTCGGTAGGTTGTACCGGAAGCTTGGCCGCGCCGCACGTTAAACTTGGTGATGAAGCCGTAGGCCGAGTTCAGGGCAAGCAGCTTCTCTTCCAGGGGCGTCAGACCCTCCAGCTCTTCCGGGTACCTGTGTTCGCACCCGATGCGCGTAGTGCTCCCTTGGCACGAGTCTGGCACTTGGTGTCGGTCGAATGCCGTGCGACACTTCGAACATATCAGCACAGCAGCCGAGGCGTCGTCTTCGGGGAAGCAGCTTTTGCAGGCGAGAAGACCTGGCACGACACGACGGACGTTCGCCGGGAAGGCACGCCGCCAGTCCACGCGATCCAAGTCTCGCGGTTTCCGCTTCAGATAGCAGACCGCACAGGTCGCCACTTCTAATGTCTCCTCGTTATGGAAGGCCTGAAGAAAGGTCTGGACCGTGTCGACCTTCCTTATAAGGGGTACTGGGCTGCACCAGGCGCGTCTTTCGGACGCTTCCCAGTTTTCTTCGAAAGAAGCATCGGCGGCTGCCAAAAGCCGACTTACTGCCGCTTCCTGCTCTGGGATCGCCTTGGGCAGGCTCGAATCGGTAGTCGCCTTACTCCCCCGGGAGGTAGCCGTACTAGATACTATTTAGTAAAAGACCCCTTCCTTAAGAGCGTATGCTTACTTCGCCGAAAACACCCCCCCTCTTTTCCGACCGGAAGAAACTTTGCTTTGAGCCGCCTCTTCTTGTCGCAGCTTATACTTCTCGAACCACTGCTTTACCTGCTCGTCCTCCCGCTGGAGTCTCTCCCGTTCCGCCTTACGTCTCTGTTCGCGTCTGTCGTCTCATCCTTGTGTTCTTTTCGTAGAGGTATCATGCACCTGCTCTCCGTCCTCCGGGGGAGGGCTCCGTCGTAACTGGCTAGATGCCGAGATTTGCTGGGGCGCCCCTTTCTGGCGCTGTTTATGCGTCGTGGGCCTCTGCCGTACCTCCGCGTCAAAATAACAGGGTGCTCCTACCTGAGCCTGCTCCCTCGACTGCGCTTTCACGGAACTACCACGATTGACGCCGGCAGGCGCCACAGGACCTTGCTCGGTCCGGCCTGGATGAGAGCTAGCTTGCTTTCGCTTGGTCCCGACTACCGCCTCTCTCTGCGCCTCGTCTCGAATTTGCAGCCAGGACAGAGGAGTCTGTGCCTCCTCTGCAGCTTCACGGCGCGACTTCTCGTACACCTCCTCCTCTTGTTTCCTTTGATACCTTTCAAACCACTGCCGTACCTCCTCGTTTTCCTGCTTAAGCCGTTCGCGCTCCTGCTCGCGCACCCTATCTCGTTGTTCCTCCCAAGGACGCGGCACCCACACCACAGGACCAGTTCGCCCCGCCTCAGCATCTCCAAACGTCCTCACTTGCCCACGTTCAGAAGCCTGTTCCCCGTTTCGGGAACGAAAACCGATGTCCGTAGACGGCGTGCTATCGCGCTGGGCCGATACCGAAGGAGAGCCGGCTACCTTTCGCCGTGGCTGAGTATCGATCTCCGCTTGTGCAATTTCGTTTCGCTTGTTCCATTGTAGACGAAACGTCTCGGTTTCGGCCTCGGCGGCTCGACGACGAACCTCATCGCTGTGAGGATAGTTTGATGCGCTGCCTGCCATATAGTCGCTTCTGCTCTTATCCATCTCGCACTGCTTCCACTGCCTTACGGAGCCTTCTCTGTAGCTAGAACGAGAAGCGTATATAAAAGATAAAGTAGTAACAGGAACTATACGGTTACCGATCAGATCCCGAAGCAAGATACCTACACGGAGACCAGCCCCCCTATCTTAATAACAGTGAAACCACCTACGGTCCGCGACCGACGCCACCACTACTCCTTACACCGGACCCCCTGGTCCTCGCGTAAACCACACGAACACCCCGAGAGCTAAAGCGCCCCTACTGGCAGCGGCGAAAAACCAAGACAAATCGTAAGCCGTATAATCTAGGCCGTATCCCTAATCCATACGAAAAGCGATAGAAAAGGAGCTCGACCCCAAAGAACAACATAAAACATCCCCTTCGCACATATCGAAGTGCCTAGACTTTACGTTATACGAGCGATGAACCACTGCCGACGCGATTACTAAGAAACCTAGAACACCCCTCGCATCCTCGGAAGCCTCGGAACTGCTTACAGGTAAAGACCCGACCAACTAGATCCCCTGCACGCTCCCCAGAACAACCCAACCATAGCAGCCATACCCCTCTGCTCAGAAAGCCACGAAAAGGCAGCTAGCAACATCACTCCACCTCGGAACCCACGGAACAGTCTAGGAACTAAGTAACCGAACCACCATAACCCATATCACCCTTGAAAGAGACGAAACTAAGCTTCCTACTCCAACGGCAAATCGCAACCTCGGGACTTGATCACCATTCCTGCAAGCCCCCGCCCGGCATAGCCTTTAACTCCTCACGATCCTACCCTGCAACCCCGCCACGGAAAAGAAAAACCGGGAATCCATCTTACTTCAGCCAAATTCCTCCCCCCCGATACCGAGTTCAACTACCCGTGATGGAGAGATCCGGTCAACCACCAATCCGGGAGTTAGAACAGAACTGCCCTAGACCCCCGATACGTTAGAAACCACCGGCATTTATAACCAACCCTCCCGGTTCTAGCATACCGTACGACTCTCTCCGAAGCAACAGGCATGGCCACCACCAGCAGTAGCATATGGGAAGGGGGGGCGGGGGGCCTACGGAGCTACAGAACCATTCGCAATTCCTGGTCCGCTTAGGCCGAGGGAGGAGCGGGAGGACCTTAACGAACCAGCCGAGAAAAAGAACACTATCGGTAGCAACACCCAAAACATAAATAGCAGTCTTCCTAACACCATAGCGGTATATTATCAGACGTAGAAAGAGGCTAGGACTATTACAGCACCAAGACGGCGAGTATCCAGCCCGCATACCTTCAACAAACTATGGAGTCCCCTATAGCCCCTACGGTCTACCCTACACCCCCCCTCCCGAACAAACGCGGCGAGGCTCCAGTGGGAGGCGACCCTGTCCTTACGTACCACTCGGACATGCTGAAATGTATGCTACTGCCCCAAGGAGCCCGATTTATAATAGCAGGAAACCTCACGGCTACGACATTCCTCCCATTCAACCCCCCACCATTCATAGCCGAGATATGGCCACGCCTCCTAAGCGGCGACGAAGGCGAAGCAGACGGAATCCCTCTCCAGTTAACCATGCACAACACCCAAGCTAGATCGGCGACTCTGAACGAGGACTGGGAGGGGCGGTGGTTCACGATTGTCGCACGCGTCGTTCCAAACCGGCTTCGGTTGGAGGGCGTCGTTGCCCTACAAGGACACGACGAACCAAGTCAAGACATATGCACCGGGCTTGTTCTACCAAGGGACGGCGCCCTCACTCCGTACGTTTCCCTCCTTACTAACGCTACCTTGACCTACGTCCAGTGATTAGTTCACATTCCAATAAAGATGACTCACACGTAGGATCATCTTGCTTCCACCGCTCTATCTGCCGCCATGGGCCTGTCGGTTGCTGATGACAGATGCTTGCCAAAACTTCCAGGGGGACTTAATGACACAGTCGGCCAGCGTCCAGAGAACACAGTATACAATCCAAAAATAGGCATGGCCCGAGCGGAGACTCTGTTTTCTTCCTACGTACATAGGAGTCCGAATTCGTTACCTACTGTACAGTTAGGTATGCTGCTCGCGTCTAGCTGTGCGTGGCACCGTGTCCGACGCCAACTGCCGATCCGCACCCCAGCACGACCCTCCCGGTTTCGCTGTGGCTGCTCTGGATCGGCTCTATTTTGGTACGTGTTTTTGGCTTTCTTCGGATGGGTTTGGCGCACTTAGGACAAGGGCAGATATATATGGCTTTGTTCGACTTCTGGCTCGGCTTCGTTTCGTATAGACGGCGTCCAGATCTCGCGTACTCGACTCTTCCTACTTCGTCCACTGTTTGCTTCATCTTAGTCCCATATACCTGTGCCAGTAACGGCTTTCGGGTGCTTGGTCCAAAATGTACCATTCTTTCCCCGACGGGTCGGGAACGGACCGTGCAGCAGTTCTCGGTCCGTCCTATTCACATCCGCCTCTATTGGGCTGATATGGCCTTGCAACACTTCTGAGTTAACTTCTTTCCCTTGGGCATGGCTACATGGGGCTTACTTGATCCTTGCCGCATGATCCGCTTCCTGCTTCTACGTTCTCATATCCTGCTTCACCTACTTCTATCCCGTCGGCTTCTGCTTTGCCGCGGTCACTCTTGCTTGTGCCCGCAGCAGCGTTCAACTTTCGGTCCGGGACGTACCATTCTTCCGCTCAAAGCTCCGGAACAGATTACGCCGCAGTTCCCGACCGCCCTATCCGCCTCCTCCTTTTCTATTTGCGTCATATTAGCATGCCTTTTGCGCCTGCTCAATGGTGTTAGATCGAGATCGGGAAGTGCACAAATCACCATTTTGTTTGGTACTCGTTATGTCAGTACGTGCTCGATGGAGGTCGATCTGCATGTGGTCCATTGCTGCAGCTGCTTCCTTTTCTGCTTGGCCTCTTTCGGTCCTATGGCTTCCTTCCAGTGTCGGCACTGGCGCCAAAAGACGCTTTCACCCTTGCATGAGGTGGGCAGGCCTTGGCCAGGACCGGCTGAACGCACGTTCTATCGGATTCGGCTATATTCCATACGATGCTATTTCGGGCACAGCGTGTCCCGTCACAGCTTCTGTCCGCAGACACATTGACCTGTCGCTGCTTCTGTATGTGATAGCTTCGGTTTGTACGTAATGGCCTCGGCCTGTTGTAACTTCTGTTTGTCGTAGTTCTATCCATGTTAGGGTCTAGCGGTAGCTCCTGCCTCGTGGAGCTTGCTCGCGCTATTTCTGCGCTCATAGTTTCCAGCCCCCAAGTCTCCATCGGCAGTAGCTTCTGTATATGCTTCCTGCTCTATGCCATTCCCCTGCCGTACCTTAGATGAATGTAGTGTGCCTTCTTGGACGAAGGGATGCTCGCAATGCGCCAGTGCTCACCATGCAGGAACGGCCTCTACGACGCTTCTTGGCACGCCCCAATCTATACCTTAATTCCACGGGATGAGCACCCTGTCATCGCCTCCAAAGCTGTCCTCGAATCCTTTACTGTTCTGGCCACCCAACACCGAGTGCTACTAGTGACCCAGAGTACTCGGAGCTTTAGCACCTTCGGTGAAATTCGGGCCTGCATCTGTTCGGTTTTATATCCGCCTCGTCTCTGCTGTCCATTTGCGCCCCTATCAAACTGCTACTGTTGTTGTCTCTCGGCTGCTCTGACGGCATATTTTGTGACCCGGAACGACCTAGGATGGCTAGGCTGTGCCGTATACACCCGTTCTTGATACCACAGCGGAACCTCGAATTCCAGCCTGGATAGCTACATAAAGCCTTCCCCTTCCATCAACAACGTAACCCTCCAAAAACCCGTCTCACTATCCGCTTCCTGCCTTTCTCCCCGCTCGTTTTTCGTTGCTATCCAAGTTTCTCGTCCTTCACCACCTATACATACTCCAGAAGCGATGGAGCATGCCAGCAACTTGCTTGTCGCATCCCTTGTCTGCCTGCCGGTTATCTACTGGGGAATCAGCATAGGCGTCTATTCGTACTTCCTTTGGTTCTCCGTCACCCTCCTTCGGCCCTTCTTCAATTCACACAACATGTTCGCTGATTCGGCTCGTGTTGACGTGGTTCTCGCATTCCTCGGTCTTGGTCTAGCCTTTTCAGTGGTACAGATGGCTGTCACACTCTCGGTTCTATTCTCCACGGCAGCCATGAGCAGCAAGCAGAGCCAAGACAGGATGCGCTGGGGGCTTCTTTGGAAAGCCATCAAGCTCGTTGTCGGCCCCTGTTTAATCGTCCTATCGATCCTCACGACAAAGTACGCCTGGGATTGGTGGCATTTCTTCGCCAGCCGCGACGACAGCGAGGTCTTGAGGAAGAACTGCCAAGCCTTAGCTATCATTTTGATCATCAATCTCTGTTCGTTGGCTTTCCACCTCTGCCTCATGCCTACGTTACGCAAGTAACGAGGGGGTGCGAAAGACAGAATGCCTCAATAGGCTATGCTTCCGCCACCCGTGGCAGGGCGGATCTACCTTGGCTTTCTTTCGGTGCTAGTTGCTTCGTATTAGCTGGTGAAATAGGTTGGGGCCTGTGTCAAGTTCGCTTATAGCATCGCTAATACAACACACATGTACGCTGTGCTCCGCGGGGCAAATTGTATGCCTAGTGCTAGCTGTTAGTTCTAAGCGGCATGTGACAGGGTGGGGACTAGCTATTGTACTAGAGTCGAAATGACCATCCACTCAGCAGCTACCCTGTGTGCCACGCCCCAGTTTCCACTAGCGACTATCGATGCCTTCGGACTTGTCGTCACGGGACAAAGACGAAGTTGCCTGCATCGTTTGCGCGTGGTTTGGTAATAGACGCAACCGGAAGGACGTATTTGCCTGCAGCCGAATGCCACATGTCTCCCTTGGATCGAACAAGACACGATGAAATGACTAGAGGCGTACGTCGTGCGCGTGGTGAGGGGATACCGTGCCTCCTACGCGCGACCAGTGTTTATCCTTAAAGCCAGCTCGTCTAGCAAGCCCAGAAATTTCCTAGCCAAGCTATCTCTCTGCATCCCGTGCCCCCCCACATCGCCGATCGGAGCACATCGCAGCCCACCATCCCTTCTTCGGAGGCCTGCTGCAACATAAGGACGGCCATTCGTGGTGCTGCAGCCTTGCCTGACCAGCCGTTTTATGCCGACGAGCGCCTCACAAGCTGCTCATCGCTACACTTCGCACCAGCGCCAAGCATCATTCATCTGCTCTGCCCTCGCTGCGTTAGAAACGTCTATTCGACTATCTCGTGCTCTTTCCAGATTTCGCCCCAGTACCATGCGTCCCGAGCCGTCCCCATTCCACACAGGCCCGAGCCGCTAGTCAGCCTCGAAGATGGCACCTGGGCGTAGCAAATGCAGACGGCGAGGACGGGCTGCCTTGCCGTGAACATGGAGGAATGTCGTCCAGGGGTGGATCTACTGTGAGAATTGGGTGCTGTGCGTAGCTTAACTCACTAAAACGCATGCCACTACAAGCCCGACGTTACATGTTCGCAGAGCCGGGTCGGGGTGGTTGCAAGACAGCGGCATTCGTATCCATGACATACTAGCTACGGCTGATACAAAGAGGTGTCCCATGCCTGGTGCCCTTTTGGATGAGAGTGCAATGAACATGCGGACGGGCTCATAGATAATGGATTGCGGGTGTCTCCATACAGACTTGGGAGGGCGCGAAAACCACGCGTGAACTGCAACCGTGACAGTGGAGAAGCAATGAAAACGAAACAAAGAGAGGAACGGACGAAAACACTCCGATCTCATTCGAAATTCAAAAATCCGCCTTCTAGAAAGTTCCCGGCCGTTTCCGCTCTCGAGTCCTGCTTGATGACCTCTTGCAGTTGGCCTACCCAACCCTCCATCTTGCCGTTTAGGGCTTGGAAGCTGCACTAGCGTATCAATAACCATTTCCAGATTTTGTTGCCTGGCGTACATACCCCTTCTCCATTTTCTGGGCGCTAGACAGATCCTTAGTCGCAACCACAAGAGCGATGCAAGTTACTTACAGCACTTGAATGCTGTACAGAGAATCAGAAAGAAGTGGATTGCGGCGGAGGATGCAACGGGGTGACGTACCTTTCATCAATTTGCGTCAATTGCACGGATTGCTTGCCCACCTGGACCGCCAGCTGATCAACCGCCTCGGAGAGGCGTTTCGTCGCTGCTTGCGTGCTGGAGTATATCAGTCCACGTACAGCTCCCAGGGGCGGCACCTTACGCACTCTGCTGTCGAATCTAAATCCAGATAGTCAAACGATGGGATGGGAGGGAGTCGAGGGGCGACGGGTGGCCGGACGTTGCGGGACAGCGAGTCGCTGTGAACGCGCGCCTGGTGGGGCCGCCTGACACCAGACGCCATCGGCCGCGGTGCCGGCCGAGCGTCTTCTCGGGGACGAAACATGGTGCGCGGTTTATGAAGAACCGGGAATATCCTGCGAAGATGTTGCCCGTATTAATAGTCCCGGTCCTGGCGGCTCATGGGCGTCGTGGCATAAACAGGCCTTTCCTACCGCCAACCGTGATTGCCGGTGGCAAAAGGCCCATTCCAACGCGAGCAAGTTGAGTACGTACTTATGGCGATAGGTTAGCCCCAGACGTCAATTCTGGTCGTAGTAGATTCCTATATCTAGCGGCCTGTCTAGGCCATGCGCCTATTTGGGTGTTACGGTCTTGATTGGTATGTACCCATGGAAACTATGCGTATGTAACTACACTCCCCATTTCGGAAGACAACGCCACTGGAGAATCTCTTGGTGCGGGGTGCAGGAATTGCAGCTATGCTACGACGCTTTGGCTCCCATTGGTGTCCTCCCAGTATATCCCCATCAGGTGTTACGGCCTGGCAGTTGGTCCCTGCAGGGGTAGCGCTTATAGTGCAGAACTGGACAGAATGAGTCCAATAAATGGATCATTCCCGAAGCTTTTGCTTTATGCCTCAGCGGGCAGTTGGTCCAGACGCGCTGTATGTAACATGGAGGGGTTGTCGAACACAGCCAAAGAGACGGCGAACGGCCCACAACTTTCAGACTAACTGTGATACGAGCAAATCGAGCGTACCTAGGCTTGTGCCCGACCGGTGCGTTGATGGCCTAGATTAGAAAAGGTCATCAAGGCCTGCTCCAGTACAGGCCATGACTGCCATCGAGGATCCAGTTTTCAATGAGCTTGAATTTGGCCTACCGAGTCCTGGAGATGCCAGAAGACGTTCACTGTTCCTGGCCTGGCGGCGTATAATTAGCCAGCTCACAAGTCGTCTTCCATATACATACCGTGCCGGGTCTTTGCATTCTCTACGAATGCCTCCATTTGTCCTAATCACCCTCTACCGAAGTTGAACCTCTACATGCCAGCCTCATCCAGCCTGGCGCCGACCTAGCACGATATGGATGCAAGAAAGAAGGCGCACCAACCGTGGCCCTATCCATACTCGCCTACTTTAGTCGACATCGAAATTCGCAAACTCGGAGGTACGACAAGCGCCTACGATATGGCACCCGAGAACATCCAAGCCATGAAGGCCCCTATCTCCCACCAAGAGCGGTTGGTGGAGCTGTCGCGAGAAAACGGAAGGCTCCGGCAGGAAGCACTGTATTTTAGGGATCTCACGAGGGAGGTCATGCCCCTTCTCTCAGTGGTGCGGTATCATCTTGATGGACTCTCCTCCACTGTGCGCCAATGCAACGAAAAGATTAACCAGGCCAATGCCCAGTGGAAGGTGGAGGAAAATAAAAGAAGCCGCTAGTGACGAGATGTTGGCAGGGTCAGTCTCGTTTCTTCCTATATATACCACCATTTGCCCTGGAGCAATAGGCGGTTCCGTCTTTTGCCTCAGCCGGCTCAATGGTCTGCCAACACGAGACTATTCGAGGATATTTTTGTCGCGCTGAGGCGACCCCTGAAGTAGAGATTCAGGGTCTACAGGTCACCTGACCTCACCAATCAGCGACTAGAGGGCTTGCAAGGGGTGCCCTCCACTCTCTCTACCTGTATTTAACCAGGTCTTCGGTCCGGGTCTCACTTAGAAGGCTCGGGGCGACTTCTACATTCATTATCTGACCTATACCTCCGATCCCCTGTAAGCGTGACAATTTTCTATGGAGCAGTGTTGGAAAATACTGTTGTACGCCTCGGCAACTGAACTGCGGCTGTGGAATTACTGTATCATTGCGTATTGGAACCTGAAATCGAAATTGCTACCCGCTTGCATGCTCTCTGATTGCCGAGCTCGCGAAGCAAGCTATGTACCTTATCAAATTGCACTAGAACGAAGAAGAAAAAGAAAACGACAGGGATATATTGCCTATAGAAGGCAAATCAGTCTTAGCGTATATCTGTGTTGCCGTACACACACATATTCGTACACACACACACACACGCGCGTGCGTTTCATGGTCACCCGGGCGGCTGTGTCCAAAGGGCAATTATCGCAACGCTGCTGACACTATATGTGGCGCCGCCAATTCTTGTCTTCGTTTTGTAGCATCTCAGTCTGGATCTACATCCGTGCTCCAGTACTCCTGTTTAAATCCGTCGCTGTCGGAAGTCGAGCCACAGATAAGCAAGCGTGACGGAATGCGCATAATGGGAATATTGGACGTCCATTAGTACACGCGAATGCGAAAAGGGCTTCGAACGGGCAGTATTCTTTGCGCTTGGGCGCGGCCATCTACACCTCTTGGCATCAGCGATGTACCCGTCAGTCCGGTCAGGTTCCGATCTGGGGGAGCTACCCCGCAGCACCATAAACGGCCTCCACGGCAAGTACCTATCGTATTAGTAGTAGAACGACAAATCCTTACTAAGGCCATGGGTGAAGTAGTTGTACATTTCCTCTTTCTCAATTCTACCCGTTTAGGTATCGAATGTAAGCACTGTGTACTGTACTAAGAGAAGCGCAAGGGGGATGTATGCCGGAACGGAAGGTTTATGGGCGTAATATGCTGCTGGTTTTGTGCCCACTGTTTGTGTCTTTTCACGTTGCCCATAATGGTGAGCATCGCGCATCCTTACGGTTCCAGAGGTGGATCATAAAGCGGTACCGTACCGCTCGTCGATAAAGTACATACTACCAGGGTCGCTTACGATGCTGGGGGGTACCTCGACAGCTGGAAACACCACAAGATTGAAAGGTACATTAGCGACACCAAGGCATGCCAGTATCCATGCCGAGAGACCTAAAACATTTTCTCTTCGAGGAAGCTATTTTCGAATCCGTCTGTACCATATATTGCTTTGGTAGGCGAAACCCACTGCGCCTTTGCTCATTGCAGTGGTTTCATTGGCGGATGAAGGGAACCATGTAATACGGCTTGGCCAAGTGTTTAGTGGCACTGGACTACGAATAGGGACTAGCACCATCAGACACCCTGAGCCTCAAGTTCGTCATGTCCGAAGTAGTTTGATGTGTGTGCTCCTGTATTGGATGCGACACTTCTACTCCGACTGTTATAAGTAGGCCGCTAGCAAACCTGACACCAGTGATCGGGATCAACCTGCTGCGGTTCGGAAGCTGCGTCCTGTACGTAATGGAGGCTGGGAGAGTAGGCCGGCTTGTCCGTATGTACATATTTAAGATTCAAAAGCCTCCGATCGAGTGAATCCGGCGTGCGAATTGCAAGCGATCGATATATTTATACCCGAACCACAGCGTATGCCCACCATGGCGGGGACTGTAGCCCCTGATGCCGCCATGTCTCTACGACGCATTCCCGACTTCTCACGGGATCGAGACCCTGCCGCTGTACGCGCTGTGCCACCGTTCTATGTCGGCCGGAGCCTGTATACCGACTATGTCCACTTGGGAAACATTAGGTAGGTCACTAGGTGTAGTCATCTACTACTACTACTATTACCACCACCATCACTAACGGGGTCGCTCTTGGTCGCCCATGCTTTGCGAGATGCTTGATTCGCCCGCCTTTGCTTTTCTGATCTGCATGGAAGGAGGTAAGTTACAGGCAAATGTGCTTAACTTTGATTTTACCTCCCTGGTTGTATTCACCTGGGTTGTAAGATATCCACCCGCTACAATTCAAGTGTGAACCCTTTCTTGTATTTATTATGCCCTAAGATCTTGAAGACGTGGAAAGACTCTGGAAGTGGGGTCTCCAGTTTAGAAGAGAGTTTAGGCTCTTCCGCCCTGCATTCCCAGGACTTTTATAATACGTCTACAGCTCCACTCTGGGCTTCCTCTTTGGTTCAAAGTGGCCTTCTACGATTCGTCGGTCCATTCTACAAACAGCTTGATTATTTCGTCTAAAAGTCTACGGTGTCTCGGGAGCTTCGCCGCCTCTTGCTCGAATTTCATGGTATCGACATCTGAGTCGTTTCGACGGCTCATTGGCTAGGCCATCCTTGTCGATGTTGTCCAAAGCCATCGAGCCCTTCGCAATGAATCTAGGAGCAGCCTCACTGTTATGGAAAAGTTCTAGCAACAGGAAGGCAATGGGATGTACTACAATGCTCCAAGTTTGGAGCATAGGACTGACTAGAGTCACACATATTGGTTAGTGGGCCACCTGTCTTCCTTTATTTTTGGCCACCTTCTTGTTGGCCCGCGACTTCCATCCATAGATACGTCTCTAGGAAAGAAGCCCTTGAGACCGTAGTATATCACTCAGTTCTTTCAACTTCACCGGTTTTGTAAGGAACAGATCGATGCCGCTCTCAAATGCTTCCCTCTGTATATCGGCCGACGCCAGCCCGGTCAGCGCAAACACCGGACAGGACTTGGCTACTCCGGCGTCGCGTTCGTGGGCGCGAATCTGCCACGTGGCCTGGAGGCCGTCCAGCCGCGGCATGCTGATATCCATCAGAACGCAAGCGAACGAGCGGGCCTGGGCCTTGAAGACTTCTACCGCCTCCACGCCATCGGTGGCCGTGAGAAAGGTCCGCTGCAGTTTATTCATGTAGGCGCAAAGGATCCGGAGGTTGATCGGGTTGTCATCGACCAGCAAAAATTCCACGGCCGCGGGGGCTTCGGGTTTTGGCGCGCGGGGCAACGTGAGCGGAAACGGGCGCAGCGTACGGAACTTGTAATCGGGTGCTTTTCTTGAAGGGCACGGCACCGGTTTTGGCAAGATTTCGGGTTCAAAGGGCGGAGTGCGGACAGCAGGAAAATACGAGGTCGGTTGCTTTGCAATGGAATATAAGAGAGGACTGAAATGCCCAGTGCTTCGATTTGATGAAGAGGCCACTAGGGGATCTGTTTGCGTGAATGAGGGTGTTGATGAGAGTGGCGGCGTAGAAGGGACCGCCGCGCTTTGCGCTTCGAGCCAGCGATTGAAAGCATATACCAATATCTTGGCGAGCTTTCGAGGACCAGTACTATGGAGACCTTGGTCAGTAGTTTGAAAGAATATTAGAGATCAGGGCGAAGAACTCACGGTTGTGAGATGAATTCAAAGATGCCGTCAGTTGGTGGCACGCAGTCCATCGTCTGCGAGTGCGCTGCGGTAGCATTGGGACAAACCACGACGACAGGAGGCCAAATTGTTGACCCGTACAGCCTTGGTTTCTCGGCGAAGGCGGCTTGCGTCCACAGGATGATGTCCGGAACAGCGCCATCGCCAGACGCAGGGATAATCTCCATCCCGAACCAATCCCTGCACACTCTCGCGGTTGCTGATAGCTCGACGTCGGCTTGGGTCTCGCTGCTATCACAGCTGAGGCCAGACCTCTGGTGTTGGAACCCAATCAAATGCACTCGAAGTCCTTTAAGCATTTGCTTTTGCCAGTTAAACTCCTCTTGCTCTTTGCTTCCCGTCGTGTGTTCGACAGATTGCATAGGAAGAGTGACAGTAGTGACGGTTCCTACATTAAGCTGACTCCTGATAGAAATGCTGCCCCGTAGAGTTGAGACTAACTTCTTCACCAGGGTGAGCCCTAGTCCCGTCCCAGCACTCAGCTGGTCCTCTTGCGCAAAGGGCTTGTAGACATCGTGGGCGAGGAAGTCTTTCGATATGCCTTTCCCCGTATCCGTCACAACGATTTTGATCATACGCTGCTTGACACCGCGTACCTTGCTAGGAAACGCCTCTCTGGACAAGGAAACTTTGACCCATCCCGATTCTGTGAATTTGAGGGAATTGCCGACAAGGTTCATCACAACCCTTCGAACAGCACCGGCGGAAGAATGGCAGTTGTAGGTGTCACTTGGCTCTATGTCAAGGTATACGGACAAGCCAGGAGATTCCGAGGTCGTCTTGTCGTGTACGTCGGTTCTGCCAGCTCCGTTAACCGGCGTCATGGGTTTGAATGCCGCGCCTGCACCGACGTCAGGGTTGGTGATGGTGATTGGAACGTCGTCTTTTGACAAGCTAGACGACGAGCGCTGGAAGCCGGCGAAAACGCTCTCGACGACCTCTTCCACGAGCTGGTCCAACTTGATATCCAAAAGCTGAACTTGCATTCCGTTTTCTGCGGAGCCGCTCCTGCCGCGCATGCCGCGTGCATAGCTCTTTTCCTTTGGCGCGGACGTCGTGAAGTTGTTGATTTTGGAATATTCCAGAAGATGATCCACTGTGTCGAGAAGCGTCCGGCTGCACATCTCAACTGTGTGCAGCATGTTTCCTTGAAATGTATCTAAGCGTGTATCGGCCAGAAGTTCGGCGCTGAGAACCAATCCGTGGAGAGGGGACCGCAGCTCGTGTGATAAGGAACTTAGAACATCAGACTGAGCTTTCCAAGAGGCAGCCGTTATAAAACGGTGAACCTCGGCCATTGCCAGCATGCCGAACGCTCGGAGATAGCTGAGGTCGCCTGCCCTGGTGAAGACGCGACTGCGGCTGTAGGTACATGCCAGACTGCCGGCAAACCACCGCTGTTTTTTGTCATCCCAGACGGGCGCGAACACTATGCTGCGGGCACTAGGAAAGGTCGTAGTCAGCAACTCACCGATCCGGTTCCTCGTCAAGCGTGTATAGGAGTCTCGCTTGTGCGGCTGCTAACGGACCTAGTCCGTACTGCCTGGAAACAAAGAGGCGCAGCAACCCTCGTTTTGCTGGATATCTCAGGGCCCTTCGACTCGGTTGACCATGAAAAGCTCCTAGCTAACCTACGAACGTTAAGGGTCCCTATATGGACTATCAGCTGGATCCGAAGCTTCCTATCCGACCGTTCCACCACGCTACTTTTCGATGGCCAGGAGTCGGATGAGATTCCGATACCGGCAGGCGTCCCGCAAGGTCACCCCTATCTCCCATCCTTTTCTGCCTCTACACAGCCGGTCTCTATAGGGCTCTCCGCGCCGTACCAGGGATAGCTACCATAGCCTTCGCAGACGACACGAACCTCGTGGGCTTCAGCTTAGACTCAGAACAGACCTGCGAGCGGCTGGAAGCCGCCCATAAGGTCTGTAAAGACTGGGCTATCAGCCACGGCATGACCTTCGCAGTCAAGAAATATCATCTAGTCCACTTCTCTCGAAGCGAAAGGGTCCGGATACGAAGATAGCCCTGGAAGGCCACGAAATCAAGCCAGAAGACTCCTGCCGCGTCCTCGGCGTACAGGTGGATAGGCGTTTCCACTGGAGCACCCACATCCAGTCGATCTCGAAGAAGATGGTTATACAAGTCTATGCCCTCCACCGCATAGCCGGCTCGACATGGGGCGCGTCTCTCCAACGAGCCCGCCAAGTCTACACAGCGGTCGTATGGTCTGCGATAGGCTATGGAGCCTCCGAATGGCACCATCGTATCTCGAAGAATAGGGCCAAAACACTCAGCGATATCCAGACCGAGTGCCTCCGCAAGGTCACAGGGGTCTTTAAGGCGACAGCAGCCGCGACACTAGAAACAGAAGCGTACGTACCGCCCCTGGACGTATGGCTTAACAAAAGAGTGGCAGCATCGGAAGCGAGGCTCCAACAGCCGTGCATCTCATCACTTATCCAGACGAGATGCAATAAGGCAGCTAGATGGATCCTAACAAGGCCAAATCGACGGCGTAGACCGAAAGGTCCGGAAGTCCCCGAGGTCCAGGCAAGGACTGGCAAGATAGGGCTACGAGACTTCCTCTTTAAGCGTAGGGTTCCAGGCTTCGACAGTCCATGGTGAGACTGTGGTCAAGGCAGGGACACCGCCCGGCATATCCTCGTTTTCTGCCCAAAGGAGAGAGAAATACGAGAGCATCTCGTCCAAGCTCTAGGAGAACCGATAGACATAGACAGGATGCTCAACACCCCAGGGAAAGCAGGGATTATAGCCAGATGGCTACTCCGTTTGGGCAGGCTGGGAATGTTCCAGATAGCGAATCAACTCATCAGCTAGGAAGCGGGCACGCTGAGCCCGATCTCGGTATAGCAGGTCAGAGAGCAGATAAGAGCGGTGCGACGCAGTGAAACCTAGGTTTTTCATCCGGCCGGACGCCAGCCCGGAACGGGTTTCCTAGGTTTAGATACGCAGGGGGTCCTCATGGCCTAAATAGGTCGCTAGGTGTAAGAAGAAGAAGAAGAAGAAGAAGAAGAAGAAGAATTGAAGAGCAGAGCCCACACCTTCGTGCGTGACGGCAGACTCTGGCAATATGTCCGTATCGATAGCAGTGGTAGCACTGCTTAAGCTACGCTCCTTCAGCGAAAGGCTCGCATGGATAGTAGCCGTACTGCCAGAGGTGGCCGAGCTTAACCACAAGCGCATCTCTTCCACAAGTTAGCCCAAATCCCAGAAACAACAGGACCAGATCGGGTCTGCCCACAGATTGGAATCAGTAATGTTCAAAATGATCTCCCATGTGTCGTAGCTTTTACCTACAAATGCGGGAAGGTGGCTAGAGATACCCAGCTCGTTGAAGATGATTTCCAACCGATTCATATAGCCAGTTCGGCGCCGTTGACTATAAGTCAAGTCAGGTCTATGAAAGGGTGGCTAGCCCTCGAAAACGGGCCCATGGCCGGGGTTACCGTTTTTGATTGGGCGAAATACTTTAGACACACACCTTGGAACTATGCATCCACTATCAGACCGGGGGGCCGGATCCAGACTGGTGGGCTTACTCTGGGGAGCATGCATCCACGCGCAGCAATGCATGGGTCCCGATCGCTACTTTCCATCGGCAGTTGTTCTACAGCACCCCCGGAAAGATGAATTCAAATTGGCAACTAGTGCCGCCCTGCCAGATGTCGGTCCGGAAGCGTCCGAGACCCAATGGGGCCCAGCAACGCAACCTTCGACTGGCATACTGCTACTGCGGGTGTACATGAACGCATGGTTCCGGCGAGAAGGGCAGAAGGGATCACCAGTCAGCCCTTAATACCTCGTCACGAGGTATTATTAGGCCGACGCTTTGGGAGGTTAGAAGGACAGACTATTACAGGAGCAGCTAGTACACGGCCTCGTTTGGACGCGGTGGCAGGGATAAATGGCGTGGTAATTGTGGGGTTGATTCGGCCTTGCGGCTGGAGACACAGGTAGACAAGACAAGGACAGGCTTAGGGGTTGGTGGCGCCTCCAATGACTTGTACAAACGGGCGTGAGTGTCTAAATGGGGTCTAGCCCAGATGCTGGGCACCTGTTTAATGGGGGCGCCCGCCTAGAGCCTTGATGCCGTACGTATTTCTCGATCTTGACGACGCCCTCTCGCAGCCACGATCAGACCGGCCAAGCGCAATCGGCATTTCGACGCAGTTGCTCGGCCCCAGCTGTCCTGCGGGTTCCAAGACCCTAACGACGTCCAGACTGCCCAGGGCCATCGTGCTTTGTACGTGATATTGGCAATGAGGCAGAATGCCATCGTCGTATTAACCACTGGCTTTTGGCCGCTCCCCCAGGGCCCGAGGGTCCCTTCGCCATACATCTTCCACTGCACCACGTATCAATGGCCCCCGGAAGCCTCGTAAGCGAAGGCAGCGGCACATGGGGATATTTCAACCAGCCCACACCGGATCATCCATGCGATGTATCGACGGTGTCCATTAACGAAGATGCGGCCTCTGTGCAATCCGAAGACGACCGACGGCCGCCGACCCCGGCATGGAGCAACGCACGCCGTGTGATCCACACCCAGGACAGCCGCAGCCGCAATGGCCATGCGAGTGCGCGCAGCGATGCGGCAAGTGACTTTCGCAGCGTCATTGACGACCTGACCCTTGAGAACCGGAAGCTCAAGGAGGAGCTCAGGAGGTACCAGCAGAAGGACGCGCCATTGCTTCACACGGACCAGATCCTGGAGGTCAAATGCCACGGCCTTTCCGCCCGCGACAAGAGGAATCTAGTATCGGCTATTCGAAACTTCGCCACGAGCTACAAGGGCTCGAGCATCGGGAGCCTGCCTCGCGGGACCAGGCAGGGATCGGGGACGGCCAAGTCGTTGGCCCGCTCCTCGTCGTCGGGCCTGCGCAGCCGCCGAGAAACGGCGCCGCCGGACGCAGGGCGAAGTTCGCCGGCTGCTTCGCCGTGGGGCGGGCCACTCAAGCTGCCGCATGCTGCCAAAGCGAACGGCGAGAACGACCTACACCACCACCTGGGAGGCATCCGGTCGCACCTGGTCGGTCTGAGCAATAACGGAAAAAAGGAGCTTGTAGTTCGCCGCCTCGAGCAGCTCTTCACGGGCAAAAGCTGGGGCTACGCTCCGCACGCGCCTTCGCCGCTGGCGCTTGTGGACACGAGCGAGGACGCGGCCATGACGGGCGCTGACTCACGCGAGGCGCACATCGATCACGACGTGCAGCAGCCCGACTACCAGGACATGACATTCTCCTCGCCTATGCCGGGCAAGCAAGACGGGCGTGCCCATCACGAGGGCGACAGTGTCGGGTCGCACGACAACGAAGCGTCGCCCCTGGCGCCGGGGCCGCGGGAACAGCGCGCCACGCGACCGCACGAGCTGGACCCCCACCGGCCGCACAGCTTGACGCAGAACATAGACTACATCCGCCACCTGGGCTTTGGCATGCCCGAGACGAAGCCCTTCACGGTCCTTGATGCCTTGCCGGAAGCCGACGGCTGGGTCCACCTGAACCTGCTCAGCAGCCTGGCGCAGCTGGGCATGCTTAGCGTCACCCAAGCCTTTATCCGCAACGCCGTGGCCGAGAAGAGCGACAAGCTCCAGCTGTCGAGTGACGGCAAGCAGGTGCACTGGAGAGGTGGGACCGAGGGCACCCGATTCGGCCCCCCCGATGGCGGCAGCGGCGGAGCCCACGGCCGCGATGCAAGCCCCGGCGACGACCACGAGCCTCGGGCTCGGAAGAAGCAGAGGATGTGGAACACGAACGAGGACGATGGAGCCACGGCCGAGGACGCTTGCCCCGCCCCGTCTCGACGCAAGGCGTCGTCGGCGGGAAAGGACTTTCACTACAAGCCCCTCTTCGCTCACCGGCAGCACCATGGCGACACAATGCTTTCGAAGCCTTTCTTGGAGACGAGGCCGTCGCCCTTTGACGATGACGACGACGACGACGCGAGCTTGACCTGCGCCTGGCCGCGCGATCGCAAGGCCTCGGATACCCTGTGCCGGAACGACATGGGCAGCCCCGGCGGCGGTGGTGACGCGATGGCGCGGAAAAAACGGTCCCGCGACGGCTCCATCTACTTTTATGCTGGCGCACCCTTTTACACGGACCTGTCAGGCGACTGTGGCATGCACGAGCCCCCATCCCCAACATCGCCGCCGCCACCGCCGGGCCACGCCTCCGATACGCCCAGCCCGCGCTACGAGCACGTCTCGACGAGCTTATCAGACCCTTTGATCCGGTGGCGGCGGGACGATGACGATGGTCCGTCGGATCAGTTTTCGACCGACTTAGGTGTCGAACTGGGCGAGTGGAACGACGACGAGGTGGCATCCTCACTGACGACGCTCGAGACCAGTGGACTAGCCGGCGTCGTGCCCCTCGATCACTTTGTCGTATCGATTCTCACACGCCAACACACCGTGTTGTGCACCCCGCCTCCATCGACGACGACATACTGGTCCGCCAAGGCGCAGACCTCGCCGCCACCGCCAGTCAAAGGACCATGGAACTGCGCGGGCGTGACGCGGCTGGTGGCGGCGCAGCGCGTTTCGGAAGCGGCGACGGCGCCTTCTTCTCTTTCTCCTTCCGGGCCGTCCTTGCCGTGCGTGTCCTGGGCCGCCACCGCCGTCGTCGCCGTCAAGGTCGAGTACATGAGCAGGGGTCAACTACGGCTGCTGCCACCCGTGCCGCCGCCGCCGTCCGTTCATATCCTGTCGTGTTCGTCGGATGAGGATTTGTCGTCGGGGTCTGAGGAGGGGTTTTCTTGGGTGTCCTAGGAGGAAGAGGGGGGGGGACATATGTTACGACCTGTAGGTTGGCCCCCAATGGTGTAGCGCTTATAGTGTAGAATTGGGCATAATGATCCCACTGGATCATTACTGAAGCTTTTGCTGCGTGGCGCAGTGAGTTAGCCCACACGCACTGTAAGACTCACTTAGAAATGGAAAACTATTCTAATCGAACGGGGGAAAATATCCTTATATATAGTCAGTTCAAGAACCTGACAGCACCACGTGAGTCCTCGGATCGAATAGATCCGAAAAGTAGTCGGGTTCGGTTTCGTGGACTGAAAACTAGTAAGACATCGGGTTCGGAAGATGACACCCTGAAGTTAAACCTATAAACTGTAACGAACGCTATACCTAAGTACTGAGTGACGGGGACGGCCCTCGCGGACCGCCCCCCTCTGACACTCTCACCGGACACGACCACAACTGGCGGTGGCAACGGGAACGGCTTATACATAGAACGCCTACCCAGTACACGGTATTGGAGGATAGATACGCCGGGCGTTACTAAACGGTCCCCGGCGCGCTATATACACTACGGGTGTGAAGGCCTGGCAAGCCTGTCGAATAGCGATTAAATATAACTAACTAACTAACTAAGTACTGAGTGACGTAGGGTTTGTACAATCAGGGACAGAGAGCGTCTGTCTGCTTGAACACTGGTCGTAGGGTAACTGAGTAGTCGAAGGTGCTTGGCTGATAACTGAATCTTCACAATAGGTCGTTAGGAGGTTACTCCCATCTATGGGTTAGATAGATGTTTAGATTGATCACTGAGGTAATTACTGTCTAACTATGAAATCCTTCCTGACTTATATATCAAGTCATTTCCTCATTGATACCTCGGGAGCGCTTCGCTCCTGTCGCTCCAGTCACGTGACCTGTTCTTGGCGTGGCTGTGCCCTGGGGCTGGTGTTTATTTCCCTTGGGCTTGTCTTTTGGCTCTTGGCTGCATGCGACGCTTGTCTGTTTCCATAAGACGTCTGTTGGTTCGCTGGGTTCGTAACATAAACCTTATATAGGTTTCATAACGTTTCGACCGATATCTCGTCTTAGGAGAGTCCTAAACGAAAACGGAGTGCACCGGGTGATCCGTAAGGTTCAGATGTATATGGGAACCATCTGGTAAGTAGAGGGTGGGTGGAAAACCCCATACTAATTCTGAGACTTTCGGCGCAGTAGTTTTTCTAAACGGAAAGACGAATATCTCAACGAATATGCAAGTTATCCAGTAACGGAGACTAGCATATAAAAGAACGCGAATCGCTCTATCCAGTGATATGTTTTCCCGTTACCTAAGTTATAGATAACTTATATAGGCGTGTTGGTATAGCATAGGTTATAACCTCAAACATATATATAGTAAGAATTAAAACTATACACTGAGTCTCTAAAAAGTATTTAATTTCATATGTTAAACAAGTAAAAGGGTTTAAGGCTACTTGTATAAGCAAGGAACCCGCTTATTATAGACCGACTACTTTGTATAGAAGTGTTATGTTAGCTATTGAAAGCGTATACTAATATCTTAGCGAGCTTCCGAGTACTAGTACTATAGAGACTCTAATTAGTAGACTGAAAGCATATTAGGGACTAGGGTGAAGAACTCACGGTTGTGAGATAAATTTAGAGATGCCGTTAGTTTGTAGCACGCAGTTTATCATCCGTGAGTGCGCTGCGGGGGCATTAGGACATACAGCGACGACAGGAGGCCAAATTGCCGACCCATACAGCCTTAGCTTCTCGGCGAAGGCGGCTTACGTCCACAGGATGATGTCCGAAACAGCGCCATCGCCAGACGAGGCAGAGACAAGATAACTCGATCTCGGCTTGGGTCTTGCTGCTGTCACAACTGAGACCAGATTTCTGGTGTTGTAACCAAACCAAATACACTCGAAGCCCTTTGAACACTTGATTTTGCCTGATACATTCGTCTTGTTCTTTTCTTCCCGTCGCGTGTTCGACAGGTTGTATGGGAAGCGTGACAGTAGTGACGGTTCCTACATCAAACTGACTCCTGATAGAAACATTACCCCGTATAGACATGGATACGCCGTGTAGCGACTGTATGGCATTGCAACGCCATTTACGACGCAGCCGATCACGGCCTAACTTCTTCACTAGGGTAAGCCCCAGTCCCGTCCCGGGCCGTATTGTATGCAACGCTCAGCGGCAGAGCCGCCAATTGCCTGGTATCCGAGCCCAACGAAGTCGGTTCCTCATCCATGAATGCAAAAGATTCAGCATAGGGGATTGCTGTTGGTTGACCGAGGGATCCCTTCAACTCGCCGCCTTTGGTAGAAGGACTTGCAGGAACTATCGGTAAATAATGGAACTTCGAAACAGCCCCGTCCCGCTGAAGGTTGTGCGACCAGATGAGTCTCTTCGACAACGTGCACCTAACCGGGAATGCTGCGTTTAACATTGGTGCCGACATTACGCTTGGACTTATCAGGTTGGCTCCGGCCATCCTTGGGTCGATGGTTGCTTCGATTTGCCGATTGCAGTGCGCCGGTCCGATCCGAAATGCAAAAAGGGTCTGTCAAAATCGAGCAATACGTACCGAATCTACACTATTGAAGTACCCCACAAGAAGCCTAGTGGGTCATTCGGACTAGGTACGCCATCTTCTCGTCAAGTCGCTGGAGGCGGCACGAACTCTGCGCCTTGATGCAATACGGAGATAATACTATTCTTTTTAGCCACATGCAGAGCCCCGTCGAATCATCTCTGGAAATCCCGGCTCCAGGCGTTCGCTGTGGTGTATCGTCTTTCTACATGTCAAGTCCTCAAACATAACTCTCTATCTGGTCGCCGCACATGCAAGCCCACAATTGCTACGCCATGAACGCCTGCTTTCACCTGAAATCCATGCGAGTCTCCACCTTGGCGCTTAGACCCTCTAGTGCCGCAGCAAGTTGGTGTCAGCGGTTCGTGAAGCGAAGATCCGGAGCCCTCCGAGACAAAAGGGCGGATGCTAATTCGGCACAGCATATGCCCTATGTAACGGCATTAGCTCCATCAAGTCTTGTCATTCCTACTGTTAGCGGCTGTTGGCCTCACCTTCCGGGTAAGATAGGAAGGCGCAGCGAATAGAGACAAAGATGGGGCTTCTAAGCCATCTCGATTTCCGATGCCTCTGAGCTCATAGGATTGCTCTAGGCTGCCAGTCAGCAGGTCGAATAGCGCCCCCGCCCATGGCGCTTCCTACTGAGCCATTTACGCCTACCATCCAGAGCCCCGTACCGTCAGCCTTTTTACGGACGCCACTCATCTATCCTTCAGGCCCATCCTGGCATACATTTTAGAATGCTACATCCACGGATCTATCGGCGACGCTGCAACAATCTTTAGCCGCCTGATCTTGACCTTCGACATCATCATCAGTTGGAAACCCCAAGTCTTTCTAGCGCACACTGAGGCCATTGCGTTTGAACATCTCGATTCGCAGCGGGATACAAGACGCCTGAGATGATCGCAGAAGCTACCCGAGAGAGGCAGGCCGTCGAGTATTCTGGCTATCTGTATGTTCCGAGTGACGTTGGTGTGTCGCACCGCATCGAAGTTAACTTGTCTCGAGTGCTTATGTCGCTCATGATGCAGCGCCATTCGGCTCCGGTCCTCGCAACGGTGGCTCTCCTTCGATCTCGTCGTTTGATTCAATCCTGACTGCCTTCGCTCAGCTTGGGACCTTCAAGCTTGATGGTGTTCGCTGTCTTATATCCCTCTTTACCCATGACCGCCAGTTTGTCGTTGCTGAGGCCACCCGAGACTCGGCCGTCTCTCCCGGCACCCAGAATCCGGGCCACCTATGGCTCGGTGGTACGGTTATTCCAAGGTCCTTTGGCGTATGCGACCATGTACTTGTTGCCGGCGCCCACAGTCCTGCAGGCACCCATGCCTCTGCCGAACTATCTCAGCCACCGCCGTCCCATCTACCTATATCTGTCATACCTGATCTCGCGGAGGATGATCGCTTCCGCGACCGGCCCTATATTCTCAACCCTCCTTTCAACCGATTCTATGCCGGTATACCCATACGTGATGCTCAAGGCATCGACATTGGTGTCTATTGTGTGTTCGACGACAAACCGAGGAGCTCTCCCCTAGCTCAATCTCAGGTTGTCTTTCTGCAGGATATATCGCGCACTATAATGAACCACTTAGAGGTGAAGTGCCATGTGGATCGTCACAGGCGTACTCAGTCCTAGCCAGCGGTCTCTTGTTATAAGCCGGGCAATATAGTTGTGATATATGACTTCTACCTCGTGCTGCTACCCGGCATGATATGGCAGAGGGCAGTCAATGTATATAACCCTTTTCCTGGACAGCCCATTTCCTGCACCCAGTTCCTGCGAGGCCTCTCTAGGAAGAGAAGTACTTGAACTTCGGGCTCCAACATGGTCGGCGCCCAACCAGTCGGCCTCGCCACCCCCACCGGCTCACTCTGTCGCACCTAGGAAGAGATAGCCGTGCATGCCGCAAGCAGCAAAGCGAGCACCCTTGCGGAGGGTGGATCCGGCGCCAGCGACGATGAGATTGATGCTCGCAGGCCATCACGCTGATAGTGGATGCAGGTTAGCTCTGATGCACCTTTCAGTGTCAGCCATCCTCAAACAAAACGTTCCCTTGAGCACCCTCGGCGGTACAGTGGGATCAACTCTGCGAGAGACTCAGTGGACCGGTAGTACTATGGGATCTAAACCTACATACACACGCATTTCCTAGTGCTATCTGATATATCGTATCTTGTACCAAACCTACAAATGGAGGTGGCGCATCACTTCCAGCCCCGAAGCCAGAAGAGACATGAAAATGCTACAACTTGAATATTAATGTAGGCTTTTTCTATGTCCAGAGCTGACCATTGCCTCTTTTGACCGTCTTCAACAGCCTCATTTGGTTCAAATAGCTGCTAGGTGCGTCCTTCAAACTTAAGATCCGGGCCAGGCTGTTGAAGGACAAGGGAAGAACACCATAACGTTTGGCATTAGGTGTTTGCCCCGCTTGGCAGTCTTGTTTGCAGTGTGCGCAGTAGTGAGGGTAGCGACTAGTCTGACTTCTGTGTAGAGAACGCCTGAAAGTTGCTGCAAGAACACGACGCGGCTGTTCGCTTCTTGTCTCTTTCCACCCTTCGTAAAATCTTCGCTGGGCTGTCACCCTTCCGTACAAGGCGTAGAATTTCGAGGGCTTGGGGCTCTGGCTCCGTAATTAGAAGCTCCATGATATCAGCAGCGCATTGCTTATCATCCCTCCGGCACCACACACTCGACTGGCCGCTCGAGAAGTTATCGCAGCCCACGCACCGCATCATACTGTCACCGGTACTATGCACATCGTCAACCTGGTAAAACAGAAAAGGGTAGTTAGTAACACGAGGCAATAGGTTCCCACTAACCAGTACCGCGCAGTGTCGGAAATTTTGTGGTCGAGAGGCTTTTTTGGCTTCATCTACAAAGGTTGACTAGCAGAGGGAGAAGCTTCAAATATGCTCACTATGCAGCTGGTGGGAGTAGTGTCCTGGTTCTCGTTCCGTGGCGGGCATGAATGGCTTAGGGTGAGTGTGCGAGCTGACGTCAGAATAGTACCCAGTACGTGTCATCGAGGTTGTGCTCCTCGAGCGCCTGGTCGAGGTCTCGGCAGTTTTCAGCAGTGGAACCCGAAGCCGCGAAGCTTCATGCGCCGGCTGAAACCACCATCATGCGTGCCCAAATTGCGAGTTAGCAGAAGCTGGTCGTGCCGGTCCAGCACCAGGAACCGTGGGGTGAAGAAGTCGTTCATGATATTGTCGTTAGCTAATGAATGCTCTTCCTAGCGGTATCTATATTTATAAGCCTTGTAGCATGGCGTAGAGAGCCTATCAAGACGGTTTATTGATAATCGAGCAAAACAACGATATCCTATATGGCCGGGCAAACACAGTGCATCCTACTGGTGCGGCTACGGCAAGCTGCCTGTCCGACTCCTCCACCTACGCCATGGCCCACTCCCCAGACGCCCTGTAATCGCCTACAACGTGGTACGTAGGCCAAGCTTATCTTTCGACATTTATCTTGTATTCCCACCAATCCGCCAGCTGCTTCTCGCATGCACTCCAATCAAAAGATTAAAACATAAACCGGCGAGAAGCCATGCTATGAGATGTAACATCAGTAGTTTTATCTTATCCATTGCCCGAGGCCTGGCGGATGAATGCAGCATCGTGCCGGGTGTGGCAAGCATCGATGCACTGGACGCCCAGCTAGAAACGGCTCGAGGTGCGCCCAGATGGCGTGGCTACTCCCGTCAATGTGGAGCAGGTGTACATTTGCTTGCCTGCCCCAAGTAGACTAACGCTGATCAGCCCAACCAAAATGCCACGGCCATGTTGCTAAGATTGACGGCACTATATTAGTGATCGCCAGCTGCCGTCGCGCGGTACGTATGGCTTCGCCAACAGTAGCTACGCAGTGCTTTTACCAACGATTAGAGGCTAAGCGCGGTATCAAAGTACTCTCCATCCCTGAGGGGGGCGCCCATGCAGTGCGCTGCCCATATAATCCATGACCCGCGGAACGTTTCCGTCGCAAGGCGCTGACACCAGCCTCCCCACCTCCTACTACGCGCCCGGCACACCTCCATCAACAGGTATGTCCAAAACTTCACGCAGGAAAAGACATGCAAACGAGAAGGATAAGCCAACGATGGTCGTACCCCGACGACCAAGAATACAATACTTGCTGAAGATTTTCTCCTGTCAAAATGCATTCCAGGATGCCTCGTCATTGCCGTGAGGTCCAGCCACACCCAAACTACTCACTCGAAGTCGGAATTGGGTTACATTATTCTAACATGCTCGGTCTCGAAATCGATAGACGACACAGGATCTGATTTCTCCAGAGGATAGAATTGTAGTGACAGTAAGAAGGCTGAGTACGCCTCCGCGGTCGATGTGCTGGATAGCCTATGGCTCTCCCGTATCTTCAAGGCTTTTCTCCGCGATGAATGCCTTCGTTTAGGACTCCTGCCATGCGCCAACAAGACCACGTACCGGCCCTCTAATGAAACCTTACCGCCTGATCAATCGAAACAGTTTGAAGACGACGAACTAGATCCTCTCATGCACTTGGTGATCTAGGTTGCATCAAGCCATAAGCGAATGCATAGTATACGCCAAAAACATGCCCAGACCTCGTCAGAGAGACCGAGTTGGCCTAAACGAGCGACTAGGTAGGCCATTGTATGCTACGATGTCGTGTTTTTACGACTTGACAACCGACGTGCCCTTATCAGGATACCTAACCCATGTTAAGCTTAGGATTCCACAGCACTCATGCAGGTGGAAATCTGTGAATCGTTCTGATTGTAATGGAAACGTGAACTACGGAACAAGCTCCGTAACCATGCAGTACACCCATACTCTGAATTCAATATTAGACGGAGGATCGATGTTGTCGCAACTTTCATCTAAGTTGCAGCCTGAAACAAAACCCATATTACGTTCGGAATCAGCGTCTCATTAAAACCTCGTGTTCCTTTGCGCGAAACCCACAAATTCCCATGGGAGTTGCTGTGACCAGTCCGCACGGTAGTTATATAGCAATATTACGCATGTGTCGCATGCTTCCCAAACGATGTATGCATCTCTACAATACAACAGGCCCTTGAATTTGATAGACGACTACGGAGAGAATTTCGAGCCGCTTCGATAGCACAATAGGTAAGATAACCAACTTATAAGAAATGGAGCCGGCCGGCGAGATGTCCCTATACTGCTAGGGGTAGTCTGAAGGCTAGTCTGAAGCGTTCCGCCACCTTGCCGAGCGTTGACAGAGCTTGCGCCATTGCGGAACTGTCCGGTCCGGCTTCTTGGTTATAGGATCGGCGCGGAACTTCATGACATTTGCTCGTGTATCGAGCTTGAGACAGGTTTGCAACACTGTGGAGCCATCTCTTTGTGTATTAGCATAGCCTCTTTGACTGATCGAGAAAAGCGGGCTTATACAAGGTGAAGTAAGGACAGCCAAGGAATTGCAATATTATAGCGAGAGTGGTAACACGGACTATAGAGACGTAGAGAGAAAGTTGTGGATAGCCCGAATGTGTTGGACGTTGCAATGGGGCTCTTAGATCCGTGGGTGGAAGAGCCGGAAACGGCTCTACGATCAGACCGGTGCGCCCATCTTGTGGGACTGAGGCCTGATTCATGGTATAGAAAGATATTTCATGTGGTTGTTCCCAAATAATCGTTTCTGGGGCGCGTGAAGCTTCCCATGGGTAAACGGATGGATAGCGTTCACAATAGGATTAACAGGCGGAATTCAACTGGACAACAAGAACGGTCTCTGGATGGCACGGAAGCGCCGCGGTTCGGAGACGGAAGATTGGACGAGCTGAATGTCGCGACTGAACGCGTCGCGCAGCCTGTTCTACATAGTATGGCGGCTCTTTCGGGCAACACGTGGGCCTCTCCGCCTCGAGCACCCCACCTTCACCAAGTGTTTACCTCTAATAGCCGACGACTACGGCGAAGTGCTTGTTCCTTTTACGATGCATTCAACGCCGCCCATTAGCAGATTCGTGTGCATTCCTCGCTTCTTCTTACCTTGCGCAAGCTGCTTGCCGAGTCGCACCTCCTGCCTACCCTCCATCTATTTGAACTAAAAACGAGGACCATAGCAGTCTAGAGCACGGGAGGCCATAGGCAGCACATGGTGCAAGACTAGGCGGGATCACACAACGGAGTCACTCGGTAGAGGCTGAAATATGGAGGGACGAGTCGGGAGGTTCGGGTAAGCACGGGTCATTTGGAGCTAAAGTGCCAAATGCACCTGCACAAACGTAATAGCGGATCCGAGTCAGGCACCCTTGCCAAGGAGCAGTCATACATCTGTATGACTGCCTTTGAGGGCTAGTGCGTCCAAACCTCCATCATTGACCGTACTATGACACCAGATCTTCGCTAACAACCCTCTTCCTCCCAACCGTTCTCTCCAGTCGCTACGATAGACGCATCCTCAGACTTCTCTAACGTTAAATGGTATAACAAAATTTTCTTAGCTGGTACATTATATTGACCGCAATCCTATGCGGAAATGGGCACATGACCAACGGTACTGCCCTTCATGGGTTTCTCCAACGCCTGTGGGGCGGAGAGCAGACCGAGGCCGGTTTTCAGCATCTCCGCAGACCGTTTATGGCCAGGCTGCTCACCCATCGTTCGGATACAGACGGGCGCCATCACCCTACCAAACTATTATCGCTAGAGCTCGGACATGGCCGTGATATTTCGGTAAGCGCGGGCGTGCGACCAACACGTGTCAAGTTTCGCTACCCGTTACGACACTGGAGTGCGTTCTGCCCCCACTTGCCTCTCTAAGGGTCATCCAAGAGCCCAGATCCGGGGATGCATCCCAAGCATATCATATTCCGTCGCTCAAATTGTATCTGTTTGCAAAGATATCGTAGTACAGCAATGCCATGGGAATTGACGTGCGCGATATCTTGTGTACATGTAGATAGATTCTCGTACGCTAGATGTCCCTCGGGAGGCGGGATAGTGTCTCAGTATGGCGATAATACATCTGCATGTCTGCCTCCCAATCCCCACCCATTGACCGACTACTCGCTGCGGGGCAAGGACCCTGCTGTGCAGCGGATAGAATGCCAGGATGGCGATCACTAGGGACACCCCGCGCGAAGACCGGGAAACGGGAAAGAAACCCTTGCACTGTGTTTGCAAAACGGTTTCCAGTCCCCATCCGCAATACAACCTCACGGACTGGTATGAAATGGGTAATCAAGGTTGTGAGGCTAGTCAAGTATGTTCTACACGGGATGGACGACGCACCTTGTGAATCAGACTCATCTCGTGACCATAACGTTCGTTGTGACCCCCCCTCAGCTTGTGTGCCTAGATCCCCTACCATAGAGACAAGCGGGCACATTGTGACTGCACCCTCCTTGTTACAAAGTCCTAGTATTTCCCGCATAGGTTGGGCAACACACCTTGTGAGCCAGACTCATATTGTAATCATGACGCTCGTTGTGACCCACCCTCAGCTTGTGTGCCTAGATTACATACCATAGAGACAAGCAGGCACATTGTGACCGCAACCCTCCTTGTTACAAAGTCGTAGCACAACTATCATACCTTGATAGTGACACCTACCCTTATCATATCTCTCTGTCAGATGGTTCCCTCGGGACTCGCACGGTTCATACTAAGAAACCTTCTCGTCGGGCGCCTACACCAGAAAAGCCAGCCTCCCTGTGCGACTCCGCTTCCAACGCCAAATGCAACCTTGGGGGTTCTGCTCCGTACGTTACGGTCGTAGTTGTACAACGTGTTAGGCGCTGCCGCTGGGTCGACGTTTAGCAGCCACCATGCTATCCCGCATTGCCCATGCCCATAACGCTCTTGGAGGGGCCTGGCTTACTGTCCAGTGACAGCTCCCTCCTAACATCCCTACAAACCTGGTCTCGGTCAAAAACGGCACCAAACCCCACGATTTCCGAGCCCATCGCCTCGAGACCTTGGCAAACCCTTAGAAGACCAGGATCCATGGGTTGCGCGACGCGAGTAGCGAGCGTTTGCAAAACAGGCTCGCTCGTTTTTGCAAAGTTGGTACTAGTGCACATTAGTCGTGTTGCTTATGCTACTTGGAGCGTTCCTTACACTAGTGGCTGGGCCATGCCCGAAAAGACCACAAGAAGGAACACGGAAGGGCCCGCAAGGTGCTTCCACGGTTTCGCTGTTCGCCTTAACTCGTGGACCTTGTCCCGGGACCATTGCCTCTCTCTGCGAAGCTCGATGAACCTGTCGATGGCCACCTTGACCGATTTTTGATGGGCATGCTGGCCCAACTTTCGCTCCCCATGGATGAGTCTTCCAAGAGAGTCAAAGACTCCCAGCAGCTGCACGTGCGCTATCCGGGCGAACAAGCCTCCGCCGTCAATAGCTTCTTCTGCGGCCCGAAACGCTGCTTGCACTCGACGGTCCGTGCTCGCGATATTGGCCGGGAAGGCTATGGTCTTTTCTAGATCAATCCAGCGGTCGAGGATGGCGCAAAAGTTGTCGGCGAGGAAGCATTGCGGCTCTTGTACGATAATCTGTTGGTAGAACACTTCCAGTTGTTGCTGCATTATCCATCGGCGTTTCTTTTGGCGGCTGGGGCGTTTCGACCTCACCGCGCCCAGAGGAGAGGGCTCTTGAACAGAGGACACAGATGCAGGCATTCGGGCTGGCTGACGAGGACGAGGCCTGTCTCGTTGTGAGCAGAAATGAAGCAGAAGCACTTGCCAGTCGATAGAGTGCCGCGCGCACCTTCATCTGATTTCACGGGGTATATATGCACTGCGGTCGCATAGCACATACCACAAACCGTATGCGGGTTCGGGTTACACACGACAGCTTCCTGGTAGTAAGAGACGCGCATAGGGCAGGGACCCATCCGCCTCAATCAGGCGCCCGGGGCTTGTTATTTAGGGATGTAGCAAACCAGAGCGACAGGTATATCGGCCCGCGAGACCCTGGTGCAAGAGTTAGAGCCCTGTGGATACGGTTGTAGCCAGCCTGTAGTCGAATGAATACAATCATGGCATGAGGCCTCGTGCTGTTATAACATCTAGACAGTCAATCTTCGTGGCGGCGAATCTGAATTCGGCATCGCTTTCAGTAAGTGGTATGCCGCTTCGGTTGTCGTCGATAAACTGTGGTGTCAAGAACAGGTTCACGCCTGCTCTCACTTATCTTCCCTCTCCCCTCGTGCCCAATTGTTGTGTTATGTAGCCAAACACATGCTGTTCGCGCCAGCACCACGCGTACACGAGGTAACGCGCCGTAAGCTAAAGGCAATCATCGAATACATTCAGGACTCGGGCGCTTGGGTTTCGTGGTCCTATGAACTCGTAAACGGGACACCCGGCAATAGAACCATCCACTGCCCTCCGCCATACGGCGCTCTGGGAATTACATGCTGTCTCCATACCAACTCTACCGTACGCGTGTTCTAGGAGGTACACTAAGTTGACAAAAGTCTGCGTTGTGTCTCCACCTTTCGCCACCCCCAGTTTCAATCAAGAACAACCCCCTAACCTCTTCGCACGACGATTCTGACCGCTATAGATGGCCGATTTAGCTGAGATCGGTCGTATTCTTGCCGGAAATCGTAGGGCTAACGGCCAGTTTAGTCCCGAGGCGAAAGCGGCGATTGCTTCCTTCGCGGCGGCAGGGGAAAGCCATGTAGCCATTGCGAAGGCTTTCGGCGCGAAGCGTACCCAGACTATAGGAGACATCTGCTCCCGTATACAACACCAAAAAACAGCCCAAATTGCTCCACGAAAGGGACGTCCGAAGAGGTTATCGCCTCGCCAAGAGCGGTACGTCTTTCGTACGGCGCGATTAAGGCCTCGGATGAGTTTGAAGGGCATCTGCTTAGGCTGTCCATCTCCAGCGGACGGTAAACAACGCCCTATCTGCGGTCGTACGTTGAAACGGATCCTTATTCGCCACCACCTCAAACGTTGGCGTTGCGCCAAGCGTATTGAGCTGACCGCCGAAGACGCCAAAAAGAGGCTCGAGTTCTGTTACGAATACACTCCCAGGACGAAGCAACTAGAGCTTCTACGTGCGTTATTCTCCGACGAATGCACTATCCAGAATCAACCAGGGTATCCTAGCCAGTGGGTATTCCGTTTTGCCTACGAGAGGTATCGCGAGGACCTCGTGAACCTCCAGCCCCATTCGAGGCCTCGTTTAAGCTTCATGGTATGGGCGATGATCTGGCAACGTTATGGAGAGGCCGGCAAGTCGGCGCTGGTGTTCTGCCGAGGGGATCCGGACGCTCCACACGGAGGAGTAACCTCAGCGGTATACAAAACGGTTCTTGAGGAAGCCCTGTTCCCGCTATACGAGGCTGGGGACGCTTTCATACAAGATAACGCTCCTATACACATCCAAAACGGCGGTCCAGAGTGGCTAGCGCAGCATGGTATATGGACGATCCCATGGCCTCCTCACAGCCCTGACCTCAACCCTATTGAGCACGTCTGGAAGGCTTTGAAGCTTAAGATCCATAAGCTCGAGCCTCAATTTCATTGCCTTAAGAAGAACTTAGCCGACGAGGCCTACGCGGAGGAATTAATCCAGTTGGCGTGGAGTGAGCTGGATCACGAAAAAATCTATAGGCTATTAGCTTCAATCCCGCGTCGTATCCGCGCTGTTCGTTTAGCAAGGGGCTGGTATAGCCACTATTAAAGAGCTCTTCGCTACGAATCTAAAAAATCTAATTATTCCTTTTTTGTATACATATTAGGAGAGAAAACGGACCTCGAAGAGGTTGAAGGCTTTAAGGGGGGGGGGGGGGGCGATATGTGGGGACAACGCAGACTTTTGTCAACTTATTGTACCCAAGTCTCTCGGGCGCCTGGGCTACGGAGATCGAAGGCGTATATTTTGGGAGGTAGGCTAATTGCACATAATCTCAGCGGAGACTGGCTGCTCTCGGCGGAGATACGTACAGCGACAAGGACGTGGCGACTGATTGCTGAGACGAGTAGGGGTGTTTGTCAGCCAATGAACGCCGGTCTGGTAGCGCGGGCGGTGGTACGTATGTCGATCTCCTAAACCCTGATAGCCATATGCCATGCCTACGTACTCGGCGGGGTTGCGAGTACCGAAGACCGAAGGCTGCCATCTGCTCTCCCAAGTACGACAGTAAGGCGATGGAGCAACTAAAACATCAGGACGTTCCCATGGGGAACAGGAAACGAGCACGGTGCAATCATGCTTAGAGACTTATATAGTATAAGTCCCACCACAACTGACAAATACCAACGGCGCATGCTACTCCTCCCCACCAATACTCCGTGCCGAGCTTCTAGCGTATTCTTCTTTAACCGTTGCGCTTAAACGAGGCAGGCGTAATCTTTGCTGGTTCCCGTTGCTGGGTTCTTCACAATGAGCACCGCAGCACCACCCATTGTGGGCACAGTGTGTTGCGTACATATGAGAGAAGACCCCAGGAAGTTCCTGATCGACAATTTTGCCGCGATCTACACGATCTGGGGGCCGTTTGTTCGTGCAACGACCCTGCCCCCGACATCCTCTACACCGACGAAGGCATCGCACAAGCATTTCGCGTGCTTCATGATGCGATGACGCGGGCCCAAACCCGCCCTTTCTTTCAGACTTGCTTTACTGCGGCTAGACATGATGCTCGTCTCTTTCGCAAGAACAATCGGGCAGAACCGCCGGGGCGGTGATGTGGCGGGGAAGGTCGGTCAAGATGTTACTTTTGCACAAAAGGCGTTCATGGCCGCTACAGGACTTGGGTCGGACTCTGCGACATCAACCAAGCCAGTCCAAAGCCATGTACTAGAAGCGAAACGCTGGGCCTGCCTATCGGGCCCAACGCGACTCCTCGTTATCCTGTACTTCGATACTGCCGAAAGCCCCATGTAGGTAACGCCAAGCCCTATTTACATCTCCAGTGGTTACCTGTTCCAGTGCCAATGGGTATATTCATGCGTCGAAACTGGAGTTGGACGGCAATGCTATGTGTGAAGGCTTGCCCAAATCCTTGGGTTTCTGCCGCCGCATGATTACGTAAGTTGGGGAGCACGAGGCTTGAACTGGTAGCTCGGATCCCTCCCTCCATTCCTCTCACCAAAAACACCTGAAGCAACTCCTCGAAGAACACAAAAAGTAAAAACCGGTGAAGGAATAAGTAAATATCACGGTTGGTGATGCGCTATCTTGGGAGAGAGCTGTGGGCAGGGATACTAGTCACAGTGCTATTAAGCATTCAGGCTGGCGACCAAGAAGTACCCAGAGGAAGGTGGCGGGCATGAACCGTGGAAACAGCTAACAATGCTCACTACCACAACCGGAGCAAAATGTAGCAAATTTTGGTAATTTTATAAGCATGAAGGAGTAGATGTTACTGCAACTAGTGCGCCGGCACGTCGCAGCATTGGCGGTGGCGGCCACTGTACCAAGACGGGAGTTGGCATCCATCCCCACGATGCTGCGGCTCTCCTCTGAAGCGAGGCGGTTATTGTGCAGGACCACACCAGGTAGGCTGGTCGCATTTCAGCTAAGGCGCGCTTGTAGATCACGGGGACCGTCCAGCCTTTGCGCCAAATATCGCGACGAATGGGCCGACGAAAAGGCGAAGTCGCATGCGCCGGCCCGCGTTCGTGCCACAGCGTCATCTTAGGACGTGTTTGCCGCATTGGCACACGGCTGCCTTACGGAGGTGGGAAGCTTAAGCCGGTGCCGTGTATCCGTCTACTCTTGGGTGCGGCGCGACCCATCCCTCTTGCCAATGACCTCTCTCGGTGGGAGGAGATTGTCCTCATGGCAGATGAAGTCAGCGCACGCGCACTAGCAGCCCAGTGCATGTCGCCCGTATTCCTCGCACCAGAGAGTAGGGGCTACAAAGAGCAGCGGTCGTGGCGATGAGATGAGAAGGGGATGTCTCGCCAACTCCAAACGGCTTCGGCCGGCCGTGCGTGTCGTGGGCCTGGCAGCGCGTTCCGCTACGATAGTGTTTGCGCCGCAACGACGATCGCCTAAGCGCGTAGCGTGGCAGGTAACCTCTGAGCTGACCCGCCCCCGGGAACAGCACTTCACTAGCTTGCCCAGTCTTCTCGTCCTGTTCTCGGTGATGAGTCGTGGGGAAAGTCGCGCCGCGGTCTGCGATCTGGTTCGAGGTGCTGGGCGACGGAGTCGATGGCGGGGGCCGCTCGGACCGCAGGGATTGAGGCTTCAACGATCGGGGGCCGCCTCGACGTCCATCCCTCGCCAGGCTGGTGTGGCTTACAGCAGAACAGGAAGACGTACTGGGCATATCTGGTTTCCGAGGCGATACCGGGCTGTACAGAGGGAGCCCTCTGTCGCATATCATACTGTCCGTACAAAACGTGACAGGGCGTTTGCTAGGGTTCCCTGGTTGATTATGGCCCGATCGCAGGGGTGCCGGCGGCTTTGCGTCGACGAGGGCCAGGCACCGCCATCGTTGGGGCCAGCCGTCAAGAGCCAAGTATGCATGACGAGATATTTCCATGGCTCGTCTTGAATAACAGGGAGCGGCCATGCGAAGCGACAGTGAAGTGCATCTTCTGGTGCTCGCGTCACGTGTTACGGCGGCCTTGTAGTACTTGGCCGCCCCGTCCCCACACAACCCATCCGCAGCGCGACACAATGCGCTTACTCACGAGCGATGGACACGTGGCTCTAGAGCTGTCAACGGCGTCCATCGGCGTCGCTGTCTTCGCTTGACTCGAAAACAGATATCACTCAGCAGCGGAGCAGGGTGCGGTTCGTCCTACTCTTCGCGTCTTCGCGGTCGTATCCCGTACACTAGTGGCTGAACACCGGAGACACCGCTGGATAAGCACTCTATTAGGCAGCTCTACGGCGTCATGCAAGAGCCTGATGTCCTACATCTCCAGGGATGGTCGACCAACGTGAGCTCGCTAAGGGATGGTAAGAACCATTCGTCGTTCATTTGGGCTGGGCAGGCGGTCAAGCCAGCGGGTGTGGTACTTGCGCCTCGCTACCGGCCCTGTAGTTCAGTGGCGCCACGCAGGCCAGCACATCCCAGGATAAGCCTAAATACAGTTTACCCACATTCGCCTGTCTCCAACCTCTTCCGTTGCGGGAAACGAATGGCTAACGCAGCAACGTCCGACCCCATTGCAAATCGGCAACAAGCGATCGCAGTCATGGCAATAGACGATGAAGTAATATACCTGGGAACCATTGCACTCGACAAGAAAGGAGCGAACACGGTCGAACAGATCGCACCGGCGGCTACATGGACTGTGCCATCTGGGGGCACCCAACCCACCCACACAGCGACTTCGTTGTCACGCAGCTCATCGAATCGCCTCCTGCACCAATGGGTTCCCAGCGGAGCGAAATCATCCCGATCCCAAGCTCGACGGATGCCGGAACTACATCGAAAAGCACCAATACCGACCGAAGCAATGAACAAACTGGTCAAAGTAGGCTATTCTCGGGGCCCGGCGCACAATCGTCAGGGGCAAGCAGTCTACGCCACTTTAGTCGTCGCGGCCGTTTCCATCATCGGGTCGACCTCGACATCCATACATCGCGCAAAAGAATATCCCCCGGCCATGTAGAATATGTGTCGCGCCTTCGAGGGCTTGCGCAATGCCAGATTCGCGCCGCCGTCTTGGACGTCTTGAAGAGGAGGTTTGGGCCCTTCCTGGAAGAAAGTGAGGCGTGAATGCTCGCCTTCGAAGCAGGCAGATACATATCGCAGACATGCGTGGGTCGGTCCAGGGATGCGCTTGCAATGTCATGTGGTCCCAAGAAGCCTCTGTAACTTGCTTGCTAGAGTCCGTTGTAGTCGGGCCATTTCATTAAGCGATGGTCTTGCATACATCAGCGAAGGTCATCTGGCCGTCAGTTTGTGGGTTGCGTAAGCCGCATTATTGGTGCCCAACGTGTAGGATACCTTGATTTCGGTCGTCGCCGTTTCGTCGCAGTTTCTATTAGCATGATGTTTGGATAGTTATGAATGTTGGAAGACTGCATTCTCTCTGTTTGTATTCTAACGTCATTGTGCCACACTGGGAAGACGCAGCTACGTGGCCATCAAGGTGGCAAACACAAGCCAATATACAAACTAGACGGCTGTTCTATCAATATCAGCACGCTAGCAAACCAGAGGACGATCTCAGACCTTTTAGATGACTTGGCCATCGGTGTGACAAGAGCATACGGGCCGTATACTTCATCGCCGGCGGGACTCGTTAAGAAAGAGCTTGCACCCTGGGCGTGCCGTAGCCGCATAACTCGTAGCGCAAACCCTTTTAATACATGTGAGTACGATAGGAATGCCTGGAAGAGCCATGCTTAAACCCGCAAGGATGGAATGGAACCTCGTCTCCTCCCCGTAGGCTTGCCCCTGCAGCCGGCGGTCTCGGGCAACCAAACCCATCCACGGCCACGCGCTGCCCTCTCATCCGCTTGAGAGAAGGCAACGACGCAGCCTGCCATCCCAACTACCGCCTGTGCTTTCTACTTATGCCCGCATGCAAAGGCTGAGCCCTGCTGTCCGTAGCATGTTCTCCTGCCAGTCATGACGACGTAAACTTCTTCATCGTATCGCTCGACCCTGCACTGGAAGGTTGGCTGACAGCCAGTTGATGTTCTGCGAGACAGCGACCAGCGACGCATACTATTGCGGCCCTAGATCCAATCCAGCCTTGCCCACTTCTCTTCTCGTGTTGCATGGATCTCTGCCGCATGAGTCTCTGCGGCAAAGGGCATGACAGGTAGCTGCCCAATCAGAGGATCAGAAAAGGCTGAAATGCTGACGGGCGGCGGCAGCCAAAGCACTCACCGGCTGCTGAGGGCGTCGAACAGAGAAGCCCCCCCCCCTCAAAGGGAAGCCTTCTAACGTCGCCCTAGAAACGAAGGGCATGCTAGAGTCTGGATGAAGGCACACAACGAGCCAAGGAGTATAACAACGAGCTCGTAGGGCAGCGCCAGCCAATGTTAGAAGGCGGAGCACATCGTTGATAGTACCGGCTTCTGATCTGTCGCACCCACATCTTCCTTGCTCGCGCGGGCAACGGCATTGCAGCTGGCGCTCCGTCTCAAGTACTCGATGGCCCCCCTGTCTATTACGAGGACGCAAGCCCTACGATTTTCTGAAAAGGCTGCTCAGCTCAATAAGTGACACTCCAAATCGTCCTTCCTCCACGTAGAGTATCATCAGGCTTCACATGTCAGAACATAGAGGAAACCTCAGCTAATATAGGAAGCCATCGTCAGAGAGAATCAGGAGCAAGTGTCCTACGATTTTCCGTTGCCAAATAACGAGGACGTCGGCACATCACAAGGGCCAAGTAAGGTAACGTTAAAGTTACAAAACCTATCTTGCCATGATATAATGGGAGCAGAGAAGCTATCACACTAAGGATTGCAAGCTTTTAGAGTGTGGCTCTATGCTTCGTGCGCTTGGTTGCCTTGATTGCGGTTGCGGGAAGTTCCATCCTCAATGACAAATGGCGATCACAAGCAAATTGCAACATCATGGCCACTAGCCCTCTACCACAGACTGTTCCCGATAACAAATCGGTGTCACCTGGTTAGTCCTTTCGGGAGCTACTTCAATACCACGTCTCTTCATTATGAAATACAACTGAGGCTTTGAAACAGACGCTGCTTGACGATACACTGCCTCATCACTCGCTGCTTAAATAGAACCACCCGTGGCTTCCCACCTGGAGCTTCGTATTGTCGTTGTGATGCTCAATCCTTCAAGTATATAGCTTGTTGAGCCTGTCGGCTGTCATCATTGCACACCACATGACATGTTCAGGGGGTCACTGGACCAGAGGACCACAGGCCACGCTGGCGACAGTGATGACTGTGCAGTCTCTGCGGATCGAGTAGTAGAGTATATAGGTTCATTATCAGCCCAAACCTTGGAATTCAATCCATTCAATGAAACTTGAAGATGCTGCCCTGGAAGCATTACACTACAATGGACATCATCAAGCTTTTCAAAGCAAGAGCTGGATACGCATTCAAGGATCCGTCCTTACCAGAGGAGGCACTTCTTGCCGCTGGCGCTTCTACATGTCGGAAAGACATCGAAGGGGACCCGAGAGGGAATAAACGACTTGCCCTCATCGGAGATGCTTTGATCCAGCTTGAAATAGTGGATCAGTGGCACACTACTGGGGTCTCTCCCTGTATGATCAATCACCACTCCCAGCCTGCACTGTGCATCGTCCGAGAAAGTTCGGGCGCGTCTGTTCCCACCACCGCGATATTGTTCTTTCGTTGAGCCGAAAAGGTGGTGTATTGAGTGAGCCGAGGTGGCACGGAGAGACGCGACCATGGCGGCCCGTGCCGAGGAAACGATTAGGGTGGGGTGGCAAAACGCAAACGCGACCACCGCGAAGCCCGCCACGGTGGCCATCAGACGATCGAATCGCGCAATGAAGCCGACCACCAGAAGCCAAGAGAAAGCGAACCGAGACGCTGAAGAAGATGGAGAAGCCGAGGCACCCGAGCCGACCGAAAAGAGCCGTGATGGGGGCGCCGCGAAGACGTACCTCCAGAAGATCCTGGAGCTCGTCGCGCACTCCCGAACCGAGATCCAGGACCTGAAGCAGATGGTGGTGGCCCAGAGCGACACGATCCAGGAGATGAACCAATGATACGAAGCGTCGCAGAACGAGAACCAGCAGCTCGCGAGTGAGCTACAGCGTATCCAAGAACAATTGGAGGACATCCAGAACAGTCCGGCCCTCAACGCCAGTGCCCAGACCAGCCCGCAGGCGTCCTACGCGGGGATCGCTCGAACGCCACCGACGAGCCAGCCCAGCAACGTCCGCACCCTCAGCTCGATGAACACGACGCCGACTTCGTTCACCGACACACTGTACTGTACTATCGATACATCCCACCTGGGAGACGACGAACGAGCCAACGTGTCGGCCGGCACGGTCCGAAATGCCATCGAGAAGGAAATACGAGCAATGGAAGAATACAAGGAGTGGCGATGCCGCGCGGTGACAACGGACCCTAAGAAGCCGCAACGGATCAAGATCATCTGCCGAAACGAAGACGAGCACCGACTGGTCAAACGAGCGGCGGAGAAGACAGCCGTCCCCGGGGCGCGCGTTCTGCGAGACGAATTGTACCCGATCAAGGTGGACAGCGTGAAGCGCACGGCGGTCCTAGACGAAAACGACCAACTACGAGACGGCGCGGCGGAAGCGTTTGGGCGAGAGAACGAAACAACGGTGGCCAAGATCGTGTGGCTAAGCAAGAAGGACAACATGAAAGCGTACGGTTCGATGGTCGTCTACCTGACGAAAGCGACCGAAGCCCGCCGGTTCCTGGACGAGGGCTTCTTCTACGCTGGAGGTGAATCGGGCTACACACGCGTGTTTGAGCGACGCGACCGGCCGGAGCAGTGCTACAACTGCCAGCAGGTCGGACATAAGGCCTTCCAATGCAAGAACGCGGAGACATGCGGGCGATGCGCGAAGCAAGGACACAGCCACCGCAATTGCGAAGAGCCTGTCTTGAAGTGCATCCCGTGCGGAGGCCCGCACGAATCGTTCAGCCGCAACTGTCGGAAGCTTTACCCGGTTCGTCATGAGTAAAGCGGTTCGCATGATTCAACACAACGTCAGGAAGCAAGGACCAGTGCTAGACAGCCTGGTGAACGACGTGACGATACGGGACGCAACAGTCCTAGCGATACAAGAACCACACGCAAGGAAGATTCAAGGGCGGCTGCTCACAACGCCTATGGGACATCAGGGATGGGTCAAAATGGTCCCGCCCGTATGCAGGGAAGGGAGATGGGCCATCCGGAGCATGCTCTGGATTAACAAACAGGCGGAGGCGGAACAAGTCCCCATCCACTCCCCCGATCTCACGGCTGCGATCGTACGGTTAGCCGAGCGCACGATCCTGGTGGCGTCGGTCTACGTGCCAGTGACAGATGCTCAGGCACTTAAGGATACGTGCGAGGAGCTCCGCAGGACGATTGAGACGGTACGAGGCAGCGCCGGGGAGGCCGTCGAACTGGCCATCATGGGGGATTTCAACCGGCATGACCAACTCTGGGGAGGAGACGAGATACGACTCGAGCGGCAGGGCGAGGCGGATCCAATCATCGACCTGATGAACGAACACGGCCTCGCAAGCCTGCTGCCGCGGGGCACGAAGACGTGGAGCGACGGGGAGAACAGCACGACCATCGACCTTGTTCTTGCCACGGGAGAGCTGAGAGACACCATGGTTAAGTGCAGGACACTGGAGACAGAGCATGGATCGGACCACCGTTCCGTCGAAACGGTCTTTGACATCGCCGGACCCTCCCCGACCCACCAGGACCGACTCCTGTTCAAAAACGCACCGTGGAAAGACATCAATGCGAGGATCGCGGAGGCGCTGGCGGCAGCCCCGACGGGAGGCAGTGTGCAGCAGCAAACGGACCTCCTGATGGGCGCAGTACTGGAAGCCGTGCATACACTTACCCCCAAGGCCAAACCATCGCCGTACGCAAAGCGCTGGTGGACAACTGACCTGACGCAGCTACGACGCATCTACACGTACTGGAGAAACAGGACGAGGGCTGAGCGAAGAGCGGGGCGGACCCGGTCGGACCTGGAGGAAACGGCGAGAGGTGCAGCTAAGCAGTACCATGAGGCCATCCGCCAACAGAAGAAGAAGCACTGGAACGAGTTCCTCGCGGACAACGACAACATCTGGAAGGCGGCTAAATACCTAAAGTCAGGCGACGCGTCGGCTTTCGGGAAAGTACCGCAACTCGTGAGGGCGGACGACACGACGACGAAGGACCACAAGGAACAGGCAGGAGAACTGCTCGCCACGTTCTTCCCTTCCCCTACCGAGCGAGATTGCCGACGAGGGAGACAGACCACAGAGGACTCCGATTAATATGCGCGCCGTTACGATGGAAGAGATCGAGAGACAGCTCTTCGCAGCCAAGTCGTGGAAGGCACCAGGGGAAGACGGCCTGCCGGTCATCGTCTGGAAGCAAACGTGGCCCGCGGTGAAGGACCGGGTCCTGGCGTTGTTTCGTACATCACTGGAGACGGGCGAGCTGCCCACCCAGTGGCGCCATGCCAAAATCATCCCGCTTCAGAAGCCGGGGAAAGACGACTACACAAAAGCGAAAGCTTGGAGGCCGATTTCGCTCCTCGCAACACTAGGCAAGGTGTTGGAGTCGGTTATCGCCGAGAGGATCTCACGCATGGTCGAGACCTACGGCCTCCTGCCTACGAACCACTTCGGGGCCCGCAAACGGCGGTCGGCCGAGCAGGCGCTGCTTCTCCTGCAAGAACAGGTCTATGCCGTGTGGCGAGGCCGAAAGGTTCTTAGCCTCGTCAGCTTCGACGTCAAGGGGGCATACAATGGGGTATGCAAGGAGAGGCTGCTTCAGAGGATGAAAGCACGCGGCGTGCCGGGCGAACTACTCCGATGGATCGAAGCATTCTGTTCCAACCGAACGGCGACGATCATGGTTAACGGGCACGTCTCGGAAGCCCAAGCGCTACCGCAGGCTGGCCTGCCGCAAGGCTCGCCGCTGTCCCCCGTCCTGTTCCTCTTCTTCAATGCAGACTTGGTCCAGCGACGGATCGACTGCTATGGGGGCGCGATCGCCTTTGTGGACGACTTCACGGCCTGGGTTGTGGACCCGACGGCTCAGGACAACCGCGACGGCATAGAGGCCATCATTAACGATGCCCTGGACTGGGAAAGGAGGAGTGGCGCAACGTTCGAAGCCGAGAAGACGGCCGTCATCCACTTTGCCCGCAAAGCGTACAAGGCCAGCGAGGAGGCCTTCATAATCAAAGGACAGACCGTTCAGCCCAGAGACCATGTCAAGATTCTCGGGGTGGTTATGGATACCAAGCTCAAGTACAAAGAACACATTGCGCGCGCCGGGGCTAAAGGTCTCGAGGCGGTGTTAGAACTGAGGCGTCTGAAGGGGCTGTCGCCGGCAACGACACGGCAGCTCTTCACAGCAACAGTGGCGCCGGTGGTGGACTACGCCTCGAGCGTGTGGATGCACGAATGCCAATACAAAGCAGCGAGGCCGATCTCCCGGATCCAGAAGATCGGGGCCCAGGCGATCGTGGGGACGTTCATGACGGTAGCCACCAGCGTGGCGGAGGCCGAAGCCCATATCCCTACCCTCCAAAGACAGACAGACAGACAGACAGATGTATTATCGCCATACTGGGACAGTGTCCCGCCTCCCGAGGGGCATCTGGCGTGCGAGAGTCTATCTACATGTACACGAGATATCCCGCATGTCAAGCCCAATGGCAAATCTTTAGTCAAACCGTCTCCGTGGCTCCTCCGTGCGAGCTCGTTCCCGGCGCTTTCTCCGTCTGGATGGCTACTGCTTCATGTAAAGTGCCCTCTACGACCCACCGGTGGCGGGCATATGTTTTCGTAGTATTTCGTTAGCGTCACGAAGATCTGGAACTTCTCCAGATTGTGTATCAGCCGTTGCCAGTATTCCTTTAGGGTTTTCGGTTCGGGGTCAAACTTTGGCCATCGGGCCTGGTGTCGTCTCGTTTTCGGGCAGTGAACTAGATGCTCCGGTGTTCGTAGCATGCGGCATGCGCACCGGTCGTTCTGGAGGTGTCGGAACTTCTTATGGTACCAGTCGAAGTCTCCATGGCCTGATCGGATCGCGAGGAGGTTATGGAGTGTCTGTCTGGGGAGGTCCAGTTCATTGGGTGCCTTGAGGGTAGCCTCGGAGAATCCAAGTTCACGATAGCGCTTGCATCCCTGTGAGGCTTCCTCCCACCATGTGGCGAACTGTTCCTTAATGGTTATTTTTCGGAGCCGCTTTATGCCTGCGTACGTAGCCTGGGTTAAGCGGTCTTCTGGGAGCGCGGCCCCTTCCTTCGCTAGCCTGTCGGCCTCTTCGTTTCCTTGGATCTTTTCGTGGCCCGGTACCCATAGGACGCGGACGTCCGCTATAGTAGCTAGCTCCTGGAAGTCGAGGAAGACTTCTTGTGAGCTCGTCGGTACGCTACCCGTGAGGCCCTGAAGGACCGACGTGTTATCTAGGCAGACGTGGATTGTCGCGCTTGGGTCGATTCGATAGGCTTGGCGTAGGCCTTGCCACGCTCCGACAGCCTCTCCGTCGAAGACCTCCGCGAGGCCTAGTCGGCCTTTGCCCTGGCTGATTTTCCGCCTATCTCTGTAGATGGCGAAACCCCAGCCGACTGTTTCGCCCGGTCCCTTCGACCCGTCCGAAAATACGACGAGGTGAGTATCGGGAAGCTTAGACTGCCACGCGGTGAACTCTTTCGCCGCTGTCTTCTTGTCGTTCTGCGCCTCCTGCTTCGGTGTGTATCTCTTTGGGAGGTAATATGGCCTCGGAATGTCCGGCAGGAGTCTGGCTGCTCTCTGGAGCCTAGTCCGCGCTGGCTGGAGGGAACCGTAGCCGCGGCCTGGTGGGTACGGCCGCAGCAATGTCCGCGCCGCTAACATATGGTCCTTGTCCATTGACTGGAGCCGTTGTCCGAAACGGTAGAACGCCGTTTCTAGCGCGATTCGTGCCGTAGGGACACCTGCATCCCTGTATAGCGTAGCTATCGGTGTTGTCTTCCATACAGGTAGAACAGCTCGTATGGCTTCCCTTAGGACCCTGTCTATTTCGTCCATGTGTGCCTCTTGTCGGGTCGGCACCTCTAAATCGAGCTGCTGGCTCGCTGTCTTCCGGGTCTTCGTGCGCCCTTCGTACCATGCCTCTGCCCCGTAGGTGAGGATGGGAAGGACGCAGGTGAAGATAACTTTCCGGAGGGCTCTCGGAGGGGGGCCTCGTCGGGTGTTTGCTAGGCTCCGAAGGTGCTGGACGACAATCCGTGCCTGTGCCGCTCTCTTCTTCACGTGCTCTGTGAACCGGAGCTTCGCGTCAAACCAGACGCCGAGCCACCGTACGGGCTGGTCTGAGGCATAGACAGTAAGCCCATGGTCTCGTGCCGTAACGTTAGGAAGTTCTCCCGGGTTCTTTGCGCGTGTGAAGTGGAGGAGCTCGCTCTTTTCCGGGTCGATCGTAACTTTGTTCTCTTTGCCCCAGTTCAGGACGTCGTTCAGGTCCTCTTCGAGCTGTCGTGCGTTTTTCTGGAGGGACTTGCTTGCTCGGTAGAAGCATATGTCATCAGCGTATCCAGATCTGTACCTTGTATCCTCCAGCAGAATATCTGCGATATAGAGAAGAAAGAGGACAGGGGACGCGGGCGATCCCTGTGGCAGGCCGCATTGGATCGCCTGTGACGCTGTTGTGACGTCCTCGAGTCGGATCCGTGCTTGTCTTTCTTCCATGAAGGAGCCGACAAACTTAACCAGCTGGGTGGCCCAGCCCTGTTGCCTCATACGGAGCATGAGCCGCCTCTTGAGAGTGGCGTCGAACGCGCCTTTCACGTCCACGGTAAGGATCGAGGCCGTGCCTTTGTTCTCGAGGGAGTGCTCGATCTCATGTGTTAGGCAGGCGAGGAGGTCCGAGGCTGCTCGTGTCGGTAAAGCACCCGCCTGTTGTGGGCTGACCACCTTGTACAGGAGCGTGATGTTCGCGATTCGTCTCGCTACGAGCCTCTCGAGGGCCTTCCCGAGGCAGGAAAGTAGCGCGATCGGTCGCCAGGAGCGGGGGTTCGAGAGGTCTTTCTTATTCGGCTTCCGAAGCATCACGACCTCGGCTGTGCGGAACGGGCGTGGGTGGTGTCCTATCCGTAGGCAGGCTTGGAAGAGTGCTCGGACCGGTTCTTGGATAGCCTGCCAGCACGCTTTCAATAGCCGTACCGAGATGCCGTCGGCCCCTGGCGAGGTGCTCTTGACCGCGATCGTGGCGGCTGCCAGTTCTTCTTTCGAGATGTAGGTACTCCAAGGTAGGATGCGCCGTGGTACCGTCGGGATCTCGAGGGGGTCGTCCTCGAGGTCTTCGGCGTCCGTGAATCGCTCCAGGAGAGCCTTGCGTAGGGCATGCGCCTTCTCTTCCGTGTCCTCAATCGTCTTGTCATCGATAATAAGGGGAGGTGCTTGTAAGGCGGGTTGCAGCTTATGCCATTGCACGACCTTGTACAGATCTTGATCGGACTGGATCGAGTCGATTTGCCGTCGCCAGTACTCTCGCTTTTCCTTCCGCACTACCGCGAGGAAGCGTCTTCGTTCTTCTAGGTGTCTCCAGCCCCCTTGGTGGTGTCTTCTTGCTCGCCGAAACGCGTCCCGGGCTTCCCGGCAGGCGTCGGTCCACCATGGCGCATTGCGACCGTCCTTAGCTGGCTGCTTCCCGATTGTTTCTAGCGCTCTGCGTAAGAGGCCTAGGAGCTCCGTAGTGCGTTGGTCCAGCTGGTCCGTCGTCGGTATCCGTGGGAGTGGCGTAAGGCTTTGTACGCCAAGCTCGACCAAGCTGGCAAAGGCTTGAAGCTTGTGGTCTGGTATTGAATACCGAAACTGCGTGCCCGACGTCTGGCCACGCCTAGGGATCGAAATCCGGATCGTTTCGTGGTCTGCCCCTGTCTGTAGCCTCGGGTCCACTTCTGCTGTCGCAAAAGGGATGTTAGAGAAGGCCAGATCGATAGTCCGTCCCGCTGCGTGTGTCGGGACCCCTATCTCGCCAATGTAGCTGAGCCCGTTTGCGGTGGCCCAATCGTGGATCTCAATCCCCCCGTTTCGGGTTTGGGGCACGCCTGGGTCCCAGGCGCTGCACCATGCATTGAAGTCTCCTGCGACCAAGGTGCGGGAGCGTGGTTGTAGATCCAAAAGGAGCCGTGTCGCTTGGCTTAGCGGCTCATGTGGGGGCTTGTAAACGTTGATCAAGGTAAAGTGGTCGATCTCGAGCCATAAGAGGTCTCTGGATTTCCAGGGCCGCTTTTGTCTCGTCTTGAGCCTGCTGTTTTTGTTGACGTAGGTCATAACCCGAGGCTGAGAGGCGATTCCGTCCCAGCTATCGATCGGGACGTAAGCACTGTAGCCCGGGCTCGGTTTCTCCAGTAGGTATAAATATGGCGCATCTGCGTAAGATCTTCCGTCCACCATCTCTTCGTGTACGGCGATGGCTTGGCCTTTGGCGTATGCCCCCGCACGGCCTCGGCCACCACGCGCATGAGTTTGTCTGTTTTCTGCTGCACAGTAGCCCCCTCTGGGGTATCGCGCAGACCCACCTCGATCTGAACATTAATCTCTTTCCATGGCACGTTCTTCAGAAGAAGGCGCTCCCTCTCCTCAGTGACTGGCATCGCGATGTCAAAGAAGCTCTCAATTGCCCGGTGGTCTGAACCGTGCTCCGTCAGGCAGGGCGCGCATCGGACCATGGTGTTGGCCAGCTCGTCCGTCGCGAGAACCAGGTCGACGGTTGTCGCGCTGGTTCCGTTATGCCACGTCTTCGTTCCACGCGGCAACAGGCTGCGGAGGGCGAATTCGCTTATCAAGTCGATGATCGGATCTGCCTCGCCTTGCCGCGCCAGCGAGATGTCGTCTCCTCCCCACAACAGATCATGCCTGTTAAAATCTCCCACCAACACCACGTCCACCACCGTCCCTCGGCTTCGCCTGGCGTTGTAAATGACTTCGCGCAGCATACTGCATGTCTCGCGTAATGCCACTGGGTTTGTCGGAGGGACGTACACTGATACCACCAGTACAACTCGGTCGCGCAGTCGAACAATCGCCCCAGTCAGGTCTGGCGACTGGATCGCCACCTGCTCCGCCTCCAGCTGCCTGTTCACCCATAGCATGCTTCGAATCGCCCATCTACTTTCTCTGCGTACTGACGGGACCATCTTGGTCCATCCATGATGCGATGTCGGCGCCGTCCATAGTCGTCCCTCCGTCTGCCTTGCTTGCGGTTCCTGGATCGCCAGGACCGCGGCATTCTGTAAATTTGTGTCGTTCATCAGGCTGTCGTGAACCGCCGCTTGCTTTCTGACGTTGAGCTGCACTACTTGGAACACCCTATTCATGTTGGACCGGGTAGAGCTTCGGGCAGTTCCGGCTGTACGATTCGTGCGGCCCACCACAAGGAACGCATCTCGGGATTGCTTCGTCGCACTCTCGGTGATTGTGACCTTCTTTAGCGCATCGAGCACAGGTCTGGGTGTTCCGGCACTGGAAGGCCTTATGTCCCATCTGCTGGCAATGGTAGCACTGCTCGGGGCGGTCGCGTCGTTCAAACACTCGAGTATAGCCCGATTCACCACCTGCGTAGAAGAACCCTTCGCTAAGGCACCGTCTTGCGTCGGCTGCCTTAGTGAGGTACACCACCATCGACCCGTATGCCTTAGCGTTGTCTTTCTTACTCAGCCATGCGATCTTAGCCACTGTCGTTTCGTTCTCGCGCCCAAAAGCGTCCGCTGCTCCTGGCCTTACGTCGCCATGCTCGTCGAGTACTGCTGTGCGGTTGACGTTGTCGACCTTAACCGGGTATAATTCGTCCCGGAGCACCCGCGTCCCCGAGGCCATGTTCTTCTCGGCGATTTGCTTCACCAGCTGGTGCTCGAGTTCGTCTCGGCATATGACCTTGATTCGCTGCGGTCTCTTAGGGTCTACCGTGACGGCGCGGCATCTCCATTCCTTATGTTCGTCTCGTCGTCGCATCTCGCTTTCAATTGTCTTTCGCACCGTCCCGGCGTTGGTCTTGTCTTTGTCCTCCTCGGCTACGTGTGATGTATCGATCGTGCAGAACAGGGTGTCGGTGAAGGACGTCGGGATCGTGTTCATAGAGCTGAAGGTGCGGATGTTGCTGGGCTGGCTTGTCGGCGGCGTTCGGGCGATCTCTGCGTAGGACGCCTGCGGGCTGGTCTGGGCGCTGGCGTTAAGGGCCGGGTTGTTCTGAATGTCCTCCAGCTGCTCCCGAACGAGCTTCAGTTCCTCAGATATACGGTGGTTCTCTTGCTTCGATGCTTCGTATTGTTCGGTGAGTTGCCGTACGAGCGCTTGCTGATTATTGATGATGTCGCTCTGGGCCGTCACCATCTGCTTCAGGTCCTGGATCTCGGTTCGGGAGTGCGCGACAAGCTCCAGGATCTTCTGGAGGTACGTCTTAGCTGCGCCGCCCTCGCGGCTCTTTTCGGTTGGTTCGGGTGTCCCGGAATCTCCATCTTCTTCTGCGTCTCGGTTCGCTTTCTCTTGGATTTTGGCGGTCGGTTTCGTCGCGCGATTCGATCGTCTGCTGGCTACCGTGACGGGCTTCGTGATGGTCGTCGCGTTTGAATTTTGCGACCCCACCACAATCGCTTCCTCGGCACGGGCCGCCATGGTCGCGTCTCTCCGCGCCACCTCAGCTCGCTCAATTCACCACCTTTCCGGCTCAACGAAAGAACAATATCGTAATCGGGATCCCAATTCTCCCCTTCCAAACCAGTGGTGTGCG